>OX638091.1:10913752-12258104 GCA_951804965.1 Horisme vitalbata
TCATAGTTGTGAAGTTATAGCAGTTTCAAATATTTATGAGTATTTCGTTTTCTGGATTCAGAAAGTAAGGCCTTTAAGAGACGCATTGATAAATGGCAAAGTGCCATAACTCCACATCTATGAACTTTACGAAAAAAAGTAATAGCACATAAAATACTTATATCAATACGTACAATATAATTCCAACCATTTTAGCTCTTAAGGCCTTACTTCCTTCGTAAATCCAACCTGGTTGGTATTCGCTCTTTCTTCCTGGTTGGTATGACGTCCCATCCTTAGTTGACCTATTTTCTGTCCTACAGAAAGCCGTCGTCTGCGGGGAGCCCACAGGTCGCAACTTGTCGACAAGGAGTTGCAAAACATCCCTGAGCTGTTCCGCCGCGTTCGACGGTGAATGCGGCGGAACAGAGCTGAACGCGGCGGAACAGCGCTGAACGCTCTCTATAGCATTCGCATGATAAAAACACATTTATCCTCATTTTATACTGGTTTGCCGCGAAAAGAGAATAGACGCGGAAAGCTGAATGGATGCGTACGCGTATCAATACAAAATCGTTGTTTTCTATGGACAAAAGCTGAATCGAGCTGAATAAGTGTGAGTAGTCCCTTAGTGATAAAGAATATCTACAAAGTTTCATAGCACAAAACGGAATGGTAACGGGTTTCCTGGATGCCATTTTATAAGAAATCTTGATTACACAGTTGCCTGAAAATGGTAGTTATATAGAAAACTTTTGCAATAACAATGCATTTTGCGTACATCATCTTTTTCTTATTATCTATCTATCTTCCAAATTCCTTAGATATTAATGAAACTTGGATAACAAAGTAACGTTATTTACACAAATAAAATTCTAATACAGCTAGCGAATACTGGCTCAAAATGATGCCAAACGGTGCGTTTTGTTTTGTATATAATGTATGTTGTAAAGTATTGTAAAAATATACGTCTCTGATACAAATACCTTTAAGTAACCGAGTCTCTTGACGTTCCGGTGGAACCAACCGCAACGACATTTGCCGTGTGGCATTGCGTTGAAATCATTGAACCGCAACGACGCAGCGCACTGGTAACGCCCGTATAGCATCACTTTTATTGACTGAAAATCGACGAACAGCCTAAACGATAAGACCGAGAGACTTTAAAGGAAACAGCAGTCTTGCTGTTCGGTGCACAGTGTGCATTAAGAAAGTTTCCTGAAATTCAGCCCCCGAGGTTACAGCAGAGAAAAATTTTTAGTCGCGAAGCATTCAAACGTATTATTTATAAACGCTACTTAAAGTAAACCTTCGCTAAAAGGTAGCCCTGTCACTTGTCATTATGCAACGTTAAGAGATGGCAATAGTCTTAGCACCGTTTATTTTTTGTAAAATTTTGGTAAGTAGGCCATCTAATATATACATCTGTGGATCAGACACTTTATCTACGATATAAATAAAATTGTCCCAACCGCTTTCCATCAAACATACAATGAAAATATATATTTATTAGAATGAAACGTCTCAAATATTCTATTAGATTTCTTTTGACAAGGGTCCTTTCAACAGATAATTTGATATTATTGCTTCTCGTATACTTTTGTGAGTGCATTTATACAAAAAGACTGAAAGCAGGGCCAAGTTTATTGGCATTTTTTCAACACCAGATCCTTACGAAATCAAGAAAATATCAATTTAATCAATATTAAATGGTATTTTTATAACGTCAAGTGATGGTACGTGAGAGTGAAATCTCATGAAAAATAATAAAATTTAATAATTCATTCAAAATTTCTTAACTTGATAACATATAAATGTTAAAAAGGTTTTAAAATTTTAACCAAATAATAAATAAAATAAATAATATAATAAATAATGCGGGACGTAATCACACAGCATCATGTAGTCCCAAACTAAGCAGAGCTTGTATTATGGGAACCACATAATTGATATAGTACAATTTTTTTTTGTAAATACATACATATCACACATAGAAAACACCCAGACCCGAGACAAATATCTACAAAACATGCAAACATTTGTCCCGCAGTGGGAATGAAACCCGCAACCTTCTGCTTCTCAGGCGGATCTTCGCACACTTCGCCACAGAGGCCGTCAAATAAAGTGAACTAGGTGATCCTGTGTTTTAGGTGGAAAGAGTAAAAATAGAAGATAAGAATGAAATTATCCCTACTAATAGGTAGATATATGGTTCGATGGAGTACACTTGTCCAGCACCTATACCATCCTCTCGGCTTAGTCAACCTTACCCTTAGAAAGACATTGTCAATACGCGTAGAGTCAACTAAGCTGCGAGTTTCCTCACCATATTTTCCTTTATAATTTTGAGCTTGTACATATTTTTGGTAAAATCCATTGCCAGGAACCGAACCCACGGGATTGGAATTCAAGGCCCACTAGGCCACCATTGCTCTTTTATAAATTAATATTATAAGTGCCGGCACCATCTTTCGGTAGCAACCTGTTTTTAACACCAGATGCACAATGCCAGCTGTATGTGATAGTCCAAGGATCTAATTTGCCCAACCCTCCTCAAGTTCTTTGGAATTTGAAGATGTTTCTGATAAAATTGTTTACATTGTTTCGTTAAAAGCATCTTTGTTTTTGTTGCCTACGTGCCTTATAAATGTCTTCTTTATGGCTTTACCTTTTATCTTAGTACTTAAAGCTTTAAAAATGCAGGTTCCGTCGCATAAAAGGCTATAATTTTTTATAGAACCACCTGTGACGTATACTATTTTATACAAAAAAATAATTTTGAAAATCGGTTTACAATTGAAGGATATATCGGAGAACATATATAAAAAAATCGAAAAATAAGGTTTGGACGAATTGATAACCTCTTCTTTTTTGAAGTCAGTCAAAAAATCTTTTCATAAAGGCCCAATTTTTCAAACAATATAACTTCTGTGGCGCAGTGGGCGAAAGGCACTGAGATGCAGGGCCTATATAGGCTTATATTAGGGATATTATAATGTTGCGGGTCTGCGAGATAAATGTTTGTATGATATGCAAATATTGAAAAATGAACAATCGCTAATAAAAATCGATGTTATTATCAGCTATAAATAGTTTTCAAACTACATTATTCACCGAAATAACAAAATGATTCATTTCTCGGCCAGAATTTTGATAATAAACCTACCAGAATTAATAATAGGTTCCATGACAAAATTATAAAAGCAATTATTCTCAAGTATTACTTTGTTTACGTCATTACCATTTGAAATTAATTCAAGAACTTTTTGGGTATCAATGAGCAAAAAGTATCAACTAAGCTGTGCTGAGTTTTAAGCACTTCTAAACGTAATACAATTCCTACAGAAAAAAATAAACATATTCACGACATTTTATATTGCATGTACAAGTATATGAACCTACTCAAAATGTTAATGTATGTGAAGCTATCATAGCTTACAGTGACAGTGGGCTGCCATATCTGCCTAAGAACCGATAACCGTTGGGGTAAACGAGTGCTTTAGTGGAGACCGCGGCGAGCAAACATAGTGTAGGACGCCCTCTGGCCAGGTGGAGTGACGATTTGCGAAAGGCTGCTGGTAAAAGCTAAACGCGTCGAGCTCAGGACAGGGCGCAATGACGCTCATAAGGGGAGGCCTATGTCCAGCAGTGTACTGCTATAAGCCGATAATGATGATGATGATGATATCTTCACAACCTACTTCTATCTACACGTTCATTATCATCATATGTCTTCATTATATAATTGTCCACTTAGCTAACTAAAAGTGGGGAATCAAATGAAGGAGTCAAGCACAAAATTTTTTTTTTGCCCACGGAATCCGACCTCTGGTATTAAAATAAGATGGGTTGTAATAAACTAATACACCTTGCTTTAAATGCCAACGTTAACAATACTGACTGCACAGAAAATTAACCAGAAAGTGCACAGTAGGTTTTTAATATTTTTTTATAAACACCCTGTAATCCTTCCCGCCGCAAAACTTACTCGGATAGGCAGAGTAGTTCTTGATGGTGGCTGACTTAATTATTTCAGAGGACAGTGCAGATTTTTGAGGAGATAATGCTTTTAGATAGATGTCAGTTTAATTTGAACCCTTTAAAAATAATATTAAGGGATCCTCCACTAGCACCCACACAGTCAGATCCTCTGGAAGATCCAATAGGATCTTAAAGAATACTTCAGAGTACTCTCATATTTTGTTCGTAATGGGACGGGCTAAACTTTTCTTTTATCGAGTTTGTATCGGAGCCAATATACTTTCTACTTTATCAATTCAAACTTGGCTTTGGGTGAAGGGGCAGTATTGGATTGACTTTTGTTTTAAATGTTATATCTGTTCTTTCAAACTTAGACGAGAAAACCTATTCTAAAAGATGCCCGTAATTTTTGGAACAAAATAATATCCTGAATTTAGGATCTTTTGGTATTTTTACTGTTGAAAAAGTTGCACATCAATATTTTAAAATAGTATATGAAATATGATCTATTTGTACGTGACAGACAATACTTTTTATTAGTTCAAAAATTAAATAATTCTGCTCTATTTTCAAACCACTCAAAGCATTTTTTTAAATGTTATAGTTTTTGTGAGTACCCGTGGGTCAGGCAGAAACACTGTTCTATTTTCTTTGTAATATTATTTTTCTAATACCTTCTCTATTAACTTGACCTTCATTATTAACTATGAAAAACAAATTCAAATATTATAATCATGTGGCCTTTGTTTGTTAAAAATATAAGTATGGCAAAACTATCGAATTAACTTGAGATTTTCATAATTATCTGGCTTTTTATAGAGAAAGTAGAAATTGAGTTATAATGTAGTTTTTGACTGATGGGATAAAAGTGTTCAGGAGTGATTTGTTGGGTACTCGATTCTTTAATATTCTACTTTTGAGTTCCATGCATACAAAAACGACCACAGCCATAAATAAAACATGACGTGTGAGTTTCAGGCGGGTTGTTAGTAGTTAGATAATTAACCACGTAAAGGCTTCGTCAAATAGAAAGCGTAACTGACGCGGCGTCAAGCGTCAAGGCTTATAGCGCCATTCCAAAACTCCGAGTTGTGTTGTACAGTCAGCATCAAAAGTAGATGATGAGTTTCAGAATGTCAATACAGCTGATAGAAATTTGCGTCAGAATTAGATAGCTCTAAAGTGTTCCATAAATAGGTGATTGAAAAATATGCCGACAATAAGCTGATGACACTAACCACCACATGTACCTGATGAGTTCATGGTTCAAAAGTATCTGATGTAAAATAGTTCTATAAATATACTAGCTGCACCCCGCGGCTTCGGCCGCGTGGAAATGTATGTGTCAAAATGTGTTACATTATTTACATAAAGGTTTATTTTTACCACGTTTTGCGCGGAATAAAAAGTACTAACTTATTATTAATGCATTACCTAGCATATCATACCTGTGTGAGAACGTCCAGGATTATTTATTTATTTATTTATTTATTATATCCGTACACGTTCCGTTCTCGTTCCCCCTCCCTTTTTCGTTCCCGTTCCCACTCCTGTTCACGTCGATCACCAATTCAACTGCCGGTTAGGTATGATAAATTTTAAAAAACTTACCTAAGTTGAGAAAAATTGGTTACCCATACAAACTTTCATCCCCAATCATACCCTGTTCAAGTTTTATTTTCTTAATGTACTTTTTAGGAATTAATTTTAATCAAAGTTCATTAATAAAAATTGATTACCTTTAACCGCCTTAGGGGTTGAAGTGCGGAAAATCCTGAAACAGGTCATTTATTTCTAGAGGAGAGATTCTGTGCAATATTTCAAGTCGTTTGGTAAAAAATTGTTTTGTTCTCCATACAAACGTTGCCACCCCGTTTACAACTTTAGAGGAAAAAAATCTAAATTAGATAAGCCTTTGTATTATTCACTAAGCTAAACTAACAAACATTCACACAAACTTTTGTTTCCCGTACAAACTTTGCCACTCCCGTTAATCGTTTTAGGGATTGAATTTCGAAAAATCCTGAAACGCGTATTCATTTATTTTTAGTAGACAGTCTCTGTGCAAAATTTCAAGTTAATTGGTAAAGATTTTTTTTGTTCCCCATACAAACTTTGCCACCCACGTTCACCACTTTTGAGGTTGTTTTTTCAAATTTTTATTAGCTTAAGTGTTATTCTGGCACCGAAACTATCTACGTAATAAATGTCATCTAAATTTGTTTAGTGTTTACGGAGATACGTGTACGTATATTAAATAATAATAATAAAGTGTGATGTGATGTGATGTGATATTAGGATAGGATAGGATTAAGATTATTAGGATTTGGAATTAGAATGAATTATATTACTTTGCAATATTTTGGAAATAAAGACAGGTTCAAAAATATCTGACTATCTATCATAGCAAAAATAACTGATTATCAATTTTAACTGGCCTCTTAGCTCAGTTGATAGTTATTCTTATTTATTTTTAAAATATTCATCATCATCATCATCATCATCATCAGCCTATAGCAGTCCACTGCTGGACATAGGCCTCCCCTAATGAGCGCCATTGCGCCCTGTCCTGAGCTCGACGCATCCAGCTTCTACCAGCAGCCTTTCGCAGATCGTCACCCCACCTGGCCGGAGGGCGTCCTACACTACGTTTGCCGAGCCGCGGTCTCCACTCAAGAACTCGTTTACCCCAACGGTTATCGGTTCTTTGGCAGATATGGCCAGCCCACTGCCACTTCAGCTTGCTAATTCTCTGAGCTATGTCGACAACTTTAGTCCTATGTCGGATTAACTCATTGCGAATTTTATCCTTCAGAGAAACCCCGAGCATAGCTCGTTCCATAGCTCGCTGAGCGACTTTAAACTGGTGGACTAGCCGTACTGTGAGAGTCCACGTTTCGGCTCCGTATGTCATGACGGGTAGGACGCACTGATTGAAAACTTTCGTTTTCAAACATTGCGGTATGGGTGACGAGAAAACTCGACGTAGTTTTCCAAATGCTGCCCAACCCAGCTGAATCCTCCTCTTGGCCTCCTTCTCGAAGTTGTTTCTACCCAACTGCAATATCTGCCCGAGGTATGTATACTCCGAAACAACTTCAAGAAGGTGTCCATTAACGACTACAGGACTCGGATCAATTCGGTCATTGACCATAACTTTGGTCTTGTCCAAATTCATGCCGAGACCTATCTTTCGCGACGCTGATGCTAGGCCGTCCAGCATCTGTTGCAGCTCCTCCAGCGACTCCGCCATTAGGACTATTTCATCAGCGAATTGCAAGTGTGAGATGTGTTCGCCGTTTATGTTTATCCCCATATCTTTCCATTCCAGCGTCTTAAAAATATCCTCCAACGCGCTTGTGAACAGTTTCGGAGATATGACATCTCCCTGTCTCACTCCGCGGCGCAGTTGGATGGGTTTAGACTGCTGGTCCTGTACTCGGACACTCATAGTGGCGGCTTCGTACAGACATAATCAACACTTCGATATAATGATAGTCCACTTGGCATCACTGCAAGGATTCCAGGACAGCCCAGGTTTCTACAGAGTCAAAGGCTTTCTCATAGTCCACAAACGCCAGACACAGGGGCTGATTATACTCTTGGGACTTCTGTATAATCTGCCTCACTGTGTGAATGTGGTCTATGGTGCCATACCCTCCGCGAAACCCGGCCTGCTCCGGTGGCTGGAACTCATCGAGTCTTCTGGCGAGACGATTTGTAATAACCCTTGAGAACAGCTTATAGACGTGGCTCAGGAGCGAGATAGGTCTGTAGTTTTTAAGAAGGGTTTTATCTCCCTTCTTAAAAAACAGAACCACCAAGCTCTCGTTCCACGCCTTAGGAGTTCTCCCACAGTGAAGGACGGCGTTGAAGAGGTTCCGCAGCTCCTGCACAACAGGAGCTCCTCCAGCCTTCAGAAGTTCCGAAGTAACACCGTCTTTACCGGGGGCTTTTCCATTTTTTAGCTGTCTCAGGGCCAACACGACCTCGTCTTGGCTGATCTCCGGCAGGTCGTCGGTGTAGTGGCGGGTGAGGGTGGCTCTGGAATCATGGTTGTCACGTTGGGGGCAAGGAGCATGTGCCGCGTACAGTTGGCCGTAGAAGTCCTCGATCTCTGATAATATCTCCGGCTTTGACAATACGGTTCGGCTATCGTGTGTTGTTAACTTCGTCAGGTGGCTCCTGCCAAGCTGCTGAGTGAATACTTTGGACCCTCGGTTTCGCTCTATTGCCTCTTCAATGAGGCATGTGTTGGAGCTCCGAAGGTCGCGCCGTATCATCTTCGCAATTCGCTTGTTCAGGTCTGACCTCTCTGACGAAGTGGCCTGAGTGGTTACCCGTCTTTCTGTCATGAGCAGAAGAGTCTCATCCGAGAGTTTGGACTTCTTGCCTTTAGGCTGCATTTGGCAGAATTTGATGCCCTCGTCCCTTAACGTCCCAACCACGTTCTGTAGGGCCTCATCTACGTCATCGGTGGGTTCCTCGGCAACGAATCTATCACCAAGAAGCTTCTGAAACTTCTCGGTGCCCGCCATGATCTGGAGTAGATTGGGTCGGAGCGTGGACTTCATCAGACGATTTCTTTCCAGCTTTAGATTGATATTCAGAGAGCCTCGGACAAGTCTGTGATCAGATCCGGTATTGAACCTGTTGATCACGGAGACGTCTCTGAATATATGCTTTTTATCCGTCATGATGAAGTCGATGTCATTTTTGGTCACAGCGTCGGGGCTTCGCCACGTCCACTTCCTGTGGGGCTTCTTCTCAAAGAACGAATTCATCAAGAATAGCCCCTCCTTCTCTAGGAAGTTGACGAGCATTTGCCCCCTGTGATTCCTACTTCCATGACCATGCGGGCCCACTCTGGATTCGTCGCCAACCCGGACTCCCACTTTGCCGTTAAAGTCCCCCATAACAACGTTGAAGTGAGCCTTAGTGGTGTTGTGCAAGGCTTTGGATATGTCCTCGTACATATCCTCCACTTCATCATCCAAGTGTGCCGAGGTCGGTGCGTAAGCCTGAATGATCTTCAAACTATACCGCTTGGATAGTCGAAGGATCAGGTACGCTACCCTGGTCGACACACTGGAGATTTCCTGAACGTTGTTAGAGAGGGCCTTATTGACGAGAAACCCTACGCCACCCTGTGATGTTTGGTCACCCTCGCGGAAGTACATTAGATGGCCCGAGTCTAGGGTAATGGTGTCCTCTCCCTCTCTACGGACTTCACATAACCCCAGAACATGCCACCTAATGTTCTCCAGCTCCACTTCCAACTGCGCTAGATGTTCATCGAGCCTCAGAGTGCGGCCGTTGAACGTAGCCAGGGTCAGTTGTTTCAGGTAGCCGACGGTATCCCGGGGATTGTTAGCACCCCTTGCCCCGCCGTAACCATGGCCGCTACCTGTATGGCCAGGAATAGCGGGGCGGCCGGGAACTGGGGGCCATAGCCTTATTGTATTTTTCATTTAGGGGGTTAATGCCCATAATCCCCACGCTGGGCAAGCGGGTTGGGGATCGCAGGGCACAGCTTCTCGCACCGCTGACGCTGCTGCCCGTCAGTGGCCAGAGGATTTAGCTGTGCCGATTCAGGCTGCGCTATGCCGCAATCAACCGGCCGCCAGAGCCCCGTCCGTTAGTTAGCAGGGTGTACCGCGGGCAGGTGAGGTTGGCTTGGGTCCCGAAGATGGAGGTTGGGACCCCTTACTCCCCCCCCCCCCCTAAAATATTAAAAAATAAAAATAGAAATAAAAGTTAAAAAAAAAAATACTATCAACTGAGCTTAAAGGGCCAGTTAAAATAGATAATCAGTTATTTTTGCTATGATAGATAGTCAGTTAATTTTTGAACTTATATCTTTATTGCCAAAATATTGCAAAGAAACATAATTCATATATTTATAAAACTATTTTACATCAGATACTTTTGAACCTTAAAGTCATCAGGTACATGTGGTGGTTAATGTCATCAGCTTATTGTTGGCATATTTTTCAATCACCTATTTATGGAACACTTTAGTGCTATCTAATTCTGACGCAAATTTCTATCAGCTGTATTGAAATTCTGAACCTCATCATCTACTTTTGATGCTGACTGTACCTACTGTTTGGTAGAGATTTTCAAACTGAGCGCAAGGGGGTACACACGTCACATACCACGTATCATTCAGCAAGCTTGATTGGCTACACGCGAAAATCGCGCGACTGAACTCGCGCGTAAATCGCGCATCCGGAGTAGCTGTTATTAGGGGCTATATATATATCGGGTCGAGCCCCGGTTTAATGCGCGCACATTAGCAGTGACCCGACCGCACTAAATAATATCAGCTACGTGATTGAACATTGATCGCATCACAACTTTTTTTAAATTTATACCGCGCTAAATGACACATTACGCTCCGCTCTGTCAGTGTCAAACGCTCGATTTGACAGCCTAACTTTCTCACAGTATCCACGTATAACATACAACGTGGAGTTTTGGCGCGGCGTCAGTCAGTACGTAGCTCTAATGCTTTCGTTTAACCAAGCCTTAAGATATTTTACCGGCCAGTTAATATTCTAACATTAATGCTAGAACCCACCTACATAGTGTCAGGACACGTTCAAAGAACTAGTTAGTTACAAACTTGTCTAATAGCTGGTAATTCCAAGGAAGTTAGGAACGCTCGTTACTCATGTATGTAGTTACATTTGTAGACTAAATTACTTTCGATCGAGTTTTGATTGACTGTAATTATAATGATTGCTTTGCTTTACATTTTATGTACTGACGGAGGTATTTTCACAATTGCTTAAATTAGTATCTTCAGCCACATTCACATTTAACAAATTTTTGCCTTTATAATATGTATTAAGACTGCAAAAAGTGGGTATTGAATGTTCTTTATAAGAGCTAGACTCCACTCTAGTGTAGAATTATTTTAAAGTGAAATATTTATGTAACAAATTTAATATTACGAACAAGGGACACCAAGTTAGCATTCAGTACTACGATACTGTTTTCTTGTTATGAGCTTGATAGAGTGACTGAATCTAGGATCATCTTAATGCATCCGACATGGCAATTACACATATTGATATGCCGTAGCGCACCTACGGCGTATAATGTGGATAATTGAAAAAAAAAACATGAGATAATTGGAATGATCCGGCTTAGTGACTGAACAATGAGTTCGACTCAGATAACGTGCATTACTAGGGACAAATGTTCCCACGGACAAGTTATTTAAACTTGTCTTGTTTGGAAACCAAACCAACCTCATCGGCCCAAGTTGCACCCTGCTTACTAACAAATGGGACTCTGGCGGCCGGCTGATTGCGTTTTAACGCGGCATAGTAACATACACAGAGTAGATTTTATGGGCATATCTCTCTTTTTGTTTGGGAGTCCTATGTCTCACAATGGACTGATCAAAGCTGGTGTTTTTGTGGTTGATGTTACTAAGCGTACATTCCCATCCAAACAGTGACCGAGCGGACAATGGTGGCAAATTTGGCTTTTTAGTCATGCCTAAATTTAGGTAAATTTAGATTTTTTTAAATTTAAAAGCTATTCTGCTGTTACATCAAACATTTTGTTATCGTTCTTATAGTGCCATCTTGCGCACCAAAGCGTGCAAAAACATTTAAATATCTTGGCTAGGTATTTTATTCAAGGTATTTATATGTTTCAGCCAAAAATACACATATTTTTTCAAACTGATTGCACGTGGAAAACTAACAAAAAAATTACCACGTTTCTCACTTCCTAGCACTAGGCGTAGTGTAAAAGTGTACAATCCTAGATCGCGGTGACGAAAACGCGGGGCATGGATATTTAAATGTTCGAAATGTGAACTGAAAGTTACAAAATAACAGCACTTGGATTAATAAATCTCTAAATGTGATTCATACAGACTCTTAAGAGATGGGGAACAGAATAACCCACACACCTGTACTTTTCTCGGAGGAGGGCGTTGATGTCTGCGACACAGTTTTATACTTCTGCAGATGTCATCGACTTTTAAATTGTTTCTGTAAAAATTTATTTTTCAGTTCACAAAAAAGAGATTTTTGAGTTCCAAGAGTTAGGTAGGCATTAAAGCGTCTTATTGTAGAAGTAAAATCATCATATCGTGGGATTTTAATCAATACTTTTTGGGTGCTGACTTAATTGTATGATTTTACATTCCAATGATTAAATTTAAGGAATAGCCTTAAGTTCTAAATTTTTTCATAAGAAACAAGTAAAATAAATTTTAGTAGCCTTATTAATTTAGTGATGGAATTTTAGAAAATTTTGAGAATATTTACCTAAAATTTACTCTAGTTTGGCTGGCTACAACCGAATAAGAATGAGGGTTTTAGTTAGTTTAATATCGATTTTTAGTTAGTTTGGTGCCAAGCGAATTGCCACCAATGTACAAATTTTGCCCGAGTTTCGGACTAACCTCTATATTTTAGTTCCTGCTCTAGGCAACAATGAAATTCATTAACTATGATTACTACAGGTTTAATCCACTTAACATATAAGAATTAATTTCAGCATAGTTTTCCCAGTTTGAAAACGTACCTATTGAAACTTTCCTTGCATACATTTCTGCATTCGCTACCTAATTAAAAGACTCGTGTTGTAATTAGCATTGAATTTGCAGGAATTCAGTAAAGTTATGTCAGGCATTCTGCCAACTTCTGTCTGCTTTTGGGGAGGCACAGCATACAAAATAATAGCTAGTTCACGCTGGCACGTTAATATTGGTAGTTTTTCAGTCGTTTTTAATAGTAGTCATATTTATTTTGGCCCTTTTTCTAAGTAAGTTAACTTATAAGGGTGATTTAATTTAGATTTATGTATCCTTCTTTTGCAATCAATCTCGTAAAGTTTATAATTGTACACATTTAATGACGGTACAATAATGTTGATCGTTTTGCAATTTTTTTTTAAAGTAGCCATATATAATTTAGCTAGCAAGCATTTTTCTAAGCAAGTTAATTTAAAAGGTTGATTTAATTTAGATTTATGTATCTTTCTTTTGCAATCAGCCGTATACAATTTTACACATTTACAGCTTTTCCAATCAGAGGTCTTCGGGCGACCTATAATTCCAAAATTATGCATATACCTTTTAGTATATTATTACATACATTATAACATACATCTTTTTAAGTAAAAAAACTGGAGGGGGATGTGTGTACAATCGTAAAATTCCGCACAAGTTGTGTCACACCATAATTGTTTTATTATAAGTGGCCTAGTTTTAACGTTTTAGCTATATCTCAAAAATACTTTTCATCTGTAAATACGAAATGAACCACAAAATAACGAGTTTCGGTTCTAGCTTAAAATTATTATATAAACTGTTTTTTATGGTGTGATATTTTTACGGCTAAAAGAGTTGAAGCATCCAATACCCATTATTTGAACATAGACCTCTTTAATTATTATTATCTACTTACTACATAAATACATCGAATTATTTTGTATTCAAAATGTATCTGTATCCGCCCAAAAGCGTACAGATATCGTCATCTATTTTATACAAAACTAGCTGACATGCCCACAATTTCGTTTGCGTGTATAGGCTTTCTGTATATGTGTGCTTTAACGTAATATGTTTCCCGAACATGATAATTTTACGCGGAACCTGAAATAAGTACGAAGCAAAACGTAAAAACCTATACCTTCAATATCTATCTACCCATACCCGTTCCTGGTCCAGCTCCTGTTTTCGTTCCTGTTCCCTTTCCCGATTCTGATCCCGTTGGCAACCCGTCTCCCAGTCAAAACCCGATTAAAAATGTGTAGGTGAGGTTAATTTTTATATCCCTATATCGATGGGCTTGCAATGTCATGGGGTACTTTTTACAGCACCCCATGAAATTGCAAGCCCATGCTTGTAAGAATTAGGAAAATACAAAATTATTATAGTTTTACTTTCTGCAAACAACCTGCTAAATGGTATCCTCAATGCGTACTGAGCATATCTGCAAATATCCATAATTGTGAAAAATCGTGATGATGTTTGTTTGTTTAAAAATATTTGAAATAGCTTAAATAGGTATCAATTTGGTATCAATTTTATCTATTTCGATCTGCTAAGTACCTACAAAGCAGATCGAGATAGATAAAAAACTTTTGTACTCACACCAACATAAACATAATATGAAACAAAACGGACAATAACAATTATTTATGAAATTACAATGAGCAGTCTTATCGCTTATAGCGATCTCTTCCAGCAAACCTTTGAGTGGACTGGATCTAAAATAAACTAACGATACGTAAGTAGGTTTGCAAAATGTTGGCATGTGGCAAAAGTTTTTTAAATGGTTTTTGCTTCGATCTAGTTCTGAGAAGAAGAAAAGTAGTGATTATCTGGGAAAGCAAGGAATTCAATCAATCTGAATAAGCATCTTACAACCGGGTTTCACGGGTCTGCAAGACTTCTTTGCAAACCACATTTCGTGTTTTATTTGAAGGTTGCAGTATTAACTTATCAGCTGAACTGACTCTAGAACACACCATATATAACTGGCCATGTGAAAAAGAGTTATTTCTCAGTTCCACCCCAGCTACCTTTAAAGTTTAGCTTTGTGCTTTATTGATAGTCATTGCGTAGCAGAGTTTTACGCGAAATTGTAGACGTTTAAATTCAAAATGATAGTTTAAAGGGATGAGTGGGATTCGAGGGATGAATGCTGTGTCTCCTTGATTGACGCCTGTAAATATAGTAGCTTCAATAACATTATTTTGAAGTCGCTGGATCAGCAGTCTTGTTCCGTTGCATAGCTTGTGTGGTTGCAGATTACGCAATAGCATGATAGGAGGACCAACTTTGAGGTAGAGTTTATGTAGTGGTAATCCTGATGGTTCGAGACTATTTAAGAACTCTACAGGGTAATGAACCGCTTCTTCGACCGCTAGCACCTCATCCACAGATTTATATAATACTCGTTCTGCAAAAATTTTCTCCAACAAATGATGGTTGATGTGGTTGGCATTTGTTGGAGTGAGAATGGCTCTTTCCATTAAAAAATATACATCGGCTTGATTAATGTTTGGATAAATTTTATTTAGTTAGACTAGCCAGATCCCCTACTACATCACAAAGGGTGCTCGGAAGAAATCGCGCAATAAAAGACGAAAATTCACAATTTATCAGATAGCACATAATTTTCGGCGTAAATTTCACATGTAAGGTAACCTCGGTTTTTACACTATTCCCCAATCTGTGGTTGGAACAGCATTTGATTTTTCAATCAACCGTTTTTGAATTTAGAAACGCTGCCAGCGCAAGGTAGAAATCTTTTGCATTTATCCAATGAATTTTCACCTCTATTGCTGTTTTATGAACAAAGTACGGGAAAACATCGCCACTTATTAGAATTACACCCTCATTTTATAGAAAGTTGGGAAAAAAAGTATACAATCCTTCATTATTTTTGTTACTGCATAGTTATGCCAAGTTTCAAGTTTCTTTGTTCAAGGAATACGATTTAACATACAAAAGTTTTTACCCCTTTTGTAGTTTCTGAGATTTCGTGATGAGTGTGATAGTGAGTGAGTGAATGCGTATAATTCTCTTTTATATATATTAATAGTGACAGTGCTTTCTCAATACAGAGTATTAATTTAGTAGAAAAGGTTTATGGGCTCTTCACACTGTTCGGACGCGGCTGATGGGCGGGGCTTAGTAAAATAATAATAATTATTAGGGATGAGGTAGATTATAATCGTTAATGAACCCATTCGATTATCGATTACTACCTTCATAGAACTAGGAATCGCTAGTTGAATGGTTTTGCTGTATGGTTCGATTTTATGTATATACAAACAATTTTTTTCAATAACATGAATAATTTATTATTATTCCGCCCACAACGACAATTTCGGCTTGTGCAAAGTTTTATTCGTTCAGATAGTTATGTATAAAACTAGTTTTTTCCCGCGGCTTCGCACGCGTGGTAGCCGGATAAAAAGTAGCCTATTATGTTATTATTCCTGGTCCAGAATTACATATTATATTATGCAAAATTTGGACTCTGTGCAAAATTTCAAGTCAATTGGTGAATTTTTTTTTCATCCCTCATACGAACTTTGCCACCCCCGTTCACCCCCTTAGGGGTTTAATTTCAAAAAATCCTGAAATAAGTGTTTATTTGTTTTTATTAGAGAGTCTTTGTGCAAAATTTCAAGTTAAAGGGTTAAGATATTATTCGTCCCACATACAAACATTGCCACCCCTTTTAACCCCCTTAGGGGTGAAATTTCCAGAAATCCCTTCTTATTTGGTGGTTTTGCTATAAAAGAAAGCTAAACTCTAAATTTCAACTTTGTATCTTCAGTCGCTGTGCGTTGATTCCAGAAAAAGGCCCTCTCTTTTTTTCTTTTTTTCTTTTTTTCTTTTATATATAAAGATGTAATAGACACTCGTTATTACCTAATACCGTCAAATTCGTTACACCTACGATCAATTTGTGACGTTTATTTGTTCATTGATATTCTGATTTATGAATTTTTATAACGCTGCACGACTAACAACAATGCATGTGTTAATAAAAAATAAAAAATAATTGGGATTGTTAAGTAATAGTTTTATTTTAAAAATAATTGCTGGATAGATACCTAATTGAAAATAACTATAATATTTACAAAAAAATACATAGATACCTAAATGGCAGTTTTTAGTTGTTCGATTTATTTTATTTCAAAACCGATTTTTAATAATCTGTGTGTATTCGTTATTTCACTAAGTAGGTGGTACCCATCAATGAAGTACGACATTATTTACCGGCAAAAATACGAAACTTCAAAGAAGTAAGAAATTATCATTCTAAATTTGAAAAAGGATAATCACAGATATAGAAGAGGACTAGATAGTGCCTTAAAATTCACTATGTTCTGAACATCAACTCATACGGCTGATCTTTACTTTCTTATGTCCAATATCATCAGGTAGAAAGGGACGCATACATATATCAATGCGACTTCAAATAGTTAATCATACACAATACATAAGAAAGTATCAGCCGTATTGAATTTTAAGAATTTATCTAGTTGTCTTCCTATATCTGTGTCCAGACCTCAAAAAAGCGTGACGTTCCATTTTGTGACATTTGGATGACCAATAGCAATCTAGACCTAAATCCGTAGAAAAACGTCCGTGGAGCTTTATATGGCAATGGAGTAAACTAAAATTGAATATTTTAAGTACACACACATTAATACGTGGTAATACTAAACTATAGTTAATCAGTAAACGTGGGTGTGTATGTGTGGGGTGTGGGTAACCTAGCTCCCTCCAGTTTCTTGAGATATCATCTTAATTATCAGCCTATAGCACTCATAGCAGTCTACTGGACATAGGCCAATTTTAATGAGCGCCATTGGGCCTTGTCCTCAGCTCGACGCATCCAGCATCTACCAACAGCCAATCGCAAACCGTCACTTGAGAGATATCTATTTGGATATCATCTGAAAACCTAATTGCCTATATCTGTCGACGATTGCAACAGTCAACATCAATCACCCGGAAATCCATTTGAGGTTACCCCTGTCGTGATCCGTCATGCCAGAGGCCCTATTGTAGTTGACAATGAGATGTTGGATGTTGTCGACAACCACGGAATAATTCACTTGGACAAAAAATCTTAGGCTTGGGGACGGGGAGCCTACTTATAAATCACTGATGTACGAAACTGAAAAATTTGTGTTCTAAGTTTTTAGCAAAAAGTACCAATATTAATTTTGTTTATATCGACTACGATTAGCCTGCTATATCCCACAGCTGGGCAAAGGCCTCCTCACCATCTAAACTTTGAGCTATTTGTATCCACGCTTTATTACAAAAAATAGCTTATTTAAAATATGATAGGAAAACATAATGTGTTTACATAATCTGTGAAACATTGTTAATATAAAATATATTCTAGAATATGTAATACATTATGGTTAACAGCACCCAATCATTATATTATTAGAGTGGAAGCCATTGAACTTTAAAGCAGTTTTCCACTGAATTGAAACCATTCAGAGCACACATTGTTTCAAGAGATTGACTGAAAATACATGGCTGAAACAGATCAGTTCCAAGCTACAAGCAAACATATTTTTTGAAAATATTTCTTATAGTTTAGAGGCGAAATAATAAGTTATTATTATTCTTTAATAATAAACAGAGTCAGTGTCTTAACAATATTAAGACAGTCTAGTTTTATAGAATGAAGTATTACTAGGAATGTGGTTGAAATTTTCCATTTTCGCTACCGCTTGTGACTTTAACTAAATAGTTTTATTTCTTAAGGGTCCACGAACTGAAAGGGTAAACGTACTTCGTATGTATTTTCTCTGTAAGTTAAGAGATGTGCATCTGAGTGCAATTTACAAATGAAACGCTGTCTCAGATCGTGGTTATTTTTAGCAAGCTTTTTGAATTTTCATTTTAACATTTTATTATTTTCTTGTTACTAAATTAAACAGATAAAATCTTCAATTTGGTGTGAATGTAGAAGAATTTAAGGAATACCAACCTCACCTTCGGGATCCAAACTATCTCCGCCCGTGGTGCACCCTACTGTTTAACAAACGGGGCTCTGGCGGCCAGCTGGATGCGGCATAGCAGCCTAACACTAGCATAGCTAAATTCCCTGATCGCCGACGAGCAGCAGCTTTTACAGTGCGAGAAGCTGTGCCCTGCGATCCCCAAGCTCGCATGACCAGCGTGGCAATTATGGGCATATTCACATTTATTAGGGTACGGACTGATACAGACTGGTGGTATGGTGTGTAAGTTTATTCGATTTAAAAAGTAGTAGAGAACAACGTTAAATGATGTCTCTTTCAGTACTAAATCCATGTCAGAGTGTACTATAACTCAAATAAAAGGATTGGGTGCCACCTAACAAACTTGTTTCCGTCAGCAGTTTCAAAGAAGTAACTCATCTACGGGACCAATAGCTGTAAAGTTTCTGAGCGTGTTTAGAAACTCGATTTTTAACTCAAGTAACAAACAACCGAAGTCGTATGATACTTTTAGGTAGACATGCACATCTGGTTAAAGTCAGTTGGCTACATAAGTATTTGGATACAACCAACATACATAAGAATCTATATATATACAAATGAAACCCGTTTTCCTTGGTCACGGCATCACGCGTGAATGGCTGGACCGATTTCACGAATTATTTTTTTGTTGTATTTGTTATTATTAGGAGAAGGTTCTTACGGAAAAAAATATTAAGAAAATTACATCACAAAAAAATAAAGTAGTGCATCAATGCTACGCTAAGGCGGTACGAAGTTCGCCGGGTCAGCTAGTATATATGTTATGGACAAAGTGATTAATGCGGGCATTATTCGAAGTGCCCGGGCAATATGAATAATGACCAGCTACTTAGGGCAAAGTGATTAATTATTACCTAAACTTCATTATTTATCACATTGACCGGTCATTATGAATAATGCTACGTGATCATCGGGCAATGTGATAATATAGCTTCTTTGGGGATGGAGTGAGGGGAGGGAAGCGAACGCGTGACACGCGCTAACCAATCAGAACCCGTCATGGCGGCGTACGAACGTCCATCCCTTCACTGTTCACTACACAGCTCTCAGTTTTGCATTCCAAGCGAATACGGACGGACGCAGAAGGATAATTTCGTAATTCAGTTTCGTAACTAAAGTGAAGAAAGACTAGCGAAGTTCATAAGGCATCGCTAAAAGGAAGAAATTTGTGTTTTAAATTTTGATTTAAAGTCTGAAATAAAAATAATAGTTAAATATTGTGTCTTTTATTATTCTGCCCAACAGGTGATGGGCGTTATGTATATTGCCCGGGCAATTTGATTAATTCAATAGTTCTTATCAAATTGCCCTCACATATTGGTCATTATTCATAATGCCCGGTCATTATGTATAATGACCAATTAATCACATTGTCCATAACATATACATAAAGACTGCAGTTTATAAGTATTCATTATAATGTTTTGGACTAGACACCGCCGGTCCGGGTTGTTTTGAAAGTTTCTCTTTATTCAAAGGAAGAGATCGCTTTAAGCATTAAGGACAGCCTTATTACCATTATTTGTAATTCTTTTTTTATTGGGTGTAATACCAGAAGTAAATGCGTATACCTATGTAACGCTTTCGGTGCTGAAACCACTGCTCTCGATATAGACCTGCTGCTTTGCTTTGGCATGGTGATGCAGATGAAGTTTGACCTTTCCGAAGGTACACTTAAATCAGACGATACCGGAGTTTGTCACATGGCACAGATACCTCGCAAAGTATTTTTGAGCGCGATTCGGCTAGTACCTACTTACATAAATTGAGACAAGAGCAGTGACAGAAAATACCTACTATATTTTCTGTCACGGGATAAGAGTGAATATTATGAATGAATGATGAATAATTATTATGGATACATAGACTCAATATTGTGGCGAATAGCGTTTCATAGAAATTGTACGAAAAACATTTTATTTTTGTTTTCGGGAAATCTTACGATTTGATTTAGTTGGGAAACTAAGTAAAGTTTATTGTGTTTGTGTGTAGTGTTGTAAAGTTTGTATGTGTTTTTTCAAGAAATGTCAAAAGAAAAGCCGTTAATTTATTGCTGAGAGTGCCTCTTTCTTGTATCACTGATTTATTGTCTAGTAGCATTTTATTAAAAATTTGGACTGCTTGATACCGAGTGCAATGTTTTATAATTTTAAGTGAAGGACATATTTTACAATTTAAAATTATTATTTTTTAATTTCTGTAACAAAAGGATCGCACATTTCATAACAAGCAAACAAAATCAACGTCTATTATGTCCGTCATCTCATTTTTGTGAAACCACTATTTCAATTCACAATACGATCCTCAGGCCGTAGGTTCGTTAGCTTTACTTGTGGCAATGCAATACGAAAAAGAGCAAGTAGGTACATGACTGCCTCTGTAAAAGGAGGTTTTGCCTCGGGATATGCGAGGTTTCTTTGATGGGATACTGTTGTAAGAAGACAGTTCCGGCTTAGGATTATGACTGTGAACATCAAAGGTAGGCTTTGTAGGCAAGTTGGGTACCTATAATGCATGTATTTTTTTAATGTCACGCTGAATATACATACAGTCATACAACACGGGTAAAACTAATGGGATCTGGAAAGAGAACCAAAATATTAATGACTAGCTTCCGCCCGCGGCTTCTCTCACGTGGTACCCAGATAAAAAAAAACATGTGTTAATACAGGTCACAAAAATATGTATATTCCAAGTTTCATGCACACAAACTTTCACATATTACAAGCGTCCGCCCGCGGCTTCGCTTGCGTGATAGGTACCCGCATAAAAGTAGCCTATATAATTAAACCAGTTTACAAACTATATTAATTCCAAGTCTCATCTAAATCCATTCAGCCGTTACGGAGTTGAAGACACAGACACAAACTTTCGCATTTATAATATTATTAGTGTGATTAAGGCGTGATAAAGAATTCCATTCAAAAGAAACTTGGCTTTAATTTAAACTCACCATAAATAGAAAATAAGTTATTTACCACATTGACTTCGGGCCTCGGATTTGACGCTGCATGCCATGCCCGAGGATCAGCAGCAGGTCTACATCGGGAGTTGTGTTTTCAGCACTCAAGGCGTTATATACAATGCTTTACGAGCGTATGCATTTTTTAAATTAACCCTTTTATGTTAGACATTATTCTATTATACTATCTAAAAGTCTCATAATTTCGTAGTTTTTAGGTGATCCTCTAAACAAAGATTGATCATTTGTACGTGTTTGTTTGTTTTTACAGTTTTCTAATTAGTAGAGATGAAGAAGAGTTAAAGAAAATACTGTTTCTTCAATTCCTACTGCATACCTACTAATATAATAAAGGTGAAATTTTGTGAACATGTGAAATGTTTGTCAGTCCTTCACACTAAACTACTTAACGATTTGCGCTGAAACTTTGCACATATTTATATAGAACGGCTACTATTTATCCAAGTACCATGTGAGCGAGACCGTGCGCGGAAGTTAGTATATAATAGCTTGCTTCTTCTTCTTCTTCTTCGTATGAGTTAGTGATAAACTCTGCTTTCTAGCTTGCTAATAACAACTTTTTGTATTGGTTAAAACATTTAAAAGGTTCTAAGTAGAAAGTTTGCGAAGTCAAGCGCCTGCTGGCTGTTAAGGCGACATTTCAAAGCTATTTAATATGACGCTTAAAATAAAATTCTAGGCGCTGTGGGCCAGCTGCTAAAATGCTGAGAGCTTAAGAATATTGTGGTAAGCATTTTCAAATCTCTATAATTTCAGTAGATAAATAAAATATACAACTGAATTGAGAACCTCCTCCTTTTTTGAAGTCGCTTAAAAACTTTTAAATTATTTGAAAATATTCCAAACTGACCCAAAACATAATTTTTTTGATTGATAGATAATTCAGCAAGTAGCTTAACAATTGAATTTGAAAAACGTATCCAAACCACAACACACCACACTAGCCCATATCAGTCCGCTGCTGGACATAGCCTCTACTAATAAAGAGGGAAATGCCCATAATCCCGACACTTGGTATGCGGGTTTGGGATGGCAGGGAAAAACTTCTCGCACCGCTCCGACGCTGAAGCCCGTCGACGGCCAGGGGATTTAGCTGTGCAAGTGTTAGGCTGCGCTATGCCGCAATCAGCCGGCCGTCAGAGTCCAGTTTGTTAATTAACAATGTGCACCACGCTTAGAAGAGGTTGGCTTGGGTTCTAGAGATGGGGGTTGGAACCCTTTACATTCCTAAAATCCCCGAAAAACGTATAAAATTACTTGATTATTAAATTAATGGCGCTCATTAGTAGAAGCCTATGACCAGCAGTTGACTGCTATAGGCTGATGTCTATGATGATGAAATTACGTGTTCAAAAGCGTAAATTTTTGGATATTCAATTAAGATTCGCCCTACTGTTTTCAAATTAGTGTTTGATTGGTTGAATTCAGTTATTCACAAAAGTTTTCTGTAAGAAAACTCTTTCAGGGTTAAGCTCACCTTTGTACATAGCTTTGAGTAAACTTTTTTTGTAAGATTATTTTTCTGTGTACAATAAAAAATTAAAAGATTTGGTTACTGGCGAAAAATTGGGCAAATATTCAAAAATATATTTAAAGTAATCCTCAAATATCTCTGCTTTGTAATCGCTTCTCCAAACGGTACGATAAGGATTGATTCAATCAAAAGGTAGATTAAGTTTTGAGTTAATGTGACTCAACATTTTCCTTCTCTCCTCACCTTACAGTTCCTCCTGTTTCCTAAGCTAAGCTACTGCATGTCGAAACTACAAAGTTTGAAGCTTATTAAACTCTATTGAGATCGCAACTTTACCGTACTCCGTCCTACTTCGAGTTGCTAGCTGGACTTATCGAGGTAAGTACCTGAAACAACATAGAAAGGATTAAATTAAACATTTGTATGCCTATAAAATATAATAGATCAAAAAGTCGTATTTCTTTTAAAATATAATAGAATACAATTGACTTTTGATGATAATTATGTATGTTCTCAATAGTTGGACAAAATCGGCGTATACTCGACAGCATTAGTTTGGTCGATATAACTTAAAATAAATGTCAGTAAACATTTTCAATCTCATTCTTTGATAAGTCAATATCGCAGTTAACAATACTTGTAAGTGCAAATAGTTTTCAATAAGGCGATCGAATAATTCGTAATAATTACCTAACTTATTACTTAAGTGTGACGAACGATTTTCTCATTGACGAAACATTTACATACACGATATGAATGGTAACTATAATCGCAAAAAGTGATATGTACCGAATTTAAATTTCCAAATAAGTACTTACAAGTACGTACTTGAGTGCTAAAATTTTCCGTAACTAAAGCCATACGCAAATAAGGCTCCACGCGAGAGCTATAGAAAACAAGTACCGTGAGGTAAAGTTAAAAAGAGCTTTGAAAGGAGTTCAACAGCACATGAAACTGTTGAGTTTCTGCAAAACTAGAGCGAAATGAACCAGAGAAATAACTAATGACAAACCGAAACTACTCAACCCTTTGACGACCTCTGTGACGCAGTGGGCACAGGGAAAAGGCCCGCCTGAGATTCAGAAGGTTGCGAGGTCGATTCCCGCCGCAAGATAAATGTTTGTATGATCTGCCTCGGGCTAGTTTTCTATGTATGTATTTACAAAAAAAGTATCTAAGTAGCCCGTAGCACCGATAACCGTTGGGGAATAAAGGTTCTCGAATGGCAACCGCGATCTGGAAGACAAAGTTTAGGGAAACCCCCACCAGATGGACCGACGTCATCGTCAAGATTGCAGGTATTCGGTGGATGGAAAGGGCTCAAGACCGTTCTTCGTGGAATTCCTTGAGGAGGTTTATGTTCAGCAGTTCACTTCTGTATGTTGCTGATGATGGGGATGATCTCAGTAGCATACGAGTCATTTGTGGTTTCCATAATAAAAGCTCTGCTTATTTTAAAGCTATGCTGTGTGTTATTCAGCATAATTTATTAAATTGAATTACTTATTTACTTTCACAGATTTCACAGACTGAAACAACAAGTCAGATTCAGTTAAGATTATTGAAATTCTAAGTCGCGTGAACAGAGAAAGTAAACGAAATAATACAACTTGAAAATGTGAGAAAAATCTGTATAAAAAGCTGTATTGCAGTGCATCTGGACGTGATACCGCATAGCACAGGCACGGACCGACGCAATCACAAACAAAACCTACAATCGTCAAAACGGATCTCTGCTTTGAAGTTAGGCTCAGCAAACGATTCAACAAATACTCGTACTCATCATCATCACAGCCAATAGCAGTCCACTGCTGGGGTGTACGGGGTTCCAACCCCCATCTTCGGAACCCAAGTCAACCTCACCTGCACGTGGTGCACCCTGCTAAACAACGAATGGGGTTCTGGCGGCTGATTGCGGCATAGCACAGCCTACATCGGCACATCTAAATTCAATGGCCACCGACGGGCAGCAGCGTCGGTGGTGCGAGAAGCTGTGCCCTGCGATCCCCAACCCAGCGTGGGGATTATGGGTATATCCCCCTTTATTAGGGGAGGTCTATGTCCAGCAGTGGACTGATATAGGCTGGTGTGGTGTGTTGGGCTGGACACAAGCCTCCCCTAATGAGCGTTATTGTGCCCCGTCTTGAGCTCGACGCATCCAGTTTCTACCAGCAGCCTTTCGCAAATCGTCACTCTACCTACATCATACCCAATTTACCCTAATCAATCTTAGTACAATCCGACCCAAATCTAGGAACTACGTCGCTACTTGCAGCCCGTCGCTACTAGCAGCCAACTTCAGAAGGACAAAGATACGTTGACTATTGCTTATCTGTCTGCGTGGCTTACTTCAGTGTTCTTAGCAGATCATATTGCATAAGCGATACACTGGTCACTGGTCACTGCATGGTCACTGCATGGATGGGTGATTACCCATTTAGTGGCATTTAGATCTAAGCGCTTCCGTGCTTTAGAAAGCACGTTAAGATGGTTCTGCGGGGGCTTAAAAACACTGACATCAGATAAATTCGAACTAACCTTCTTGGAGGCTGCAGACCCTCCGGAGGCAGATTGTTTAACCTAAAGACCATACCAAAAAGTATTTACTAATTCGAAATTAGAACTAACCTCCTTGGAGGCTGCGTATTTAAGCCTTCCCCCACACAGCTGTGATATTATTGTGGACTAACTAAACAGAAAGTCAAACATTTTGTGTAAATGTTAAAAACGATCTGTTATGAAAGCTGTTTGGTATTTAAGCTTTTAGATCATATCATCATCAGCATCAGCCTATAGCAGTCCACTGCTGGACATAGGCCTCCTAGGTCGTATGTATGTCGCAAGAATCTCATTTACCCAAGAATAGATTTTTGTCAGTTTTCAAAACTTGACTGATGCTGGTTTTTCAAGAAGTTCTGATTCCACATAAAAACTTGCTTATTTTCCTGTTTTCTAAGTTAACGCGCCTTACACGTGGGTCATGGCAGACCGCCAAAACGATACCCAAAGAGAATTCTGCCATACTCTATACCCCAGTGAAATAGAGATATTTTATTGTACTCGTAACAAAATTGTACATTTGGAACATTAGCTTCGTTTCCAATAATAGAATGTCATGTTACTGCGGAGGTGGATAGAATTTTAAGCATTTTGATTACACATACGACAGTATTGTCTAACAGCGTGGGCCGAATATTTGTGTTTATGATTTAAGTTTTTAAGATTTTTTATCACAAATTCCCTGCCAAGTTTGCTTAGGTAGACTATGAGTACATATTAGTATAAGTACCCATACTGGTCTATTGGTCTGTGGTTATACTGACCCCTAGTCTACCTGCCAAGTGGTGAGCAGCTCTGGGAGAGTGGGGATCGAAACAGAGACCCTAATTCTGTTTTGGTTTTTAAAAGAGGTACACATATCTCACACAGAAATATAACCACAAAAAACCGGTTATACGGGTATAGGTATACGAAAAACGTAGCTGCTATGTACAGATCAATACGAAAAACCCTCAAAACCCCTGCGAGCTCAGCATGTGCTGCGAACGAATCCTCAGCGCTGATTTTCAGCTCCTTATTCTCCTTTGTTTTTTTATGTACTTGCCTCATGATATGTAAGTCGTGATATGCAGGTATCATTTGCCAAAACAACTACAAACAAAACACTTATAGGAAAACTTGCGACTTGTCACTACACATCATCATTGTCATCAGTCTAATCCTCCATAGGCCTTCTCTAGAACTATTTCGTCCTGTCCTTAGCTCGACGCATACCTACTACTTCTACCAGCAGCCATTTGCTGATTGTCAACAAGTGGATATCGTAGATGCGAATCAAGTATAATAGCAGAGAAATGCGTTGCAGTATTCAACTATATACTCAAGTTACGATCTTGGGTACCGTGACGACCTAGCTGCAACTATTCATGATAAATAAATAAATAAATCAATATCCGATTTAGAGATATATCTCCTACAGTATACCTAAAAAGATTGGAGACTAGAATTTCCTCAATCTATGTAACATATTCCAAAGCAATCTAAACCAACTTCACACAAGATGCACTTAGCACGTTTATCTTTGACACATGTTGCCGCATCGATAAGTGACCTAAAGATTTTCTCACAACACGACACGATATTGAAAATATGTTAACTACTCAGCCATTAGAATACCTGATGTGAGAGCTTTAGGCGCTCTAACTAAACCTATCAGGTTTAACCGTCACCATCAACAAATTGAAAATATGTTCTCCACTGTTTCCTGCCTCGCCATGAACATATAATTAATTACAAATTTCAGTGTTATTTGAGTATTTATTTCCAGCGACAACATAACTGGCTGCTTCGTGACGACCGATAGTCTATCATAAATAACACACGATGTTGTATCGGACAATACCGTGTAAAAACGCTGAGGACGGCACTTTGCCGTGAAGCTTTTAGCCAACCATTCGCTTGGGTCATAGTATCGTTTTATATCGATTTGAACGTCCGCTACAGCCCGTTTTGTTTGATTAAATCTATATATAAAAATCAAAGGTTGCATATTATGTAGATCATGACTTGAAAATTATAAGGTCAAGTTTTCGAATAAAATTTGTGGAAAATATCACGGAAAATTGGAAATAGGCTCGAGACTTTTGTATGAACTCTAGAATTTGGATACGACGCCTGTTAGGCCAGCTGGTCATAATAATTTAAAGTAAATTTAATGTACATTCATAATTTAAAGAGGAAATTTGATTGTTTTGTATGTTAGGATGTTTGTTTGTAATGGATAAACTCTTAAAAAAATATATTTTACATTATAGAAGCTAAATTATTAGCATATAGGCAGTATTTGTTTTTATGAGAGATAACAACGATAATTGCTTTTTGCAACGATGTGCATTAAATTGTCAGGTACCACTATGTGTCAATTATTTATTTAGGGTTCCGCGAAAAATAGATAATATAGTAAGCAATTACACGCAAACGACGTTGCGGGTGGGTTAACTCGTCTCTAAATAAATAGCTGTCACAATATTGGACATCTATCCCATATATAATGTTATACATGTCCATGTTTTATGACAAAAAAATTGTTAACAAACACTAAAAGTCCCATCGTTTAGGCTGATGATGAAAATGTAATTTTAGCATAATCTTCGAAAATTCACGAAGTTATTTTCACTAACGAAAAGAGTGGTGTGATCTATCAGATGCAAAAAGACGTCTACCAAAAAAGAAAAATGGTAGTACAACACACAAAAATCTAGCCAAATTAAAAATCTGTTATCTAAAAACTAAATTATAACCGGAGAAAATAATGTTTCAAGATTTCAAGACTGTACGGGCAGACTGGTTGGTGCATGCAAACTTTGCTGTTTTTATTTTATTTGATTTTTGCGTATATAAATGAGATAGGTCGATTCTGTTGTGTATGTAACTAGAAAAATAATTAAAATGACGTAGATAAGTCAAAAGTTTTTTTTTTTGCTTTTTTTTCACTATATATTTTCAGAATCATGATCTGATTGGAACCTCCCAGTTTTCGAGTCTTTTCATTGTTTATGTTGAGGACAAGGCCCTTGTCCTCAATCAACTGAGGTCAATATCCTCAACATTTTTCGGTGAAAAAGTTATCAAACTCTCGTGAAAAATATGCGAATGGACCGCAGTTCCCAGAATTATTTTCTAACATAATAAAGTTACCACAACACGAAGATATATTTCTTTCAAGTTTTCCTCAACTTTTCCTCCCGTTTTATTAAGTCCCTTGACAGCCATCAAAATATTTTTCTCATCACACTTCTGGTGGAGGAGAAGTAATAAATTCCATGTGTTTAATAGATAAGATACTTAACACTTAGTAGGTAGGCACCTACTATAACTAGTGCTATGTTTTAGGTGTTATTGGTATGACTCACTCAATAATTGAGTTTTGAGCCGACACATTTAATATCGAGATATTTTAGGTCAAATTTGATTTCAAAATCGTATTGAATTTTAATGATTTGAGTGCTGAAAATACAACGGCGCGCTTGCCCATGGACTAGTTTCTCCAGCATGGCACGTGAAGTCCGAGGCCTGCAGTCAATGTGTTAAAAAGTCACCAAGTATTATATAGAAGAATGTATACAGCCATCAAAAAATTATGAGGCATAAATCTTTTTTTTCTGAAATAATTTAAAATTCCGAGGAACCTCATAGAACGTGAGGACTGGAATAATAAAATTATTTTTATCTAACAAACTTTGCTAACGAAGATGAATCGTGGAATTATTGATACTTATATATTATTATGATAGAATCATGGCTGACTAACTCAAAATTATATACAAAGTTTCAACTTCCCCGACTATTTCATCCGAAGGAGAAAATGGAGAGGCCTCAACATTACTTTTAATCACGACAATCCTACTATCCTATCCTACTAATATTGTAAATGCGAAACTTTGTGAGTATGGATGTATAGATGTATGGATTAATGTTTGTTACTCTTTCACGCAAAAACTAAACTGAACGGATTTGGATGAAACTTGGAATATACATAGTTTGTGACCTGAATTAACACATAAGCTACTTCTTATCCCGGTACCGTCATACATATATCCTAACTTATAAATGCGAGTAATGCGAAAAGTGAGTTATTATTTGTTGGTTACGCTTTCACGCCTTTAATACTTAATCATGAAATTTTACATATACGTTTATCAGGGGTAGAAAAAGGACACAGGGTAACATAAAGACAAAAAATACTGTTCCTGACGAAATGTGCTAAAATGCACAATACTCGCACGAAAGCAAAACTGCGTGCAGAATTAGTTCCTAATGAGAGTTTAGATGCACTCTATTTTTTAGCAAACAAAAAAGGAGGAGGCTGTCAATTTGGTTGTAATTTTTACGTATGTTCTTTCATAATCATTTATTTATATCTTTAAATGTAGGTACTATAGGTATATTAGCATAATGTCAATAAAAAATTAAATATCCATAATGAGACACATTAAGGCTTACAAATATACAAAAAAATATGAACAAAATGTCAAAGAAGTATAGTTTAAATAAATTAACGTAAAAAATAATAATACGCAGATACTCCAAATGCCAAAATTTATAATCCATTTATTTCTTAATTTCATAAAAACATTTGTCTAATAAACATTTTCTAAATCTTAATTTTAAAATATTGACAGGTAGGCTACTTGTCAATATTTTTATTTTAAGTTATCTGGTAATTTATTAAAAATTGTAATGGCGTGGTAATAGACTATTTTTTTGCAATTTTCAGTCCGCAACAAGGGATATACAGTTTCTCCTTATGTCTCGTTTGCCTATATAGCACATCTGCATTTCTAATGAAATACCGAGAATACTGTTTCACAAACAAGCATAAATTATTGATGTACTATGTACAATATTAGTCCGTATTGATGGCGCTCATTAGGGGAGGCCTATGTCCAGCATTAGTTGCTATGGGCTGATGATGATAATGATGATGATGATTAGTCCGTAAGCTAATGCCAACGATACTTAACCGTGATATGCCTTGAGCGCAGCGTCGGTGTATACGCGAAGCCCAAGGCTTTTTATTGCGTACACAAATCTATTTAGCTTATCACAGATAAATTTTACTTGTGTCTTCCAATCAAAGTACTGGCAAGCCAAATCCCTTAAAACTTTGCTGTATCAACTTCTTCGATCTTCTTCTTCTTCTTCGTATGAGCTAGTAACCAACTCTGGTGTCGGAGTTTTTAGGCCGCTCCGACATGGCTTAACGACTGAAAAGCCGGGACCAACATCTTAACGTGCCTTCCGAAGCACGGAATCTCTCAAATCTAAATGTCACTAAACGGTCACCCATCCAAGTAATGACCGGGCGAAGTGTAGCTTAACCAAGGTGATCTCCTAAGTACACCGAAGTAAACCACGCCACGAGCGCTTCGTCAGTATAGCTTCTTCGATTGGAGTATTATTATATTTAATCGCAATATTCGCTTTTTTATGTCTATTCGATCTAAATTGCATGATACTAGTCTTACATATTTAAATTGATTTGTTTATTAATATTTAATCATTTTATTGTATTGAATAGTGTATCATTAATTTCTCTTTCGAACTTTCATCATTTAATAAAATCGGTCTGAAAATTATTTTTTGTTTGCAAGGATATTATTATCCGGATACCGTGAAAGTGAAGCCACGGGCAGAAGCTAGATTCTAATGAGAGTTATCACGTACTCTATTTTAATCAACTTAAAGAGAGGCTAGGTTCTCTATTCAGTTGTATTTTTAAGTTTTTTACTGCGTCTTTTAGTAATGGATCTGAACAATTGTTTTTTTTATTTGCGAGGATATTTCCCGTTTGTTGCAAAAATATCTATTTATTTTAGTTCGTTTTATGGTACAGTGTTCTATTACTTTACAACTCGTTATTTCTGAGTCGTCAGTATTCTTAACCAAGTGATAAATTTTTATCAATTACGAAGGTTGGAGACTTTTTATGGTAGACCATCAACACTCTGGCCATAGAATATTTTATCGACAGCGTAAAAAAGAATGGTGGCTATAATAAGGAACAGCTTTGGGACGAAAATATCAAAGTACTCGCTTTAATATAAGGTGCTCCTCAACATTGTAAAAAGGGGTGTAGAAAACAGAATAGCTAAGATCAATGAGCACGAACATTATTCGTTTGTCATAGCCGTTTAAGATTCATAGAATTGCCTATATATTCTATATGCGATAATCCCCATGCTGGGTGCGTGGCTTGGGGATCGCGCTCATTAGGGAGGTATGTCCAACTGAGGACAATTAAACAGGCTGATGATTATGACGAAGATCTTGATGATGATAGTGACAATCACCACTTAGATTAGTAATATCTATATAATATTTATAGTAGCTGTAGAAGGAATTAAGTTAATGCTTCTGACATTCTTCTCATAAAGAGATATTTTTAGTCGTTCGAAAAGTCACGGAGTTATTTATGATTCATTCGATTTTTATTTTGACGGATTTTTAGGATCTCAACAGCTGATTGTGAGAGGAGGACAATTAATATAATAATAGCGTTTATTGATCTAGAAAATATTACAATATATTATATTTATAACTGGTAGTTGACACAAAACCAAAACCAAAAACCAAGTAGACATAGAGCAGACAACGAACTCTCACCTAAAGTACTTTTGGGGAATGGAAGGAACCCTAAAAACGGGGTGCGATGTTCATTTAAATCGAGCTCAACAAAAGGTTTTCGAAATGATAAATCCAATTAATACTTGGGCATTTTTACTTTTATTCAAAAGATCTGAATAATTTTACATTCCCGCGGTTTGGTGTTAAATGCTGCAATAAAATAAATTGTAGCGGTTGTTCATTTAATATTTGCGGGTGTCACTTTGCTGTTGTGTTGACACTATGACCGCAGGTCTCATATACAAGGAGTTGGTAGAGTCTAAAGCGTGGTGGAACCAGTATACCAGTATTAGATTTAACAGTATGTTAAAAACAATAAAATACACACTGAAAATTTCAACCCCTAAACTATGTCGGAGGCTCTTGGATGGCCTAAAAACTCCAACACCAGAGTTGGCCACTAATTCATATAAAGACAAAAGGAAGAATTTCTCTGTTGCGGCCAAACAGGTGATGTTGGCGTCACCATCCTTAACAGCCTGTAGAAATTCACTGTTGAACCCAATCCAAACATTTCCACTACAAGCTTTCTTGATCCTTTTACCATCCATCTCGTTCTAAGTTACGCTCTATTATAAAGTTATAACGTGTTTTGGAGGTATAACAAATCTGTCTTTAACTTATCCATTTTCCTAAGTGATATCTGTTCCCTTCAATGTTCCTTAGACAAGAGGAAGTTAGTTGATTTATGATCCTAATAAAGTAGATTAGAAACACGAAGACCACACTTACAACGTAAATAGGTATAGGAAGTCCAGTGTCCATGTGTAAATGTGTCCATGTACTAACGAAGTGCTACCATATTGCCAACTTCTGCCGTGAAGCAGCTATGTTTCGTTTTAAAGGGTGTGGGTGCCGGTGAAATAACCTAGGCGCGGGAATTATATATTCTGGCAGGCGATAGCACAAATGTGAGTCTGTTTGACTTAGCAAATCTATGTAGACAGCTTACCAGCCCCACGTGTGCCCTCCACTACACTTCTGAGGTAAAGGGGTGCTGGTGCTGACGTGCTGACCCGTTAAACTAAGTTTCACTATGGACTGGTGTGACATAGAAACGCGGGGCCTTCTGGGAATAACCCAATTATTGACCGGTACACAAGAATAAACTGTCCTCCCCTTAATTGAGATAATAGGAAAAGTGCCAATGAACACTTTCTTAGAAATAATATTTGCATGAAATTTAAGTAACAATCAAATTACTCATAAGCCTTCTAGGCTAGATTTTAATACAACTAGGGTAGCGTAACTATGTCGTACACTAATATATAAAAAAAATATTGTTACAGGTGCTGGAAGCCTGCTTTCGTTGTTAAAATCGAACATTCGTTAGCGCCATCCATCAAGCTATTGTGTGTAACAATGCCTGAAACTTTTTAATCCAACGCGTGCCTTTTCAACAAATAGAATTTCCTGGAACAGGTTTTTCGAGGTGAAACTCAAAAACAAGCGTTCACTTTGAGAATTCTATAAATTGTGTAAAGAAGAACAATTTACTGGGACATTTTATTATGTATAATGTAAAAATAAAACTTTTTTATTTAGTAAATACAGCACGTGGCCCACCTGATGTTAAGTGGTAACCATTACCTATCAAAAAGTATTGCATCGTAGGTCAAACATGTTTGGAACAGGCCCTACGATGCAAAGATCTGCGTTCATCAACTTGAGGCATGAAATATCACCTTATTATAGACTCGTGTTGAGTGTAATTTCGAAATTTTTATAAATGTATGTTAATCATGGTTATACTACAAATATTACTAATATTACTACGTACTTGAGAGGTAAAAAGAAAAGAAGGACAATCCTTCTTTTATTTTTGCTTTCTTTGCATTTTTTTCGTTTGACGACCTCTGTGGTGCAGTGGACGAAAATCTTCCTGAGAAGCAAAAGGTTGCGGGCTTGATTCCCGCTGCGAGACAATTGTTTGCATTATCTACAGATTTGTCTCAGGTCTGGGTGTTTGCTATGCATATTATGTGTGTATTAACAAAAAAAAATATATTAGTAGATATCAGATATGTGATTCCCAGCTGTAGGTGATTGAGGCAGATATGATGATGACGACCCTAAAAAAAATACCTAGTTATCTTTATGTTTGCTAGGAATAGTATCAATTATTGCTGGATCCTAATGCATCGGTCAATAAAGACAATACACGTTTATATCAAACCAGAGTCGATTGTCGTATGTGACCAAATTGGACCGATTGGCGGAAATTGACCCGAATTGAGGGAAAATGGCCAACCAATCGGCACGGAGTAAACACGAACAGAATTTGAATCAGCAAATAAGTCACGGATTGAGAACTGATAATTAGTTAGGGGAATTACCAACACGTGAGACGGAAAAACAGGATAAATAAAGATACGAGAGTTATTTTCCTTCCAAAATTAACGACCAATTCCATATTAAATTGGAAATAACATACAAATAACAGGACATCACACCCACATATCTGACAAAAATACATTTTCTCATGAGCTGAGAACATAATTATGAAAATCGTACATAGTAAGATCGACAATAATCGTCCGTGCGAATAGAATCCCCATCTAACAACAACACCCACGTGTATCCTCAGCTGGATATTATATATATATATATATATATATATATATATACCGGCCCTAATAAGAAACAAACGATACATAGTATACCTTTATACTGAGTAAAGAAATGAGTTATAGTTAGAATCCTTCCGCTAGGCATGTGGGCTGGGAATCGCAGCACACAGTTTCACAAACCGCCCCCAACATTAAAATTGTATTCTGTTCAGCCGTTTCGAAGTGAAGGACTAATAATAATCCAAACAGCCAAAGGTACTTTTTAATAATAATATTAGTGAGATAAGCGGGGATTTAGATTAAGATTATATATTTTTATGTATTACTAAAGTTCATAAAGACAATTATTACGAAATTTACTGGAAATCGGAAGCTACTCAAAGCGTAATTGTTTGAATCTTTTATTTATTCTAAAAACTTTCTTAACTGGCTCTCGTTTGATTAAATTCGATTCTTGGAAATTTCCCATTTTGTTTAAGTTTTCGAGAGAATTAGAATTATATCCTAAAAATAATAAATATGTGCTTTAAAAAACTTCTAATGATTATTATCTTAACCTTCGTCTGGTTTTGAAACAAATAATCTGATATTTGTATAGCTTCCATCACAACTTAAAAAATGCTTTTAATATTTTTGATTAGTATGTTTTTGATTAACGGACTCTGAATATTGACATAATATCTAGAAACAAAAATAGAAGTTAATGCCCGAAAGTGGGTATAGAAAGATTGTTGATAATTATGATAAATTATATTTACCTACATTACTAGTTGCGATCGGGCTGATCGCAACTAGTAGTATTAGCATGATATTTTGATGACCACTCTACGATAGAGAATACAATCCAATTATTAATCCCCTGCATCCCAAAAATCTCATTTTTATACATTCCTTAGATAACCAAATTTAAAACATTGCTACATCTACATTCAAATATAAAGTTTCTCTATTCTTCCGTCGACAAATCCCTTGTCTATGGTTGTTATGCTGAGCCGGCCGACGTCATTTAACCGGCTCCAAAGCCAAGCATGCCGCTGAGCGCTAAGTAAAACACGCAAACCAAGCTCCACCTGCTGTCTTGCCCCACAGAGCTAGCAACTCTTGCATATTATAAGACCTATCCAAAAACCATTGATGTTACCAAATTGTATTTGTATTTGTAGGTAATCCATAATTTATCATGAATAATATGACAAGACCACGGCTTGGCAGTCGTAGTATAGTGGACGCCCTCCGCTCAAGTGTTGTGACGATCTGCAAAAGACTGCTGGCAGAAGCTGGATGCATTAAGCTGAGGACAAGGTTTAATGACGCAAGCCTATGTCCAGCAGTGGACTGCTAAAGGCTGATGATGATAATTATAACAAGGAGGAGAAGAAAACTAGAGGCGATAATCTCAAAGCTTAATTTCCGATGAAAATCATAGCGTCAGCTGCGATGTTAAAGTACAAAACTTAAGCACTAAATTTCACCCTCCCCTGCATTAACCAACTTAGGAGTAACTTTAAAGGCTCTAAACTCAAGTTACTCAGAAATATCAGATTTTCTGTAATTTTATGTAATACCTATTAAATGACGAATAACTATTAGTTATTAGGCTGTAAAGCGTTGCGATTTCCATGTTTGGAACCCCAGCCAGCCATTTATTCTTAGTCATTAGATTTAAATTAACACCAATTTATGCTGCGCTCACAAAACCTACTCAAATCATAAACATTTCAAATCAAATTAAATCATGATTTTTACAGCAAAAACAACAACACTATGAGGAATCACTTTATTACAACAAGGTGGATATGCCCATAACCCCTACGCTGGGCATGCAGGTTGGGGATCGCAGTGCACATCTTTTCACATTACTGCTGCAGCAGCGAGCTGGAACCTTATTGTAAAGCCGCACTTTGCCGCATCAGCCGGCTGCCAGAGCCTTATTTGTTATCAGTGTACACCACGGGCCGGTGAGGTTGGCTTGCGTTCAAAAGATGAGTTATAATTTGTTTTTAATGTCCTCGTATAATTATATAGAATTTTATCTTTACAACCATTAGATAGGCAGAACCATTTAGTCCTTTCTGTGTTAAAAGAGCCTAATATATGTCCAATGTCAAAAAGGACTGAGGTAGTTGAACTTAGTTTCAAAGTCGCATATATAAATAATGTTTATTTGCAAAGTCAATTCAGTGTTGTAAAAATTAAGACACATTTTTAGAAACAGTCGTATTAATAAAAAAAGTTTTAATACCCTTATAAAATCTTCTTGTAACTAACAATCAATGTAATAAAAATTTTGAGGTCAATTTTAACGCTAATCATAATTGTATTATCGGACTGAAATTGAGTATGTATATATATTTTAGAAGACAAAACTAATATTTAGTATCCTGGAGATGATCTGATGAAAGAGCCAGGAGATGGATCGTGGAAAACTTGACTACTTGTAGAGATTGGGCTCATATGATATATTTTGGCGAGTCTTGTAGATTGGGCTTGGTAACGAGGTTCCGGCGGCTAGAGCCAGGAACATAAAATCTGAGCCTTCTGAACTTCCTCACGAATTGAGGATAAAAATATCCTTTATAATAATTGTTGGTCTTTGTATTTAAATTGAATCATTTTTAAATGGTTTCGACAAAAGTTTTTATTTGTCTTATCCTTTTTCGATCCCGAAAACTCTAATATAGACTTTCAATCACGCATTTTTTTGCAACTTCAAAATAATCTATCATTGGCGGGTGCGAAATTGAACAATATCCATTTATCATACAAAAAAACTGTATGAATACTTTTTTATAATTGCATTAAGATCGGTATGCTTTCGTGCTTTGGAACGTCGTTATGCCATGTCGGATGCAGACCGTTGTTTTTGAAGTGTAAAAAAAATTGTAGAAAGACTGACCCTATGTGGGATATACAGGTTGGTTTTTTGAGAAGGGCGGTGATGGCCAAGTGCGAAACTACGAGAGTTAGGGAAAAGTCGTGAAAGGAGTCCTGCCCTCCTTTTTTATGAAAATAATAACTGCATTTTTATTTTTTTCAAATATCTTTTTCTCTTGACGGAAATCGACCCTTCTGATTTTTCAAAAAAAAATACAACCTGTATTATTGAACCAATGGATTATTTTGCTGATAAGGTTCAATCTTGCAAATAAATGTGTTACCAAAAATGGTAATAACAAATTTTCAAAATTTTATATTTTTACACGGAAGAAAACTCACCTCCTATTCAAACTTTTTGGTCGTTATGTGTGAAACTCATTTGTCTTATTAGGCCTCCATCAAATCAAATCGTTCACTATTTGATAAATCAATTCTTTGAAAGATCTTTTTATTTATTTATTTATTTTAATAGGAACGCCAACAGCTTAAATATCAACACATTGTAGAGTTACACTGACAAAGTTTTCATTCTGATATAGAAACCAATTACAGGCGGACACAGCATTCATAATAATAATAATAACTAAGTAGTAGGTACTTATGGTAACTAGGAGATCAATAGGTACATATGTATTATTAGAACTTAAAATATTTAAAACATTTAAAAATAAAAAACGAATACTTAAATGAATACTTAATAAACTTTAACCAATAAATGTAACAGTTATAAGCAATTAAAAAATAAAATTCATTGTTTGATTTTTTCGAATAATTGTTTTATTGTGTTTTGTGTTGGTTTATAACAATAAAAAGATCTTTCAAAGAATTGATTTATCCTATAGTGAACGATTTGATTTGATGGAGGCCTATTTTATTAGTAGAAGCATAGTTCGCGCACTTATCTGGTATCAAAACAAATACCCGCAGCGCTCTTTACCCTTGGAAAAAGTGCTTATAACTATGACGAGTAACTTGAAAGCGATTGGAAGTTACAAAAAACAATTGACACGAAATCCACAATCTTCAACGATAATCTTTTTTAAATTTATTATCCTATGGGGTTACGTTAAAAACGAACTTTACAAAGGTCATTACGAAACAGTTGAGAGCTTAAAACGCTTATTGCTTGATATGTTATCAAGGATAAATCATGTCATGGTATCAAATTTGCAAAGATTGATCCTTATCAGCAACAGAAACCATTGGTTCAATAATACAGGGTATTTTTTTTTTAAAACCGTTCGGGTCCATTTCCGTCAAAAGTAAAAGATTTTTGGAAAAATAAATATGCAGTTATTATTTTCTTAAAATTCGAGAGCATAACTTCTTTCACGATTTTTCCCTAACTCACGTAGTTTTGGACTTGGCTATCACCGCCCTTCTCAAAAAACCACCCTTCAACACTAGAATTAGCTCCTAGGACACTGAAAAGAAAGAAAAATAATGCTTGTGCCTGAAAATAACAACATACCAACGAAGTTGCAAGTAGGTTGTTTTCTAAAAACAAAATAAATAAAAAAAATCCTTTTTCCAGTTGTAAAAAATAAAAATTGTAAAAATAGCTTTTTATCTTACACGATTTATTATTTGCTTCCTTCTGTATGCATAATAAATTACCCTGAAATAAACAACTTCGAGAAATTCCTTTGTTTGTTTTGTGTCGAGTACTTAGCTAAATAAAACTAGCAAAAAAAACTTTATTACTGTGGGCGCTCCTCGACTTCATCCGTATAGAGGTGATCCCAGCTGCGCTCTTTCAAGGGCTCAATTTTAGAAATTGGGTTTGAGACAACTTTTCGCACCATCGACGCTGCTGCCCGTTGAGGGCCGAGGATTTATCTAGGAGTTAGGCTGCGCTATTCCGCAATCAGACGGCCGTCAGATCCACGTTTATTAGTTAACAAGGTGCACCACATCGGCGAAGGCCGATTGGCTTGGATTCTAAGGATAGAATCCTTTACACCCCCGCATTACGGCTCGCGCCTTTCAACACCCATGGTCTCAGTAGTCTCAGTTATATGATTGCCCTAATAGTAGGTCAAACTTCTTGAAAATTATCATTCATGTTTACTCTGTCCCAAAATAATTCCTACAGAAAGCCGCAGTAAAATTACATTGTTCATAACTTTGATTATTCATCCCACGTCAGTTAAACCTTTGTCATTGTCATGTCACAATGCCGAAACCCAATAAAAACCATGTTTGTTAATTAATCATTGGAACAAAATTTTATATTAATTTGCGTGGAGCCGAAAATTTAATTTTCACTGAAAACCGCAGGATAGTTGGGTACTTCCTACTAATTGCAAATATTAATATTTTGATAATAGGTAAACAAGCTTAATTATTCGGTGCCTCGTCAATAAACAAACTGAAAACCAGCGCAGCATTTGAGCTTTGTTTCATATGCTTCCTATGCTGAGGGTCTAAGGGCTAAGGGTCCTGTTTTACTGACTATTCAAGTGCATTACTTATAAAACTAGTTACCTAATTAAAGTTAAGCTAGTACCTAAATACTCACATAATATTAATTTGGGTGAAATATATATTTATTTTCTTTTTCTTTTTCAACAATAGGTAAGTATTCATTTTCATCATCTTTGTTTTTACTTAATCTATAGAACAGTCAATCACTTGGATAACATCAGTCACTGCCTCACTACGAAAAACTACGAGACCAGAGTTGGCGACTAGTTCATCTGAAAGTGAAGAAATAAGATAAGAAATGCCGGTTCAAGTCCAGCCAAGGTTTTGGGGTATTTTGATGGGTATTTTAATAACCTACTGCTTATTTTTAAGGTCTAATATGTCAATTTGATTTTTTGTACCTTCAAATTAAATGTTTTATTTCTCATACAATAACAAGGGCTTACTACTCCACGTAGGTCTCCCCTATAAAAAAGTGGATATGCCCATAAAAGTCAAAAGTCAAAAATCATTTATTCAGTAGGAACTGTATAGTACACTTTGAAACGTCATTTTTTTAATTTACCTCCAATTCGTAACGTGACCAAAGAGAGAAGAATTGGCAAGAAACTCTGCTTGGCTTATATTTTTTTAACGTCATTGTACTTAATATCTATTACATTGTTTTTGATGGAGTTGGAGGCAGTTTCATCCCAAGCTTTTTTGTCATCTAAATAATCAGATATTTTATAATAAGCTTTATTACATAGATTACGTTTAACAACATTTTTTAATTTATTTACAGATAGATTAATCACATCATTTGGGATTTTTTTTAAAAATCGTACAGACATCCCTTTAAAAGATTGACTAAATTTATGGAGCCTTACAGTGGGAACAGCTAGTTTATCTTTATTTCTAGTATTAACATTATGATAGTCGCTATTTTTCTTGAACATGTTAATATGTTTTCGGACATACATTAAGTTTTCATATATATATTGGCACGACACTGTCATAACATTTATTTCTTTAAACTTAGTTCTAAGTGATTCTCTGGGGCCCATATTATAAATTGCACGAACAGCCCTCTTCTGCAACACAAATATGGTGTTGATATCTGCAGCGTTCCCCCACAACAAAATGCCGTACGACATAATGCTATGGAAGTAGCTGAAATAAACTAGTCTAGCCGTTTCTACGTCAGTAAGTTGACGGATTCTTTTGACTGCGTATGCTGCAGAACTGAGTCTGTTCGACAACCCATCTATGTAAGCGCCCCATTGAAGCTTATTATCTTAAGTTATGCCTAAAAATACAGTACTGTCCACAAGATTTAGATCTTCATCTTTTATTTTAATGTTAGGTTTAACTTGTTTAACATTTGGTAATATAAATCTTATACATTTTGTTTTAGTCTCGTTCAGTAATAAATTATTTACATCGAAACAGTTAACAACTTTCGCTATTGCATTGTTCACGTCTTCAAAATTGGTCTGCCGTCGCTTTAATTTAAATAAAAGTGACGTGTCATCCGCAAACAATACAATTTTATGGTTGTCTCTCACAAGTTGAGGTAGGTCGTTGATGTAAATTAAAAATAAAAATGGTCCAAGTATTGACCCTTGCGGAACACCCATCTTTTCTACAGATCCCGGAGAACATTTTCCATTTACGTCTACTTTCTGTATTCTGTCAGATAGGTAAGAAGTGAGAAGGGCAAAAGCCATACCCCTGACGCCATAGTGATCTAGTTTCCCACCCTGGGCATTAGGATCATATGGTACAGCTTCTCGCACTGCCGATGCTACTGCCTGCTGTGCTAGTGTTAGGCTGCACTATGCCGCAATCAGTCTGCCAACAGAATCCAGAGACTTTAGCTTGGGTTAGTTTGGGTTCCAAAGACGTAGGTTGGAACCCCAATGTTTAATACACACACAATATATTTTGCTATTTACTTTTGTACCCCTTACACCTCAACAATTCATACTTAACCCACATCCATACCTATTGCTCTAAGGGCGAGGGTGTAATGAATAATATTCACTTAGGCCGAAAAGGGTAAATGTATTCTATGACCCCAGAATAACGGCCATGAGTTGTTCCATATTTTCATGAAACCGTCGAAGCGTTCTTTGGTGTGGATTACTTTGGTTGTTCTTAGCAGATCTTCTTAGTAAGGCACTACACGCGGTCACTATTTATAATATAATTCATTACAATATGACATAAACACGTGCAGTACATCGCATTACATTATAACGAGAGTCAAAGGCTTGATTGACACTGCAATATCCGTCAGTCTTTTGTCAAGGCTGTGTTACCTGAAAAATACTAATACTATCTATTCTCGTATAATTATTTTTAATTGCATTTAGGTCTGAGTGCTTCGGTGCTTCGTAAGGCACGTCAACACGTTCCAATTCCTTAACAAAAACACAAAACGACGCCCAACGTGAGTTCAACAATATCTTGCAGACTAGACTGCCCCGTTTTTGTAGTGCATCGGGGATATTTACGCAGTACCAAACTTTTTTTCACATATGGTTTTAAGGCTGTTATGCGCAAGAAAACTGTATCTCTGATGTGCAGGCTACGGGACGGTCGCAACAGCATCCTGGAGACTGCGAAAGAGAGCTGGACGTCTTCGCTATGGGAGTGCATTGTGCGGAGAGTGACTAGAATGTTCCATGCAAAAACAGTCCTGCTACGTTTCGTGGAAATATTCTCTATACAATCTAGTAGCGGTCAGCTGAAGTAGCTCAGCGGACAGCGAATGTGTTAAGATGCTGATCCTGACTTTTTTAGTTACATAGCCAGGCTTGGTGGCTAAAAAAGTACTGGCCAAACAGCTCAAACGAAGAAAAATTATACTGTCCGTATCTTTTCTCGATATAATCTTTTCCCTTTGTTTGGTCCTTTATAATTGAAGTCAGTCATGCGTTGTTCTTCGTTATTGGCACGGCCAGCATCTCGAATGGAAAAAACTTGCGAACCATAAGTAATTTGTGTACAAGTCCCGTTTCTTAGAACTAATCGAAAATTTATCCAGGCATGATAAATTTTTAGACAGATTTTCAAAATTTTACTCGAACCCTCGTCGTGGATACGAAAGCCGGTTACCATGAACCATGATCACACATACACACGCATTTATAACTATTTAGTGTTTAGTATTTTTTTATTTAGTGTAACGATATTTTATGTGATAGTAGTCTAAATTACGGTTTAAGGTAAATATAAGTTTTAAAAGTTGCCCAAAAAATGGAATTGATCAACTGAAAATGCTTATTTCTATGAGAATGTTGTATGAACTCAAGAATTTAGATAGTTTGTGAAAAAAATTTGTAAAGTTTAAACCAGACAAACCTAACCTTAAGTACCTGTGAATTAGTCTGAATTAAGGTTTAAGGAAAATATAAGTTTTAAAAGTTGCCCAAAAAATTGGAATTGATCAACTTAAAATGCTTATTTCTATGAGAATGTTGTATGAACTCAAGAATTTAGATAGTCTGTGAAAAATTTTTGTAAAGTTTATACCAGACAAACCTAACCTTAAGTACCTGTAAATCATCATAAGATATTGACAAATGATCAAACACGCGAGATCGTTGTTTGAAATAAATACAGCCACACGTATATAATAACCGACCTCTTTTTTAAAAGTTCTTACCTCCGATACTGATAAAAAATCACAGAGAATAAATATGCAGTAGAATATCGCATCGCAAGTGAAACGATAGCAGCTATCGTTGCAAAGAAAAGAATTTATCGAGGATATTATGATGTGAGCCGCGCGCTCGGCAAAAAAACGATCTGTCAAGCGGGGTTTGGCATAAGCTATCTTATAGCCGACGATACGACGTAGGACAAATTGATAACAATAACGTACCGGTTTATTTTCCTCATCTCGTCAAATGACGGTGACAAACACCAAATTACATAAAAAAAAATAATAGGCTTATTAACCGACTGAAAAAAGGAGGAAGTTCTCAATTCGGATGTATTTCTTTAGGTCTGTTACCACCGAAAAGAGCATTTAAGGAGGCCTACCCAACAGTGGGTGTTAACAGGCTAAATAATGTTGATGATTATGATTTTTTTTACCTGTTAACTCCGTCATTTATGAACCGATTCGGGATTTACTTCCCGTTTGGTCCCATTTCAATTTGAAGAAAAATTCCACCCCTAAAATATTATTTTGAAAACCGTATTTTCTTTCAATAAATGTATCTTCGGTGAAATCAAAAGGATCAAGACCGATCTTTGTGGAAATCTTCGTGGTTATGATCTATTTTCAGCAATGGACTACTGCAACTTGATACTTTTCGCAAATCATAAATAATTTGATGCGCGGCCATCAGCAGTTAATGCAGGTTGATATATAAATCCCCTATTTTCATTCCAATCAGCAAAATGAGCATCATTTATATTTTACAAGTAATTTTATCCAAATTACTACTTAACCAAGTATTTTCATAGTAATTTATTCATTCGGGCTTCGATATTTTATTAATTTTGCAATAGTTATATTATGAAAAAACAGATCTAGCTGTTGACGAATAATTTTGCTCATAATCCTTATATAAGATTAGGATTTAAAAATCTTGGACATTTTAAGTAAGTGTTCAAAAAACTAAGTAAAACTAAAAGTTGCCCAATACCGAAAACCGTCGTGAAGTGTAAAAATATCGAAATTGATACCATAAACCCGTCAACTGTCGACACTCGGGTAGGCTGCTTCCTGCTTTTAATAAAGAGCCTACGCATCTCGGAACAACTCACGCGTTTTTCATTTCCGTGGATAAAACGTGTTTGATTTTTAAGTTTGAATGAGATTTCTTTCAAAATTGTCAAAGTGTTCAAAAGCAGCATTTTGTTTTAGGATTTTGATAGCATCAATAACACCATGCCTTTTCTGTCGCGAAGCAGTATTGCTGTTTCGGTTTGAAGGGTATGGTTGGGTCGCGGTGAAATGATAGGCACATGAGGCCTAACAACTTCATGCCTCAAGTTAATGGCGTTGCATCTTAGCGCACATTCCTAATAGGTGTGACCTACGAAGCAATACTTTGTTATACATAATAATTACCACTTAAGATCAGATGGGTCGTGTGCTGATTCCATCCTCAGTTATCTAACATAAAAAAATATAAATAAAACTCTGTATCTATATCTGTAGAGTATTACGGTCGTAAAATGACGGCCGCCGCTTCTCACAAATCAATAGCCTCGTATAATCACATTTTGCTACGCTTGTTCAGAATGAGGGTAATTCGGCAGCGAGCCAGCCTTTCGTTTTCCGCGGAAATCAATGATAATCAACTTCTCGATATTTCTCACGATAGCTTTTCAGACATAAAATTATATTTGGCTTTATTTCTCTTTCCAGTTTTTTTTATTTATGTTTGAGTTGTTTCATATTATGATATATTTGAAGAACATCTATTACTTAGGGTCTATATGATATTGTGAAAATGTACAGCAATATGTACACACAGCGTCATGATCTGGTATACCCCTTTCAAGTATAAATTTAAACTGCTGCCGTGGAGGCTACCATATTCAAATGGCCAAAATCTTATACAAAAATATTTATACTTGGCTGGGGGATCGAACCAGTAATTCATTCACACCAGTTTATGAATCAGACGCTCTAACCAACTGAGCTATCGTAGCGGTTGGCGATAATGACGAAATTATAAGTTACAATATACGTTTATTATTTTGTCTAGGTATTCATGGATGCGTCAGCTAGTAACTTCTTCATTTGTTTAACACGGTAGTGCGCAACTACTTATAATTATTTTGTGCAGCACTGGACTATTGAGGGTAGTTGTGTATTAAATGACAGTTCAGAACAAAAGGTTACTTGTTTCGTCTTGGGTGTGTGTCGTGTGTCATTGAATTTGTAATATGAAAAATGTTGCATATAAAAAAGCCAGTCCGAAAAATTGAGCTAAAGAGTGCGTTTTGCAAAATAAAACTTTTGGAACGCTACAACCCATCAAATAATTAATGTCAATGTTAATCAATGTATGGAATTGGAAATGGCAGAATAACATTAGGTAAGTGGTATGAGAATTATTAGTAGGATTATCATAAACAATGTTCTTAGTAGACCTATTCCATTTTATATTATATAAACACATCTTATGCTTATAATATTATGTTTTTATTTTCAGGTTATTGGCGATGGATGTCATCAATGAGCAAAGTTTTGCAAGAAATAATGCAGTCAACAGTGCAAGTTGCTTATCCAGAAGGAACGGTGTATTTAGTTTATGATAACTGCGCGGTTCATCGTTCGCGAATTCTGACCAATTGGCTCGCTTCTCAGACGGGCATTATCACCATTTCATGGTCATCTAAAAGTCACGATTTAAATATGTGGAGAATGTGTGAGCATATGTGGGGTCAAATTGTCCTAACTGGGACACGAGTGAAGTGTTGTGCACCTGTAACAGGAGGTCAGGATGAACCTAGGAACTGATGCGTCGTAGTGGTTTTGGTTGGACTTTGATTACCCAAGTGAAAAGAAGGCTTCGACAAATAATTTAAAGTTTTGGACATCCATCCCATTCGGTATTAAAAAATATTTAAATACTATAAAATGTTTTCAATCATAGATAAAATACCAGACTAAGTATTTGCGAGTGATCTAAATTGTTTATTGGATTTTTATACGGCAAGTATAACCTGTTCCAATGTTAACATGTTTGTTCACTCGTTAATCTTATATGGGTAAATAAGTATTAATCTATCATTTAAAACATTATTGAAAATTCAAAATAATAAGTTACTATCTATATTCTATTATGTTAAATGTGGTGTTTTAATAAATTTGTTATAACTTTTGAACATTTTTTTTATTTTTTAAGCTTAATTTAAATAATTAGGTAACTTACTTACTACACTTACCGCGTAACGTAATCCATTGTTAGTAACAAAAATTTAAAAAAAAAACATATTGGTAATGAGGAATTTGAACCCAGTACTCTTGTAACGTTTCGATTGATGTCGAGTGTTGTAACCGCCACTCCATTGTATCGTATAGTAACATGATTGAAATTAAATATTCGTAGGCAAGGAGGAGAAGTTTTATAAAACACATTTGTGCAAAAAGTTGAGATCCACGAATGACGCCGCGACGGTTTGAACCTACTAACATTAACTAGGGGGGTTACCAGACTCTGACGCTGTCTGTACTATTTACTAGCTAACGCGCAACTTCGTTCATGGTACACAGATTTAGGAAACAGCCTTTATGTTATTCCAGGCCTAGAACTTCATATGTGCAAAGCAAAATTCAGCTAAATCCATTCATCTTCATCTAGTTTTGGCGTGAAGAAGGGACAACATGCATTTCATAATTTTTATAATTAATTCTTAGCCTTTATTTATATTAATATCATTAATGTAGAAGATTTTTTGGTACCTAGTTTCTCCTATTCGGGTCTCGGGTTTTAATTTACAAACACAGGTGTACGTACGTACACATAGAATATTTTCACTGTTTTTAGAGTTCCGTACACAAAGGGTAAAATCAAAACCCTATTTCCAAGACTCCACTGTCTGTCTGTCTGTCCGTCAATCATCCTGTTCATGAAATACATGAACCGTGATAATTAGTAACTAGACAGTTGACATTTTCGCAGATGATGCATTTCTATTGCCACTATATCAACAAATAATAAAGACAGAATAAAATAAATATTTAAGGGGAGCCCCCCCATACAACAAACGCGATTTTTTTACCGTTTTTGCTCGATATTAATAACGGCAACAGGGTGCCTAGTGGGAGTTTTTTACCAGCTCGATCGCGTTTGCGTTTACGCAAATTTGTATGGAATCGAGGTAGCGCCATCTAGTGAGAAACGCGTGGCACTGACTCCTTTCCATACAAATTTGCGTAAACGCAAACGCGATCGAGCTGGTAAAAAAACTTGCACTAGGCACCCAGGTAGACGCTTGAAAGATTCACAGGATATTTAGTTGTAAATTCACTTCAAAAAGAAATAATTCAATTAAAATAAAATAAAATGAGGGGGGGGGGCTTATCCTCGGCTATCGTGAGGTCGCCACCTCTGGTTTCTCTGAAAACCAGCGCTGCTACGATCGCGAAGCAGCATTAAGCTGAGAGGAGACCTATTTTGGGCCACGCTTACTTCTCACCACAGACAATCAACTTCACAGCATGAGGATGTTAGGGATGGGGTAGGTATGCGGACGGGTTAGTGTACCATCCTGCTTAGATACCTATCAGTGGATATGCTACCATCTGCCTGCCTACCCCAACCACGTATTTGTGTTGTTCACTGTTTATATCTTGTTGTTATTTTTTTCTGTCATGTTGAATGTGCTTTTATTTATATTTCTTACTGTTTTTCAACTTAATGTGTGCCAGATAAGGAAATTATCTATCTATTTATTTATCTTATACATATATAGATAATAAATAAATAATGCTCGTTACTACCACACAGCATCATATAGCCCCCAAACTAAGCAGAGCTTGTATTATGGGAACTACATGACTGATATACTACCATACATGTATTTTTTTGTAAATAAATACATATTATACATAGTTAACAATGAAATGGTACGGAGCCCTTCGCGCGCGAGCCCCTCTCGCACTTAGCCAGTTTTTTAAGTACATAAAAGGAGTTTAATTTTTTTATAAGGCAGATTCAATCGCTTTTAGTTGTAATCAAACTTTATAGGTGTCACGACGGATCTATGTTCCTCTGAATTTAGGTTCTGATACAACCAATCCTAGTACATCACATCATCATCACCATCCTATTCAGTCATAGGACATATGCCCATAATCCTCACGTTGGACATGCAGGTTAAGGATCGCAGGGCACAGCTTCTCGCACCACAGACGCTGCTGCCAGTTGGCGGGCAGGGGATTTAGCTGTGCCAGTGTTAGGCTGCGCTATGCCGCAATCAGCCGGCCGCCAGAGCCCCGTTTCTTAGTTAGCAGAGTACACGTGCAAGTGAGGTTGGCTTGAATTCCGGAGATTAGGGTTGGAACCACTTACACCCCCATCGGAACCAAAAATAGGAACTGCGTCGCTACTTGCAGCTAATTTCAGGGAGATATACTCGTAGATCCGTTGTGAGTAGTATTCAGTGCGTAGCCCTTCATATTACAAATACCTTCTCTATTTTTAATCAATCTAAAACTAAGCCAGCACAAAACATCTAAACGATCCCGTAAGGCCCAATTCACTGAAGTAATTTCAAAAATTCTCCATTGTCCCTCCAGAGGCCCAGCATTCGGCATAAAGTTACAAAGTTATGTCCGCGCGGCTGCGTTTTACGAGTACCTAAAGGTCTAGGTTTGGTAAGCGGAGACTAGCGGTAAGTGACCAACTAATTCTTCGTAAGCTAATTGTTATATGCCCTAAGATTTTAGACACAGACAGGCAAAATTTCATAGTAGAGAACCTGAAACGCAGAAGGTTCGGCGTTCGGTTCCGTTGTATTGTTATATTCATTGATAATATCTGCAATATTTGTATCGGGGTTGGAAGTTTTCTATGTCTAATAATGTATTTATTTACAAAATATATCATTATATTTGTAGTATTAACAGTCATGTGGTTGCATCACGCAAGCTCTGCTCAGTTTGAGATATAATGATGTTGCGTGAAACGTCCTTACGAGAGATCGAGAGAAAGATCTCATCTGTTATTAAATGAGAGAAGACTGGCAATAAGAGGCAAACCCATAGTTTCATAGAAAGTGTATGTCTGTATGTGTGTGCGTATGTTTATGCGTACTTGCAACTCTGTAGACTTCACACTGCTAAACGGATTTGGATGAAACTTGGAATATATCATTAATTTATTTTATACTATATTGCATAATAAAGGTAACAAAAGGTGGGCTTAATGCTACTAGTATTTTCTACCAGCCAAACCTCTGGTTTATTTGTGGTGTGAATATACATAGTTTGTGACCTGGATAAACACATGGTCTACTTTTTACCCAAGTATTACGCGGGTGAAGGTGTTGTTAGTTATTTAATAAATCCAAAAGTTTCTATGTTTGTTGCCACTCAACTTCGTAATGGCATTGGTAATGGATTTGGATGAAACTTAAATTAAAAGTACGTAGTTCGTGTTTATTACACATGTTACACGTTCGTATAAACACATGGAATACTTTTTATCCCGGTACCACGTGAACGGAACCGCGGGCAGAAGCTAGTAAAATATACATGCATAAGAGATAAAACATGATTAGGGTAAACCCATATGGGGTATGGAGGTAGATATTTGAGAAGTAATTACCGAAATATACACGCAAAAAACCTAATAGAAAATGTAATGAAAAAATAATAAGCCTCAAGAATTTGTGTTCATTGGGTTTCGCGTAGGAGGTACCTACTGGCTTTCACAAGAAAGTAATTGAAAAGGAATCTCGAGGTATCGACTGATTAGCTTCTTTGGAGGTTTTTGTATAATTTTCACAAAATTTATGTTATTTTTAATTTGGGCTACTGTTAAAGTATGAAAAATATCAAAATATGGAGGTAATTATTTATGTAAATGTATGTATGTAATTTCATTTTTAATAATGTTTCAATTTTCTTTTTCTCAGTTTGCGAATATAACATTGGTCCTAGGGGAAGCCTGTGTTCAGCAGTATATATATAGGCTGGTATTGTTGCTGTTTGCCAACACATCCTTAGATTAAAATATTTTTTTATACTCGCCTAGGTAAAGTACGACAACTAAAGATCATCATTCATCAACAACCTACAGAAGTCCACTACTGAACATAGGTCTCCCCCAAGGATTTCCACAAATAATGGTTTTGAGTCCTCTTCATCCATCAATTACTCAATCACTGCAATCTTGGCGATGCCGTCGGTCCATCTGGTGGAGGATTTCCCTACACTTCATGTTCAAGATCATGGTGGCATTCAAGAACCTTTATTCCCCAAAGGTTTCCGGTTCTACGGGCCTCCTTGCCCATTACCACTTAAACTTGCTGATTCGGAAAGGTATGTCGGTTACCCTGATTTTTCTCTACTTAGGATATATAGGTACAATATGAACCTGGAATTATTGCAACGGGTGCATAAATCCACGAGTCACAAACTAACTATTTCATTTCGCAATTCTATTTCATCTGTCCGTCTGTCAGTCTGCCGAGTTAAGTTTAGATGTTAGACACAGTTACTATTCAGGAATGCATGAAAATTTTGTAAGAACTAAGAAAAAGAAACAATATATTCAACTCAAAGAGCCAAAGTTGTATTACAACCCACACGCCCACACTGGCGCTGTGGGCGCAAGTTCGCCTGAGACGCAGAAGGTTGCGGTTTCATTGCCGTCGCGGGACAAAGTGACAAAGACAAAGCATGATCTACAAATATTTGTCTATATTTGTAGTAGATATATTAGTCATGTGATTCCCATTACACAAGCTCTGCTTACATTGGGGCTAAAAAGCTATACATTATTGATGTTGTGTGAAAAATGTCCATCATAAATTTGTATTTTTTGCGTAATCGTGGACCATGGAATTACTAATAGTACTGCGTGCCTTGGCTGACACTGACTCCAAAAATAACAAGTAGGTATCTAGACCAAATAAAGTGGTAAACGCATTGATCGTACGGGATAAATTGAGTAGATAAAAAGGTTGATTGTAAGTTTTAAACAAAGAAATGAGCAATTATTTTTTACTTTGTAGTGAATTTTTAGTTTTTTAATAAAAAAAATTAAGTCTGGTTCTTTATAAATACTATAGTGACGGCCTCTGTGGCACAGTGAGTGAAGGTCCAACTGAGATGCAATAGGTTGCGGGTTCGATTCCTTCTGCGGGACAAATTTTTGCATGTTCTGCAGATTTGTCTCGGGTCTGGGTGTTTTCTATGTATGATATGTATGTATTTACAAAAAAAATGTGTAGTATATCAATGTGGTTGCCATAATACAAGCTCTGTTTAGTTTGGGGCTACATGATGCTGTGTGATTACGTCTCGCATTATTTTACATATCTGTAAAATATGAAAGACGTTTCAATAGAGATTTTCTGCGAAGTTATTGCTATCTCGACGGATAGCAAGAAGTCACGGTGGATGGAAATGGCTCAAGACCTTTTGTCGTTGAAATTTAGTAGGACTAATAATAAGAAAAATGCAAAAAAAATGTGCGATCTCAAGATACTAAATTGTATATTTACTAGTCTTTCATGCCTAAAGCACAAGTTTGGCTAAAATTTTGCACATAGTTGTGTAGTTTTCTTTTATTTATTGGGCTAAGCAAACAGTAGCACAATACAAAATTGTGTAGTTCATGACATTATAACATTTAAGTGAGCCAAAGAGAAGGTTTAATAATGCCCTGTTCTAGACATTAAAAGAAAATCAAGTATATTTAGTAGTATAATGTCCATTGTTATTCTAAAAACAACTTAGAATGTAAAAGTTCTGTTTTACTATATTTATATTCTGAAAGTCCCTTGTTTGTTATTCTGACCCTAATCCACCGAAATAAAAGAGTATATCCAATGAATTTATATTTTCTATTCGTCTGGTATCCTTGAAGAAAATTACTGACTCAAACCGACCGGAACAAACCTCAATTTGGTGAAAACAACCTAAGTTATTGCAGACATCAATCTTTTTATACGGGCAAAACAACATCATCACAGACGCTATGACAGGTTCTGGAGACATAAAATAATAACCTAGAGAATTGCTGTAAGTACATTTCTAAGAATATTTTTTTATGTAAATAAATCTCACCAACCTTATCCATTTTAAAATAAGCCATAATAAAAATTTTAATTGTAATTCTTTTGTTACATTTTTCACGCAATAAAATATGAATTAATTCATTCATTTATTATCATGAACTCATCATCATCAGCAGCAGTTCACTGCTGTACATAGGCCTCCCCTAATGAGCGCCATTGCGCTCTGTCCTCAGTGCAAATGTATCATGAATTATGATTGAACTTTTCTTGCTAAAAATACAGGCCGTCATTTCTTTTCATAGAGGTCGTAGAAGAAGAATTACACTACATAACGGGCAGCGACATCTACTTAGAATCAATACTACCCAACCTCACCTACCAGTGATCTTTTTTTTGTAACTAGAAGAACGGAACAACAGATGGGCACATGGGCACATAGCCCACCTGATCATAAGTGGTTATTATTATGCTTTTTATTTATTATAAAGTATTGCATCGTAGAAAGTGATCTTTGGAACTTGCCCTACGATATCAAGCTCTGCATCAATCTGAGTAACGAAGGTAATTAACCCGCATGTGCCTTTATTTTTACCGGCACCCACACCCTCCCCATCAAAACTCAGCAATGCTGCTTTACGGCAGAAACAAGCATGGTGGTAGTAATAATAATATCAACCTAGCCGTTTTCGGCTTCGGTGACTGGCTTTTAAGTTTTGTCCTACGTGCTTGGATGCTTTGCCCTTAAGTGACTGATATATCCTTATTATTTTACCATAGGAACATCATAGTACACATGGTTATGTTATTTTTAAAATTAACCAATAGAAACTGCTAAAGGATAATGGCGAAAACTAAAAACAGTGACTGACTGATGATAATGAGATCATCAAAATATAAGCACAACATATTTTATTGAGTAATCACAACAATAAAACGATACTGAAAGGATTTATCGGTATTTGATTGATGAAATGCGATAAAATTCCCACAATAAAATAGGAACGCAATTATAGCAGACGTCCAGCTATTCCAAGATAAGTTATTTCTGGAGTTGCCATCTATATGTCGATCTTTCGAATATTGAGTTATTGATGTGCTCAGAGACCGTCTAGCATAAAAATATAGACGAACTGAGAACCAACTTCCATTTTTGAACGAATGAACGAATATACTTTATTGTATAGACGACCTCTATGGTGCAGTGGGCGAAAGCCCGCCTGACGCAGAAGATTGCGGACTCGATTCCCGCCAAGGGACAAAAGTTTGTGCGTTCTGCAAATAGTCTCGGTTTTGGGTATTTTCTATTTATAATAAAATATATATTAATATATATAGCTCTGCTTAGTTTGGGGCTAGATGATTCTGTATGATAGCGTCCAGCATTTATTTAATATTATTTATTCTACACCTTAATTAAAAAAATAGTAAACTGAATATTAAAATAACATAAGGTACAATAGGCGGTTTTATCGCTTACAAGTGATCTCTTATAAATATCCTTTGGATGTAAAGATTAGAAGAAAAAAAGAAGAGGGTTAAAAACTAACGCGCCCACGTGAAAACTTTGGAATGTGTTTGAAGCATGTGGAGTTTTCGTCGAGTTGGAGGCTTGCAGGCGGCCTAAAACTTTGACAGAGTTGGCCACTAGCTCGTATAAAGAAGAAAGGAGTGTGCATTATAATTGTAGTTGTGTACGTTTAGTGGAAGATTTTTATATTAAAAACCGGTAAATTTCGTACAACCTAAACTTGATTTATAAGCCGCAGTGACTATTGCAAAATTACTAATGTCAATTTATTCGGTAATTCCGTTTGGTTTTTCCGAAACCTCCATAGAATTGAGGAGAAAAAAACAAAAAATCGTACTGAATGTATAAAGTGAATAAAGTAATAAAATAAAATGAAAAATAAAGTGAACGGAGCGCAGACTGACGATCTCGTGCGTAAGGGACCCGCTACTGCATATAGTTCTTGTCCGCCCACCTCCTAAGATGGCTCAAACTGTAGCTTAATTTTAAAAGATATATTTTTTCCGTTTCTTTAATAGGGAGCTCAAATTTAAGTTATTGGGTAATTCTCGATCCAAATCAGCGAAAATATTTTGAAATTTTGACAAATGAAAAATCTCCGACCGATTTTTGTTATTCAAATTGCACTTGGAAGTCCTTGGGCAGACGCACATTTTGACATATAGGCCATCCGCGTACCTTTCATATCTATGAAACTATACGCAAATGTTACAGTTTCATAAATCGGGGCGCTATACTCGATCAGGAAAACAAAACATTTTCAATGTTAAACAATCGAGTCGGTCGAGTCATTTCCGAGTTTTTACGAGGCTAACGCACGTTTATTGATTTTTATATAATACTAGCTGTGGATAACGAGATGATGTTTCGAACGAAAATACGGTTAAAATTGCCAAAATAATTTATTAAGAGAAAGATCGTTGCACAGCGCATGGAGGATGGCCATAGACTTTTTTATATCTTAGCTAAAACTACCCTAAGTAGCACAAGTACCCTCAGGTTTAAAAGTAGGTGCTAAGTAGATACAATAAATATTACGTAGGTACATTTTATAAGTAGGTTTAAAACTCATGTAGGTATGAGCGCGTCGCTAACACTCCCACCCCTAGTGCTGTCTCAGCAGCACTCATCCCTTAGCGAGATAGGAGCGACGCCTGCCGCGGACCGCCGCCAGAGACCTGTCCTGGTCCTTACGTCGACCTGACGTATTCGGCCGTCCTTGGACTTGTAAACCTGCTGGATGATCCCTTTCGGCCATACGTTCCGGGGAGACTCAGGATCGACTACTAAAACTAGGTCACCTACTTGAAGTGGTATTTGTTCCTCGTTCCACTTTGTCCTAGGAAGCAGCTGCGGCAGAACTTCCTTCAGCCATCTCTGCCAAAACATATCGGCCAACCTTTGAGCCGTACGCCATTGCTTTTTCAGATATAAATCTGAATCATCAAATGCACCAATGACAGGCAAGTTAGAAGTTGAACCTAGGAGAAAATGGTTAGGTGTCAAGCTTTCAACGGTGCCGGGTTCGACCGACACGTGAGATAGGGGGCGGCTGTTGACTATATTTTCAACTTCCGCCATGAGTGTGCTTAAAACTTCTTCTTTCGGGGCACGCTCCCTTAAAATTACCTTAAGTGAAGTTTTTACACTCCGTATGAGGCGTTCCCACGCCCCACCCCAATGTGGGCTCAGCGGTGGGATGAAGTGGAACTCCATATTATTATTCGCCGCTTCAGCTTTCAGTACTTCGTTGTCCAGCGCCTGCATCGACTCGCTCAGCTCTTTGTCGGCGCCGCGCAGGTTGGTTCCGTTATCTGAGTAAAGACGGCGCGGCCAACCTCGTCTGGCAGCCATCCGGCGCATAGCCATGATGAGCGAGTCTGTCGTGAGGGAAGACACTAGTTCTACGTGGACAGCACGAACCGTAAGGCACGTGAACAATGCACCGTACCTTTTTTCCCGTCGCCGACCCACCGTGACCTCCATGGGACCAAATAGGTCCAGGCCGCAGAACGTGAAGGGACGCTGGTGATGCGCCATGCGAGCTTGAGGTAAGTCGCCCATTCGCGGCACTCGAGGTGTAGCTTTACGTATTCTACATAGCATGCATTTAGATACTACATACTTAACTGTAGGCCTAAGCCTAATTAACCAATATTTTTGTTTCAGCTCGTTGACTACCGTCTCCTGATTGCCGTGAGCCGCCTTCAAATGATAGTGTCGCACGATCAGGTGAGCTATGGGACACCTGCCATCGAGGATCACCGGTCTCTTGACTTCCAGGTCCACGTCGAGAGCAGCGTCGATGCGGCCGCCAGCGCGGAGTACACCGTGCTCGTCGACGAATGGAGATAAGGTAAGTAGCTTGCTAGACCTTTTAATGTACTTACCGTTTTTTATTGAAGCTATTTCTTCGGCAAACATCTCGCCTTGGGCATAACGCAGAAGAAGATTCTCCGCCCTCTCCAGCATATGGCAGTCCAAGTCGCAGGCGCGGCCTCTGCATCTATCAATAAATATAAGAACTACCGCCGTGCTCCGCAACAACTTTAGCCACGAAGAAAACCGCAGCGGATTAGGAACCGGTAAGCTACTCGCTATCGGTAAGTCATTATTTATAACAAAGATATCATCAACATTTGATTTATTTATTTCAGGTTGGCAGATATCAGCGGGCCACGATGACTCATCCTGGTATAAAAACGATGGACCAGAAAACCACTCACTTTTAAAAACGGCATGGTCAAAATCCTCTCGCGTTGCCAGATCAGCAACGTTTAGTTTTGTAGGTACGTACCTCCACTCATGCATGTGCGTCAACTCATCTATTTCGCCTAACCGGTTAGCTTCGAATACATTGTAGGTACGCGTGTTATTTCTTATCCACTGTAAGACCGTAGTGGAATCGCACCAAAATACTCGTCGCTGGACTGGTAATCTATGCTCCTTCATGATCGTATCTGCTAGTCTAGCAGCTAGCAGCGCAGCCTGAAGCTCCGAGCGAGGTATCGTCAGTGGTTTGACAGGTACGACTCTGCACTTGCTAGCTATAAATGCAACGTGAATATTATTCCCATCTGTCCAACGCCAGTACGCTACGGCGCTCATAGCTTTGGATGAGGCATCGCTATAAACATGTAGCTGTAGGTGGCTATAACTGGGAGGCGAACTCACAGCTGTTTTGGTCGCAAACGCAGCTGATAACGCGTCAGGAGCGGAAGGCGGGTGAGCGGGGGGTGTGGCCGCCGGACCTGCCACTTCTCTCTCGAACTCGCTGCCGCGCAGAGTTGCATGGTAGCACCTAGGTATACGTATGCTATCTACTACCTTTAATAAATCGATCCACTTGCACCATTTCTCGTCGATATCGTTAGGTACGACGTCGTCCCAGCCGATACGTAGCCGCCACGTATCTTGCAGCATTATGCGACCCTGTATGGTGAATGGAGATAAAAACCCAAAAACATCGAAAATGGACATTATAACTTGTAGCATAATTCTCTTTGTAGGTATTTGCTTACCTTGAATTATATTTTCAGGTACTTTTTTCAGCGATACGTCGAACCCTAACTCGTCTGTACCGGGGTACCATATCAGGCCAAGTGTGCGTTCACCTTCGAACAGATGATCCATTTTGAACTTGATCGCGGCAGTACCTAAAGTTTCTTTTGGCACAGAGTTCAATACTTCGACGTTGTTGCTCGTCCAGTTGCGTATCTGGAATCCACCCTGCTGGTGGATATAAGAAATATTTTTTACCATTTCTATAGCACTCTTTTGGTCGAGCAAACTGTCTATATAGTCATCTATGTAATGAGATTTGTAAATCGCATTCACAGCAGAAGGCATGGATGACTCATAGCGCTTAGCATTTTTATTTTTAACAAACTGGCTAACAAAAGGTGAACAGTTTGCGCCGAAGATTAGAGATGTCATAATGTAGGTTTTTACCTTTTCCGTAGGGCTGTCCCTCCACAGAAACCTGAATGCTTGCTGGTCGTTTGGATGAACTTTCACCCTGAGGAAAAAATCTTTGATATCACCTGTTACTGCAATTAAATTTTCCCTAAAGCGCAGCATTATTCCCAGCAGTGATGACAGCCAGTCGGGACCTGTATAAAGGTAATCATTGAGACAAACCCCATTGACCTTGGCAGCAGAGTCGAAGACCAGCCGCAGCTTCTTCTTGTTGGGATTGTCGATCCCAAAATGAGGTAAGTACCACGTCTTATCAGTAGCACTAGTATCTGTCAATTCCCTAGCAAAATTATTATCTAACAAATGCTTAATTCTATCCCTGTACCTTTCAGAGAAACCTTTGTCCTTTTCCATCTTCCTCTCTATACTTTTCAACCTTTTCAGAGCAGTTGAATAGGAATCTGGCATCCGGCAGTTCTCGTTCTTCCACGGCAACCCTACTCACCAGCGACCGTTGATAAGTTCAGCGGTCTTCTCCAGCTTGGATACTGCAAGTATGTCATTGTTATTCTGTCGTGGCTTACCACATACACCCATCGCGTCCAAGGCGAAGGAACGCTTCACCTCTTCGTGGAGAGCGTCCAGCTGCTGGTCGCGCTGTCGCGTAACGAGCGGCGAGCGAGGGGAGGCCGCCTCTGCCGACACGAGCAGCGTCGAGTAAGGTACGGGCGCGCACCCGGGCGCTCTCCGCGGCACGTGCCACTTACCATGGACACACCAGCCTAGGGGGGTTAGTGTAGCGAACGGCTCATTGGAACTACCTGAGATAATTTCAATAGGTATGATTAGGTTATAATTATCCTGACCAATTAATATTTCCGGTTTCATATCGGTAGTACAAAGCAAATGTTTTATGTTTGACAAATTTTTATACCTATCGCGATCAACAACAGACAAGCTATGCACGGGTAAGTCTAAGTTCTTTACGGTGCGAGCTCTTATAGAATAAATCTTATTGTCCATACCAGAAAGATCCACGGTTGTGACAATTGATTCGCAAGAATGTTCCTCATACATGGCACCGCGTATGCGTATGGTCTCGGGCCTACCGCACAGGCCAGCACGCTCAGCAAGTCCATCGCATATTAACGTAATCGTCGAACCGTCATCGAGAAGCGCGCTCGTGTTTATAATACCGTTAGCACTATGTATACGTATAGGCACGACTTTTAATAGCACTTTACACTCACTATCACTAGCGTTCACATGCGACACGATCTCCGCGGCGACGCCGGAGTTGGGTGCTGTAGGTGCCGGCGCCGTCGGCACCGGCTGCCGCTCCTGCGGCGCGGGCGCCGACGCACTCTGGATCTCGTTGCGCCGCTCGGGTGACGTTGGGTAGTGAAGTAGTGGGTGATGCGCCTGGCCGCACTCGTCCTTATCACAAACGGGGGCTAGGCAGGTGTCGCGATCGTGACGTCCAAGTAGGCATTTAAAACATAGGCCACTGCGTTTCACAAATTGCCAGCGCACTTTACGAAGAGCTTTTTTAAATTTATTACAGGCTGTTATCTTAGTATGTGCAGTCGTTTGACAGAATAGGCCCTTATCTTCGTCAGCTGTGTGCATCAATATTGTTTGTGAGCGAGGTTGAATGTACTCGCTGTTTTTTTTGTGTTGATGTTGATCGCTGCGCGTAGACATAAAGTAGATATTTGATGTTGTAGAAACTTTTATAGCTTCTTCTTTCAAGAAGTCTGATAACAATACGAGACGTAACTTCTTGCCTTCAGTTATCGGTACGAAACTATAATCTGTCCATTTAGACAAAAGAACCGTAGGTAGTTTCAATAATATGACCGACACAATGCTCATACCTTGTAGGTATTCTTCTCGGCCGACAGCACGCACAGCTTCCATAAAGTTCTGTATTTTGACCGAGAAGGGCACAATTTCTTTGTGGTAATCTTGCGACATAGGACTCAACTTTTTGATGTCGTGTACAAGCTTTGACAGAATGTATTCCGGATTACCGAAACGTAACTTCAGTGTTGACATTATAGTCTCAGGAGATGATGCACTCACGAGCAGAGCTGAGACGGCTTCTTTGGCAGCTCCACGCAAACACTTCCTCAATCTCCACATATTTTCCTTCGGTGTAAAATTACATAGTTCCGTAGACTCTTCGAACGTGTTTTTAAACTGCAGCCATTCCATAGGGTCACCGGAGTACTCGGGGAGCTCCCGGGGCGTGCACAAGCGGCTGATCAGGTTCGCGCCCGGCGCGTGACTGGCGGAAGCAGCGGTGAGATCTCTCAGCGCGCTGGCTAGCATCTGGACTGTTCCTTCCGAGCTGGTGGCGGCGGCCAGCGCCTGGGGAGACGCGGGCGGGCCGGCCGGGGTCAGCGCGGGCGGTTCCATACATGGCGCCTGCGCCCTCAGTGCCGGCGGTTTTAGACTCACCGCCGACGGTCCAGCTTTTTGGCACTGCTCACCCGTAAAAATTCCATCTTCGGGGGCGGGCAGGTCCTTGTTTAGTTCCAGATGACTGCGCTCCATCCATTCTTCTACGCGACTACGGCTATCGATACTGTTGTGTGGACTGTTTTCTTCGTCTAGGCTGGCTAGATCGATATTTAGCTCTTTATCAATAAGTTCCATGCGAATCTTTGCCTTTTGTCTTTCTGCTTCCAGAATAAGCTGCTGCCTTTTCGCCCGCATTGAAGAAGTGGAACCTTTTTTGGATTTCAAGCTCCGTCGTTCGTCTTTGTGTGATGCGGGTGGCGCGGGTGGCGGTTGCTCCGACTTGATGCTACTAGCTGGAATCGCCGCTCGGGTCAAAATAGGATCCTTTAACACGTCACTATTTATCGCCACCGTAGGTTTTGCAGTCGAAGCACTTAGATCCTGGGTTCTATCTTGCGGCAGTTCTTTGTTCGACGCGACATTATCCGCGTCATGGCGGACACGTTCACGGCGCACTGAACTTCGCGTATTTACCATTTTCCGCGACGCGGGAGGCGTTTGAAACATAGGTATATCCGGCTCGAAAGGGCCACTTGTGGATAACGAGATGATGTTTCAAACGAAAATACGGTTAAATTGCCAAAATAATTTATTATGAGAAAGATCGTTGCACAGCGCATGGAGGATGGCCATAGACTTTTTTATATCTTAGCTAAAACTACCCTAAGTAGCACAAGTAAACCTGAGGGTAAAAGTAGGTGCTAAGTAGATACAATAAATATTACGTAGGTACATTTTATAAGTAAGTGGGTTTAAAACTCATGTAGGTATGAGCGCGTCGCTAACACTAGCTGACCCGGCAGACTTTGTACTGCCTCAATCGATAAATAAAAGACCTAAACTTTTGTATAAATTAATTTCAAAACAAACAAAACGTATTGAATAAAAAAGCATTTTTGATGAAATTTTATTATTATTTTCGACACATCATGTTGATTAATTGATTAATTAATTAATTGATTGATTAGTTGATTAATTCATTAATCCAGGTCACAGACTATGTATACTCCAAGTCTCATCTAAATCCGGTCGGTAGTTTTTGCATGAAAGAGTAACAAACATCCATATAAACTTACACATTTATAATATTAGTTTGATAGTTAAGTAGATCAAACAAATCGAACCGAATCAAAGTAGGTACAGAATTCATTTGTATCAGAAATCACTTTGAGCGATTATGAAATCGATATTCAGCGGCAAAATTAAATTCCGTACAACAATAGAACCACTCTGTGAGGATTTCGTTTGTCGACGTCAATATTTTCAATGTTCGTACCGTATTGGGAAATTGGGCATGGTTTTATTATAAACATAGTTAATATAAACTAGTTTGCACCCCACAACTTACGACTATTTACAACCCCTTTTTAGGGTTCCGTACTCGAAGGGCATACGGATAGTAAACATTCGCTGTCTGCCCGTCTGTAAAAAAAACAAAAAAGATCTGACCGCGCATCGGAACTGCGTTCCAAACCGCAGTCCGATCTGTACGGTTTGGACTGCGGATCAAAATGTGCTAATGGCGCGCTAAGATCGGACTTCGGATGACTGACGTGATGCGCGGTTAAAACTGTAAGATTTGCCTTCGATATGCCAGATCAGACTGTCAGCCCCGCGCATCTGTTTTCCGCGGTCCGAACTTTACGTATTCAGGGCGTTATTGCCGTACTTCCTTCAGATAGGACACACTTCTGATCTTGGCCTATTCTATATTATATTGTTACCACTTAATTATTTTCCTTATTTAAATTTCTTTATATTTCCTGACTTCCAACTAGCCATAAAAATCATCAACTCCACATTCAATACAAAGTGTCATAAAATTTAAAATTTTCTGTCCAATATACACAAATAACTTTTATGTCATAAGTATTGAGCTGTGATGATAGGGCAGAACCAAGCGGGCTACCCATCGTATATCGTCAGAGCTGTTTTTTTACTTCAAGTATGTACGTAGGTACTTACTCATCTTTCAATGGGTAACCTTCAATGTATATATATATATACTAAATCAGATTCTGTTTGCACGTACAAAGTTTCAAATTACACACGGAATATTCAATGTAAAGCTCTTAAGAGCGTGATTGTTAAATAATTTGCTCGTCTTTACATCGTGAGAAATTGAAATTTATAGCTAAAATTTGTATATAATAAAATAAAATAAAATGTATATAGCGGAGTATATTTTAAATTGACCAACGTAAATTCGAACGTTGACAACGTAAATCTGATGGTAACAATACATTAATTCAAACTCAAAGACTGACTACTGAGCATCAATGAGGATGGCCCTTGGCGTAAGATTCTCGGTGTCTGAGCTTTGGAATGTATATCTTATTACAACTGTATACGTTTGAATTTACGTTACTAAACTGCACCATCTTTCTGTTCCGGCTGACCTTAAAGGACTGAAAAAAGGCAATTAAAATATTATTTTCTTGTTTTTTTCCTTCATCTCGTTCGTTTTAACCCCCGATGCAAAAAGAGAGGTGTAATTAGTTTGACCACTATTGTCTGTCTGTGGCACCTTAGCTTTTAATCGGGTGAACACATTTGGATGAGATTTTTTTATTTAAAAGCAGGTTTTCTGGCGGTGGTTCTTAGACACGTCTGATAAAAAACGGTTCAGCCGTTTCAAGGTTATCAGCTGTTTTGTTAGCTGCGATAGGGCTCTTGCTTTACTTTTAAACGTACTTGTGACGTGTGGTCTTGTTCTGGATCCAGAATATCCAGCATATTAATTAGTACACTCTTAATTTTTTTTTAATAAAAATTACATTATAAATATAAATAAAATCCCAACACAAAAAGCGAATATTTCAAAAGTCAAAAATAATACCAATCGTTGTGCATTAAAATTCGATTGAGTGATTCGCGTCGGTGTACCGCTAAGATTAAAGTAATAACTAAATAGCTAAAATGAAAATTCACGCTTATCAATTTGAACAAATTACTTAATGCTAGTTTCATGAGTAAAATTTACCTTCAATATTGCTAAGACGAATGTACACTTGTAAGAAGTAACTAGGAAACTAACAAATATACTCTAAAATAACATCCAATAGTTAGTTAAACATTTCAACCAATGGGAAGAAGGGAACATGAGATTGATTTTAAACTAATTAAAACGAACCAATAACCGCAGACAGGGTTAATTACTGTGTCCTTTTGATCAAATTGTTTTGTTGGAATTTCACTTATGAGGGAAATAACATGATGAAGATTGAATTTGGTAAAGGATGTCTTGGCACAATATTACTCTTATGATAAATGCCAAAGTTTATATGTGTTCCCACTCAACTCGGTAACTGCTGATCGAATTTGGAATTTATTATTTATTATTTATTATTATGAGCCTGAATTGTCCCACTGCAGGGCAAAGGCCTCCCTTCCTTCTTTCCACTCTTCTCTATTGAGCGCTATCCCACGCCAACCCATCATAAAGGAGTCAAGTTCGTCTTTCTATCTTTGGCGCGGTCTACCGCGTGGTTTCCTGGTGTCCGTGATGCTAGCGTACACATAACCGTATTCACGTTTGTTCATATGCCAATAAATAGAGCATAAATAGAGCATAATTAGTGCAATAATAAAATAAATAGTTCCTCTTTGGTTTAAGAAATACTGACCATTCTTTGTGTGTACGCCAGCATAACGATCAAGCTGGCGTACACATAACCGTTCTCAAAAACGGCTTAGCCGATAGGAACGAAACTTACACAAAAAATAGAGCATAAATAGTTCCCGAGCTATGCAAAATTTCATAATGATTGCTCTTATAGAAACGGAGATAATGAACAAGACTTTGAAAAACATTCTGAGCTGGCGTGATGCTAGCGTACCCATTAAACAACGCAATAGTTCTTATAGAAAACGAGCTTTTCTTATTAAAAATCCTGTATAGAAAAATAGTGCGTGAAATAGTTCCCCTGTCGGTAGTAATACTTTATGGAAATTCATTGTAAAACAATACAAAACGTCCATGTGAAGTTCTAGGAACAAATTAATTGTGGTACAATCGCACACAATCAGGGTTGCCAGGCGTTGCTCAATGAAATCGCCAAATTTTCTGTTGAAAATGGCCCAATATTTTTTTTTTTACTAATATACTTAGCTTATAGTAACCCAAATATTCATCTCAAAAGTTAAATATTAGGCTTTTAACCGACTTCGAAAAGAAGGAGGTTCTCAATAAGTCAGAATCTTTTTTTATGTATGATCACCGATAAAAAATCGGAAATTAAATCCTACCGGCCGATCTCCCTTGTCCCAGCCATCAGCAAGATCTTTGAAGTCGGACTCAATAAAAGATTATTATCGTTTATCGGAGAGCGAGATATCATGTCAGACAGACAGTACGTGTATAGAGCCGGGCGCGGCACCACAGACCTGGTGAGGGAGGTGGTATGGCGCGTGCTGAGCGCTCGCGAAGGTGGTCAATGCGTGGCGCTGCTGTGCTGCGACCTGTCGCGCGCGTTCGATACTGCTGACCACCACCTCATCTCCGACAAACTAAAGTACCACGGCATAAGAGGCCCGACTCTGTCCTTGTTAAGGTCTTTTATGACAAATCGCACTCAAACCGTGGTAGGGGATTATGGGCGATTAAAGTCAGCTGAACTAATTAACACCATGGGTGTGCCGCAGGGCTCATGGCTCTCAAACACGTTGTTCAGTCTTCTGCTGAACGACCTTCCCAAAGCCGTCGGCGAGGCCGAGGCGCAGGCATATATGTACGCTGACGACGTAGCCGTCATTGTGACCGCGCCGAAAACGCCTGAACTAGAGGTAAGGCTGAACATCGTTGTGCAGAGTCTTGAGCGGTGGTTCCGGTCGAATGGTCTAGCACTGAACAGGGATAAAACCTGTTATATGACATTCCGCCTAAATGGCACCCCCAGGCCGCTATTTACAGTGACTGCCGGAAACACCGCTTTCTTTAAATATGGTTGAATCCACAAAGTTACTGGGATTTCAAATCGACAGCGGTCTCACCTGGGAGAACCATATAGAAGAGCTCTGCTCGAGACTAGGCCGCACATGCTTCGCGCTGCGCCGCCTCGCCTCGACTGCAACCCGCAGCGTGGTGCTGGCGTGCTACTACGCGACGGTGCACAGCACCATCACGTACGGCGTGGAGCTTTGGGCGCGCGCTGCTGACGCTGAAAGAGTCTTTGTCATGCAGAAGCGCGCAGTGCGCGCCATCGTTGGTGTGCCAGACGACGTGTCATGCCGCGAATATTTTAAAGAATTACGTATAATGACGCTCGCCTGCGAGCTAATATTCCAGGTGGCGACGTTCACCCACAAGAACATCGATGGCTTCAAACGCAGAGGAGTAAACACTTCCTGTGCTCTCCGCAGCAAAAAGCTAGCCCACCTCTTAGTCACACCCATGCATAAGTTGTGCAAATCGGAGAGGTCCGTGTACGTGATGGGTCCCTCTGTATATAACAGGCTGCCGGGCACTATCCGAGAGGATGCAACCTCCACGACGGCCTTCAAATCGAGGTGCTACGCAAGTGGCTCCTCGGGAACCCGTTCTACTCCATAGATGAGTTTTACGAACTGCCAATTATTTAAAAATAATAATGCATTAATTTATATTATATTCATATTGATTGTTTATAAATGATTGATATTTAAGAAATATGATTGTGTGTGTGTGTGTACCTACCTTGGTACCTGACCTATAACCCGGTGTTATTAATAAATATATTGTATTGTTGTATTGTATTGATATCTCTGTCAATCGTGGACCGATTTCCAAAATTTTTTTGGGTTTGCTCCCTGTTGATTAGATTCTGATAGCGTTGTGGTCTCTTTCATGTCACGCAAACTGAGAAGCCGAGAGATTTGACAGTTCATGTGAGAAAAGTCAAACCTACCAAACAACCAAAAAAAAGGTGTCGGGACCCGGAGCGCGGGGCAAGGGAGAAGAGACGGATCAAAACAAGGGCGCAGAACATCGCCCTTCTCCCTGGATCACTCGGCATCTGTAGCCTATACCTTAGACTTCCACGCAGGGGCCACCGCCGCCGCGCAGAAGTAGTATAGTAGGTCACACGCACTGCGCGTGGCTACAGAAGGAAAGTGGCTACGAAAGAGAGAGTGGATCGCTAAGACTGGCTAGAGACCTGGTGGTTCCCGCCCGTGACCGAGCAGGTGGTCCTTGTGTATGGCATTTGTGAGCTGCTACCGTCACTTTCGGTGCAAACTCTAACTTTCCCCCTTCATAAGTACTAGTAGTACACGTAGTTATTTTAAAAAAAATCTAATAATTCCACGCCGCCGCCGACCAAATATGACCGGCGCGGCGCCGTCGACTATTTTGAACGCGGCGCACATATCTACCACATACTGACGCTAGGTAGGCAGACACAGGCACCTAGGCACCAGCTATTTTTTAAAATTGATTTCAGTAGTTAGGTTAGGTACCTTTGTACCTACTCTTTAGTAAACCCACAGTGGCGATTAATTAGGTTTGGATAAATAATTGCCTACATAGTACCTTAGTACTACCTATTAGACTTGGCGTGGCTGGCATCGACTTCAAATAGATGAGGGGGTAGCGCTTATAATAATTTATTTTTCGCTTTTGAGTGCCTATTTGTATTTTGGAGTGGGTTTATTACAAATAAAACACGTCCGCTCACTTCGCTAGTTCGATTACATCTAGCACGCTGGATGCGCGGCTGGATGGTGTGTATGCTTGAGTCCAGCAAGGCGTCCTTTGTACAGCAGTACAGCATGTTGGATGGTGTGTAAGGCATTTATATTATACAAGTAATATTTTCCGACAAGATGCTTTGATTAGTTTTACGAATGGAATTGTATTTCGTTAATTTTAAGTTTCTAATAAATAGGTAACAGAAGTCAAACATGTATGTAGGTACTTCACTTTTCATACCTACGCTCGGCGGTCGCGCTAGGGCTGTCAACTTTAGGGCGATTGAGGGAAGCTACTCCAGACCCGCGGTATACGGGCTATAAAAGGGCATAGCAAAAAACTTATTCTACAATAATAAAACAAAACAATAAACTTACTATTACAATACAAAAAGTTTGCAGAACAAAAACATGAAATTTTACATTTGACAATTTTCACTATCGAAAATCTCTAATAACTTCTAAACGGATTACCCTATTTACACAATTTCTTTTGCCCTATCCGTTTTAGACCAAAACCTATCAAATAACACTAAAAACAACACAATATCTACACAAACAAAAAATCATGATTTTAACTTACGTAACATTCGGTGGCGTGATAAAGATTTAGGTACCTACCTATACCTACTTGCTTCGTTTAAACTGATTCAAATAGGTATGGTAGTAAGTAAAAAGGTACGAAAAACCGTACCTTTTAGTACGTTCCGGCAACACTGACTGGTTAGCGAGGCGGCTTCTTCAAAGCCACCGGGCGCCGCGCCGCGGCGTTGCACAAAGGCAAAAAGTGTTAGGCAATCAGCGCTGTGCGAGCTATATAGCACTTTATTGCGTGGTGACAAGAGTTAGTTTGAGTGAGTTTATTTAAATCTTTGTGCAGAGTGCGATAGTAAGTACTATTAAAGAATCTGTGCCACTACATTGCCTATAGCTTTATGTAAGCAAGATCTAGTAATAACAATACGCAATTCCATTCGTGAAACTAAACAAAGCACCTTGTACGAAAATATTAGTTACCTACCTAGGTATTTTATGGGTGGATGAAAATCACTTAGATATAGGTACCTTCTTATATCAACAAAACTCATGGAAGGTTACAGTAGGTAACAAAACTAGATGCCTACCTACTTATATTCTTACTACATAACCTACATACACTCGCATCTATTTAGTTTCAAGTCTGTGCTACCTACCTTGTTCGGTGTAGGTAAGTAGGTAGGTATATAAATTCACTACCAACCTAATAACATATTACTCAGTTGCTTGTTTGTGCGACTGTACCACAATGTATATTTTGTTCCTAGAACTTCACATGGACTTTTTGTATTGTTTTACAATGAATTTCCATAAAGTATTACTACCGACAGGGGAACTATTTCACGCACTATTTTTCTATACAGGATTTTTAATAAGAAAAGCTCGTTTTCTATAAGAACTATTGCGTTGTTTAATGGGTACGCTAGCATCACGCCAGCTCGGAATGTTTTTCAAAGTCTTGTTCATTATCTCCGTTTCTATAAGAGCAATCATTATGAAATTTTGCATAGCTCGGGAACTATTTATGCTCTATTTTTGTGTGTAAGTTTCGTTCCTATCGGCTAAGCCGTTTTTGAGAACGGTTATGTGTACACCAGCTTGATCGTTATGCTGGCGTACACACAAAGAATGGTCATTATTTCTTAAACCAAAGAGGAACTATTTATTTTATTATTGCACTAATTATGCTCTATTTATGCTCTATTTATTGGCATATGAACAAACGTGAATACGGTTATGTGTACGCTAGCATCACGGACACGTTTCCTGATACCTTGTGGTATCCACTGCGTGGTAGCTTTTGCCCAGAACCCGTCCGGCATGCGGCAGACATGGCCCCCATTGGAATATATTAAAAATAATAATTAATAAATAATGCTGGATACTATCAAACAGCATCATGTAGCCCCAAACTAAGCAGAACTTGTATTATGGAAAGCACATGTCTGTTATACTACATAGATATATTTTTTTGTTGTAAATACATACATATTATCGATATCCATATCCATAGAAAATACCCAGACCTAAGACAAATATCTGCAAATAATGCAAACATTAGTCCCGCAATGGAAATCGAACCCTGAACCTTCGCCCACTGCGCCCCACAAGTTGTCTATAAACATCGTTATCTAATGACATAGTTTGTGGTTTATAATTACAAAAAAACCTTGTGTAAGTTTTTTAGCAGTTACCGAATGAGGCTCATTCCAGCAGTTGATTTAAGCTAGTGCGGTAATGTTGGTATTTAACAATAAGGAGTTTTCTATCTTCTATACAACAATATATCTGACACGCCGCCGGCGTAATGCTAGAGGCTATTTCTACGCTGTTCGATTTTTTCTTCTTTTCTTCTTGCAATGAGTTCACATCACCCTTGTTTGTTTTCATAAAACCGAAACTTCCCTAAAAGTTTCAAATTCAGGTACTATTCGCTTAATTCATTCCGACACTCAAATAACCCTCAATCTACTTTAGGAACCCGAAACTTTAATATAAATTGGACAGTAATTTCAATCTCCTATTTCAAATCGATTTAATTAAAAAGTTTGCATCGCCTTTTAGTAGAATGGTGGAGCTTAGCGGCCGAAATGAAGTATACGGTAGTTTGGAACTAGGCCACAACAAACGAATTCTCTTGGTCTAAAGTAAATTAAAATTAAACATGAATTCAAATATGTTTTAGGTACATAGGAATAGGTAGATATTTTCTGATCTAACCTCTAAGGATAATACATTAGGTGTCTTGCAAAAATCGTTCTTACCAAGCATAAAAAATATCACCATATTAAATATCTTAACTTTTTGAAGAAAGTAATGATTATCAATAAATTAATATGTAGTCTTTACACTAATCATTTCTTTTATTCAGCAAAATATCAATTTAATAATAGATACAACTTTTTGAATCTACAATACTTACGTAAAAAGTATTTAAAAAAAAAGTGCACTTAATATGTTAAGTGTAAAAATATGAATTGAACAAAATAGGTAGGTGGTGGAAAAAGTTTAATGTTTATTAGATACATAAATAAATAAATAAATCTTGGTAATTTGTATCTGGATACATTTTATACTTTTAAAAACACCCAGACTCAAGACAAATATTTGCAGATCATGTAAACATTTATTAGCTTAAAAATAAAATATTTTGATTTTAAAATAACAGAGTTATCTTTTTTCATACATTCTTATGAGTACATTATCAACAGTGTTTTACATGTCGACCGCTGTAATAGATTGGCAGCCAGGAAATTGCGTTCTCCCATCGAGAACAGGTTGTTTTGTTTTACTTTACATAATAACCTATTTAAACCGAATTAGTGGAGAGCTCTTTGTAGTGGTAGTGTGACAGTTAACTAATCGCTAAACAACGTAAAAAGACGTATATCAACTTACTCATCAACACCAAAAACAGCAGCTTTTATCAATTCACTGCTGGATACAGTCCTTCCCTTATTAGAAGAGGAATATGCCCATAATCCGTGCTGATCATGAGAGTAATCAACATCATATATAGATTTACAACATACATTAATGATTTTTGTAATAATGGAGTTAAAATTCGAAGTGACAGATACACTGTAATTATAGAAAAACAACTGATCAAATAAATAAATAAACAAATAATGCATTATAAAAACAAATATTGCAAAGTAGGTGCAGATTCTAATACTTGTTTTACACTTTTTGAAACGTTAACAACTCAATGTAGATCTTGATGACCTACATGAACTTAGAACTGCAATACAATATAAAAAATATGTTACTCGTTCAAAAATATTTCGGAAAATGAAACGACTCTCCCTGGCTATGAAAACCTTATTTTCATTACAAAACAATTTTCTGGACAGTGGTTCTGCAACCCTTACTAAAGGGTCCATTCTTGACCCTTACAAATACATTAAGCAAAGCGTGCCTAGAAACAAAATGGAATCCTGCAATTACAATATCAAATTGCGGTCTATATTATACTCATTATTTATTATGAATCCCATTAGTTATCCATTCTATATTTAGATTTCCAGTGGAATATGTATTTTTCTACCTCGATAACCTTAATTTATTATATGATTGTAGCCTTAATATTTTTTACCTTTTATCCAATATTGTAGAAGTATGTTTTTTTTATTTCCAAATTAAACCGGTTATTAAAAAATTATTTGTGTTCACTTATGTGGCTTCCATTGTTGTAGTAGTATTTACCACATAAAAGTAAACTTACTATACCCGATAGAAGAGCGTGAGAATTTTTATGTTTCTCCTCCCATACATTGTTTCCTACTTTTCCTTACCCATACATTCCAGAAATATATGTATTAGTATTTTCATGCGCATTTGTTTTATATTCTCGAGTAGTCATGAGCAGGTCCAACCACTGGCTTATCGTTGAATTTCAGGACATGTTGTATTTAATATATATATGCTGGAAAACAAGACGAAGAAGAGTTTATTTACTACTGTTATACAAACAATAAAATGGTGAGAGAGAATCTGGTAATAACTACCTACTCAGTTTCAGTAGTCCCGTGACTAAGGCGACAAAATATTGGAAATCAATGAACACAGAAATCGTAATAAGTATATAACCCATTAGATTAAGGTTGGTAGTATATTGGTACATAATTTGGGACAACTAAATACTTACTGCTTACACGGGGGTTAAACCATTATCGGGGGCTAAGTCAACAGAAGGTAGGAAAGCTCAACCACCAATAGATGGTGCATTTTTGACAGGAGTATTTTGACTTTTTCATTGTGTTCCCATTTGAGCGAACGTTAACAACGTTAAAAATTGATTGGTCCTCAAATGGGAATACTCAATAATGGTGCTCAATACATGGGTGCTCAAACGGGAATAGCACGTCCTGATGGCAATAACTCACAAAACAGGTCTAAAGAATATTCCTTGTTGTTTATGCTAGGTACTTATTGTATACGTATAATTTGTAAGTAGTTACATACGTATTCTGTCTTCTTGATGTCAGCAGTTTAAACAATATAAGAATCTTTAAATGTAATAAAATATCAAGAAAATATAATATTTAAGATATTCGAAAATAAAGCTTTCAAAAAATCTACGCTCGCTTCGGAGAGTGTCTATGCTGTAAGCTTTTATACTTGACTGAATCGGACTCGATGGGTCTCCTCCGTGGTCATTCCACCTAAACGCATCAAATATCGGTAATCGTTTTAAAGGGATAGGGTATTTTTAAATGTCTACAATATAACGATAAATATATTTCTTTCGTAGGCCTTGTAGCAGTTGTGGTTTTCACAGAATAACAGCGCCTACTGCTCTAACAGTAGGCATTATGCTAAGTCGAGACTCTTTTGCTGCTGTAGTACATACACACATACATTTATTATCACCCTTTAATAACTTCACTACCATAATATTACATAACTGCAGAGACCAGCAAAAGGGGCATTGATATACGAACGTGTAAATGTGGGCCGAGGCGAAGCCGAGGCACACATACGTGAGTCTATCAATGCCTAGTTGTGGCCAAGTCTTGTATAGTACTATTTTCAAATAATGCGCGGAAATTAAAACAAAATAGTTCCTAGACAGAACTTGTACATTTTTCAATAAACAGCATTCTATTTCCAAGTCAGTTCGAAATTTAAATAAACCCTTTGATTAGTTCACCTTGGTTGCCATGTTTCAGAGTAAAAGATCGTTCCATTTTTAAATAAAACGAAACATGAGTTATCATAGTAATTTATTTGGCCGCTAAACATGACAGATATGAATTTTCATACAACTTTTGCCGGCCGCTGCTCGCATGTATTGGGCCGGTACAGCAATTTCAATTTATCTCAAAGAAGGTTGTCAATATAATGTTCTAAATTTCATGCATGTTTGAGAAATAAGTATTAAGTTATATTAAGTGGGACAATGATTTTGTCTAGATGTCTATGTCTATGTATTTTCACATATTTTGTATCTTAATTTTGTTGAACTTACCACTGGATACTAATAGATTTCTGTAGAATAACGCCTTAATAAATAAACTACGGGCTATGACTTACTATATTTCTTTCCAGATATGTTCATGTTTATTTAAGTCCTTTTACTGAAGTTGCTTTGTGTAATTTAAATATGCAATAACATTAAAATAACTTTAATTAGTAAAAAAAACTTTCTCGACGTTGGTAATCTTCGAATTCTATAGTGAAATTCCTTGTCACTTTATAATGAAATCATGAATAATTTAATATTAACAGAATGTATACTTTTTGTGATGAGCTAAAAGAGATTGGTCTGAAAACGGGATCTTTTATATTTTATGCAGAAGGGTTGCCCATCGTAAATCCTTTTAAAAACCTTTTTACTTTGGTTATAACAAGAAATGATTGCTCCATCGCCCGGTTGCTTTGTTATTTGGTGATGATTTTTTTAGTAAATGAAGATTGGTGTAAGACAAAGTTGTTTTTTGTAAAGAGCCCGATGTATTTAATATTTTTTTAGTGTTGCTATTAATTAAGAGACTATCATCAAATAATAGAATCAGAAAAAAAAAATTAAACACGATACAAACTTATAAATTAGGTAGGCAAATCACAAAGCTTTAAATGATTGTAGACCACTGAATGAAACTTAAATCCATTGGTATTGAAGTCAAATACTATCACCTTAAACCTACCACCTTCTTATACCTTGTATACAGTGAAATCGCAACTCAATAGATACGTGCCTTTAAAACCTTTATAGTTGGGCTGCAAATCACAAAATGCTTCAGAAACTTTGGGACATTAAATATTATCAAGCACGGGGCTTAGATCCATAAATATCGAGGTAGCCTATCACCCAGCATTTACCATCTTGTAACAACCTGTAAACTGTGTAAATCATGACTGAATAGGTATGTGCATTCAAAAGCACCTTGTATACAGATATATAAGAATTGAGCCTCTGTGGTCCAGTGTGTGAAAGTCCGCCTGAGACGCAGAAGATTGCGGGTATGATTCCAGCCGCGAGACAAATGTTTGCATTATTTGCAGATATTTTCTCAGGTCTGGGTGTTTTCTATGAATAATTTATGTATGTTTTTACAAGAAAAAATAATATAAATAATATGTCAGTCGACTCTGCTCTGCTTAGTTTTGGGCTACATGAGGTTCTCTGACAGTTTCCAGCATTGTTAGCCTTATTTATTAACTATCGACAGAAACTTGCATAGAAATCACTACTGGAACAAAGTGTTACGTTTCACGCTCGTTCACTACCTCTAACAGACCTCACAAAGATTTTAAAGCAAGTTAAAAAGCAATGCAATTTTTCCAACTTGCAGTTACAAATAGGTTTCCAGCGTACCCGCAGTTTTAATTTCACAGCTCACAGCTCAGCTGTTTTAAATCAAGTCGTTTGTAATATATGGCTTTTTATAGTTGTACAAGCGTAGTCTTATAAAAAATAACTGACTTGGTTTGAGGTGTGGCTTAACTACAACAACAACAAAAGCACCAGCCTATATCAGTCCAATGCTGGACAAGGGCCACTCCTTATAAGAAAGAGACATGCTGGAGATGTGGAGATCACAGAGCACAGCTTCTCGCAACGCCGACGCTGCTACCCGTCAGTAGTCTGGGAATTTAGCTGGACAAATTAAACAGCAGGGTGCACCATGGGCAGGTGAGGTTGGCTTGGGTTCCAAACCCCATCTTCACCTTCAGTTCCGCCTTCAAGTTTCATAAAAAAAAAACTTGTGATAACCTTATTTATTTTCATGTAAGCAAAAAACCTTAAGTTCCAATTCGATATTTAGTATGGTTATGGACAAAAATAATACGAACGCTATTAAAAGTAAATATATAGGTATCTGTTGAAAAGAACTCGTAAATTTTACTTATTACTCCTTACTTATACTTAGATACTTGTTATATAATACTTATTAGTTCATCTGGAAGTTCAACATTTTATATCATTACACCTGATTCCTGAGATTTCGCATACACGGGAGATTAAGAGGGCTTGGAGTATTGGTATGAAATGTTTGGATTCAAGAGCTCCTATAACCAATAGACATTGATACTTGATAAGTTAGACTTGAGACATGAATATTCAAAGGATAGTAGACACAATGAAATCATTGTTCCTTGTTAGTATTCAATCCAAACCTACGGCTGAGGTAGATATCGGGTAAATTCTCTTGTCTCCCATTAATCTTACATTGTATGTACTCGGAGCTAAGGCGACAATACAATCAATATTGTGAACTGGTTGACCCGCCTGGAACTTTAGAGAGTTTAGATTTTTACAAATGGAAATACTTTCGACTTTAAAAAACCGGCTAAGTGCTAGTTGAACTCGCGCACGGAGGGTTCCGTACAAACTTATAGCTATGAAAAATTTTTTTGTGATGTAACTAATAATTTACGGTTTTCAAATTATGCTTTACTTGTGCTTTAAGACAAGTTTCTTGCTAAATTTCATAATTCTAGTTCAACGGGAAATACCTACCATAGAAGTTTTGGTTTCCTGTTTTTGTTTTTTCTATTATTTAGCCTTATTGATTCTACTGCAGGGCCTCTTAACGTAATTCATTTCATTCTACAGGCGAAGATCTTTTATTTGATTCCCTTATGAGTATCAAAACAATTTGTTATGCCACATATTTTTGTACACATATTTAACGGCCTTATCTTTTGATTATTTATTTATTTCACTGCTACAAGGTATTGCAAATCTGAGTATTTGATATTAAATTCAACTTAATATTTGAAAACTTGAACTACCCTTTACCTTGAGAAAAGAAAAGAAAAGACAGACGGATAAAAAAACCAGGATAAGTACCTACTTAGGTACGTACTGCTAAACATCTTAACAAACAATCGCATTTATAATAAGTATGATAAGATACATAATAACTAGGTATAGCAGTAGACGGCTACTGCTATAAAGATCTACATAATCAAACAAAAGACCACTCATACATGTTAACACATAGCGAGATCGTGTACCTCGCAAGATAAACATACAGACAGACGTTACCAGGACTCCTTTGATCAACACAGAAATGGCCTCGAGGCACGCTTCACGCTCCCTAACTTAAGGGTACTAAGAAGGGCTTCGTATGTCCTTTCCTTAGCTCAAGCTGTAACACTATGCTATCAAGTCTAGAATGATAATAGAGAATCTAGTTTATTTGTATGGTATAGTGGAACGTAGAGACTTTGTCTGTTTAGAGTTTGATGCAAATTGTTTATTTTATTTGTTGTGTTTTAAACAGTTTCTTGACAAAAATTCCATTATTGTATTCTCTCTCATATTTAGTAGTAGTAGAGCGCTTTGTGAACGGCTCGTCAGGGGAAGTACTACAGTGCCGTGTCGTGCAGTTTTGCTGTGCATTACTGTGTTTCAGTTTGAAGGGTGCGGTGTTATTTAAAGGTCCCGGTTTAATTACAGGCATTTGAGGCTATCACCTACAAGATTTTGCCTGATAGACACAGGATGTTGCATTGTAGGCCACGTTACCACTTTACACCAGGTGATGAGTGTTTTTTTCAGATACCATTAAAAATCAAACATCTTTTTTATTTTTGGAAATAAACTTGTTTGATTTTCTGATTATGTCGTGATATTTTTTATGTAAAGTTTTTTTATTAAAAGTGGCTGGCGTGGGCACTTACTCCTTTCGGTTGAGAGAGAGACAAAATGTTGTATGTCCTGCAAATATTTGTCACGGGTTCAGGTGTTTTCTATGTATATTAAACAATATAAATATGTATTTATAAAAAATAATGTAAGTAGTACATAAGTCATGTGGTTCTAATAACACGAGGTCTGCTTAGTTTTTGGCTAGATGATGCTGTGTGATAGTGTCCAACTTATTTCCTTACTGCACCATTTAAAAAAATCAAATCGTTTTCGTACATTCTCATAGCATGTACCCCTTGCTATTCAATATAGATAGGAACACATGTTTCACGTTAAACGTACCTACACCTATAAATTTAGATTCCCGTGAATACCACACCCCGGGCGGGGCGTGTATTGTGTGGAGATTCTACTGTCCCCATTAATCTTAGCTCAGCCAAACGTCACCTATTTTACCTATGTCCATTAGTGATGTTGGTAATGTTACTTCATCATCATCATCATAATCTTATATCAGTCCACAGATGGACATAGGTCTCCTATATTGTGAACTGGTCCCTGTATCATCATTATTTGCAGTTGTAGATTCGTCAATTGATGAGTCATCAAAATTCACACTATTGGGAGCTCTAACAATAGTGTGAATTGTATATCATTGCATGCTACGATGCGTAATTTTCCAATACTTACTTTTTTATGTAATATAAAAAAAGGACTGACATAGTTAAAAAATAAATTGTGTATAATTACTGTATAGATTTTCCAACACCATTTCCTATGTTGTACAGATACGTATGTTTATAAAACTACTTACTTCAATGTATTTAATAACAGTTTTTTTTTAGATTCTTCCGATAGGAATAGATTTTTTAAGATTAAATCACTCACTATATTGACTATTTTATATAAAAAAATGTGACTACTAACATAACTATTTCATTTTGTAATTAAATTATCCACCACTATTTTTGTTAAGGTCGGATTGCTAAAGAATTTACTGTCGATCACAGAACAAACCTTCATAAACCACAATTGTAAATAAAAAAACAATTCCAAAGTAGCCGAAAATAAAAATTTACTAAAGCCAACAACTCAATACAGATCCACCCTAATTTCCATAAAGCTGAGCCTCCACTTTCTAAGAGATGCCGAGAAAAACCGTAAAATTTAGCTGAAACGCAGAGTTTCCTTCAACAAGTGTCTTAGTACTAACTTGTTAACTTAATGTAAAATAAAGATCATTACTCACCTTTTATTACAGCTGGCAACCTCAAAAAAACATTCACTAATGGTTCGTTAATGTTAATGTACAACGAACGCACTGAAACGTCACTTCCGTTTAGTTTTCTCTAAATTGGTATTAACACTTTATGCTATCACTAAAAACTTTTTGCCCTTTCAGAATTGCAATAACACAAATAAATAACTTAATGAATAAAGTTAGTTTAAAATCAAATCACATATATCAGAAAATGTTTTAAATAATATCCTGTTTTAATTTCTAATCCTAGTTTCATGTCCAAAGTAACAAAATCGAGTCACAGTATCGTATGATTCTCTCATGTTATTTCGAATTTAAAAATCTTATTCCATTTTCAAAATTTTAAATTAGAATCGTACTCTATTAAATTTAAATTCAGGTTCACGAGTGAAGAGTCAGGAGCGTTAGTTCCGGAACGCGGTCTACGAGCGACTAACGTTCGGCGGATGAGCGTTGTTATGCCACGCCAGTGGGACCAACTGGCACAATAGGCTGCTGCGCCCTATACCTATTTACAGACGAATAAACTAACTAGTACCACGTACAAATTGCTTTTTCGCATTCACGTGTAACATGGACTTTATAATATCATTTTGTTGTGCCCAAAACTAAAAGTAAATTGTATTTTGTCGATCACTGTGGCACAGTGGGTGAGGGCACATCTGCTTCTTCTTCTTTTTTCACCAACCTATGTCCACTGTTGGATATAGGCCTCCCCTAATAAAGGGGGATATGTCCATAATCCCAACGCTGGGCATGGGGATTATGGGCATTTATTTTTTCATTGAAATGTATCACCACATATTAGGGGAGGCCTATGTCCAACAGTGGACTGATATAGGCTTGTGTGGTGGTGGTGGTGGCACCACAAATTATCGTAATACAATTGTATGATGATTTAAAATGATTTCATTATTTCAATTTGGCTCTTTTGCAATGTAACCTCAGCTTTCCAGACCACAAAACACTTCACAAAACATCTTCAGTGGTTTCAAAAGATCACGGTTACCGGTTACCCACGTAATTAGGGATTAAGAGCGGATTCTATTTCACATTTCAAATTAGCAATGTATTTCAAAGTCAAAATAAATCAGTCAAAATGTTTAATGCATGTTGTAGGTACAAATTATTCTTCATTTATAACTATGGCTTCAACATGAGCCCAGGAACGGCACAGAAATTTAAAGCTAGGTGGCGTATCAAACTAATTCGAAGTAGGATATAAGTATAACCATATGATAAATAAGATACAAATTTCTAAGTCGGATATAAGAAATTTTGCGGATCGTCACGTCACTTCACCTAGCCGGAGGGCATTTTACAATAGGTTTGTCGAGATTCTGTCTCAATTCAAGGACTCGTTTACCCCAACGGTTTCTGGAATGGACTGAGGACAGGGCGCAAAACCGGGCATTGGTCCGAGCGGTGAACTGCTGTAGGCTGATGATGATGAGCAAATGATGATACAAATTGTTTATTTAGATGACAAAAATGTTTGGGATGAATTTGTCTCCAACTCCCTCAAAACAGTGAATTAAAACAAACACGTCGAAAAATATAAGCCAAGCATAGTTTCTTGTCAATTCTTCTCTGTTTGTTCGCGTTACGAATTGGTGTAAATTCAAAAAAGTGACCTATCAAAGGATCCTACTGAATATTATTTTCATCACTATCAGTATCACTTCATCACTACATAGTATTAAACAAAGTCGCTTCCCGCTGTTTGCCTGTAAAACTACGCAACATATTTTAATGCGGTTTTTTCATAGATAGAGTGATTCAAGAGGAAGGTTTATATGTATAATTTGCACCCGTGCAAAGCCGGGGCGGGTCACTAGTTTATTATATAAGGCTCGTGCGGGCCGATTAAACCACCGAACTAATTGCACGTGCAAATCAAGGGGCTGCTAAAAGGCCCAGTAACATGGAAGCGTTTGGATCTAATAAGCCTAAACCTATTGTTATGGCTGCAAATTTAGAAAATACCGATGTTGAATCGATTGTGAATAATGTTCTTAAGTAGGTACATACCATAAATAATGCTGAACATTGAGCATCATCTAGCCCATACTAAGTAGAGCTTGTTATGGGAATTACATGACTGATATAATTAAATACATTTAAAGGCTCCTTCCATATCCAAAGGGTAAAAACGGGACTCCACTAAGACTCCAATGTCCGTCCGTCTGTGAGTTTATCTGACTTGAAAATTTTACAGATGATGTATTTTGTTGTACAAACAAAATCAAATAAATATTTAAGTGGGCTCCCATACAACGGAAGACTTCGTACTTTCGTACTTTCGACTTCCGTAGAACACTTCGTGCGCGAGTCCGACTCGCGCTTGGCTGGTTTTTTTTATAGTTACCTGACCTGACCTGACTGAAGACTGGACGACTGGACTTATACACCGTAGTTCGATGCCTCTAAGTATTATGAGCAATATACGTCAAACTGACGAAAATTGTGGAAACTATAACATCCCAGGTACCATTGAATAAAAAATGAATGAATGACTCGATTCTTGTCACTCAAATGTCAATAATTTTAGTTTTGATGTTCAAAGAGAACATCATATTTCTAAGTGTTCAGTAGACTTAGAAAACTTAACTCATTAAATATTTATATATTTGGCGTTGTATGATTATATTTGCAGCAAAATAAATGTCTTGTGACTGTAAAACACAGTATGAAATTCTTAGAAGCTGGCACACCTTTAGCTACCTTAATACAGCTCCAAAATTCTAACTTTACACACACCATTAAATCAAGTGCGCAACTGAAACTAGGTTAGAGCTGACACACATACGCGATGTCATCATCATCATGATGAAGCGCAAAAAGTCCATTGCTGAATCCAAACACCTAATTTAGACCACACCAAGACGTGGTTTAGACTACGTTAATGCTTAATAAAAAAATTAAATATGAGGTGTCTGAATTTTAGTTTCTTACCTTAGCAACAAAAGTAGATTAACACTTAAAAATTTTAAAGTTACTGTTATTCTGTAATAATCAAACTTCTGATTAAATTATTACGCTTAATTTGAAGATTTGCTTCGATATGTTGTCGTTTAATTCATAAAAGTAATGAATTAAGCGGCATTTAAAAATTATTCGTTATTCAACTTTGTTGCATATTTAATATACATATTTCATAGAACTTCAACTTAAAATAGAGCTGCATTGAAAATTATTTACGCGTACTATGTAACGGAAATTCCTGATCTTAATTTCAACTATCTACCAAAGTTTAAACAATATCAAAAAGATTTATCTATAAACAATTGCCCGCGTCTACAGAATGATCAACGACGTGACAAAGGGCTACTTCAGAATGTCCCCTTTTCATTCACGAAGTTTCACTGTTTGTGAATAACCCCCTATAATTTGAGTTTTGGGTTTTAATGAGTTTACCCTGTTAATGCACGCAGGTAGTGTTTAACCTTTGGCAGGCTTACCACGGTAGCACCGGATCCAAACGAGACAGATTTGTGTCAGCTCTGTATTCCACACAAGACATAATACATTTTTGTGTCGGTATTCTTCGTTTGAATTAGTGGTCAACTCTGTCAGAGTTTTGGGCCACCGAAGTCCTCAAATATGGCTTGACATCTGAAACTGGGATCAACATCTTAACGTGCCTTTCAAAGCAAATATACGTAAGGAAGCGCTCAAAACGGTACACGAAAAATCTTGAGAAAAGTCAGAGCCTATGGTTTAGTCAGCTCCGATATGTAGAAGTATTGAGTTGTGGGTCACATCGACAAGGCCGAGAGGATGAAAACCAAATAATATTGTACAAAGGAAATGTTGAGGCGAATAAGCCTTAGTTAGACCTCGATGTCATCCAAGATGTGCAAAATACTCCTGGTAGCCCGCTCTCGGGGGAGGAAGAAAACAAGATCAGCTCAGCGTCAGCTCCAGAGCCGCCCGCCATGCCTTCCAGGTCTAACTCTAAGCTGCTACGGGACCTACCGAGGGTTAATTATAAACCTTTTTTGTTATATTTACTTTATAGGGGAGGAATTAAGGAAGGTATATCTATATGGGTGGGCTGCGACTACCACCCGCCATCTTATTTCGATTTGAATAAACAGTGTCTCTAGCCGTGGTTCGTTTCATTTGTCCCGTCTCATACAGGACAGTAAATGTGCTTGGCAAGCCCATCTAACCATGTCCTAAGTACTACGCTCGCTATACAAGGTGAGTTTGAATTTATATATTATTCCGATTCTGAAAGAGTGTGATTTGGACCATGATTGTCTACAAGTGAGAACCTCACTTAGACGTGATTAATTTTATTTTTCCGAAAATTTTAAGCATAAACTTTGATTTATGCGTGGCAACCGTAACAGTAAGGATCTACAATAATCATAATTATGCCAAGGACAAAGTTTAACGAAATCAGCTGTTCTAGGGCTGCCTCATAATCTTTTGAGGTAAATTATGGCGTAACTTTAAAAAACTACAAAATTTGAAATGTCGCAAAACAAATATTGTTGACTTTTGGGAAAAGATTTACCCCTTTTTGGGATACCATATGAATTCAAACTCAACCTATATAAATCATCTGGACTAGAAAAAAAGCCAAAAAGAGGTAGAGGCCAGAGTTTTTAATGATAATCTGACTTGAAAGATGTCAGTTTTAATGGTTCATATAGGTTTCTTGAAAACTAGCCTATAGCAAAATACACTCGAGAGCAATGAATCCGGGTCACTCAAAGAATCCAAAAAATCTCGGAAAGTAAGAATGCTAGGTTAATGCAATAAATTGTATTTAATAGACAATTTAATACTCCTTAAATGAAAGTATTAAAACTTCTTAGTTATTGTAAAGTTATATCATAAAAAAATCTAATTTGAAAAGGGAACACTGTCGAAGATGGAACTACGAAATTACAGGATTTGTTTTTGCTTTTGTTTGTAATCTGTCATTTATGTTGGTACATAAACCAGGTTGATAGTGCTCAATATTCATTATTCAAGCTGAAATCATGTCGCTTACACTTGAAGAATGCACCAGAATACTTACATTGGTGGAAACCGGCCGGAGTCAGCGCGATACAGCCAGGACTGTCGGTGTGTCGCTGTCAACAGTACAAAGAGTTCTCCGACGTTACGAAGAAACTGGTTCTAACCTACGCAGACCAGGAACGGGCAGAACTAGGTGTACCACAGCACGAGAAGACCGATACTTGGTGAACACCTGGCTTCGAAATCGCTTTCTCACAGGAACTGAACTCACAAATCAGTTTCGACGCCTCGGAGGAAGTAACCCAAGTGCATGGACAGTAAGACGTCGGCTTGCTGAATCTAACTTAAAACCCCTTAGACCTGCAAATGGCCCTAAACTGGAGCGTGGCCATCGTATTTCAAGACTAAGATATGCCCAGAACCACGTAAATTGGAGTATTGAAGATTGGTCGAAAGTTATGTTCTCCGACGAATCAAAATTTATGCTCTACAAGCACGATGGAAGACACAGAGTGTATAAAAGACCAGGGGAAAGATTCAAGCAAGCATGCATCGAAGAAAAAGTAGCCTACGGTGGTGGGTCTGTACTTGTGTGGGCCGGAATTTCCTCTGAAAGTCGCACAGAGCTGGTGATCATAGAAAACGGCTCTTTAACTAGCGTAAGATATGTGGAAGAAATCCTCAACGAACACGTTGGTCCATTTATGGTCAATTTGGGTGAGGATGCTATATTTATGCATGACAATGCCCGACCTCATACAGGTAGGATTGTGAATGACTACCTTCAAGAGATGAACATTACTTGTATGGAGTGGCCAGCGCGCAGCCCGGATATCAACCCGATCGAGCATGCTTGGGACGAGCTAGGGAGATGCGTAAAACAACGAAACCCTCCCCCAATCACGCTTCCTGAGCTCAAAATTGCTCTCACAGAGGAATGGGAGAATATTCCCCAAAATCGTATAAGGAACTTGGTGTACAGCATGCCAAACCGCGTAAACGCAGTAATGGAAGCACGAGGAGGTAATACGAAGTATTGAAATTCAAGAAAATCGTCATAAAGTCCAAAAATTTCATGTTTCCTATTTTTGTTTTAAGGAGAGATCAGCAGTTTTTTTTCTTTATGTAATTTTGTGTAAATAAAATGTATGGTGACTCATATTTTTTTAACTTTCATTTAAGGAGTATTAAATTGTCTATTAAATACAATTTATTGCATTAACCTAGCATTCTTACTTTCCGAGATTTTTTGGATTCTTTGAGTGACCCGGATTCATTGCTTTCGAGGGTAGTATTGTTGGAAATGTAGTGGTGCTTTCTCTAGAGTCCTGTGATATTGCTTCTCCTTGTTTTAAAATTATGTAAATTAACTTTTAGTTTTTTTTTTTTTTTATTGAGGCCTGTTTCTATTGTATCTAAATCTAGATAAGATAATTAAAGATAAAGATAATAATTTACTTCAAAATTTTGTTACAAACTCTTTATAACTTAACTTATTACGTAGTTAAAGATAAAAAAACAAACAACCTTAACCAAGGTTGTAAAGATACAACCGTATCCTCCGTTCTAGATTGAACTAAGTATGTTACGGGTTTTTGTTATGAGATTTTTAAACGGAAAACATAAATAATGAAGTCCAAACACTGCGGCGAGCATCACTGTTTTTACTATCCTAGATAAAACCAGCAATGTATTTCAAAATGCTTATCACATTGTATCTAAGAATGTTAGTTTATGTAGTAAGTATAATCGTCCCAACGGATCTTTGTTCGTCTGGAGTTAGGCTCAGCAAACAATTAGATCTATCATAGTATAATCTGACGCAAAAATAGAAACTGCGTCATGTCAATAAGCGTTAGTGATATTTAGATATTCATTGGTAGGAAGGCTTTGAGGTACCTACAACTACCTACAAATTATGAAAAGTAACCTATTTTAATGGCCATTGGGATAGCATCATTTTCTATTGTGTGTACTGCTATATTAATTAAGTTATACTTTTTGTTTATATTGCTGGCCTTGAATAGTTTTGATAACCTAAATCACTTTCCTTTATTTTAATGGTACATAAATTAATAGATAAATGGTGAAGCTAATCCTAATAAAGTTTAACTAGAGGTTTTTATTAAGAACATGTACCATATTTCTTGAATACTATTTTTTTAAATCCTGAAACAACTGTAAAGTGTTATTTGAACTGAAAGCTTTTTGGATGCTAGTTTCATAGCTCAGTTGGCTAGTTGGTTAGTGGGTCTGCCTTTTGAGCTGCAGGCCGCGGGTTCGTTAGGACAAACATAAATGTGGTGAACGATGGATATTTGTTCTATGCCTGGGTACTATAAGCGTATCTTTATATGTTTATGAGTCTTTTTGACCTAAATGCCAGGACCGATATAAGCTCTGCCTAGAAATCCAGGTAAGAAAGTTCATGGTTGTAGTCCTGTATGAGACAAGCCAAAGGTTATGAATGTATGCCCTTCAAGAAAAAATGGATTCAACTTCTTCATCTTCCTATGAGCTAGTGGCCAACTTTAGTGTCGGAGTTTTTAAGCCGCCCGAAAGCCTCACATAGTTTATCCACTGAAATAACACCAATCTGACTTTTTATTTTATTTTAACTAGCGAGTTTTTAAAATGTAGTAATTTTTTATCAGCAATTAATTTACTAGTGTGTAAAATCCCTTCTAATCCTACAAAAGGATGACTTGATACAGGAAAGCAAAATTACCATAATTATTTGCGACTTATAAAAACCGCAATTTAGGGTGCTCAGGCCCCGCACGTATCATAAAAACCGTTAAAAACCCTTATCCTTTGCGGGAAATACACGTAAAATATAGAAATCCTTTCTGAGTTAATGGGACGCGAACCTTTGTAATTGAAATTTGAAACGTTAAAAATAATTGTGATCATTAAATTTAACTAGCTTTACCTGCGGCTTCGGGCGTGGTACCCAAATGAAAACTTCAAACTTCAACTTCATATTTGGTCTGGAGCTTCATTATATTCCGATCTATCTCCACACTACACAAATTTTATCTGGAAGAAAATGCTACTTAGCATTAAGTTTGCCGCATATATATATATATATATGTACGAAAATATATATACATATCTTGAGCAATAAAGAATTTTCTTTCAATCTTTATGTGCTATGTTGCCTAAAAGAAATCGCTTTCAGCGATAGCCTATCGTACCATTCTTTAAATGTCATGGTTCATATTTCATAGTTCATTTATATCCACCGTAGGTACACAATGTTACACTTGATTTCGTCAGAAGTTAACATAAAAAATAAAGTATGTAATATATTAGGTATTATAAAATAGAGAAAAAAAACAGATAAGAACATTTACTAACTACGTACCTACTTACCTGTGCACTGAACTATAATATTAGGATAATAAGTATAATTAAATCGAATAATTAAAACATAAACATTGATGAGCCTGTACACTGTACAGCATTTTCAAAGGAAAGGTAACCAGAACAATAAATAACGTCAATAATTAAAATTTTAGAAATGATGATGTCAAAAAAAAAATTAAAGTCAATATAATATTATTATGGTTACCTAGCAAAAATAAACCTGGTGCTGTATAGGGGCTTTGTCAAATTTGCGGCCAAAACAGCCTCAAATTAAAGTTACACACAAAAAAATAAAAGTCTAAAAATAGAAAGTAAACATCACAATATACAAAACTTACCCAAGAAAAAGCTATTTATCATGAACTAATGTAAGTACTATTTGTTTCTCCTCTAGGGCTTGGGAGAGTGAGTTGTAACATTTTTCAACAAGTATTGATTTTAACATGTTTTTAAATTTAAACATATATCAGTCTTTCACATTAGAAGCTTATTAAAAAGTTTAATGCCATTACACAAATAGCTTTTAGATAATTTGCTTAACCGACACTTTGGGTTCTGGATGTTGGCACCATGTCTAGTATTATAATTATGTGTTCCCGACAAAGTCATACAACTTTCTCTATTTTTTTTTAACATATATGAGACATTGCAGGATATATGCGCCTGTATTGTGATATATGTTTTACGAATAAAGTGTTCATTCATTCATTTATATTTCAGCACAAAATGTTCAGTATTTTTGATGTGAAGACGCAGGAAACTTTCGCCGAAGGACTCAAAGATCAGATTTGAAGAGGGTAAAGTTTCTTACACATAAACAGTTTATTATAAGCATCACCCTCTTTAGTCGGGTAAATCAAAGATATTTACGTCCAATAGTTAAGTTTATAATAAGTACGGTACTATCCCATAATCTTCTATAATAATTCTAGAATAACCTTCACATTTTATTGCAGTTGTAGTTTGTAGTTAGAAGAGAAAGCGACCATGACAATTAGTGACCAAACCACAGGACAAAATATAAGTTACGACCATGGAATTACTACTATACGTACATAGTACTATCGTACAGAATACTGGTTTTGAACAATAGTCTGTGCCTAACATATTCTCTCCCAAAAATGAGTTGTGTCTCGTTTCCGCTTTAGTGTTAAAAAAGATAATAATCCCGATAATGACCCGAACAAAAAATTATTTAATAAATAAATACGCAAAAATCTGATCAAAATAGGCAACACGAAAATCAATTTCATAAATGCAAAAGTTTGAGTGTTAGGGTGTTTATTCCTACTCAACTCCGTAATGTTTAAATGGATGTGAAGTTTGAAATATACAAACCTGTATCCTGGAATAACATCTAAGCTACTTTTTTTTATCCAAGTATCATGCGAGTGACGCCACGGGCGAAAGGCAAGTACTAGCTATAAAGCAACATCTCGGGAACTGAACCCGTATCCATCACCGTATCTACCTCTATGCCATAGAAGCCGTTTGTAAACAAAGTTAATATTCAATTAGAAAAGCATCTTATCTGATATCACAGTGTAAGTATTCCAAAGCAGTTAAGCACTCTCTAATAAAGATTGCCGCTCCATTTAATCTCCAAGAAACCTTAGGTAAAGCCTTAAATACACGAACCAATTCCAATCTTATTATGTGGAGGAAAGGGTAGAAATTACTATGTGCTAAAAGCTTACCTAATAGGGTGGGTTCAGGACGAATAGGTAAGTAAGAGCCTAAATTCGCACTTTTTGTAGACCCATTTTCTTGCGAAAAGCCTTTCCATTTTGACTATAGAAACTGTACCGCAAGCCTTTTCTTCGCTATGTAGGAGGCTTACAGTCAAAGTGCTACCTTTAAGATGAAAAGGTAAGTGACCAATGTTTGTATGACCTGCTAATGTTTGTTTCTGGTCTGGGTATTAATAATATTTATGTATTTACAAAAGAAGTAAACAAGTGCCTAGTACGTCGTTAGATGGGTTGACGAACAGACTCAGTTCTGCAGCATACGCAGTCAAAAGAATCCGTCAACTTACTGACGTAGAAACGGCTAAACTAGTTTATTTTTACACCATATTTGTGTTGCAGAAGAGGGCTGTTCGTGCAATTTATAATATGATTCTCTGGGGAATCACTTAGAACTAAGTTAAAAGAAATAAATATTATGACAGTGCCAATATATATATATGAAAACTTAATGTATGTCCGAAAACATATTAACATGTTCAAGAAAAATAGCGACTATCATAATAGTAACACTAGAAATAACGATAAACTAGCTGTTCCTAATGTAAGGCTCCATACGATTGTACATACGTGTACGATTTTTTAACAAAATCCCAAATGACGTGATTAATCTATCTTTAAATAAATTAAAAAATGTTGTTAAAGGTAAAAAAATTAAAAAAAGTGTACTATACAGTTCCTACTGAATAAATGAATTTTGAGTTTGAGATTGAGTATATCAGTCATGTGGTTCCCATAACACAAGCTCTGCTTACCTAGGGCTAGATGAGGTTATGGGAAAATATCTAACATTATTTATTTTGAACGAATTCATTCTTATCTTGACTATAAAAAACCTAAGTTTTATATTAGACGGATAAATAGTTAAATATAACTTTATTTCACACCATGTAGAGAATTACATATTAATGAAAAATGTACAGGTATAAATATTTATATAAGACCACCTGTGAAGTCGTATACTCTTTCAAACAAAAAGAGAATTTTGAAAATCGTTTCACGTTTGACAGAGGTATCGGAACATACATAAAAAACAAGATTTCGACGAATTGAAAACCCCCTCCTTTTTGAAGTCGGTTAAAATTTAGTTAACCACTTCAAATATTTTAATGTTTTTTTTTAAAATCGCATAATTTTCAAAATAGAAATACATTTGTGATTTTATTTGGGTATTTTACTTTAAGAAGGTAACAAGCTTGATCTTAAAGGTTAATACGTAGTAAAGAAACCTTAGTAACCTGTGAACCGCAACCACTTGAAATATTTATAAGGTACTGTAAAATCAAACCCCTTTGTGTTTCAAAATCTCTTACCTTATTTCATGGTTAAATAACATATGAGGGGGATAAGGGAGTGATTTTAATAATAAATTAGCTTGTTACACTAAATGTAACAATGCGGAAACGGAACTATAAAAAATGGCCGTCACTTTGTCTCCATAGAATGTCTCATCATCAGCTTATGAGCAATCTATACTGAAATGCCGTATGCCTCCCCTAATGACCGTCATTGCGCCTTGTTCTAAAACATAAAATCGGCCATTTTGTATTTACGGAATAAATGAATGAATATAATTTACTGTTCATTTGTTCGGTCTTTAACTTAAGAACTGTTGACTGGACGACGCAAGTTTTAAATAATTTCGTATTCATGTATTCGTAGGTAACCTTTTCATGTTTCAACAATGGTCGGCGAAATATGCGAAATGAATCCGAGAACGCTCACCACAGAATAATATAGTTATTTTAACAGAGGAAAACATTACGATTCAAAGCGACAACTCTATTTTTGAATTCACAGCTTAGAGGATTTTTTATTTAAGGCGTTAAATAAACGTCATTGGGAGATTGAAAACATCTAAAATACGCGGCAAAACAAGAAAGCAGAGCAAGGTTGAGACCGCACCAAATTCAATAAAAATTATCTTTTTTTATAATATCTCCAAATTATCAAAATTAAGATCTACAATTTGACAAGCCAGTGATTTCACAACAAGTTGTATAGAAATATACTGTATGAAAATGGTATAAGTGTTTAGGAAGAGCTTACATTGGACAATATATCTAAGAAAAAGCGCTATAGTTTATATACCAATCGTGTTTTTATTTGGACTCTAAAAGATCCTGAAGTTATTTATGGCATTAAAATTAAAAGAATACTTTTTGTGATCATTGAGAGAAAACGTTGAAAAAGTCCAAAAAAATACATTCAGTGAGTGGAAATCATGGATCTTTTAAATGCTTTGAAACGAAAAATTATTATAATTTCCATCGTGAAAATTGCTACTTGTTCTGTCCTTGACTACATCCTGCCATTATTACATTGATGACCTCCGTGTCCACCTCCGCAGTGTACAAAGGCCTTCCACAGGTCAAATAGTTGCATATTCTGCAAATATTTTTTATTATAAATAAATAATGATGATCTCGTCTAGTTATTGAGGCCCAATTTCTTGCTATATCCGCAATGCTAAGTTTTATGCTAGTTATTAGTACATACCTAAAGACTAAGCTATTTTTAAACGTAATGAAATAAATATTAGTAAACATATTTTGTAAGGCCCTGTAATGGCAATGACACACTGTTCAATAATATTTGTTATAGATTTTACAGTTCTGTAATGAGAATTGTCATTGGTGTTTCTAACAATAAATAAATAATAGTAAATAATGCTGGACATCATACAGTATCATCTAGCCCACAACAACAAGAATAAGCTAAAACAAAAAGATCTTGTGTCATGAAAACCACATGACCGATATTACTAATTTGTTTTTTTAAATACATTCAAACACTTGTCTTGTATTATTAGTATTTGTAAGTATAGAGGTATGTAATTAGTATAAGTCTCAGTGTGATTCCTATTGTATAAACCATTATATTTATTCATTTCCTATTATTTAAGCTTACTATGATGCAATAACACGTAATACGTGATCTTCTAGTTTGAACACATAGACCCTTTCCACCTATAGGGGTATCCATAAAGTGTTATTTGTTATTTCATGAGAACATTGCTTTAAGAATGTGATGAGAGTGAAAGAAGCAAGAGAGGTATGCCAGGATCGTAGCAAGTGGAGATCCGTGGTCTCTGGCTATTCGTGGGAAATAGGCGTGACTTTCTGTTTGGCACTCGCGAAACAACACGTTTGTTATATATTTCTGCTGAGTGCCGTAGGCGGACATCGAGTCGATCATTTCCTGAGGATGCCTGATGGGGAAAGCGAAACATCATCGAATTTCTGTTCGAATTGTTGTTTTGTTGTCGTCAGAGATGGTTAGCGGAATGTGTATTAAATATTTTGTCTTTTTAATTTCTTGTAATGGATTTCCACAAAGTCAAGCCTCAGTCAATTAGCGCTTTGAATGCTTAAAACATAACTGAGCTGCAGGAGCCGGTCTCTCTGCTCGGGCATGTTCGAAGCCCGCAGTCATCGTGCTAGGTGGTGTAGTGTATAACGCTTTGAATGCTGAAAACATAACTGAGTTGCTGGAGCCGGTCGCTCTGCTCAGGCATGTCCAAAGCCCGCAGTCAACGTGCTAGGTGGTGCTAGTGTACAACGCTTTGAATGCTGAAAACATAACTGAGCCGCAGGAGCCGGTCTACGTGATAACTGTGAAATTATGTATTTATGAATATACGCATGTATGTGATTTGAAATAAATTATCATATAATTTTGCGTAAGTTGAATTTACTATGTCTATGAATTTACTAATCAACTTGTACAATTGCAACACAGATTTTAAAATCTTTTTTAAAAAATGCTGCAAATTTTATCTCCAGAAGCGAGACGTAAAAGCCTCATTTATCGGAAGAGTGCACAAGTTTCAATTAAACGACGTCGACTGGATTTAAATAAATCTCGTCTGGACTCAGATTATTTTAAATGAATACTTTCAAATTTGGTTTATTCGTGGTGGACAATGGGTCAAACTTGCAATTCCTACTAATATTAAACAAGCGAAAAAAAAATATTTTGTTGTTGTTAATCCTTCACGCTAAAACTACTAAACGGATTTTACTGATATTTTGCACTTATCTATAGGTATTTTAAGCTAGAAAACTAGGCTATTTTGAACTAGAGCTTTTTGTCTAGATAACACACGTAGCCACGGAAGAAATCCTTTTATTCGCTATGTATTTCTAGGCCCTTTTTTCGACGTAATAAGTTTTTAGATTAGTGTTTTGTCGCCAGGTAAAACCTCGTTTTTGAATTTTGAAATGCGCGTAGGCGCGTTTATATGCACTTTATGCTACATGCGCAACTTAAATGAACGTTGACTTCATCACCTTATTCGCTTGTGGTGCGAGCCGTGACAGAATGACCCACCTGTTCCTGCGAATACGCAGTAAACGCATGTAGGCGCGTTGAGTTTTTTGATGCGCAAAGTGTGGCGCGTGTCTACACGTTCATAAGTTGATACCAGCTTATAAAAAACACTAGTGATATCGTGTTTACCTTAACTCTTAGTAAAGAGTTTATCTTTTAAACAAGTATACAAAAAAGTTGCCTAAAATGCCGCGTTTCTGGCGCGTACAGCCGCATAACTAATGTACCGCTGACACGCCCCGTATAATGTCTCCCTTAGACCCTCATCATTAAAAGTTTCCGAGAGGGATGTTCTGTAATCCTTCACCCTGTATCATACGCAGAACTGTATCGTAATTTAGTTAGCGGTGAATTCTGATACCGCTTAAAACTTATTTTAATAACCGCCTCAGATACAAAGCGAACACCTTTGACATATTGTTAGATTCTTAGTTTGAATCATTGATATAGGTATACTGTTACTATTGTTTTGAATGAATCACTCTAAAATTTAAAATGCGAAAGTTTGTGTGTGTAAGTATGATTATTTTCTCCGCTCAACTTCGTAATGGCTGAACGGATTTGGATGAAACTTGGAATATACATAGATTGTGACCTGGATTAACTCGGTTTTCTCCACTCAACTTCGTAATGGCTGAACGGATTTGGATGAAACTTGGAATATACATAGATTGTGACCTGGATTAACTCGGTTCTACGCAAGCGAAGCCGTTAATTAGTTAGCCGGAAATTCGTTTTTATTTTTTTTGTTTGCCTTAATATTCATCAATAATTTTTTTCCAAGTTCCCCAAGTGTTAGGAAAAACGTGGGAAAAGCCCAGAGTACAAAAAATATAAAAAATTAAAGATGTTAATTTTGTAGGCCGGGGATTATCACTTTGGATTATAAAACATCAATAGCGCCCTGCATACCTACGTAAAGTTTGGACCGCGAAAAACAGATGCGCGGGGCTGACAGTCCGATCTGGCTTGTCGACGCGAAGGCAAATCGCACAGTTGTAACCGCGCATTACGTCAGTGATCAGTCCTAGATGCGCGGTCCGATCTTTGCGCGCCATTAGCACGACAGTTTGATCCGCAGTTCAAACCGTACAGATAGGACTGCGGTTTGGAACGCAGTCCCGATGCATGGTCCGATCTTTACGTGTGCAGGGCGCTATATTATATAATATATCGATGCTTACAGCGGGTCGTCGATAGCATACGAATCTCACCGTTTGACAATCTCTGTGGTGCAGTGGGCGAAGGTCCGCCTGAGACGCAGAAGGTTGCTTAGGTTTGATTCCCTATCGCGGGATAAATTTTTGCATTATGTGTAGATTTTTATCTCTGGTCTAGGTTTTTGCTATAAGTAGGGTATGTCAGTATGTACAAATATAAATTTTATAAGTTAAATATCAGTAATGTGGTTCCCATAAAACAAGGGGCTTCATGATTCTATGCTACTATTATAAGCATTATTTATTATTTAACCTATAAACGAGATCAAACAAGTATGGCTAAAAATAGATATCGTTTCTACAAAGTAATTCCAGGGATTTCTAGGTCAGAGAAAGGAAGCCAGGCGTGATAGCTTCCAATTGGCCTCAATAAATAACCCTTAATTCGGTATTCTCTTTGTTTTGGGTCTGTTTGCTCTGTTTGGACATTCGTAGTTGGTGAGGGATCTAGTTGAATAATGTTTTACATTCTCCTTTGGAACTGAGACCAAAATTAAACGCGTCATTGCCGACAGAAACTTTACTTGAATATGTTGACCACTAAGTTGAATGATGATAAGAACTAACCATGATCAAAAAAATACCTCATCATCATTTTCAGTTGTTTTTGACTGCTGGGCATAGGCCTTCTTTTGATTTGCCACTCGCCTGGATCCTGCACTAGTCTGAACCAGGTACCATCCACGGTATTCCTAGTATCGGAAACTCATCTGGCTGGAGGCGACCCTATTCCTGTAACCATCGCTCGGCCACCACTCGGTCAGCGCTTTAGTCCACCTGTCGTCACTCCGTCTGGCCAAGTATCCTGCCCAACTCCACTTGAGCCCCAATATTTGAAAACTTACGTCCTGAACCTTTGTCTGCAAGACATTTCAATATAGGAGACTCGGTCTAAAAGTGAAATGCCGAGTATGGCGCGCTCCATGGCTCTCAGTCCAACACTGATTTTGTGCACAGCCTCCTTCGTCAGCTCCCACGTCACAGTGCCGAAAGTCAAAGTTGCAAAAAAATGTAATTATAGCTATCCAACTTTTTCAAACTAGACGTAACTTGAACCTGAATCCAGCAATTTAACTTATGCTCATGTATGATCATCATGTAACTTTATGTAGGAGGCTTTTGGGCGGGCCAAAAACTCCAACACCATGATTGACAACAAGCTCATACCAGGAAGCAGAAGAACTAGAACTATCGAGTACCTACTTAGGAATTCTACAGGTTTCTCAATGCAAAATCAACTTCATAGTTAATAATCTATACTTCTTTGTAATGAACCTTGTGTAGGACAAATTTGAGAGATTATAAACAACTTAAACATCATCATAACAAGTAAAAAAAAATCGAGATGTAGAGCTAGGTAGATAAAGTCAAGAATGCAATTCAAAACAGTATAGACAACAGATTGTGCATCTTTTGTTCAAAAAAGGCTAATGATTTATTTTGTTTGTCCCCGCACTAATTAGAAGGCGTTAGACAACAAGAAGAAAGGCTTTGAAACCTCAAAAGGCGAATGGCCCGCTTTAATTGCTATTCGAGTTTCTACGAAGTATAAAATCAATGGATGTTCAGAGTTCCTAAGAGGCCTTAAAAACTGTGTTCGAATAAAATAGTTTTCTTTTAGTCTATATTTTTATACAGAATCAGATAAAATAGTTCTAATAGGATAGGTAAAATAGGTCTAATAAAAATTATAAATGCCCATAATTCCCACGCTGGGCATGCGAATTGAAGATTACAGGGTAAAGTTTCTCACTGACGCTTTTGTCAGCGGTGTTAGGCTGCATTATGCCGCAATCAGCCGACCGCCAGAGCCCAAAAGGTGAGTGCACCAAAGGTGAGGTTGGCTTGGTTTCCGAAGACGAAGGTTAAAACCGCTTTCAACCAATTTTAATATTCATTAAAATGTATTTTTTATCCTTATTTATTTCAGTTTGTTTTCAAGTCTAAAATTTCGGCAGACTTTTGATCCGTTCACCATTAAAACGATTTAAAAAAAGACTTAGAAAACTTTTCCGCTTAGCGTGATAATTTTAAAAGTTTTTACATCATTTTCATTTTTATTATGATTTAGGTGTGAGTCGTTTAGAGGAAAAAATGCTACTTCATCGCTATCTAAATGAACAAACATTTTCAAACCAACTTTGATATTTTTTACATATTTATACATTTACATGATACAAAAAATATCAAAGTTGGCTTGGAAATGTTATAATATATATATATTAACGGTCGTCTAGAAGACATCGTGTTTGTTATAAGACCAGCACTTGTAGGACCTTCTATATGTACATTTTACATTTGTGTTCAAGTTATCAATATTGATTGATATCCATGTATGTTAAAATATCTGTATGGTTCTCAATAAAGATATATTTTTATTTAGTTCTCGTTAGTTTCTTAATTTTTATCTAGATATATTTTTCGCAAGATTATTTTTTTTCATCTGGGTTTGAGATTTATAAATAATTTTTGAATGCAACTACAAAATAAACTTCCATCAAAAATAAGACTGGTGCTTTCACTTTTATGTATAGAAATGATGAATTTTAAGATTTTTAAAATCTATATATTTTTGGTAAGCGATCCACTTTTGTTATCAATCACTAAAAAAAACACGTTATTAGAATTTATTCAATAGGTTAACTATGTACATAGTTACCGTAATAAAAGTCCGTTAAAATTTCATCATTAACGTATTTACCTTCCATTGTGAATTACATTCCGCACATTCTGAATTACCTGAAACAATATAAAAAGGTTATTTCGGCTAGTTGCATTGTGTCAATGACTTTTGCAGGTGGAACTGCTATGTAGAGCACGTCTCTAGAGGGCTGAATGCTTCTACTAACATTGCAAAATTTAGGTAAGTTTTTGATTCAATGTTTTGGCTAAAATGTAGCTACGATAGCAAGTAAGTGCATTCTTTAATACTATTATTAATAGTATATTTTCAAAATGTTTACAGTGTAACAATTTAAAAATATCTTAAAAATAGTTACGTGTACCAATATATACTGTTACTATGCCTATTTAGTACCACTAATACCTAAACTAGACCGAGCCTGTTTGTCTATTCTTTGTATGAAGATCAAAATAAATAATTTAGACAGTGAGCTCTTTGTGAAGAGCTCGCCCGGGAGAGTACTACCACCATGCTTTTCTCTGCAGTGAAGTAGTTTTACTGTTTAGTTTGAAGTGTGCTAGGTGCCAGTGAAATAAGCTCAATGAGGCTTATCTCCTTCATGCCTCAAGTTGATGGATAAGTAGAGCTTTTAAATCACGTTCCAAACATCCGGAACCTACATACATACATTGTTATAGGTAACGATCACCACACAACATATGTTTGTTCCATCTTTAACTATAAAAAAAATTAGTCATTTTGATCATCGTTTTTTATTTCACAGTCTTTTGGGGAATTAAAGTTTTGAGTGAGAATAGTGGTTCTACAGTTCTCCACCTTAAGTTTTAAAAGTTCAAAATTGTGGAAAATATTTAATTAATAAACTAAAGACCATAAGACCGCTATGCAAAAAGTACAAATGAAATTTTTGGTAAAAAATTTTAGGAGTGTACTGCAATCAAGCTTATTAAGCTATCATGGTGATGACGACTAAAAGGGCACTATGGTACAAAGATACAACAAATCGTAAATAAAACCATTGTTAAAATTTGTTAAGGGTTGAAAACGTTTAATACAGGCTCCAATCCAGACTGTTCGTTTTTTATCGGATCAAATTGAAGTTTCCAAGTCAAGTGACGTGTCAATAAGCTTCACTCCGATAAGTTGGAAATGCAAGCTGACACAGAAATGAAACATTGTGTCAAAGACGTTTTTTAATGGCAGTATTTGTGATGTTATGACATTGCGATTTACAATAGAAATGGTCGTATGATATCAGAAATGTAGAAGACCACTTTTTCATCTGGAACGACGGTTGTGTCATTTTGTTTTATTATATTTTATTTTGTAGTTGTTTCTGATTTATGTTGTGTAAAATGAATGGCGTTTTAACCAACATTACGTCAGTTACAAGACACAAGTGTAGTGAAATGAAATATAAACAAATTCAAACTTGAATCCTCTTATGTCTCGTATGTCGATCGTAGTGTTTTAAAAAGCCGCCATTGTTATAGTAGAGCAGGACTTGACTAAAGACAGGGGGGCTGTACTTATACACCGCACAACAATGCCTCTTATTATTATGATCAATACAAATACATTTTTTTCGTAAAATTTATATATATTATTATTATTGATAAAATAAATTGTGTAACGCTTACTATCCCAGATGCCATTATATAGGATGAGTTGGAATTCGTATGGTATTCCATAAGGGAGTCAATTTCTCCCGAATGTCGATAATATTTTTTTACGACTTATTATATCGAACAATTGAATTGGATTGAATATGAAATCTTTTTTCAAAGTTCACAACATAGAAACTGGATTGTAAAAAAATATTAAGGTATGTACATCATCATCATCAACAATCTATAGAAGTCCACTGCTGAACATAGGTCTCCCCCAAGTAATTCCACGAAGCCGTCTCCATCAGTATACAAAATACATAAAATATATTAAATTATATCCACTGTTAGAAATAATCACTCTTTGGCAGACTGATTAGTATTCGCTAACTCATCCTCTTATAATCATTATCATCAGCTTATATCTAGTCCATTGGTGGACCTAGGGTTTCCGCTGCTTAAGCGCATAAGTCCTCAGCTTGACGCATCCAGCTTTTACAAGCCTTTATAAATCGTAACTCCACGGGCCAGAGGGTTCTTCTTAATGCCCTTAACCTTTGGACTACTGGGAGGCGGATCCACACGTGTCTTAATAGATTTTCTATTATGTTTGAACAATGGCATACAAGAGGTTAATCGCCTCTAAAGGGATAAAATAAAAGGGACTATAATGATATGCACCAACCAGAATAATAGCAATTCTACGGGTTCAAGATAGCCTAAATAAAACCTGTTGGTACCCCCTATGCTACTACCCTATTTTCTATATCAGAATCACCATAATAATAATAAATAATGCTAGTCATGTTGCATGCAACCATAATAACTGTTATATATTTTTTTTTGTCAATTCGAAAATACATTCATATATTAGTATACACAGGAAAACACCCAAACTCTAGAAATATTAGTAGATCAACGAATATTTTTCTTGCGGTGGAAATTGAACGAACTCGTCACTTCTTCGAGTACAGTAGCCACTTCTTCGAGTGCAAGTTAACCTGAACTAGAACCTGTTGTACAGAAGCCTATTTTTAAACTGGGACCATCGAATGCAAGCTAGTTCCTGGGTGTCTACTACAATTCACCGAAGTACGAAATTTTGTTTTGTAATTTTAGTAGTTCATTGAAATAGGTGAATTGTATTAGACCCCCTGTACATATTGGGTGAACGTCGTAACAAGCATGAATAACCGACTAACGTGCGGAGTGCGCGGTTATCCAAAATACGCAGCTAATACCAACAGTTTGTTTGCATTAGCGTCCGTATTAAAACATGGTGAAGTTGATGCAGTATTTCATAAATATAAAACATAGTGGTCGTATTTTAGGTGGAACCTGACGGCCTGAAAATTTCGATAAGGTGAGGAGTTGGCTCGATACCAGTTGGTAGCGCGTCCCAGTATTTATGGAAAGTGCCAATATTTTGGGATACCCTAAAATCTTACTTACTCGTATACTTAGGTTTGTTAATCTTTTCAAACATCACGCAAAAACTACGGCATTATTTTTTTATAACGTAACTTTGGTTTTGTTCAATAATTAACAATAATAATAAATAATATCCTCTCTGCAGCCCTAGCCACCGACTGTTTGAGCCCTGCCCCGCGGTCGATGGTCTCCCGTTTTGATACATTTTTTACTATAATGTTTTTGATACATAAATAATTTATGTACATAAATAGTATTATATATAATTATAGTAAAAATGTATTTTAGACGAGTTTACAATCAAATAAAGTGTCATAATAATAATTAACAATTCATAAGTACTACCGACGAAAGGATTTACTGGTTTTATTTTCTCATATTCAAGCAAAAAATACAGTTTGACTTCTCTGAAGTACGCACATTACTTCATCAGTCACAGGCAGAGTTCTTTGAAAATAGTGTCTGACACATAGACATTTTGCAAAGTTGCGCTACGATATCTCATTTTTATTCTGGCACCGTAGGCCGTGGTGTTGCCCTCATTTGCATAATGTATTTACCTGACTGCGCGAGGGCACTGCCGTTTTGGTGTACCAGTACTGCCAGTACTTCGGAAGTAATGTTGTAATGAAATTGTGGAGTGCTCGGAAAATTTTAAAACAAAAATATTTACTTGAGTTTTGCTTAACATAAACTGAATAGAAGTTCAGCGAAAAATATATAACTATGTTGATTAATGCTTTACTGGTACTTTTAGTTCACACTTTTGATTGTTACTCAAAATTAATTAAGGGTATCTATAATTAACAATAAGTAACATTAGAGTTATTCATTGTTAAATATTTACAGAAAGCTGGGTTGAAAATATAAACACCAATGAAATTAGCTTGTCATGCTTTTAAAATATTTTTAATGAAAAATTGTCAAGAGCTTGACCACTATCACAAATGAAAGCAAATGAAAGAGCCAGCTCATTCTGGATTTGCAGAATCCAAGACATTATGATCATAGCTGCTGCTACCGCTACACAGCCGTAGACTTTAGGCCGTAGTCGCTACACAGCCGTAGACTCTACGCCGTAGTCGCTACATAGCCCTAGACTCTACGCCGTAGTCGCTATTCGGACGTATATATTCTACGCCGTTGTCGCTACACGTCATAGAGGATTTTTCCCGAAATCCCCACCAAGCCGCCCTACTGGTGGGGATAATTGGCTGTAATCGCTGCGTAGTCTAACGCTTAACTGCGTAGGCCTTCTACAACTATTATTATATTAAAGACAAAAGTTATTCAATGGATATCGGACTAATTGTGCCTTGTGATAGGTGCAAAGCGAATAAAGTGTATCCTGATAAGAACATTTTAATTACAACGACTAACTGTATCTGGATTGAGATAAATTATCGTCGACATAACCGTTCAAACTTCAAGCAATTCCATTGAAAAAAAATAAAAACCATAGATGTTTGACCTCAATTGGCAGATCATCAACATTATCAACCTATTATAGCAGTTCACTGTTGGACATACGCCTTTTCCTCAGTTCGACGCATCAAGTTTCTACCAGCAGCCTTTCGTAGATTGTCACCCCACCTGGCCCCACCAAGTCATGATCTCCACATAATTATCCTAACATTTGTCGGTTCTTTGGCAGTATAGCTAACCCACAATGGCAAAGGATAACATTCCCACATTTTAAAGGTTTTATCCGTAAAATTGTGATTCATAATATTGAATCAGTCCGTAATTATGTGTTCAGAAATTTAAGACAATACAAAATGAGCTTTAGTCTTCACGGATCAAAGTAAAAGATAAATAATGTATGAGATACAGTTTATTGTATCAACGCGACTTATTAAAACTTTCTAGTCAGTACCTCTTTAGTCGTTTTTCATATATTAATGCCAAACTTCTTATTCAAGCTCATGTCACGTACCGCTCGTAAAGTGAAAATTCTTAGCTCGAAATAAAACTTTGCAGTAAATCCTTTTAAATATATTAATATAAGCTTCTTTAATATATTTATGCAATACTCGTAGTATTGCAAAAATGGTTAATGATTTATGATAGATACAAACATGGATTAAGTTTATTTATTTTTATGGAAAGTTTTCTTAGTATAAATAAAACTAGCTGACCCGCCCGCAACGTGCGTGTATACGCTTTTTATGTTGCATGTATACGCTTTGTATGTTGCGTGTAACCCTAATTTTGTATGGAATTAAAAGTATAACCTACCTTAAAGCCAGCCTAAAACCTACCTACGTTACCAGGTTCGGTCCAAGACTGGACAGGATTACCTGGGCGCGTTTTCCCAATCCCGTTCCCACTCCCACTTCCGCTACCTTTTCCGAGCCTCTTCGTGCTCCCTTTTCTGTTGACGACACTTCGCCAAGTCAACAGCCAGTTGAAAAGTATAGGTTTATATGTATTTATATTAATAGTAGATTGGTTTTGGCCCGAGTAAAACACTCTACTTTTCACTTCGATTGCAAGTAAATAAAACAATTCAAAATTAGACAATTTTCAGAAATCTTATTAAAAATTAATCAATCTTCATAAAACATCACCAAGACGGTTCTATTTTCAAAAGAAAAGATAGACGGAGCACCAAGCAGTTTTTATGTAAGAGAACGAATGCTTTGTACGGGCTGATGATTTCAGATAAAAATTAAAAATACTTTTTAGCCCGAGGTATTAAACTCGAGTTTTAGGCGCGCTAAGCTACACTATTATGATACACTTTTTGAGCAAGAGAAGTGAAAAAATTATTATATTCCTTCTCGTAACTGGAGAAGTAATCGGTTCCCCTCCAAACAAATTTTCATCTCCTATCTGGCCTTCCCACATAGCATAGAGTTACTATTCAGTACCTAACACTATAAGGGCTGAAAACACACTTGCTCTAGGGCGCGAGCTACTACTCAACTCGCAATGAGACCCGCAGTGAATATGCTAGTGTCTACTGTATGAGTGCTGAAAACACACATGTTCTAGGGAGTGAGCGGTGTTTTATGTGTTCTGACTGTGAGCACTGTGCACTTAGTCAGCAGGCATGTGTGCCAAACACAATATTTGTACTTCTCTCTGACTACCACTGATGAACTTATCTATTGATCTATTCTAGGATTAAAATAAAAACTAATTTCGAATGAATAAACAAAACATAGTTCATATGACACCTCATTCAATATATTTCATCATCATCATCATCCACAGCCTGGCTTCACATTTTATTTGCCCCTTTTGGGACTCCATATTTTGATGACCCCCTGTCTGATATAGCTCATATACTTCCCAGCAAAAACTTGAAGTACAACCTATCGGCCTACGGCCAAACTGTATGCAGTTATGCTCGAACAAACATACATAAGTACGATACGAACTAAAAACAAATACCACTGAACTACGACGTCAACGATATTGTAACAAATGGGACTCCTTAGTGATTTTAATTTAAATTATTTTATACATATTTGACACATCGAGATAAGAAAGTAGGTACTCTATAGAGCCACAGTCTTCAAGCGAAAACTGACAAAAATCGTCCAAGAGAATTTGACTTAAATAAACTTCAAAATTCCAATTTTGCGCCAATTTAGCCCTCATGTGGCTTGAAAAGTGATTAATGTCGGTGCAATCAACAACATTTGCCGAATTTCGGTGCAGAAACTTTTTTCCACGTCTGTGGCTCTAGAATATAATATCTCGATGTCAACGATACGTCAAACGTTTAAAAAAAATATTTAAGTTAATACCACTAAGGAGTGTATTGATATCAATTTTGATGCAAATCACTCCTAAAATAACTTTCTACCCTTTTTAAACCCTATTAGGCGATAAGTTTCAATGAAATACTAACCACACCTTCCATCAATTCTATTAAACAATGTTCATGCAAAATTTGCAGTAGATTGAACCAATGAATCACGATGTCCCCTACAAACTTTGTCGCCGTTTTTCACCCCCTTAGGGGTAGAATTTGTGAAAATTATATCTTATAGGATGCCTAAGTCATACAAAAAACACACCCTCCGAGTTTCAGGTCTCTACAACCAGCGGTTTAGGCTGTGCGTTGATCCGTCAGTCATTCAGGACAATGGATTTTATAAGTATAGATAATATGACAACATACCTAAAATTTTCTGTACAAGATTGGATATATCAGTCACTTAAGGGCATCCAAGCACTTAGGTCAAAAAGTAAAAGCCAGTATCTCTGACCCCGAAATCAGCCAGGTGGGTTATATTTATATTAAATTCTTTGTGTTATTTTGACTGTGGTGTAACACCGAATTGTTTTGTAATAACTTAATGAACTTTTGAACTATCTTACTACCTGAAATAGATTTTTAATCCAAAGTGGCAATTTCCGCTCAAAATAACAATTTTTTACAGCTGTGCCTTCGAGTTATCCCATTTAGTAAACCATTCCAGTGTTAAGAGGATGCAAAAAAAAATCAAGTCGAACGAACTATTTTCGAGTTTTTGCGTGACTCACGCATATGAATTGATTTTTATGTTTATATAGATTTTATAGAAACTTTTTTGTTAGAAATGAAGAGATAACTTTATTATAATTGGGCATATAAACACATCGGCATCGCCTCTCCCTTCTTTTCTTTCATTTCGATGTTATTACTATGCTGATTAGTGCGAATGTCGTACTATTAATTATTATGTGGTTGTAGTTGGATGTCCCATACAAAAAATACTGATCGTTGCGATGTGAGAACCTCTGGACGTTCATTCTTCAGAGACGTCAGTACCTGTAAAGTATTTCAACCTTTAGTGTGTAATTCAGTAGGTATAATCAGAAACCTTACTTCATTAAACCATTTTGACTCAATCAAGCACAGTCAAATACCAATCAGAGCTATTCTCATTAACGCTCTATTTGTATTTGTGGCTATAATTAGCCCTCGCAGATACCTAAGCTTTGCAATTCGACCGGAATGCACTAACCTGTAATACCTAAACGGGTATTATTCTGTGATTCAATTGGCTATAACATTGGAGTTCCTAAGTACCTACATACATTCTATTGAGTACTGTAAGCACGCAAACCTATTATTAAAACCTGTTTCTGGTTGGCAGGTAGAAAATACCTACAGCATTAAGCCCACCTTTCGAAACATATTTTGAGTACTAGCTTCCGCTTGCGGCTTCTCTCACGTTGTACTCAGATTAAAAGTGGTCTATATATAAATCCAGGTCATGAACTATGTATATTCCCAGTTTTATAAAAATATGTTGAGTAGTTTTTGCGTGAAAAAGCATACATCCATTCACCCATCATTACAAATTTTCACATTTATAATATATGTAGGAAGTAGGATAGGATGTGCCATAAAGTATTCAAACCAAACAAACAAGTATGTATTTTGAACTAGCTTCCACCCGCGGCTTCGTTCGCATGGTACCGAGATAAAAAGTAGCCTATGTGTTAATCCAGGTCACAAACTATGTATATTCGAAGTTTCGTCCAAATCCGCTCGTGTGGTATTCCAAGTTTCATCCAAATCCGTTCGGTAGTTTTTGCGTGAAAGAGTAACAAACATTCATCCATTCATCCATACTCACAAACTTTCGCATTTATATTGTTAGTAAGAGTAGGATATGAAGTAGAATAGTAGGAAGTAGGAAATAGGATAGTAGGAAGGATAGGATACGAGCTGAATTTACGAGCTGAATAGCACTTTATTTCGTCGCATTTAAAGTCGCTCTTTGTTTAAACATTTTTGCGGAGTGAAACGTGAAAGTTCCTTTTTCTATTCTGTGCCTAGAGTTGAAAAAGTTACACAAAACAAAAAGGTGCACAGCTCAATAATTTTAGAGTTGTAATTCGAATCTTATTCGTATCCGAGTGACCCTTCGTCTTAAATAAATAAAGATATGGATTATGTGTCATCTTAAATTCTCTTACATATGTGTAGGTGCTTGTTTGTTTCCCAAATGAATACTTTTTTACGAATCGTTTAACATATTCGACTCTTCGTCTTAAATAAACTAAGATATGGACTATGTGTTATCTAACTAACATACAAGTGAAATTCTTGTTTGTTTCTCAAATAAAATACTTTTTTCACAGCTTCAAATAGGTTTGATACCGGAGAGAATATTTACTGGTACGGCACCAGCGGACAAAGCCTCGAGTTTGATGCAGACAAGGCCTTATAATGAGTCGCCTGGTTTAATGAGTACAGACATTACCGCTACAAGGCGTTGGACTGGAAAGATTTTACGGATGGCCCAGCAATTGGGCACTACACACAGGTACCTACTTCTTAACGACCTCTGTGGCCCAGTGGGCAAAGGCAGGCCTGAGACGCAGCTTGCGTGTTCAGTTGCGGGACAAATGTTTTATTTTTATTTAGTAAGCACATGGCCCACCTGATGTTAAGTGGTAACCATTACCTATCACAAAGCATTGCATCGTACATCACGTTTTTCCTGAACGTGCTCTACGATGTAACGCCCTACGTCCATCAACTTGAGGCATGAAGATGATAAGCCTCTTGTGCCTGTAATTTCACCGGCACCCACACCCTTTAAACCGAAACACAGCTCAGCTGCTTCACGGCAGAAATAGGCAAGGATAACAATAGGTTGGGCCAGCATGCTAAACAAAATAAAAAAACATTTGTCCTGCAGCGGGAACTGAACACGCAAGCTGCGTCTCTTGCATGAACTGCAGATATTTGTATCGGGTTTGGGTGTTTTCCATGTAATATAATATTTATTTACAAAAAAATATATATATATATATAGATGTCAGTCATGTGGTTCCCTTTATACAAACTCTGCTTAGTGTGGAGCTAGATGATGCTGTGTAATAATGTCCAGCATTATTTATTTATTTATACTTTTACTATGTCAACCAGTGTAGTTACTTCTGGGCAAAGGTTTGCTCTAAATTTCGCTAGCTATTTCTTTCCTTCGAGATATCCTATCCTCCATCGAAAGTGCTGCACACTGCACTGCCAAGCCAGAGCAGAATCCGGATTAGAAAAGCTGCTTGATCAAAACTCACAGACACAGGTAGCATCGGCAATTTTAGAGCAATTTTGCCACGTTGCCACCAACTCAGAGTCCTTCTCGGCTGGCTGCGGTCGGGTCAGCAGGGGGAAAATGAACAATACAACCCATTTATTCAATTAATTGAGATAAGAAGGCTTTAAGTTCGTCCCGTCGTTGTCCGTTCGTTCGCTAAAATAACAGGGTGCCTAGTGCGAGTTTTTTTACCAGCTCGATCGCGTTTGCGTTTACGGAAATTTGTATGGAAAGGAGTTTGTGACACGCGTTTTTCACTAGATGGCGCTACCTCGATTCCATATAAATTTGCGTAAACGCAAACGCGATCGAGCTGGTAAAAAACTCGCACTAGGCACCCTGTTTACCGCCTAGTGAGTAGTACTCCGATTTCCCATTCGAATGTCAGCCGTGCTACAATGAATTTTGTGTGAACTCAAAACGGTGAACCAAAACATCGTGAGGTAGCCCGCGGTTTAGTAAGTGCGGGTTCCATAGCTATCAGTTGCCTTCATAAAATAGGGTTTTATTAAGTAGTGTGCTATAAAGTCGATTTCATAAATCATAATGATTCCTTGCTTTGGAAGGCATGTTAAGATGGTCCCAGCTTTTTCAGTCGTAAATCCATGTCAAACGCCCTCGGGTAGCTTTAAAACTCGTTCGGAGTACGTCACTAGCAAACGGCTGATTGCGGTATAGTGTTAGTCTGACTCATGAAAGAGTGGTGAGGTGAAAGAAAACATCGTGAGGTAGCCCGCGGCTTAGTCAGCTCGCGTACATCAATAGCTATCACTTGCCTTGATAAAACGATTGAGATACTATACAACAGGGTTTTACAAAATAGTGTGCTTTAAAGTCGATTTCATAAATCACAATGATAAGATTCTGTGCTTTTGAAGGCATGTTAAGATGGTCCCAGCTTTATCAGTCGTAAATCCATGTCAAACGCCCTCGGGTAGCTTTAAAACTCGTTCGGAGTACGTCACTAGCAAACGGCTGATTGCGGTATAGTGTTAGTCTGACTCATGAAAGAGTGGTGAGGTGAAAGAAAACATCGTGAGGTAGCCCGCGGCTTAGTCAGCTCGCGTACATCAATAGCTATCACTTGCCTTGATAAAACGATTGATATACTATACAACAGGGTTTTACAAAATAGTGTGCTTTAAAGTCGATTTCATAAATCACAATGATAAGATTCTGTGCTTTTGAAGGCATATTATGATGGTCCCAGCTTTATCAGTCGTAAATCCATGTCAAACGCCCTCGGGTAGCTTTAAAACTCGTTCGGAGTACGTCACTAGCAAACGGCTGATTGCGGTATAGCGTCAGTCTGACTCATGACGGGTAAACTCCATAAGCATATAGGCATCAGGGTTGGGGGTAGAAGTGTGCCCTGCGATCCCCAACCCGCATGTTCAGCATATTCCCCCTTCTTTTTAGGGGAGGCCTAGCAGTGGATTGGTATACCAGTCGCCTATTTATAGGCGGGTGTTGTTGATGCAATGAGCTGTATTGTACAAAAATCTTCGATAATAATATAAAGAGAATTAAAGGTAGTGAATATTTCCACATCCACATCAGCCTATATCAGTCCACTGCGGATAGTAGGATAAGAAGAAGGATGTTCACAGAGAATATTAAATTAATTAGTTAGGTAATTAAATAATTGATATATCTCTAAAAGCTAAAAGAGATCTTGAAATAGCTCAGTCTATTCGAATTTAACGAATATCCACCCGTAGGCTGACATGGCTTATTCACTGAAAAGTCATCTACAAGATCATTTGACCAAGATATTCCATAATTCGAGTTCCCAAAAGTTAGATGGGGCTACTGGTCTATCTGATAGGGTGTTTTCCTACAGTTCATCATGCAGTTCGGTGGTTATTCGAGAACTCCTTCCCCGACGGTCATCGATTTTACGAGCTACGTTATGACCTTAGCTCCTCAGGTCATTAATAACCCCAAGTCTCAAAGAGCTATTATATTTTATATATTTATTTAAGATTAGCTTCCGCCCGTGGCTTTGCTCGCGTGATACTGGGATAAAAAGTAGCCTATGTTTTAATCCAGGTCCAAGTTTCATCCAAATCCGTTCAGTTGTTTTCGTGAAAGAATAACAAACATTCATTCTTTAATTCATCCATACATCCATTCAGCCATACATCCATACTCACAAACTTTCGCATTAATAATATTAGTAGGATACACCAACAAAGCACATATTTAAATCATAAAAAAATACAGTAGTCAGTTATGTCAGCGTTATATTTAAAGTGTAAGCAAATAATAAGAAAAGAACCAGCAAACAAGTGAGTAGAGTGTTGTATTGTCTCTATGCTGACAAATTCACAGACGTTCGACTTTACTAGTCGAACAAAAAAATAAAATGTTACCGCACTGCAAAAATCTCGTTCTATTTGAGAGCATTGACATGGGAGTGATCAATGTGTGGGATGGACGTAGAAGATGGAAGTGGCATGCATCATCGTTAACTGTAGCTTGAATGAACAAAATACAAAAACTAATAGTTAATAACCATAAATCATTATTGACATACATAATAACATATATCATACGAGCCACGCTAATATTGCACAAATTATATAAACTTGGTATTTGCATTGAGTCTAGATGTTTTGTATAGTCAAGTGGCCCTTGACTAGGGCACTGCCTAAAACATGCTAAAATTGGCTTGCCCAACACCTATACTATCATCTAAGCCTAGACAGCCTTACCCACAGAAAAAACAATAAGGTCAATACGTGTAGAGTTGACAAAGTTGCGGGTTTCCTCACGCTGTTTTTCCTTTTTTCACCGCTTAGAGCACGTGGTAAAATATTATGTTTGTACGCTTACATAATTTTTTTTTCAAAATGAGATTATAAACTAGTATTAAAACAATAACAGTCCATCCTAATAATATTATAATTTCCTTACCTACTTTACATTATAAAGAAAGACAAAAAACTTTGTGAAATGTTTGTCACTTCACGCCAAAACTACTGAACGAATTAAGCTTAAATTTGCACGCATGTAGTTCTAGACCTGAAATTGCCTAAAGGCTTGTTTTTATCCGGGTACCAAGCGAGTGGTGAAGCCGCGGGCGGAAATTAGTGTTTCAATAAAAAAATTAATGAAACACCTATTTAAATCTCCTGCTTTTACATATAAAATTACAAGGAACATTAATTCGTCGTACTTTTTGTATTACCAAAAAATTTTCAATTTCCATAGGAGGAGCAAATATGACAATGTAAACAAAACAGCAATATTATGCTCTCGCTATCACTTCCACTTGCTTTCTCTCTGTAGCGACGTGTGATGACGTCAAGCAGAAGCCAGAGCAAAAAGCGCTTACGTACAATTGTGAGCGCTTTGTGCGATTCGCCAGTTTCAGCTAAAGCGCTTCTTGAATAGTTTAGTGGGTATCCTTGCGTATTCATATGAATATGAATAGCTTTGTAGATGTGTGAATACATAATAATCTATTTTTGGAGTGCGGCATTGAATGATGTGACAACTAGACAATCATAGCGACGGAGTATTTGAACCACACCGTCTCCGATATCTTTTGTTTTTCTTAATACTTGACGACCTTTGTGGCGGAGTGAACGAAGGCCCGCATAAGACGCAAAAATTTGTGGGTTTGTTTCCCGCGTAAGACAGATGTTTGCATCTGTAAACATTTGTCTCCGGGCTGGGTGATTTCCATGATAGTTAAATACGTATTTACAAAAAAATGTGTATAAGTAGTACATCAGTCATACGGCATACCTATAACACAAGCTCTGTTACCGAGAGTTGGTCATAAGCTCATACATAGAATAGAATAGATATAATATTTTTAATTGCACAGAATTGAATGTACATAGGCGAACTTATTCCTAGGAAGCATTCTCTACCAGCTCACCTATGTATAGTGTGGTTGGTCACACGCTCATACGAAGAAGAAGAAGAAAAACTCTGTTCACTTTGGGGTTAATGATACTGTGCGAAAAATGTCCAGCAGTATTTATTTATTTAATTAAAATGTTTAAACATTATAAACTAAATAAAAGAGCTTATGTAGAACAAAAAATAAAATAAACAATTTCAATCCAAAAAGAAAGATAAAACTTTTTAAACTATGTAGTTTTCCAGTTTCAATTTAGAAAAGTAATGATACACTTTTCTAAATTGAAACTGGAAAACTACATAGTTTAAAAAGTTTTATCTTTCTTTTCATCTTGAAACTACTAATCACTAAACATGATACATATAAATACAACATCTATTTAAAAATATATCTTAAGCTTTCCAGCCTCATTTATTTATTTTAGTAATCCATCCATTTAAAGAACATAACTGCAAAAATTATACAAAAAAATTGATAGATACATTAAAATAAACTTAAAACTGAAGCTTCTTTAGAACAAAAATTATATCAGCTTAAACGATCACTAAAAACATTGCTTATGTCTTCTAAAAAAATTGGTAGAAGTAGCCCAAAATATAAATAATGATAAACACTCAGACCATGAGTGACACGCCCAATGGGTTACATAAAACCCAGCTCCACTTAACCGAATAAGGAGACAGTATGAAACACGGCTATAAAACCTAGAAGGATGAGTAGCATGGATAAGAACTACTCGGAAGCCTGTAAAACTCTACCGACGTTTACTTCAGGCCAGGGGCCCAATTCTCAGGAATATAAATCAATCTTCAAACTTCAAAATTTTGTATTGTATTAGAAATAAGGATCACTTCATAGCGTTAACTATTTAATTTCCACCAATTAATAACGGCACCATACAAAAACAAATGGGCAAGTAACTCTGGCTTAAGATTTGAAAAGATTTTCACGTTAGACATAAATGGCGAGAATTGTCAACAGTTTTCGCGATGTATGTCTAATATTACCCAGACTCTAAGCAGGGTAGAACCTAGCCAAACCGGTTGGGAACCACGAACCAGTGGAGACTGAGACGATTTAGATAGACGGTACGACGAAACGTTTGAAGTTTCCAAGTCGAATCCGACTGTGACGATGAAGCCAGAATTACACTGATGTGTGGGGGTGTGTTGTGTTGTGAAACGCCATCGTATCGTGTCGTGGCGTTCTTAAAAATTACCATCAGCAGGTTTCAAGATCCTAGAAATCTATCGCAATAGAAATACAAGACGTAATAATTATGAATTCAATTGGGAAACTTTTTGAATGTTTTAATACCTCTGCTGTCCTTGCTATAAGCACAAGTCGATTATAAAATCACACAGATTCTTGGTCTACCCGTTTCTTGAATGAAAAAAGTCACTCGTAGTGGTCAGTTGCTAGTGGCTCAAACTCGGAGCTACGTCGGTCATCAAAGTAATGACATCAGTACAGGAAAATTGTTCTTTCCCAGGGACTTCTGGAAATTATTACCCGTGTTCAATGTTTGACTCTTAATTTTCAAACTTCATTAAATGGAATCGCTTATATTTTACCCGACTACGGCAAAATCAAAAGAAAGGTTAATGTTATTTTTATTTATCTACTTTTTTCTATGTGTCCTGTGTTATAATTATCATAATACACACGCCGGCAAAATTAGGGGAACAAAGGTAAAAACTTGTTTTTCATTATTTTTAATGTTGGTTTGTTTGTTTTTTTTTAAATTAAAATTATGGATATGTGGGAAACAAAAAAACAGGGTTTCTCTTTGAAATTTCTTTAATTCAAGTAAAAATTAAATAATTTTTTTCAAAGTCAACAAATACAAAAAAACTAATAGCGCGTATGGCTTCCACGGGCTCTTATGAGAGCCTGAATGCGTTTTCCCATGCTTCCAATGATGCCATCAATCATTTCTTGAGGCATGTTATCGCACTCTTCGACTAAGGCCAATTTGAGGTCGTCGACGTTCCTGGGAGCTGGGTTCCTCTGATGTACACACAGCGTCACGATCTGGTATACCCCTTTCAAGTATAAATTTAAACTGCTGCCGTGGAGGCTACCATATTCAAATGGCCAAAATCTTATACAAAAATATTTATACTTGGCTGGGGAATCGAACCAGCTATTTATACACACCAGTTTATGAATGAGACGCTCTAACCAACTGAGCTATCGTAGCGGTTGACTATACGACGAAATTTTAAGTTACAGTATACGTTTATTATTTTGTCTAGGTATGAATGGATGCGTCAGCTAGTAACTTTTTCATTTGTTTATCACGGTAGTGCGCAACTATTTATAATTATTCTGTGCAGCAGTGGACTATTGAGGGTAGTTGTGTATTAAATGATAGTTCAGAACAAAAGATTACTTGTTTCGTCTTGGGTGTGTGTCATTGATTTTGTTTATGAGAAATAATTGTGCATAATATAACAGCCGAAAAATTTAGCTAAAGAGTGGGTTTTGCAAAACAACATTTCGGAACGCTACAACCCATCAAATGTAAGAGGAAATGGCAGAATAACATTAGGTAAGTGGTATGACAATTATAAGTAAGATTATCATAAACAATGTGCTTAGTAAACCTATTCCCTTTTATATTAATATAAACACAGTCATTAGTTAATAATAATGTGTTTTTATTTTCAGGTTATTGGTGATGGATGTCATCAATGGGACCAGGAGAAATAGTTGAAGTGAGTGGACGCGTAATTGGCCAGTTTTGCAAGAAATAATGCAGTTAACAGTGCAAGCAGTGGATAAGCGTCCAGAAGGAACAGTGTATTTAGTTCATGATAACTGCGTGGTTCATCGTTCGCGAATTCTGACCAATTGGCTCGCTTCTCAGACGGGCATAATCACCACAGCATTGGTCATCTAAAAGTCTAGATTTAAATATGTGGAGAATGTGTGAGCATATGTGGGGTCAATTTGTCCTAATTGGCACACGAGTGAAGTGTTGTCCTGCCTATGCCTGACCTGCAACAGGAGGTCCTAAGAACCTAGGAACTGATGCGTCGTAGTGGTTTTGGGCGGACTTTGGTTACCCAAATGAAAAGAAGGCTTCGACAATTTATTTTAAGTGAAAGACATCCATCCCATTCGGTATTAATAAATATTCAGATATATAATGTTTTCAATAATAGATAAAATACCAGAGTAAGTATTTGCGAGTGATCTAAATTGTTTATTGGATTTTATACGGCAAGTATAACCTGTTCCAATGTTAACATGTTTGTTCACTCGTTAATCTTATATTGGTAAATTAAGTATTATTCTATCATTTAAAACATTATTGAAAATTCTAAAAAATAAGTAATAACTATCTATATTGCGTATGTTAAATGGTGTTTTAATAAATTTGTTAAAATTTTTGAAAATTGTTTTACTATTTTACCTTAAATAATTAGGTAACTTACCTACTACACTTAAAAAGTAGTCCTTTGTGTTAGTAACGAAAATAAAAAAAACAAAAATACATTTAGGCATTGAGGGATTTGAACCCAGTACTCTTACAATGTATAGATTAATGTCGAGTGTTGTAACCGCCACTCCATCGTCTCACATAGATATAGGGACGAAATTAAATATGCCTAAGCAAAGAGGAGAAGGTTTATAAACACACATTTGTGCAAAAAGTTCGAGATCCACGACCGACACCGCGACGGTTTGAACCTACTAACGTTAACTAGGGGGGTTACTAGACTCTGACGCTGTCTGTACCCTTCTTCCGAGGTTGTCCCAAACATGTTCTATAGGGTTCATGTCTGGAGAACGTGCTGGCCAGTTTATTTGGGTAATGGCAACCTCATTAAGGTAATTCCGCACCACGCGCGCGGTGTGGGGCCGAGCGTTATCGTGCATAAACACAAAATCATCGCCAATAAATGGGGCAAATGGCATAACATGGGGCTCTAAGATCTCTGAGATGTATCGCAGTGCAGTCAGGGATCCGTTTTCAATGACGACAAGCTCTGTACGGGCTCCCAAAGATATGCCGCCCCACACCATAACGGAGCCTCCACCATAAGCCACTGTTTCGGTGAAACTCGTTGGATTGTAGCGTTCTCCTCGATACCGCCACATCTTCTGCCTCCCATCAACGGAATTTACACAAAAACGGCTTTCGTCAGTGAATAAAACTCGCCTCTATTCGTCTGTCCAATCACGGTGTTGACTAGCAAATGCCAATCTGGCTACTCGATGGCTCACCTTGAGTTTTGGCGCTTTGGCTGGCACTCTCGACTGCAAACCAACTTCATTTAATCGTCTTCTCACTGTTCGTTCACTTACACGGACGTTACGCACTTCATGTAACAAGTTTCGTGTCTGAACAGCAGTTTGACGACGGTTTCTCAGAGTTTGCACCTTTATGAAACGGTCATCTATGGCTTCAGTTGCCCGATTTCTTCCTTGTCCTCGCCGGCGCACGTAAGACCCCGTTTGTCTGTACCGTTGAACATTGCGATAGATCACAGATACCGACACACCCAACACTATACCAACTGAACGGTAGGTGTGACCTGCCTCGATCATTGTTATGGCTCTGGCAACATTAGTTGCAGGCAAATCACTCATTTTGTATTCAATACAATGTATACGCTTCAAAGATTACCAGTAAAATGAGCTAAAGTAAGTTTAAAACACGCTAGCATTTTTTTAATGAATTGCACTTATGATCGTAAAATTGTCAACAATCGCTCAAGTGGGTATAATTTAATGTTTAAACATCGAACAATAAAGATTTCATTCAGTCATCGTTCCAAAGATGTTAGGGATACAAAAATATAGTCCACATGCAAAACGACCCAACCAGTTGAAAAAAAAACGAGGTTTCTTGCCTGTTCCCTTAATTTTGCCGGTGTGTGTATATGTTTTTCGAACACTTGCCAGGAAATACACGGTTCTTATTTTAAATTCACCTTTCATAATGTTTGGCAGAATCATGATACCTCCGATTACAACTATGCGTCAAATTGCACGTATGAGCTCAATGTTATGGTGAATGATATTTCATAGAAATTGTATGAAAAACTTATTTTTTAATTTTCGCGAAAACTTACAATGTGATTTGGTACCTCCGTTTACAACTATGCGTCGAATTGCATGTATGAACTCAATGTTATAGTGAATGATGTTTCATAGAAATTGTATACAAAACAAGGGCGTGTACAGGGTTCCAACCCCTATCTTCGGAACCCAAGCCAACCCCACCTGCACGTGGTGCACCCTGCTAAACAACGAACGGGGCTCTGGCGGCCGGCTGATTGCGGCATAGCACAGCCTACATCGGCACAGCTAAATCCCCTGGCCACTGACGGGCAGCAGCGTTGGTGGTGCGAGAAGCTGTGCCCGTGCCCTGCGATCCCCAACCCGCATACCCAGCGTGGGGATTATGGGTATATCCCCCTTTATCAGGGGAGGCCTATGTCCAGCAGTGGACTGATATAGGCTGATGTGTGTGTGTGAGACCAACTTGTTTTTTTTTGACTTTTTTTCAAAAATCCAAAAATGCCATTATTTTTTCCATCAAAATAAATCCTCAGAACAAAATCTTCTACAAACAAAACAAACATCTTCACGACTTTTTCCCCATAATGGATATCTTCAGATATTGTTCAGTACGACAATCTATTGAGCATACCTTAACAGGGGTAGTCAGAGGCAAGTCCATAACATTACTTCATTCATTACGTTCATAACATTACTTTCATTAGCAAAACCTTCTAACTACAAAAAAAAAAGGTAGATGCCCTCAATGAGGTAAAAGTTTGCCCCACCCTGTATAGTTGGCGTCCTGTATTAACACATAGGCTACTTTTTATCCCGGTATCACGCGACCAGAGCTGTAGGTGGAAACCAGTATATTAATAAAATGTTAAGGTACTTATCCATTGCCTCTCGCTATGCCTCCTAACTTATTAACATAACAAACAACCTTGGTACCTATCCCAAATAAAACACATTATTTTCCTCTACTTGGCAAGAACGGACGGTTACCAATTTAGAGGGTTAGAGCGATAAAAACTTTTATTGCTTCGCTTTTTGTAGCTATTTTTAGAATTCAGTTGCGCTCGGAGTTTTGGACCAAATCAGCTTGCAATGAATAGGCTAGACGACTGAAAAATTCTAATTGGTCCGTTATTTACATATCTAAAAAATATTGGACACGTATTTTTTCTTTTGTAGTGCGTTAAAGTTCCGCGCGACGTCACGATATAGTACATTTTTTACCTAGGCGTGACGTCACGAGCCCCCACTCCCGAACTTTTACGTTCTTTATCTCCAATTTCTATTGATTCGATAAATAAAAAAATACGTGTCCAGTATTTGACTGACGGACTAATAAGAATTATTATTTTTTGACCCAGTCATCCTGCCTATTGCATTGGGTCAGTTTATTGCCTTTACTGTTTACCCAACTGCACCAAAAAGATTACGTTTTCTTTATACGGCTGATAAATGAAGAAACAACAGGTGATTTTGAATTGAGTCGACAATTGTTTTGGGTGATTATTTATTATTTTTATTTATTTATTTTTATGAACACATAGAAACACATATTTGTAATTGTTGTACCTAAAAACCTTGTTAGGTTTGACTATTTATCCATACTACTTTGATTTTCAACAGTTATCTGAAACGCATCAAGTTTGTGATTTTTCATTTATACCTAGCTCTGTTCAAAAAACACATCAAACAACAGACAAAACGCACGAATAATAATACTGTACGTATCACATAGCATCATGTAGCCAAAAACCAATAGAGAACCACATGACCGATGTACTAATTCATAGTACGGTTTTATTGCAAATATATGCACATCATGCATAAAAAACCCCCCAAATATTAACAAATCATACAAACATTTTGTCTCACGGCGGCCGGCTGGCAAGATACGGAAGGCTGCGTCTTAGACGGGCCTTCGCCCACTGCACCACAGAGGATGCTATGGACGAATGAGAGCTTGTTTGTTTATTTACAGTCAGTCATCTGCACCTCTCAAACCTAGATATCATCTTTTCCGTTCATTAAAGGTGACGAAACATTTCAAACCTGTGCGAGCCGTGAAAGTTTGCTATTTTGCATAACTATAGTCAGGGATTTTATATCTTCAAAAATGTTGAATAGTGCGAGCGGGGGAGGTTTCACATATATAGCCGCCTTAAGTATCTAAATTTAAAGTACTACGAATAATTATATATATACTATATATAATTAAACTACCACTCACTCACTGATTCACTGACTGACATGATTGTTCTCCCAGATGCCACCTCGTAGGGTTAAAATTTTTGGTGGATTCGTATAGAGGGAGTGAGGGCGACCTCAGGAAAAATCTGACATTTCCACTTTTCACCCCCTTTCACCCCCACCCCCCATGTATCTCGGAAACTATAGGTCGTAGAGGGTTCGCGCTCAAACTAATGTTGCTCAGGGTGCTTTTATATATAAGGATCCGAAAAAAAAAAATTAGGGTTCCATACAAAAAAAAAATTATCCCATACAAAATTTTCACCCCTTCATACAAAACTTTTTTTTCTTTACTTTAATGACATGTGTCGATGTTTGGTGGAATCGTATAGATACTTAGTGTAGGTTAGGTGAAGGTATAGGTGTAGGGTAGTTGTAGGGTAGTTGTAGGGTAGTTGTAGGGTAGTTGTAGGGTAGTTGTAGGGTAGTTGTAGGGTAGTTGTAGGGTAGGTGTAGGGTAGTTGTAGGGTAGTTGTAGGGTAGTTGTAGGGTAGGTGTAGGGTAGCTGTAGGGTAGTTGTAGGGTAGTTGTAGGGTAGTTGTAGGGTAGGTGTAGGGTAGGTGTAGGGTAGTTGTAAGGTGGTTGTAGGGTAGTTGTAGGGTAGGTGTAGGGTAGTTGTAGGGTAGTTGTAGGGTAGTTGTAGGGTAGTTGTATGGTAGGTGTAGGGTAGGTGTAGGGTAGGTGTAGGGTAGTTGTAGGGTAGTTGTAGGGTAGGTGTAGGGTAGTTGTTGGTCGATTTTGATTTCGATTTCGATTTTGATTTCAATTGCTTCTTCTTCTTTGATATCATCGTTAATTGCTTCTCCCACATCGATATCTTCTTTGATTGCTTCTTCCTCTTCGAAACCCTATCTGATAGCTTGCTTCTACAACTTCGATATCCTCTTTGATTGCTTCTTCCACTTCTAAATCTTCATTGATTGCTCCTCCTACTTCAATATCATTTTTAATTGCTTCTTTCACTTCTAAATCCTGTCTTATAGCTTTACAATGCACGCCAAAACCGCGAGCTGCGTGCAGCTCGCGCACCACCCAACCTCTAGTTATATTATATATAGCTCGATTACCACTGACTCACTCACTGACTGACTGACTGATTGACATGATTGTTCTCCCAGATGCAACCTCGTAGGGTTAAAATTTTGGGTGGATTCGTATAGAGGGAGTGGGGGCGACCTCAGGAAAAATCTGACATTTCCCCTTTTCACCCCCTTTCACCCCCACCCCCCATGTATCTCGGAAACTATAGCTCGTAGAGAGTTCCCGCTCAAACTAATGTTGCTCAGGGTTTATTTTTATGTAAGGATCCAAAAAAAAAATTAGGGTTCCATACAAAAAAAAAATAGTCCCATACAAAATTTTCACCCCCTCATACAAAACTTTTTTTTTTTACTTTAATGACATGTGTCGCTGTTTGGTGGCATCGTATAGATATTTAGTGTAGGTTAGGTGAAGGTGTAGGTGTAGGGTAGTTGTAGGATAGTTGTAGGGTAGTTGTAGGGTAGGTGTAGTGTAGTTGTAGGGTAGTTGTGGGGTAGTTGTAGGGTAGGTGTAGGGTAGTTGTAGGGTAGTTGTAGGGTAGTTGTAGGGTAGGTGTAGGGTAGTTGTAGGGTAGGTGTAGGGTAGTTGTAGGGTAGGTGTAGGGTAGTTGTAGGGTAGCTGTAGGGAAGTTGTAGGAAAGTTGTAGGAAAGTTGTAGGGTAGTTTTAGGTTAGATGTAGAGTTGGTGTTAAGTATGTGTCGGGTAGTTGTAGGGTAGTTGTAGGGTAGTTGTAGGGTAGTTGTAGGGTAGTTGTAGGGTAGTTGTAGGGTAGGTGTAGGGTAGTTGTAGGGTAGTTGTAGGGTAGTTGTAGGGTAGTTGTAGGATAGGTGTAGGGTAGTTGTAGGGTAGGTGTAGGGTAGTTGTAGGGTAGTTGTAGGGTAGGTGTAGGGTTGGTGTAGGGTAGTTGTAGGGTAGTTGTAGGTTATGTGTAGGTTAGGAGGTTTTCACAAATTTTTCAAATTTTCAAAATTTAGATTTCTATTTCGATTTCGATTATTCTTGCTTTTTTTGGATTTTGCTTCTTTTACATCGATATCTTCTTTGATTTCGTCTTACACTTCGCTATCCGCTTTGATTGCTTCTTATTCTTCGATATCATCGTTGATTGCTTCTTCCTCTTCGATATTCTCTTCAATTTCTTCTCCCAGATTGATATCTTCTTTGATTGCTTCTTTGATTGCTTCTTCTTCTTCGATATTCTCTTTGATTGCTTCTCCCGCATCGATATCTTCTTTCATTGCTTCTTCCTCTTCGAAACCCTCTCTGATTGCTTTATAATTTAAAACATAAACCGCGAGCTGCGTGCAGCTCGCGCACCACCCAACCTCTAGTTATAATATATATAGCTCGATTACCACTGACTCACTCACTGACTGACTGACTGACTGACTGACTGATTGACATGATTGTTCTCCCAGATGCGACCTTGAAGGGTTAAAATTTTTGGTGGATTCGTATAGAGGGAGTGGGGGCGACCTCAGGAAAAATCTGACATTTCCCCTTTTCACCCCCTTTCACCCCCACCCCCCATGTATCTCGGAAACTATAGGTCGTAGAGGGTTTGCGCTCAAACTAATATTGCTCAGGGTTTATTTTTATGTAAGGTTCCGAAAAAAAAAATTAGGGTTCCATACAAAAAAAAAATAGTCCCATACAAAATTTTCACCCCTTCATACAAAACTTTTTTTTCTTTACTTTAATGACACGTGTCGATGTTTGGTGGAATCGTATAGGTAGGGTAGGTGTAGGGTAGGTGTAGGGTAGGTGTAGGATAGTTGTAGGGTAGTTGTAGGGTAGTTGTAGGGTAGGTGTAGGGTAGGTGTAGGGTAGGTGTAGGGTAGTTGTAGGGTAGTTGTAGGGTAGGTGTAGGGTAGTTAAAGGGTAGGTGTAGAGTAGTTGTAGGGTAGGTGTCAGGTAGGTGTAGGGTAGGTGTAGGGTAGTTGTAGGGTAGTTGTAGGGTAGGTGTAGGGTAGTTGTAGGGTAGGTGTAGGGTAGGTGTAGGGTAGGTGTTGATTTTCGATTTCGATTTCGATTTCGATTTCGATTTCGATTTCGATTTCGATTCCGATTCCGATTCCGATTCCGATTCCGATTCCGATTCCGATTTCGATTTCGATTTCGATTTCGATTTCGATTTCGATTTCGATTTTATTTTATTTTCTATGTATGATATGTATGTATTTACAAAAACAAAAATGTATCTATGTAGTCTATCAATCATGTGGTTCCCATAATACAAGCTCTGCTTAGTTTGGGGCTACATGATGCTGTGTGATAACGTCCAGGATTATTTATTTATTTATTATTTATTTATTTATTTATTTCGATTTTGATTTCGATTGCTTCTTTTACATGGAAATCCTCTTATGTAGCATTTACCACTTTGATATTGTCTTTGATTGCTCCTTTGACATCAATATCATCTCTTATAGCATCTTCCACTTCGATATCTTCTTTGATTATTCCTTTTACATCAATATCCTCTTGATTAGCATCCACTACTTCGATATCTTCTTTGATTGCTTCTTTTACATCAATATCATCTCTTTTAGCATCATCCTCTTGGTTACCTTTTTTGATTGCTTCTTTTACATCAATATCATCTCTTATAGCATCATCCTCTTGGTTACCATTTTTGATTGTTTCTTCCACATCAGTTAACTTTTTTGGTTGCTTCTTCAACTTCGATATCCTCTTTGATTGCTTCTTTCACTTCAAAATCCTGTCATATAGCTTTATAATGCACGCCAAAACCGCGAGCTGCGTGCAGCTCGCGCACCACCCAACCTCTAGTTTATCATATATAAATAACTTTGTCGACTCAATTCATAATCACCCTTGTATAAACCACATAACTTATTTGACTCACTCATGCAGTATTGTTAGTAAAATCTTTTAGTTTTTATATAGTCACTATTTTTTGTAATGCATAATGTAAACTTTTTCTATTTCTACCTACAAGGGTCGCTGGCTCTGCTACACAGTTTGAAACTTTTGCAAACCTCAACATTTTCACCTGTCTTTTTGTATAGGTATAGTCAATGATAATGATAAATGATTGTTTCGATAAAATTTAATAATTTAAAATAGATGAGCTATGTTCCCCGCACTAGGGATATCCCTAGTTGTTCCAATAATTCATTTAATTTGAATCAGAACTCTGTTCAAAACATAGTATGGTAACAACACTGTATTTTAAAAATCAACCAGTATTTACCGAACAAAGTTTGCTAATTACACTCTACGACAACATTAACTAGGTATACAAAACGAAGCAAGCACGTTATTAATTTACCCACAAACTCTCAAACCTCGAGTTTATTGTTTACATAATAGTTCACTTCGAATCACAAGTAAATTAGATAAATCTACAGTGAGGCCAATTGTACACCAAAGCTGAACGGAGAGATATATAATTTAATGCTTTTAGTGCTGAAAACAATAAATTCTCGGTGTGCAAGTGTAGGGCTAGACTCGCGGATGACGTGTAGCGTCTTATCCGTGGCACGCAGTCAGTCAGCTAGATGTGTCTAATGGAATTTAATCGAAAACCGACTTTTTTATACCGTCTATTTGAGAAACACATATCAAACGTATATTCATAACTGGATAGAACACTCGGAACACAAATTTGAAAAATCAAACAGTTGAATTTATTACGTCGATGTTACTGGCATCATCACAATTTAGTTTCATTTGGTGTCATGTCTAAATCCTCAGCCTGAAGTCGCTTAAGCCATGAATAGCGAGCTACTGCTGCAGTTATAACACTTGAGTCCTAAAAACACAACTGCCTATGTGCAGCAGGCCCTCCTCTACGAATTGTCATGACCAAGGCCCATAGAATAAACAGAAAATCAACATGATTGGTTTACCTGACCCGCTTTACTTTAGTAGACGGAAGCCTCAAAAACCAACAAACCACGTTCAAATTCACGAGAAATCCAATTGTAAGTTTGTTTTGTTGTCTGAGTGGGAATCAGACACTGGCGACTGTTGATAGTGAACTAATGCTAATTACCTACTTGTGGTAACGTAGAAACAATATAAATTGAACAAAACATTACAAGTTGGAACACAATGGAGTTTGAAGGGCTTATTCTAAAACCCATACAAAGTAACATGCAAAGGGGAGTTTTTGATATTACATCAAGTAACGCTCAACCTTGCGTTTGAGAGGAAGGGGAATTATGAATAAAAAGTCCAGATAAGCCATTCAAAGCAAGACTACTTACCAACCCAGTAAAAATAATGTAGGTTTTTATTTAGAGAATTAATAGAAGTATACAAAAACAATATTATTACTTATGGCTTATAGACTATTATTTAGTAAATTAATATTAATATTTAAAAGTGTAAGTAACGTATGTAAAACCTCTCAGTATTACAAGCGTTCATAGGCTACGGGATCCGTTTACCATCAGAAGGAAGGAAGGAGCTTCTTTGCTAAAATAATAGTATAAATAAATAATTATGCCGTTTATGGAAAGGCTTGCGATAAGTTAGGTGTCCTTACACCTTACTTATCATAAGCCTTTCCATTTAAATCTTCAAAACCCGAGGGAACTAAACCGGCCCGTAGTGCACTGACATACGGGGCCCTAGCAGCCAACTGTCTGCGGCATAGCTCAGCCATTTGGTAATTGATATTAATTTCACCTTGATACCTCCACGCCTACCTCAGAAAAGGGTCTTGACAGACAGTCAGACAACGAAGTGATCCTATAGGGTTTCTGTTTTCCTCTTGAGTAATAGATCTTGATAAGTAATAGATCTTGAGTAATAGATAGAGGTGACGTAGCAGACGTCAGTTTGTTCGCACTATCTCGCAGTTAATTTATTCGAATAAATTGTTAAACTAAGCATTCAGTTATATAAAAGTTTGAATTCAGTGCGCGGTATATCGTTACTTAAATTGTATTTATAGACATTGCATAAAAGGCGTTATTAAATAGAATATAGATAAATAACTTTATAACAGTGCGTGTGCCTACCCTAACCTATTAAAAAAAAAAAAAAATTAAAACTAAAAATCATATCTAAAGTAACTTAAATTTACAATGGCTAATAAATGTGGAGCCTGTGGTAGATACCTTTCGTCGTCGGAGTGTGTTAAATGCACAAAATGCCCATCAGCATTCCACCGGCCCTGTGTTTCGCTCCCCGTCTCAGCCACCGTTAGTGCAACCTGGCTGTGCCCTGGCTGCAAGGCAAAGGTTCCGAGGGAGGATAACACCACTACCCCCGTGAAAGGAATCGCGGCCACATATAGTACGGAGCAGCAAGTGCTTTCCGCCAATACATGCTACAGTGGTACCCAGGACGCGGGTATTAACATTGGTGATTCTGGCTATCACGGGTTGGCCCTGGAGATTCGGGCATTCAGAGAGGAACTAAGTGCAGTAAGGAGCGAAGTTCGAGAGATGAGGTCAGAGATAGCAGGATTCCAGTCTTCAATAAAAGCCTGCCATGACAGGATCGGAGATGTGGAGGGCAGGCTCAGTGTACTGGAGCGAAATTTTGAGGAAAAAGTCCCTTCGAATGTGGACGTTCTTGAAGACACGATAAGTTCGCTGCGAGACGAACTAAACACCAGGGATCAGGAGTTACTGCTCAATGATCTTGACATTGCTGGGGTTCCTGAGGGCGCAGACGACAATCTTGTGCACATTGTTAAACTTTTATCACTGAAGATGGGAACTGAGGTACGTGATGAAGACATCGTGCACGTGGAAAGAACTGGACCCATCCACCGTAACACTCGCGAAAAAGATAGCACTGGGCCTGTTGTGCCACCACGTCCTAGAAACATCGTCGTACGGTTAGCTCGTCGTGTCACTCGCGACCAGCTAATTAATGCCGCAAGGGTCCGTCGCGGTATCCTGACCACTGACCTCGAGCTGCAGGGAGCTCCCCGGCGCGTTTACGTCAACGAGCGGTTGACCCGTACTAACCGGCAGCTGTTTGCGCGAGCTCGGGAAGCCGCTCGCCGGGCCCACTACAAATATGTGTGGACGAGGGAGGGGAAGATCTTTGCCCGGAAAGAAGATGGAAGAACAGCGGAGCGTATTCGTGTTGAGAGGGACCTGATCAAAATTTTTGGTGTATCCTCTGTTTGACAGTTCATAAGTTGCTAATATGTAATATTCATAGCGTTTTCATAATAATAGGCAAATTAGGTTTTCTTATTGTGGTTTCTATTATTTTGTGTGTAAATAACGACAGCTCACTGAGTTTTCTAACCTATTTTCTTAAACGTAATTTCCACTTTGCAAAACTAAAATGTCCTGCGCATATATGCGCTACAAATAATCTAGTAAAAAACCATATGTGTCGACGATGTCAGTTTATTGTCGTGTCAGTTAAGCCCAGCCAGGTATTGCATAACAGGTTTGTTAGTGAAAACGTACAAAAAATATTATTTGTTATATCTATATCTGTTAACACTACTTATTATAACTATAAAATATCTATTATCCTCGTTGATCATCTAATACTACTATATACAATACATATATACATACCTATCATATTATTTATCTTCATGCTCACGAAAATAATACTTTTTTACTATTTTAAAATATACGTTTACAATATTGTTAATGTATTACAGATAACTACCTATTTACAATCAATAAAATTACAATATTTATTTGTTATTAATAAATCATGTCATAATTTTACAAAAATTGAAATAAATAACTATATTATAACAGTATGTTTTCAGTTTTTATACCTAATTAATATCTTTAATGCAATTGCCTATTATTACATTATATACTACAATATGATTTTTTTTATTTCTATTTGGATTTGCAGACTTATAAGATCGATGCGTAGAATATTTTTTGTAGCTTTCTATTCAAATAAAAATGGTTTTTAAGTTTCTTAAAGTTGGTCTGTACAACCCCGGTTCATTAGGTACTAATCACGATGATTTTATAGCGGCCATGGAAATGCGGTCCCCAGATATAATGGCGATTAATGAAACTTGGATCAGGGATGGTGAGGAAGGACGTGCGCCTGCCGTTCCCGGTTACAAATTTAGGTACATACCTCGTCCTCTTTTACTATGTGAAGGTCGCGGGGGCGGGGTGGGCTTTTACATCAAATACGGAATAAAAGCGAGATTATGGACACACCCCGTTGACCCAGGAAATAGTTTAGTGGAACAAATGTGGCTTACACTGTCTGTCAACGGCAAGAAGTTACTCATTGGGACAGCGTATCGGCCGCAAAGAACAAAAATCGATAATTTTTTGGATGCCTTATCTGACTCAATTAATGCAGCAAACTATGACAATGTGTTGTTACTAGGAGATATGAACATTAACTTGCTAAATAATGATGATGGAAACACAAGAAAATTTTATACCTTTTTAAATTGTCTCAACCTAAGTCAATTAGTTTCCACACCCACTCACTTTACTGAGAATCGGCAAACTTTAATTGACGTGATCTGCACTGATTTACGAGGCAAGTCCGTACTGATCGAGCCTTTAGGCAAACTGTACGGTCACGCTTTTATCACGTGCGAGTTAAATATAAAACGTGATAAAATTGAGCCCCTTAAAATAACATTTAGACCTTTTAACGATATCAATCCTAATGTTTTTAACGAGGATTTATCATCTTTTCGTTGGGATTTCTTTAAGAAACTGGATAAGGTGAATGAAATGGTTGACTGTTTTACCCAAAGTATAGTCCTGCTTTTTAATTTACATGCTCCGGTCAAAACTTCTATCATTAAATCGCACTCCTACCCATGGATCACTGATAATGTTAAATTTATGATGAAACTTAGAGATGAGGCACTGAGTGATTATCAAAAAAACAAATCAGACACAAAGAGAGAATACTATAAATCATTAAAATCATTGGTAAATTCATCTATATATTACGAAAAGGTAGCATATTTTAATTTCAATATAAATAACAAAATTAATGAACCGAAAACACTTTGGAATAATCTTAAAAATACTGTGCTTCCTCACAAAAAACATAAAGTACTGCCCGCATGTTTTTCTGATCCTGACCTGATAAATGATCACTTTCTGAACTTGCCGGGTACTATTAGTATTAATATAAGCTATCTGACATACTTTGAGTTTAACAGATTTAGTAGTGCAGTTTTTAGTCTAAATACAGTAGGCTACGACACAATGATCAAAGTTATAAATAAACTTAAAAGCAACGCTGAAGGTAATGACCACATAACTTTAAAAATGTTGTTAATGACATTTCCTCAATCTCTGGATACTTTGATACATATCATTAACTCATCTATAGCTCTTTCCATCTTCCCGGATGAATGGAAAGTTGCAGTTGTACGCCCTTTACCTAAAATAGAGAACCCTAACAGTGTAAAAGACCTAAGACCTATAAGCATTCTTCCTTGCATCTCTAAAATATTAGAAAAAGTGGTGAATCTCCAACTAACTAGCTTTTTGGAAAACAATCAAATCTTACCCGATGAGCAATCTGGCTTTAGGCGAGGCAGGAGCACCTCAACTGCTTTACTTGATGTCACAGATAACATCTTATGTGCTCAAGATCAAGGATTATGCACTATATTGGTACTCCTCGACTTCTCACGGGCTTTTGATTCGATTAATACTTCCCTACTATTATCTAAGCTCAGTTATTACGGTTTTGACTATAAAACGGTTAGATGGTTCGATAGTTATTTAAAAAATCGTCACCAGTACGTAGAAATTCGTCAAAATAATGGGGCCATTGTAAAATCTCAAATTACTCCTGTAATCAGAGGAGTGCCCCAAGGTTCAATCCTGGGTCCGACTCTGTTTAGCCTGTACTGCGCCGACTTAGTCAGTTGCATCAAAACATGTAAATATCACATTTATGCCGACGACGTACAGGTATATTATTCCTTTAAACCTAGTGAAATTAAGATTGCCATTGAGATCGTCTCAGATGACCTGAATAGGATAGCGGAGTGGTCGGAAAATAACAGCTTAATATTAAATGCCCTCAAAACTAAATTCATGATCTGTGGAAATTCTCATCACCTAAAAAAGATTGATAATGTTTTAACAAACGTATCAAGTGTACTGTCGATAAGAGGGGCACCTATTGAGCGGGTATCTGAAGCTCGAAATTTGGGACTCAACATAGATTCAGGTCTGCGGTTTGAAAACCACATCGCAACATGTGTGCGTAACTGTTTTTACAAATTAAAAATATTGTATAAAATTAGGCCCTATCTAAGTGAGGATCTCAGATTACAACTTGTTGAGTCGCTGGTCCTCTCTAAAATGAACTACGCCGACACGGTATTTGGTCCACGACTTCTTTCACGTACACTTAAACTCATCCAAAGGGTACAAAATGCCTGTGCTCGTTTTTGTTTCACGATCCCGCCAAGAAATCACGTGACACCGTTTTTAAATAAACACTCTGTTTTGAAAATGAAATCTCGTCAAAAACTGCACCTCGCTTGCCTCCTCTTTGGGGTAATTTATGATAAAGCGCCTGCATATCTATATAATAAGCTCACATGGGCCACAAACCGTGGAAAGTCTAGAAGTAGGCAGTGCGCTGCGCAGCTAGCAACGCCTCGTCATCATTCTGCAGCATTTCGTGGCAGCTTTCGGTATGCAGCGACGAAGTGCTGGAATAACATTCCCCCACCGATCAGAAACTCGAACAGTGTACTTGGCTTACGTAAAAAGTTAAAAGCCTTTATGATCGAAGAACAAAGGAAGTGGGGAGACATCAACATTAACAGGTCAATTATTTAGGACGCTTACCCCTTTAAACAAGATCATCATGAAGTAGGTATTTCTAATGTAAAAACTTACCCAATTTTCAATTGTTATTAGTCATTTCGGTGGTCTACAGCCGGTAAAGAAACGTCGAGGGATCATTTTACGAGTATATAGGATAGGTACCTAGGCTTTTTCTTTCTTTGTAAGGTAACTGTGTACGTTGCAGTCAACGTGCTAGTATTAGAGTTATTGCTAATATCTTTGTTCTGCTAAAACATAGCTGCTACCCGCGCTGGTTAATCGAGCACCGAGTGCGAGATGGAGACTGAGGTCATTCACCCGGTTCAACGGCTGGCTGCGTTTATTATTTTATTTATTTAAATTATGAAAATGACATGTAGGTTACATCGCGAGTATATATTATATAGTTTTTTTATACAAAGTATTTATTGAATATGTATAATTATATGTATATTATATGTATAATTATAGTATGTATAATTTTTTTATTTTACTTTCTATGTACTATACTTACCTATTTATTGCCTTATTTTTTGTTTTAAAAAAAAAACATAAATTGTATTCATTTATGCCTATTTTTTATTTTTATTCCCAAGAGTGGTGCAATCTTTTCGGCGTCTGGTATGTTATCCACATAGGGTCAACAGAATACCAGCGCTGAGTAGGTAGGCTACCTGCCTGCTTAGCATTATGCTGAGTTGACGCCTTTTTGGTGAGACACTAAACTGACAGTTTGTGAGGTTGTGTGCGCAGGATATACTGTTACTTGTTATCTATACCAGCCTCTTTATGTTTCTTAATTTGTGTTGTGTGTGTCTTTTCAAATAAACTATTTCTATTTCTATTTCTAGATCCTTAAAAATAAAAAAAATATCTTATCAACACCAGCCTATTCAGTCCACTACTGGACGTAGGCCACTCCTATAAGAAGGGGAATATACCCATAATTCCTGGACACTTCGCTGGACATTCGGTTCGGGGATCGTAGGGCACAGCTTCTCGCACCACGGACATTGCTGACCGGCGGCAGCCAGGGAATTTAGCTGTGCCAGTATTAGGCTGCTCTATGGCGCAATCAGCTGCCATATGGCTGCCAGATCATAAACACAGTGGATTTATATGTTCTAAATGCTATGTAGGTCACAGCTTAATGCGCACTGGACGTTAATATAGCATTGCTAGATAATGTAATGAGGGCTAACATTGCATTATGTTTGATATCCCAGTGGGCACAGACAGGTGGAATAAACACTGAGAATAAACACGCCCGTAAAACCAAGAATAAAAGAAAACTCTATCTGAAAACCTTAATACAACGCATCCTATACAAATAAACCGGAAAAGGCGATTAAAGCGAATCGCAATAAGCTTTTGCATTTTAAATTAAATGCACCAACTTAATAGCGCTAGCCACACGTACAGTTCGACTGCAGGAAACAGCAAGCGCTATTCCAACTCTCGCTCAGAAACGAACACCATTTAACCATTCCACGTCGGCACGTGGAACGTTTAATGGTCGTGTGTACGTCAAAACGTGGCACGTCCAAACTGTTAAAAATCGTTTACACGCACAGTTCTTATTGTTGGTAGGCTAGTTGACAGCGATCCAGAGTTCACAATTAATATGTAATTATCAAGATAGCTTGAGCTGGAAACCGTGGATCTGTCCTTCAGTTTAGAACGCGCTTCAGATGCACAGTCAGAACTCTACGTGTACCAGGCGCTATTTTGTTGGAACAAAATTTTCCGATTCTCAGAAAACTTCATAAGCGCAGTTCAGAATTTAAATTTTTAGCGTTCCATGAACATCCGTGCCGTTGCGGTTAGAATATGCGCAACGTCTCTAGTGGTTTTTTTTCTTTTTAGATGATGTTCATCTGTGTGAAAGTGGCGTGCTGGTAACAATTAATTATTAGTTAGACATCTAAAACAAATGTTCAGATGCAACACAACTCAGCAAAAATTTTTGATCTTACAATGGTGATCTATCGCTATATTTTCTAAGTCAGGCAACATAAAAAATATCAGACCAGGGCCCTGATTGTCGAAAAAATAACATAATTAACACGTTAGACATAAACTTATAGCAAGAACTGTCAAATTTCTATGTAAAGACAGTTCTTACGATATAGGTATGTTATTGTCTAACGTAATAATTATATAAAAATTCCAAGAAACCGATCCGTGAAACTAAAATGTGTCATGTCAACTATTTATATCTATATCTATCTATAAAATGTTTAAAAGTGAGTAGAGTTACCATTTTGATACTGTAAAAACCTCATTTAAAATAAAGGATCAAAATTTTATTACTATAAAATAATCATACTTGATAATGATAACCAATATAAAAACAATTATAAATGGAACGTCAAGCCATACGATTAATCTTAATTTATTTAAATAAATACCTGAACAAAGAACCTTTCAATATAAAACATAAAATACTACCCAACTGCTCGGAATAAGCGCAGGTCAGACCGACTGCCGAACACATTCTTAGAAATCCTCAGGATACAAGCAAAATTTATGGACACAGTAAATCATACAAGTGTTCAATTTCTCTCGTGATGTTAGGAAAGGTAGTAAAACTTTTAACATGTAGAAATCAATTTTTCTTCGTATATGCTAACCAAATTCTAATACTGCTCTCGATTCCACCTCATTTTGCGCACTTGACGTGATTTTTGTTGGGTTCACACTCCCATCTTTGGAACCCAAGCCAACCTCACCTGCCCGTGGTGCTCCCTGCTTACGTCCTTTGCGTGCTTGTGTTTCTTTGTATGGTGTGAAATAAAGTTATATCTATCTATCTATCTATCTTACTAGCCGGCTGATTGCCGCATAACGCAGCCAAACACTGGAAGCTATGCCTTGTGATCCTACAACCATATGCCCAGCGCGGGGATTATGAACATTCCTTTCTTATAGGGGAGGTCTATGTTCAGCAGTGGCCTGAATAGGTTAGTGTCGTTTTTATTGTATGAGCCAAAACAATGTTGTTGATGTTAAAGTTTTTAGGCCGCTTATGAGGTGGCATAAAAACACCTTACAAGACGTCGAATGTCGATTCAAGAACTTCATTACAGCATTCATGTTTTATCGTTTGACGTCGCCTGCTTAAGTGTCTCCCATAATAAGTTATAAAGACGATTTAAGTACAAATAAATTCACAGGTTAATGTTACTTTAACGGGCCTCGTAAAGATACTGAGCTGTTTCCCTAGAATATAATCATTTTGAGAATAATGTCTTATAGACAGTAGCCAGAATTGATGAGGCGAGAGATTGATTGGCCTATGACAGGGGGCACCTCAGTATTTGAGTGACATTATTATGTCTCAAGGGCCAGATAATATCTCGACTCGAAGATTCTTATCTTCGAATCATATCTATCATCATCATCAGCCTATAGCAGCCCACTGCGGGACATAAGAGCGGCATAACGCCCTGTCCTTGCTGTCCTGTGCTCGACGCATCCAGCTTCTACCAGCAGCCTTTCGCAGAACGTCACCCCACCTGGCCCCAGGGCGCCCTACACTACATTCTCTAGTCTCTACTCTTAATGATTTTTAAGTCCTCACTTAAGGATTTTTTTTACCCCAACGGTTATCGGTTATTCTTCGGCAGATATTGTGAGCTCACTGCCACTTCAGCCTGCTTATTCACTGAGCTATGTCGACAACTTATGTCGCATCAATTAGGTTCGATTTTTTTCTTTGTCGCATAGAAGATTTGTCATGTAAGAATTTATAAAATTGGCCTCGTGTATACATGTATCGCCTGGCGATAATCGCCCTTAAACGTTCGAGAAACTATTTCCATCTAAACAGCCCTGCATAGTTGTTCTTTCATTATAGTGTTATTATATTCAAGAGATTCTTTTATAAAATCCGATTCAGAATAGAACCGTTGATAATTTGAGTCAAGATCAACTAAAGACGTAGGTAACGTATGAAAAAATGTCCTTTAGTGTAACAGCCTGCGCACATTGGACGACCAACTTCAGCGATTAGATGCTACGAAAATCTGCGGGGGACAATTTTCATACATTTTGTTCAAAGTTCCGCACACACGGCGACAATCGCGACAGCAAGATATGACAGACGCTCGCGACTAAGCGCGACGACAAAGCGTCGTATTTGCGAGGTCTGTTAAGCAAATTAATTTTTTTTTATGCTAAAGCTGGCAGACGAACTGACGGGCCACCTGATGGAAAGTAGTCACCGTCGCCCATAGACACCTGCATCACTAGAGGTGATACTGATGCGCTGCCAGCCCTTGAGGAAATGAAATACCCGCCTATTGAAGGACCCCATGTCGTAGCTCTGAGGAAAAACCCACAATATTGACGATATTCTAATGTTTTTAAGCAATTTATATTTCCTTAAGGCTATCAACTATGTGTGGCTGCCGCGCGCGCCATCAGTGCGAATACAGCACCAAACTGAAATAGGGACGCGTTCTTGCCACGCGTAGTGGTTTTGGAAAGCGAAGTCGATACACGGGCTTAGACACATTGATCTGGTTTTCATAAAAAAATCCAAAGGAATAGAATCAAGTAGTTTCTCTTTAACGTGTACATTTCAAACATTAGCGTTCATTCTTGACTGAAATGCATTTTGCAAAGAAACATAAAGTTAAGCTGCACAGAAAAAAGCACAAACCACGCTCTAATGAGTTTGTTACTCAATTTTCAACGCAGTGTGATGTCAGCGTTTTCGTATTTTTCATTTATTTTCACGCTGGCGGCGTCATGCAATTACTGTGATAAAAATCCGTGCAATAACTTTTTATTTTCATTATTTCATGTGAAGTTTTGAAATAAAATTTTATATTTTCAATTTAAACATTTAATATCTATCTTTTTAAACTGAAGTGCTTATTATACTTAACTGTAGGTATCCGTTCGATGGCGCACAATAGTATCATGGTTTCAACTATTGAGTATAGTGTTGTTAATATATCTTTGGTTTCAATAAAATGTCAGTTAACTTGTCATGTCAAATATTATGTAGTAGAAATGCTAAAAGTAAATTTGACATACATAATGTAGGGTCTTGTAGATAGGCTATTTACTTTATTTGATAGCGTATTTTACACGTATTTTATGTCAGGTTATAAAAGTATTTTTTTTAAGATTGGAAGAAATCTCTTAGAATTTGATGTTAGCTGGAGTTTTCATATATTTTTTAAGTAAAGGTGAGCAATGACTATTATCATAGATGTTCAATTGTTCATCTCTCAAATCAACCACTGAAATCGTGACAACGTCACGTGATACATTTTTACAGCGATTCCATTAATTTTATGTTAACGACTCCGCTCTCCTCGTACTATGTACCTTATTCCTTGCACCAAGATTCTAATATTGTAAAATATACCACAGAAATAGATGAGATGTTTCATAATGTATAATATCGCCCGCCTCTACGCCACAATGAAGCTTATGCATCTTGGCAATCTCCGTTTATCCTCATAAATAAGAATGCACGGGGATTATTTCGCTTCAACGAGTATGTGGCATATCACATTCAATATTAAAATTTCTTCAAAATAGTGCTTTTCAATATAAAATTACCAATACGCGACAGAAGATTAAATAAAGCTTGCTATGTGAGATAGTGCTGCAGTTGGATTTGATTGATTTATTCGATACTTTCATGATGATGATTGTAATAGTTGCGAAATTGATTAATTTTAGATTATGTTGGTAATAATGATAAGTTGTTCATTATTTTTTAAAATATTTGTTGCTTTGTAACCCAATCAAATTTGCGATGCCTGAAAAGGGTAATTAATTCCTGTTCTTATAATAACTAGTCCTAAGACCTATCACCTACACTTATTATGCAAAAAAATATCTTGTATCTTGTACATGTTTATAATTTATTTAATACTTGCTTACTAGCCAACTATTTGAGCTTTTTATATATTTACTTAATGAAGTATCAAAAGCCCTGAGCTATTAAGCTTACGCCCGCGGCTTGTCTCCCGTTATAGTTATTTTTCTATACCTCGGAACCTTTTTCCGGATAAATGGTCCTTTTCCTACTCCTGTACCTACTCGTTTAAGTGAAATTTTTGATGAGCTGATAACTAGTTAAGTCGCGTAACAAACAAACAAATAAACTCACTTCCACATTTATTATATTAGTAAGGATTAAGATTTTGTGAAGAGATCGTCCGGAAAGTAATTACTATTTATATTTCTATAACAGCATACTTCAGTTTGAACAGTGAAATTACAGGTACATGAGGCCTAAAACCATCATACTTCAAGTTGATGGACGCAGGGCATTTGTAGGGCACGTGTGTAATAAAGGTGAGCTATAATACAAAACTTTATTATGTGATGGTTATCACTTATTATCAGGAGCGCATTCTCCATTTAAGTATCCTAAAAACTCAAGTAAAAAAATATCTGAATTTATTCATCATCATCATAATTTACATTAGCTGCAGTCTGTTAGATAGATAGATATAACTTTATTGCACACCATACAAAGAATTACAACATAGTGAAAAAGGTAATGAAAATTATGGCACAATGGGCGACCTTATTCCCGACCTCTTCCAGGCAACCTTTGTATGGAGAGATACTTTCATGACAAACAGGAACGGCGGGATGCCAAGTCCAAATTAAATAAAAAAAAACATACTACTCCTTACTATGGATCCAAATACATACTAATCTATCTGATATAGGTATTCTTTTAGTATTTCTTTATTCTGTGACATAGACGTTTTAATGCCATTGCGCCCTTTCCTTAGCTTGGTGCATCGCACTTCCAAAATATATCACCCTGCTCACCTACCCACGTGGAGATTATGGGCAAATCCCTTGAACAGAAGTTAAACAAATATAGGTAAGTAAGTACATTACCCTGTCGCATAAAAGCAAATGAGGCCCTCTGAGTATTGTTTAACATACATTTAAAAATTCCATTACACCCATACGACCCATTAGAATTTCCATTCCAATGGTAAATGGATTCAATGCGCAGAGCCAATATAATGAGTTAGGGCCCACTTGGGAGCAAACTGCTTCGTTTATTTGCTCATAAAATAGGCATTTTCCCATTTCAGTTACCAAAAGTGTTGATAGACATTGAAAGTTAAAACACAGTGAAACATTAGGACAGTCTGAAAACCTGCTTCCCAGCGTTATCACATTTGTACATTTATAAGATAAAACACAAGTAAAATTTGTATTTTAGAAAAAACAAATTGAATAGTACGTATAGTAATACTGGGGATGACGAATGAAAAATTCTAATTAGTCCGTCATTTATATTATCAAAAAATATTGGACACGTATTTTTTATTTTGTCAAATAAACAAAAAATGCCAAAGATATAGTGATAAAGTTCCGCGTGACGTCACTAGCTAGAACACTTTTTACCTAGCCGTGACATCACAAGCCCCAACTCCCGAACTCTGACGCTCTTTATCTCCGCCAATTTTTATTTATTTGGTAAAAAAATAAATAGGAGTGTAATATTTTTCTGACGTACTAATTAGAATTATATTTTTTTTATCCAGTATATTTATGGCGTGTGTGTTCTAAGATGGAGCACGAAGGTTCAGAGCTATTCACGCAAAACTTAGAGTGTCCTCAATTATAGTTATCAGGAAAGAAAGAGGATGGCAGAAGGTCCAATCCTTGTAAGAAAAATGTCCAAGTATTAAGGTAATTAATAGCCAATTAAATAATATTACTAAGTTGATGGATGTAGGGCGTTGCATCGTAGAGCACGTTCCGGAAAAACGTGATCTACGATGCAATGCTTTGTGATAGGTAATGGTTACTTAACATATATAGGTAATGGCCCACCTGGGCCATGTGCATGTTCCATCTTCAAGTAGTATAAAAAAAACATGGATCGCGGAAACGCCGGGATTCACTCTGTAATCCATTGAAAAAATCCATTAATAGATTCGATTCCAATTCCACTGAATTTCATTTTTTATAGAAGTATAAAAACGATTTGAAATTTGAGATTAGAAATATAAACTGCCATTAAATTATCATTTTTTTATACAAACTGGCATCCTCGGTCCTCCCGATAGTAAGCGGTTCCCGTAGCCTGTGAACACCGTCAAGAGCACGTCCTTTTAAAAATTTAAAATTAACATATTAAATTAACAAAATAAACCATATTTTAAATTAATCTCTCGTCAATGAACTAAGTAAATAGGTACATCTTTTTCATACAAATAATAGTCTATCTAACTGTGGTACTTCGACAAAACATCGCGCTGTTTACTTTAGTCATCATCATTATTGTCATCATCATCATCTGCCTCAGCAGTACACTGCTGGAAAAAGAAACACACTCCCAACGAGCTATTGTCTCCCTGTGTCCTCTGTTTGCTATAATATAACGATAAACACACAAACACTAAAAAAAGGTTTAAAATTATAAATTTCTTTATTACACTGTCACTCCTTATGTACTTAACTGATTATCGTGAAATTTCGCATACACGTTTGTCAGGGGTACAAAATATGTCGTAGGCTATCTTTCATCCAGAAAAAAAATCGGAGTGGTAGAAAAAGTACTTTGTTGCGAGCGAAACCTTACTAATAAATACTACAGAGGGCTTACCAAAGGTTTTTATAATTTACGAAAACTTTATAAGTTTCGGTATCTTTCCATACATTTTCAGTACAGCGCCTCTAGGGAAACGTGCATGAACTACGAAAATGTATGGAAAGATACCGAAACTTATAAAGTTTTCGTAAACTATAAAAACCTGTGGTATTTACTTTTATTTTATTTTACACTTAGATCCTGTGCTAATTTGTTCCAGTCATTTTCTAAGAAGTCCGCGTAGAAGATGGCGTGACGAAACCTTACTAATGTTAAAAAAGTGAACGTTTTTGAAGATGTATGGATGTGTTACTCTTTCACCCAAAAACTACTAAACGAATTAAGATGAAACTTGGAATATGCATAGTTTGTGACCTAGATTTACACACAAGCTATATTTTATCCGGGAGCCACGCGAGCAAAGCCGCGGGCGGAAACTAGTATACTATATTCCTTTGTAATCATTAACAAGTTAAAAAATTTATTCGAACAAATTCGTAAATTATTCAAAATAAAAAATAAATTTTATAATCAAACGTAACATCTATTGCTCTACTGTGACAGCGCTACTATCATTATTATTAATTGAAATTACAACTAATAATAAACGAGTCATGCATACGTTGATGCCATAAACAATTTTGTAATTAATGGATAATTTGAAACCATTAACAACAACATTTTACTAGTTACATTATCGCATAGGCATAATTAATAGTTTTCAGCAGACTGTACAGTTGACCTAAAAACTAGTTTCGATCGCGTACCTTTATGTTTTCTTATTTGATTTCATGGCTATCATATCACTACTTCCATGGAGGCCTATAATGATCACCATTTCTATTTTCCGTCTCCACATGTTGTTCATATTACTGGTACCAAGTTACTTGGACAAATTGAGTGGTTTTGGCACTCTGAGGAACCTCCTGAACAGCCAGTGAAGGATTTATCAGATCTCACCTGTGAAAGGAAGCTTAGTGCCAATATGTCACGTGCTTCGGATTAACACGGGCCCTACTGAGGCCTTTATGTTAATCAAGGTCACAAACTATGTATATTGCAAGTTTCATTCAAATCCGTTACGGAGTTGAGTGACACACACACACACACACAAACTATTGCATTTATAATATTAGTGTGATTTTATGGGGTTACAAACGTGTTGCAAAGATCTTGGTTTCGCGAAAATAGTTATCACTTTGCTCATCATCATTTAGCCCGTTAACAGTCGTTAGGGGCACGCACACCCAAATCAAATGAATAATCTATGAATAAATGTTGTGAATAAATTAATTACTGCAATAAATAAATAATGAGTTGCGGGTGGACTATTTAGTTTGTAAGTTATTTGTTTGAAAATAAAAGCGTAAAACATTGCAAAATAAATAGCGATGAGAGAACGAGAGGCCAATAATGACGCCAGTAAAAAAACACCTGTTAGGTATAGGCCTCCTCCCTCTTCGATAGCACAAGGCTAGCCGCCTTCAAGCTACTCCTATGTATTAACATTGTATTTAACATTTTTGATTATTTCCCTAGCTGTTTCTCTGGCTCTCTTCGAACTAACTAATGGTAGTTTTAATTAGAAAGTTTTTAAAGTAAAGTGAATACACACACAACGAAGAAATATCGTGATTTTTAAGGACGTATTCCACAGAAATATATTTTTAACCTAATATGTACAATTAGTGATATTTAGAATACTTTAAATTTTTCTAAACTCATTTAATTGTTGCATAACTTTTAGTCACAGTATAAATACCTACTTTTAAGTATTTTATATTTTTGTGTAGACCTATTTGAGATTAATGTAAAACATTATCTTTTGAATCAGATACATTTTCTTGAAAGGACAATTAAATTTCAGTACAAACAAAAATAAACAACGAAAGAAAAAATATTTTTTTATTGTTTGTAAATTCTTTATAGCTGTATTTTTATAAATATAATACCTTTTTACCCAAGACCAATCTCATAAATAGTCAAACAATTTATTTTACAATTTACAAAGACAATTTCAAAGTCTCAGAATCAGGTCAGGCGTCTGGTCAAAGGCTGTCACAAAGTAATTGGAGTCGGGAATCCCACCTTACACTCTTCGGAGCAAATTGAATGCTATCTAGAATTGTTTTAATAATTTAAAATGGTAGTGACTTGAACTTTTAACCTACAGACTTCACTTAGCTATTTTTGCTGGAAGGTCGAATCTCGTATCGATTCGTCAACTAAGTCAATTGTAAGGAAAGCGATATAATAAACTTTAATTACGAATGGCAGAGATAATGGAGATAGAAACATATTCGAAAATTGACCTCTGAGGCGCAGTGGGCGAAGGATAGACTGAGACGCAGAAGGTTGCGGGTTCGATTCCTGCTCTTGTTGAGTTTTTTAGTAAAATATGTATATATTTACAAAAAAACATATATTTAAGTAATGTTTCAGTCATGAGGTTCCCATAATATAATAATTGGGGTGTAAGGGGTTCCAACCCCTATCTCCGGAACCCAAGCCAACCTCACCTGCACGTGGTACACCCTGCTAACTAACAAACGGGGCTCTGGCGGCCGGCTGATTGCGGCATAGCGCAGCCTACATCGGCACAGCTAAATCCCCTGGCCGCCGACCGACGGGCAGCAGCGTCGGCGGTGCGAGAAGCTGTACCCTGCGATCCCCAACCCGCATGCCCAGCGTGGGGATTATGGGCATATCCCCCTTCTTATACGGGAGGCCTATGTCCAGCAGTGGACTGAATAGGCTGTTGTTGTATTTGTTGTTGTTCCCATAATACAAGCTCTGCTTAGGGTGGCTTAGGTTGGGTCCATTATGATCCTGTGCTACGGTGTTCGGCATGATTATTATTTACTAATCCAAAATTTTTGGACCATTTTATCTATATTCAATAATATTTGAAATGGGGATAGATCTAAATTCATGTATTAGTAGATAGGTACATTCATAGATCAATCTATTTTTGTCTTTGAAGCCCACCCTGCCATAAATACTTTAATTGTAAAAACCAGACAAACCATTTTTTAACCCTTTTCATTCCACAACTAGGCCAAAGTCTTCCCCACGAATTACCATAAAAAAACAGTCTCGAGCCCTTTACGTCACCGATAAAAACCATAAAACATTACAAACAAAATCCAATATTTCCTATATTTTATTCTTTCGGAATATGGTCCCAGTGGAGAACTCCCTCAAACGCACTAGCTAAATAAGCCAACAATGCTCACAATATATTGAAGAAAATCCAACGAGGCACAATCCAACACATAAACATTGCATAACTCACACGCGCTTGTACGATGAAAGCAAAATGCGAAATGTATTTTGCGTCTTAGAGCCTATGAATGTCGGAAAAGTCCCATTATGAAATTCGGAATACAAGCGGCGTAATCTTTTCGCATAAAAGTGCCTCCCTCGCTCCATTATTACGGGGTATATAAGTATTTGATTTGGTTTCACAATGCGTTACTAATCATTTATTTCTAAACAATAGAAAAACAACAACAGCCTATAGGCCAACGCTGAATATTATCCCCTAATAAAAAGGTGGGCTCTATTTTAGTTATAAAACGAATGCGAAATAAACTGATTGATACATTTTACAAATACGGGATTGTTACGTACGTCTAATCAATTTTCAATATTTTAACAAAATCACGTCAACAACACTAGCCTATATCAATCAGTTATAGTCTTTCAGATAATTTGAACAGGTAATTTCGACATTTTAGGGTTCCGTACCCAAAGGATGCCCAACGGGATCTTACTACTAAGCCTCCGCTATCCGTCAGACTATCAGCGGGCTATATCTCATGTAATACTTAGATAGAGACTAGAAATTTTCAGTTTGTACATATTTCTATTGCTGCTTTATCAACAAATAGTAAAATTAAATATCTTGTATGATGGTACGCCTTGATACCCTTCGTATGTGAGTCCAACGCGTACTTTACCGTTTTTTCAAATGTATTTCATGGATAACCTATTTACTGGATCATCCGATATTTGAAAATACCCATATACCTAATCATAAATTAAAAAGGATCTAGAAAGTAAAGGAAAGAATACTAGCTACCGATCAAGTTATTTTCCAAACAAAGAAACTAGATCTGGAATGTAAAGGAAAGAATACTAGCTCTCGATCAAGTCATTTTCCAAACAAAGAAACTAGATCTGGAAAGTAAAGGAAAGAATACTAGCTATCGATTAAGTCACTTTCCAAACCAAAAAAAAATAGATCAACAGACACACACACAGATACAAACGACAAACTTATAACTCTTTTGCATCAGAGGTTATTAAACATACTAGTGAGATAAAACAACCTTTTCATCTCCCCATCTCGGAAGGAGTATATTTGCTCTTCGATATCTGAGTGCAAAAGCCTTTTTATCCGCTAGAGGATAAAGTAAAATTGAATTTAGAACATCGTATGCACTATGTTTGTAAATTCGAAAAATCATAAAACCTATTTACTTCTACCTCCATGGCGCCGAATTTATCATACAACCTATTTTCATTTGATAAAACCTCAGACTCAAAACCGTCTTGGTGTACTTTATTTTATTTTTTTACTTTAAATGTTAAACTAATGTTAATCTTTTTTATTTATTTAGTAATTTCCTCGCTGAGGTGGGATGAAAAGTTACGGGTTGCACTCAAGTGCAAAGATTTTTCACCTCGTGCTCTTCGTGCCTCCTCCTCGTGCTCTAATTTTAGAATCCATCGCTTGCTCAGTTATCAAAATTGAGCACGCGGTTAAAAAGCAACTTTGCACTTTTGTATAACAAATAACTATTTCAAAGCCCATTCGTTGTTGAATCGGTTTCAAAGTGGCAGCAAAATGAAGGATTTGTAACCTTATTCTTACTAAGTAAGGGCCTCCTCCAATTCCACTTATCCACCCTGGATACAATTTTTCCTCATTTTTAGCTACACCAGAAAAGGTTTATTTCTTACTTTTTTTACAATACTTGAAGATGAATCAAGCACATGACCCCACCTGATGTTGAATAGTAACATTTACCATTGAACGAAGCATTGCAGTGTAGGTCACGAATTTTTTAAACATGCCCATGAATCAAAGCCGTCTATTAACTTTAGACATCTAGGTATATATATATCTATAACACCGTTAACTTTTTATCTGATGTTACCTATTACACAGTATTGCATCATAGACCACGCAGGTCATTGTCCGACGAAGGTAACGAGTGTGGTATAAGCCTTATATATGCCTGTAATTTCACCGTAACCCACACCCTTCAATCCGAAACACATCAGAAGAAGAAGAGAAGAAGAAAAAACATTTATTTCGACACAAGAAGGCAGGGACACTGTACAATGTACTACACAGGTTACATTATAAAATACAAATCACAAAGGTATATAAAAATAAGCTTAGTACCTATGAGCAGAGGTGGTGGCCAAGGTAGATTTATAAAAGTACCTAATATATAAGCCCCTTATAGCCACCCTGTGCCGAAATAGGGGTTGGCTCAGCATGTGCTGAACGACGGACGCTCAGCGCTGATTTTCAGCCAAAAACCTATGTATTAGTTGGCGCTACGGACAAGTTAGGTGGCAAATAAATAGGTTTAATCATCAATGCTGCTTCACTGCAGAAATAGGCATGGTGGTAGTATTTCTCCGGACGAACCATTTACAAAGAACTCTACTAGTCTTAATCTATTGCAGAAATTCTAACTTATTACTTTGAATGCAATAGTGAGTACAATTGTGTATTTGTTTGATAACCAGCGTAACAAACAATGTTTGCTTGTTTTTTACGCTTTCACACCCTAACTACTCAACCCATACTCGTGCAATTTTCTATGCGCGTTGTCAGGGGTACATAAAAGAACATAGGGTACCTATCAAAAGTACTGTTACCGACGAATAGAAAAATAATTTTTAATGCAAGCGAAGCCGTGGATAAGTGCTAGTCAAGATATAAAGTGTCATAGCTTCTATAACAAGTTCATATAAAAAGTTGAAAACCATAACAACAGACACATTCCAAGGAAACGATCACACAAACAATACCAACTTGCACACTTACAACTTTGCCCTAATTTTCTACCAATCCCTAGGGAGCGAGCTATAAACAAAAACAAAATCTTTGGAAGAATTACTGCAGTCTGCGAGAACAGTTGGATAAGTCGTTTAAAAGTCGATCTAAAACGTTTGTGGTATGGCTTCGGTGTTCTCAGCAGATCACTTCTTTTGTTTGGTTTTGTTTTTGCTGAAGTACTACATGTAAAATTATAAATAATATTCATTAAAAGTTTTAACTCAGTACGTCTATTCACTCGTTTTAGTGTGTAATGTTTGTAGCGGAAACTTCGCAGTTTCCTAAACACTTGTGAAAGTATGAGATTTACTAACCTACTTATTTATTTTTACCATCACTTTATACCGTATATTTGATATATTATTGTAATGACAAATGTATGGTAAGCGTAAAGTAAGCCATATTTACGTTACGCTTACGATACATAATGTGGTTGAATCATGATTCACCGTCTGTAGTGACCCAGCTAGTACCTCAATTTTCTGGTACATCGTAGAAGTTTTCCAGCTGGCTCGTAAACCTCAAAAAGTTGAAGTACAAGCTGGAGGTAATCTCACGATTCCATCTTACATCTACATAGGCTATTTCGTGCTTATTGCTCAAGTTTAAAGCAAGTGACGAGTAGAAGCGGATTAACTTACTATTGATTTTCGTAGAAGAAATACACGAGTAGTATAGCAAACACTGCAAACTAAGTAAACTAGGCCCAGTAAACTAGGGCTATAAAAATTGCATCTTGCTGGCTATTTTTATTGACTTATTTTTTATTGGCAAATATATGCCGACCAGCAACCGCCAGCTCTGGCGCCCTACCCACCAACTCGCACTGGACCAGCGTGGTGTGTTATGGTCCAAACCCCTTCCTTCATGAATCACACCAATATACACTGTCCCCAAGTGCCCGGCGACCCGGAGGTCGACGCATTTTATTGAACTCTTCAGAGAATATTAGAGGAATTTACACTAAATATATATCAATTGTCTAACGAGACAATTGATTAAATTGATTCAACGGAATATCCTGTAATGAATTTCCGAAAATTCACGTCTGATACCATATTTTTCTCCATTCATGTTTGTTTTTTTATGGTGTTTAATATCAGCAAATTTACTAGCGCTCAGAAGATACAAGATATTTATTTGCATAGATAAGTGTAGGTAACATTAGGTCTTAGGACTAGTTTTAAAAGTACATGACTTATTTACCCTTTTCAGGCATCGCAAATTAGGGGTAGAGGGCGCTTAAAACAAATACTTATGAAAATAATGAACAATTAACAAAGTTTACATAATATGAATACATTTAAATTGTAACTTTTTGAGTACATACTCCAAAAGTTACTCCAAATATTCCTATACTGTAAAAAAACACTTTTCTGTAAGTAATTTTTTAAGTTTTTTAACAAATATATGAGATCTGCTTTCGTTTTTTATTTCAGTGGGAAGTTTGTTAAAAAATCTTACAGCCATACAATATGGGCTTTTACTAAGCATTTTTATTCTAGAGTATAGTAGGTAAAGTTTATCTTTGTGACGGGCATTAACATTGTGTTTTTCTTATTTTGGTTAACTTTTTACTATTTTTATGAACAAATGTGCAAATATCTAATATAAAACTATATAATTAAAATTATGGTAATTAAAGGGTTAGAACTATATAATTGCGTTGTGTGAAAAAAACACAAAATATAGACTTTTCACTGGGCCATAATTTGAAAATCTTCGACAAAGCACGAACGTGAAGAAGATTAGAAGATATTTTATATTTTTCAAATTTTTTCTTCTTCTTTTCAATTGAAATACGTAGATTGCTACCACTCGCACCTCCTCAACATTAAAACTTCAATATAGATTTAAACGCAATAATGTAGACAGCATTATCATCATCAGCCCTAAGCAATCCACTGCTGTACTGTATAGGACTTATGACTTATCCCTACGTAATAATGTAGGTAACATCATTATCATCAGCCAATCCACTACTGGACATAGGCCTCCACTTATGAGCGACGTTGCACCCTGTCCTCACCTCGACGCATCCAGCTTCTAACAGCAGCCTTTCAAAGATTGTCATTCCACCTGGCCGAAGGGTTTCTGTGACTTAGGTGTGGGTTGTCTTGGAGGAGCTATTTCAATTATTATCCAAAACTTTTGACATGGACCAAACAATTCTACTAATCTAATTCAATTTGCAAACACGAGAAAGGACGTCATTTTCATTTCATTCCGTCACTTCGGAGTTACTGCTAGTTCTAAAGGGTGCTTATTAGAGTACCTCGTTCAAATGACTAGGGTAAAACTTAGAGTAAATAAGCTAGCAATAGAACTTGATGTCTTGGCCTAATTTCATGGGTCAAGTCGTAACTTTGTCATTTTATGTTTATACCTTAGACTTTTTGAGCAAACGGATCCAGTTTCGATTACACGAATAAAAAGGTTGATTTTCATTTACTATTTGTGAAAAGCTTTTAGAGGCCTCATATAGTAACTCAGTTGCAATGCACGCCGAAATGGTCGGCACTGGACCTTTATTTGTAAACTTTGATATATCATATTATGTCCAAATTCAAAGAAAGTTAATTGACAAACTGTCAAAGTTTGTAAAACTGAGTTACTAAATGCTGCCTCTGGACATAGACATGAGACACATCATTTATTTGCCACTTAGCACACAATACAGAATGCTTAGGTATTATGGTAGTGGTACTATACTTGGTACCATGGTATTTAATTTCAGTTTACTAAAATGTATGTATGTGTATGCTACAGCAGCAAAAGGGCCTCGAATCAGCATAATGCCTACAGATAGAGCAGTAGGCGCTGTTATTCTACTGAGATCACAACTGCCACAAGACCTTTTGAGAATAATTTTAAAGGAGAGAAATATTTTAATAAAATTATATAATTTTATAGGAATGAGAACCTAGTCAGACAGCGTTTTTTCTAACAATGGCGAAAATAAATCATAATGTTAAATTAATATAAAGCGGAGAATTCACTAGACGAACATCACTAGATAACAAGACGGTAACTGAAGATTGAAATATTGCGTTAAAACACAAAAATAGTTAACAAATTGTATAAATTAATTAATTAAAAATCGTTGTTTTGTTTTACTTAACTCCTTTTGAAATGAAGCAAATGTTATCAATATTTAATTCTACAAAAAATAGTTTGGATAGCTGTTTGAATAAAACTTAAAAATGTTAATCACACTAATAATAAATATGCGAAAGCTTGTCTCTGTGTAAGTATGTTTTTACCCACTCATCTCCTTAACGACTAAACGGATTTCGATGAAACTTAGAATACACATAGTTTGTGATCTAGATTAACACAAATGCTTTTTAGCCGAGCGAAGCTGCGGGTGGACCTTCTATATAATATTGTAACAACATACAATTTTCACTGACAATCTTCATCACAAAAACATATTTCTACTATGGACAAATTGCTAAACATGGTTTATTGTCCCAAATATTACATTAGCAATTCAAATCACAATAGAATTACTTTTTCAGCAAAAAATATTTTGCCATTACATGTTCAACTTACAAGATCCTAGACAGTCATTGACCAGTCTACAGAATAACAAGGGTTTAAAAACGTTTAAACTGTTATTTGCGACTAGACTGTTGCTCCCATCTTTAAAAATATCTGTGAATTTTATGTCTAAGATTAGCTGCACGAAAAGTTAAGATGAAAATGGCATAAGAATATATTTCTAGTAACTTTTTTGAAGCTCTCGTGGCGTTTTACTTCAGTATTCTTAGTAGATCATGCTGGTTAAGCAACACTCCGCCTGGTCACTATTTAGATGGGTGACTGTTTAGTGGTATTTAGATCTGGTGCTTCCGTGTTTCAGAAGGCACGTTAAGATGTCGGTCCCGGCTTATTCACTGGTTTAGCCATGTCGAAGGTTTTTTTGCGGCCTTTAAACTCCGATTCCAGATTTGGCCACTAATTCATAAGAAAAAAGAATAAAAGAAGTAACATTATTGACTTAAAACTTGTCACCTATTTTGTTACTAATCGAGTTAACTTAAAAAATAAGTGTTGCAGTTGACTTCAATTTCCTATAAATAATAATGATGTAGTGGTTCTATAAAAGCGTTACGGAGGTTTTGATAATGGAAGAAAAATCTTTCTCCTCGGCAATTATTATTACTATCTGATTAGTTGGGTATATTTTTTATTTTTTCTTTCTTAATCGCTCTATCTAATGCATTACATCTTCTATCCCTAAAGTGCTATTTTCTAAGTAATATAAGTATGTATTTATAAAAAAAGCCATATAAGTAGTATATCAGTTATGTGGTTCCCATAATAGGTAAAAGCTTTGCTAGATTGGGGCCATAATTGATGCCGTGTTCGGTATTATTTAACTTTAACTGACTTCAAAAAGGAGGAGGTTCTCAATTCGGTTGTATTTTTTTATACCCCAATCTTTTACTTAGGAACTACTTTTCTGTGTGAAGGCTCTATTTTTTGTTTTTTTGATAAAGACTCCCTGTGACTGAACGTGATAAAATCTTTGATGTTATTTTGAACAGAATTTTATCCTTTATCTGGATTATCCGAGAAACAAAACACGGAATATGAATATCCTGAAATCTTTTTAACGGATTTACTTCACGGCTTACAAGACTTATAATGGGGTTAAATATTTAAGCGGGTCTTTTTATATTTACAAATCGTGGCCATTTCTTTTGATTTTGACAAAGTAATTCACGTAACCACAAGGTCGTTTATCCTTTGTCAATCGTTTCTTTAGAAATATCCCTCAAAGGTAGCCTGAGTTGAGTAAACACGCTTACATAAATAAGTTTTGTTTTAAATCCAGGTCAACCGATATTTGGAAGCTGACAGCCGAATCCATACGATCAAATGGAAGCCCCGTTTTGTAGGTAGTTTTAGTAAAACGAGATTTCCGACTGATTTTTAGTATACATGAATAATTCAGTTCAGACATTGATTTATTAAAGCTGTGAAATGTAAATTGCAAAAATAAAATAAAAACAGGTGTAAACGTAAATTTATTTTTTGCGAATGGAAATCTATCGTTTGTTTTTTGTTGATCCAAAGAGTTTAAGAATGTCCTTACTTTGTGATAAACTTTTTAGGAAAAAAAATTCAATCAATTAATTATTGAAATTAAATGAGTTACGTTAAGTGAAATTTAAATTACGTGCTTTTGCTCATCTTTATGTGTCTTCCAAAGCATGAACACAAACATGCTTAGGGGGTCTACTAAAATTCACCAACATAAGAAATTAAGTGTTTCGTTTCGTGCGATTGGTACTCGTTATCAAAAGAAAACCGGAATTTCGACACAAAGTCCAAAAGTTGTGCACCCTACTCTAATTCACAAAACATACGATTTCAATATGGGAATTGACAGTACAAAATTCAACAAATTGCGCGAAACGAAGCACAAAATTTCGTACACGAAACGAAACCAGAATTTATGAACACCGAAGTACGCCACGACACGAGCGCACCATTTTGGCGTGAACATATATATAGAAATAGAAATAGAAAAACATTTATTTCGACACAGTTGGATAAAACAGAAAATTAATTTATCTTATGGTACAAAATAATATCTATAAATAAATAAATAAATAATCCTGGACGTCATCACACAGCATCATGTAGCCCCAAACTAAGCAGAGCTTGTATTAAGGGAACCACATGATTGATATACTACATAGATACATTTTTTTTTGTAATTACATACATATCATACATAGTAAACACCCAGACCCTTGACCCAGATCTCTTGGAATAAAGGTCAAAAGTATCAAAATTGGATTTATTTAATGAATTCACAAACATCCTTACATCTGCACAAACTTTCGCATTTATACCTAATTATTGTTATAGTTGGTTCGGATGGGAAACTGGGATAATCAACAGTATCTTTGTTTATACAGAAGGTAAGCTCCATCGAAGGCTATTTACCTATGCCTACATCCAGTAACCTAACATTATCCGAGACACAGTTGTTGCTACACTAACCGCCAGCTATTTGCGGAACCACACGCATACATTGCATGCCAATAGTGGGGGGAAGGTTGTGGGGGCTGAGGCTTTCCACTAGCCTTGGCTCTGTCAACACTTGAATGAGTCACAAAAGCTCCTGATACCTAGAGATATAGGTAGATATCTGCGTCAAAATACCTACTTATCCATCATCGTAATCAGCAGCCCGATTTCACCAATAACTTTTCTTTGCTCTCATGGATACATTTCTCTGATACTCAGAAAAATCTATTGTGACTTGGCACTTTAAGTTGACCTTCAGCTACGCGTATAGAATATCGTAATCATTTGAGCTGATAATGTTGAATATTTTTAATTAAAAAAAAAGGAAAAATTCAAAATTAATGTATTTATGTGAAATTGTAAATTTGCATTTCACTTATTTGTAAATAATTGTTATTTTTTAAATTTTGAATTTATATCAATTCGTAACACGACTGGACAGAGAAGAATTACGAAGAAACTTTGCTTAGTTTATATTTTTTTACGTTTTTCTTTCAATTTTTATTATAATCGTTAATAATAAGTAATATTTTCAAAACTTACTTGTATTTTATTATTTCAAGCCTCGCGTCGCGTCGTCAAGTCTTGTGTTTTGAACAGAAGTAAAACTTGTCCAGATGAAGTGATTTACGCGCCAACGCGTCACCTGGATAAGCTAATACGTACTATCAGCTACAAGTGTACCTTACCATCTGAAGGGGCATTTTCTGTGCAGCGACAATAAAGAACAGAACCGTTAAAAAAATTCAATTTAAACACAGACCTTTGCATCTAGTATAGATGATACAGTGCAAACCGGTAACTTTTTACTCACTGAACGGGACGTTTCTTCACAATGTTTTCCTTCACCGTTTTGAGCTTGTAGTTAAAGTGCACATTTTTCTAAACGTTAAATTCGTCAGTGCACTGCTGTGATTCGAACTGAATGGGACGTACGTTTCTTCACAATGTTTTCCTTCACCGTTTTGAGCTTGTAGTTAAAGTGCACATTTTTCTAAATGTTAAATTCGTCAGTGCACTGCTGTGATTCGAACTGAACGGGACGTTTCTTCACAATGTTTTCCTTCACCGTTTTGAGCTTGTAGTAAAAGTGCACATTTTTCTAAACGTTAAATTCGTCAGTGCACTGCTGTGATTCGAACCCACAACCTACGGATGAAAGTCGGGGGTACATCCCACTAGTCCACCATGGCTCTATCTCAACTTAGTCTTATTGTTTTCAGTTTTCACCCCAATATAATATTTCTTAGACAAATAAGAAGTTCGTTGACAACAATACATTCTAACACTTTATCTACGTTTTTGCTCGAATCCTGAAAAATAAGTGGTCAAACAAACAACATTAAACGACGGCAATAAAATTGAGCAACAAAGAGACCGTAATAACGGTGGCGATGGTCGTTGCCGACATAGTTGGACCGCCATCGATTTTTATTGCCGAACTACTATTTGCTAACAGCTTCGGGAGGCGTGAAGTTGCATGAAATGCGGGGCCGTTGTAAAAAGACCGTTTTTAATAAATTTTGGCGCAACATAAAACTTATATACTCTCAAAATAAGGAACTCGCCGTGGTCACTTCCTGGTTTTTGGCCATTGGATCTGAACTTCCATGCTTTTGTAAGGGATTTTAAGGTTGGCTTTTTCTTTTAAAACAGAATACTTATTTTTAGTTTATAACTTCCAAATTTTGTCTGTACTTTTTAGTGAGGTCAACAATCAACGTGTTAATTTCTTAAAATTTGCATTTCACTTGAATAACGTAGGAACACAAAATAAAAGTGAACCTGAAAAATCTCTATCTATTGTTCAGTCGTTTCCGATTTAAATTCTCTCTCTTTATCCTTTTTATTCTTATAATTCAACTTTTTTTTAAATATGTATGCAATCGACTATTTCTCTACATATTTAAAACTTTTTTTTGCATAGTGAAGTGGTGAACTAAGAAATAATTTCGGAAATTCCGCCCCTGAAGAGTGTATCTCTCTCGCGGGGAAACACTTATATTTATTTAATTTGTTTATTTTAGCTTCATCGGAAAACAAACAGTGCCGTATAATAAGTATCTTTGACAATAGACCATTTACGCAGATGAAGTCGCGAGGCGCGTACTAGTTAAGGAATAAATTAAAAAAACTCTGTATTACCATTAGAGCTTCCAGCTACTTTGTCCGTGTAGAGTTTTCAACTTTTACCCCCACTGCACCTCTTTTAGGATTGTAATGATTGAAAATACATTGCACCCAAGTGCATTTCATTTATCTTAATTAGGGTTGATATCAGTGGATAGAGTTTTTTAAAATTGCGTCGACCAATATTTTGGATTAAGTATCCGTAGTCCTTTTATTTTACCAAACCGCGTTTCCACCTAATCATGTGTTTGGTTTATGATGTTATGTTATGTTATGTTTATGTTTTTTCTCCTTTCTATTATTATGATTTATTGCATGCAGTTGTTTTGCGAATTGCATTAAGTATGTAACTATGGTTTAAGAAATGATTGTTTAAACAACCGTTCGTGAACTGAATAAAATAAATAAACAAAATATAATAAACAAACTAAGATTTTTATATTTAAAATTTCAACGGATTTGAACCCTCGACCTTCGGACTCGCTTACCGAGTCATGTTGAAATTTTTGAAGCGCCTTTGGTTGGCTCCACCTGCAGGGGAAACGTTCTACCAAGCCTGCTGAATGACTAAATAGCACATTGACGAGAGGTGTCTTTAAAAATCTTAGATTTACCCTGAAGTGTGGGTTAACTGTCATAATACAAAAAATCTAATCAAACTTTTCTATCGAGCAGTCACATAACTGTCATAACCATCTATTTATTTATACATAGAACACGACTCTTAACAAAACGTAAACGATCAAGAAGTCTGGTTAACATAATAATTCAGTGGAAACGCACAGTAATCCCTCTAAAAAGGCTGACACCTGAGTTCAGAGTCATCCTGTTAATTAAGCAAGTAGCAAGAATTACGGCCGTCATTATAACGGCACCGCTTTCTTCACTAACGGCTAACGGTAGAGATCACAGCTACTGAGCGTATGATAGTCAATAAAAACTAAAGTACCTAAAAATCCTGACAAACAATTTAATCAGAAATCTTATTAGAAATAATGGTCTCCAAGATAACTAATAGAAGGCTTACCAGATGGACCGCCAGGTGAAGAGACCACATCGTTGTCATATATGTAAATATCCGGATGCAGAACAACGCCGTTTGCTTTGTCGTTCGAGAGCGGGTTTAAGGCATACAAACCTCCATTTTCGAAACCCAAACCAACCTCACCTGCCCGTGGTGCATCCTGCCAAATGACAAACGCGGCTCTGGCTGATTGCTACGGCAGCGTTGGCAGTGCGAGAAGCTGTGCCCTGTGATCCTCAACCAGCATACCCAGTTTAGGAATTCTGGGCATATTCCCCCTTTATTAGGCTAGGACCAAATCCAGCAGAGGACTTGATATAGCTAGTGTTCATGTTGTTGTATGCCGTTTGAGAGAGAATGCCTGTGCCCAGCAGTAGGTCGTAGGACACGTGAAAGCAAATGCGGTGTTCGGTACTACGCCATGTTTTAAATGCTGCACTTTTAACTCGCTCTTGGCTCGTGACAATCAATGCGAACGTGTGAACAGGGCGTTAGAAGCGTGATCTTTCTAATGATGTCCATAACATGTCCAACGATGTTCAGAGAATTTTGAGCCCATAACAAGTACCACAACTTAAACTGAGATAAATTACTCTAACTCCTGTGAAAACTAGGTTGTCGTAGTTCCAACTTTGCTCATATTTGTGAAGCTTTCTCGCTTTGCTCAATTTAGATAACTGAGGCGCTTGAAGTTTTGGAACAGTGACAATAACACTTACTTGTATTCAGTGCATTATTTTATCGTTTACAGTTTATTTTGTGTAGAAAATCATTGTGTCATTTGGCAACCCCTTTATTCAATCAAACTAACTTAAACTTCAACCTTACATTTTTTTATTCAATTTTAACCATAAGGAACCTTTGTATCTTCAACTTTTTTAATTTATACCAATTCATAACGTATCAACGTATCAACATCTTGCGCTTATCAATTTGTGATATACTAACAGCTATACAAATGTTAAGAAAATAATGCAAAATTTAAAAATGCATTTATTTTCCAGATAGAAAATAATATAAAATCACAGTTTTGTTTAAGGTTTGAACCAGCGACTTCCGGATCAGAAGTCGAGGACCCCACGACCGGGCTAATAGGACTCCGCCACAAGGGACAAAGTTACTCAACTGTACGAGTCGTATTCCACTGAACTCCTGACCTCGTTTGTGACCGCAGTGGACGTGCGGGGTAATTACCGTTGCACATTTTACACACAATGTGGCTCATGGCTCTGAAGGCTGTGAAGGCTTTTAAATTGTAGACGTTGCTATGTTATGAAAAAGCTAATCTGAGGTTTATTTTTATAGTGTTCTAGGCATGTTTGTTATGTCATTTCGGCATAGCTTTTTTTACTTTCTGACATTTGTAATAAATGGCATAATACTATAATGCAATATTTAACATAAATAAATGGATGGATGAATCTAAGGAAGTGAAATCGTGTTGGTAATTATTGCACTTATATTATGTGGGTTTCTTTGTGTAGGGTGTTATCTCTTGAGCTACTAAACCGAATCTTAAAATTCTTTCAAAAATATTTTGGAGGGTTCATTCAAATTATCCTTAGTGAGTTCGCACCAATGAAGATTTCATGTTTTTTGACAAATTATCCTTATTCTACTCAGAATCATGTTGGTTGGGGATAGATAGATAGATAGATATATAGATGAACTCTTTATTGCAAATAACACCAATTAAATACCAAAAAATTACAAAAACGGAGAAATGAAATAGTAATGTAGGTAATATGGGCGGTCTTATCGCTTAAAGCGATTTCTTTCAGACAACCAAGAATGGAAAGAATAGAATAGAGATAAATGGAATGAAAAAATATCTGTTTACAATTTGAGTTATTTAACCTTTTAATAATTGACAGATGAAAGACCATGCAAATGAAGTTGCGGTCAGGCAAGAGATTCTATGATTTCTTTCTGTTCTTTCAGCTGCAAGTGGGCGTGAAGCACACACTCAACCCGATGTACAGATAGTCCGGAAACTGGGTCGAGTCAGGCATGCGTACGGAGGACTGTTTCAAAGGGGGTAATAATGCACTTGACGCCCCTTATCAAAGCTTTTGTTTGAACTAGTGAGCCCAAAATGAATGCTATACAATTCTGTTTTTATTTTTAACCATTAAACCTGTTTGAAAATTACATAATAATATAGGGTTAGAGCAGATAGAGCTCTTATAATATTTGTATTGAACATAAAATTTTTATATATACATATTTTATAGATCAAAAAAGTAGATAGAAATAGAAGCTCTTAAATCAATTTTATCTTTATTATTAACAAAAACTTTGGATAACGTTCAACATAACAAACTTCAACAAACTTCAACTATAATTTTTTTAACTTTTCAATCATATATTAGGCATAAAAATTTATAATGGACAAGGTCAACCAGGAGAGACCGTTATTTGCTTTTTGCGACAATTCCTGTGATTTCGCTAGTCTTTCAAAAATCATCTCCACCATCAGCAGTTAACAGTCCACTGCTGAACATAGGTCTCCCTTAATAAGAAGGTGGATATGCCCATAATAATTTGTGTAATATGGACTATGCGTCTGAAATAACCGATTTTTTTTTTTTATTTACAATCCCTACGCTTTGCTTATGGGTTGAGGATTGCACGGCAACTGACAAACCGTATTTTGTTTATTTAGACGTCGCTGAAACGTTGGTACTGGTAGGGTACTCATGAAAAGGTGCTGCCCCTTACCTGACTACACTCCTGCTTACACGCATACCGACCAACAAAAACCGGGTAAGCGTTGTTCAACCTTATAGACAGTGACAAAGGAACGCTTAACGGTCGAATACCTATAAAAGGCTCGAAAATTTTCGCAAAACATGACGAACGGTTCGACAATGTTGACAAATTGTTTGAAAACAATGTAATTAGTATGAAGGGAACAGCTTCCCTGTGCCAGAGGGAGAATTGAAGTTTTAACATGTGAGTCTCCTCTCTCATGTATTCAAACTTTTAATGAGAATATGGCTCTGTCATGTAATTAGGTATTTTCTCATAGAAACAGGATAATAATTGTATCTTATACTTGTAATAAAAATATTTTTTTATATTTTATTATTGAAAAAATTGATAGATCTGAAAACAAATGTATTACTAAATAGTTACAGAAGTGTGAGTAGGTACTATCTACAGGTTGTCCGAAATGTTTGACCATAACATCAATTGGACGGATGGCACAATTGGACAATGCACTGCTGGTTTTAGGCAGAGATGCTGGTTGAAGATTAATTTGGTCCGAAAGCATTTTAAAAGTTTAATGAAAAAAATATTAGGCCTAGGAAAAACTGAAGTTATCTTCGACTGCGGGATGTAGGTCTAGGGAGGGGGTTTAAGACAGTTTTTCGTGGAAATATTTCAGTGGTACCTTTACCAGTAAACTTTAACATGTTGATGATGATCATGATGTTGACTTTCTATTTATAATTAGTATGTATTTAAAAAATACAAGTAGTGTAAGAGTCATGGTGGTTTCAATAATCCAAGCTCTGCTTAGTTTGGGGCTAGATGATGCTGTGTTATTATATCCAGCATTATTGAATACTAGCAGCCCGCAAGCAACTGCGTTTACGTGTACTTGTATATCACATTAATAAATTACAAGCATTAATTTTTATTTATGTCGATTTTTTGGCTAGGAACCCTGACGGGAGTCCCCAGGTCCCAAGTTTCAAAGTCAATAACGGATACAGACCGTAGAATTTTTTTGTGTTATATTACCTAATAAAGATCTAATAGTATGTACTTTTTCAAATCATATAATCTTTGGGCTGGAACCTGTTCTGATCGATACCATCAATATTGCAAAAAAGTTTAACATACCATCAAAAGAATATAATTAAGATTTTGTATTCAAGAACAATGATATTCTGAATCGTAATTTCGACATAATGAAGACATCTTCATACACTTCAGAAAATCTCATTCTTCGCTTTGTTCTAAATGAGAGTTTTGAGAAAATTCATTCGCGTTTGCGTCGCTCAGAGAAAATGAATTCATTTTAGCATTTTGAAAGAGTTCTTTGGTATAAATTTTTGATAAATATAGCAATTATGTTGTATTTTTAACAGACTTCAAAAAAGGAGATGTTCTCAATTCGGTTGTATTTTTTATATTTTTACCTCGTAACACCGTCATTTATGAACCGATTTTAAAAATACTTTTTTCATTTGGGAACATTTGCAGAAAAAATATGAGTAAGTTTGTCAAAAGTACTATTTTTAAATTAAAAGTTTTTTCTTGATATTGAAGCAGCTGTCATCCGAATTCACTACTACTCAAATAGTTTTGCTTTTATGTGGTGATTAAATTAAAGTTTTTGGCTAAGACGATCTCAAAACGGTTGACTAGCGTTTCAGTATAAGAGCGATTTTGTTTGACTCATATGTTTTGAATGAATAAATGAATGAATGAAAATACTTAGAAAAGATATGTAAGAAGATTATTTATTGTTTATCATAGGTTATTAATACTTACTTAATATTTGTGGTATCTCTATGTTACCAACTTAATGGGTGCACAATAATTTGTAGGTAAAGGAGAATGCCGAGAACCCGTACCAATTGCGTTAAAACCGAACGTATCCCATAAAGTTTATTATATTTTATAAATGACATTAATATTTTATTTAGTTTTACACACCGACGGGATTAATAATCGAGTAAAAAATATATTATTTATTTGGTTTCCGCCACACGCCGCCATTAGACTGTAACAACCAATGATATATACGTTACTATGGCAACAAGCATTGATGTAAAGTGTTGCTATGGCAATAACCCTCATTTTTTATTATTTTGACAGTAGAATCGACTAAAAACTTATTGGAGATTTTTTTGACGCACTCACTTGCGTCACTCACAAACTTGCAAACTTTAAAATTATTCGTTTAGTGTTGTATTTTAAAGTTTATTAACCATGCAGTCAATTTTCATTTTTAATTCATTGGTAATTGAATACTTATTAAATTATTTATAAAAACAACAAACAGAATCTTCAAAAGGAAAAGGTTCAATGGGCGGTCTTATTGCTTGGAAGGGGTATCTTCCAGACAACCTTTGTATATGAAGGTATTTATTTGATTACTGTAATTTATTACTTTTCAGTCGTCAAGGCATGCCTTCGGGCGGCCTAAAAACTCCGACAGCAGAGTTAGCCACTAGCTCATACGAAGGAAGGACTGTTATTTTAAACTTTTATAGTTATATAATTAGAGGTAGTATTTAGTCATGAAAAAGATCTTATCAATGAAGGCTTCTAATCTTCTAGACGATCCATCAAGCTAAAGTGTTTTTGCCACAGATTGAATTGAATCGCCTATCGGTTTTTGCCCAGCTTTCGTCTCGGCTGAAACTAGATCTGTCAACGTCAACTTGACGTTTCATTTGTGGAACTGTAGATTTTGAGAGAGGAGAAGGAACATGTTAGGCGATCACGATTTCAACCTGAACTGACTTATCATAAGCGTAACTAAGAATGTTGGCGAATGACAAATTCGTGTACTTGTCTTCGTGATCGAGCCTCTAACCTTTGGAGGAAGCTTATACTGTCAAAGGCGGGGTATTCTTATCTATGTACTTGCATGAATTGCATGTTATTAACAAAATCATTTATTATGCCCGCAGCTTGCTAAAGCAATGTGGCACAGATGGATAAGTGTGCCGCTAGGTTTAAGTACGGTAGTTATGAGCTATGTACTAAGGAATAGTCAAAATCAATTCAAAATTTTTTATCCTCTCGCCTCGACCACCGCGTGCGGAGTGAGTTAAGCAGGTCACTATAATTAATGTTATGTAACAGTATACTAATGGTAGTATTATATCTTGTTCTGTGCTTTAAGCAGAGATACAAATCCCATAAGGTTCAACAAATTTGGATAGCATTTTAAATTTGTGTTTAAGCAGCGTAAGGTTATTGAGATAGATACAACGTAAGTTTCCATTTTATCATTCTCAGTACTTCTCGCTTTATCGTATTTTGATAAAGCAGATAGCCCATTGCCTTGTTCCCTCTGATATTTGCACGTACTTTGTACTTTACTATTGACATAATGCCCTCTGAGTATGCCCCTTTGTGTAGTCTACTCTACTAAATCCTCTCTTACAGGCTATATTAAGCACTCGTATGTTTTCCTTTTGCAGAGCTAACCAACAGCGCAGCAAAAGTTTTAACTCACCAAACTTTCCTCGGTAGAAGGAGTCTTTGAAATAGTGGTTTAGGTGCTAAATATATATATGTTGTTTTTCTAACTGTTATAATCTTTGTTATTATTTGCTGAGATTCGATGTGCGTCCAGATGAATGGCTACGCTTGACTCAACGCGCGTAAATCGCTTCATCTGGACAGCCTGTAAACTGTAAGTCAAATTGTACATTAAATAAATAAATAAATAATAAATAATGCTGGACACTATCACACAGCATCATGTAGCCCCAAACTAAGCAGAGCTTGTATTATGGGAACCACATGATTGATATATTACATATATACATTTTTTTTTTGTAAATACATATATATCATACATAGAAAACACCCAGACCCGAGACAACCTGACACCCTGTCCCGCGGCGGGAATCGAACCCGCAACGTTCTGCGTCTCAGGCGGACCTTCGCCCACTGCGCCACAGAGGCCGTCATTCAAACAATACTCGAATATTTTTCAACACTTTCACCTAGATAGAATTTCCTTATTGATTTTCTATACATATAAAAACCCCTCAATGCATTTCACAGAGTTTTAATTAATGTTTTATAAAGTTCCTTAGTTCTTAGAAGGTAGTCTGTTACGGACCTGGGTCCTAGCCCGCCAGCAGTAGCTCTTCCTTCTGAGCTGCAAGTCGCAAGTATGGATGTTTATTCTACATCTGGGTGTGTTGAGTATCTATGTTTATCAGTCTCTGGTACCCAAAGTACAGACTCTTCCTAGTTTAGGATCACTTGACCGTGTGTGAAATGTTCAATATATTTATTAATTGTTTACATATTTATTTCTTACTGAACCTCAAATAGACACCCACTCGTTTTATGTTGGAAATCAGAAATATAACCCACGCTGGTTAAAATGTTGTTTACCACTTCGACAGAAATAACTTATTTTTCTAGAAGGATTTTCAGTAGTTGTATATTGAACTTTCAGATTGAAATAAAGGTGACATTTGACCGTTTTATATCGATAACGTGCAAATCCGTGCTCGATACGGTCATTCCCGTTCTAATTCTAGCGATCACTCACGCGGCGGGATGGTCAGTGACCCGGAAATTATGACGTCATTAATTTCACAGCCTCCTAGGCTCGCTCGGAAAAAACAATGCGAATGTAGGTTAATATTCACGGTATATGTCAGAAGGGTCGGGGTAACTCGGGGTAACTGCATTTGTTTGCGTGGGAGAAAGTTGGTTTACTCCCGACCATGGTTATAAGTTGGTAATAATTAAAGTTAGTAAGTGCTTCCGTAGACAAGAGCTGATCCTTGTTACAGAATTTGAACTTCTTATAACTTGCCCATTATTAGTATAATATTGTTATGAACATCGTAGAATTAATGCAAAAATGGTTATAGTACGCAATGTGGCTGTTACATTTTGCGGTTATTATCAAATCAGTGGTTTCATTTATCATTTATACAACTAACCATAAATGTAAGCAACACTGATTTAAATGATCCTTTTAAATGTACTTGCTTTCATTAAAATGTATTGGAGTTAAGAAAAATAACCCATACATTTCAGTAAAAACGCAGATAATATGTCTAGATCACGGAAAGTCTTTTCTGAAGCTTAACATAATATAGAAAGAAATAAATAAATTGAATATGAATATGAATATTGACGCTGATTTTAATAACTTCCTTTATTTTCATATATAAAGGCACTATTCCTTACTTTCATCTCTAAAAGAATCAGGTGACTTAAATATTGAGCATTTAATTAAAATAATATTTAGGGTTACTTTTGACGACCCTCATTATGAATATCTTCAAAACTAGCTAACTTTAAGCCAGTAAGGGTTATATTTAGTACATGTGATTTATAAAAAAAACTCAAATTATCCCAAAATTTCTTCAAGAAACGCTCACATCATAAAGTTTCTCAAAGAAATAGTTTACTGCGGTTGCCCCTAATCCTTTGTAAAAGCTCTAACGAGCTGTCAGTTCAACCAGGTTGCCATGCCGACGACTAATTGCCTATCGACCTGCGGGAATAGATAGATGCACCAGAGCCAAAGATGTAAAATTTTACTGATAAAATTTACCTGAACTTCCCCTTCCCCATCCCCTGGCTGGTAAAACTATGTTTGACGCTAAAAAACTGACTGGCCTTTTAGGTTTTTGCGTTGCAAATCGTGGGTTTGAATCCCGCTCAGGACAAACTTAGGTGTCGGTATGTTGTGTGGTTCTGTTTTCTGTCTAGTCTAGGTTTTCTAAGTGGAACCATACTCAGTAACGTCGGGATGTTTTATGCAGGGAAATAATTATGATTAAATAATGATTTTTGACATTTCAATTTTGAATGACAATTGTCATCTTTCGAACCGATAATATCTTTCAATTATAAACTAAAAAATAAAAGCTTCAATACAGATCCTCAAAATAATAGGCCATTATTCCTTAGTTTTTACTTAATAAATAATAAATAAATAATGCTGGACTATCACACAGCATCATGTCGCCCCAAACTATGTTATAGGAACCACATGATTGATATATTACATTTATACATTTTTTTGTAAATACATACATATTAGATTTATTATAGAAAACACCCCGACCCGAGAAAAATATCTCCAAAACATGCAAACATTTGTCCCGCGGCGGGAATCGAACCCGCAACCTTCTGCGTCCCAGGTGGACCTTCGCCCACTGCACCACAGAGGTCGTCTCGAAATCGTCTCTCGAAAGAGAAACTATGAAGTAAAATTTCTTTGTCAGATAAAAACACTGTATATTTTAATACTACAGAGAATAGACAAGTTGGACATTAAACATTAAATACACGACCAGGCACTCACCGAGACCTTTTAATGTTAACATTTACTCAAGACTTGTTTAATATTTACGCAATAATTCAGGATTCTATGAAATGGGACGATGTAACAAATGCGCGTATATTAATTTACCTATTATATTGGGCCGGAATATTCCTTCAAGAGGGTGCTTGCTTCCCCTTTCTCCCCTTCAGGTTCTGTTGTGGTAACACGCAATGGAATAATCTAGTATGAAGAATAACGATTCGATAAGTTCAATAGGATAAACTATGTAGTTGACCTGGATCTATTCTGTAAAAAAACGGTATAATTTTATGCAAGGATGCACTGTCTAACTAACAAAGAGGGCTCTGGCAGCCGGCTGACACCGCACATCTATATTCTAGGAACACTGACGGACAGCAGCGTTAACACCGCGGCAGTATACCCAGTCTGTCTGTGAGCCCCAACCACCCAGGAATATATTATGTAGGTAAGTAATAATTCTTAATAGAAACCCAATTTTTGTAAAGCCACTTGAAAAGTCGGAAATGGGGATGGCATTCTTGTATGAAATCTGCGGGATGATCGGCTAACTCTGTTGCAAACAGAAATGATTAACACCGATCCTGTCTTTACAAACTTTAACATTTCATCCGTCGAAATTCAATGGATGTCAATTGACAAACAGTCACAGTTTATTAAAACCAGAGCAGTGTCAATCATTTTTGTTTGCAACAGAGTTAGCCAATCACCCCGGGCATATCAATAATAAATAAAATTTGGCGTTCAGTTGAATCTCTCTGAAGTTCCCACAATCTTAGATAGATACCGTAGAGGTCTATCTATGGACCTCAAAAATGGGCTGACGGGAATAAACCTCGCCAACGGTGTTTACACGCGGACAATTATTCAAAAAAGTTAAAAGATTACAAATCATATATTTTAGTCACCAATTATACAAAATACAGTGACGCAAAAAGGTCGTAAGCGTATGTTGTAGCAATTGCAATGCTGGTTTTCAGTGACGCCACCGATGAGCTTGTTATGTCCCACAACTGGAAAAAAGCCTCACCTCACCCTCCAGTCATTTCGATCTTGAGCTATTTGTACCCACGCTCTATCTCTGTGATACGCATTATGCACTAATATTAAATTTTAAATATTTTACGTTCAAAATTACAAGAGCAACCATGGCAATCTGAATTTTTCAATTGACTGCAGTGCAGTCAGTGAAAGGAAGGCCTTTACAACTTGTCCATCCAAATCAGAAACTGTATACTTATTATGATTGTAAAACTAAACAATGTTTGTGAGGAAAAGTAGTACTAGGTTTTCTATTTCAATTTATTTCCCAGCTAAAGTATATTTGTTTAGTGGTTCGTCGTTACAAAGAATCTAGGGAATTTGTCTCTGTCGTGAAATGGGGGATCCATCTTGTTTCTTCGTTCACTTCTAAGAACCAATCTATTCGTATTGGAATGAAGTATGACATTATATTTAACCTAGAATAATGTAATGGAAAACTGTTGTTTGTGCCATGAAATTAGCTCTGAATGGAGTGAAATGGGGTGTTTCTATAAAGCTTTTTGGTGGGTTCTAGATATTTTAAAAGTATCGTAATCCCAGACCATAAAAGCTTAACTTTATAAGAACTAGGATTTTTACTATAGAGACAAGAACATACCGATAACAACATAAACATCAGAAAAACATACCTAAGTTTACAATTACGCTTAGCCTGCTAAGTCTCACTGCTGGGCAAAAGCATCCTCACAAACCTACATTAAACACTAAAATCGCCTAGCAAATATTTCGTTGACCTGCCAATAGGCCAATGAAGACGGGAGTAATGACCTCTACCTAGATCGTAAAAAGCACTTGCAAGCAAAACTTGCAATTTTTATGATATCGTAAAGAAATGCTCAGTCAAATCGTTTTTGTATATAGTGAGTATATATGTATAGTAATGTTATTAGTTTGGCGGGCAGACGTGAATTATTAAAACAATTTAGGTGCCACCTTGAATTGAGACATAAGCCTAGTAAAGCACTAAATTGTGCGTACTTCTAATACTATAGGAAGATTTGTTTCTCCTGCGAAAAAGCAAACTAAAAAAAAATTCAAATACTACATTATAAACTGAATTATATCATTTTAGCATGATATTTATCCATTTTTCAGTAGATACAGCAACTTGAAAGGATGGTAATAGTTTCTGAGCAGGTCTTCTCCATGTAAAACTACATCTCAGGTTCTCGAGCGTCTCGTACACATTCTAGTAGTATTTTGTCCTATACACCACCAAAGGTGCCGGTAGTATGGTCCGTTGAAAAAAAAACATTATCACCAATTAAACCATCTCTAGATGATAATCATAATCATCTACCTATAGCAGTTCATGATACATGCCTCCATTAAGGAGCACCATTGCTCTCTGTCCTTAGCTAGATGCATCCAGCTTCTACCAGAAGCCTTTCACCTGGCCAGAAGGCGTCCTACACCACTCTTGCCGAGCCGAGTGGATGTCGATCCACTCACGAAATCGTTCACCATCTCTAGATGCAAAGGCCCAAACTGGAATAACCCCTTTGACTTATCTGGTGACAAGTATCTCGTGACATTCGTCCTTAGTGAATACTTGGTATAAATCAAGCGTATCATTCTGATAGATCGCGTTACGGAAGCTTTGTTTCCTTGAATCCCCACCCCTTCCTCCAGAGCAGTAAAACTAACAAGGGATAAGTGGCAGGTTGCAAGATCCGATTCCTGTATCCGTTTCACGTTTTCTTAGGATTACGTCACAAACGTATTACCTAACAGGAGGGGCTTTGACGTGTGAAGTTTTTACTACCAATTTTAGATTGTTGTGATTTCTTTAGCTCTGAAGGGTCGGCGAAGGGCGAGTGAAACCAACGGTATTGCTATTTTCCGTAGTGATAAAAAAATATGAGTAAAAACATATATTTATATTACACTTTCCTTATCTATAAACCTATCCTTTTCTTAAGGAAAGAGGTAAAGGACTTTTTAGATTAGTCAGATTTTCAGCCTTTAAAGGCTGTAAAAAGTAATATGATGAACTAAAAACTTATAAGCACAAGTTCATAATCAACAAAAAACAACAAAAAGTCAATTGAGTTCAAACGATTTATGAAATTAGGTGAAATTAAATTTCCTTCTCCGAAGGCATAAAAAGTAATAAAATAACTAACAACTAACAATTATATGCACAAGTTCATAATCAACATCAAACAAGGAATGTTCCCCATACTTCCCTCGATTCTAGCGACAGCTAACCAATTATCAGCCGTCATCCCCGCCTTTTGTAATCAAGGATTCAACAGGCATCGTTCAATTAATGCCAGTGTTTGTAAACAAAACAATGAGTCAAATCAGATACACAGAATATGATGGGAAGACGGGTACGGGATGAATGCGGAACGGGCTTGGAATGTGCGTACAGCTCGTACAGGACACGTGCTGGACAAATATGGGACGAGTGCCGGACATAATGCTGGAAGATTTCGGGATGAGTTTAGATAAAAGGGGGGCGGGGGGGGGTTGGTAAAAGTTATGCTGCAAGGCAGAGGATGGGGGACGGGATATATGCAGGCCGATTCGGGTCATACCTAAAATGATGGGCCGAATGTGGTATATTTTTAGTAAAGGTGTGGTTCAGTTTCAGACTGAGCACAGGTTCATTGTGATTGAGATTCCGTGACTACCAAAATTTTACTTAGCTATATTTTTGGGGACACTAATTCCCGCATAACTTACATAAAAACAATTACTTTAAATGAATATGTCGTAGTTAATAATCGGTGAACAGGAAAGTTTTAGAATGATTTTATAAAACAGTAATTTTTACGCTAATCAAAATATTGCATATAAGTTTACCTTTATTCTTTGTCTTTCATAAAATTAACAACTGCAATCTATATAACAGTCCACTGCTGGTCTTATACCTCCCTAAATAAATTGCACTGCCTGCTCGTCAACAGCCAGGGCATTTAGATGTGCCAGATTTAGCCCGCTATTTATCAACTATGCTAGAGTCAAAAATTTTGTAAATAAAAAATACCCAAGTATATCTCGATGGTAAATAAAACCGATGAGATAAAACTAGGTCAAGAAATGCACGGAACTTCAAACTAGGTGAGCCAACTCAAAGTTTGACTTTTATGTTTCATATAATGTCCCCATCAGTTTATAGATTGTATTTAATTAATCAAATGTAAAGTAAAACTAAAATTTAATAAATTAATTATATTTTTTTAATTTTTATTTATTTAAAGACCGTTTGTATACAATTTGAACATGCTAAATTCGAGAGGCAGACTGACGCTAATAAATCATATACGTTTAATTCCTAACTTTTTTATATTAATTAGATAAATTTTATTTGATTATTCATACATTTACATTCTTAAACTACTTAAGGTAGATAACTACTTAAGCTTTTTGATTGTTAAATATTAGATATGTTTGTACCATTGTAATAGAAAATAGAAAGGTTCCAAGATATTTAACAACGAAACCCTCTAGGTAGTACATACTCACTTTTAAAGGTACCTATGACAAAAGTTTACAAGCTTTTTTTTGCAGTTAACCTTAAAATGCGAGTTTTTACGTCGACAGAAAGATGTCCGTAAAACTTGTTCCTATAAAATTTACTTGTTCCTATAAAACTTAACGGTTCGAAATAGAATTTGTTCATTCATTATGAAGATTGCAATAAAATGTACCCAATTTAATGGACTATGGAAAGCATTTTATTTGCAAAAGACAAGACGATAATAGTGCCTCAGTTACAAGAAATTTGACATCACTCTTTTTGTGTTAGTTTGAAATATTTGCAGAGAATGAATAAGTAAAAACCTCTGGACGATTTCACTACGAAGGCTTTAAAGGATAATGCCGTCTGATGTATGGCGCTCGGTACCAAGTCAAAAGTGAGTGCGTCAAAAAAATCTCCAAAAAGTTTTTAGTCGGTTCTACTGTCAAAATAATTAAAAATGAGGGTTATTACCATAGTAACACTTTACATCAATGTTTGTTGCCATAGTAACGTATATATCATTGGTTGTTGCAGTCTAATGGTGGCGTGCGGCGGAAACCAAAGCAATAAAATATTTTTTTACTTGATTATTAATCCCGTCGGTGTGTAAAACTAAAGAAAATGTTAATGTCATTTATAATATATAATAAATTTTATGGGATACTTTCGGTTTTGACGCAATTGGTACGGGTTCTCGGCATTCTCCTTTAAGAAAAAATCAGACAGATGGATTATTTTTGTGGAAAACCGATTGCCAAGCGGCAGAATAAAGAAAAAAATGTATCAAACATTATTAAATCTTAAATACTTACTTATGCAAATTTTGTGACATGGATACCTAATACAGGCTACTTTTTATCTACGTGGCACGCGAGTGAAGCCTTAGGTGGGAGACTAGCAATCGTTGCAAGTGTGTGTCATAGTACCTGTTGGAGCTTTACTAAAATACCTAGGTATAGAAAAAACACATCTATGTACCGCAGTTGTTCTGGGCTATAAAAGATAAAGACGCCAACGGGCAGCAGCGTCAGCGGTGCGAGAAACTGTGCCCTGCGATCCCCAACCAACTCAACGTGGGAATTATGGGCATATTTCCCATTTTATTAGGGAAGACCTATGTCCAGAAGTGGACTGATATAAGCTGGTGGTGTTTTTATTGTTGTTCTAGGCGACAAACGAACGAACGCAGAGCTACCATGGCCTAAGGGGGGACATGTGATACTACCACACTATGCTGTGCTAACTCTGTGACGTCGCGAATCTTGTGATGACACAAATATATTGAGTATAGCGTACTACAGACTGAGAATCCCACTTTAGGATCCGAATCAAACAAGGTAAGCTAAACAAATTTGCTAGCCATTTACCGCTCACGTCATTCACGTATTAATTGTTTTCTAATCTCGCACGTTTTCGAATTGTTTGTGTCGAATAATCTACGTTTTAAAAAATTTTAGAGTTCCAATAAATGAATTTGAAATAAGTATACATTTCAAATTAATTTATTGGAACACTAGCAAAATGCACAGAAACATTGGTGAAAACGTTAATGTATAATGTCTAGTGTATATTGTATAGTGTAAACTGTATAATTTGTGTTTAGTGCGTTATGTATAGTGTCGTGTATCGATCTCTAGTGTATTGACGCTTTGACTGCTGAATATACAACCATAAAAGTTCAACTGGCTGAGGCCTGCAGTCAACGTTTTAAAGTCTGTAAAAGTTAAAAACTGTGTAGCAGAGTCATCGCATTTCTCCTAGATAGAAATAGAACAAAGTTCCGTAATAACCATTATACTTATACACGCGACACCTAACGTGGATAATCGATATCTGTCCGCAATACACAATGATTGTCCTGGAAACGATCCCATGACATAGCACAGAAAGTAAAAATACTATATTATACTGACTGAGCTATGAATCCTGTCAAACGTAATTGAACACAAACTGTACCGACTGAGAAACTTTTTGCTGAAAAAGTGTTTTTCTGTGACCTTCGGATCTGATATAACTGAATATATTTCAGCTAAATTGATCACAAAACTGACAGGCCATGTAGCTCTCGATCCGTTACCGGATATTATCCAGCCCGCGTTTTAAGCCGCAGTCACAACAAGCAGAACATAAGTTCATTAAGTACCAGTTTTACTCAACTCATCGCATCATACTGACCTTTTTGGAAAGCTCTCTAAATCAACAAAACATCATCAGCCTATTAATTCTACTGCTGGACATAGGCCTCTCCTTTAAGAAGGGGCATATTCCCATAGTCCCCACGCTGAGCATGCGGGTTGGGGATCGCAGGGCGTAGCATCTTACACCATCGACGCTGCTGCCCGTCGGTGGTCAGAGGATTTAGCTGTGCCGGAGTTGGACTGCGCCATGCAGCAATCAAGGTGTGGTTGGTTGGTTGGTTGTTGGTATGTTACGAGAACTGTCACATTTCCATTGAGTTTTGACAGTTCTCATGAAATATGTCTTATGTTCCTAAGAATCTGGACCCAGTAGTTAGAACCATTTAGGTCCTAATTCACCATCTTTAAGTAACGTCGAAGTAAGCTATGCTATAATTAAAGTAAAAAATCTCTGAGTAAACTTGTCACTTTAACCGGCAATTAATATATTACTTTGACTTTATTTCAGGATGGTGAATGAGGCTGTATAAAATATCTGTTAAAGTCAGAGTAGCCATCGTATAGTGCCATTTTGAGTTATGTGGTAACAGGTGAGGTAAAAAACACGAGCTTCTCACCCACCAGCAGAGAATCAAAGAAACTGACCACTTGCTTCTGTTGTACGTACGGTAAAGTTTCGAAGTTAAACATTGATAAAGGACATGGTTGTTAAAATTTGACCTATGAGGCTTATCATCTTCATTCCTCAAGTTGATACCCTATGAGGCTTATCATCTTCATGCCTCAAGTTGATCAAGTTGGACGCGGGATAATGCATCGTAGGTGTGTTTGGGCACGTCTCAAACACGCGTGACCTACGATGCAATGCCTTGTGATAGGTAATGGTTACCATTTAACATCAGGTGGGCCGAGGTGAGCTTGTTGCATCATCAGGTATCATAAAAAAAGTATAACAAGAACATGAAACTAGGTAGGTATTAAAAAAAACTACAATCAGGATGTTCCAGGAATGGTTCGCCTACTAAAAAAATTGTTCGAGTTATTGAAACTCGCGAGCTCCGTCAATCTTTCCTCCTCGATTTTCATGCGTCGTAGCCGCAAACGATTTTATCGAAAATTGTAAATGAACACATTTTGTAGGAAATTAAACTAGGGATGGAGGTTGGAACTTTTGACAGCTCGTAACAGAATTCTGGGTTAAAGCCTGTTAGAACAAAAAGGCTGCCTTTGTTTGTGTTGAAACTTCTATTATCACTGTCTGAACGAAAAGTTAATTAGTTTTTGATGTAGTGTAACGAAGTTATAGAGAAACTTAACTAGGGTCATAGGCAGATACGGGTTTAAGTACCGTCTGGTCCGAAAATTTTGCCTGGATGCGTCATTAGGCCTATGTCCAGCAATGGACTGCTATAGATTGATGGTGATGATAATGATTCTTATGTGTTGCTTTCACTTTATAAAACTATAAACATAAAAAAATGAATAGAAGTTACAGGTGCCTGAAAAGTGACCGAGTTTGGAAAAGGTATCCTACAACCACTTGAATCGGCGGGGCTGCTGCTGTAATCTCAAACTCTATATCGGTATAGGTATCTAAGAAAAAAATAAATATTTAAGGCCTTTCTTTGATAAGTTGAGAAGATATCGGGTGTTCAAATGGACCAAAATCAAATTTATCATGTTAATAATCTCTAGACGTGCTTTTAGTATAAGACTTAAAAACCATTTCACATACGCAACTCATCGTTTCGTTTATTTATTAAAATAATTAAAAGTTCTTTTAAAATAAAACTTCCGTGTAATTAGCAATAGAAAATAAAATTTCCCGGAAAAGTACCTTCAAAGACCTTAATGTTTGTTTTAACAAGTTAATTAGTATCTCAATAAGATACATTTCTCCGTATAAAAAATACAATTTTACTTTCTTGATACATATTAATCTCAAAACAATTTTAATACAAAATGGCTCAAAGGTTTCTTCAAAATAAAATAATCTTCTTTACACCAAGCACGTATTTATTTTTAGCAAAAACTGAGCAAGATGTTGGAATATGATGAATCAGATGACAGACGGACGAACATGTTCAAATTGGGTTTAAGGTCGGTGTCCTTCTAGAACCATCAAGGTCAAGGGCATTCTGTTTCATTTTAGTGCTATTTTACGTAGCTCTGTACACGAGTGCATTAAGGAACCGCAAACTAACAACAACAATACCATCCTATTATCAGACCACTGCTGGACAAAGGTTTTTTTGGAACATTCACCTACCGAATTTTAGATCTAATCCGGCCATGCCGAATTCCTCACGATGTTTTCCTTCACCATTTTGAGCACGTAGTAATGCATGGTATCGCACAACAATAACAGCCTATAGTATCCCACTGGACATAGGCCTCGCTGAATAAGAAGGGGGATATGACGATAATACCTACTCTGAGTATGCGGGTTGGGGATCACGGGGCACAGTTTCTCGCACCGCCGACGCTGCTGCCCGTCAGGGACTAGCCGTGCCGGTGTTAGACTGTGCTATCAGCTGGACGCTAGAACCCCGTTTGTGAGTTAGCAGGGTGCACCACGGGCAGCTCAGATTGACGTGGCCTCCAAAAATGGTAGTTGGAACCTCTTTATACTCTAGCCCTTAAGTCGTCAATCATTTGTCCCGCAGAGGGAATCGAGCCTGCACCAACTCCAATGCGCCAACGAGGTCGACTGTTAGTCTAAGCGTATATGGAGACACAGGACTCCTGGCTGGTCCATTGTGATCTTAGCCAGCCTAATGGCTCAGGATAGGTGCACGTATCTGTGCCACACGCGCATGTACGTGGTATATGCTCTTTTAGGGTAAATAAAAGATAAAGCATTAATTTCAAAAACTGTGCTGTGTTCTGTTTCGCCTGTGCTGCCTGCGTCTCCATATAGAATTAGCCTTAGCAATAAATACATCAGTGACGTAACGATATTGCGGCCTCGGGGTATCCTATCTTGTTTATGCAGAAGATAATAAATTAAGCAGCTGATAAAGTTCTTACAATGAAATTACACTCGGGAGCAATTTGGGTAACATAGCTTTTGATATCTTGGAAACTAAGGTGCCTAGCTCATTCAAATAACAAGTCGTACATACTTAGGCACTACGCCTCGCCTTGTTCGCTTCGCATGGTATTTCGATGGGTTCTACCCATAAGGTAACATGTCATTTCTGTTTTCTTTGACTTCCTACATAATAATGTGTAAAATTACAGCTCAATCCAGTTAGAGGAGGAAAAAATATACCTTTTTTCTAATATTTCTCCAGTATTTTAATGGTAGGAAGTAAGAGTGCATTTTGAAGCGAGCGCTTTGTTTACATGAGTTATGAACCAAAAGTCAAAAATCATATAAAAGAATAAACGCCAGCATGTTGTATTGATATTCTGCTATGTGTAAGTACGGTGCTCAAAAAACTCGTTGTGCCCAATGTAATTAAAGGTAACTTAGTAGTCTCTGTTCTGTGTTTTAACTCAAAATAATCACACCTAGAACTTGGAGAGTAGTAAAATATCCTTGAACTAAAGAAAATCATGATGAAAGAGTTCTGCGTCGTAGTTTTGAAACAACCCCGCCAGATAGAGATGGACAGAGTGTCCACAATGTCTTAAAGATGCCCTATGGGGAAGGCAAATCAATGTAGAATATCTAACTATTAGGTTTTTTCTTGTGTATTTGTGTGTGTTGTTTCTTAAAGCTAATTACAGTTTAACGTGTTTGTTTTGTTACTCATTAAAAAATAGATTGTACCAACTGTTCTCTACAGGCTGTATTTTATATCCTTTGTTGGGCCATTAACTGCTCGCCCATTTACCGAAGTGGGCTGTGGCCATGATTTAAGGCTTCTATGTGGAAATAAGCCAATTGACTTGCATTTGCTTTGGGAGAGTGGACTATTGATTGTGCCGGTGAATAAACGTTTATTCATCTTTATTCACCATCAAATCGAATACTGCGTAAAACATCGTTTATTATTTTATTAGCGACCTGCCTCGGCTTTGCACAGGTGCAAATTATATATATAAAACCTTCCTCTTGAATCACCCTATCTATTAAAAAACGCATGGAATGCAGTCTACGATGGAGCATGCTTGCCTAGAAGAAACCAGTTCACTCGTGCCTTGAAGACGCCCATGTTATAATTATCGGGGAACACATATTCGGGTAGAGCGTTTCATGGTGCATCAAAATCCGTTGCGTAGTTTTAAAGATTTAAGCATACATAGGGACTGACAGACAGCGGGTAGGGACTTTGTTTTTAACCGACTTTAAAAACGAGGAGGTTCTCAATTCGTTTTTTTTTTATATAGTATGAAGTGATTTATTTCAATTAAGAAAGTTATTAGGTGAGTCAGTGAGTATCATAAGATAACAATTTATTGAGAAATATACCAAAAGAAAGACATTTATTTGTCTCACAAACTGTACTAAAATTAACCATATTGTCTTTGGCTGACAATAATAGGGCCCAGAAATATTTGAATTGAATTGATTTCTTATTTATGTCTTACAGATATATTGGTAATGAATGTTATGGTGGTTTTAAGAAAAGAAATGCCATCTTGTATTACACCGCTCCTTGCACCCAAGCACATTTTAAAATAATAATAGCAAACTCTGTTGGTAATAACTATTTGTCTTTGGCTTGTTTAGTTGCTTGATGCGTTAAAATGAGAAAAATGTACCAAAAAAAGGTCACCACTCATAATAATAATTAATATAATACAGAAGCATGATAGCAACTTTAGCATTGGTTTTCAGTGGTAGTCCGATGGCTTTAGAATAGATATTTATTGGGCTTCCGCACGCAGTTTTATTTGACATTACAGGTCCGTATGCAACTGTTTATATTCCAAGTTTCAGCCAAACATCACACTGGGAAGACATACTAGCACGCATGCTTATGTGTTAAAAAAAGATACTAAGCTTCAAGTTTCATCCAAAACCGTTTACCCGTTAAGGAGGTGAGTGGTAACAAATATAATAAATATTTGTTACCACTCACCTCCGTAACGGGTAAAACAAATATAATAAATATTTGTTACCACTCACCTCCGTAACGGGTAAAACAAATATAATAAATATTTGTTACCACTCACCTCCGTACACATTCACTAACACACAGTCACTTCAGCCACTTTTACTCTTTGACTGGGTAAATAAGTATTTTGTTCAAAACAACATGTTCTGAGAACTGAGACTATTTTTTCCTACCAACATCATTGGTATTTGATACACCCCTGGTTCCCCACATGGCATCCTCATTTCGCGCAAGCAAACATCCTGCCAAACTGTTTCCCCGATCTTTGTCAAAGGGATATTTTCATTTTCTCATTTTTGCTGGAAATTTCCTGAAATTTCCCCGCGTTAAAGTGGAATTAACTAAAATAGCGGAGGACCCGTGCTCATGAACGTGAAACCCTGATGTCGATGCTATTTTCGAGGGTCTCAGAGGATTTTATAAGCATTTTGGGGTTTGGCATTTTAAGGGGTGTTGGTAAACCGTCGTTACTGTAGCTTGCAGATTACAGAGGTGTTTTAAATAATTAGGGGCTTTATTATTTTTACAAGGACAGAATAAATTGGAAGTTACATTTTTGAGCAGTTCTTGAAATTTCCGTAATCTTTGATTAAAAATAAATGAGCTGAAAAAAGGACACAATTCGATTAATAATCTTCCAATATTTTCAAACATACCTCTAAATTAACACAATGTTTCGTTTGTACATAAAACGTTGCTCTTTGGTTCTTGCCAAAAATAGTGTTGCGTCTGACTTCCAACTTTTTTCATTTTGAAGAACGCTTTTTTTAACTACAAAAATCTCAATTCCAATAACTTTGTGAACACTTCGTTTGAATAAATTTTACAAGTTTATAGTACGAACTGTCGACCTTCTCGACCTAGTCCTAACCTTGCTGTCTGTCACAAACAACTTTGAAATGCATAGAATATTTGGAATGACCTCAGCAGCATACAGACTGAGACACAGAGCGAGTTCGCTTACTGCTGCATTCTATTATGTGGACATCTTACTATCATGTAGATAAGAAATAAGACAGTAGTCAGCTATTTCAGAGAAGTATAAACATTATTCCTAAGTGGAACATTTTATCAAAAAATAAGAATTGGTGTTTTCCTAATAATTAATTGTTGTACTTGCTTATGTTCACTGCATTAAATAGCCGGCAGATTGGTGCATAGCGCAGCTTACACAGCTTTGTAGCAGTAAAGGCTGTGCTATGCAGCCAGGGGATGTAATTACCCTGGCCGCCAATGCAAATAGCAACAGCGAGAACCGTAGGTACTGATGAGGGCCTTTGTTCAGCAGTGGAGTGACCACTGCTGAACATAGACTCCCAGGCTGATGTTGACATTGTGTTGTTTTTGTAGTTGTTGTTGTTGTAGAATCCAGTGAATGCAAAAACATTTTACACTTTGACTTTGGCTTCATAAACGTAATGTGTACGTAAGTCTAAGTTAAAAGTGCACTGATTTATACTTATTTGAGTGTAAAACGTAAATCAACTGAGGAATTTAATCAAGTTCACACATTGAACCGCTGACCTTTGTCCCAGATATAACCTTGTCACAAACACCCTTGGAACAGTGCCAGGCCCAATAAATATCGCTTAAGTTGCCAGTTTTCTGGGTACATCTGGGCGAAAAGTTTATTTTACTGTAGGGTTGAAACTTATAAATTTGTGCAATTGCAGTTGTTATTATCAGACCACCATGTTGCTGTGTTCTCGCTATATAACTAACCGACACAAATGAAGGAGCATCACCTGAGCTGCAGGTGCGGCAGCTGCTACTTTCCCTCGGAAGGAAAACCGAAGACGATGACCCCAATGTGGACACCATCAGCACAACCACGATCGCTATGCCAAAAGTGAGTGAGAATGCCACTGAGAAGAAGTTTTTAGTAAGAACTAGATGACTCGGTGAAATATTTCGTTTCTTTGGCTATTTCTTTGGGTTTTTAAGTGGATACTTTTTTCCTAAACCACCACTGGCACAAAGCGAACATAACCAAAAATCAAATATTTATATCGGTACCGTTTTCGTGCTTATGCGAGAAACATGCACTGCAATTAGTTTTTATTTAATTAAAGATAAGATCATTTTTAGATATTTATGTTATATCTTATTATTAGACAAAAGTGACGACTTATTTTTTATTCCTGTTTTATTTTTATATGAAGTTTGCTCAACTAAAAACAATCTAGATAAGCATTGAATAGAATATAGAATAGAATTTATTTGACATTAAACATACAAAGAAACACAAAACATAAAGAAATAATTACCTAGAAAAAGAAGACATTGTATTGTTCTGTACTGTAAATCTTTAAGTAGCAAACGATTTGTATTATTTCCATTGAATATATCTGAGTAGTTTATTGGTCATATGGTTCTCATAATACAAGCTTATTTTGAGAAAAAAAAAACATTGAATAAAATTAAAGTTTAACAGAAATAAAAACATCTCCAACATAATGTATTAAGAAATTTTTTCAAGACTTGGATCGAGAATTTTCCAATAACTTTTCTTGACCGCGTTATTCAAGAAACGAAAAAAAAAATATTGGGATTGAATTAAGCTACAGTTTGAGCCATCTTAGGAGGCGGGCGGTCAAAAAAGGGGCCCCTTACGCGCGAAGTCACTCAGCGCTCCACGCGCCGTTATCGTTATCGTCAGTACGATAAAGTCAAATTTCAATGCCTTTGACAGTTGCGCGTAGTTTGAGATCTGTAGATTTTTAATGGAAAACTAGAATGCCGAGCCGCTATCGACATTCGACCTAAAAAAAATTAAAAACTTTGTATTTTAAAACAGACACTGCGTACTGACTCAGTGAATTAAATTCTATGCAAAAATATTAAAACCTTTTTTATAATATCTTATTTGGAAGTCACAAAATCTTTTGAATGACACAGATGCTAAAAGCACAAATAGAGATAGGTAATTGAAAATGTCGACCTAAAAACTCGTAACTTCACGGTCCTTTGTATTTGCCTTTGAATGAGTCTGAATAAGAATATTTCACAAGAAAAGAAACTGACTCAACATGGAAAAATAAGGAAGAAAAGAAAATTTACTCAGGTTAATTTATTGAGGTAAAAAGGCGTGTTGGAAATTGATTAGAATTAGCGCATGGAGTTTTCTGGATCAAATATTTTTTGCTGTTACCTCTTGATTATTGCCGTTTTAAAAAAAACAAAGTGTAGCAACAACAACAACAACAACAAAGAACAACACTACCCTACTTAGTCACATAGATCTTTCCTATAAGAAGGCTAATAATGTTCTCGCACCGCCTACCCTGCTGCTGTTGCGTCCGCGGCTAGAGGATTTAGCTGTGCCGTTGTTAGGCTGCGCTATGCCGTAATCAGCCGGCGGCTAGAGCCCGTTTGTTATATAGCAGGGTGCGCCCTTGGTGCACCACGGGCAACTCGGACAAGTGAGATTGGCTTTGGAGGTTGGAACCCCTTGCACCCCATAAAGTCTAGCACCTATCTATGTATCAAGCATTTAAAATCACAAGTTTTTAAACTAGTTTCGTTAGTTTAGTTTCTTTAATTTGTCTAACGTCCACGCGTGTTTTTAAAAGTTAAATTAACTTTTGAGGTTTAGAAAATACATTTTAAATTCATTTGAAAATTTGATTAGACACTTAAATTTATTTGACGGCCTCCGTGGCGCAGCGGGCAAAAGTCCGCCTGAGACGCAGAAGGTTGCGGGTTCGATTCCCGCTGCGGTACAAATGTTTGCATGTTCTGCAGATATTTGTCTCGGGTCTGGGTATTTTCTATGTATGATATGTATGTATTTACAAAAAAAAATATTATATATGTAGTATATCAATCATGTGGTTCCCATAATACAAGCTCTGCTTAGTTTGTGGCTATATGATGCTGTGTGATTATGTCCCGCATTATTTATTTATTTATTTATTTGAAAACTTGTGGCGTGGTTTACTTCAGCAGATCAGATAGCAGATCTTCATGGTTAAGTAACAATCCGCCCGGTCACTACTTGGATGGGTGATCGTTTAGTGGATTTCGATATGAGCGCTTTCATGCTTAGGAAGGCACAGTAAGATGTTGATCCTGGTTTTTTAGTTGCTAAGACATGTTGGAAGCCATGAAGCGGCCTGAAAACTTCAGAGTTGGCTCTAGCAGAAGAGAAGATTTAAAAAATACAGTCAATAAAATACTACAGCTACATCTGAACATAGGACTCCCATGAAACCCATTCCATTGAATTTATAGGGCATAGAACCGCATTGCTCTGGCAAACTGTCAAAAGAAAGTGTTTAAATGACCTCATAATACGTAGTTAGAGGCATTATTGTACATACTTAGGTTCCTATCGACATCGTTCCTACCGACAGAAAGCTCAAACGCGTGACCGATTTATATATTTTTGCGTTCTGCATTCTTTGCTATAGTTTGTATAGATGCTATAAAATATAAAAGCTTCACACAGCTGAGATGAAGATGCTGAGGTGGTGGCTGGGGGTGTGACTAGACTAGACAAAGTACGTAATGAGTATATCCGCGGTAATTTCAAAGTCGCCCCTATATCAGACAAACTAACCGAAAGCCATCTCAGATGGTATGGTCACGTGATGCGAAGAGACGAGGAACACGTAGTGAAAAAAGCATCGTGACTACCTGAACAAAAGAGAGGTAGAGGACGACCTCCGGCTACGTGGTGGACTAGCATGACGAAACTCCTAACGGAGGAAGAACTAACCGACCCGACAACCCAGGACAGATTGCCCTGGCGCCAGAAAATTAGGAGAGCCGACCCCACCTAAAGTGGGATGGAGCAAGGAAGAAGAAAAAGAAGATCCCGAACGAATGCTGTGTGTACCTTTTTCTATGTAACATAATACAACATACGCTCGAACGCGAGACCGCTTTCCATCTGATAGGACCCTTACTCTTTTCAAAACTATTTCCTCTCAAGCTATAAGAAGTGTACCCTACAATAGGATTCTTTCCTACATCGTATATGTCAGGAAATAATGAGTACAATAACTGCAACACCCAGATAAAACAAACTGCAGTTTATATGTACCCGCAGCTAGAATCCAACCCGTAACCTCTACCGTCTAAGCTGATTCGACCGTTCCAAAATTCTTCCTACCATGAAAATGAAAATGAATATGAATGAACTACCAAGTGCGCCACGTACGTACACGTCACCGTCACGTCACACGTCACGGACGTCAGACTGACGTGCTATAGTCATGCAAATTCAGTGCTTCAAGGCATCTGTGTCCAAAGAACTTGGAGCTTTGTAAGTTGCGCAAGAAAACGTTTTATTATTCAAACAGGTGGGGTTTTATAGTCCTGGTAGGCCTGGATTTTATGGGCAAGATAGCTCAAAATGTTTGAAGCACAGAAACGCTCAGAAACGCTCTGAGAAAAATAATACAACCTTTTTGGAATGCGGTCTAAGGTAAAAATAGAATATAACCAAATTAGAACAGTTACTATTTACCAAAGAGGTTTGGTCAAGTCAGTTTTCAAAAGCGTCTAAAGTAGAAATAGTACAGTAACCAAAAGAAGTTCGTAAAAGTTTTTTTTATTACGTTCTATACTTAAAAGAAAAATATATGCTAGAATGCTAGGATCTATGTACCTACTTAAAAAGTATATATAAGTAATTATTGCTATAAATTATGAACCTCAATATCGACCAAAGTAAGAATAGACTGGTACGTCAATCCAACTGATATTATACTTACATAGAATTTAGAGATATTAAAGAAACCATAAAGATTTAAAATTGGTTATTATCTCTATCTATCATAGTACTTAATTACGGACAAAGCTCCCATGAGATCCTATTTCGAAGAGATTTATAAAATATCAAATTATTCAATTTATCTTCCTCTTCACCGAAGAAAATCCTTGAAAAATGAACAAGCAATACTTGGCATGGGATTTTTTAGCTTCGTTGCGAAATAATCTGATTAGAACAAAAGATCAATTTGAAATTACGTTGGTCTAGTTTTTTTATTTAATACAAAAATACTTGACAATACAGAGCATTGTATACATCAGAGTACTGGCCATCGATAAAGACAGACGAAAGAAGTTTATGTACTAATAGTCTTGCTACTGAGATGCGAATGTTAGTATGGTTGTATGGTTTGTGTATTGTGTATCACAGGAACCCTGAAAGTGGCACCTATGGCAGATAAGGTAAGGAGTGGTAGACTAGTATGGTATGGGGATGTGATCTTCTTTTCGTCGTATGAGTTAGTGGCCATCTCTGGTGCCTGAAAATTCTGAATTATGGAAGCGCTCGGATATAATATGCTACTAAATGGTTACTCATTCAAGCAGTGACCGGGCGGAGTGTGCTTAACCAGGGCGATCTGCTAAGAACAGCTAAGTAAACCGCATCACGGGCGCTTTATGTGATGAGAGAGAGATGAGAGATCAAAGCCATGTGAGACCAAGAGGGATGATTATGAATGTGACTGGGTGTACGAATCGGAGGCCAAAGATTTATTTATCTATTCATCTCAAATCTTGAAAAAGATGTAATACATATAAAATATAAATTACTCGCACATATTTAGAGCAGAAAATGGCACATTCTCGTTTATTGATAAAACGCTTTGCCAAACGCACGACCAAAATCCCAAATCCCTATAACTATTTGATATACACACAGTTCCTAACCATTTGATATGAAAGTAGGTCAACTGAATGGTTATTTTGGGCTCTATCTGATATAACCAGGTTTGCGATATGCCACCTCACTTGGCAATTTATATTGCTACGTCGTAGACGGAGGCTCTACGGCAATTGTCTACTTCGACGTAAATCATCTACGGCGTAAAAGCATTAGGACGTGTTGTCTGATGGATCCAGTGGCGTTACAATTGGGTTGCAAGACGGGCAAAATAACTTGAGTCCCCGGCCTTGGACCGTAAGCAACGCGAGAATAGAAGGATCCAAATTAAAAAGTGTAAGAGTATAAGTATCTACGTTTATTCTTGGTCAAAAGTACATCAGTATCATCATTTCATTATGATCTAAAAATACATAAATACAAACAGTTATTTTTAAATCTTCACATTTCATATTTTATTTTAAGTATAAGTAGAAAAGAATAGCTTTACAGGTACACAGGCTGAGTTGACGCCTTTTTGCTGAGACACTAAACTGACTGTTTGTGATGTTGTGTGCTCAGGATATTTTTTTTTTTCTATAAAAGTGGTTCTGTAGATAGGACAAATTCTCTGCCTGGAATCAGAATCTTAATTGGATATTTAACTGTCTACCTTAATTATTTTATCATTGTTATTTTCTTGAGGTTAGAGTAACTGTTACTTGTTATCTATACCAGCCTCTTTATGTCTGTTAATTTGTGTTGTATGTGTCTTTTCAAATAAACTATTTCTATTTCTATTTTCTATTTCTATTTCTATGTAAAGCTATTCTTTTCTACGTATGACTCTATACATTATATTAGGAATTTTATCAAAAAAATTTTTTCGATAATATAGTTCTACTAGTTCTTTTCCTTCTTGAGGCAATCCATCTCATGACAAAGACTTCGCTATAGTATCCTAAAAGCGATTTTTTGTACCCGATATCAAATCCAGAAGCATTTGTCTCACACTTTGATCTTGAGACAACAATGAAGGTACCTTCCATCATCTTATATTGAATAATGCATCTTCTACGTTAAGGAATACGGTGTCGTATTCCTTACCTTGCCGATACATTACTCTTTGTTAGCAATTCAAACTACAATTTCAGATCAAAAGCTAATACAGCGATGTGGAACTTGAGAAGTCCTACAGGAAGTACAGTCACCGATCAAAATACATAGAAGTCAAAGAAGGTTTCAATTAATTTTAGTAAATATATAATACTAGCTTCTGCCCACGGCTTCGCTCGCGTGTTACCCAGATAAAAAGTAGCTTATATGTTAATCCAAGTCACAAACCATGTATATTTCAAATTTCACTAAAACCCATTTAGTAGTTTTTGCGTGAAAGAGTAACAAGCATCCATCAATCCATCCATCCATCCTCACAAACTTTCACATTTATTATATAGTAGAAAGGATTTAAAACCAGCTTCTGGAATATAAAAGAATATAGAGATAAAAGTATTATTATGCGTTAATCCAGGTCACATGATATGTAGAAACAAGGTGACTTTGAATTCGTATGTAATACCGAAAAGGTAAAGCTACGCTCAAAGTTCAACAATACGTGTATATCTACACTTCTACACTATCCACACTAATCGACATCTACACTAATATTATAAAGAGGATTTATTTTTATTTTTGTGTGTGTATGTTTGTAATTAATTAACTCAAAAACGACTGTGCTGATTTCAAAAATTCTTTCACCATTGGGAAGCTACATTCACCCTGAGTAACATAGGCTATATTTATTGCTAGAAAAGATTAGAGATCCTTCGTAACCCAAGTTGTAAAAAAAGTGCTCTAACCCGTGCGAAGCTGGGACAAGCCGCTAGATATGCTATAATTGAACTCAAAAACTTGTGAGGAAGCCATATAACAGCTAATTTGTTCAACTTTGTCCTTGACTTAATGATGATGATAATTGTAGCTCTGCTTTAATTTTAGGGCTGTCACACACAGTACAAAGATAAAGTTTTAGGATAAAAGTTTATATCACGTATTTTACTGAGGTTCTTACAACTTTTGGACAACCATGGTCAAAATCACCCCCTTTCGGGATAACAGAACAAGTATTTAAACTCACCTTGTTTATTCCAAGTTTTATCAAAATCCGTTCAGTCGTTAGGAAGTCACACTCACACTCACACACAAACTTTAGTATTTATAACATTAGTGTAATTACAAATATGTTACAGCTATGTTCCAAAATTGTTAATGTTCTCTTTGACGTGGAAAAAACTGAGCACATGCATCAAATACAAATAATGTTCGAGCTTTGTTCATTTAACTTGACCTCTGACTGCCTTTAAGGTAAGTATATACAAATCAACATCAACATGATCATCAGCCTATAGTAGTCCACTGTTGGACAAAGGCCTTACCCAATAGGTACCATTGCGCCCTGTCCTCAGCTCAACTTCAGTTTCTGGCAGCAGAGTTTCGCAGATCGACACTCCACCTGGCTGAACGATGGTACACTACGTTTCGCTGAGCCGTGGTTTCCATTCAAGTACTCATGTACCACAACGATCGTCGGTTCTTCGGCAGGGACCTTATTCTCTATGACACAAAAGATTCCTTTCTGATAAAGTGTGACGTCATAACATGCTTCAAACACAAACGCGTTTCCAAAACACGCCATGGTTTCACGTTAAGAAATTTGACATGGGTATAGAGAATACGATTACACGCAGATATCGTAAAGAGGCGCGTTACGTTTGCCTTTGATCATACGGAATAAGGGCCTAGGTATGGCTAACCCAATACTTGATCAAATACTGAGCCATTTATTTGAAGATATTCACGCTCCAATTAATGATGTTGTACTAATTTTATAAACTTCTCATAATGAGGAAAATTCGATTGTTTTTGAAATTTAAACTACATTTTGTTCAGCCTCATCCACCGCCAACTGTACTCTTCCTTAGGGAATACCCTACAAGGCTGTTGAATTACTTACCCGCGTATATTTACAGTGCCCTAACATGAGGGTAATGGTTAACATGAACTGGGCAAACTTTTGCCTACACTTCATTTAACTTTTAGGTGTACACACCAATAAACGTAGCTACAGCTAACCTGAGCGTTACTCTGCATCATTATATTTTTAATATTATTTTTGCCTTCTTTCTTCGTATTACAATATCAGGTATCAGTCCAAACAGTACCAGTTATCAGCGAATCATTCCACTGGGTATCAAACCTTCACTTAAAAATAATTATATCATGTCCTTATTTTTTCTGTGCTATGATTTTTCGATAAGCCATATCGGAGGCCTTCGGGTAGAATACATACTCCGACATTATCCGACGAAAAATAAAGTAATATTTGTTAACGTTGATAGTCAAGAAATTTAGATGTGCCGGTGTTAGGCTGCGTTCTGCCGCAATCAGCCGACTGCCAGAGCGCCGTTTGTTAGTTAGTAAATGCACAACAATAAATGCCGCCGGTGAAGTTGGCTTGGTTTCTGAAGATGTAGGTTGGAACCCCTTATACTCCCCTTAGTATTAAATAGTAGCCAAACCTCGGTCGCTTAAAGACCGCCGACTTAGCTATTCTACTGAAAAAGCCGGAACCAATATCTTATTTCGTGACTTCCAAAGCAGGCAAGCGGCTAGATATAAATGCCACATAACGTCACCCATCCATATATCTGCAGAGCGGAGTATTGCATAAATAAGATGATCTGATAAGAGCATCGATGTGCCACGAGCGCTTCATAGCCATCATCATCATCATCATCATCATCATCAGATGGTGAACATGAACATGGACATCGATATGGGGGAAAAGTCGTGACGACATTATGACTTTATTTATTTACTAGCTTTCGCCCGCAGCTTCGCTCGTATTAAAAAGTAGCTTATATGTGTAAATCCAGTATTTTAAAAGTTTCATCCAAATCCGTTCAGTCGTTCTGGCGTGATTGAATAACAAAAATCCATCCATCCATGCTCACAAACTTTCTCATTTATAATATTTTTACATATATGTTTTTGTTGTTTGATTATCAGAGAGGTATCTACGAGTACACAACGTCCCAAAAAACCAGTTGGATTCAGTTTGATACTAGTTAACTATTTAAATCTACTAGCAACTGCATTGGGTTCTGAAAGTCCAATACTTAGACCAGGTTTAACCTACATTCAGAATCCAGGTTATCTGGTCAATTAAATGCTGGCCTTTGTGCGGGATCAAGAAAATGTCAATTTATAATAGTATAGTACTGTATTGCGGTGTATAAATCCAGTCGTCTAGTTGAAAGAGTAATTCTTTACATAGATAGTCTTACAAAAGAATTTAGAGTTCATTCAATGACGTTAAATCGTTTATTAACAAAATCATAGATAAAGAGTAACCTTTCCTTTTCTATAATTGCAGCTAAAATGCAATACGAAACCGAATAAGCTAGTTAGTTCTTTGTTAGCGGTCCTTTAGTTTAGGTGCTCTTAATTCTAGTTGATTAACTTATTTAGATCATTGATTACTATTGATGCTTAGTTGCCAACATCTCGTTTGGTAAACATCCCGTTTTATAAACCATAAGCATTTACACAATTCAACTTCATAAATAACGGTTGATCTGTTAACCCACTGTTTTTGTTATCGACTCCGCGACCCAATTCTGCAATAACAAACAAACAAGCACAAAACTCTATAAAACATATAGCTCTATAACAGTAAGCTAAGTAAAGACAACGAACCATCCACGTTTCTTAATGAAATCCAAAGAAACCCCTTTCTATGACGTTTTATGAATCCAAGCTCCACACGAAACAGGTCCTTATGCCGCACGGCATGCGGCTGAAATGGGCATGCTCACCTGATCTCAGTTCGAAAGGCATGATCAACCGTGAAAACCGCCCCTCCCCTGCAGTCAAACTGTTTCGATGCTCATTGCAGAAAGCACGCACAACACAACACTTGCAACACTGTTCAGTTCGGTTCTAAAGCTGTATTACTCCATGGTGTTATTGGTTACGTCAAAAAACGTGTTAGGTGTGGGGGCGACACAGCGCCCTCGGCCGTAGCGCTGATCTCTCTGCCGTGGAGATGCGGCGCGCGCCGGCTGCGCCCCCCGTCGCTATGACAACCCCAGACCCTGTCATTTGGACCCATTGCCCGGTCGTACGCTAAACAAAAATAGCAAATTAATCGTGTGTTGTGCAAAGGTTAATTTTTACATCAAAGGATTTTTTTGGCGGCATTGTGGGTGAGTTTTAGTGATAGTCGGCTAAATTTATATTGAGAGCATCTTCGGAAGGATTGGGGTTACCAGATCTGGTAAATCCATCATACTTCTTTGGAGTGATAGTTTTTTGGAGTTTTTATCTGAACTTTTTTTATTTAAATTAAGATACCGACTAATTTTGATGTTATCTTTTAACCTATTATGCTATTATGTTTCTTAAGTCTTCTGTGTATTATTGAGTCGTTGAGCTGAATGAGGATTTCCTGAAAAAAATACCTTTTCGATTCATTAGTTAAATTATTCCTAGGGAATCGTAAATTCGAAACAATGGTAGTAAAACTTAAAATATAATTTATGCTATAGATATAGATTTTTAGATTTTTAGACCGACAGACTTTTATTTTTTGCCGGGAGCCTAAGCAAAATCGGGAAAATCGAGAAAAACCTCGCTCTGGCAACCCAATGTCCCAGTATTGGCGCCGCGTAGCATCGATTTAAGAAGTTGTTTTTCTTGGCATAAGTTTAGAAGGTGGTTGTAGTTGTAGAGCTAACTTAATGTTGAGGAATTCTATGATTTCAATAATTTAATAGCTCAAAAAAGGTTGCGACAGGTACATATTTGATTCCTTCCTTTGATTCCGTGGAAAACTGTTTGTACCTATCTTATATTGTTTGTATTAAGAGATCAGAAAAATTGTACGAGACCAATTGCTGAAACCTGAAAAACTGTTCGACCGATTTCAATTAAAGTATTTTGTTTTGTTCTACTTCATTCAGTTGTGATTTAGGGAAAACAGGAAAATCTGAAAATACGGGAAAATCCGAAAGTCCCTTTTCTATGGTATTTTTGTTTGATCTCTAGTACTAAATATTTTCAACAAAAACTGCAGATTATTAAAATAAATAAATGATACTCATTTCAATTTGGAATTAAAATTTATTTCGCTTCATTTTGCTTTTATATTTAACTAGCTGACCCGCTCGCAACTTCGTTTGCGTTTATACTCATTTTTACGTATGTCCTTTCATGTGAAATGTTTCCCAAGCCCGGCAATTTGACACGGAACCCTAAATATAAATGGAATAAAAAGTACCTACATATTACTACATTACCTAAATCACCCTCTTTATGTTTCATTTTCGCAACAAAAAGCAGCAAGTCCTTCTCCAAGGTTCCACCCATGGTTCAGCGCTTTAGGTATTTATTTATATCTCAAGTCTTTATGTAAAATAAAACTTGCTATCCCCGTGGTATTCAAATATCCAAGAACAAATGAATGAAATTGAAATTTCGAACTCTAATCCAATTTAAATATTATTTTTTATTTGACATTCCAATTTTAAAGAGTATCGCATTGCACCAAGCTTTTAAGGCTCCCCCACACAGGTGTGTTATTAATATCGCATGCGTTATTGCGATAATGCGTCCCAATTCCTTGCATATAATTGCGTTAACGCAGAAATATGTAACTTTTTAGCCGTCCTAATACATAATGTACTAAAATTCTACAGATCTCACACTACGCGCAACTATCACAGGCATTGAAAATGTATTTTAGAAATAAAATTTGACAGAGTGGCTTTGCGCGTAAAGGCCCTTCTACTGCCTACAGTTTTTGTCCGTCTGCCTCCTAAGATGGCTTTAGAAAATCTCAAAAAGTTACCACCCGATTTTGGAAATTCAAATTGCACTTTGAAGCCCTCTGGCAGACGTGACGAATTTAGTTTCAATGTATGGAGTTCAAAAAAGGTGACGAATTTACTTTGTGCTAAATGTACAACAACCCCTCTCATATCCGTGAAACTACAGGCAAATGTCAGAATTTCATGAATCGGGGCACTATACTCGATCAGAAAACCTTAAACATTTTCAATATTTGCGCATGCGATATTGCGATACATTCTGTTATATTGTCTGATATTATCGCCGAAAATAACGTACCTATGCCCACGCACCTGTGTGTAGGAGCCTTTATGTGAGAACAACGTTTTTTGAATAAATTTGGAATGAGTTTTCAAACACGACAGTGTCAAAATAAAATGGCATAACATGTGTCACTAAGGAGTATTGATATCAACTTCAATGCAAATAACCCCTAAAATAACTTTCTACCCCTTTATAACCCCGTTAGGCGATAAATTTCAATAATATACGAAACACATCTTTCATCAATTTTGTTAAAGAATGTTTATACAAAATTTGAAGTAGATTGGACCAAGGAATCACGTTGTTCCATACAAACTTTGCCCACGTTTTTCACCCCTTTAGGGGTAGAATCTCGGAAAATCCTTTCTTATCAGATGCCTACGTCATACAAAGAACACGCCCTCCAAGTTTCAGGTCTCTACGATCAGCAGTTTAGGCTGTGCGTTGATCCGTCAGTCATTCAGGACAAAGGATTTTATATGTATAGATTACCCTCCATTAAGGTATTTTTTTCAAAAACCCGGTATGCGGTCTTTTATTATTTAATATTCAAAAGGTTCTGACGAAGTTTCAAGAAAATCACACCACGCATTAAGAATTTCCCATACAAACTTTACCACCCCATTGCAACCCTCTCGAGGACTATTTCAATTTTTCAATGACACCAATCTTCATTGGTGGTATGGAATAATACATGTCCCAGGTTTTAAGTTTCTAAGTTCAAGGAATACGATTTTTCATACAACCATTTTTACCCCTTTTCACCCTCTTAGGGGTTGAATTTCCCAAAATCGTTTCTTAGTGAGCGCCTACACCCTACAAAGAATACTTTTGCCAAATATCAGATCTGTAGACCTTGTAGTTTCTGAGATTTCGTGATGAGTGTGTCAGTGAGTGAGTGAGGATAGTTCTCTTTTATATATATAGATTTTCAAGGTATAATTTCGTAGACGTCTCCAAGTAGGAGATCATTTTTTTCAAAAACTAACGAGGCTTGTGGCTCGCAAGTTGTCAAGACATGTTGTCACTACCAAGTCACTTTTCGGAATGCTCAAGCCCCGTTATTTTTCTTTACTCCAAGACATTCCTCTCTCCAAAATCCTACCATGGACAATTCAGAGAGCAAGTATTATACGTCAGGCCGTCAGTTGTCATAAATGATGAAAAAAATATTTACATTCAATAAATATTATTTGCTTACAAAATAAATTATACAGATAACATTAAATAATTGAATTATAAAAAAAATAATTACATGTTATTTTGTATACCAATAATTTCCTTGCATTCCGCAAAATAAAATCGGAAACCCACTTGAACACCATCAGTGTAAGGACTCCCAAAACTCCACTCCCAAAACGAGACCGTTCATGATTTTTTTTGGTTCCTGAATATGGAACAAGCACATGGCTTACCTAATATTAATTGGTAACTGTAGTGTATGTGTAAAATCTATTTTTATTTTTATTTATTTAAAAACATGTACATCTATCATTACGGGCATACCCAATTCAATAGAGTACCTTAGTCGTAGAGTAATATCTTAAGTCTATAGTAGTTATTATTAATATTAAATTATATTTATTATTTATAAATATAATTATAACAAAAATACATGAAATAGTAATTATAAATAAAAGCAAAGCAAGTCGGCCGTGAGGTCAGTCGTTAGGTGGCCGTGGAGCAGAGCGGACGTGTCTCAAGTCGATATTGTGTTGTCTGGGTGGTTCTGTATATAAGGCGTGCTATACATAGTGGTATACATAGTGAGATGTAAGTAGTGAACGCTACATTACCTATCACAAGCCATATTACATCGTAGGTCACGCATATTAATTTAGAACGTTGCATTTCCCTGCGACCTTCTTCTTAAGGCATGAAGATCATACGCCTGATGTGCCTATAATAATTTAAATAAATTTAATAAATTATAATAAATTATAATAAATTTAATTTCCACACCCTTCAAATCGAAATGGAAACCCACTAGAACATCCTCGGTGTAAAGCAGCTCTCCCAAAACGTGACTCTTCATGATTTCCACTAAGTAGGTTAATGGTTAAGTGCTACATAAATTGGTAGGACATCAGATAGACATTGATAGACAGCCATTCGATCTAAGGCATCTGAGCATTCGAATTGAACTATACATTTTCTATAAAATCTTCAAGAATGATTGGTATTGCCAATCATTAGTCTTGCATTTTCCAAAATAAAATCGGAAACTTACTTGAACACCGTCGACGTCGGTGTGAAGCAGCTCTCCCAAAACGTGACTGTTCATGATTTCCACTAAGTAGGTTAAGTGCTACGATAATTGGTAGGACAATCGATAGCCATTCGATCTGAGCATTCAAATTGAGCGATTTAATTTAACTGTGTTAAATGGCACGTATAACGTTTTAACAATATTTATGACCATAAACCCATTTTAATTGTATATCTTTTCCGGAATAAAAGGGTTTTTTACGCTTTGTATACCATATAATGTATTGTGCCACAGTATGAAACGTTCACTGTTCAGAATATCCATCGAAACAGAAACAACCAATAAGAACCATAACTTTTTTCAGATGTAACACCTTAATAATGTAATAATACCAACAGTATTTACCTACAGTATTTAGTACAGTAATTTTTTACTAGCTTGGAGTAATTATATACTGTAGAGTATTCTAAATATCTCGATGATCTTTAGGAAAAAAAAACTTATGTCTTTTCTGTATGGTAATGGTGCTATGGCGTAAAATTGTAACAAACAAACGAAACTAGATAAGATCATGATTCAGCCGTTTTGAGCCCACTGCAGAGCCTTCCTTCCTACCTTCCTCACTTTCTTCCACTCCTCGCGATTCATCACTAAACAATCCAAGATCATAAAAGCGCTTCAACCTCATTTCATCATCTTTTTCTGGATCATCCATGTTGCCGTCTGGTTTTGGGATCCAATCTGTGGTGGCACTTGCCTACAACTTGTAGCCTACAAGTCGTTGGACATTCAACAGACACGGCTCATAAAAACATTAATTTGTCACCCAAGCGAATGTCATCGATGAGGGCAACAATTTTTGTTCTAGCGCTTTATATGATCGGATGACGGGGCATCAAATGTGGCCCCAATCGCCTGAGTAGTTAGGAAAATCCAAAAACGAATTATTATTCAGTACTTCGACTCGCGCTATTACCTCGAGCTTTTGAAATGTCCACTGTTACATTAGTACCTCCATTTAATTGTTAAGGCCCAATTTATCAAATTCACTAAATTACCTAATATTACGTTAGTTCTACACATTAACTAAGTCATCACTTTGTTGCCCACACCACGTTATGGGGCCGTGTGGGTTCATCATAATGATCAAAAAAAGTCGCAGATACATATGTAGCTACATTGCTATTATAAATTAATATTGTTTAAAATCATGTAACTTCGCATGTTTTCAACACAATAAACATTAATATAGAATTTCCAAACAAATTTAAGCGCGCAAAAGTTTATGAGACGCTTCTCTCGAGACACTTCGAGATACTTCTAAATTGCTTGAAGCTTTTTGGAAATTGATTATACTATGTAGATAGGATAGGTTTATTCCATATACCTACCTAGTGTTAAGTTACCTTATGTAACTGGTCTAGGTAGGCCTAGCCCTTACAGGCTTGCCTTTGAAATCTCAGTAGTCGCGGCAAACTTAATGTAGGACTCCCTCTGGCCAGGTAGCCAACCATTTACGAAATTCTGCTAGTATAAGCTGGATGCGTCCAACTGCGGAAAGGCTGCAATGGCTCTCAGGGTAGGGAGGCTTATCGTAGGCCCAGCAGAGGTCTCCTAATAGTCTGCTACCAGATAGGCAGATCACACGTATATTTAGCTAAGTAGGTAACTAGATAAATAATCTTCATCAGCCTATCTAGCAGCAACAACATCAACGGCACCAGCCTGTTCAGTCCACTGCTGAACATAGGCCTGCCTATTATGAAGGAGGATAAAGCCCATAATCTCAACGCTAGGCATTGCAGTTGAGGGTTGAGGATCCCAGGATTCACAGGACACGGCTTCATGAACCACTGAATTCAGCTGTGCCAGTGTTAGGCTGCGCTATTCCGTAATCAGCCGACCGCCACAGCCCCGTTTGTAATAAAGCAGGGTGAACTGGCAGGTGAAGTTGGCTTTGGCTCAAAATACTTGGCAATGACCGTATTGAGATGACGTTGCGCCCGCGAAATAGGTGACTGCTGGCGGTACAGCGTACGTGCTCGCATTGGTTCAATCAGAGGCACGCGCCCAGGGCGGAATCTTGCACGTCTCTCTGGTACACAGAGTCGACTGGCTTCGCCCACCAGCATAGGACAGTTGATTATATCACGAAGAATACGGCAAAGGGTCACATAATCGTCTTGTGTCAAGGGAGTTTAATCCTAATACACCTTGAATGGAATTTTGGAATTTTCCTGGAATTTTGTAGGGTACATAAATGGATAGTATCCATACTGTTTCTTGTATAAAAATCTTAGGAATCACTTTCGCACCTTCTCTATCATTAGCGCGTATGTAACTTCATACGGGTACCAAACACAAGCGCTATACTCAATTTTTGATCGGATGAGGGATGTATATAAAAGTTTGATAGCGTCCATATTGTAGATTTTTTTACAGTTACGAGACACAAAGTTCAGCCTTTTAAAGCATGTGGCGGTAAGAGAGCGTATATGATCGTGAAAATTAAGCTCCGTGTCAGAGTCTACGCCTAGATCAAGGGATCAACTATGCCGTGAACCAATCACTCGATGCTACTCAGTAAGGACTGAGTAGCATCGAGTGATTGGTTCACGGCATAGTTCATATTGCGTGATTATACTATGTGAAGAACGGGTAAAGATCATCACTCGACATTTTGAGATGTTAAAGTGAAGTTTATTTGTGTTGCTCCAAGCTTGAATAGCGCTTATATCCCGCTGCAGGTCTACACAGTCTTGTGACGATTTGATCGCGTTAAATTTTTTTACATCATCCGCATATATAATACATTTTGCTTTGGAAAGGTACCTGGACAAATCGTCAATCATTATTGTAAAAAGTAGTGGGCCAAGCGAAGACCCTTGACTTACTCCAGAGCGAGTGCTATATAAAAGAGAGTCATAACATCCAAGACGGACAAACTGTTTACGGTCGCCTAGATAGTTTGCGAATAACTTTAAAAGTTTAGGGGTTATTCCATAGGCACTCAACTTTCCAAGCAATACATCATTATTAACTTGAGCATAAGCCTTTTTAAAATCTAAATAAACTACTTCTACTTGGGTATTCTCATCCAATTTTCTAGAAATGTAATTCACAAGAGTGATTAGGTTAGTATTAACAGAGCGACCTTTCCTGAAAGCATGTTGCGAGTCACTAAGATATGGCACTATTTGTTTATAGATATTTCTGTGTAATATACTTTCAAAGAGCTTCGCAAATGAAGATAAGATGGCTATAGGCCTGTAACTTTCCACTTCCGTTTTATTTCTAGACTTATGAATGGGTGTAACACGAGATATTTTCCACCGCATAGGATAGATGATGTGAGTAATAGGTATAGATAATTTTTTTTCAATTATGTTAAAATATAAATTAATTATGGCCTACATGTTTCGCCATTACTGGCGTGCAAATAGGAGTGGGCGCGCTGCGATAATTGCGACTTAAAGGCTTTTATAATGTAAGATGGAACATTGTCAGGTCCTACGGAACTTTTAGATTTCAGTCTTTCTATATGATATTCAACTTCATGAGAGGAGATGTTAGAAATATTGATAAGACTATTATTACCTGTGACTGTTATTTGGTTTGCACACAAGTTGGGAGAATGTTTTAAGAAAACGCTTCCAAAATAATCTGCATAGGCTTTTGCAGCATTTGGCCCAGTATAGCTAGAACCATTGTATGTGATTGAGGGCTCAAATCCTCCTTTCGTTTTCAAACTTGATATGTGTTTCCAGAAAGCCTGCGAATTGATTATGAGTTCATCTTGTATGCGCGAAATATAGTCGTTATATACTACTGTAGTTATCTCCTTAATGCTAGATCTAATTGCACTATAGAATCTGTAAACATTTAAACGAGTTAAAGGACATATGCTACGTATTTTCACACCGACAAAAAAAAGGTTCCAAAGATGTAGATGATGACTCCTACACCCCGCAGTAGTATCAAGATAACATATATTTATGTTCCTAAGAAAAAATAAAATTCCTATAATTTAGGATTTATTCCACGGTATCGATTTCTAAGTCTAGCCTAACACTTTGTATTCACGGAACGTTTCTTGCTCCAAGCTTGCTCACAAAAGAAGTTCACAAGACGGATCGTGATCAGGAACGACTGAGGTAGGTTAGCTACCTACACAACACAAACTCCAGTGTGTGACAATTTGTCGTACTTAGGTAACTACTACATAGTTGTGCTGCCTACAAATGCTACGTTTTATCAGTGTATATTTTATTGGATTAGGGTACAATTTCGTAGCCGACTGCAGACAGCAGCAGCAGGCGAGATGTCGCGACACTACTGGTTTATATTATTTTAGCTGCCGCCCGCGGCTTCGCACGCGTGGTATCTGGATAAAAAGTAACCTAATATGTTAATCCTGGTCTAGAATTACATAATATGCTATGAAAAACTTCAGCTCAGTTAGTTCTCAGATCAAGATTCTCAGATTTCATATTCCTAAAGTTTTGACGCCCTTAACAGTTTTTAAGGATAAAATATTTGGATAAAAACTGAAACCCGTATTGTCCCCCATCCAAACTTTGCCACCCCCGCTAACCCTCTTCGATGTTGTATTGCACAAAATGCTGATATAATAATATAATACAGGTTTATTTATTTATCTAGAGAGTCTCTGAGCAGAATTTCGAGTCAAGTGAAGATTTTTTTCGTCCCCCATACAAACTTTGCCACCCCCGTTAGCCCCCCTAGGGGTGGAATTTCCAAAAATCCCTTCTTATTCTGTGATTTTGCTATAAAAGGCAGCTACACAACAAATTTCAACTTTGTATCATCAGTGGTTTAGGCTGTGCGTTGATTCCAGAAAAAGACCTTTTTTTTATATTTAAAAAAATAGTAACTGTATTTCTATGAAATACCTTCCGTGGCTGGGGTAGCGACATCGCGGGCCAAACGTCAGACGACACTGCCGCCCGACCGCAGATCAGGGTGTCTAGTGCGAGTTTTTTACCAGCTCGATCGTGTTTGCGTTTACGCAAATTTATATGGAATCGAGGTAGCGCCATCTAGTGAAAAACGCGTGGCATTGACTCTTTTCCATAAACGCAAACGCGATCGAGCTGGTACAAAAAACTCGCACTAGGCACCCAGTAGTAACCAACTGGTATTCGGTGCTGTCTGCTACTGCTACCTGGGTTCGGATTTATGACTGCAGCGACATGATGCGGCGACACGTCGCCTGCTGCCGCGGCTACGAGCTGATACGTTATGTTAATTTAATTTTGCTTATAATTTAATTGTTATTTCTGTCTCTTTCCCAAACAAAAAAAAACTAAGCCTCGGTTTGCCTTTACCTTATTGCTAAGAATACACATGATCTATGTAGTATTAACTAGGCAGACCCAGGCTTAATTTTTAACACTATGTCTATTAAGTATTGAGGTAGGTACAATAATCCAGGTTAGTTGGTTACTTTTCTATTTTTAATTACTTACATAATAAGTATTATTAAAAACTTCCAAAGTGCTTTAAGTACTAAGATATAAAATGTAGGTGGGATAGATGAAGAATGTACATGATAGAATGTAGGGTACCAACACTTGAATAAATGTCAATTTTATGTTTTATAATCTATATATATAAAAGAGAACTATCCTCACTCACTCACTGACACACTCATCACGAAATCTCAGAAACTACAGGGTCTACAGATCTGAAATTTGGCACAAGTATTCTTTGTAGGGTGTAGGCGCTCACTAAGAAACGATTTTGGGAAATTCAACCCCTAAGAGGGTGAAAAGGGGTAAAAATGTTTGTATGAAAAATCTTATTCCTTGAACTAAGGAACTTGAAACCTGGGACATGTATTATTCCTTACAATCAATGAAGATTGGTGTCATTGAAAATTTGAAATAGTCCTCAAGGGGGTTGCAATGGGGTGGTCAAGTTTGTATGGGAAAATCTTAACGCGTGGTGTGATTTTCTTGAAACTTCGTCAGAACACTTTGAATATTAAATAATAAAAGACTGCATACCAGGTTTTTGCAAAAAATACCTTAATGGAGGGAAATCTATATATATAAAATCCTTTGTCCTGAATGACTGATGGATCAACGTGCAGCCTAAACCACTGATCGTAGAAACCTGAAACTTGGAGGGTGTGTTCTTTGTATGACGTAGGCATCCGATAAGAAACGATTTTCCGGGATTCCACCCCCCAAAGGGATGAAAAACGGTGGCAAAGTTTGTATGGAACAAAGTGATTCCTTGGTCCAATCTACTTAAAATTTTGCATAAACATTCATTAACAGAATCGATGGAAGACGTGTTTCTTATTTTATTGAAACTCATCGCCTAACGGGGTTAAAAAGGAGTAGAAAGTTATTTTGGGGGTTGTTGGCATCGAAGTTGATATCAATACTTCTTAGTGACACATGTTATGCCATTTTATTTTGACAATGTCGTGTTTGAAAACTCATTTCAATTCAAAAAACGTTGTTCTCACATAAAGGCTCCTACACACAGGTGCGTGGGCATTGGTACGTTGAAGTATATTGAAAATGTTTAAGTTTTTCTGATCGAGTATAGTGCCCCGATTCATGAAATTCTGACATTTGCCTGTAGTTTCACAGATATGAGAGGGGTTGTTGTACATTTGCCACAAAGTAAATTGGTCACATTTTTGAAACTCCATACATTGAAAGAAAATTCGTCACATGCATTAAAAAAAGATGTGTAGGTGAATGTGATCGGTCACAATTATGTCAATATTTGCGTTTGCCGGAGGGCTTGAAAGTGCAAGGCTTGAATTTCCAAAATCGGATGGTAACTTTTTGAGATTTTCCAAAATTTGTCAAAATTCAACAATTTTCTGGATCGAGAATTTCCCAATTCCTTTTTTTGAGCTCGCTATTCAAGAAACGGATAAAATGATATCTCGAGATTGAATTAAGCTACGGCTTGAGCCATCTTAGGAGGCAGACGGACAAAAACTGGAGGCAGTAGAAGGGCCTGTACGCGCAAAGCCACTCTGCGCTCCGTTCACTTTTTCGTCAGTACATTATAGTCAAATTTTATCGTGTGCTTTATTTCTAAATTACATTTTCATTGCCTTTGATAGTTGCGCGTAGTGTGAGATCTGTAGAATTTTAGTACATGACGGACTAAAAACGTTAAAAAAACGTTAGATACTGCTGCGATAACGCAATTATGTGCAAGGAATTGGGAAGCATTATCGCAATAACGCATGCGATATTATCGCCGATAATAACACACCTGTGTGGGGGTGCCTTAAAAGCTTGGTGCAATGCGATACTCTTTAAAATTGGAATATCAAATAAAAAATAATATTTAAATCGGATTAGAATTCGAAATTTCAATTTCATTCATTTGTTCTTGGATATTTGAAGACCACGGGGATAGCAAGTTTTTTTTTACATAAAGACTTGAGATTTTTCACAGAGACTATAACGAAAATAAATAAACACCTAAAGCGCTGAACCATGGGTGGGACCTTCGAGGATTTGCTGCTTTTTGTAGCGAAAATGAAACTTAAAGAGGGTGATTTATATGATGAAAGTTTGCATGGGTAACCAATCATATCAAGAGTTAGGCATCTAAAAATTCATCATACCTATACCGGCTGTTAACTTGGCGACGAGTTGCCAACGGAAACAGGTACCTACATATTACTACATTACGGGGTAGATAATGTAGTAATATGTAGGTAATTTTTATTCGATTCATATTAAGGGTTCCATGTCAAATTACCGGGCTTGGGAAACATTTCACATGAAAGGAAATACGTAAAAAAGAGTATAAACGCAAACGAAGTTGCGAGCGGGCCAGCTAGTTATAATATAAAGCGCCTTGTTTAACGTAATAGCAATCCTATCTGAGTAATGTACCTACGCACAACCGATTTTTGTGAAGTTAGGCACGGCAAAGGATTCGACCTGTGAGTAAATAAATAAATAGGTTTAGACAGACAATGTAAAGTTTTCGTCAAAGTTAGGTAGAGAATAGAAAAAAATAGTAGTACCTAGAGCCATGGAACGTAGCATTTTCGGTATCAAACGAACCGATCGAGTGCGTAACACCGCACCGCGTTCCTTGACCGATGTTGCCGATGTTGGAGATAAGGCTGCCAGGCTCAAATGGGATTGGGCGGGACACCTCAGCCGGATGGCTTCTAATGGGCGACCATCACCACAGCCTGGACACCTGAGGGCCAGCGCGGCGTCGGGGTCGGCCGAGGATGCGTTGGCGGGACGAGCTTGATACCTTCAAAAGAGAGTGGTGGGAGGTAGCTCGGGACAGAGATATTTGGAAGTCTATGGAGGAGATATTTGCCCAGCAGTGGGCTGATAAAAGTTTAAAAAAAAAGTAGTACCTAGATGGACAAATCACTCATGGATCAAATTTGAAGAAGAGATTATACAAAAAAAGTTTTACGTACACTGATGGTGATGACGCAGAATAAAGAAGCTGATGAAGTGTTAATCAAGGCAATATCTACCTCACAACCTCACGTGCTGTTTATTTATTTTGGATACAAACAGGACAATGCAACTTAAACAGTCAAATAATTATTAGCTCGATCATCACATCACATTATCACACTAATATTATAAATGCAAAAGTTTGGTGTGTAATTATTATGTTTATTCACACTCAACTCTACAATGAAAAACTGGCGAAGTGCAAGTTGGACTCGCGCACGAAGGGTTCCGTACCATTATCTATACATGTGGGGCTCTATATTTTTTTATCTTAAGGCCGGCACTTAATCCTTTTATTCAATTAATTATTTTTAAAGTAAAATTAGGTACAACTAATTATTGTGTGAATATTTCAAGCGTCTACATGTTGCCGTTATTAATATCGAGTAAAAAAACAACAAAAAAAATCACGTTTGCTGTATGGGAGCCCCCCTAAAATATTTTTTTTTGGGTTTTAGTATTCGGTAGTAGTTCGGTTATTTGTCATAGTGGCAACAGAAATACATTATCTGCAAAAATTTCAAGTGTCTAGCTATCACGGTATTCACCGTTCATGAGATATAGCCTGGTGACAGAAAAACAGCAAATAAATCACGTTTGTTGTATGAGAGCCCCCTTTAAATATTTATTTTATTCTGTTTTTAGTATTTGCTGTTATAGCGGCAACAGAAATACATCATCTGTGAAAATTTCAACTGTATAGCCATCACGGTTCATGAGATACAGCCTGGTGACAGACAGACAGACGGACTGACGGACAGTAAAGTCTTAGTAATAGGGTCCCGTTTTTACCCTTTGGGTACGGAACCCTGAAAAGCAGAACGAAGAAATAAAGGAAGATATTCTAGTAAAATATGTTTTTCATCATCATCATCATACACAGCCTGACTTTATCCACTGCTGGATAAAGTATCCACTGCTGGATAAGGCCTCCCGAAGTATGTGGAATCCACCACGGTCCTGTGCAAGTCGCATCCACGATCGCCCGGCGAGGCGTACCTACTATTTTGTCGACCCATCTCACAACTGGTCTTCCAACGCTTCTTTTGTCTACCCTCGGCCACCATTCGATCAATGAACTGGTCCACCTGTCATCATCAAGCCTCGCAATGTGTATCGCCCATCTCCACTTGAGTTCCATTGACGGCGAGCATAGCTCGCTCTATGGCTCTCTTTGCTACTCTCATTCTATACCTACACAGCCTCATGGGTAAGCGTCCATGTCTCGGCACTATTTGTCATTGTCGGCAGAATACATTGATTGAACAAGCGGGTCTTCAGACACTGAGGAACTTCGACCGATTTTAAGATGTCATCCAATTTGCTAAAGTCAGATCAACCAAGCTGCATTCTTTTAGAGACTTCATTTGGTTGATGCTCTTTGCCAAAGCTGATCCACTCTCTCCAGTGTCTTATTTCCTGCGGTGACTGAAGGAATTGAGGCACCGGAGCGCCTTCGTCTTGGACATATTCATCCTCAGGCCTACTTTCAAAGACGCATCGTAAAGATATTGAAGCAAATTTTGGAGGTCTTCGAATTTTTTTACGAATAAGATGAGATTGTCCCAAATTTTAGGTGAGACAAGTTGACACCATTGATGTTTATGCCATATATCTCCCAATCTAGATATATCTAGGATTTTATGAAATCCTCTAGAGCAGCTGTAAAAAGCTTTAGGGAAATGGTATCCCCTTTGTCTCACCCCCCGCTGGATCGGTTTAAGATTGGTCAGGTCGGCCTGGAACACGACCCAATGTTCGTCACTGTCGAAGGCCTTCTCGTAATCGACGAAGGCCATAACAAGAGGCCGGTTGTTTTCCTGACACTTCTCCATCAGCTGGTTCACTGTGTAAATGTTGTCAATTGTTTAAAGCCCACTCCGAAAGCTGACTTGCTCTCTAGACTGCGATTCGTCAAGCTCGCGGGAAGCCGCTAATTTTAATAAAGAGTTTGTAAATCTGGGATAGCAAACTTATAGGGCGATAGTTGCTTATTTTATATATACTTTTTCACCCTTTTTATGAATAATGGTGACGATGACATCTTTCCATTGTTCTGGAGTTTGACCTGCAGTTAACACCCTATTGAAAACTTTATCAAGAACCACCATGGGTTGACCACCCGCTACATGTTTTTATACATTAGTACATTTAAGTAGGCTTTTTCCTACTAATTTACTAATTTAAATTGCTTATTTTCTTCTCAGTCGTTCACTCACTCTTGCCTGGTACCTAATGGTCGACGTTGACGTGGTTGTGCTCATGATATAGAGCCACAAAATAAAAATAGGTACAGAAGACAATCTACATACAAAGTGCGCTCGAGCAACGCATACATGGACACCGCTCACGGACACGATATCTCGGAACAGTTCGGACCAGTGCAAGCGCGAGTGTCACCCGCTTGAGACATGCGCTGTGAACTTTTTGTGTCAAAATGGAGTACCTAACAAAAATAAAGTTTTTTTTACTGTTCAGTTGACTGTTGTTCGAAATGTCGTTTTTTAAGCCACCAGTAGTTTCAAAGAGGTACGTATGTACTTATATATTTATTTGCTTGTATGAAGATGGTTCATTTTAACGGCGAATAATTATGTTTAAGGTGGCTGTCTAAGCTCGATATATACAATAGTTTCCCATTTTGAATCCGTTTATACGAAGTAACTAATTTTTTGTAAAGTCAATTCACGCCACCAAATATTGCATGATTTTTTGTTTGTCTAGTTAAGGTATTGTTTTTAGTGTCATTTGATAGGTTTAGGTCTAAAAGGGATGGGGTAAAAGAAATTGTGTAAATAGGGTAATATGTTTAGATGTTATTAGAGAGTTTCGGTATTGTAAATTGTCAAATTATAAAAGTTGACAGCCCTAGCGCCACCGCCGACCATAGGAAAAAAAGTACATACATGAGTTTGACTTCTGTTGGTATTCTGTATAGACTTGAGTCCTCCACAAAATAAATATATGTGCGTGTTTGTGTGTGTGTGTGTGTGTGTGTGTGTGTGTGTGTGTGCCTGTGTGTGTGTGTGTGCGCGCGCGCGCTCGCGCGCGTGTGTGTGTGTGTGTGTGTGTGTGTGTTTGTGTGTGTGTGTGCGTGCTTAAACACGCATAAAAGTATTAGGCTGAGCGCAGACCATAGTCAAGTCAGAAGTCAAGTAGTCAAGTCAGAAGTCAGTTAAGACAGACTGCCGCATTATAAATAGTATGAAGCCGCGCACACTGCGACAAAGACGTCTCTTAGTCAAAGACGTCTGCAAGACAGCACAACGACAAGTCTGACTAGCGACTCTCGGCTCAGTGTTGCCGGCAGTCAAACAGAAAAAGATCCGAACCCAAGGTCAAAATAATCCGTTCTGTAATTTCACTATTTAAAAGAAACCTCCAAAAATCTTAATTTCTCTTTCTTGCTTCATCATCATACCCTGATCTATATATTTTCTATATAAAATACAAGCTTTTGCCCGCGGCTTCGCTCGCATTTCGCTTAAAAGTTATTTTCCTATCCCTCGCGAGAACAATACTTTTTAGTAAGGCCTTTGTCCTTTTCTGTACCCCTGAAAACGTGTATGCAAAATTTCATGATGATCGATTGAGTAGCTTTGGCGTGATTAAAAAAAGAAGCTTATTTTTCCATTAAATAAAATTAGTTAGGATAGGATTCAGTGTGTCCGCTCACGACCGACAATCAACACTTCAACATTTCAATACTTTCACACTTTAAAAATTTAACACTATAACACTTCAACACTTCAAAATTTAAACCTATAACACTTCAACACTACAACATTTCAACACTTTAACACTTCAACCTAGGGGTTCACCCTGCTAAGCAACGAACGGGGCTCTAGCGGCCGGCTGATTGCGGCATAGCACAGCCTACATCGGCACATCTAAATGACTACCAAAACGCAAATTTTATATGGAATCGAGGTAGTGCCATCTAGCGAGAAACGCCTGGCACTGACTCCTTTCCATACAAATTTGAGTACCCTGTTCTTTTTAATAAAACGTGTGAGGATACTTAGATAATCATTTAAAAAAAATATATGATGAGGTAACTATGGAGCTAGTAGGTGTTGAAAAGTGGGGAGAAATGTCAGCAGAAGAAAAAAAATGCGAGTCAGTACTTGTTATTGCCTAATTCTTTAAACACTTATATATACCGGTGACATTAAATTAACCCGAGTACCTAACGGGTTCATCATTTTTAATTTTAGAAATTATTTATTATTCCTTCACACATATAACTTGCGCCGCGTAGCTTATTTACCTTTTGGTATTTATTAGTATGGCCTAAGTACAGGGATCTTTTTAGTATATATAGGTAGGTAGGTAGGTACCTAGCTACTTGCCTACTATCAACTGCTATAAAGACGGTTGTTGGTTTGTTGGGAGGGAGTCAGTCAGCCTGTACGATAAATCTGTAGCGCAGACGTCACCGGTTGGGGTCACGAACTACCCTAACTAACCCACACGTTGCCACCTAGTTGCTGTTAAAGACAAAGCGTTCTGCTAAAGTTTATACCTAACTACCTTACTTACTTACTTATTTACTTACTAATGTGCTACTTACTCGAAGTACCACATATGCAGGTCACCTAGTTGGATTAATAGGAAAGTGATATGATTTAACTTCGTAACGTAATTTGTACATACTTCCGTCAAGCCACATGCTACGAGTAGGTGTAGGTGTACCTAACATATTATTTAGACCTGAGTTCGGATCTTTTTCTGTTTGACTGCCGGCAACACTGAAGACACGACTGTCGTCTTAAGATAGACTTGTCGCCCTTAGTCAAGTCTGTCTTAAGACAGACTTGACTATGGTCTGCGCTCACTTAGTAAAGCATAATATGGATATGATTTGATTCCAGCTGATTTTTTTTTATTTCCTGGTAGCTAGATACCTGTTATACGTAAGGTTGATGTAACTCTGTGTAAATGAACTAACTGCCTAAGTAGGGACAATCGAAATAAGTAGGTAGCTGTGATGACTGATGATGTGATGAGTGAATCAAATACCTTTCTAGGTCAACTACCTACATATACCAAGTATATTACTGTATAGCCACCGAGTTAATAAGTATTGCTTTCTAAGATATTGATACTACAGTATTATTTTCCTAGATTCGTACAGTCAGCATCAAAAGTAGATGATTTTGTTAATTTAAGAACTTGATGACATATTCACATTATTAAAAATCATCACTTCATCAGTTATTAATGAACCTGTGACTTGTTTTCGAAAATGTCACATTATGAATTATGTTATACCTAATCAGTTTTTTTTGAACTTATTACTTTATTTCCAAATATACATCTAAAAAACAATTTTGCATCCGTTACTTTTGAAACTGACTTCATTTCAAAAACGTTGGTTATTGATTCCTATATATGAAGTAGGTACCTTCATAATCATCATTAGCAGCCTATACTAATATTATCAGCCTATAGCAGTCCACTGCTGGACATAGTACCTACTTACCTTCAAAATACCTAAGGGCGCAGGGTGTAGGAGGATGTGCCCTTTTAGCTATCGAACCTAGGTACTTAGCTGTTTGTGGAAGGTAGTTGCGGCGCGTAGTAAATAACGTCCAACACAACTTTATGGTGTTCACAGTTTATTGAAAGCACAAGCACGATAACACAGATTAGAGTACAGAAGGGAAACAGAGCACAGAGAAGAAGATACGAAAGTCTTATAGAATAACAACACAGATATGTGTACGCGTAAGCAACGAGGCGCGGGCGAAAGCAAGCGGCGGTATCCGAGCGACATGCGTTTTGCGTCAGAGGTAGGTTCGGACTGGCGGTACGGATACCAAGAAGTACTAGAGGTAAGACTTCTGACCAATTATGATCAGCGTGGCAGGTAATGGACGCTTTCAACTGTCTGTGGAAGCGTTCCACAAGTCCATTGCACGCTGGATGATAGGCGGTTGTCCGTCTGTGCTGGAATCCTGTAGCTTTTGCCAGGTATTGAAACAGTGCGGACTCGAATTGCCGTCCGCGATCTGTGACAATATCGATTGGCACGCCAAATCTGGAGATCCAGCCAGAAATAAGGGCTTTACCTACTGTTTCTGCAGTTATATCTGGTATGGGCATAACCTCGGGCCACCGGGTGAAACGGTCTATGGCCGTGAGGCAGTATTTGTATCCCTGCGAGACAGGGAGAGGGCCGATGAGGTCTATATGAACCTGCTTGAAGCGGGCGCGAGGCAAGTCGAAAGTGCCTAAAGGCGCAGACACATGTCTACTTACTTTCGCGCGTTGACATGACAAGCAAGCTTGTGTCCAATTTCTGCAGTCTTTCCTAACCCCAGGCCACACAAATCTTTCGGCTACCAATTTGGCGGTTGCTAAAGGGCCGGGGTGGCTCAGCGAGTGGAGGCTCTGGAAAACCTGCTTCCTAAACTCTTTTGTGACGAATGGTCTGGGAGTCTGTGTACTAATGTCACAGTACAAAAGAGTACGACTTCCAGGACAATTCATCTTTTGGAGTCGGAGAGATGAGCCGTCTGTGAGAAAGTGAGCCAGTTCCGGATCTGTCTCTTGAGCTTTGCTTAGGTCTGTCAGACATATTGGAGCCCCCAGTTCGTCGACGCGAGATAAGGTGTCGGCCACGACATTATCTTTGCCGGAAATGTGCCGTATGTCGGTCGTGAACTGGGCAATAAAGTCCAAATGTCGGAACTGTCTGGGCGAACAGTTATTCTTTCTTTCATGAAAGGCATAACTGATCGGTTTATGATCAGTGTAGACCGTAAAATGTCTTGCTTCAAGCATATGTCTGAAGTACTTTATCGCTTCGTAAATAGCGAGAAGTTCGCGATCGTATGGCGAGTACTTCGTTTGGGAAAACTTCAGCTTGCGGGAAAAGAACGCTAGAGGTTGCCACGTGTCGTCATGGTATTGCTGTAGGACAGCGCCCATGGCCGTGTCGGATGCGTCTGTAACTAAAGCTAGCTTGGCTCCGCAATTTGGATGAGCCAGAAGAGCAGCTTTAGAGAGGCTTTCCTTGGTCTCTGTGAAAGCCTTCAGAGCATCGCCGGTAAGGTGGATGGGCATAGAACCTTTTACTGAACCAGCAAGGAGGTCGTTGAGGGGTGCCTGGATTTGGGCAGCATTAGGCAGGAAGCGCCTGTAGAAATTGGCCATGCCCAGGAACCTCCGAAGTGACTTGACGTCCTTGGGTGGGGGAAAGTTGCGTATGGCCTGTACTTTCGTATCTAGTGGTTTGGTTCCTCTCTCCGAGATATGGTAACCTAGAAAGGTTACCTCGGAAGCCCCGAAAACGCACTTAGACACGTTGATCACCATGCCATACTCATGTAACCTAGTGAACACTTGGCGTAAATGATCTTCGTGTTCATTCTGGTCCCGGCTATAGATTAAAAAGTCGTCTAAATAACAATATACAAAGTCCAGCCCGCGCGTCATCTCGTCTACGAAACGCTGAAACGTTTGCCCAGCGTTCCGAAGGCCGAAATTCATGTACGGGAACTCGTACATACCGAACGGCGTCGTTATAGCGGTTTTAGGTATGTCCTCTGCGCAGACTGGTATCTGGTTATATGCCTTGACCAGGTCGACGGTACTATATACACGACAGCCAGCGATGTTATGGGTGAAATCGTGTATATGACGTATCGGATACATGTCTGGGATAGTACGGGCATTTAGTTTCCTATAATCGCCACACGGATGCCATCCATTGTCCTTCTTTGCAGCAAGGTGCAACGGAGACGACCATGGGCTTTCGGAAGGTCTAGCTGTACCGTTTGCTAACATGGATTCGAACTCGTCCCTAGCTATTTTTAGTTTGTCTGGTGCTAAACGTCTAGGTGCACATGAAACCGGGGGACCAGGTGTTGTGCGTATGTGGTGTTGAGTGTTGTGAGGGATCGTGCGTTGTGTACCAGCTGGTCGCGTGATATCTGGAAAGTCCCGCGACAAAAGAAGATGGTATCAAGAATCACCAGTCAGAACCTTTACAGAGTAAATGTTTTTAGCATTAAGGGCCAGTGAAGCTGGAGCAGATAAATTTGTCATGTTATCGATAAGCTTCTTATTTTTACAATCCACTATCAAATCGTAATAACACAAAAAGTCAACTCCAATGATTGGCTTGGTCACATCAGCCACCACGAAACGCCATGGATAAGTCCGTCGAAGTCCTAGGTCCAGGTTGAGATGCGAGTACCCGTAGGTGTCGATGAATGTCCCGTTGGCTGCGGTGAGTTTGTAGTTCGTAGGTGCTCGGCGCTCTTGTAAGAGTGATCTCGGGAAAACGCAGAGGTCGCTACCGGTGTCGACCAAAAACTGAGTCTTCGTGCTACGATCAGTTACGAAGAGGCGACCTGGTGTGTCGGGGCAATCGTCTGTCGCCATTACTGAAGATTGCCCGAGGCATTTCCCGACTTGTTGTAGTCGCACGGTTTCTGACACTTACGAGCCTTGGATCGGTAGATGGTATGGTACCAGCAGACGGGGTACTGACGGTAGCTCGAAGTCGATCGAGTCGTGCTGCGCGATGATGAACGGCGAAGTCGTTGATCGTCGCGGCCGTGTCGGCGCGAACGTGACTCACGTGTGTGTTCGTCGAGTTTTACCGCAAGTCGTTCCACCATTTTCCTTAGCTCGGCAATCTCGCCGGAGGTGCTGCTGGCGGGTATGGCACTGCTGCTAGCTGGTTCAGCATTGCTGCTGGATGCAAAAGCTGCTGCGACGTTGCTCGGTGCGGAGATTTCCTGAATCCGGTCTGCCAGGTCTGCCAGCTGTTCCAGGTTTTGGAAAGGTTGTGATGCCAATACCGTCTGGATGCTGCGTGGGAGGCAGTTGCTCCAAATCGATCGCAGGAAGTCCTCTGGAACACTCGGTCCTGCCAGGTCCTGAAGGTGACGTAAGAACTGGGACGGTTTTCTGTCACCAAGTCCCTCGTGTGTCAGCAGCTGTCTGACCTTCTTCTCGTGAGAGGCGCTGAGTCGCCTGATCAGTTCATTTTTTATTTTTTCGTACCTGTTCTGAGTCGGCGGCTTCACGATTATGTCTTTAACGGCCTTCGCATGTACGATATCGAGCTTTGTGATGACATTATTGAATTTGACAGCGTCGTCCGTTATTCCGAAATTGTCAAATTGACCTTCGAGTATAGCGAACCAGATTTCGGGATCGTCAGGTGAAAACGGTGGTACCTTTAAGCTCAGTCTCGAAATATCGTAGGTATGTCTCGTACGATTCTCGTTCGACGTCAATGGACCGATGTTTCTTCGGCGCACGGGTAGTGACGTTGTGTGATCCGAAACTTTTCAACGAGTCACTGCTACTGCCATCCGCGTCGTTTTGGCTCATGTTGATGTTCCTTAGGGGTCACCAGTAAGGGCGCAGGGTGTAGGAGGATGTGCCCTTTTAGCTATCGAACCTAGGTACTTAGCTGTTTGTGGAAGGTAGTTGCGGCGCGTAGTAAATAACGTCCAACACAACTTTATGGTGTTCACAGTTTATTGAAAGCACAAGCACGATAGCACAGATTAGAGTACAGAAGGGAAACAGAGCACAGAGAAGAAGATACGAAAGTCTTATAGAATAACAACACAGATATGTGTACGCGTAAGCAACGAGGCGCGGGCGAAAGCAAGCGGCGGTATCCGAGCGACATGCGTTTTGCGTCAGAGGTAGGTTCGGACTGGCGAGTGTGTCGTAGCGCGGCCTACCGGCCGCCCGGCCGGCTCGCCAGAACTGGTTTTGCGCTGCGCCTGAGTAGGTACTTACTCAGGTAATCGCGCGCGGCCGCGTTTCCACGGTCGTACGGCTGGATGGGTGACCAGTGGATACACATTGCTCGAGACGTTATTTAATGTATCGTGTTTTGTGTGCATCGAATATTTAGAATAGGTAGTAATAAGATATGTAAATAGATAATAATAATGTAGATACGATAATATGAATAAATGTTAAGTGTAGTATGTATATAGAAATACTGTATAGAAATAGGTAGGTATATTCATAGGTAGGAATTTAGGTAAATAGGCAAGTATTATAAATAGTTAGATTTAGTGAATTAGGTATGTAGGTAGTAATGTGGGAGAAGCCCACATACCTAAATAAAATTAGATGTTTACATTCTTAAAATAACGTCCAAATTTTGTCAATAATAAGTCATGTTTTTTAACCTCGAAGTCATCAGGTACTTGTGGTCTTTAGTTTCTTCAGCTTAATTGTGGTATATTTTTAAATCGCCTATTTAAGGAACATTTATGCCCTATCAAATTCTGACACAAATTTCGAACAGCAGTATTGACATTCTGAAACTCATCATCTACTTTTGATGCTGACGTAGGTACATGTTGCACATTGCTTTGCGACAATGTAATGGCGAAACATTCAATAGTTTTAAATATAGGGCTCAATTTCAATGTGTGTTAAATAGAAATTACTGAATTGGTTTCAAATAATGATTGATCAAACGGCATAGGTAATATAATTTTCTTGCAGGTTGCAATGTTTTTACTCATAATATTTTCGTATTATTGAACTTCGGCAAGGGGTCTGTCCCCTGTAGTCCAGACTGAGCATGAGTCTAATCTAGTTTACCTTAATATGTAATTTACAGAGAGTTAAGGCCTATTATCAATATCAATAACAAGATTTATAATCGTAATAATGTGTATGTATGAACTACCAACCATGTATTTGTTTATTTTAAAAACAAATTAAGAGGGATTAAGTGTTTATCCATTGTTCTTTACTATAGTTAGTAAAACATCTATTTCCACTGTCTGAAACAATAACTATTTTGGTCCAGGTAGCGAGGTACTTCACATTTAAACAAACCGGACACAATAAATTCTTGTCACCTGAGAAAAATAGGACTGAACCGCAAAATATTGCAGCTATGCAGCTAAATAATGGTCTTGGAGAGAGCCATAAATAACTGTTTCAGTGTTCGAGGTTGGAATAGTTGTCTGTTGTCGAGCAGTCTTGAAAAAAATTGTAAGTATATATATTGAGCGTTGTGCAAAAGTTTCAAGGGAAATAATTATGTATATAAAACCTGCATTTTATATACAAAATTTTAAAAGTCTGGGTGTTTCTATGTGATATGTATGTATTTACAAAAAAAATGTATATATTTAATATATCAAGCATGTGGTTCCCATAACACAAGCTCTGCTTAGTATGGGGCTACATGATGCTGTGTGATTGTCCAGTATTATTTATTTATTTATTTTATTTCCCCATAATTTACTAATCTCTAACAATATAAAAGTAGATAGGTTTTATATACTTAGGTAATAGGTATAAACGAATTTATTGGGGATAGTACCCCAGAGAGGAATATCTAGCCGGTTACATACTTTAAATTTGTCAGCCAATCTAGTTTTATGTACCTGGGTAAGATTGTAGTCCTTTGTTGACTAAGTGCCTAGCTTTAGGTATTATTTAGTCGTAATACATATAATAGTACCTGCTTAGATATCTTATATATCTACCTACCTACGTCCCTAACTAAAAAACTATGAAAATTGCATTGTAAGTATTGTCTGTACAATAATGCATTGTAATAAAAACACAAAAGTCAATGCTCATAAAAAATCGTCCAAATCAAAAAAGTTTCTTCATATTACTACGTTAGATTTCCGTGGAATTCTCACCGAGTCGACCTTGTCCACGACAATGGAATCTCATGAATGAACGGAGGGTGCCAAAGTAATGGCCAGGTAGAATTTATTTTACGTTTTGTCTCTTCAAGCTTTGAAGTAAGAGAATGGCCCTTTTAAGTTAATTTCCAACTCTCAATGTTGACTTTACTAAGTAGAGATGATGAAATGGTAAGTGATAATACTTAGGTACTTTATTTACAACAGGAGCTTTTAGCTGAGTTTGACTACAGTTGAAGGATTAATAAACATCAAAATTTTAATTATACTTTAGATAATGCGCCTATATTCTATAGAAAGGTTAGGTAACTACATCACACATTAGAGTAGCTCAAATTTACGAAGTCACGGGTGCTGACCTTGCGTTTTTTTGTGGGCCCTCCCTGTGCACATTGTGACATTTGTGACTAATTCACTATTGCTGAATATTATTTCAGTAAACAACAAAGATCGTTGGCTGTAATGTAATGAGATAGCTGAATTTTCCAGTAAAAAATAAATATATTATTATAAATTTTGAAACTGTGGCAGGTCTTGTCTAGGGTAGGGTATAGCTATAAAGTCCTATTTATTTAAGACATTTGAAATTTCCATCGTCGTTATAGTTTAAATCTGATCATAGTAGTACTGATATGATAAGACTGATGCCGACTGAATACATTAACAGTTTAATGCTAGTCACACAACGTAATCCTAATTTGTCTATTTCAATTCACGCAACAGTCGAACAAAGCCCCAGTAATTCGGCTAACCTTGGCAAGTTCATTTACTTCGGGCGATGACATTTCTTTTCTAATGAGATAGGAGGACTATCCATCTACATAATATGTGAACTTTTGCGAATATCCACACTCCTACACTGTATCGTAGGAAAAGTATGGGGAACTTATCCAATTATTGTAACTAATGGCAAAACGGGATGTTTTGGAATGGAAATAGAAATTTGCCAATTTTGTACCTACTGAGCTCTTGTAATCTGCTTCTGCTTCATGTATTATTCGATTATTGGGAAAGGCGAGCTGATATCTGAGAAGACACATTATTTCTTGCTGATTGAACACTTTCTGTAGAATGGGTATGTACTCAGACTACATTAAAACATCCTTTTTCATTATAGTCTGAGGGGTATGTACTTATCCAACTGTTAGATATATTAGATAGATATAAGGAAGTAAATATTGTAAGTATGTAGGTGTAGGTGAAAATGTAATGTACAATAGGAGACATGTAAACTTTTATCAGGTAACACTTTGGCTACTTCAATAAGCTGATAGAAGGTACCATATTTAATATTTACCTACCTATTTCTTTGTGTGATGGATTACACAAGAGGAGAAATTAGGCCAGTCATTTTACATTTTTAATTAACAGTGACAAGCTCGATGCCTTGAAAAGAAGAACGAACGACGAAGAGGGTGGTGGGAGGTATCTTGAGACAGATATGTTTGGGAAATATTTGAAGCAGTGAGACGAGAACCGGCCAAGTACAAGTTACATTCACACTTACTGGGTTCCGTACCATTATCTTATTATACATGTATGGGAGCCCTCTTAATTTATTTTATTTAAATTTAATTATTTTGTCTAAATATACGACTTAACATTCTAACAACTAATCAAATATAAACAATATATTATAAAATATCGTTAACTAATATAGACGAACTACATCTACAACATGTTGTCGTCATCCGACAACAAGTGTTGTAGATATTAATATCGAGCTAAAAATATTTTAAATTTCACTTTTGCTGTATGGGAGCCCCTCTTAAAATATATTATTTATTCTGGTTTTAGCGTATGCGTTTCTAAAGTGGCAACATAAATACATAATCTGTGAAAATTTCAACTATCTAGCTATTACGGTTCTTGAGATATAGCCTGGTGACAGACAGACTAATTGATGGGCAGTAGGGTCCCGTTTTTACCCTTTGGTTGTAGACCCCTAAAAAAGAATTGTAAAAATCATAATCATCAGCCTATAGCAGTCATACGTCTCCCCCAATGAAAGTCATTTAAAATGACTGTAAAACAATATCATGACTGTAAAACTATAAAATGACTGTAGACAAGTAGGACTTAGGACCAATTTCAAATAAATCACTTCTTACTTCTTGCCCTAAAGAATTATAAAAATCGGTTCAAAATTGACGGAGATATTGGTGATCATAGGGCGAAAATTACAAGTGAGTATGAGGTTTTTTGAGTTTTCCGGAAAAAGTACCAATCTCTCGGGAATAAAAGCTATATGGAATTGAAACCTGTGAAGTATACTCTTTTAAACCAAAAAGAGAATTTTGAAAATCGTTTTACAATTGAAGGAGATTTCGGTGAACATACATAAAAAAAGTCGAAAAAAAGGTCCCGACGAATTGAGAACCTCCTCCTTTTTGAAGTCGGTTAAAAAGAGTTTCAATCTAGGTCACACAAATTATTAAATAAGAAGCCAAGATGTTATTATCATGTCAGATATTCTCTATAGGTATATAATCGGTCAATTGGGAGGTACTTTACCTGAAGTAATGTGTTTTTGTACACACTATTGTTACCCAAAAAAAATTAAGTTAATGGATCTGTTATAGTGTTCCCATATCGATAAAACTCAATCTTATAAATATTCAGTAGCACAGAAGCAAACATCCATAAATCCCATTACGGTTCTAATAATTGCGTTTCAAGTAGGAGTCCCAAGGGTTGCCCTTTTTTGTGAGGCTATCTCAAGTGGGTGTAGAAATCCTTTGTTTACGTACTTTTGAGATAGGAAGGTTTACGGTTTTTCTTCGACGTTCTGTGATTTTAAGCATTCCCAACCAATTTCTGTTAGATAAACTAAATATAAAATGTACCCACCCTACTAACTCTACTTATAGTATAGCTACCTATAGAAATACATTTTAATTTAGAATAACTACTTATATCACGTAGAACCTAAGGTACAAAGGAATATTCAAATAAAAACTTCTAATCATATCTACCTAGTAGGCTGGCATTTGTTTTATATATATCTATGTTTATCAAACACCTAATAAAGGATCATCATTGAACATACTGGCTCCATAAGCAGAACACAATTTTTGTAAACAAGTAAGTACATAGGTAGGTATCCTATTGCAGCTGCATTTTTTCTACCTCACTTGTCTGGGTGCACGTGCTGCGTTTTTTATAGAGCAGTCACTCCTTAATGAACCGTTTGCTCGGAAACGGCCGCTGGGACGCCCTTGCCAGGATATCCTGTTTAAAAAATAAAAGACTCACCCTCACACCTTTACAGCAACGCACGAGTTAAACTACAAACAATTTTAAATGCTCGGGAAAGGTAGCACGGTTGAAAATTGAATTAGACAACGTGCAAGGGGTACGAATACGTAGTGCAAAGGAATACGTTCGAGTAGGTAGTAGCCAGTGTTGGTGTGTGAGAGTTCCCAAATTGCCATCGCTTTGTACTGTTTCAAAGGGATGTGCTTCATGAGTATTTTGTTTTCTTTATTGGCGGAGATGAGTGCTTTTATTTTATTCTTGGAATCCATTTCAAGAAGTGCCGTTCGGAGCAAAACGATTGAACTCGAATGATTGGTTCGTAACTACTTACCTAGCTACCTAGGTATTTTGATGCTGTATCGAGTAAAGTACACTGCACTGTGAGTAGGTACACTACCTAAATTTAAATCAGATTTCGCTGTTTTCTTGTCAATTTCGTTATTTCACTTGGTTTAGGGCCCTACCTGAAAACCAGCGCAGCATCGGAGCTTTATGCTCTGATGCTGCCCATGCATGCAATGCCTATGTAGAAATTTAGCAAGCAATATTGTATGTATATTTTATTTCAGTTCAGTCATTCAGTCCACTGCTGGACATAGGCCTCCCCTATAAAAAGGGAGATATGCCCATAATCCCCACGCTGGGCATGCGGGTTGGGGATCGCAGGGTACAGCTTATCGCACCGCCGACGCTGCTGCCCGTCGGCGGCCAGGGGATTTAGCTGTGCCAGTGTTAGGCTGTGCTATGCCGCAATCAGCCGGCCGCCAGAGCCTCGTTTGTTAGTTATCAGGGTGCACCAGGTGCAGGTGAGGTTGGCTTGGGTTCCGGAGATGGGGGTTGGAACCCCTTACACCCCTATTAAAAATATAATTTATAAATCGAGTTTAATTTTGTTAATTTATTTTACCTTCATCAATTAATATTATATTTACTAAAGTACTTAATTAAGTTGGTCTGCAGCACATAAACTTGTATTAATTAGGTAAAGCTACAGAAAAAGGAAGGTATACATTTTAATGAAATTGTCTTATCCATGTTTACCTTCTGATTTTTTAACAGATTTTCTGTTTCTTTTACTCACTTCACTTTTCTATTATGCTGTCCTTGTCAAATTTCTTCAAAATGCCGGCCGGCTGGCTAGTCATTCGTTCCGTTTCTTGGAAACGTTCAGTCAGTTTAGTTCATTTCATTCAGTCAGTCAGTCCGCGCGCGCCGTCGAGGTAGGTAGTGTCGTTCTGCGCATGCGTCATCTTTCGACACGCGCCGACTCCTAAAGCTCGAATTTCGAACGAAAGTAAATAAACAAGTGAAAATTAATCAGTGTTAAAAACAATTCAAATTTACCGAACACAAAAACGATTGTTTTAGCGGGTGGGTGCGAAGGAACTTTGCAGTTTACAATTCAAGTAAGTTTCTTTTATTTTCGTTTTTGCATGCTTTGCTGCGCTGCCTTGCCGGCTGATTTGATTTTATCTGAGGTGTTTTGTTTGAATTAATTTTAATGACGTGGTTGATAGCGGCGTAAGAGCCGAGCCTACCTAGTACTTAACTATTAGACATAACCTCGAACTTTCACATGTAAGAATACCTACGTAGGTAGGGTTACCACATCTCAGGATTTGTCCTAAGATCTCAGGATTTTTAGGCTCTTCTCAGGATTGCGGCCGGATTTTTTGAATTTTCAGTAAAATAGAGTACCTACCTAGATTTTTCAGATCGGGCACCCGCGGGCCCTCCCCGCGGCTCAAGTCAGACTCGAAATTGACCAGTTTTATTTTAGACTAGCAACTGCCCGCGGCTTCATTCCCGTAGTACCGGTATAAATAGTAGCCTGTATAGTATCCAGGTCACAAACTATTCAAATTCGTTTATTATTAATACAAGATTATAACATTACAGATTAATCCAATGTAGGTACGTATGTAACTGTGCACCTACCTTTACCTAGGTATATTAAAGTTTCATCCAAAACCGTTCACTACCCGTCATGACATACGGAGCCGAAACGTGGACGCTCACAGTACGGCTAGTCCACCAGTTTAAAGTCGCTCAGCGAGCTATGGAACGAGCTATGCTCGGAGTTTCTCTGAAGGATAGAATCCGCAACGAGACTATCCGACATAGAACTAAAGTTGTCGACATAGCTCAGAGAATTAGCAAGCTGAAGTGGCAGTGGGCTGGCCATATCTGCCGAAGAACCGACAACCGTTGGGGCAAACGAGTTCTTGAGTGGAGACCGCGGCTCGGCAAACGTAGTGTAGGACGCCCTCCGGCCAGGTGGAGTGACGATTTGCGTAAGGCTGCTGGTAGAAGCTGGATGCGTCGAGCTCAGAACAGGGCACAATGGCGCTCATTAGGGGTGGCCTATGTCCAGCAGTGGACTGCTATAGGCTGATGATGATGATGACGATGAACCGTTCAGCCGTCACGAAAATGAGTGACTGTGGGAATAAACAACACACACACCCACACAAACCTTCGCATTTATATTTTATTTATCAGTGTGATTATTTTGCTACTTAAGTAGGTACCTAGTAGTACTAGTAGTATTCTCATGTAGGTATTTTCTAGTACGTCAACCCTATGTCCACAAATCATATCGTGCGAAAGAAAAACAAGCCATTCCGTCGATAAACGGAAGGGAACGAACTCATAAATTCTCATTCTAATCTTTTTAAAAACCCTTCGACTGCACTAGTCTACGACTTCAGTCACGCACGGTTCTACCAGGTTCTAGCAACCAACCCACAGATCTCAGCAATAGCGATTATTGTCACATCCAAGGTGTTTTTATAGGGGAGTGCGCGCGTTGAACAATATCTATGCTTGATTTTTGCTCCATAAAAATGCCCAAATGGGGTTGTGTCTCGTCCTCTTTTGTGAAACATTAAGGGCTCATATGCACGAGCGGCATGATGTCAACGGTAGATGTAACTGCACCCGTCTCGGCGGCAGCCGTTGACATATCAACATAGAAGCTCTGCGGCAGCCATCGTTGACTCTCTGCAGTCAACTGACAGTGACATAATGTCCAACGCGGCACTCAGCTGAGCTGCTAGCTTTGCTATAGGTCGGCGGCTGCCGTTGACGCGTTGACGGCTGCCGCCGATGGGTGTCGACGGCTACAGTTGCCTCTGCCGTTGGCAATCTGCCGCTGGTGTATATGAGCCCTTAAGAGGAAACGAGACACAACCCCTTTTTGGGAGAAAACATTCCTCTGAACGTTCCTAGTACCTACTTATGACCTAGTAGTAATTCCATGGTCACATTAGACATTGCGAGAACTGTCAAAACTGTGGATGTGGATGGACAATGTTAATTTGACAGTTTTCGTGTCATAATGTCTGAAAAAATGCACAGTTCTAGTTTTAGTTCCTAAAAACGCCACCGCCAGCTTAAACTTCTACTGTTATTCTAGGATATATAAAAATGATTACGAAGCGAAATCACGATCATTGATCCTAATGAAAATAGCCTAGGTAGGACCAGATGATCTGACGAGGCTACCTATTTTAGACGATACGGTCATTTGTGTAGGTAGGTGAATCGACTAGCTACCTATCTTGATTTCTTCGATATTCACATAGTGAGTAGGTATTTCCGTAAAATTCTCTAAAGGCTGCTGGTAGAAGCTGGATGCGTCGAGCAATGGATAGGGCGCAACGGCTCTCATTAGGGGAGGCCTATGTCCAGCAGTGGACTGCTATAGGCTAAAGATATTGATGATGATGATTCAAATATAGTCACTTTATAATAGGTACCTAACCTAATATACTTGCTAAGTATTTTGTACTCGTAGTTGGGTTAGATAAACTTGGGTAGTAGGACCATCGTTAACACTTATCCACCTAAGTAGGTACCTAGTCACAGTATGAACATTGAACCTATTACTTAGATAAGATACTACTAGATCCTTATATAAAATAAAAAAAAATAATACTGGACATTACCACACAGCATCATGTAGCAAACTAAGCAGAGCTTGTATTATGGGAACCACATGATTGATATATTACTATACATTATATATATATACATTTTTTTTGTTAATATATACATATCATACATAGAAAACACCCAGACCCGAGACAAATATCTGTAGAGCATGTAAACATTTGTCCCGCGGCGGGAATCGAACCCGCAACCTTCTGCATCTCAGGCGGACCTTCGCCCACTGCGCCACAGAGGTCGTCAAAATATAAGATCTGTATTCAAGTTTGGAGGTAAATTGAACTTTTTTAATAAAATCGGTTCATAAATGACAGTGATGATCATGAAGTAACAAACAATAAAAATACTACTAATTAAGAACCTCCTTCTTTTTTGAATTCGGTTTGAAAAAAAAATATAACTCAATGATTGGGTTTGCTCAGGGTTTGCCCTGTCCAAAGTTTTTTTTGTCACAGTGTGAACCCATATATTTAATTACATACGCAACAACAACGCCAACCTCTATAGGTTGGCGTTGGCGTATGCAGCAGCGTCGGTGGACTATTCCACTGCTGGATATAGGCCTTCCCTTATAAGAAGGGGTGTGTCTATAATCCCCACACTGGGCATGCGGGTTGGCGAGCGCAGGCTGCATCTTCTCGCACCACCGACGCTGCTGCCTATCGGTCGGCGGCCAAGGGATTTTGACGTGCAGCTGCGCTAGCCGCCTACCCGTTTGTGATACAGCAGGGTGCACCACGGCCAGGTGAGATTGGCTTGGATTCCAAAGATGGAGGTTGAAACCCCTCACCTAAACCCCTACTTACCTAAACTCTGTCTGTATTAAGTTTAGGTCTTAATTGAACAAATTTTTAATTAAAAACAGATTTCCCTATCGTTAAGTTCCATTTTCTTATTGAAGTCGAAGTTTCAATTTCAAAGGATTCAGTTCCACTTTTCTTTTCATTCAATAAAATTCGTTTGTAAAATGCTGAAAGTTACAAGTTTGAGGAACAAACCGAAACAGAAAATTTTGGTCGAAGGGTGGCCTTTCAAAATGTTTTTTCAAAGTTTTCCCCTTCATTAAAATTTAAAACCCTTTCCTTAATTAAGTTAGTAAGCCGTTAAAAGCCAGGTAAAGTCACGGATGCACGACTATCTAGATGAGCTAAACAGTGACTTCCGGTTGTGTCACGTGGTGTCTCGTTTTTAAGGATTTTGTGCGACTCTTAAATGAAACTATACTTTACGGGTAAGGTAAAGACAACTGACTAGTAAGGTATGTATAGTTTACCTAACCAGTTTATGTACAGTCAGCCACAAAAGTAAAAAATATGAAAATTATATTATAGTATAGTTGTTTTTAGTTCGCAAAACGAACTGTATCATTAATATTTCAACCTGACGCCTGACGTATCGTAAGCCTTGAGTATTTTTCACGAAAGAAGATCCGCGGCAATTAGCGGTACAAGTAGCGGCACGAAACTCTAGCATTGAACGTTATTGCGTAGAAGTCAAAAGAAAGGTTATCCTAAGGGAGCTAGAGGCGAAAGAAAGCGTGAGACTCATGCGCAGAAGTTTCGTTCACCGCTAGACTTATGTGCCGCTAGCTATACTAAAGCTGGAGATTCACCAGTATACGTAAAAACAACGAACTTTTATCAAGAAACTCTAGACAATACGAACACAATAAAACAGGTTATTCGGATCATATTTTAGTGGGAGACGTGTGGATTTTGCTCTATTTCAGTTTTTTTATGCTATTGCATAGCTTCTATCGAGGGCCTTGAGCGCGGGGACCGAATCCAGAAATTTCGTAACGAAAAAAAACCTCACGCTCCCCACTCCGACGGGCACGGAGGTGTGGCTTGAAGGCCGTGCATTGTCTAACGTCGTTTCTTTTCGGCAGTCTTCGACACGGTGTTTGTGTGCGTGCAACTAGACGTATTGTACGACTCTACGAAGCTCGCACGAATCGAGACGATCACCACGCTCAAAAAGTGTAACTTGAATTAATATCAAAGAAAAAGAAATACTGCATAAATAAAATAAATAAATAATTATAATTGCATAAGTTGATACAAAATGCTATGCAATAGCTTTACCGCGGCAGTCCCCGAGTGCCACACGTCTTTTTTTTTATAAGCTTTAAATTTTCACACGACAGTGGCGCCGTGTATGCGGGACTTATTTCGTGAAAAAGACTCTAATGAAAAACATTTGCCAATGACAAAGTGTTATTTTGAATCAACGCTTTCTAATTGGCTAAATTTTCACATCTACGATATGAATAATTTTAGCCAGAGGGTCGAGTCAAGTCAACTGCACGACTCGTTCGTCGTCGTGATCGACCCTCTGGTGTCATCATGGTCACAGTTATGCGGTGGCGTTGACTTTAGCCTTGACCTCGACCCTCTATGGCACTCAATGACTATATTTTAGCTTATTTAAATAGTATGAATCATGAACTCGTTTAAAGTTGTCTACTGGAATTTAAAGCATCATTATTATGTAACATAATAGCAAAAATATTACTTTAATAATAAGCGCTCTTCGCATGGTGTTCTTAGCAGACCATTTATATCTGAGCGTTTCCGAGCTTCGGAAGGCACTTTAAGCAGTTGGTCTTGACTTGACTTTTTCAGGTGTTAAGCCATATCGTTGAGCCATGAGTTTTTATGCCGCCCAAAAGAATTAACCCTTGAAGATTAAAGAAAGCCTAGACCAACACCTTAACGTACCTTCCGAAGCAACACTGTAGAAGTTGCATAATACAGTGAAACTGTGAAAGAGAGATTAATATTAAAACTTTATGCCACTTATCAAAATTGCAACATTCAACTCTGCATACAAATCTCAAAAACATCGGTACATCTTAAAAAACCTTCTGCAAGATCAAACATCACTTTCCCATAGTTCAGTTCGGTATCGTGGGAGTCAAAGGTGCTAATGATAACAAGGATGATGTTACAACTCAGTTTTTACACCGTTGTAAAACTTATGAATGAACCGTTTTTAGAAACCACTTAAGTCTCGTCAATGGAATCCGAAAAAGGCAAAAGCTTCGAGAGCTAATAAAGTCTTGTTGAAGTTAAAGGGTGCTCAAGTTTTAGTATGGTACGAAGCAGTCGCTCCCGTATTGGCCTTAAGTGCCTAACCTTGAAGGGCGTTGCTTGAATCATCTTAAATAGATGTTAAAAGTGATGATGATATTGCTTCATTATAGTTGAGCATATTACCTATCCCACGATGGATACATTGTTTTGTTATATATAATCTCAAAGGGATTAGGCAGTGTTTTTGTTTCAGGGTTTTCGATATAAGCTCCCAGGCTCGACTTTTTCTGAAATTTTCCATAATTATCGTCATATTTCAACCTATTTACACAAAACCTTAACAATTTATACACTTAAACGTTCCTCATGAATCACTCTGTCTATTGGGGAAAACCGCATTAAAATCCGTTCAGTAGTTTTTGAGTTTATCGCGAACAGACAGGCAGACTGACGTGGCGGGACTCTGTTTTATAATAATAGTGGTTTTTGAAAAACAGAAAGGCTTGAAACAAGGTCATGAGTTAATGGCAAACAGAAGGATAACAAAATACCCGTAAATTGGGGCTCAAAACAGCTTTAAACGAGGGTTCTCTGCTCCGAATGCCGTTTCTGTTAAATGCTTACGAATGGTAGAACATTATGTGACTAATACCAGCTCTAGTACTTTCGTAAGAGTGTTTTGCATAATCAAAATCCAGTACAGTGCGCAAAAGTGCCTTATGGCTTTTGAGAATATGGTCATTAAAAAATACAAACACAATGCACTCCTATAGTAAAAGTAATGTGCGAGCGAAAACAGGTTGTATAGACAAAATGATTGATTTGGCCACTGGAGCTTTGAAGAAAAATATCCAAATTGTGAAGACATTGATCTCAGGTTGATTGATCATTATCACCTTTTCGATTTCTTTCACATTATTCTTCACTTTACATGATAGGATAGCTGGTTCTTTGACCTGCCTTATACCTATCTCAACTCCACGGTTTAAAAATCTCTACACAATCCAATTATACAAAAAGCTTTTCAAGTGTTTTTCACGGCAATCAACACTAGATAAATCACAGTACATTACTCACATTGTAAAGGCAATTCGTGAATTAACAAGTCATAAAGATGTACAGAGTCTAGGTACCATTCAAAATGTATTTGTATGACTCATGTTTCATTAGGTACATCTAAGTCATGTCGTGACCGGTCTATACGTGTCGTGCACTTGACATCCAACATTTGTTAGTCGGATGTCGGCTTAACAAAACTGTATGGATTGTTATAATTAGTCGAATTAACCGTTGGCATGTGATGGTGGTACAGAGGAAATTGTTATTTGAGACGGGAAGCGTGTGAATTTATGTGTTGATGAACTCTGAATTGCAGATACAAGTACAGAGATTTCCACATTGCCTCTTTGAATTCGTGAAAGGTATGAACGGGATTTCACAACCCAAATTTGTGGTGCAAAACACTATCACACTAATAATATAAATGCAAAAGTTTGTGTGTTGTTAGTGTTTATTTCCAATTCCCTCAACACGGCTGAACAGATTTGGATGAAACTTAGAATACCTATACATAGTTTGTTTCCTGGTACACATACGCTATACTCTTCTTTTTATCTCTGTATCATGCGAGCGGAGTCGAGGGCAGAAGCTGGTACTAAATGCATGAATAAAGACTCTCCTGTTTTCCGAATGCCACCCACTGCTTTTACTAAAATCTTCATTGAAATCCTTATTAAATCCCTTGTCCTATTTTACTTTATCGTATTCTTCAAGCTGATTGATAAATCTTCGCTCTTTCAAGCTCCATATCATTGTACACTTCGTTCTTGAAAGCTTCAAATCTTAGGATTTATCTCCGAGCATTACCATTACCAGTAGTTTCCCAAAATCAAACGTTCTCATAACATAGTTTCAAAACCACAAATTTAGTGACATTCCAAATGGGCTTTCAAATCAAACATGGTCACTTAAAGCTCATGTAACAGGTCCAAATCTTGTTTCTTTAATGATATCCACTTCCAAATTGTTCGGACCAATTACTTCTTTCGTGCAAGTTTTAATCTTTTTCGGAGGAAGTTGCTTATTAACAGGTTTCGTATCTTTATGAGCTACCTCCGATGCCTCTGATTCATATCCAACGTTTTAAGCTGGAATAATTAACAGATGTTTATTTTCTATATTTATTGAGGTAGGAAAATTGTTGAGACGAATCTCTGTTGGTTGTTTAGATAAAATAATTGTACAGCTAACTTTAATTTAAATATCTGTTTGAATTTGTATTGGAAGCTGCTCATAATAAACTGTCCGATTGATTGAGATTTGAAAATTTAAAGCATAAGTATTTAAGCTTTTAATCTCTGATGAAATAATGCTCAAAGTTTTTGTATTACTACATTTACTACTTACTCCTAAGTATCTCTTTACAACTGAAACATGAACTCCAAAGATGTTCAATAGCTCTAACATAACATTCACATTTAAGAGTTTACTTAAATGGAGATAGTTGTATATTAATGAAGTGTATGTAGAGCACTATAGTTGTGTTAAGTATCCTATTCTACTTCTTCTTCTTCCTTGTATGAGCTAGAGGCCAACTCTGGTGTCGTAGTTTTTAAACCGCCCGAAGGCCTCCTCAAGACCAACATCTTAACGTGCCTTCCGAAGCACGAAATCGCGCAGAGCAAACCACGAAGTCAGCTACGCCACGAGCGCATCTATCCTATCCTACTCAATGGGTCAATACTCAAGCTTGTGAAATGTGAAATATGAAATGTTTCTCCTTCACGCCAAAACTACTGAAATTATGCACTTCCTTAGTTCTAGACTGTTATTGCAGGTCTACTTCTGGTACTACCTAGGCTATTTTTTATACCGGTTACCGCAAAGCGAAGCCACGGGCAGAAGACAGTTGTATAAAAAATATAACATTTTCTTTAATTTTAATTTAAAGTTCAAAGTAAGGAGATACTAAGCGTTCCGGAAGTTCCGTTGTACCTATAACCGACAATTCCAGACAGCAGACATACAAAAATATAGATTACTTACTTACCTTTACATACATAATTAGTTACCCTTACGGTCTTCACAACGGATATCCTTTCATATGTCGGGGAAACGAGCAGGTTTGATCGAGCTACCGTTTGCTCGATATTTATTGCGAGATCACTTTTGCGTGTCGAAAATTACCCGGAGCGGAAATATTAAGAGCAATTTCCATAATTGTACACTTGAAAATGTAAATTTTACGTAAGTAGTAAGGTAGAAAATAAAGTGTACCTTTCAAATTTCGTTGGCCTCATCATTACCTATCAAGTCACTGAATAAACTGGCTTAGTTATCTTGGTTTTTAAACAAACCTATTAATTAACTTGATATGTGGCGTTCGTTTAATTAAAAAAATACTGCTGAGTGGTGTTTACTATCTGTATTAAAGCCTTAGGCTAAGAAATCTCTAAGCTTTATGTATCCACATTCCCTACTTTGGTTATCCCTATTACTTTATGTGGCATTTATATCATAATCATAATACTGTTTTGGTTTTCTATATAACTGACTGACCCTTGGGCAAAGAAATCTCTAATCTTAACATTACATTCCTAACCTTCCCTGCCGCCTCCAGGACTTCAAAAACAGGTTATATAACCATTAATCTTCAAACCTCTTAATTCCAAATTTAGTTATACCACCAGCAATTTAATTCCAAATCAATAACCATCGACATATTATTAGAAGCGTCCCAATTTAAATAATTTGTTCATCTTGTAAGTAACTACCTCAGGTGCTTCGGTTTCAACCACCTCTGATGATGAATGATTACTGAGATTTCGTATAATGACGGCTTGGAACTTCGGAACTGGCTTCTACTGACAAGATAAAGAGACTGCCTCAAATGGTTTAGTATTTTTTGCTTGTGCTCTTCAAAGTACTGTGTCTTGAAATATGTAATCAGTCTTCTTATTCAAGGAAATTATAGATACTTCGGTATCATTTGAGTGTAGTCTAGTATTTATAACCGAGTAAAGCTTGGATTGAAAAGAGATTGAACAATCTCTTGTCACAAAAATATACGCTTGACTTTGATCTGGGTTATTCAATCTCGTTTGATTTCCTTCATTTAATCTGACGTCGGCTGACAGGATTTTTGCTTACTATGATTTTGTGTTATAAACTGATTTTTATACAGGTTTTTTTAGGTTTTTTTTTAGGTTACCTTACTTCGGTAAGTAATTTGACAATGTTTGATCAACAATTTTTTACAGAAATGTATAGTATTCAAGCAATAAATAAAAGAAATATTCGCTCACTGCCATGCGTCCTCGACCAAAAACAAAAACTATTATAGCTGTCTGAACTGAACGATGATCAGATCCATACTTTTTGAATTCAGTTCTTGATTTGTGTGTAGGTGGAATGTATCCATTGTTTTAAAAGCACGAGTCAATACTTCAATATGTCCCGTTTTATCAGATTTTGAATCAATACTTTTAAAAGATTCGTCTAACATCAATATTTCATTTTCACTAGCATATCTAGCATACTAGCATACAAAAACTATTATTTAATCTTTGGTTGGCTCTAAATGTTATTCCTTCAAAAGCCCTCCGCTCCTTTTGTTGGTAAAACATAAAAAAATAAGCTGGATGAAGCTTATTTTTATTTTACGGAATTTCAAAACAAAAATTCATAGTTAAAGTTGCAAAAACTGACCACAGGAATACCATGAATATAGTATGAATTTTATTGAACTGACTTTTGTTTGTTTTGTCCTCAACATTACCTATGAATTTTTGTGTTGAAATTCTGTAAAATATAAAGAAGCTGGATGAATAATAAATGTTTTACCAACAAAAGGAGCGGAGGGCTTCTGAAGGAATAACATTTAGAGCCAACCAAAGAATAAATAATAGGTTTTCGTCGGAATTTACGTAGGAGGAAGAATGGTCGGGTTTGTTGACTGATTCGTCACTGAACTCGTTATGTATGATGCAACTTTTTGTTGACAGGCGATACGGCTCGTAACCTATCTCATTTTTTTTAAACATTTATTCAATTTTTCATACCAAAAAACCAATATTCGCATGGATATTGAATGCCAAAACGCCAATATTCGCATGGATTTTGAATGCGGACCATCTTCTAAGAACTTTCACAAACTCAACTCGTTGTAATGAACCGTCGACTGGCCGCCATTCACTGGTTCACATCAAACTGGCAACACTGACAGGTGTGTTCCCGCCGTGCCCCTTTTTTCAACGTCCGTTCCTGTTTAAAACTTTGGAAAGGTTCAACAGACATTGAGCTTTGAATACGAATTTATATTCTCAGGCTTAGTAAGTAAGGGTTAATATACCTTGTGGCCAAACTCAAAGTAGTACGAGAGTAACAATGAATGGATCATTTCCCTTACAATGTGCTTCAACGGTTTAATGTTTCTTGCTATTGGAATTGTGGACTTATGCTACGGCTATAAGATCTGATTTATGTTTCAGATAGCCGTGGTATCGTGTATCCCCTGTGATTGTGTTAAGTTTGTTTTAATTTATTTTGGGACCTTCAAAATCTCAGTCCGGTTATTGTTTTGTTTGAAACTTTAATCAGTTTGGCAACTTTGTTCTTGGGATCCGCAAATCAAATTTATAATGGAGTATTTCCCCTATTTTAGCTCTCTTGAAGCTCATTTCAAATGCAAACTGAGATTGTTTCTTTGTATTAAAACCCCTATCAATAAATTTGTAGGTACCAGGTTTCTATAAATGGTGTAATAGGCTAGATACCTGAATAATTCTAATTAGTTACATTATCAAAAAAATATTAGACACGTATTTTTTCTTAAACTAAAAATGACAAAGATATAGTGCGTTCAAGTTCCGCATGACGTCACGGCTAAGTACACTTTTTACATACAAGTAACGTCACGAGCCCCCACTCCCGAACTTTGACGTTCAATAAATTTGTCGATTTCGTCCATTCATCCATTTCGTTCGTTTCGTCGTCGATACGTGTCCAATATTTTTGATAATCTAATTGACGGACTAATTAGAATTATTATTTTTCTAAAAAGGCATCATCCCTATTCTTATTTAAATTAAAATATAACAATGCTTTGCCCGTTGTGTTTATAATTTGCACTCCCATAGGCTGTGGCGAACACACATCGTTACGAATATCTTATGTAAAGTAGCCAGTTACCACCTGTCCATAATTGAATAATTCGTAATAATTTACAGTTGCTGATACAACTTTATAGCGTTCAATTTGTTCGTTACAATATAGTTTAATTTGAATTAACAACCAACTACGATCTACATGTTAAGATAAACATGCGTCTGCTATGATCTGCGAGCCATAAAGCAACGAACGTTGGTCACGTTTGTTCAGCATTAGAAACATCTTCATTAAAAATAGAAATCGATCCACCTTTTTGTTCATATTCAGGAACTTTATAAAACATTTTGTAACTATCTCCAATATTGTTTATTGTAAAAGCTCGTCATTCATTTCTCTTATGAAATTGATCGATACCAACGCTTCAAAACAGCTTTGTTCTCAGCAAAATCTATCAATTCCATATTTTCTACGCTTCACACGCATTAATCAATTAGCTTTATACCTCGAACGAAAATCTCATGGGTTTCTTCGTCATGTCTTGTATTTAGATTGGCTTTAATAGCATCACGGACGGTTATAAATTCTACTTAACTTAATAGTATTTTGATAAATTTAATAACTGTTTGACGTTTTGTACAAGAAATTATGTGGTTATTAGTTTCTTGCTATATAAGACCAATAGATTAAAGCTTTTTCGTAGTATCTTTGAACAGAACACAGTTATTTGAATATGATGATACAGTTTCTCAGAAGGAATTTAACTGATGAACCTGTGAGTTGTGTGTGAAAATATCATATTATCATCAACTAATTTTTTGACCCGTTTTTTTAGATTACAAAATGATTCATCATCGTTGTGGGTTGAACGATCGAATGCACTCGCAAAACAAAAAAGAAAGGAAGTAATAAGTAATAGATGATGGATATCATCTTTTACTCATGAGTCAATGCAAAAAAATACCGTTAGGAAGTAAAACAATCCCATTTGGTAAGGCTCTTATGCATTGATGTTGTTATGTTATGTCACCTAGTATTAGGGGAATCTAGCTTGACGATAATATGAAGAATTTTACTCGGGAATGTAGTTTCATTTCGGGTTTTTATTTCAGTAGCTATTAGAAATACTATCTTGGATTTTCTTTGGTAGTCCAGCAGAACCTAACCTCTAACATTGTTTATTCTCGATATGATAATGTCTCAGTAACCATCATAGAAACGATTGATTGATAAATGAAAACGACACCAGCTACGTACCAAAGAACACCGTGCCTAAACCGATAATAAAAATAACGAAGCAAATGCTGATTGGAATTCCGAAAACAGTACATCTGTTGTACATTCTGTCTCACCTGCCGATTACCCCCAGCAATCTCGATAAACGATTTACCGGAGCAAACCGAATCGGAAACAAGGCCGTGTTCCGATTAATTACGGAACGGTAGAGCAACGGAACATTACCAACCCTAATGTAGACAAGACAAGCACTCAACTGTAGTACATAGAACAGAGGTATGTCGTCCAAAATTTAACAGTCCATTTACTTTGCTTCATCTTAATACTGACCACAAATAGTACATTTGTATACATAATGCAAGCCTGGTGTAAAGACACAAACGTCGACCATCAGTTAACATTCTGTACCATAGCGTAGTCTAGCCTGGCCACGAATGTGGTAGGTATGCTGGTGGACAAGTGTTTGTTTGTTACGCTAGTAGACCAAAGGACTATATTATTGTAGCGTAGTTAAGGATATAGTGACACATTTTGAAGAGTTTGCAAAAATATCATGCATTTTTAGGGCTCTACCTAAAAAACCAGCACAGCATCGCCCATGCTGAGATAGGGTCCTATTTAACCCAATGTAAATAAGTGCCTTTATAATAAAGGTAATAGGAATAAAGGTAAAAGAGAAGGCAATCTGGAAGGACGAAGTGTAGGGAGATCCCCCCACCAGATGGACCGACGACATCGTCAAGATTGTAATCAGCAGTGGAGCAGTGGATGGAGAGGGTTCAAGACCGTTCTTCGTGGTATTCCTTGCGGGAGACCTATTTTCAGCAGTGGACTTCTAATAGGTTGTTGATGAATGACCTATACTAACTAAATTACTTTATGTATGTTACACCAAATTTGTATGCTTTTGGGTAAAATCAATCTGATTATTATTATTATTAGGAACTGTTTTTTTCTCTATACTGTACCTTATACTAACTTATACTATATCTGTTATTTTAGACTAGCTTCCGCCCGCGGCTTCGCTCGCATGGTATCGGGATAAAATGTAGCTTATGCTAAAGAAAGAAAGAAAGAAAATTTATTTATTTGACATTTGATTTAAATATACATAGAGAGACCAACAAAATAATGATACTTAATAGGTAATTTAAATATAAGAATAAAAAAACTGAAAAATAACAAACTTGTATATTCTAAATTTCATCCAAATCAGTTTAGTAGTTTTTGAGTGAAAGAGTAACAAACATTCATCCATTCATCCATCTATCCATCCATACATCTATACTCACAAACTTTCGCATTTATATTATTAGTAGGATTGTTTATTATGACAGACGCGTTTGCTCTGTAAACCCTGTTTTTAACGGTCAGGGGTGCAGCTGCACGCAACTAACGCTTCACTTGAACCGTTGGATTGAATGCTTTTTCTGATGTACGCTCGACGGACAGTTCCGAGTGGATTATTGTAAATTACTGATTGATGGATTGCTCAATTACGCTAACGGATCTGTTTTATCTGATCATCCGTAGTAGCGGATATACCATCTCAATATAAGGAATTCTTGTATCATATTCGTGCCTACGTATGTCGATCCTTTTAGGAGCAGATAAGAAAATGAATATTGATGTCAATAATAGCATCTAATTTTCAGCATATAAAACAAATGCTGTAAAGTAGATTCCGCTGTTAGACAGCAATTTTATTATTATGTTCCTAGTCTGATTAGGATGTTTTATATCTTCAGCTCCTTATCGTTTTTAAATCGTGTCAACTTAGATAGCAAAGTTAATGGCGTTATACCACATATGCCACAAATATAAAGAGAAGTGTAAATTGCTAGTATGAGACTAGCAATTTATCGGTTTCCTCACTAGAATAGCAAGATTAAGCTGTTTACATCGTACATTTGGAACTTTCATTACAATGTCTTACAAGTGAGAAAGAATATCGCGTGTTATGTGATTAGATCAAGTCCATTACCAATATTTCGGCTCAGCCGCATTGATTGTTCGAATTTCTTGTTCCAAACTTCCTTGATTACAATTACAACACTAAACAGGTGCATTTTGGAATTTCTTTCTTAGAAAGCTTACACAGTGTTGGTAGTTTTTGTCAGTTCCATTACATAGAAGAAATAATAGTACCATATTCATTAGTTTCACTCCGACATCACTAACGGGCATTAATCCTTGATCAGTTTCTGTATCAGGTTCATAGAGATAATATTTTGGCAATACAAATTTTCATCATCATCAACAGCAGCTTTTATTAGTCTACTGAATAAAGGCCTTCTTAAATGATTTCCACGATGAATGTCTTGAGCCTTTTTCAGTCACAGATGAAGATCGTTCTCGATACGGGTGATGGTATGAGGTTAGTTATATCTCCATCGCGTGCAAGATCATAAGATTCTAGATTGTAAGTAACATCATGTAAAAAAATATCGTAAGAAGGATGTTCAGGGGCTAAACGAACTGAACTTTTACTGAAATCAGTTTGCCAAGCTTTGTGAATAGTTGAAAAGTTTTTAAATCTATATGGTTAGTAATTCGTACTACTACTTCTATTTAATAAGTTATTACTACATTACTATTCAATGTATCGTTTATAATACTCGTTTTTAATTTATCTCTATAAAGCTCATTTTACTTTGGCTACTGATGGTAGAGTGGAAGCGTTGTTCCAGTCAATTCTTACGCGGATGGAATGTTCACGGTCCGCGGCGTCTTTCGAAACAGTCTTGGGCGTGCTAGTGCGAATGTTTTTATGGACATGCCTTAATGGATTTGTGTCGGCATACCTATTCCGAATTTGATGGATCATCGAGATTATTTGTTATTTTTATTTTGTTTAGAGCGCGCCGTAATCAAGAACCAAAGCGTAGCGCCAGTGATTTTGCCAAAAGATTAGTGCCAATTTTTATCATTGTCTTGTATTACTCTCACCTTTTTTTCCACGTTTGTCATCTATGAATTGTTGAAATTTACCTTTCTAAATACTGCACCCCGAAAATCTTATTGTTTTCTGTTTTTTTTTTCAAAATCCTACTTGCAAATAATTGTTGTGGTGTGCTGCTGGTTTCACATCAAAATGCTATCGAAGTCAAAGGTTAAAAGCTCACCGATAGACCAATAATAGACTTTCTCGTTGCAACCTACCGCTTTAGGGCATTTGCTCGTATTCAAGCCATGTACTGAGTGCTGACTAAATTTATTCTGCGGTTCACAGGCAATTAGCATACCTTCGTAACGTATGAGTCAGTATTTGCAATAAAGCGTGCCTCGTTATTTTTAGACTTATCAGAGACATTCTTTGTATCTCTGCCCGGTTGGTCAGTTATATCTAACGAAATGTTTTAATTGTTGTGGGAAATTCATCGATATCTGTTACAACGATGGGGAAATTACGAACAGCCGTTTGCGGACAAAAAAGCTGCCGTTGAGATGTGAGCTTATTTAGGGGTGCCGTTCTTCGGATGGCAATGATTTTGTTCTTCACTTCCTTCTATTACACCAAAACCTAGGGAGAAGTTTGTTATTGCCAATTTTCAGTTTCTGCCGTTATTTGGCCAGAAAGATCAAGTTTGTTCGTACACTTTAAGGAGCGGGACTCTTGCAATAAATGCCCTTTAATAGCGAATTCAATAGGTCAAATAATTGCAAGTTTGTGCAATGTGTTACTGTATGTCCTTACAGTAAACTGAAACTTACAAGCTGCGTACTAAGGTTTAAAGTTGCAGATTCTTCATTCGCGTTGGTGGTTGGTATGCCAGATCGTGATGGCACAGGTGCAGGGGCGTTGCTCCCTTACTCGTGCCGTTCTCGGAGCCACTCGGTTGGATCCGTGACATTCGAATTAGGAACGTGCTTTGATTCCAAGCATGGATTTGAGGTTAATTTTTTCAGGTATTGAAAAATGTAGAGGCCTCTGGATGATGATGGTGATAATTCATCATCATCTACAGTCCGACTTATCCACTGCCGGATATAGGCCTCCTGAAGTTTATCCTATCCACCACGGTCTTGTTGTGTTAGTCGCATCCTCGAACGCCCGGCGACGCGTACTATGCCGTCGACTCATCTCGCTTAGTAGGTAAGGTAAGGTAAAGTAGGTTAAGCTAAGTAGAAGAAGCGTCGGAAGACTGGCATCCGACGCTTCTTGTACCTACCTTCGGCCACCATTCGGTCAACGTCCTGCTCCACCTGTCATCACCGTGCCTCGCAAGAAAAATATCTTGCGTAAATGGTGTCTTCTGGCAATGACACCAGTCAGTTACGTATACCTGAAGAACTGTATCTTTGCTGAACTAGGTAATAAAACATTTGACTAATAAATCTACGCGATTCTCGTGTTTATTTCCTCGTCATCACTGTCATCATCAATCAGCCTATGGCGGTTCACTGCTGAACATAGGCCTCCCAATGAGCCTCATTGCGCCGTCCTCAGCTCGATGCATCCAGCTTCTATCAGGAGCCTTTCGCAGATCGTCACTTCACCTGGCCGGAGGGCCAGAACCAACTCTTCGTTTTGCTATTCTCACGTAAGTATTTATTTTCAGACTGAAATCATAAAAAGAAGCAGCAGACAACGTGCAAAAAAGGATCTAATGGCAAAAACTAAAACAAGTCCTACCTGCACAGTCAAGTCAAATGTAAAAAAATTCTATGTACATCGTTATTTCTAATTAGTGCGCAATGGAATATTTCTAAGCTAGAATTAATTACCTGTCTAAAGAACACTATAAACTGAAGCGCTTCTGAAGAGATAGACGCGTTACATCATAAAAATAGCTATCAAATTAATGATCAAGAATGTCCTGAAGTTAAAACTTTGAGTTCTAAAAACACACAAGTGCGTCTTAGCAATGCCCGCAGGCAACGTCCAGTATAAAAAGATTCTACGATGGTCATCAATCCTGGGATGTAAAGGGATTCCAAACTCCATATTAGGAACGCAAGCCATCCTCACCTGCCAGTGGTGCACCCTGCTGTTTAACAAATGGGGCTCTGGCGACCTGCTGACAGCGGCATAGCGGTATAGCGCAGCCTAACACCGGCACAGCTAAATCCCCTGGCTGCCGTCATACAGCAGCGTCGGTGGTCTGACAAAATGTGCCCTGCAATCCTCAATCCGCATGCCCAGCGTCGGCATTATGGGCGTATGCACCTTCCGTTAGGAAAGGCCTATCTCCAACAACCCTACACTGATCACTTCGAATAGTTTATTTTGTCAAAGCATTTAATGCTTTGAATGCTGAAAACACAACTGAGCTGCAGGCGTAGGTCTTGCTCCTTTTTGCGCAGTCAACGTGAAAAATATTTGTAGTTTTGGATCACGTTTATGTTCAACTCAATAGCCAGAGTGGACGAAAAATAACGATGTATTGTGGACAGTGGACCTCACTGTTGAGGCGACCTCTGTAATCCTTATTGTTCTAGATATTCCCAAGACATCTTAATAATTGTAATTACAGGGTATTGTCTATTACAAAATTGGACCGAATCATTTCTTCTCTAAGGTGCTAAAAGACGAGCCATTGTTGTTATGGGCCTCGCCATTTTTGAATCTTGGGTTACTACGATGATTTTAGAAAATCTATTTATTAATCATACATCGTGCGTTCTCAGGCTGCTGGTCTGGTAGAAGCTGGATGCGTTGAACTGACAGGACGCAATGACGCTCACTAGGGGAGGCCTATGTCCAGGTGTGGACTATTATCGGCTGATGATGATGAATCATGTGCATCTTTATTTTTGAGGCAGTTAAAATCATGGCGCAAAAGCAGATATTAATAGGTCATGTCATCAGCCAACTTCCTACTTATACCTATTATTGTGTTCATTCAGTGTTTCATTTCGACACATAGTTTTTTGTGTACATGTATTTAGGAATATCATCTAACTCTAATAATTTTAAAGGTGAAGTATTGATTTTTATAACTTATTATTATTCTGTTTATTACTTATTATTATTTTTAAATAAATGAATAAATAAATATTATGAAGGCGATAGTTTGAAACATGTAGATATTAAAATAATAAATAAATAATTCTGGACAACACACTACGACATCTAGCCCCAATCTAAGCAGAGCTTGTAGTTTGTATGTCTATTCCTCCTTTACGCCAAAACTCATGAACGTATTGAGCTGAAATTTGCTCTAATGTAATTTTAGATCGGGAATAGCATTAGACATCTCATCATTCGGGTACCACACAAGCGAAGTCGCGGGCAACAGCTAGTTTACGAAAATTCCGCGCCGCCGACGACGTGGAGAAGCCGTTGGTTTTATTATGATACTGACTTGTCAAATCTAAGGCAAGGACTATAAATCCGGAAACCGGAATCACTGGTAAAAAAAAACTTACAGTATTTATTATTCTGTGCTGAAACTGGCTGAATAAAACTTGGTAAATGTGGTAATAGTTCATAATTTTACCCGTGATTTTGAAATCTGAAACCATGCATTAGCCCGAGCGATGATTGCGAGAGCTTATAAAATTTCTGGTTATTTAGATGAAAAAAAAAAACTTGGAATGAAACTGCCTCTAAACCCCTTCAAAAACAATGTTAAAGTTATGTATGAATAATACCTAACATTTGTAATAGAGACTTTAAAAATATAAGCCAAGCAGACTAATTATTCTCTGTTTGGTCGCGATACGAATTGGTGTAAATTAAGAAATACAACCGAATTGAGAACCTCCTCCTTTTTTTGAAGTCGGTTAAAAAAGAATATGATTTAAAGTTACGGGTCCTATTATGTTTGGTATTTGTATTTGAGAAATGTTGAGAGATGGTTTGCGTCCCGACTTTGGAAGGACCTCTGGGCTTTAGCCAGTAGGTACCGCCAATGATGCTCAAAGATTGATCATTAGGAATGGCAATAAATTCAAAATACCCGAAGCCGATTGGTGCCCTGAATTAATCGGCGAAAACCATTTGTATTCTTGACAATGCCCACAACAAATTGCCGGCTAGGATTTCTAGTAATCGCTTCATAAAATCTTTATGTCCGTGTTCGGTTCACATTAATATGCTTTTCATATACCTTGCGAGAATCCTTTGGCTGACATGTTAATTCCTTGAGTTTTGTGATTTGGTTTGTACCTATACCTACGTTTTCAGTTGGTAGTCTTACTAATGTAAATATTGTAGAAATTAATGATCACTTCTAACATACCTATAGAATATTAGTCTGACGATTACACTCACCAGTGTCCTGACAGGGTTCATATTTTTACCTATCAATAAGTACCTGTATTACAACTACATGATGCAATAAAAAAATAGTATTACCTATTTGTTTATTGCATCATGTTTTGTGTCAGGTGTTAGTAATACAGTCATTGTAAACTAATAAGTATAAAGACAAAAGTTTGGTGAAAAGTAGTAGGTACCCAGTACCTACCTAATACCCAGTATTGAGATGAAATTCAGCAGTTCAGCACATTATGTAGTTCTACACCTGAAATAACTCATAGGCTACTTTTTATTCGAGTACCATGGGAGAGAAGCCGCGGTCGGAACCGCGTACACATAAGTAATCGAATTATCTCGGGTGTAAACTGATTTACACCCAAGATAATGGCAGGACTTTATTTACCCCTAGAATAGACAGGTGATTTGTTTTGAATATTGTGAGAAAATTCACAATTATTTCGGTATATTTACGCGAGCCAATTTACGACATACCAGTAGGTATAAAAAAATGCAAATAATTTATCAGAAAAAAACATGCTTTGAACACTTAGTGCGATCAAAATCTGAATATTACGTCGAACTTCTTCGTATGAGCCAGAGGCCAACTCTGGTGTCGGAGTTTTTAGGCCGCTCGAAGCCACATGGCATGAAGCTGACATGGCTTGATAACAGAAAAATCCGGACTAACATCCTAACGTGCCTTCCGAAGCACGGAAGACCTCAGATGTAAATTCCACTAAACGGTAACCCATCCAAGTAGGTCACACGGTCGGTGAATAGATAGTGTTGCTTAGGCCCGGTTTACACCCAAGCGGAGAGGAGAGGAGACGGGAGGAGATGAGCTGCGAAGCTGGCAGGTTATTTCCGCCAAAGTTGAGAGGAGATACATTGTGGAGAGGAGATCTGAGCTGTGTGTAGCGGAAATGTGAGCTGTGATCTAGCTCGGCTAATAACACCGAAGTAACTCACACCACTAGCGCTTCCGTCAAACAACTCTACTTTACTCAATTCTTAACACTCAAAACAACAATTAGAACGTAATTAGACAAAACAAATCAAATCAAATCCTGCCTTGTCAAATAGAAGTTTAACAACAGCCTTGCTAAATTGATAATCGATTGTTTGTGTTAAATCTGCAGCTCGAATTAAAAATTGGCTTCGTTTATTAAGTTCGTGGGAACTTTGCTGATTATATTCGCATATTCCTTCTCCGTATGGTGGTCCTATCACTCTAAGCGGATACTATCATTATTGTTGTTTTGTTCTATATGTTTACTAGCTTGCACCCTCGGCTTCGCTCACGTATTACTCGGATAAAAGTATTAATACAGGTAACTATGTACATTTCAAGATTCTACAAATCCTTTCAGTAGTTTTTGCGTGAAAGAGAAACAAACATCCATACATCCTCACAAACTTTAGTAGGATATGTTGGTGTCAGAAGCCAGCAGTCAACGTGATAAGAAAATTTCTTCGATCTTGGTGTTTATTACCGCAATTTCTAAGTACCTACCATACAAGTAGGAACATATAGAAAAGATAAAATTAAAACCTATTTCAAGCATCAATGTAATTTCTACGAGTATACAGAGAAAGTACGATATCCGATATTCTAGTAATCTATACAATACACACATAGGTAATGTATTGACTTCCTCCCATCAGTTAAGATGAAGGGTAGGCTACGATATATAATATAAATTACTAGCTATAGGTTTATTATGAACTTTTATGCTATGTTTTATCCTACTTATATTATGAACTTTTATGGTATGTTTTATCAGTGGAAACTTTATTGGATCAGGTGTTATTTTAATTTGATTTAGTTTATAATATAAAACTGTTTGTCGGTTGAGATAGAAAAAAATGTGGAAAAAAAATTCTGTGCACCCAAAACTCGGAGCACGCTGCCTATTTCGCCGACTGCAGCTAATGTGTTGAACATTATAAACACATATAACAAACTGACGATTAAACTGTTCCTTCGGGTTACTTATGAACCTTTTTTCGACTTTAACTTCGGAGGTCTTTAGACGGCCTTAAACTCTGACGTCAGGGGGTGGCCTCTAGCCCATACGAAGAAACTGATACCATTTGTTGAAACGTTTCCGAAATCAGCTTTTTAACCTTTTTCTAAAGTTCAACGATAGCAATCAGATATATGGTTGAATCATGAAACAGATACCAATCATTTATTCAAGCAGGCTTTCACAGCTTCTAATTCCTTCTACCAGTATTTTCCTCGTTCAGGGAAAAAAGGCACAAACCACGTGAAGAGCGTAATGACTGCGATTATGTTTCGACACGCATACACATCTGCCTGGATTTTGTGCCAACCTTTTTGTGGTCAACATTAATTATTACCGCTGATTTCGGAGTAGGGAAAATCGGGAGTAACAATAATAATGAACCAAACAAAGGTTTCAACATTCACGCTTTGGGATTCGAGCTTTTTCTTCATCAGCAATGGTAGAGAATAATCGATATGAGTAAACGTTATTATTATTCGGCCCTTTTGATCCCACTGCATGGCAAAGGCACCCTCCCTCGTACCCCTCCTTCAACTCCTCGCGATTCATCATAGGCCATCTACACTCTACAGGTGAAGATCTTAAGTGGGCGTAAAGCTCATCTGACTATCTTTTCCTTTTCAGAAAATCTACCATTATAAAAACCCATCCCAAAATAAATAGTTCGCATTATTTGGTCAAATCTAAGCCTCCATCGTAAAACAAATTCCCAAGTTTCATGTTTTAGTTGTGTCAATGTTTTTGATCAAAATAACTACCGAAAATAATACACGTAACATTTAATTTGTCAATACTATGACAAAGGTATTCAAGAAAACAAACATGATGTCACAAATTTCCATTCTACTCAACAATACAATTACCTCAGAGCCTGTGAACGTAATAATCGCTCATTGAAACCCGCATACCCCGTTACACGTACACGCTATTAACCTTGTGGATAAAAACAAATAAGGAAATAAAGAAGCTTACTTAGTAACAGACAGAAATCTAACTACTCCATCCAAATTATGAGTAGCTTTATAGGAGGATTGAATGACGAATTGGAGACTTCTGTCTGTGGACGCCTTCTGCCAGTGGACTTTTCATCCGACTACTGTCCGACTTTCGATGTAGTTACATAACAAGTCAACAACTCGGCCTCTAATTCTCAGCAATAGGGTCTTATGTCATGTAAGACATTATTTCTTCCCATGATAATGAGGAAGACATTCACGTACATATCGCGAGAACTGTAAAACTCAATGGAAATTTGACAGATCTCCCGATATGTCTTCTGTATCAATAATCTCTATTGCTGAGTTCCTGAGAACAAACTCATGAGATACATTGGCGAAAACTGTCAAAACTGCATAGAAATTTGACAAATGATGATGAGGATTTTTTATATTATTGCGACTATTTTATTCCTTAAGAATCAGGTAACTGAATAGTATTGTGTCAAATACATGGAACTGAATTGTGAACTTAGAACTGTAGGGTGCGAAAGGGTCGCAAGAAATTGGTAGTGTGTCAGCTCTTATTAGTTATTACCTCCATAATTATTCCGTATCAATCTTTGGGGGAGGCCAATGTTAATGTTCTTCCAACCACAGTCACCATAAAATGTTATCAATATACTATATGCATATTGATCTTCTAAGTCAATGTCATATGGCTATTTCATATTTAGTCGTATTTATAAGAGAAAGAAAAGATGGCAACCGTGAACAAACTATTGATCCATTCAACCATATTGTAACCATTATACTTTTAGGATAGGTATTATCTCCAAATCCTACCTTGCCCCATATTTTGACGTAGCAATCTGCTCGGGGGAGGCTAATGTAAAAGTTCTTTCAACCACAGTTACCATAAAATATTTTCAATTCTAGTTCAGTTTGATTTTGAAGAGGGTCACCAACGCGCATGTAATATCTCTTGATGTTACAGGCGTCCATAGGCTACAGGAACAGCTTACCATCAGGAGGACCGTATGCCTGTTTGCTAATTTAGTAGAATGAAAAAAAAGTTTATTGTAGCTTGTGTATATGTACAAGGTTTTGAGCGCTGAATAACACAACTCTCCATGCACATCCGAGACCAGCATTCGACGTGTTGAAAGAGAGAAGAGATGGCAATATGAATAAGCTATTGATCCATCCAACCGTATTGTAACCATTATACTTTTACGGTACATAAATAGTGATTATTTTCATCGGCCATCCATAAACTGCATTAACAATGCAAGAAGATTAATAGCGGTTACTTCTTACAAGAATACGAGGTGTGTTATGGCTCTCGCAGAAACCTTCCGTACGTGATCTGAATGTGTATATTCGTATTGTCTTGGGGGCAATTTTATTTCCGAATTCTGTATTATACTTTCTAAGGTACTGAATATTTTATATTGTTTAAGGTGAGGTAAAATTTTTATTCGATATGGGTCAGTTAGATTTGTAAAGGTCTCGATTAGTTATTACATAATAGTCTTCTAAGGTAACTACGGCGAAACGAATAGTGTATTCTAAAGTATCAAGATGGAGATGCAGAAAGTTGGGGGTTCAATTCCCATATAATTTGCTTTTATTTGTCTGGATGTTTTCTATGTGAATGTATTTACAAAAAAAAATGAATATACGTTGTAGGTACTTATATCAATCATGTACTTTCCATAGTACAAGTGCTGCTTAGTTAAGGGCTAGACCGTAAATTTATATATCACACAAAAAATAAATTTATCCATTTTCTTATAAGTTTGTACGGAACCCTTGAAGTGCGAGATCACTCGCACTTGGCTGGTTTTTCTATCCAACCTATCATTATTTTTTTAAGTTAGTGTACTCTGTAAAAACAGTGCCTTCTTCCAAAATAGCTCCTATTTTCGCAGCGCAGAGACATAAATTATGAAACCTTATATTGTTTACTTACTTAATTTAGCAGGAAATAATTTCGTATTTTATTTACCTGAACGAGAATATTCTATCAGCAATTAATATGATAATTGGTTAATTTACTCATGCAAATTAGTGGAACCAATATTAGTAACAACCTGATCCAATTAGTGACGATGCTTTTGGGTTTACTACGAGTAGTTTATTGATTGTATTTTATTTTATTTGGCTTTTAATTTCAAAGCGATGGCTGTTGATGAAGGTAGGCTGTAGGGCGATCTCGAATAGTTCAACCTGCCGTATTGTAAGTGTAATCAAAAATTTTCGCCAATGACAAAGCATTATTTTAAATGTAAAGGTATAATTTCTATGATTGGCTGATATTTTATTTCTACGATACAAACACCTACTATTTCGCTGGACTGGTATAATCCAATAAAAACTTTTCACATTTTGGTTTTAATAAAAGCTCGATTACGAAATAAAATCCAGGATCCAAGAAAAAACAAAATTAGAGTTTACCAGCGATTTATTGGAATATTTTTTATTTTCATGAATTTACAATCAAATTGGTTTAACTTCAGTGTGAGAATGTCATCCAGGTTGTGAAATTTCGCGTTGTTAAACCGCTATGATGAAGAAGCAAGCATGTTGATTAACCGTCTCTGTGGCGCAGTAGGCGAAAGTCCGCCTGAGACGCAGAAGGTTGCGGAATCGATTCCCGCTGCGTGACAAATGTTTGCATGTTCTGTAGATATTTGTCTCGGGTCTGGGTATTTTCTTTATATGATATGTATGTATTTGCAGAAAAAAAATATATGTGTAGTATACCAATCATGTGGTTCCCATAATACAAGCTCTGCTTAGTTTTGGGCTACATGATGCCGTGTGATTACGTCCCGCATTATTTATTATTATTTAATTTATTATTATTTGTGTTGTTGTCTCTTACTTACCGTCTAGTAAATCTTTTGTGTCAATTTGTGCTTAGCTTGGTATACATCTTGAACTCTATTATAGCACTAAGTCCGAAAAGGTCGCTACCCTAATCTAGAATCCTACATACCCGGAGGAAATCAAAGTAAAGTCTAACTAAAAACATTATTCCGCCTGCCAACCCCCGGGACGGCTTTTCAGAACCCTAGTACCTACTTAAGCTAGTCATTCTGCGACTAAACATTATCTTAGGAGTTACGACTAAATGAAGGAACCATGCGCATGACATTGCCGAATTGCCCATTCCGTGGGTATTATTCTCAATATTAGAGAGACCGAGAACTGTCAAGTTGCCATACAGCTTGGACAGTTCTCGCGAAATATATCTAATCGAATCAGGTCCCTGTTCTGAATGAATGTTTTGAACTTAGTCTTCACATCAGGTCATAACTAACGACATCTATGTGAGGAAACGTAGGTGGTTCTACACCGAATAGAACCACCACTCGAGAAACTCAGATGAATTTAACACAGCTATCCGTTGTGTTAAAGTTTTTGTTACGGCTTTCGTGCCTAAGGAATGAAATCAAGTGATTCAACTAATTATGACTCACTCTGTAACGGAACAGAACCCTATGGTGTGTTCCGTCACTCACAAATATAGGAAAATATATTATCTAAATAAACCTCTTGCGTTATTTGAAAATGCGCGGCCAAAAACACTAGCGCCAGCAAATAATGCATTGTAGAAGCTTATACATAATATTGCATAATTAATAAAAAAGATTGCATCACCGTTTGCTATATTTGAAAATACGCAGGCCAAATCACTAGCGACAAGAACTAATGCATTAAAGAAGCTTAGACATAATATTGCTTAATAAATTAAATAGATGGCATCACTGCTTGCGTTATTTGAAAATACGCGGGTGAAAACACTAGCGACATCAATCAATGCATTATAGAAGCTTAGACATAATATTGCATAATAAATAAAAAAGATGGCATCACCGCTTGCTTTATTTAAAAACACTAGCGAAGTCAAACAACTAATTATAGGAGATTCAACCATTTATTGAAAATATAATATGAACTCTAACGTATCAAGTATAAGAACCATAATTACTAGTTCTAAATAGTTGGGTAGGTCAATCAACAAACTGAAGAAAAGTTATTTAATTATTGTTAGATTAATTGAATTCATAAAGCTTTATAAAACATCTTGAATTTCACGAATGAATATAATCATAAAGTTAGCATAACAATAACTATTTTATTGTAATAATTTAACTACAGAAATGCTACATTTAATATAAATGAGGGTAGATTATAAATGAGCTAACATCCGGATTTTGTGATTGCATTTTGTGAAAAATGCAGCGTAAAGAATAATGAGTGGAAAGTTTTAGGTTGAAAACACACTTTAAAGCATAATTTAAACCTTAACTTTATAAACATAAAGACCATATTGGACTGGATGGGTCTGATCATTGAGTTAGCAGAGCTGCCAAGCGGGACTATATGGAGGTTCACTCAAATTTAGATAATAAAATGAACTCTTAACGCAATAGATATAATGTTCAGAATGGCCTGTTTTAGAATAATCCATCAGTTCAAGCAACGTAATACGAAAGGTATTTATTATCGCTAAATTAATGGAAATCCTGTAAGATAATTATTACTATTCATAACTGATTAAAAGGATAAACTTTTGATAGAAATACTTTATATAATGTATCACTTTTCTATCAAAATATTGACTGAGGTAGATTTAGATTGAGCGTAACTTCCGGAACTTGTTATTGCGTTTCGAATGCGATGAGGCGGAACGAAAAAGAAAAAAAGGGGAATTTAGGTACATTCGAGATCATTCCACAATTATCGGTACGGCGAGATGATTCCACAATTATCGGTACGGGGAGGAACAAGAATAAGTCGAGGCGAAATTACGGACGGACGGTCCACGGTTCCCAAGAAGTTATCGTTCATCCAAGCCTTATCGCCATTTTTATACGATTATAATTCGTAAAGTAAATTCAGTGTAAATTATCAAGTGATATTACGTGGCTAAGACCTTCATGCCCTTAAATTGGTCTAGTGAGCCTGCTGACCAAGCGTAATTTAAAGTAAACTTTCGACTATTATCTATTACGTGGCTAAGACACCTTCACGCCCTTAAATTGGTCTAGTGAGCCTGCTGACCATGCGTAATTCAAGACAGATAATAGACGAGAGTATAGCGAGTTCAGAGATGATCTGCTCTTTCTTTGCTTCTCAATACGTGGCTAAGACTCCTTCACGTCCTTCAATTGGTTGGTGAGCCTGCTGACCATGCGTATTGAGCAAGTAAATTAGAAGGGTAGAAGGCTTGTTTGAATGATCACTTCAAACGTAGTCCGGAAACCTTGCGGTGTTATACCCAAGGGCTACGTTCCTTGCCCTTAGCTTTGTGGGGTTCCATCATCCTCTCACTGCGGCCAAGACACCTTTAGCCGTCAGCACCCTGATCGGTCTTGTGAGCCTGCTTGACCGGCAGTGAGAAAATCTTTCCCTCATCCTTACTTCCTACCCACTTTCCATCTGTTGCCTTAGGTCGCTTGGTAACAGACTTCCCGTACTTATCTATATATTTATCTATCACACTTATATGTTTAGGGCTAGGGTGGTAGGTACACGTACATATTTATAGGGACGTTAGGTCTAGCAGTTAGCCAGGTATCTCACCATTACACCCCGATGAGAGACACGCACGTTTACATGTAAATGAGAAGGTTGTACTTCTAGTTTTGAAAGAATCACACATTTAGCTATTTTAGGGCCTACGTAGGTTCAGGTTCAATGGTAGGCTAGGAAAAGTAGGTAGGCAGGAATTTATTTAGTATATTTGTTAAATCTAGGTCCTGTATTTTCTTCACGTTAAATCCGGCGGGCCAAGCCGTCCTTTTTGTAGATTCTATAATATATATTACGTTATAAAGTCAAACCTGCCTGAATAAGCCTAGCAAAGTAGGCAGGCAGGAATTTATTTAGCCTATTGGTAAAATCTAGATCATTATGGTGGCAGCGTCCTAGCTAAGTCCAGCAGGCCAAGCCGTTCTATTTTTAGATTCAATAATATATTGTTTTAAAATCTATCTAGCCTGTAAAGGTATATTATATATAATTATCTATCTACCTATTAACTGGAGAGAATGAGCAGTTAAGTTCTATGATTCAATATAAAATTGTCCAGGAATGGAATCCTTTGTTTTCATATTAAAATCCTCGCACAAGATGAGGTGATTGCCTAATAAAGGTGTTGATATATTTTATCAAGCTATTGAAGCTACTAAGACAAGCAGATGCAGTTCTTATCTACACAATAAATCCTCGCAATAGATGAGGTACAACCAATAAGGTTCACGCTACAAAGACAGGCAAATGTAAGTCTTTGATACTATCAGTAATCATGGTGAAATATATCATTGATTTCATATTCAAGTGTATAGCTAAGCTAACATTTTAGGAATCTAATTCCTTGGACATTTCGTATTGTATTAGCAGACAAATAACTGCTTCATTTTACCTAAGTTATAGGTATTATCAATATCAGTGATTTGATGCACCTTAGCTGAAAAATCACTCCCTCTTACTCCTTTGCTTGTCAAAAGACTGACCATACAATTACAGACAGTAATGAGGCATGTTCTCAACCCCCAAAATGAAATCTTGGTGGGGGGTACCCAAGTAAGGAGACGAAACCCACAGGACGCGCGGGGCGGAGCGCGTCCCTATGCCAATTTAGAGTCAGAATGTGAGAGACAAAACTATTCATGATCACATGCCGATCAACAGAGCCAGTATGAAAGATAATTATATTCACAAGTTTTACGTCGATCACTAAAGCCAGTATGAAAGAGAATTAGATCCATTTATCCTTTACTGATTTCAGAGAGTCAGAATGAAAGATTCATATCAATATAATGTATTACGTTTTAGCATATCTAATACACTATTTAATAACTATAGGCTGTAAACCACTAGATTCAAGAGTAGAGAATGAAACTCCAAATAAGTTATTAGGTTATGTGTAGGAATCGTAGAAAGTAAGTTCAGAAAGTGTTTCCGATCAGAATTGTGTTAGAATAGATAATTTACAGGTAGGTAGAAAAACTAAGGGTAGGCTAGAGAAATCGTTTAATTTACAGGTAGGTAGATAAACTTAGGGTAGGCTAGAGAAATCGTTTTAAAATACCTCAAAAGAATCGCGGGTTATGTACGGTATATGCGTAGGGTTCTAACCAAACTAGACATCATATGGCCAAATGAAAATATAAAAAGAAAAGTTTTATGGGAGAGGTATTTTTAGGGGGGGGGGGGGGTTACAATTTAGCGTGCCGTGAACAGGATTTGGTATTAATACAAGTAATGGGGTTTATTTTAGCAGTATAGATTATTGATTTAATATAATTTAGTATTATTATCTGTTAAGATTCTACATAAAATGTAAGAAGTAAGTACATATTTGAGAAATTATGTAGGTTTGAAGATTTGCTTAGGTATAGTTATAAGTAGTGTACAGTGCGGAATTATTTCGCACAATTTGTTGCCGCGTATAGAGGAGAGGTTTTAAAACGATTAAGTAAGTAGGTAGTATAAAATAAGTAGCAAAAAAATAGTTTAAAGTAGGTAGCTCAGTGTCGGTATATTTATTTAAAATTCAAGCAGTGAACTTCTTCGAACTGATGGTGTTACTTTTAGTCGCAGATTATTCGTAGGGTTCAGATTCTTATTCCAAAACTTGATTGATAATAATAGGATAATGAGATAAAGTAATAAATAGATACGTATATTCTTAAGTTTATACGCAGAATAACTAATAGTACAGGTGATAATTTAACATATAATAGACTGAAATTTAGCAAGAACGTGGGTTAGGCTAGATTGCCATTTTACGTCCGACAGTGTTAGTGCACATAGGCCGTGATCGTCTAGTAGTTGGATAAAGGTGCTCGTGGCGTAAAAATAAAATCGGAAACTTACTCATGGGGTAGCTCATTACACGAAAATAAAATAAACAAAACAAGTGCTCGTGGCGTAGCTTCAGTTAAAAAAATTAAAGTCTGTAAAAACGATCGAGGCGTAGTTTATTTGAAAAAAAAGTTTGCAAAAACGCTCGGCGTCGTTTAGTTCTGTAAAAATAAGTCTAGAAAATGTTGTTTCGTAGATTACTTAGTTATATATTTCGGTGAAAATAAAATTTGTAGAAAGTTTTCGGAGTCATAAATAGTTCAGCAACTTTTCGTTCAGACACAGTTTGGAGGGGGGGCCGTTTGATGACGCGTAGGGATGCAGGTTCTCTCTCTCTGTAGGTTGTTGATTTCTGACTCTTGGGAAAGAGTTAGGTAAATGCAACTTAGTAGTTCTCGTGTGGATCCCTAAATTGGAACTGCCCAAATGCAGAGTTTCACCTAAATTAGTTCAGCACTTAGTTTATTTTATGTTGCGATAGGAAATGAGTTAGTTTAGATTATTACTGGTAAACGTCTGCGGATTCGCTTGTGTGGATTCCTAAATTGGAACTGGCCAAGTGCGGAGTTTCACCTAAATTTGTTCAGCACTTTATTTTTAGTTTAAGAAAGAGATAGACGTGTTTACATATTAAAATTCATAACCTTTATTTCTGTATTCGTAAGATTTCACATAAAATAAAAATAGAAACAGTTGTTTTCGTAAAATTTAGTAAGTAGGTAGTATTCATGCATTAGGACTTCTCGAGTTTGGGAGACAAATAGATACTGAAATAAGTATAGTATCTACTTGAAGTAGTAGGTAGTCGTAGAATCACGCCCTCTCCTTCATTTCGATTTTCTTCTAGCTTGAGCTTCTTACTTACTCATTGGTGATAGGTTTGGTTTGTAAGTTATGTACGATAAATATTATGTTAATGTAACACAACATAACTAGGTAAGATAAAATACTGAGGCAGGTAAATAATTGAGATAAGTTACACTTAATTTACTTGCATAACGTAATAGGAAGGTAGGTAAGTTACACTTAATTTACTTGCATAACGTGATAGGAAGGTAGGTTCGTACAAAACTTTAATTAAAATTTCCAAGCGTTCATACTAGGGTAGGTAGTGGCTTGTTTTAAGGTAGTCTAAATTTAACCATTAACTCTCATAACTACTGATACTACTAAAGAAAATTGTTATCGGTACACCACTTCCCTCAACATTGCTTTTTTTAATAGGAACCTTATAACTTACATTTACTTTTAGGCGGATACTTATTTCACCATTTGCATCGGTATAATTCATATAGATAGAACGGAACAAAACTAAATTGAGGGTTTTTAGTTTAGAACTTAGGTTGTTTTGTTAAATATTATGGTTTCGTTAATTTAAAAATGCAATTTAGTTATAATTTTGTATCTACTATTAGGCAGATAGATATTTTGCAGTTCGGATAAAATTCAGATAGATAGAACGGAATAAAACTAGGTTTGCAGTTTTGTAGTTTAGATCCTAGGTCATTTGTCTTTTGTTAAATATTTTGGTTTCATTAATTTATAAAAGCAGTTTAGTTCACTATTTAAGTATTTAAGTAGTTTACTATTTAAGTTCAAAAACAAAAACAAAACATAAGTTACGGTTTAGTTTAATTAATGGGGGGTTGGTATTTAAAAACAGAAACAAAACATTGTTACGGTTTAGTTTAATATTTGGGGGTTTGGTATTTAAAAACAGAAACAAAACCTTGTTACGGTTTAGTTTAATTAATGGGGGGTTGATATTTAAAAACAGAAACAAATCACAGTTACGGTTTAGTTCAATTAAAGGGGGGTTGCAATTTAAAATAATAGAAATAAATCATAAATACGGTTAAGTTTAAAAAAATGGGGGTTGATATTTAAAGTTTTGTCGTAATACTTTATATTAAGTTCATTTTCATGAATGTTACTGAAAATAAAAATGAAATAAGTAATTAGAGGTACATATAGATATGTAGGTATAGTAAGAATTGTCAATTATATCGGAAATAATTGAAGCCTTTTTACAAAATAGATATATATTCTTTTAATATTCCACTATACCTAATAAAACAAACACAAGTAATTCTATATACACGGTTATCAAGCAAAATAAATAACTAGATAAATTAAAATATAACGAAGATAAATGAAAAACAATTCAAATAATTTAGAATATTTTATTTAGAATTTTGGGATTAAGCGGATTATGGGGATTATATAGATTACATTATATGAATCTAAAATTAACTTGAACGTCTCTATTTGTGTATTAGTTTGGGTTCAGCACATACTCGTAGGTCGAAATAAAGAAGGTAGGTATAGCTCATTTAAACCATATCTAATAGGATCTACTTACATTGTATGGTACTATTTACATAGAAAATAATTAAAGTAGAGATTAGGAAGTATTCGTTGTTAGCAATTTCTTCAGTTCTTTTGTTTTGGGAAAAGAACTGAAGTAATTGAAAGTTATATCAAAACTTATTTTCAAAAAGTAACATAAAAATCTAGAAAATTAATTATAATCGAATTTAAGACAAAATTACCGGAAATCTAATTTAAAGTTAATTATAAGTTAGTACTCTTAGATTATAGTAGTAAAAGAGTTATTAACAAATTATTGTTAGTTAACACCTAGAAGTTTTAAAATAAGTGAGTATTCTTTCTAAGAAAAACTGACAATTATACATAGAAAAAAAAACGTCGCTATAAACGTCATTCAGTCTGTCAAACAGATAGAAAATCAGATTAGATGACTCCCTGAGCTTAATTTATAGATAGTGGATAAGTAAAACCATAGAAAGTAAGTAAATAAAATAATTTAAATAAAATATAGCATACATTAAAAAAAAAGGGAAAGGAAATATTTTAAGATAAACAATTTAGTCAACTGCAAAAATCAAACAAATTGCTAGTTTTCAGTTTAAATTTGATTGATTTGGGTTTGACGTTTGTCAAATACAAACATTAAACCAAAATTAATTAAATTTAAAAATAAAATGCGGTGAAACGTGAGTGGGATTACCCAACTGGGGGGTTGTTTCGTTACATTCAACAAGGTTTTGGCTGTTAGAGAAACAGTACAATTTTTTCGTAGTTTCTGGTTTCAATGCGTTGATTAGTTGTTTAAGGTGGCGTGAATGGCAATGAAAGTTAATGCAATGCAAGTGTAGTGTTTATAGAAAAAAAAATTATGGAGGGCCTAGATGATTAATCAATAACATGACTAGAAACGGTTTGTTGACTTTGAATGCAAATAACATTTAAGAATACATACAAGGACCTTTTATGGGAAAGTTTGGTGTTAGGTTAAGTCGGAAGACATTCATCAGTATATTCTAATATAGCTGATCTCATAAAGAGTCCTACTCTACACGCACGAAAGAAATTTACGCACACTATACATGCTCTGTGATATTAAACAAGTTTTAATTTAGTTAAAGAGCTTAAATGCTCTTGATGAATTTGGGTTTGAGAGAAGGTGGTGTAAGTGTTCGTATTACTGAGGAAAAGAGGTTCATGGGATGCTCTTACATCAAATCATTAGGATTGATTTGCTTCACAACCAAGTTCCTTTTTCGAAGAATCTGAATTCAACAAGAGACTTTGAATATTATTCTATAATAAAAATTTAATGCTCATTGATGCTTGTTTATATTTCAGTTTAAACACATTAACATATTCTAAGAAAACACAACATATTTACATACAGACGCAAATTGAAATATTTGGATTCAAATGTTAGCAAATTAGAAATTGTACATAGTGAAATGACTTATCAATGAAATAATATTATATATTTGTGAAAATAATGGGTTAAAATTTTTCCTTCGGTTAAATATTTACTCACCTGCGTAAAAATTGGGGGTTGGCTGTAACGGAACAGAACCCTATGGTGTGTTCCGTCACTCACAAATATAGGAAAATATATTATCTAAATAAACCTCTTGCGTTATTTGAAAATGCGCGGCCAAAAACACTAGCGCCAGCAAATAATGCATTGTAGAAGCTTATACATAATATTGCATAATTAATAAAAAAGATTGCATCACCGTTTGCTATATTTGAAAATACGCAGGCCAAATCACTAGCGACAAGAACTAATGCATTAAAGAAGCTTAGACATAATATTGCTTAATAAATTAAATAGATGGCATCACTGCTTGCGTTATTTGAAAATACGCGGGTGAAAACACTAGCGACATCAATCAATGCATTATAGAAGCTTAGACATAATATTGCATAATAAATAAAAAAGATGGCATCACCGCTTGCTTTATTTAAAAACACTAGCGAAGTCAAACAACTAATTATAGGAGATTCAACCATTTATTGAAAATATAATATGAACTCTAACGTATCAAGTATAAGAACCATAATTACTAGTTCTAAATAGTTGGGTAGGTCAATCAACAAACTGAAGAAAAGTTATTTAATTATTGTTAGATTAATTGAATTCATAAAGCTTTATAAAACATCTTGAATTTCACGAATGAATATAATCATAAAGTTAGCATAACAATAACTATTTTATTGTAATAATTTAACTACAGAAATGCTACATTTAATATAAATGAGGGTAGATTATAAATGAGCTAACATCCGGATTTTGTTATTGCATTTTGTGAAAAATGCAGCGTAAAGAATAATGAGTGGAAAGTTTTAGGTTGAAAACACACTTTAAAGCATAATTTAAACCTTAACTTTATAAACATAAAGACCATATTGGACTGGATGGGTCTGATCATTGAGTTAGCAGAGCTGCCAAGCGGGACTATATGGAGGTTCACTCAAATTTAGATAATAAAATGAACTCTTAACGCAATAGATATAATGTTCAGAATGGCCTGTTTTAGAATAATCCATCAGTTCAAGCAACGTAATACGAAAGGTATTTATTATCGCTAAATTAATGGAAATCCTGTAAGATAATTATTACTATTCATAACTGATTAAAAGGATAAACTTTTGATAGAAATACTTTATATAATGTATCACTTTTCTATCAAAATATTGACTGAGGTAGATTTAGATTGAGCGTAACTTCCGGAACTTGTTATTGCGTTTCGAATGCGATGAGGCGGAACGAAAAAGAAAAAAAAGGGGAATTTAGGTACATTCGAGATCATTCCACAATTATCGGTACGGCGAGATGATTCCACAATTATCGGTACGGGGAGGAACAAGAATAAGTCGAGGCGAAATTACGGACGGACGGTCCACGGTTCCCAAGAAGTTATCGTTCATCCAAGCCTTATCGCCATTTTTATACGATTATAATTCGTAAAGTAAATTCAGTGTAAATTATCAAGTGATATTACGTGGCTAAGACACCTTCATGCCCTTAAATTGGTCTAGTGAGCCTGCTGACCAAGCGTAATTTAAAGTAAACTTTCGACTATTATCTATTACGTGGCTAAGACACCTTCACGCCCTTAAATTGGTCTAGTGAGCCTGCTGACCATGCGTAATTCAAGACAGATAATAGACGAGAGTATAGCGAGTTCAGAGATGATCTGCTCTTTCTTTGCTTCTCAATACGTGGCTAAGACTCCTTCACGTCCTTCAATTGGTTGGTGAGCCTGCTGACCATGCGTATTGAGCAAGTAAATTAGAAGGGTAGAAGGCTTGTTTGAATGATCACTTCAAACGTAGTCCGGAAACCTTGCGGTGTTATACCCAAGGGCTACGTTCCTTGCCCTTAGCTTTGTGGGGTTCCATCATCCTCTCACTGCGGCCAAGACACCTTTAGCCGTCAGCACCCTGATCGGTCTTGTGAGCCTGCTTGACCGGCAGTGAGAAAATCTTTCCCTCATCCTTACTTCCTACCCACTTTCCATCTGTTGCCTTAGGTCGCTTGGTAACAGACTTCCCGTACTTATCTATATATTTATCTATCACACTTATATGTTTAGGGCTAGGGTGGTAGGTACACGTACATATTTATAGGGACGTTAGGTCTAGCAGTTAGCCAGGTATCTCACCATTACACCCCGATGAGAGACACGCACGTTTACATGTAAATGAGAAGGTTGTACTTCTAGTTTTGAAAGAATCACACATTTAGCTATTTTAGGGCCTACGTAGGTTCAGGTTCAATGGTAGGCTAGGAAAAGTAGGTAGGCAGGAATTTATTTAGTATATTTGTTAAATCTAGGTCCTGTATTTTCTTCACGTTAAATCCGGCGGGCCAAGCCGTCCTTTTTGTAGATTCTAATTCTCTATTCTCTATAATATATATTACGTTATAAAGTCAAACCTGCCTGAATAAGCCTAGCAAAGTAGGCAGGCAGGAATTTATTTAGCCTATTGGTAAAATCTAGATCATTATGGTGGCAGCGTCCTAGCTAAGTCCAGCAGGCCAAGCCGTTCTATTTTTAGATTCAATAATATATTGTTTTAAAATCTATCTAGCCTGTAAAGGTATATTATATATAATTATCTATCTACCTATTAACTGGAGAGAATGAGCAGTTAAGTTCTATGATTCAATATAAAATTGTCCAGGAATGGAATCCTTTGTTTTCATATTAAAATCCTCGCACAAGATGAGGTGATTGCCTAATAAAGGTGTTGATATATTTTATCAAGCTATTGAAGCTACTAAGACAAGCAGATGCAGTTCTTATCTACACAATAAATCCTCGCAATAGATGAGGTACAACCAATAAGGTTCACGCTACAAAGACAGGCAAATGTAAGTCTTTGATACTATCAGTAATCATGGTGAAATATATCATTGATTTCATATTCAAGTGTATAGCTAAGCTAACATTTTAGGAATCTAATTCCTTGGACATTTCGTATTGTATTAGCAGACAAATAACTGCTTCATTTTACCTAAGTTATAGGTATTATCAATATCAGTGATTTGATGCACCTTAGCTGAAAAATCACTCCCTCTTACTCCTTTGCTTGTCAAAAGACTGACCATACAATTACAGACAGTAATGAGGCATGTTCTCAACCCCCAAAATGAAATCTTGGTGGGGGGTACCCAAGTAAGGAGACGAAACCCACAGGACGCGCGGGGCGGAGCGCGTCCCTATGCCAATTTAGAGTCAGAATGTGAGAGACAAAACTATTCATGATCACATGCCGATCAACAGAGCCAGTATGAAAGATAATTATATTCACAAGTTTTACGTCGATCACTAAAGCCAGTATGAAAGAGAATTAGATCCATTTATCCTTTACTGATTTCAGAGAGTCAGAATGAAAGATTCATATCAATATAATGTATTACGTTTTAGCATATCTAATACACTATTTAATAACTATAGGCTGTAAACCACTAGATTCAAGAGTAGAGAATGAAACTCCAAATAAGTTATTAGGTTATGTGTAGGAATCGTAGAAAGTAAGTTCAGAAAGTATTTCCGATCAGAATTGTGTTAGAATAGATAATTTACAGGTAGGTAGAAAAACTAAGGGTAGGCTAGAGAAATCGTTTAATTTACAGGTAGGTAGATAAACTTAGGGTAGGCTAGAGAAATCGTTTTAAAATACCTCAAAAGAATCGCGGGTTATGTACGGTATATGCGTAGGGTTCTAACCAAACTAGACATCATATGGCCAAATCTATATATATAAAAGAGAATTATACTCACTCACTCACTGACACACTCATCACGAAATCTCAGAAACTACAGTGTCTACAGATCTGAAATTTGGCACAAGTATTCTTTGTAGGGTGTAGGCGCTCACTAAGAAACGATTTTGGGAAATTCAACCCCTAAGAAGGTGAAAAGGGGTAAAAATGTTTGTATGAAAAATCGTATTCCTTGGACTAAGAAACTTGAAACCTGGGACATGTATTATTCCATACAATCGATGAAGATTGGTGTCATTGAAAATTTGAAATAGTCTTCGAGGGGGTTGCAATGGGGTGGTAAAGTTTGTATGGGAAAATCATAACGCGTGGTGTGATTTTCTTAAAACTTCGTCAGAACACTTTGAATATTAAATAATAAAAGCCCGCATACCAGGTTTTTGAAAAAATACCTTAGTGGAGGGTAATCTATACTTATAAAATCCTTTGTCCTGAATGACTGACGGATCAACGCACGGCCTAAACCGCTGATCGGAGAGACCTGAAACTTGGAAGACGTGTTCTTTGTATGACGTAGGCATCCGATAAGAAAGGATTTTCAGAGATTCTACCCCTAAAGGGGTGAAAAACGTGGGCAAAGTTTGTATGGAACAACGTGATTCCTTAGTCCAATCTACTTAAAATTTTGCAAAAACATTCTTTAACAAAATTGATGAAAGACGTGTTTCGTATATTATTGAAATTTATCGCCTAACGGGGTTAAAAAGGGGTAGAAAGTTATTTAAGGGGTGATTTGCATCGAAGTTGATATCAATACACCTTAGTGACACATTTTATGCCATTTTATTTTGACACTGTCGTGTTTGAAAACTCATTCCAAATTTATTCAAAAAACGTTCTCACATAAAGGCTCCAGACACACAGGTGCATAGGTACGTTATTATCGGCGATAATATCAGACAATATATTAGAATATATCGCAATATCGCATGCGCAAATATTGAAAGTGTTTAAGTTTTTCTGATCGAGTATAGTTCCCCGATTCATGAAATTCTGACATTTGCCTGTAGTTTCACAGATATGATTGTTGTTGTTGTTGTTGTACATTTGCCATAAAGTAAATTCTTCACTTTTTTGAAACTCCATACATTGAAAGTAAATGCGTCACATTCATTAAAAAAGATGTGTAGGTGAATAAAGTGATCAGTCACAATTATGTCAATATTTGCGTCTGCTGGAGAGCTTCAAAGTGCAATTTGAATTTCCAAAACCGGGTGGTAACTTTTTGAGGTTTTACAAAATTTGACAAAATTCAACAATTTTTCTGGATCGAGAACTTCCCAATTACTTTTTTGCGCACGCTATTCAAGAAACGTATCTCGAGATTGAATCGAGCTACAGCTTGAGCCATCTTAGGAGGCAGACGGACAAAAACTGTAGGCAGTAGAAGGATGGCCAAATGGCCAAATTATATCGTGTGCTTTATTTCTAAATTACATTTTCAATGCCTTTGATAGTTGCGCGTAGTGTGAGATCTGTAGAATTTTAGTACATTATGTATTAGGACGGCTAAAAAGTTACATACTGCTGCGATAACGCAATTATGTGCAAGGAATTGGAATGCATTATCGCAATAACGCATGCGATATTATCGCCGATAAAAACACACCTGTGTGGGGGAGCCTTAAAAGCTTGGTGCAAAGCGTATACTCTGTAAAATTGGAATGTCAAAAAAAAAATTAAATCGGATTAGAATTCGAAATTTCGATTTCATTCATTTGTTCTTGAATATTTGAATACCACGGGGATAGCAAGTTTTTTTTTACATAAAGACTTGAGATTTTTTATAGAGACTATAACGAAAATAAATAAACACCTAAAGCCCTGAACCATGAGTGAGACCTTGGAGAAAATGAAACTTAAAGAGGGTGATTTATGTGATGAAAGTTTGCATGGGTAACCAATCATAATCAAGTGTTAGGCATATAACATTTACGGGGTAGCTGGTAATGTAGTAATATGTAGGTACTTTTTATTCCATTCATATTTAGGGTTTCGTGTCAATTTACCGGGCTTGGGAAAAATTTCACATTAAAGGACATACGTAAAAAAAAACAACCGAATTGAGAACCTCCTCCTTTTTTTGAAGTCGTTTAAAAAGAGTATAAACGCAAACAAAGTTGCGAGCGGGTCAGCTAGTGAAAATATAAAAAGAAAGTTTTATAAAGAAGTATTTTTAGGGGGGGGGGTTACAACTCACACGTACATAGCTTCACAGAATAAGCATTAGTTTTGCGGATCTAAGATGTAACAATGCGCTTTTTACGCCAGTTATGAGAACCCAAGGTTCACAGGATTACATTGCGATTCTTGTCTGCTCGCCGATTTGTTTTTTGCCCGGCACTGTGGCTTTACTCGCCGATCGATGCAATCGGTGTCTGTGCAGTGGTTTTGGGTTGCGTTAAATTTTTCTTTGTTAATCTTTTGAACCACTTAATTTTTTAATTTTTGGAATTGGTTAAATTGTTTTTATCGTGATTGCAATTATTTGAAAATAATGGTTTTTACTAGCTAGATCTATCTAAACCACAAAAATTTGTAGATGGAGAAAATCCATCTACAAATGTTTGCAGTCCAGCCAATTTTCTTGACAGCAATTCCAAGGACCATACAGTAAATCTAGTAATGGTCTAAGTGTTGGCTCAATCTGTTGAAAAATATCCTCGCTCTGTTGTTTGCTAATTGCCTTTATTATCACTTTAAAGAAGTGTCTATCCTATTACAGGCTTGTCGATCCATTTGCCTATAACGACTGTGTCGGTTTCAACTTCCTCTCAATAAGTGGATAATGATCTGTTATCTTGTTTTGCTACACCGCAATTGCTTGTTTTTACTAGTCTGCCTTTTCCGTTCTGTTTAATCTTTGATATTATTATTTTTATAGGCTTTCTTCTTTAATTTTGTAACGGGAGATTTGTCAACTGCAAAACGACTGTTAATATGAATTCAATTAATGGTTTCTGTACTTACGATTTCAATTATCATTTGAAATCCGTCAGTCCATTCATTAGAGTGAAATAAGTGAATTCATTGTGTAAAATCGATTCTTTAACTTGCAAAGTAATTAGTGCGACTTCAGCGTTTCATTTATAAATGGCTAAGTACGAAAGTTTCCACCTGCCTGACAGTATAAATCATCTACAATCCACCTGGTGTTCGCATTACCTAGTTCGATACGTAAGTATTCTACATCTTCTCTCTTTATATCTATGTATATAATTTCTAACTAATTAGTTAGAAATTATATACATAGAACTCAATTGAGTTACAAACATACACTCGAATTGTTAATGTTACAAGTTCTTTACCCTTTGATAAATATTTATTCTATCACACCTTTCATGGACTCTTTATTTGTAAATATTTCACTCTACATTTGATCTCTCACTTCGTCTTGAGTGTAGTAAAGTAAAGATCGTCCTCTCGTTTGATTTATTCACAAATTCTCTCGTAAATATTACACGATCCAGCTCGAGGGAACAGATGGCGCTTCCGATTTTTTCCACTCAACTTGAATTTCTCACGTATATTTTTTGCAACGTGAGAACAATTTCAATCTATAAAAACTCTCTTGAATATTTGAATGTTTAATTTAATTTGAATTGTTTAAAAACAGAGTTATTCAAAAAAATTGCTGCTAGTAACACCAAGTAAGGCAGCTTTATTAATGGATCCGCTTTATGAGACCATTGACTCATTCGTTGGCGCCAAAATATAGCAAGTATGATAATTAGATGGGTAATACTATTATTTCTCGAATTTATGGCAAAAGTCTAGCAACTTTCAGTACCTAGACATAAACCGTGTGAACTTTGAAAAAATTACTAGCGATTCTTACCATCGATCAACGCATTCAAAGAAGTATCAATGACAAGATATCCCCACGTATAATACTTCCGGCCGTGCACTTTCATTGTAAAAGAAACCGCATGCCTCGACTCGAATCAATGTCTATAGAACGGGTCCGATCTCGTTATAGTCCAGTTTTTACGATGGTAGAGGTAATAAAGGCGGAAATATTACCTGTTCTTTGCATCCTTGCGTTCAGTTCAGGGACTTTTTACTGACGAATTTTTAAGTTGGCAACATTACGACGTGGTTTTGGTGAAATCGAGTTAGTATTGAATTGAGGATCAAAATATTACTTATTTTAGTTATGTTCATATCCCATTGATCTTCTCCTTTTTTTTCTTCGTATGAGTTTGTAGGTATTAGTTGCTAACATAGGCGCCTTCCGAAGCACGAAAGCGCTTAGATCTAAATCTCACTAAACGGTCATCTACCCAAGTAGTGACCGCGCAGAGTGTTGCTTAACCAAGGTGATCTGCTAAGAACACGAAAATAAGCAACCACGAGCGCTTCAATCTATTTAATCTTCTTATCTTCTATCAAGTCGTTTAGGAACATACAAGCACATCTGAAATCTAGCACTTTAACACATCGGCTGCTGGCCTCGCACATGACGCTCCGCACACGAGGAGGAGGAGACGTGCAGAATCACATGTCTGTTTTAAGAACTCAGTGTTAAAATTCGGTTTTTTCTCTTTGTTGCAGATAAGTGATGAATAATTGAGCCAACATGCATCTATCTGTAGTCTTAGCACTAAGTGCTATATTCCTCTGCGATGCAAAACTACCGAAAAAGCAGCACATTCAACCAAATGAGTTACCAGCTAACCCTACGCAGAATGCAGAAGCGATGAGACTGCTGCAAATCGAGAGGAAAAGTGACAAGACCACTCGAATCATAGACCAATACAGAACGAGACATAGAAGAGAAGTGTTCGACTCCATGTCTTACGAATCTGGTTTGAACTGGGCCCACTCTGAGAGGCTGGACGAGAACGGCGATGTTGTTCTGCGGTGGGTAAACTCGGATTCGAGTATAACCTTCAGGATTGAAGCGAGGACTCTTGGTTATGTCGGCTTGGGATTCAACTCGGCTGGGAATATGAGAGGCGCCGATTTGGTGGTCGCTTGGGTAGACGACAGGAATGGCAACGCTCGAATTTTGGTGAGTTTTATCATGATAATCGACATCTGTTGTTTTGTTCGGTAGCGGGGTGGTCTGTATGTTTTGGCTCATTATGGGCCGGGACGAGCAAACTGGGAATACTTAACTAATTTGTTATGAGTGGGAGGTCCTTCCTTATTCTGGGTATGATATTTTTTCATAGTATATAATATACATTATGTACATCCTTAGTAATGGATTTTAGCTCAATATTATAAATCTAATTTATTCTGCTAATATACTAAATTGGGTTTATCGATTATTCATAGTGGTTGTAGGTCTTTTTTAACTCTTCTCGCCCCACTGCTGGGCAAAGGTCTCCTTACACTCTCTTAGGTTTTCGGTCCTTTTATCTAATAATGATAAATTACCTCCCTATAAAAAAAAATTAAGGATTTTTTTACAAGACAAGAGTGTGTGAAAATCGTAACCACGCCGAAATATATTTATATGTTAATTCAATTGAATATATTGCCATTTGAGTTCAACTTTGTAGTTAGAAATAACGTTAGATTCACATATATCCATCCTGAAAGTAATGTTCCGCAAGCCTTTTAGATTTCCCACTTCTGTTCTTCATGATGAGACTCAATCCCTAACGGTGCGACAACTCTACATTCAGAGAGTTGTATCATTTTATCATCGAATGTTTTTCTCACTGTCTGACTCTACAGGTAAAAATCGGCGTATTAAAATCCATGTTCCGCTAATTAAAACATCTTTTGCAAGACGTTTCCGGTACTTCTCTTTTCCCTTTATATACCGACGTGCATGTAAAAATTGTGATTTGTCTTGTTCTCTGTATGGAGTAAAGGAAAAAATAAGGAGATGGCTTCTCACCTTAGATTATGATGAAACTGAAAGTCTTCTGGCAATACAAACCTGACAAACAAATATTTCTTTAATTTCCGTCACTCAGTTTTAATCCAATCCTCTTATAATCCACATAATATGTGTACAAACTCACCACCGAAATGATTCTCATACATATTGGACAAAATAAACACACCCTATGACGCGTGCACTCACATACCCATACACACACACACACACAAAACCACAAAAAAAAACACACCCCCCAAAACCTCCTACTAATCCTGGTAAACTCCACGAGTTTGTTTGGTTTGACCAATTTTGCCTTTTGTTTATCTTAATTAGTTTCGTTTCTTAGTTTATTTTGTCTCTCTGCCTACTCAGTGTTAATAAGTTATAAGTATAATGTAAACCGGCTCCCGCGATACAGGCTCAGCCTCGTGCGGGGACCACTAGAAATTATTATATTTTATATTTTGTAATCTGTTTTTTGGTAAATAAATATATTTGTATTTGTATTTGTATTCTCGATATATACTTTACCACCACATAAAAGTTTCACGAAGTCATAAAAGTACCATGTTGAGACAATAGGCTAGTGCTTTGCGGTTTTCGATAGATGTCAACGTCCGATGGACGGACCGTGACGAACTGCTGTCTCACCATTTGTGGTCCAATTTACATTTCGAACGATGTCTGTGGGATAGATATTTTGAATTGAGATTGAGAGGTAAATTGCCGTATTTACCTCTGATCTCTAACCATCAATCATCAGATCCTTTACGGTTTTTCGAAAATTATACATATCGATTCAAAAATTTAATAATATTGTATTTTTGTTTCTCTATCGCCAGCCAATTAATAATAATTTTGTATTCAATTCAATCTAAAAATATTGTATTTGTTACTCTATTGCCTGCGATCATTCGAAATTTAATTGAGTAATGTGTGGTTGGACTTATCACTGACTACCCCTACAACGTATCTTCAATTGGATGTGCATCTAAAGAAATTAAAACAAGTTTTTAGTTTTTTTGTAATGTATTAGTTGATAATATAATCAGCATCATCATCAGCCTAATAGCAAACCACTCATGGACATAGAAGCTGGATGCGATGCTGAAGACAGAGCGCAAAGGCGCTTATTAGGAGGCATATTGTCCAGAATATAATAGTTAGTAAATATATAATAGTCATGTTATAATATTTACTCGTCCCGATTTCCCCGATAATAATAAATTTGTAGGTCTTAAAAATTATAAATTTGTGTACTCAGTACACATTTAAGCCTATAGTAGGCCACTGATGGACATAGAAGCCGGATGCGTCGAGCTAAGGATAGAGCGCAATTATAGCTCATTGGGGGAAGCCTATGTACAGAATATAATAGTTAGTCAAAATATAATAATCATTTTAAATATGCACGTCCCGATCGCCCCGATATCCAGTATATTAGTAGGCTTTATCTGTGTACACATTTCAATACCTAATATTCTCATAACAAAGATTCAAATTACTTATTTGGTTACAAATCTTGAGAAACCTATTTGTATTTTGCGTTGAAGCAAATTCCGGTTCTGTTTCTTCCTAAAGGGTCTTAATTCCTAATTTGTGTCTTGATTAAATATTTCTCTGAGTTGGTTTATGTTATGTTCAGTAGTCGGTTTATTTTGGCTTTTTGCTCTGTGTAAAAGATAGGCTCTTAATTTATATCTCTAAAAAGAGACTAAAATAAGTTTTAACTGTTATTCCGAAATATATACTTCTAGGGTTATAAAATCAAAATCAAAATAAGTTTACTCAATAAGCACTTATTTACGTACACTTTGAAACGTAATTTTTTTAAATTGAAATTTCACCAATTCGTAAGGCGACCAAACAGAGAAGAATTGGCAAGAAACTCTGCTTGGTTTATATTTTTTTTTAGTCTAGTTTTTACAGTTTATTATTTTTGTGGGAGTTGGAGACAGTTTCATCCTTAGCTTTTTTGTCATCTAAAAAATCAGAAATTGTTATAATAAACTTTATTACAGAGGTTACGTTTAACAACATTTTTGAATTTATTTACAGATAGATTAAGCATGTCATTTGGAACTTTGTTAATAAATCGTACACATTGCCCTTTAAAAGATTGATTATCTTTATGGAGCCTTACAGTAGGAACAGCTAGTTCATTTTTATTTCTAGTGTTAAAATTATGATTGTCGCTATTTTTCTTAAACAATTTGATATTTTTTTGAAGTTTTCATAAATGTATTGCATGGAACTGTCATAATATTTAATCTTTAAACTTAGTTCTAAGTAATTCTCTGGGGCCCATATTATAAATTGCACGAACAGACCTCTTCTGCAACACACTTAAGGGGTTCCTCCATCTCAGGAACCTAAGGCAACCACACCGGCACATTGTTACTTTTTTAAATTCTTGTAATGTAATTATAGGTGGATTTAATGTTACGAGTATTTTCTACCATTTTCTGTTATTGTTGATGGTAAATTTAAAAATGTATCAGTGTACTAAGTGTTATTCTTGCTGTAATGAATCGATAGTTTGCAGAAAGGTAGACAAAAATTGATGACTAGAGATTAAGAGGCGATATAGAGGTTGCTATGCCATAAGGCCTACTAAGCCTACTTGAAAATAAGATAAACAGAATACACTTTATACATTTTATCAGTGATGTGATGCAACTGCAGGTTGAAAGAGCGTAGGTATCCAAACTAAGAAAATAAGTGACTCTAAGGTCAAATTTAGCTCATTTGGTGAAATCCAAGATTAGTGCCCTGATGATGAAAACATCTCTACGGCTAGTCCATCAGTTTAAAGACGCTCAGCGAGCTATGGAACGACCTGTACTCGGACACACTCGGAGCTTCTCTGAAAGATAAGCTGAAGTGCCAAAGAACCCACAACCGTTGGGGTAAACGAGTTCTTAAACGGAGATCACGTCTTGGCAAACGTAGTGTAGGACGATCTCCGACTAATGGGTTGGATATGTGGATGTCTATAGGCTGATGATGATGATGAAAACTTTGTAAATAAACTACATCAGTTTCAGTAATCCTACGAAGCTCCATCATACAAAATGCATGGACAACGCAAACTAAAGCCAGGATCAATCACGTTGGGCCCCAGATTATAGGTCAGCCATTTTACGGAAAGTTTAATCTGTCTCCGAATTGATCCTAGATTACAGCGGCTTTTAAACTCAATTAGGGAACCAGAACCGATACAAACTGAGAGCGTAAACTTCTAACCTCAGACCTGAGAACTTTCTTGCAAGTGTATTAATCTTTTCTGGCGTCACTAGGTTTTAGGTTCTATTAAACCAGTATTTAGATTCATGATTCAGTAACGGTTATGTAAAACTCTTTCGACTACCGTCGTCTATCGTTTCGTTATCAAAAACGCTGCCATGATTACTGTCTACTGGGAAAGATTTTTAACTTATTATACATGATATACACAAACAAAGTACCAGCATTAGCATTATCTTATGCACCTTACTAATTAACTTAGAACTAGCTAGATTCAACTGCCAAGTTGGCTAAACTAAACTACTACGCCAGTACCAGACTATTCTGGTGCTGGCAAGAGCATAATTTATATGCAAATGTACATTTCTTAGCTGAATTTACGTATGTTTGTAAAGTGACATGCGCCTGTCTTGCAAAGCCGATCCGATTTTATGGTTTACCAAATGGGATCTTGACCAAACGGGATGTAGCCGAAATAGTATTCGGTAATTGTTGAGAAATGTATATTGGAACTTAATTTGTAAAATTTATTAACATTTTAGCCTTAAGAAGTATTACCAGACCAACTTCCGTTTGCATCAAAAATATCTTATTATGTAGAAACTATTTTAAGCCTAGATAATTCATTAATTATTCTACATAAGAAACTGAACAAAAACAGTTATTAAAAAAGAAATGCTTTTTTTAGAACACAAAAATGGCCATGCAACTTAACACTTTGACTGCGGTTGGACCTGCCTGGTGAAAGTTACCTTGTAACTGGCTAGCGCAGTGTTACCGGTAGGTAGGTAGAGTGTTAGGCAATGATCGCGTCAGATGGCAATGTTAATATGCTAAATACGCAATGAAATCCTAATATTGGCTTTAACGATAAATCTAGCTTCGTCAGATTGTATGCTGAATCACTATAGTATGTGATTGGTTTTGAAAAACATTTAGTTAATTTTGTATTAGTCATCTTTTATACGCAAGCAAGAAATTTAATGTATAAAGAACAATTTGCTTACTAACTTATATATTTCCATTTATATAATTAATGCCTATATTTTTACCATTTTCGTCCCACGATGGGCAAAGGTGAGTCTGCCATCTTGAAATAAATGATTACAATCATCTTCTATTCTCCTAACTCCTCAAATTCATAACCGCATTTCTTCAGTGTCTGTTAATGAATTGAATCCAAAATGTTTTGATATTTTGATAGATATCAAAACTTTTTTCTTACCTACTCCAGTCATTAAGTCGAAAAACGCCTAGAAATGCAAGTTTTTGGATATTAGAACCAAACCCCGTAAATAAAGTTTAGTTTTTCAATTTAATAGCGACAAAGATCGATGCAGTACTACTACCTCACAAGCACAACAAGGAACATATGTAAAATTAAAACCGCATATAAAAAATAAACATATGGGTAAAAAAAGTTTTTTTTTTGTGGACCATCTGATTTACTTTAACTTATTCTATGTTACTCGCTCATGTACTTTTTGTTTTAGCAAGCGGTCTTCGCCTTTAATTGTTTTGGCATTTAACCTGTATTTAAATAATGATTTTATAAAAAAATGTAATGGTGTACACAGCGTTGGTGATCTAATAAATAAAATAAAAATAAAAATAAATGAACATGTAGGTATCATGTATAATTATGCAGGCCATTTTTCGAGATAGAACCTATAAAAAAACCTCACAAAATTACCAGACCGATATAATTTTCGAATGTGACCTACACATGCTTGGGTTGACCTGAGTTTGAGCTCGTAGTTTCTACCCAGAATTCTACACTAAATCTGACCCCTCGTATGGCAAAGACAATAAAGGACACACACGCCTTAATATAGCAAACAAGAAACTCTGTTCTTTTGCGTACGTGCGGGATAAATTCTAAATGCGTTTGTTTAGCCGTTGCAATAAGGTCTATTGTTCTATAAAACAATCCCTGGCTTTGTAAGTAATAGTACAGCTTTGTAGTGTTAGAATTAATATATATGTAGTTGAATGTTGTGGCTGGATTCTGTTATTCAGTTATGGCTCTGCGAGCTTTTGAAATAACAAAGAATTACTTTATTACAATTTAGAGCTATTTAAAGGCTGCTGGTAGATGCTTGATGTGTCAAGCTCAGGACAGGACGCAATAGCGGTCATTGTGGAGGCTATGTCCATTAATAGACTGCTATAGGCTGATGATGATGAATTTAGGGGGGCAATTCTTGTAAAATCGAAAATTGATCGAATAAAGTATTCTTCGACTGCTATAATTAATCCATTTTGATTTGACACTTAAATTTGTTTGAAAATACCGGTATATATAATAACTAGATTTTGCCCGCAGCGCCGCTTGCGTGGTATCCTAATCTTCTTCTTCTTTCGTATGAGCTAGTGACCAACTCTGATATCCTAATAAAAGTAACCGTTATTCCTGGTCTAGAACTCCCTGCAACCCCCTACCTCCAATTTTGCAATTAAATTACAGGTAAATTCGTTCTGTCGTGTGTTTGCGGTAATACAGTGAAGAAAATTAATAAATAATAAATAAATAATGCGGGACGTAATCAATCACACATCATCATGTAGCCCCAAACTAAGCAGAGCTTGTATTATGGGAACCACATGATTGATATGCTACACTTTTTTTTTTTGTTAATACATACATATCATACATAGAAACACCCAGACCCGAGACAAATATCTACAGAACATGCAAACATTTATCCCGCAGCGGGAATCGAACCCGCAACCTTTTGTGTCTCAGGCAAGCCTTCGCTTGCTACGCCACAGAGGTCGTCACTTTACTTTATCATATTAGTAGGATCAGTTTTCAATACTGATTAATTTTGAATAAAAAATATTTTTTGCAGTCAACTAACAATCACTGTAGTGTGTCAGTTTTCTAGGAAAGTAGCACTTTCACTTTAAGATTGCCATTTTACGAGTTCTTCTTATAATATGGCTACAGATGCCTAAAAGAAGATTTCATGTGAATGTGAAATTTTTGTTTCTCCCTTGCGCCAAAGTAATCATGTAGTTTTAGACCAGGAATAACATATTAAAGGCTATTTTATTTGGGGAATGGATACCATGAGAATGAAGTCGCGGGTGAAAACAGAATCGAGAAACACTTGAAGTATTCTAACATTTACTCGTTTAGCAATATAGACACTTTGACCGTAATTTTGAATTTCATCGGCTTTAAAATCGTAAAGCTCAAGCTTCGGGGTAAAGCCTTACATCCCCATGGTAACCTAACAAATGGGCAACCACTCCTGTGGAAGCCCCTGCTTAGTGGCTCTGGACAGGCGAGTGCAAAAGTGTCTATAAAATCTAAAGTGTATATTATAAAATCGCACCCCTAGAACAACACGGAATTATGTCGAAAAACTACTTTTTTCAGAATCTTTGAAAAAAAGTTATCTGCTTATGTATCGAAGTTATTGCCAAAGTTTTGAATGTTTTATTATTAATTATTGTTAATTTATGTTTTATATATTAAATAAGCTTGTCTTAGTGGTGTGCGCGGGAAAACTTTACGGATTCGAATATGCAATAAAGTCGATTTTGAGATTTTTCGACATAATTCCGTGTTGTTCTAGGGGTGCGAAATGTTAAGGTATTGTAGAATACCATTCAAGCTGGAAGAACTGTCAAATGACGAACTTATTGATACGCACTATAGTGTTGCGGAATGTGTACTGGCCTGATGATACTAGGCAAAATATAGGTAGCCAAATTTCCAAAAGATTATTTTAGTCGTTTGTTGAGAGACCTCCCGAATCGTAACTAAGTACGTTAAAATTACTTCCTACATATTTAAATACCATACTACTACAAACCCATTTAACGTTGAGTGCTGAAATCACAACTGATGTGTGGGAGCGTGTCGCCCTCGTGCTTGGCGCGCAGCGTGAGTAGCGTCATGTGCGAGGCCCGCAGTCAACGTGTTAACTTACTAAAACATAATAATGTTGTAGTGTATTAAATGGGTATTGGGTTTTTTTAAAAGATCTGAACCCTGATTCCTTAGTTTAGAATCAATACGAAAAAAAACTGCAGTCGTGATCACGCGGTGTCAGTGTAAATTCAGCAAATGCAATCAATAAAAATGCAAATCTCTCTGTTTGCGTAAAGCTCTTCAAAAAATATTCTGCCACTTTTATTGAAACGTTCAATCAAGCTCAGTACCCATGTGTTATTCTATGACTGTCAGCATATGTTGCATTGAATCATATCATCATCATGGCTTATGGCTTATGATGATGATATTGTTATTATACAAATATTATTTATTACAGCAGTCTACTGCTGGACATAGGTCTCCATTTGTAAGCGCTCTTGCGCTCTTGTCCTCAGCTCGACGCATCCGGTTTCTACCAGTAGCCCTTTGCGGATCACTCCGTTTGGCCAGAGGGCGTCCTATACTGTGTTTGCTTAGCCACAGTCTCCATATATCATCAGCATCAGCCAGTCCACTGCTGGACATAGGCCTCCCCTAATGAGCGCCACTGCGCCCTGTCGTGAGCTCGACACATCCAGCTTCTACCAGCAGCCTTTCCCTAATCATCACTCCACCTGGCCGTAGCGCGTCTACGTCTGCGTACTCAACTTACTTTAATTCAACTCACTCAATTGAATTAATTCGGTGTAAAATCCGTCAATTTAACAAAAGCCTGACTAGTTACTCGCTGATTATCGTAGAGCACGTACGACGTATTCAAATGTACACAGTAAATCTATTTATTGGATTTCGAATTAATCTTGATATCACACATTCCATCTATACGTTAACATTAGGCCGTATTATACAAGACCAGTGGCTCGGCCCAGCAAACTCGGCGTTCGTACAACCAACGTGTGTTTGACAACTGTTTCGAAACATTTTTGGCATGAACATCTTTCAAAAGATAAACGATGCTTAAACTATTGTCATCTCTGTCCGTTCGATGATGACAAATAGTGACGGGGCTAACTTTGAGTATTGATTAATTTTAAGTAGCTTTCTTATGTAGGGGTGTTTGTTTCTGTTTAGTGCTTTGCTCCAGCACTGTACTCGTTCAACTAACCTGAATAGAACCACAGAATACAGAGAGGACAGAAGCGTCACTCCGCGCAATCATTTAAATAAATAGCGACTTTAGCTGGTACGCAATAAAGTGCCAATCAGCTCGCACCGAACTCAGCGCCTAACATTTATATTAACCTACACCTTGCATCCCTTTCTATCGTATAGCTCTATCTCTACTGACGTGGCACGTGTAACGTTAGGGTTGTCTTGAGAATTATTCTGTGACGAATAATAATAACCTGGCCGCCGACGGGCAGCAGCGTCGGCGGTGCGAGAAGCTGTACCCTGCGATCCCCAACCCGCATGCCCAGCGTGGGGATTATGGGCATATCCCCCTTCTTATAGGGGAGGCCTATGTCCAACAGTGGACTGAATAGGCTGTTGTTGTTGAACCTTTTACTATCCAGTTACCTAGCCACCTATTTATTTTAAGGAACAATGATAATTCAAATAATATCTACCTACCTAGTATTAAATCAGAAACTATTTTACACTGGCTGGCTGCATTAAGAACTCAGAAAATAGGCATACCTACTAGGTAGGTACTTGGGTCCTTAACACTTACTTAAGTGTTTAGGTGTCTTGTGTACGAAAACTGAATAATCACTGTTTAAGGTAGGTAGGTACATCATGCTAAATCATAAGAGAAATTTTAGTAGGTAGGTATCTACCTAGATATTTGCAAGAGAAAAAAACAACATTTGGTTTGTAGGTAACCTAGGTATCTAGTTTTAGTTGTTAGTACGCCTACCTTTAGGTAACTTACCACATCGATTTTTCTACCTACACCTACCTACCCGACTGTTTTTAAGTAGTTAACCTACACTGCCTACTTAAAGTTAAATCAAATAAAAATGTACCTAGGTTGGGTTTCTAATATTGCTCTCAGTCTACATAATCAAAATCATAATACCTACTTAAGTGCTGCTTATGCCTAGGCATAGGCAGCACTATGTAGGTAGATACCTACCAATGGCACAAAAATTGTCTATGAAAAAATACCTACATTATAATATTACGTTTATTTATGTAGGTAGGTACCGCATTCAAATAGAACTTGTACCTAAGTACCTACTTACTTAAGTAAATACGGGAGACAAACTTTCGTAGAAAAACTTTCAGTTCTGTACCTACTATTGGTATTATTTACATTTTCTTACCTTTCGCTGTCATTAGGTAGTTTGAAAAACGTGAGATGCCGGTCCTTATTATTATTCAGGCAACCAAATGCTATGCAGTACTTTTTTGCCTTCATTTGGCGAAAAATATAGGTACATTACCAAAAACAAACTAAAATGCCGCGGCTGCTCAAGGACACGTTCGTTCCGGGCAGACTCGGCAACCGACGTAACGAACCACGCTAGGAAGGCCGGCGATGCGTAGCTATATTTGTATACCTATTCTGCGGAGTGAAATAGGCCTGATAGAACCTTAATCATCCTTTAAAGAAACAAAACATTCCGATTTTGTTTTTTTAAATCGCTCATTTCCATTCCGGACTGAGCCAAATGACTCATCGCTTCTGTCATCAAAGAAAAGGATTAGTATTCATCAAATGTAAAAACTTAACATGTATCGTTTCGGGAATTCCGTGTTATGCGCGACAGTACTGTGATATAGGACCTTTGTCACACGCATCGGAGATTACCAACAGTTTATAAATGTAGTACAGTCACGTACACTTGACTCACTGGATTTAATATCATGCTCTATCTTTAGTATAAGATGCTTCCTGAAGGGTGGATAATAGGACCATTTACCGTAATAGAGGCTTTCTCCACACATTTGAGGGCATACGCCTCAGTCAGTAAAAGCATTATCGTCTGTTCTCGAAAGAATTTTAGTACAATGTCTTGCCTTTTTTAAATTGAGTTTATAAGCAGAACTTTACGACTCGCATAAAAACAGAACTGCCTGCTTCAAAAAGGCACTGTAGAAATTAATGATTCCATTTGCTTTTCAACGACCGTAACCGCGTTATAAGCAGGAAGTGAAGCCAATCTATAATCCTTCGTGATTGCCCATCAAAAAAACAAGATCGATTGATGTTTTACTTCCATAATAAATTTCAATAATCTCAGATTTTTCTTTACTGACTATCAGATCAGCTATATTTCAAGATTGCTCGAATACACTCAAAAGAATCAGAGGCTCGATAGAAGACTAGCCAAAATGTATTTGTATACTTAAACTTTTGCCAAATTAGAAAAAAAAAATTGTAAGCGTAGGTTCAAAATAACGCTTTGTTGGTGGTTGGTATTTATATACAATGGTCAACATTTTTCGTTACGATTATTCAGGTTATAAGATTCGTGATCGCCCTACAGAAAAGCGAGGATCTGGTTCCTATATCGAACACATTCCTCAAAAACTCTTCGGAAACCATTCGTCATAGTTCCAATAATTTATAGCTCATACACCGTACTTAAAGGGAGAGCACCTTTTTGTTTTACGACCTTCTGGTCCTTGAAACTTGGGATAAAAATGTAGTGTCTTATAGATGGTGATTGGAAAACTTCGGTATCGGCGATACTGTGAAGGTCGGAGAAGATTTAAAGGAGTTTCCAAGTATTTTGATTAGCAAAACAAAAGTTGCCCGGCGTCAGGAAGCAGAGCCTAATTGGATGGACATCTTTTTACAACACCCTGCCTGTTTACAAATTGAATGTATTAAAGAAATCAATATCTTTTTTTATCCAAACGGCACGCTATTTGGCTTATTTATTTTATATGTACATAGGTATATATAATGTATTGTATATTGATAGCTAGTTTTCACATGATTTGCATAAACTGTTCCAATTACCTTTTTATAATTATCTTGATAGAGAAAACTGCAAACACAATGTGCGAGTCAATAAGTCCAAACGCAATGTGCTAGTTAATAAGTATAAGTACATACACAATGAGAGAGTTATTATAATGGTTCTGGATATTTTTAACGTCCAGGGAACAATATCCCTTTACAAAATGCTCTGCACGTACAAGTAAACTCTTGCAGAAATAAATATAAGCAGATGTTACTCGAAGTAGACAACCGCGCAAATTGACCAAGGATGAACTCTCGTACCAATCAGATTCAATAAAGGTGACCCAAGGATGCCCAATGCTCAATAACTTCCACATTCGTCACCCAAATCACGTAATTCAACTTGCTTAAAATTCCCTCATCGAGACAGCATTCTAAATGAAGTCAGTTACAAGGCTCTACATCGCTCGTTTATAAGAGGATACGTCTGGAATTGGTAATTTACTGGCGGGTGCGTGTGATGAAGACAATCACCAATTAGAGCGTCCTTCGACCTCCATGCACGATATCAATGGCTAGTTATGTTTGAACGTCCCTCTCTTTGAAGCAGTCGAACTGGGCATAAATTCGCGATGAGATAAGTATAAAATATGGGAATGAATTGACATTAATGTATTTTATGTAAGTAATTAAGATTCAGAATCAGAATTCTTTATTGCGAAAATGGGTACAAAAAGATGGATGTTACAGACAGTATAAAGTTCCTACATAATCCGCTTTACAACGTGCAATATTTTAGATAATGAAACAACATTAAACATAACAATAATTAGATAATTAAGAAGGTGCTTAATAGTAAATAAAGTTAGAATTATGTAGGTATTTAAAAATCAATAGGTATTCAATTTATTTCAATAAATTAAAAATCGGTGACGTCCCTTGGCAGATACCTAATGGCCAGATTGTAGACTGCTGTAAGTAATTTATATATAATTAAACAAATAAAAACTGTAACCAACTGTAGGAGCAACCTACTTAAGTTTGCCCCCATGTCATTCGCTATCTATCTGCTCAATATCTTGTCCGCGAACAGTGTGGATATTTTTGTGTAATATTTGCAATAACCTGCCGAAACTCCTACAAATAGCACAGGTAGTTATAGAAACTAAATGTTTAGATTGATTAGTACCTAGTACTTACATATCATAATGCAGATATGTAAGTACTAAGTACATATCTTAATGTATTATACATATTTATATTATACTATACCTACCTAATTACATATACCATCGCTTTAGGTTTAAAAAAACCTGTTATGATGATATGTTGTTTCTAAATCTTCTTCTAACTCTTATGACAGCCCTAGCAAATCTATCTTTCGAGGAAACAGAGGAGTTATTGACTGTAATGAAGTGATTCCATAAATATGTATCTACCTATTATTATAGATCTTACATATTCCTAAGCATTTAAAATTAAGATTATATTTAAAACAACAAACTTTATAAGTTAAATATTACCTACCTACTAAAACTTAAGTTTTTTGATATGTTTATTCATATTTATTATTAGCTTTGTTTTACGCCTGAGACACAGGATTTATCCTAGTTCAGGAACAGTGTAAAATATTTACCTATAATAATATATTTAATGCCGTATTTGTCGATCTTAGCTTTAAGAAATTGAATAAAGATTGATTTATATTTATTATTTATTTAAATAAATTAATGATAATAAATTCAGTAATAAATTATCATAAAACAAGTTTCATAAGCTCCAAAAATATGATACATATGTCCACCACCGATGTCGGGTAGGGTAGTATAAAGACGCTTTTATGCATTTTGAGCTCTTGTAACCTTCACTTTGATACAGTGTCATTTCGGGTTATATTCATTAGCACTGCGTTTATTCATCTGAGATTTGCGCAGATTCGGTTAATCTTATTGACCTTCTTGAAATTAACAGCTGGCTGTGTCGTTTCAATTTGTTTTGTTCATAAAATTGATTTAATTTAGGCGAGATTTTGAGCTAATTGTTTTATCTTAGCTCGGATTTGATGTGCTCAGTTATTATGAATAATTTCTCTTATTTTCTTTATTGAGAGAAAGGCGTAGTAATTCTCGAGTTTAAAAAATTAAAAAAAAATCCGTAATCTTTTGTCGTTTTAAACACTCAGAATATATATTATCTTCATCAACGGTCCAGATCAATTCACAAAATTGAAGATCAAAATACAAATTTTATGATAATCTCCATGATTAGAATTAATTTGGAGTAAATTAACATTTTTGTTTTGGTAATGTTTGTGAACAGTGGGAATTAAAATTCAATGTTATGGGAATCGAAACTAAAGAATACTGTCGGAACAAATTGATGAAATTCGTTCAGAAGAAGTACTAAGTTTTAAATAAGTCAGAAATCTACGTATCTGCATTAATTATTTAGATTACTACAACCTCCAATAGTAAGGCATTTGTTTGGAGCCTTTGTAACTAAAATCTCTACTAAGACTAAAGTTACATAGATATATCTCGTAGGATTTTATACGGCAACTTGCTTCTAGTTCTTGTTCTGCTAGTTTCGTAAATAACGAAGTTCGAGACAGCTTCTAAGTATCCTTTGAAAAAAAGTTTTTCGTTCCATAATTAAAATTATGTTAGTTACTTTGTTCGTTATTCTTAATACTGGTTCATAAGGGGTAGCCCAAGTGGAGATGAGCGGTACAATTTGCGGAGACGTGGTCATCATCATCATCATCAACCTATAGCAGTCCACTGCTAGACATAGGCCTCCCCTAATGAGCGCCATTGCGCCCTGTTCTGAGCTCGACGCATCCAGCTTCTACCAGCAGCCTTTTGCAAATCGTCACTCCACCGGGCCGGAGGGCGTCCTACACTATGTTTGCCGAACCGCGGTCTCCACTCAAGAACTCGTGTACGCCAACGGTTGTCGGTTCTTCGGCAGATATGGCCAGCCCACTGCTTCAACTTACTAATAAGACATGGTGATGCAAAAGAATGACAGAATTGTGATCGCAGAATACGAAGAGAAGTGTCGGTTGTCCAGCACCAAGATTGTGTGTGGCAAGTGGCCAGATACCCAGTTGTAGGTGTTTCTTTTTTATAATTAATAGGCTTATGTTTGACTACATTTCACCTGATCGTAAGCGAAAATGCAGTCTACGGTGGAGCACCCTTGCCCAGATGAAACCTGTTCACTTGAGACTTGAAGACACCCAGATTATAATCATCGGGGAACACAAATTCGGGTAGGGCATTCCACTCCTTGGCGGTGCGCATGATAAAAGTGGAAGAGAAGCGCTTTGTGCGCATGTAAGATATATCTACCTTATAAAGCTGTCGCCATGCAGAGCGCCTGATTGTCCGGTGGTGAAATGGAGCTGGCGGAATCAAATTGCTTTGTATAATATTGGGCTGCAGACTGGAGATGGTGATAATGATGATGATCTTTCGTTTTCGTTTAATCAAACTGATGTTTGCTAAGCAGCTGCAGTGCACCTGATAGTAAATTATGCGCATAGCAACTCTGAATAGAACATACAAGATCTAGTTCTACGAATGTAAGCTGCATTGGAAGTCATACATACGCTTTCTGGGGAAGCCTTAGTAGTAAGGAAATAATTAGAAATATATTATGATATTTAAAAAAAAATCAAAAAATTAATTTGATTTTTACTTAAAAACTAGTGCAACACCAGTCTCAGTTTACTGCTGGACTGCTTCCTAATATGAAGGGCGATATGCCTATAATCAGATCGCGGCGTACAGCTTTTCTCACCACTGCGGCGCCGCCGTTGCGCCGATGCTGCTACCCTTCGAGGGGGACATGGGATTTATCTGTAATAATCAGGCTGCGATATTGTAATCAGCCGACCGCCAGAGCCCCTATTGTTGGTTAGCAGGGTACTAAGGTTGACTCAGCTTCCAAAGACGCAATACCACATAGACTACAACACAGAGAATGTTCACAAAAAAACAAATATTTTATTCATTTTTAGGGACTGTGTGGCGGCCCAGACCTATTTAAGTAAAAATAAATACCCCATATTGCTGTAACTTACAATAAATTTGCTCGAAATAGTTACTCAAGTGTATTGTTTTGTATTGCATTCGAAGCATGAGGCCGGTAATACATGCAGTGCAAGGTGCATGCGGGCAGACGGACATACACCTGCGTCGCAAGTTTATGTAGAACGCGCGTGGAATTAATTTTATAATAACTTACTTCTTTTTACTTCAGGCTGATCATATTTACACTTACCCAAGACTTGTTTGAACAATTAGGTGTCATGATTTTCTGTATCGAGATTGGTATAATAACATAAAACGTAGGCAGGTAACGTAGTGTAGGACGCCTTCCGACTGGATGGAGTGGCGATCTGTGGTTTCTTCTGCTAGTAGCTGGAAGCGTCGAGCTGAGGATAGGACGCTATGGCGCTCATTGGGGGAGGCCTGTGTCCAGCAGTGGACTGCTATAGGCTAATGATTATGATGAGGTAACATCGCAGTATTGCACTGCGCCCACTTACACACCTAAATGCCTTAAAAATCTCATGTGGCTGCAATTCATCTTTATATCTCGCAAATTCCTTCCAACATAAAAACCTGGAGAATATAATTGTTCATTCCGAAAAACTCTGAATAGGCACTACCTTTTGTACTTCCCACAAAGATTACATCAGAACCGGCTGCATTCTATAGTTTGCGCAAAACTTGCCGCCGAAAATGCATTGCTTGCAGGAATTGCATTGACATCACAGATGGTATCTTATTACAATAATATAAGGGTCAATATCCTCTTACCCTAGAAATTAGAATGTTCTGGGTACATTCGCGACTGACGTACATTCACGATCATCTATTGTTGTTGATTCTCATGCGCAAACTACGAAGTAGATTCTCAAAAGTTATTCTTTTGTGTGAACGCAGAAAGAATGTTAATGTTTCCGCTTGAACTTGAATCTCATCACAATGTAAGCACTTTGTTGCGTAAGTGTATGCTAGTAATGGAATGGAGAAATTATAGCAAAGTATCTAGTGCATCATGAGAATTGGCCTTCAAATGTTTCCGTTCGGCAAACCAGGCTTTAGACGCTTGAAAACTCAATGTTTTTTGATCTCTTGAGTCTCAAAGCATTACATTTATAAGGTTATGGAAAAAAAGCGAAGTTGGTTATAAACCAACCATAAGTATATTGGTATGGTTTAATAATGGCCTGAGATTATCGATTAGAATAAGGCGATGTTGTTATCACACATTTTTTTTCGCAGAGCTAACAAAAAATGCATGGTTTACTCTGCCTTGGTTACTTATGCAACAGGCAGGCAATACAGCAATCGACGCTAATTAGTGAAAAAGTCAATAAATAAATCTCTTAATTCCAGTGGCAATTCATAGATGAACTGACTGGACTCAAATACTAGATTCATAAAAACAAGCCTAGCCGGCATTTTGCTCATTAAAATCACCGCACGTTGTTCCTGTACGACATTATTACAATGGATAACGGAGTTCCCAGGTCGTATAGGCTATTTTATGGTAATAAGTGATAAACAGTCCAACTGTGCCATAAAATTGCGACTGTATTGTTTGTCAGTGCTTTGGATCATTTGATCATGTCCTGAATGCAAAACTATATCTATTCTTGTCGATAATAATACGGCTTAAAATCTTTGAATGCGGTTCTTTACAAGTGCTACGCTCCCCACAGGCAGGATAGTAGGAGATGTAGACGCAGTGCATTTTCAGTAGTGGAAGTGTTAACAGCAGCAAGTCATAGCATATCCAATACTGCCTTGGATATGGCACATTATATTTTAGAGGAAATGTATTTGCCATAGACCTACTTTTACTATGCTCTCACCCTTATCGGCCTTTTAAGAACTTACATAATCTAAACGTGTGAATTGATCTGGCCTTATTGAATTCTGTAAATATATTTCGGAAATTGACTTGCTAGGTAAGTCTAGCTAGTTTTACTATCCTCTCATAATTATCGACTCTTTAGGAATTAACATTTTGATCGGATTTTTATCCAGTGAACCTGTGCTGTGGGGGCGTAATAGGTTCCAACCTCCATCTTCGGAACCCAACCCAACCCCCGGCTGATTGCGGCATAACGCAGCCCAACACCGGCACAGCTAAATCCCTTTGCCGCCGATGGGTAGCAGCGTCGGCGGTGCGAGAAATTCTGCCCCTGCCATCATGCGCGTTGGGGATCATAGCATATCCTCCTTTATCAGGGGAGGCCTATGTCCAGCAGTGGACTGATACAGTTTGTGATGTGGTGGATGCATGGCTTGCTGTGCAATGCTTTTAGAATGGCAAAAGCTATATTTGCGGTTTTTTTAACCGACTTCAAAAAGGAGGAGGTTCTCAATTCGTCGGAAACTTTTTTTTCCACTTTTTTTATGTATGTTCACCGATATCTCCTTCAATTGTAAACCTATTTTCAAAATTCTTTTAATTTTTCCATATAAGTTTTATTCCTGAGGGATTGGTACTTTTCCTGGAAAACTCAAAAAACCTCATCCTCACTTGTAATTTTCGACCTATGATCACCAATATCTCCGTCAATTGTGAACCGATTTTCAAAATTCTTTAGGACAAGAAGTAAGAAGTGATTTATTTGAAGTCGGTTTGATTTTTTATAAAAGGTTTATACCTACTTGTTCGTATGTACTGACTGGCAAGTAAATTTAGTCATATGAATTTTGGTTCGATGAATTCGAAATGCGATCTCGCGGATCAATATAAAGTCCATAATTTTTACCACCTTTCAAAAGCATATAAACAAAACCGTGGGAAATTAAATTCCTCAAATAAATCTTCCAATAAATCCTGCAAAAGCTGGTTTAGCAAGTACCAACCATAATAGACTATCGGCAATCACTCGGGTACGTCCATGTAGATGTACCGTGCAGATAGCGAGACGATTTATTTTGAAGTCGGTAAACTGATCCTGGATGTAAAAGATGCATTCTTTAGTCTTGGGTTTAGATTCGTATCCCATCAACCGATGTATGTAAATTGTATACTGCTATGTTTGGAGAGAGGTTATAAAGATAGCAACCTCTTTTCTGTGCTAGGATAAGATTGTGTAGGTAATATATATTTTCTAAAAGCGAATCAAGTGTTATTCATGAATTTGTTTGTCTACTCAATCGATCATCATGATCAAGGGTACAGAAGAGGACATAGGGAAGGTATATCATCCAGGAAAAAGTAGTGTTCCCAAGGGATAGAACGCTGTCATGGGTATAGAAAGGACATAGGATATCTTTCATCCGTAAAAAGTACTGTTCCCGAGGGACAGAAAATTAACTTTCACTCGAGCGAAACCGCAGGCTACGCTAGTACGTTTAAGAGATTTTGTAGTGAAGTTGTTTTTAGCATTTTTCTCCTGCTGCAAGCTTAGATTTTGAAGTTTTGAGCGCATTTGAGCATAGCACAATCCCGAGATTAAAATCACTGCGTAAAGTAAGGGTGCTCGCCATGAGGTTGAATTACTTGGTGCCCATTTGGTCAATAACATGCTATTTTTAAAAGTGCTCCCTCATCTGTATTTTTAAAAGCTTGTTATTTTTAACAAAAGGTTATGTTACGCATTTTTTGGGAATTTCGGACCGTTTGTTTCATCAATCAAACTTGACAGTTTCATTTCGTTTTTCAAATGAACGAGTATTCTTTGCCACTGTAATAATTGGTTCTTTCTTCATATCCTAGCTGTCAGGATTTTAATACTGCCTTACGTACTTGTATCTTTACTTTTCATTTATGTGAAGAATGAAGTATAGAACTATACAAATTTACTTTTTTTCGGCTTATCACAATTATTTGAATATTCTAAAGATATTTATAATAGGGAATAAGTCGTGATGCACGGTAAATGTAGTGTAAGTTTGGTTGCAGTTTTATTTTTTTAATTATAGTGTCATCTCGTGATGTGAAAAGGTAAAAAGGATGCGTCTTCGAACAAACTTAAAGGATATGACATTTGTGCACAACCCCCCTATCATTACAAACACCAGGTGCACCAACAGAAGGCAGGGCACGTTCGAGACGACATCTGCCGACAAAAAAACTCAAAACGGCAAAAAACTCAATTATTATTTATCTTTATACCACACCTCGTGTACATCTGTTCTATTTTTGATGTCTCTTCATCTGCTTGGTCCTTTAATCTCTCCTTTTACATGCAAGGAAAAATCGCCTTTAAGATGATAGATTTGGGATTAAGTTCCCTTGGTGGTTCTATTAAATATACGTAAAAATTTTCTTCCGATGTTTCTTAGATAAACGTAAAAGGTATTCCGCAGAAAAGGTTAGGTACTTCTAAAGGTTAACTTTTGTTTGGTTTTGGATCTGTAAAAGTTCAATCGTGGAGGTTTTTCCCTTAATCGCTTTGGTTTGGGATTGGCAACAGCTGTTTAGATGTGATTCTCTTAGTTTTGTGGGACGAAATATTTTATTTTGCTTTGTAGGTACATATGTACCACCTACGAATTCTTTGTTATGTTTGTAGTAATATAGTTGTTTTGTTAAAGAAATTGTTCCACCGCTTGGCCTTCTTGAATGTATGCCGTTACATCAGATCCTCATAGACATTATTACACAACACAAGCCTTAAAGCTTTGTATTATAAATCTGCAATCAAGAGAGTGAGACTAAGAGTAAGAGACTAAGTAGTTTAGTAGAATATTTGCTAACTCAGGCTATGTTTTATTTAAATCAGTCAAGTAAAATCACAGATACAGCTTGACCTCTCGGAAGTTTCCATAACTATACTCCGCAGAGGTCTATGGTATATGCCTTTGACAGACGTTAAGGGAGGTTATGGGGTTCCAACCTCCAACTTCCGGGCCCAAGCCAACCTCACCTGCACGCGGTGCACCCTGCAAACTAACGAACGAGGTTATGGCGGCTGGCTGGTAGCGGCATAGCGCAGCCTACAGCGGCACACCTAAATTCCCTGGCCGCCGACGGGCAGCAGCGTCGGCGGTGCGAGAAACTGTGTCCTGCGATCCCCAACCCGCTTTCCCAGCATGGGGATTATTAGCAAACCACCCCCTGCGCGCGGGTAGACAAGTAGTTAAACTCCTAACAATCAGTAATGAAAGTTTCAGAGCTAAGCAGCAAAAGCCTAGAACGATCAGTTTGGTTCAGCGTCATCCACTTGATTCCGTTCATCCGTTGAGGTAATCGCGTTGAGTGAGTTTTGAGTGGATACTGCGGCTTGGCAAACGTAGTGTAAGGTCCGTTCTCTAGCTAGATGGAATAACGATCTAAAAGGCTACTGGTAGAAGCTTTATGCGTCGTGCTGAGGACAGGGCCCAATGGCTCTAATAAGGGGAGGCCAATGTCCAAAAGTCGAATGCTGATGATGATGATGTGATCCATTTGATATGTCCTAACTCATATTACCTCATCAATCATCAAGTAGTACTATGTATTACATTTTACCTAAAATTGCCGTTGTTCCAGGATTGCCACGGCCCAGAGTTCGAAGACAAGGTGGTAGCTGACGATGTCCAAGACTACGAGCTGATATCCGCGTACCAGAACCAAACGCACACATGCGTGGAGTTCAGGAGACCTTTGGACACGTGCGATAAACAGGACTTTGTTATTGGAGTGAGTATATTTGCAGGCTTCACCATGAATAAAACCCTACCTTACTAGTGAAAATCCGTGATAAGTCCAGTAACAGTTGTGAAACATCGAAATATGCCTATTCAAGCCTCTAGGTCAAGAGCTGGCCCAAATACATGTAGGAAATGTAATAACCTACTAACTTTACCACTCAGAATACCACTCCAACTCCCATTCATATTTAATAATAATAAATGGTGTAGAAAAGAGTTAAACTAAGTGGAAAACAAAGAGAATTATGAGAATCAACTCATTACGAAGATATTTTTTTTTATAATGAAACCTTTCACAGAAAGATACAACACAAATTCTATGGGCACTGGGACCTCCAGGGTCTGATGGAGAACTCCCAAAACACGTGAAAAGCGGATCCCGACCGTTGCGCCTTCTACAACCTGTCTCGAAGCCAGAGTCCATTCCACTGAAGCAATGGGATATCAGGTTGACCAATGTAAGTATAAGGGCGTTTATAGATAGATGCTTCCTTATTATCTAGGTAAACATAAGTCTATATCAGTCCATTGTAGGACATCGGCCTCCTAATAAAAAATTTGGAGATATATCAATTTCTTTTTTAAACTACTTTTACTAAACAAGTACATTGCTCACCTGATGTTAATTGGTAACCATTACCTATCGCAAAGCATTGCATTCCGAATGCATATATTATGTAGGTAGTGATGTGCTAAAAACGAAGGCAACTTCTCTAAAATGTCGTATATTTTTGCTAACTCAGTGTTAGAAAGCGGTTCGAAAAAAAGGAATGTTATCTTGTTTTATAATCAAAATAGTTTTATTATTCGGCTAGTAAATAATCTTTTTTTTTCCTCCAGTTAACAATCCCACATATAATGGCAACACTCTTCTGGTGCAAAATCTTCAAAACTCCAGAACTGCCGTCAAAGCATCACATCATTGGCTACGAACCAATCATTGACAGTCATCCGATCAAGGATGGAGTACCAGTCAATGACAACTCCGAGTCTCCTGTCCATCATATGGTGCTGTATGAATGTGCGGTCCAAGATGATGATCAGGTATTTTTTTTTAAATTTCACCCAAATTATATAAAACATCAACATATGACAGGACCCAGGATGGATACGATGGGGCCATTGAATTATTAGTAAACTTTAGGATGGGGCAGTAAAATTGAAACTCTTTACCTAATATATTAAATGCGAAAGTGCGTTTGTTTGTTACGCTTTCACACCTTAAAAACTATTCAATCGATCATCATGAAGTTTCGTATACACATTGTCAGGGGGGTACAGTGAAGGGCCTTTTTTCTATAAAAAAGTACAGTGCTGGATAGAAAAATATCTTTTAGAAAAACAAAATCTAGATAAACGCGAGGGAAGCCATAAGCTAGTATTAAAGATCATCAAGTCAGGAATACTGAAGAATTTGAAGCCACTTCACCTATCTCGTGAATTTGTAAACATCGAACATTCTATAGAAACTAATATGCTAGACTTATAGATCAGGCTTAAATGAATTTCTTCAAAGCAAAAATACCTATTGTACAAGTTTTTGAAAGTTAAGATTTTTCCTTTAGCTGGAGGGTGCTGATTATCATCCACTAGCCTTGAAATATCTCAGTAAACAAAATCGAATGATTTTGATCTTTGATTTTAAATGTTGACGACCTCTGTGGCGCAGTGGGTGAACGTCCGCCTGAGACGCAAAAGGTTGCGGGTTCGTTTCCCGCCGCGAGTCAAATGTTTGCATGTTCCACAGATATTTGTCTCGGGTCTGGGTGTTTTCTATGTATGATATAGTATGTATTTCCAAAATAAAGTAGGTATTTAAGTAATATATCAATGACGTGGTTCCCATAACACAAGCTCTGCTTAATTTGGGGATGCTGTGTGATCAGCATCATATTAAATCGTCTTTCTAACAATTTTTTCAACAAAATTTAGATTCGATGGGACCGCTGGACTGAGGGTCCTGGCTACTTCGGACCAAACCGACCAAGTAGCTGGGCATCTTGTGCCACTCCCATGGCAGCCTGGGCTATGGGATCTAAGAGTAAGTTCAAATTTTATAATTACAGTAAACTTCGGTTAAGCAAATTCTGTGACATCATTGATTAGGATGAAAGCCATATGACTAAAAGGGTGATGTGGTGACCTCTACCGCGTGGTCGAAAAAGGTCCACCTGAGACTCAGAATGTTCAGGGTTCGATTCCCGCTGCGTGACAAATTTTTGTATGTTCTGTAAAAAATTGTCATGGGTCTGGGTTTTTTCTACTGGGGCTGCTATAGGCTGATGATGATGATTTTTATTTATTTAGATAGGCCGCAATCAGCCGGCTGCCAGAGCTCTGTTTCTTATACACCAGGGTAGAAGCCCATTTTTTATACACCAGGGAGCAACACGGGCAGGTGAGGTTGGTTTGGGTTCCCAAGATAGAGATTGGAACCCCTTACAACCAAAGTTTGGGGACCAAGTCCTCCCTATCATACAAGATAGATATGTACCACCTAACAAAAACAGAGTTCAATTAGCTAAAGGATTCTAAGCTAAACGTTTCTAAAGATATACCCAAGAACCACAAAATGGTTTTACCGTACAACGACTCAATTTTATCTGAGATGGTATTATAACTTTGCTATAACAATATGCATAGTCTAAGCATAAGAATCATTGTCATCAAAATCATCTAAGAACCTTAAAAACTAAGTGGAAACATCGGACACTTAAAACAACAACCATCCCCCATTTCAATCCAAGTAATGAGCTCACAAACCGCTTAAAACAATGCCCCGAAGTTGTTATTTGCATGTCTAACTTATTTAATTAATTTACAGGTGAATTTCTGCCGGAAAACGTCGGCATACCTCTAGGCGAGAAAGGAGGTGTTACCTACTACATGCTCGAAGTTCATTATGATAATAAGGCGTTACATAAAGGTAATATGGTAGAATAGTTGTATTCACGCGACATTGCGCAAATTTCATCCTTTATTTTAGTCTCTCTGAAATGATACCGTTGGGGTAAATAAGTTAGTTGAGCGGAGACCGCGTCTTGGAAAACGTAGTATAGGACGCCCTTAGGCCAGGAGGAGTGACGATATTGGAAAGCTGGATACTTCAAGCAGAGGACAGGGCGCTCATTAGGGGAGGCCTATGTGCAGCAGTGGACTGCTATAATCTGATGATGAAAAGAATCTCTGTTTAGTTTGGGGATAAGAGTTCGATAATGTCCAGTAATTTTACTTGTTACTAATTTTATATTTCCCGTTCAATCCCAGTGCTAGACAGCTCCGGTATAAGGCTTCACTACACTCCGTCACTGCGAATGCATGACGCAGCACTCATGGTGGCCGGCATTGGAATATCCGCCCTACACGTTATCCCGCCCGCCCAAAAACAGTACAAGACTGTGGGAATCTGCAGTTCCGAGTGCACTGAAGGTGTAAGTTGACTCTCAACGTTTGTTACAATCTTAGCGGAAGTATAAAATGCTCACGTAACCAGTCGTGTTAAATCGTGCCCCATTGTAATATTGGTGTAAGGTTCAAACAGCTACTTTCGGACTTCGACTTAAGCCAATCTCACCAACCCGTGATGCAGCCTGCTAACTTAACAAACGGGTCTCTAGCGGCCGGTTGATTGCGGCATTACGCGGCCCAACACCGATAAAGCTACAATTCCTGGACGTCAACCGACTGGTAGCAGCGTTGACGAGAAGCTGTGACCGCGAAACCTTACCTGCATGCCCCGCGTGGGTCCCGCAGAGGACTGATATGGGCTGGTGTTTTTGTTGTTCTTATTGTAATAATGCAGAATAGCTTCAGCCCACGGCTTCGTTGTCGAGGTACCCGGATAAAAAATAAGTGCAAAAATTTTTCTAAATTCGTTCAGTTTTGGCGAAAGGGAAGAATCTTGTAAAAGTGAAAGAAAGTGAAGATGGTATAAACATACATCTTCACTTTCTTTCACTTTTACACATTTTACAAACTTCCACCATAATGATTTGTACAATAATGTTCATATCTAAGAGTGTCTCCACACATCTTACGTTCAAGATTTGTGTTACTTTTGAACATTACACCCAGCATGCATGCACCTCTTGACAGATTTTTTCTTGTTTTAGACAATGCCAGACGAAGGCATCAACATCGTCTCTGTACTTCTGCATGCCCATGGAACTGCTAGAAAGATTTCACTGAAGCACATTAGAGGAAATGAAGAATTACCACGAATATCTGAGGTAAATTATCAAGTTTATACATTGTATTCACAGCACCCTCTAACGGCTTCACACATTACTACAACGAAACGAGAACGACCTTTCAACTTTTCTTATTGGCTATGACGTAGTACTGATCGTAAGAAATAGATGTCGCTTTTCAGTATTTGAGCTTGTTGAAAATGATTTTTGACTATGGCGTAGTACTAAGCTTAAAACATAGATGGCGCTTTTCAGGATTTGAGTTTGCACATTTTCATTTCATTCAACTTGATACTACGCACTTGAAAAATATATGGCGTTCCACAAGAACTGATAAATGTCGAGAGATGTCGCGCTTATAAATTTTAAACTTTTAAATAATTTTCAGGAAAATTCTTACGATGTCCGCTACCAGCAATCCAGGGTTGTGCCCGGTGGAAGAAAGTTTCTAAAAGGAGACATGTTGCTCACAGAATGTACCTATGACAGCACCTCGCGGGATAAACTTATTTTGGGCGGTTATTCTGATGCTCAGGTAGGTAACAAATATCTTTTACCATTAGTCTGTACACAGTTAGTCTGTATTATCTGTACAGTACCTGTTTGAGTCGTAAGGGAAAATTCCCCCGACGCTCTAAGCATTCTACTTTACATTTCGCATCATTTTGTCAGCGACGGACGTCCTCGTTTCCGCCGACCGACGCTCCAGTTATGGAGGTTGAAGAAGAGAAAAATTCTAACCCTTTTATCATAAACTAAACTAGATTGTCAGTCACTCTTCTACAATTTTACTAATAAAATCATCATCAGGCGGTCCACTGGACAAAGGCCTCCCCTAATGAGCGCCATTGCGCCCAGCTTCCACTTCTGCCTTTCGCAGATCGTCAATGCACCTGGTCGGAGGGCGTCTCACACTACGTTTGCCAAGCCAAGGCGAGACCGTTTTAGGTACGGAAGAGTTATACAGCGAGTCTCAGGCACTCTTCAACAATTTCATTAATCTTATGATTAATTCCTAATACAGACTTAGCCTCCAGAAAAAACTGTCAATAATTCCGTCTATATTCTGTTTTCAGCATAAAAATGTGAATCCTCTTAGATGAGTAAGACTACTTTGTTATTAAATACCTTACTGATGCAATAAATACTTTTCTATTTATATTTTTCTATATTTGACTGACCTCATAGCTCAGTTGTTAGTAACTCTTCTATCTGAGCCGCTGGTCGCGGGTTCGATTCCCGCCCAGGGCAAACACATGTGTGTTGAACATGAATGTTTGTTCTCTGTCTGGGTGTTCTGTAAGTATTTATGGATATTTACCAGTCTCTAGTACCCATAGTACAGGTTCTATCTACCTAGTTTGGGATCAATTGACCGTGTGTAAGATGTCTCGTATATTCATTTATATTTCTATATTACAGGAAATGTGCCTGTCCTTCGTACTTTACTATCCTCGGACGGACCTCGCCGGCTGCTACTCGATGACTCCCGTCAAGGAATTCTTCGAAACCTTCGGCATCAGAGAATTCTACGGCTTAAACTTTGTGCAGGTTGAGAATATCTTCCTTTCGTCGGGGTGAGTTGAGTTTTTCCTGCGGTATTAATTTGGAAAGAAATCGGCAATTTTATAATTTAAATACCACTACGTATAAATAATAACTTAGGTACCTCTTCATCATCATCATCATCAGCCCATAACAGTCCACTGCTGGACATAGGCCTCTTTCTATGAGCGCCATTGCGCCATGTACTGAGCTCGAGGCATCCAGCTTCCGCCAGCAAGCAACCTTACGCAGATCGCCACCCACCTGGCCGAATGGCGTCCTACAATACGTTTGCTGAGCCGCGGTCTCCACTCAAGAACTCTTTTACCCCAACGATTATCGGTTTTTTGACAGATAACTATGGCAACTATCACTTCAGCTTGCTAATTCTCAGAGCTATGTCGACAACTTTAGGTACCTATCCCTTTTGAATTTAATCTAGATCATAATATAAACAGCGTCATCTGATGACTTGTGTCTTTTATTTATTTATTTCATGTATTTCTCTTCCAGAAGCTTCGAGAACCCGTCACAGACAGATGATGGAATTTCAAAGAGGTCAGCATCAGAGCCTATTTTACAAGGCGACGACCAAGGCGTTGGCTTGATGAGTGAGTATCTACATAAATAAACTTCTAACGAACAGACAGAATCGCTACTTCACTTCACTTCTTTTAATTTCTTCTGGGATAGTTTTCCACAATTTCGCCAGATATCAAGTATAAATGCAACGCAGTACGGTTTATAAGTCCAGTCGTCCATAACCGTTTGAGATCGTCTCAAACATGACGCTGCTATCCTTCACAATCTGTACTGAAACGTCAATTAATGATCTCTGTGGCGCATTGAGATAGAAGGTTGCGCGTTCGATTCTCGCCGCGAGACAAATGTTTGTATGTTCTCCAAATATTTATCTTGGGTCTGGGTGTTATTCCGTATGAACTTTACTGTACTGGTATGAACTTTCGAAGCGAAAAGCGCTTAGTTATTAAGTTATCTAGAACTCAGATGAAAATGAATATGCACAAGCCACTGCCTTCTCCGTCTAGTTCCCGCTTTCTTTGACGCTTGCAAGGATCTGGGTTACAACTTTACAACAGTAAATTTTATACAGTACCACCACACACTGAATAAAACGTGAACCATATTTTATGTGCTTCTGAAGACATTTTTGAGACCATAAACGTGTCTTCAGAAGGCTTTTTACTTACTTAATCAGTAAACTCATATTTAAACATTTCGTCATTGGCAAGTGAAGTTACAGATTCCACATAATCACGTTTCTTATTCCTGATTAAATAACATATATTCTAATTAGAGTCACCCAACAACAACAACGACAGCCTAAGTCTAATCCTGCTGGACATAGGTCTCCCCTATAAGAAGGGGGATATGTCCATAGTCCCCACGCTGGACATGAGGGTTGGGGGTTGAAGGGCACAGCTTCTCGCACCGCCGACGCTGCTGCCCGTTTGACGCCAAGGGATTTAGCTGTGCCAGTGTTAGCCAGCGCTATGCCGCAATCAGCTGGCCCCCAGAGCCCCGTTTGTTAGTTAGGTTGGTGCACCATTGGCAGGTGGGGTTGGCTTGGGTTCTGAAGAGGGAGTTTAGAACCTCTTATACCCCGAAAATCATTATTTATAGAAACTAAAATATGAAGTAGGAAGATACAGATTTCGAACCAATTGTAAAATCATTATATTTTATTTTGCAGAGGAACTCGTGATCTGGGAGCCTTCTGAATTCCGCAACAAATCCGTCATGGCCCACCTGAACGAGATGCCGTGGCAGGAACCACTGCTAACCAAACAAATACAGAAGTCGCTGTACTACGGACTTCATATGACATTCTGCAAGAAACGAGATGATAGCTTGGGCGTGGTAAGTTCATCAACAACAATAACAACAGCTTAGCCAGTCCACTGCTGGACATAGTCTTCCCATACAAGAAGGCGCCACAACGGTTTCCAATGACATACCTACTTCTTCAGCCCATTCAATTCTATTGCAGGAAAGACATGATCCTCACTACTTTTGTAATCTTCCTACTTTTTTATTCTAGACCTTAATTACACTAAGATAAGGTACCTATATATACCTTATAAAGGGGTGTGAGCGGCACCGCCCGTGGTGCACTCAGCCAACTAAGAAACGAAGCTCTGGCGGCCGGCTGATTGCGTCATAGCGCAGCCTAACACACACACTGCTACATCCCTTGACTGCCGCCAGGCAGCAGCGTTGGCAGTGCTAAACTGTGCTCTGAACGAACCCCAACCCATATGCCTACATTATGGGCATATTGTTAGGGGAAGCCTATGCCCAGCAGTGGACTGACAAAGGCTGGTGTTGTAGTAGTTGCTACTTTCTATTTGAGTACCCGGAGCGAAGCCGCGGGCGAAAGCTGGTGTCAAAACATGGGTGTATTTAGTTCTCGTACTGCTATAAGAAAAGCTTACCAACCCAAACTTTCCTTGTTTCAGCCGATACAAACCCTAAAATACCCAACCTTCAAAGAGATTGAAGAAAGCGATGCGTCACAGAAATCCTGCCACTACAAAAGCATGCGTCTACCTTCAGTCACAAAATCGGCAGTATCGAACTCCAATACCTATTTATGTCAACTTGTATTGGTTTTATACACATTCATAGCGGTGCGGTAGTAAGAAAACTTCAAAAGTTCGGTTGCGCCAAATTTTTTCCTGTTATTTTTGTTTTTGTAAATTTTCGATTCGCCAGATTATGTATCATAATTTGGCTTTCAGCTTGTTACTGCACTGCTATGGTAGAAACCAAAGTGGATAGAGTGAATGATTTTGTGATTTTTGTACTTATGAGGTGTTGCTCATTAGTGTGAGTCTGTTTTTATGTATAGAATAATTTACCAAATATGGTATCCGTAGGTTTCGTAGAATTTTTTCATTTGGACTGATAATCTACATAATGTAGTGGATATTTAAGTATTTTGAATTCTTTACACTACATAAGCTTGGATGATATTTGTTTTTTTATTTTAAATTAATTTACCTACTGGAATTTTTATAAATTCAACACATTGTATGTTTTTACTAAGATAATAAAGTAGGTAACATAAAAAGGTATTTTTGAATCTCAACAATTCAATGCAATTTTCTTTTAAAAACTTATTCCTAAATCCGAAAATACATTGTATTTTTGTATCTATAATAATAGGGATGAGCTTCGTGTAAAATAATTTTTATTTGCTAGAAGGACTATATTTTGAGAAATTTTATAGCAATGCTTGACTTCTTATTTCTAGCGTTCAATAGGCGTAAGTGGGTATCTTAGGGCTGTGTAATTGTTAGGCGCGAAACCAAGTGCCTAGTGTTGAACAATAATTTTGTATTATTATACATTTTACTCATATAAATGAAACCTTGCTGGATGTTTCAAACTGCCAAATAATGTATCTATATTTAAAAAATAAACTTCTATAAAAATCTGAAGGCTAGGTATACTACCTCACTCAAACCTTTTAAAATTGCCGTAACTATCGTATTTATATTTTATAATCTTCAAGATTGAATTTAAGTCTTCTAGCTTCAATTTATCAATTGAAGCAGATATGAAGGAATTTGCAGAAAAATAATAAAAGCAAGGTTATTTTTAATGTAGTGACGGACTGTATTGTCATTCGTGTTTTGTAAAATATGTTAATCGTGTTTATTACACAATTTATGCATTTTGCTACTTTTATTATTATTTATAAACTTATTCTAAGAATACGCTTAGTAATTAAGTTAAATTATTTAAAAGTCAATAAAAATGTTTTTTATAAGCGGTATTTTTATTTTATAAAATTATAATTTCTAAGTCAAAAACATAATCTTAATAAATTATATCGATAAATTCTTTAAAAGTCGATGTGTGTAAAATAAGTGTTTACCTACCATAAATCAGACAGATATTTCTCAGTATAATTAATAGTTTTTCCAGGTTTGGGGTTACCTGAACCTATATTTGTATCAACATTATTGTTATACTGATTTAGTTCTATACCTCCAAATCGTTCTGCAACTGCTACAGAGCCATTGGCTGATCCAGAGCTTGACGTCACGCCTTTGGATGGATTCGAATTGGAAGTTACTCCTGAATTCCTATTGGCTAGGTTAGAATTGACATTCGGAGTGCTAGGATTAGCCGCAATGCCAGAATTAAAATTTCCAGGGTTGGAATTTCCATTATTTCCGGAATTGGAGAATCCAGTACTTCCAGAATTAGCGTTATTTCCAAAATTGGAAGTTCCAGTGTTGTCAGAGTTGGAGTTCCGTGGTGGGTCGAGAAAGGGGTTAGGTCTCTGAGGGTAGGTCTGCGGGTTTTGCCTGTGGGCTTCCAAGGCTTGCCAGTTGATGAACCAGAAAGGTTGTTTGTCGATTGGTAGTTTGCTCAGTCGGTCTATCAGATTTCTATCGCCGTTCGCTTCAACGGGCAACCGCTGCGTTGTGCCGTCTACCTCGCCAAATCTAGAAAAGAAGATTCATTTCATTTCATTTATTCACAAACAATAAATTATTGTGTCGGAAATATTCTATAAACAAAAAAAAAGGGTAGTTAATTCTGATCTTAAGCTAGGTACACAAAGAGGATTTAAGGTAAAACAATGAACTTAAAAACAGTCATAAGATTAACCAGGGGAGCAACTTCCTGGGTCAAAAAGTATAAACAAAATTTATATACCTACCTACTTGTTTTGCTTAGCTGTATAAGTTCTATACCCAAACGTAATATATATATTAAATATTAATCAATAAATTAATACATGTCAAAATCAACAAATTAATACATGTCAAAATTAGCAAAAATAAATTAAAATTATCAGATTTTACAATAAGTAGTATGTCAAACAAGTAATACCTATTCGATTTCTATGTAGGGAAGTACTTCCAGTATCTTGTAATACATTAACGCATGTAATATTGAGTGCTGAAAACACAACCGCGCTCCAGCCTTGATAGCCGGGATAGGGGATCCCTCAAGCTCCTGGGGGACTAGCCCGACTAGCTCCTCGGGCATGGCGGTCCAGCCCGCAGTCAACGTGTAAAAGCTCAGTCGAGGTCTTTTTGCTGCTATAGTGGCACACAACTACATATCAGGACGACATTTTTTACCATTACCTACCTATTTACTCCTTATTTCTTTTGTGGTAGTAACTTGTGCCAAGTGGTAAACAAATTGTTTCTTTATTGTATACATGATAGCTTCATCCGCAATTCCATAGAAGATAGGAGGGGTAGGAGTAGACCAAGAATAAATTATATTATACGTGGCGGTGACCAATTGGAAAAAGCCAAAGGAGAATTCTCCCAGGAGCTTGAGGGGTAGGGGATCCAGAATAAATCACATGAGCCGACAGAAAGTCGCTATCAAGTGGTACTTATAGGGTAGTACTGTTTTCAAGAGGAGCAGATGGAAAGAGTTTCAACAGTCGCCGACAAGAGCGCAGCTCTAAAGATGATGAATATTTCTTGCACAGAACGGATGCATGACTACTTTTAAGAATACGGGAGGCCGAAAAGAGATAATATTGTATGAGAGAGAGACATAAGTGGGTGGGAAAAGAGAAGGCAGAGGCACCCTCAAGATTCCACATCCAACGTCTTGAGTACTAGATAGGTATCTAGTACGGGCAATGGACGGTGATGGTGTTGGACGGGTAGGTAAGTACCTACTGCATCACCATCAACTCCTTGTAAAAGTCCACTGCTGTAACAGATCTAGGACTCTCAAAAGATATCTACGGCGAACGGTAGGTAGGTATCTACCTACTCCTTCCGTCCACCGACTTCTAAGTATCCAGGAAATCCATACTGACCTGGACACCTATAGTATTCTAAAGATTCTACTAGAACTACAAAGTTCCTACACCACCAGGACCATCTGGTGGTTTAGGAACAAGCTCGTACAACAACCTAACCTTAGGAACCTAAGAACGTAATTAGTAGGATCAAAATTAGTTGGACCAGCTTTAAAGTTACAGCTATCCTTGTCATTTACACCTAAAAGAAAGGGATAGATATATCAGTTTTAGGAATGTCAAATTTAGTTTAGTTTAGGAAAATGCACAACAGAATCGACAATAAATCGCAATACATAAAATTAAGATTCATTGTTTAGTCAGGACTTATCTTTGAAATGAACCGAAGAACCGTCTAGCAAAGGTCGAATTAAGGAAAATATGTAAATAGGTACCTACATCATTTTCAAAACTGGTCTTGCGAAGCATACCTAAGCAATGGTTGTTCAGAAAAGCTTTTATAGGTGTACAGGAAAGTTTCCATTCATATGTACCTAATACCTTCAATATTTAATACCTACTGACTCGGCTTATGCAGTTAATGTCACTTCCTCATTATGAACTAAGGGTGGCTACATAAGTATCTGACGGAACGGTCAAATTAGATATGAAACATCCTACCTTACACGCATTCACATAACCGATGCGAGGCCGATGGTGCGGTATTACGTCGACCGTACTAACTGACGCATTTTCTGTCAGATGTGCATGCACCTTAATCCATATGTACCTACAGCGTCAAGTAGGTAGGAGCTTTTACCACAGAATAGAACATGCAGAACTTTAAAAAAAACCGACTTCAAATAAATCGCTTCTTACTTCTTGCCCTAAAGAATTTTGAAAATCGGTTCACGATTGACGGAGATATTGGTGATCATAGGGTGAAAATTACAAGTTAGGATGACGTTTTTTGAGTTTTCCGGGGAAAGTATCGATCCCCCAGGAAAAAAAATCATATGGGACCACCTGTGAAGTATACTCTTTTAAACAGAAAAAGAATTTTGAAAATCGCTTGACAATTGAAGGAGATATCGGTGAACATACATAAAAAAAGTCGAAACAAAAAGGTTCCGACGAATTGAGAACTTCCTCCTTTTTGAAGTCTGTTAAAAGGAAATTTACGGGGGGTACTTACTGTACCGGGACGCTATGTTTCCCAAGACCTGGTTCGATGGAGTAAGTACCTATAACTTGGCCAGAACAATTCTCGGCCTAGGCGGCCTTACCCACAGGAAAGACGTGGTAGAGATGTTTACCTTCAACGTTTTGAGCACATTCATTTTTCATTCAAAATCTATTGGTGAACCAATGCGCAGTGGTATCAGGATGTACCTACACTGACTTCCAATGGTGACGCGATAACGTGATGCGATAAGAGAAGGTGGGACATACCGGTCTGCCAATCCTTCCGTGGTCGCGACCTCGGGGTACCCTATAGGTCGGCTGCCTGCGAAGGAAGGCCGCTGGCACTGGACCAGAGCAGTTGTGGCCATCATGATCAGAACTGATAGCGATAACATCTGGAAATCATGAAATATTGTCTTGACAATACGTTTGTTTGTTTGAAAAAAAAAATACATAAACTATGTTACAAAGGGTGGGCTTAATGCCAAGGCATTATCTACCTGCCAACCAGTAACAGGTACCATGTCGTTAGTAGGTACGTATATCTGTGGTACCTACAGTGGGCGAAAGCCTGAAACGCAGATGGTTGCGGGTTTGGTTCCCGTTGCGGGAAAAATGATTGCATTATCTGCCGATATTTGTCTCAGGTCTCGGTTTTTTATACGTGTAATCAGTAGATGTCACAGATCAGTACGTATTTTCAAAAAATATTAAGACCTATATGAGTCACTTGGTTTCCTTAATACAAGCTCTGATTAGCTGGGCGGTGCGGCGGTTTCATTAATGCCGTGACATCCCTTTCGATGCCTCGGCATTATTTAAAAGCATAGGAATTTGTATCGTATTTCTATTTCAACAGGTTTGAATGACCATTGGTAAAAAAATAAAATCCCTTGCCATGCCGTCCCGGTCTGCTCAGGCCATTAACTATGCAAGCATTTACATCACTTGCGTTATTGTTGATTTTGTCATCAATTCGTCTAAATTATTTTTCTATCCTTTGGGAACTGCACTTTTTTGTTCTGAATGAAACCCTGTTTCCTTTCTTGTACCTCTAACAACATGTATGCGAATTCATGTAGTTTGGTTGAGTAGAGGCGTTAACGCGTAACAAACAAACAAACTCACATTTAAATTTTAATAATAATAAATTTAGGATAGGATGTAGCGTATTTGAGCACATTTTCGAAGATCCACAGAACCAGAATCCAACCAAGACCTTACGATAATTTTTCATATTAACATTGTCTCAGAATAATTAGTATGAAAATAAAAAATCTGTTCTGGTAATTATATTCAATTAAGTAAAGTAGGTACCTACTTCTATACGTAAAGCTTTGATAACCTCACCTAGGTAAATACTGTGATAAACTTGTAATACCTAGTATCAGATACCGCAAGCTATAAACATTAAATTAAGTACTTAAATTTACTAAGTAAATGCACTTACCGTTAATCATATACTTTGCGAATGAATTCACAAAATGACTGGTTCGTCCAACGGTACAACACAGACTGGTTTATCGTCATTTGCAAAACAAAAAGTGAATAAGGAAAACTTTAAGACAAATATAAAACAAATGTAACGTATCTTCATATATGCGTAATGCGACTCCAACATATCGTGGTGAGGTCGATACGCATATAAGCACATATACTAAATGTCATTAAGTTTAATTTATTAACCCACATTTTTGAATTTATGTTAAGTACGTCATTAGTTATTTATCTATCTTAGGCACAGAATATGAAAGCCTAGGTAAGTAATTATACATGTCAAAATGAACACGAGGGTGAGGGTTGTATGGGTTCCAACCCTTATCTTCGAAACCTAAGCCAACCTCACCTGCTCGTGGTACACCCTTAATCAACGAACGGGGCTCTGGCGGCCGGCTGATTGCGGCATAGCACAGCTAAATCCCCAGGCCACCGACGAGCAACGGCGTCGGTTGCGCGAAGCTGTGCCCTGCGGTCCCCAACCCGCATGCCCAGCGTGGGATTATGGGCATATCCCCCTTTATTAGGGGAGGCCTATGTCGAGCAGTGGACTGATATAGGCTGGTGCGGTGTGGTTATCTCGAAGGTAGGTACGAGTAAAGCTTTTAGTAGCAGTGCTTAGGAGGAAAATCGCAAATACTGGTCTTGTATGGCGTCGCCTGGCCTGGGTCGTAATTTATGGTTTTTAAAATATTAAAAACAAATGGGATATTGATGTTGATTCTGATGTGCATTACATTAAATAATATAATAATTTGACATTCCTAAAAGTGATACTATTCCTTTCTTTTAGGTGTAAATGACAAAGATAGCTATAAGTTTAAAGCTGTCAAATTTAGTTAAGTTTAGAAAAGTGAACAACAGAATCGATTTATAAAATCTTAATAATACATTATTACAATAATACATTATTAAGATATTTAGAAATGTCGGACCACGCTTTTTAGCCGACTTCAAAAAACGATGAGGTTCTCAATTCGGTTGATTTTTTTTATAATTAAGCTATTGCATAGCTTCTATCGAGGGCCTTGAGCGCGGGGACCGAATCCAGAAATTCCGTAACGAAAAAAAACCTCACGCTCCCCACTCCGACGGGCACGGAGGTGTGGCTTGAAGGCCGTGCATTGTCTAACGTCGTGTCTTTTCGGCAGTCTTCGACACGGTGTTTGTGTGCGTGCAACTAGACGTATTTTTATTTAATAAAAGAAAAAAAATTGTTTTCTTATCGGTCACCACGCTCAAAAAGTGTAACTTGAATTAATATCAAAGAAAAAGAAATACTGCATAAATAAAATAAATAAATAAATAATTATAATTGCATAAGTTGATACAAAATGCTAAGCAATAGCTTTACCGCGGCAGTCCCCGAGTGCCACACGTCTTTTGTAAATACATAGAAACACCCTGACCTGAGACAAATATTTATATTCATAAGATTTTTAATATGTCTAGGAAAACCTAATCATCTAGATAACCTAACTATATTTCGCAACCACTTGATAATTATTTTCTCTGCAGAATTCTACTTCTAGTAGACTTTTTCCTTCTTCTTCATTTTGTTCTTCTCAAGCTCCAGCAAAAGCTCGTCTGCGGGAACTACCTAGGCCTCCTTTTTTGCGAGGTTTTGCAAATTATGTACCTATCTACTTACTTTAGTATTAAAGTGAGTTACTTTAATACCTACTTACCTATACCTACCTTACCTTATTAGCTATACCTAATTACTTCAATGACTAATGGCGAACTATTCTTTGATTTGCCTGAACTTCTCTTGATTACTTTTTACTTAGGTAAGTGCTGCATTTGGTTCAGTGGAGTCACCCACTTAAATAGGTAGGTATCTTATTGGAAAATCCATCTGCATAGTACCTTATTATGTTCAATAGGTACCTTAGGAAGGCAAATAGATTACCACCTTTTTCTAGTAGTAAACAAAACCCTACTTGGACAGAGTGGGGAATACCAGTGAGTTTTGTCTTTCGTGTTTCTTATAATGTCAAAGAGTCAGACATGACTTGAATTACTTATTCCCGAACGTCAAGTACCTAAGTTCTGTATGGGTAAGTACACCTACTTACATTTATTGGTATGAAGATACACAATAGCGGTCAAGTAGACGTCCCAATGTCGTAAAATCAATTTTTCCTTAGCTTCGTCCAGTGCTGCCACCTTGGTTTTTGAAAAAGGGCATTATGACAAACTAGAAAGGACTAGATAAGGCTAAATTTGTCATGAAAAGGGCTAAAACTTGGAGTATTTATCGGAATCTTCCAAAATCACATATTTGAATATATTTTTTTTCTCACATTATTTAATTTTTAGTATTTCTGGGTTTAGGTAATAATTTGACAAATGTTTTGGTTGCTTTACTTCCATCCCGGATCTTTTGATTTGTTTTCTTCTTGATTTGCTTTATATTTTATTTCATTAAAAGTTTCTCTCTCCCTGGGATATAGCAAATTTTGCCATTAAAAGAGATGATGACGATGACGAAATCTATGCTATGTGGCACGCATTGTTTAATAACTTGGTAGGCACTGTGTGAATTTTCGAAGTTTTGTATCGCAATACGAAAAGGGTTAGATTGCTCTTTGCGGACTAATTCATCAAAAATCTTACTTACTGTAAAAAGTGCTAGATCTAGCCCGAAAAGGGCTAAGGCGGCAACGCTGGCTTCGTCTCGTTTCTGTCCTTGCCATATTTACCATAACTAAACTATCTATAATGGCATTTTTTCCTTATAACATGGGGGGAATGGGGAACGGAGGCGTCTCAAAACCGGTATGATGCTTGACCAAGGGGTTTTTATTACCTATGGCGCGCTTTGAACAAAAATCTGTGCCTAAATGTAGTGTCCTAAAAAGGGTATGTCTCGTTTCCTCTTTAATGTTACATAAAAGAGGAAACAGGACAGAAACCCTTTTTGGGCTTTTTATTGACGAAAAATCTGGCACACAATTTTATTCAAAGCGCGTACTCCCCTATTAAAACTCCTTGTGCTTGATAGACCGTCACAATGACCGTCAAAAAAAGCTTTGAAGGACCCTTATTTATCGATTAAGCTTCTAAAAATGGAACCGATAAGAAATGCAAAAAGAGAAACACAGAACACGCAACCATAGAATTTAAAACAGTCAACTTTCTACGAAAAAATCAATTTCTTTTGAAATCGCATGTTTCTTATCGCATAGAATGTAATTTACTGGTTACAGGTACCAAGATGTAGACTTCGTGACTGGTGGTGACGATGCCAGAGGTCGGGCGTGACCAATCCGCATACTTTTTACTTCTAGACATTTTTGTTGCAAGGACCCTGGGGTCTTTCACCTGAGGTACCTATAAAAGAGGATCAAAGGAACAGGTTGGTCCAAACCAACGGTAACGGTTGTTTAGGGAAACAGCATTGAACCAATTCAATGCTGTTTCCCTAAACAAGGGCAATAAGGAAAGTTAATTATTGAAAGCCCTGCTTATTTTATCATTTACAGTTCCTTCCCTATCCAGATGAGCTCTGAAGGCGAATGACGAATGTTTAATAATTCGTATAGTAAGTTTAGCTATAGTAAAATGTGGCCAATGAGAAAGCATAAAATAAAAAATACTAACTGTCATTGGTTTATTTGTATTTTACGATAGTCTGATGCGATACGTTGAAATTCGTACATGGCCCACTGAATTAGCACGGTGAGTTGTGTCGACTGAGCGGTGACGCTGTGATCTAATTTAGTTTTAATCAATTTTAATGCGAGTGGTTATGATAGGAATAACTTAATTTTACCAATAAACAACCACGTCTATTTACAGAGCTTTAATAAAAACTTTTCAGAAGAAATATTTTTATTAACCTTAACCAATAATAAAGGAATCTCTCAATAGACTATACAAAAATAACATTAAAGTGATTTAGTACACACATTACGACAACAAGAGCAAAACGAAAGACAAAGTTACCAAACTATTCAAGACTCGTTTATAGAGAATGGAATTCACGCCCGAGTCCTCCTCCTTCTCTTTGCAACACTTTGTTCCAATTTCCACAACTTTCGGGTAGAAATCCGTCCAAAACTCGAACGCCTTGTAATTTATTGTCTCTGGCGTGCTCATTGTAAAATTCTGGCGGTCTATAATGAAAAACCCAGGCTTTTCAATCTCAAATGGATCCCATTCTATAATCACCCCAGAATTGGTCGGATTGGAGTACCATGCGAAATTGGTCCACATTTTCATTACTATATCCGAAATGCTTTTATCTCTATAATCCCATTTGCCTAAGTCTTTGGGCAAAGGCAAATGGGGCATGCCGAAAGTGAAAATTAAATCGAAATTATGCGGGACCGCTATCCAATCGGGGATCCCCTCGTTCGCCACATCAGAGAACGGTTTCAAATCGAATCTGTAGAGGTAGACCGGGGCGTGTTTGCTGACATACTTCGCGAGCGCGTACGTCGTGGCTCCGTGCACCTTATCCGTGTAGAAATCCAAGAAGAGCTTTCTCAAAATAGTTTCGTTCGTCGTAGGCGGTATTGGTTTATAGAAGAACGCAACTGCATCTTGAATGTGATGCTGGTTAGTGAAGCAAGAGCTATTGTCTATTGTTATATCGGAGAGAATTATTTCTTCACGCATCACATCGAACTCTCTCTGGCTGACACCTGAATCTTCTCCCTTATCCAGTAGTAGAGCGTCTTCCATATTTGTATAGCCGGTCAGTATTGGAACAGGGCTGAACACCTCATCTCTAAGTAATCTGCTCGGGAGATCAGGTAAGAACGGTCCAGATACATTACTAAAACCGGTGTCGATAATCGGCTTCCAGTCAGCTAGTGGTTCGCCGATATCGAGCAGAGCTTGGTTTGGCACTCGTCTAAGGCAATCCAGGAGTTGATAGGTTGGTTTTCTGAAGCAGCTGAAGGCACTTGCAACTTTGTCTACTGTTATCAGTTCTTTTCTGGCTATGTTGACTGTGTCAGGGGATAGGACGTTGCCGCTCATAGCTATAGCCTTTTGGAAGAGTCCAGCTGAGTATGCGGATACTAAGTGGAGTCCAACGCTGACAGCTCCGGCGTCGTGGCCGAATATACAGACGTTGTCAGGATCACCTCCAAAGTTGGCGATGTTATTCTTGACCCAGTAAAGAGATGCTACCTGATCCAGTAGTCCGAAATTGCCGGACGCTTCGTTGTCAAGTGTTGAGAAAAACCCGAATATGTTCAGTCTATAGGCAACTGAGACGAATAGTACCTGGAAAAGTAGAAAATTATTTGATAAAATCATCTTTCATTTAAATACCTGCCTTCCTTCAGAATGATTGGATTATGTATTATTTTCTTTGAAGCAGCCATTGACTTGATAATGATTAGGTATAATTGGCTGATGTATTTAATTTTTTACGTGTTTATTTTTGCCTGAATATCGTTAAATTTACCTTTTGTTTTAAAACCAACTGAAAGGGGTTGACACTGTTCGGACTGCCTCTGACAAAGCCACCTCCATGAAACCAAACAAGCACCGGGTAGCCCTCCACTTTGAGATCTGCAAGATAAAAGAACACAATTTAATAATCAAGTTGTTTAAAAAACGCCAAAGTTAATAAAATAGTTTCAAAAACAATTAAAAGCATTCGATGGTGTGATATTACCATTATCAGGCGGTGAGGTCGGTAGATATTAAATATTGTTTTAGCAGTGTCTAGAACCCTAAAACTTTCAACATAGTTTGGGCAGAATCCTACCATAAAAATAGCAAAGTCGGTAAAAGGAAAGATTTTAAGGCCTTCTTTGAGATCATATAGGTTCCTAGTAACGTAGGTATTGCCTAGTTTCACAATTGGACAAATGGCGATGGTGATGATGATGTTTAGAGAATTCTTCTTCTTCGTATGAGCTAGAAACCAACTCTGGTGACGAAGTTTTCAGGCCGCCCGAAGGCTTCCAACATGGCTAAACAACTGAAAAAGCCAAGACCAACATCTTAATGTGCATTCGTACGGTAGCGCTCAGATCTAAGTGTCACTCATCAAAGAAGTGGCCGGGTGGAAGTGTTGCTTAACTCAGATGATCTGAAGACCGACGTCACCCACGCCACGAGCGCTTAGAATAAAACGTCGATTTAGAACTTACCTACTTACTTCGATTCAAAAGTTTTTAGCTCATAAAATATAAAGTATCAGACGGCTAATCATAAAGAATTTCCAGTCCACCCTTGTCATTTTAAGTGGTGCTTTACAAGCTCGCCATGCAAAGCTAAGTGGCAAGTGGCAAGTGCAAATAAAGGCATTAATGCAAGAATGCCGTGCCGTGCCAATAGCTCCCAGTTTGACATGGCTGACCTAACCTTAATCTAATTCTTGACCCGAATACGGTGAAATTTGTGTGATTCAAGTGAAATAAATCGTGCAGTAAATAGCCGCATGGTATTTGAGGAATATTGCTGTTGCATAGAGTTTAACAAAAAGTTAAATTGTTTTGTTGTTTGATGCTTATGTTTGCTTTCTTAGGATTTTAGTAGACCGGTAATTACCGAATAGCTACTTTATTTTAATATTGTAAGTATTTATACGGTAATGTTTATAGCATCGTTGTACGAGTTGGCTGAAAATGATCTCATCATCATCATCATCATCAGCCTATAGCCGGCCACTGCTGGACTTAGGCCTCCCTTATTGAGCCACATTGCGCCCTGGGCTCAGCTCGACACATCCAGCTTTTACCAGAAGCCTTTGGCAGATCGTCACTCTACTTAGCCAGACGATGCCCTACACTACGTTTGTTGAGCCGTAGTCTCCACTCAAGAACTCGTTTACTCGCATATATGATCAGCCTACTGCCACTCCAGCTTGCTTATACTCTGATCTATGTCGACCAATTTAGTTCCATGTCGGATAGTTTATTTGCGGATTCTATCAGAAGTACTCCGAGCATAGCTCGTTCCATAGCTGCTTTAAGCTGGTGGGATACCCGCACTGTGAGTGTCCACGTTTCAGCTCCGTATGTCATTCATGAAGTGTAGGACGCCTTGAAAACTATCTGGGGGATAATATTGCTAAGAAAAAACTTTGATGGTTTCCTATTTATATATTGGAAAATTAAAGGTGATATTGATTTCAGAAAACAATTACTTATAAACAACTTTTGAAGTGAAAATTGAAATTTAGTATTAGGACTTCAGATAGCCTTCCCAAACTTCAGAAAGAAGTATAACAAACGGGGCTCTGGCGGCGGCTGATTGCGGCATAGCGCAGCCTGACACCGACACATCCTCTGGAAGCCAACGGCCAATGGGCAGCAGCGTCGTGCGAGACTTTAGAATTTTTTTAAGTACTTATCCACCCGAAACTATACTAGCATCTACACCACGATTAGTTTAGATGCTAGTAGTTTCGCAGAAAGATTATTTTGTTTTAGATCAGATTAATTTGTTTTTGGATAGAATCAAACAGATTTCCAAATTATGTTTTACAATTATAAAATTTTGTTTTACCCCAAGGCAAACAGAGTGGTTAATTTGTGTAGCTGTCTGTGGTATCATAGCTCCCACCCAAAACAGATAAACTGAATTTGATTTAGTTTTTTTTGTTTGAAAGGTCACCTTTTGATATGATGTGATATCTGATTATTGAGATGACAAAAAAGCTTGGGAGGAAACTGTCTCCAACTCCCTCAAAAACATTGTAATACTTAAGAATAAAGTTTTTAAAAAATACTAAAAAAATATATAAGCCTAGCAGAGTTTTTTATCTGTTTGGTCGCGTTACGAATTGGTGTAAAATTGAAGTTTCAAATTGTACTTTATGTGCTTATTAAAAAATAAACGTAACGTATTTATAAACGTATTTTGATTTTTGATTTAGATTTTGTGACTTGATTCATAATGATCATCACCATCCACAGCCCGACTTCACCCACTGCTGGGTGTGGCAATCTCCACGGTCCAAAGCTCGTCTCGTCCAGTTCCGGCCTACGATGGATGCAATATCGTCCGCCCATCTTGCTGCTGGACGACCGAGTGTGTACTACGTCTAAATATGGGAACCAATATACTTGAAAAAAATATTAGAGTTAGAGAAAATAATCAAATATGAAGACATCGAAGACATGCTAGCTAATTTCCGTACATGAAAACCAACAGGTAATTGTATACATAGGTACCTACATGTCACAATTTCACATTAGAACATCAAGTTTTTTTACCTTGTCTGTATAATATTTTTTTCTTTTAATTAAGATCCTTTAATATTGTTTAGTATGTAATCTAATTTGTTACATTAGTTTGAATTTATTCTGCCATTTTACTAAAGTAGACTTATTTGCTGTAAATGTTGCCTTTATTAAGTTTTAATCCTTTACCTCTATGTTTCCCCATTCCCGCTATGTTTTACATTTTAAGTTTAAATCTTCAAGATCCATAAAGTACCTAGCTAATCTAATTTGTTACTTTATTTTGAGCCCATTATTATTCTGCCATTTTAGTAAAGAAGACTTACTTATAACTTATGGTACTGAAACTTGGTCAGTAACTATTGGCCTCATGCACAAGCTCAAAGTCGCACAACGGGCTATGTGGAGAGAGCTATGCTTGGAGTCTCTCTGCGTGATAGAATTCGAAATGAAGAAATCCGTAAGAGAACCAGGGTAGTCGACATAGCTCTCAGAATCAGCAAGTTGAAGTAGCAGTGGGCAGGCCATATAGTCCGTAGAAATTATAACTGTTGGGGAATAAGGTTCTGGAATGGCGACTGCGATCTAGAAGACGAAGTATAGGAAGAACCCCCACCAGATGGACCAACGGCATCGTCAAGATTGCAGGGTGTCAATCGGTGGATGCAGAAGGCTCAAGACCGTTCTTCGTGGAATTCCTTGGGGGAAATTTCTATGTTCAGCAGTGGACTTCTATAGGTTGTTGATGATTATAATGAGACTTACTTGTTGTAATTGTAGTTGCCTTTACCTTTTTTTATGTTTCCTCATTTCCTGCTAAGTTCTACATTTTAAGTTTTGCGTAGGACGCTTTTCATTGCTTTTCCACGATTTGAATTAGTATAATTGAACCTACATATCATTATGTACCATTAATGGAAAAACGCATTGTACGTCAACCTGTAACCTTTATCCACTTATGACTAATACAATAAAGTAATAAAGTAAGTATATGGTATTACTTACCCATTAGCGATACTTATTAGTCATAACCAGTTTAGTGAGGGCTAATACATTTCAATTATTTAAATATACCAGTAAATAGCATATTATCCAATACATCCTACTTTTTCCTACTATTTTATAAATGCGTTTGTGAGTATGGATGTATGGATTGATGTTTGTTACTTTTTCACGCCAGAACGGCTGAACGGATTTGGACATTTACACTTGGAATATACATAGATAGTGGCCTGGATTTACACATAGGCTACTTTTTTCGAGCAAAGACGCGGGCGGTGAGCTAGTGCACCATATATGTATTCACCTTGTATTCGCCTAGCATCAGCCTCGCGAAACATATGTCTTGGCAAAAATTTGGACAAGACCAAAGTCATGGTCAATGACCGAATTGATCTGAAACCTGTTGTCGTTATTGGACCCCTTCTTGAAGTTGTTTCAGAGTACACTTACCTCGGGCAGGTTTTGCAGTTAGGTAGAAACAATGTTAAGAAGGATGCCAAGAGCAGGATTCAGTTGGGTTTGGCCGCACAATGCCTCAATCAGCGGGCCCCCAGAGCCCCGTTTGTTAGTTAACAGGGTTCACTACGTGCAGGTGGAGTTGTTTTGGGTTCCGAGGATGATGGTACCAAGATTATCTGCTTAGAACACCGAAGTAAACCACGTCGTGAGCGCACCATTTTTAATGATTGTGCTCTGAATATAGGCAAAGTAGTAGGCCGACCTATGTCATTAGGTCATAGTGGTCATTGGGTCACCACTATAAAATTGTTTACGATTTGTTTATGATTTATGCTTCAAATATGCGGAAAATGATATTGTTCATGCATGACGTTAAATACTGCAGTTTGTTCAGGCCACGGTCATTATAATGGTGCCTCTGAATGACCAGGCGCAGTGGGTCAATAGCTTGATGCTATTGTGATTTCAATTCCAATGATCAAATGGTTTTACTAATATTATTTATAATACAATATAGCCTACCCAACTATTAGGGCGGCCGTATACGGTCCTAAAACGTCTGTCCGACATTTGATTTTATTCACAGATTCAGGACTAAGGTCCTTCAATTCAATTTTTGTCACATCAAAATTATACTGAAAGAATATTACCATGTTCTTCCAACATCATTGATGTTATTAAAAGAAAATTGATGTTGCTGAATGACTAGGCGCATCGGGTCCAGCATATCCTGGAATCTATAGAATATCCCTAGGGCATGCAAATATTCGAAAATATTCATATTTGAATATTCGAATTTTTTTCGGGTACTATTCGAATTATTCGAATATTATTCGAATAATAGAAAAACACTATGATTTTATTAAAATCACATCTTATTTTGTTATTTTGAGTGTTATTTTCATGAAGAAGTTTAAAATATCAACTTATTTTATTCTTAAACGCGTTTTTTCCATGAACTAATTTAAAAAAAAATACAAAAAGGTATGTCACCTTAACGAGACATTGGTGATTTAAACGCACAATCAACCACAAATTAAAATGTTCTTCTTCGTATGAGCTAGTGGCCAACTCCTAGTGTCGGAGATTTTAGGCCGCCCGAAGGCCTCAGACAAAGCTTAACAACTGAAAAGCCGGGACCAACATGTGCCTTCCAAAGCACGGAAGCGCTCAAATCTAAATGTCACTAAACAGTCATCCATCCAAGTAATGACCACGCAGAGAGTTGCATAACCAAGGTGATCTCTTAAGTACACCGAAGTAAACCACGCCAAGGACGGACGGACGGACAAAGCAGCACCAAAGGGTTCGTTTGACCGGCTCGGTAATGTCACTCTAAAACAGTCTTATAAATCTAGGTTAGTTGGTGTTTTAACAAAATCATGAAAATAAACATTCACGTTAACGACAGAGACGAATGTACAGAACAGTCTCGTCAACTACGCGACATGACGCGAATGCACTACGCGAAACTTCCGAGTGTATCCGAACCGTGTTCTGAACCCGAAAAAAGTTATTGGGTTTGGATCGGATCGTTCGACATGTTGTTTACCCGAACGACGACGTAAACTTGTATAGTCTTGTATGGATATATCGCGCGAACTCTTAAGTGGCATTTCATGCACATCTGAGTTCCGATTTCGGTGTTATTAACTTAAATCGAATATTCGAATATTGAAATATCAGTATTCGAATATTCGAACAAAAATAAAATTCGAATTATTCGAATATTCGAATGCAAGCCCTAATCCCAACTCCTTGCAAACTTACAGAACAGGTATCGTGTTTAGGCTCATTGGAATGCAATGAAAATGCAAATGAAAATCCCGATGGGTTATTTAGATAGGTCAGGAATCAGGATCTGATGATGGAGCAGAAAATGAAGCAGTTAAATGAGGCTTTTATGTTGAAGATATTATAACTTGCTTTTATAACGAGCTTAAAGTAGATATGAACATATTTACAGTTTTATGAAAACTATTTTCATAAAAGTGTAAATGTCAATTCCTACTGAGGTCACTTCCTATTTTCATAAGAGTGTAAATGTCAATTCCCTTTATAATTTTAATCTTTCTTTGTTCGTTCTGGACAAGTATGAAAGACTTTAATTATATTTTCATTAAAACAAATTTATTTCTGGATATCTCTATGATACTTAATATCTGGAACAGCGAATCTGGAGTACCAAAGTACCTACTTTATTAATCTAAAAGGTCATTATTTAAATACTCGTAGTTAAATCGTTGAAGGAAATTTAATGAACTCATCCTAGAGAGGTAACCATATTGTTCTACACAAAAAGTCGGAAATAAAGTCAAATAGACGGCAACGAGGATTTTTAATGGATAATTATCCGTTTATGAGGTTGATCTTCCAACTAATCAATTATATATAGAGCTGAATTACACAAAATAAATGCGAAAGTAGTGTTTGTTTGTGTGTGAGAAGTGGATTTTGACGAAACTTGGAATACTTATTACATAGTTAAAAAAAAGTCTTTTTATTCAGATTTCACGATCCATACACTTTTATTTTACTTATTACAAAATGTATTAGAAAACAGTAAAAATAAACGCGTATGCTACTTTTTATCCCGGTGAGTGAAGCCGCGGGCAAAAGGAACCGTCCAGCACGGCGTGGGGATTATGGGCATATCCCCAGTCAGTCCAGCAGTGGACTGATATAGGCTGTTGTTGTTATTGCTGTTCAGAAAATATAAAAATAAGAGTATGTAGTACAATATTGACGACCTCTGTGGCGCAGTGGGCGAAGGCCCGCCTGTGACGCAGAAGGTTGCGGGTTCGATTCCCGCTGCGGGACAAGTGTTTGCATGTTCTGCAGATATTTGTCTCGGGTCTGGGTGTTTTCTATGTATGATATGTATGTATTTACAAAAAAAAATGTATCTATGTAGTATATCAATCATGTTGTTCCCATAACACAAGCTCTGCTTAGTTTGGGGCTACATGATGCTGTGTGATGACGTCCAGGATTATTTATTTATTTATTTATTTATTTAATATTCTTAAAATATCCGCCTATTTCTGCGTGAAGCAGAATTGCTGAAGGGTGGGTCATTGGTTTGAAGGGTGTGATTGCCGGTGAAATAACAGGCACAAGAGGCTTATTGCATTCATGCCTCAAGCACAACAGCGGACGCAGGGCAATGCATCGTAGGGCACTTACACCTGGCAAAACGCCTTGAGATTGTATTTTTTTAACTCATGCCATTGCAGCACGCGTCTTTAGTCCTACTAGTAAGTATAGTTCGTCTTTCTCTGTATAAGAAATTAAGAAGAAATTGAGAAATTAATGTATACTACCTACTGATTAGGTATTTTGTTTTTTCTATTCAATTTTCTGTGATGTAATTTGTGACCTAAATAAATATCCTGCCATATTCGTCGTAGCCTGTTTCCTACCTTATTCGTTTAAACATTTTTTTTATCCACAACCTCTCGTTTCCCTGCCGTATATTTTCGCCCATTACGTTATCGAGGATATTATTCATGGAGACGACTTTATGGCTTTGATTGGGTACTAGCTTCTATTGGTTTTATTTAATCCGCGGCTTCGCTCGCGTTAAACGTTATTTTCCTATTCTTTAGGAAGGTTTTTTTGTACTTCTGACAACAAATATGCGAAACATGATGGTGAATCAGGTGAAGAGCTGCGGCGTGATAACGTAACAAAGAAATTAACAAAATATACTCACTTTTTCATTAATATTATTAGATATAACATTTCGATTAACTTTATTCCAATAATTTTATTTTATTAAGAAAACAAAATCCACAGCTCTCTAGTATTAAATAATAGAATTAAAACATTTTTCCTTAACTGAAAGTTAGATTTAGGTTTTACGAGTATAACATTCTTTTCCCGAGTAATTTGAACAAAAAATCTACTTAGCGTATCCGACTTTTTAGATATTTCACCAACTATTTCCTGCCATTTCGTTTCGGAAATGAGATACCTAAATATGCACGAGCAATTAACGCCTTAAATTTCTGAAATATCTACGATTTCCAGTTAAAATCTATTGCTATTTCAATTAATGATGGAGCTTATTAAAACGATCTTTTCAGTTTACAGAATACCTATGAAAGTTATTAGGTAACATTAACAAAGGCGAAATTTGTAAAGTTAAATGTGAAGGTGTAAAGTTTGTTACCATTTCACGCCAAAATTACTGTATGGATTGAGTTGAAATTTTGCAAATATGTAGTTATAGATCAAGAATAATATATATAGGCTAAGTAGTAAGATCTATTTGTCCATGTAGCACTTGAGTGACGCTGTGGACGAAATCTAGTATGTATTTTAGATTGGAAAAACCAATTTTTATACCCTTACTAATAATTTGATGAGAAACTTACTTTATTTTTAAGTTAGTTATAATAAGTAGGTACCTACCACTTAAAGGCAATGAATAAATCAAGTTAAATTTAAATAAAAAATATACCTACCTACTACTTTACATTCTGTGTTTATATTACACATGTGTTTTACTTGATATTTTTAAGTGACTTCAAAAAGGTCGAAGTTCTCAATTCGTCAAAATCTTTTTTTCGATTATTTTTATGTATGTTCTCCGATATCTCCGTCAATCGTGCACAGATTTTCAAATTCCTTTTTTGTTTGAAAGAGTACTTCACAGGTGGTCCCATATAAATGTTATTCCCGAGGGATTGGGACTTTTCCCACAAAACTAAAAAGAACCTCATCTTCACTTTTAATTTTCGTCCTATGTTAATGGTGTTATGTTATGAGTCGGTCCTAAGCCATTTAGATAGGTGATAGGCTACATACTTACGCACCCACCACATCACATCACCCAACGCTTGAGCGTGGAGGAGGAGCACCTCTGCCTACACGTTGGTAGGTACTGCACCGCCTTGAAACAGATGAGTAGGTACCTATTTTCTTCTTTGATTTTATTAGGTTTATTTTTCGCTTTTTAGGGCAGCAAGAATTGTTTTTTATTATGTCTTCTTCAGTTCTTATTTTGTTTAAATTTTTTGTTAAAGTTTTGTTTTAGTAGGTGAGAATCTCTTTTGTGAAAAATCTGCTGTAAAAGATTCTATTGAAAGGCCTGAAAAATGTTGGTTAGTTTCCGTTGAATGTGGTCTGAAAGCGCTATCCGTGGAAGCCTGGTTATCGCCACTATCCATCACATGGATTGATCTTGTAAGTCTGTGAGTGTTTAGGGTAGAAGAAGCATTTATTGCTACTTAGTTTTTTAGTAGATGTAAAATTTTTATTTTCTTTATTATTCTATAGATGTGTTAGTTGTATATATCTGTGTCCATCAATGTAACATCAGATCGTAAGTATCTGTGATGATGTTTTTTTTATGAAACTGGAACATGATTGCAATAGCGAGCGTCTACTTATAATATGCACTAGACAGCGTTCAGTATGTAGTGAGAGCCATATTTTTATTTTATTTTTTGCCAACGTCGTTTCTCTTTCTGCATTCATAAGACATAATCAGGCGTACGAGGTTAGGTAAGGTTCAGTCGCAAATAAACGTTATCGAGTGCACACGTGGTGGTTTTCGCAAGCTAAAATCCAGATCATCATTATTTCATTTTTCAGCTTTTTATAACTAACTTAGTCATAAATGGCTGTAAATTTAATAATGATAATCTGGAGCGAATGAATCTAATTTTTAAGGAAATAAACATGTTGTAGTAAATCACCAAGAACCTTTTAAGCTTTTAAAACAAAGAGAAAAAAATATTTTTTGAAAGTCCGTGACATTTCGGAATTTATTAATAGCAGTATTATGAAACATCCCTGGAATACGAAATGAGATCAAAAGCCTATGGGACTGATTCGTTATTATTAAATTTTATTTTATTTTTATTTTACCTTATTCATAAAATATTCATGATATGCTCGATTTATATATATTTTTTGTTTTTTGTTTTAGAAATCTTCTTCTCCGTGAGTGTGAATTAGTGGCCGACTCTGTTGTTGAAGTTCGACTCTGGTTGCGCCCGAATGCCTCCGACATGTTTTAGAGATGAATAACTTATATGAAATAATTCATAACATTTGACTAATTTACTTTTGTATAATGGTATTTTTATGTGTAACATTGTCAAAGGTAACTTTTTACTTAACTACTTACTCACGAGCTTCTAATATAAAACGCACGTTCACGCGGTTATTCCGGCGTATTCCCATATGTAATTCTCGCGGCTTAAGCCTGTACGATCTTTTTAAGCGCGTCAACGCTCGTACAAGTTGCGCGTGTGGCAAAAGACGCGCATAAACGCGGCTGTACGTGCTTCCAAAAACTATAGATAAATAGGTAACACTTTAGTGATCACCACGTTTATAAAAGAAAAAGTTACTTACCGTCCTTTTCATTACAGTTCTATAAACCTCAGATAGCTAAAATGGTGTTAAAATATCAGATCACTTCTTTTTATTTACCTACATTTAAGCTTAAAAGGGACAAGCTTACTTTCGGGCGTTGTAAAATGACATTTGGTTATGAATAAGGAGGTTAGTCTGATGAGCAAGAGGTAATACAATTGGCGGCTTTATTGCTGAATTAAATTTCTTCCAGGCAACCATTGTACGGATAGGAAAAGCAAGGCTTTAGATTAGAGGATGGCGACGACGCAATAATACAACAACGATTTTACGCGCCAAAAAATCGTTAGTCTCAAACCGCTCTTACAATCGCTTACTTTCGTATTTCGAACTCAGCTAAATTAACTTGTTAGGATTCTAAAACAAGACCTAAGCTGTTATGGATACACAACCTAAAGTCTCAGCTAACATCCCAAATCTGAAAGTCTTGGTGTAAGCTTACACAACACAACTACTTAGATACATTCTAAGCTTTAAGCAGGCTCGAAGGTTTAGGTTTTAACCACTTTAAATCCTATTTTTTTTTTAATTTACTCCAATTCGCAACGCTACCAAACAGAGAAGAATTGGCAAGAAACTCTGTTTTTACGTCTTTGTTACTCTTTACCGATAGTGACAGTATACATATATCAATGCTCTTAACTATTACATTGTATTTAAAGGAGCTGAAGATCCCAAGCTTTTTTACCATCTAAATAATCAGATTTATAATAACCAACCTAAAACCGTGGTGAACAAACTGTTGTATTGGAACGACGTTAAAGTTTAGCCTTTTGCGTGCGAAGAGGTCTCTAGGTATTTTTGAATTTATTTACACTCAAACAAAATAGTTTTTTTATGATCAAGAATAATTCTTTAATTAGCGCTAATGTGCTTAACGAAACACGTCCACATTAACTAATGATTTTACAGAACCCAAAAAATAAGCTAGTTTTCTAAACCGAATAAGCATGAAGTTCGCGAGAGAACCGCAATGTGAACACGTTAATGAGATATTCTATTATTTACTTATGCAATTAGGAGCATCGGTTTTGATTATGCCGTGCAGAACCCTAATAACTGGTATCACACGTGACGGTTTATTTAGTAAGGGATCTTGAGCTTACGGGTCCTATGAACACAATTGGCTTAGTCCGCAAATGAGAGGAATAAATGAATATTTTGCTGTAGGTACCTACAGTCAGAGCATGTTCATGAAAAGACGATAGCTTTGTCGTCTGTGCTGAGGATACCTAACAGCAAATGTATGAAAAAATGTAAATAAAATAAAAAATAAATAAACGCTTTATTGTGGACACAAAAAATAATGTTTTTTCCAGAAGTAGGTACATATTTTAGTGAAATATTTTAGTTACACAATTGGTGGTCTTATCGCTAACAGCGATTTCTTCCAGACAACCATTCCTATGCCAAGGAAACTAAAAACTAAGACAATAAAAACTATGTACTTAAAAACTTAAAATATTATAATTATGATTCAAGCAAAGGTCGTATAAAATCAGCACACATCAGTGAAACTATGTGGTGTGTACGCTTACCAACTTCCGAACTAGTTTTCTTCGTTCAACTAACTAATATAATAGGCACTAACATAATGTGCATGTGTGTGTGTGTATGTGTGCATGTGCGTGTGTGAGTATGTTTGTTGTTTGTGTCCCACTCAACTCCGAACGGCTGACTGGATTTGATAGGCTATACTATACTATTTATGCGGGTTTCAGGCGAGCGAAGCCACGGACGGAAGCTAGTAAAAAGTTTGTGAAAATTTACTTTTGTCGCTAACTGTTTCGCGTACCTACCTCCCTATATCAAAGGATCAAACTACTTTAATTTGTGGCTCAATTAAAATAATGAGTCACGAAATAAACAAAACTAAACTACTGCCTTTGTAGCGCCTAAATAAATAAACTAACTCAATAAACACGAAGCTGTGGTTCGAGCCCACTTCAGAGGCGCCATCATGAAGACTAGCGAAAAAGTATTCGTGTAATTGTAGTAGTCCTTATAATTTTGACCAATGACAAAGCGGAATTCAAAAGAATGCCTTGTCATTGGGCAAAATACTCTTACGATATGTTAAATTGAAATATTCGTGATCGCCCTTTAGATGTTTTACTCTCATAAAGGTAAAATTGACAAAACTGTAATAGAAAGAAAATAAAAAGATTCCGACAAATTGAGAAACTCCTTTCTTTTGAAGATGGTTAAAAGAAAAAAATCTTGTTCAATGCCAGTTACCTATCTCTTATAGATACAGAGGTTCACCCAGCTTCGCTTGCGCGCAGACAAATAACCTATCATGTTATACTTGTTAAAAGAAGGCCTATGCCCAGCAGTGGGTCGAAATGGCTGAAAATTATAAATGATTATGATGATATTGGTCTAGAACTACATTGTGTAAAATTTAAGGTCAGTCATTCTAGTTTTGGCTCGAAGGAAGGACAAATTGCGCTGTAATTTTACTGTCATGTGGTTCTTTCTAGTTCTGAAATAATATTTAGACATTTTTTTATCCGGATACAATGCAAATATAGCCACGGACAGGAGCTAGCATTTATTTTGAAAGTAAAATGGTGACAATATTCCTGGCTGTGTTAAGGTTGTCACGTGACGCATAATTAACATTTTCCTCGCGTTATAATACTTTTTGATTTGCAAGTTAAATTATAAAATAAAATACGGAGGTCATTAATCTCTGAACGACGACCCTAGAAGCGTAGTGGATGATTAGCCACCTGACGAGATGCATATAATATCCATAGAGTTTATTGTAAAAGAAGCTTGAGGAAGCTTTTTGAAAAGAAAGAAAAATCAATTTATTTGACCACTACACAACACATTGAGCAGTAGAATAGAAAATAAAAAGTAACAATAGAAAAAAAAGCAAGGAACAGTAAGCCGCACAGTGAGGCAAAAGGGTAAGTAGGTAGCATGAACAAGAAAATATAAAAAAATGGTATATAGGCACGTAAAGGTTAGCAAACCTAATCAAGTCAAAATGCTAACAATAATACCTACTCACCCCACCCATTAGACAGCTCGCGCGGAAAATCCAGATAATAAAAAAATATTTAAAAAAACAAAACTTTATGTGCCTATGTACATATATGGATATAAGTTATTTGTTTTTGTGTTGCGTGGGGTCAAAAGGGCCACGGGTCAGCATGTGCTGCGCCAAACCTAAAAAGGAATGGAACAGCGCTGGTTTTCAGACGCGACCGACAAGTGTGAAGACACGAACATCGGGAACAAAAATAAATGAATGTCGCAAGGCGTACTCTCATAAGGATGCCATACAATTGAAGCCGCCTTTCCTCACAAGAGCAGTATAAACGTTAGCCTCGTGGAGCTTTCGGGCATTTCAGAGAACCGAACCTAGTCTACGCTGGCAGTCCGCAGCGAGTGCTTTCAAGTGAACATGAAAGTATAGACGCGTATCAAAATACACGCCAAGGTTCTTAACAGTGTTGACTTCATTGAGATAATTGACTACCGGCTCCAAACATAGCAAATACTGTGATTTTCGTATTTTAAGTGTTTGCCCACACTTCGGGGAAAATCTAAGATGTTTATATATCCCAAAAAGTTCGACTCAGGCGGGATTTGAACCCGCGACCTTCCCATCAATATCGGGACACACACACAAATACATACAAATACAAACACACACAAACTATTGCATTTATAATATTAGTTAAGTGTTATGAGAACATTTTTCTTCAAGTACCGATTGCTCCTCGCATCCTTTGTCAGACTAAAGTTTGACAAATGATGTCCATTAAAACCCCTTGCCGAGGGAAAGGGTAGAACTAAAATTATAGGGTAGAGCTTAAATCAAAGTATAAGTTATGGGGGATAGTTCAAACGAAATGAATTTAGATAGTTGCATTATTATAGAGTTAGTTACCGACTGATGTAGGAGTAAGTATCTATGTAGGTTGGAAGAAGAAAAACTTAATTTAGAAGATAAAGTTCCCTTTTCTATTAATTTTTAGAAAATGTACTTTTAGGATTTACCTATGACTACGACTGACTACTACAACAACACCCGCATATTCAGTCCACTGCTGGACATAGACCTCTCTTATAAAAGGGATTATGCTTGTAATCACCACGCTGGGCAGGCTGGCACCAGCTTGGAGATCGCAGGGCACAGTTTTTCCCACCGCCACTCGCATTGCGGTAAAGCGTAGTCTAATACCGGAACTGGCACATATAAATTCCCCGACCTCCGACGAGCAGCAGCGTCAGCGGTGCAAGAAACTGGGCTCTGCGATCCTCAACCTCAACCCCCATGCCCAGCGTGGGGATATGGGCAGATCCACCCTCTTTTTAGTGGAGGCCTATGTCCAGCAGTGGACTAATATAGGCTGGTAGTGGTAGTCATATTTATTTTAGTTTTATTTAAAAAATAAATAGAAACTAATTTATTTTAAACTAGGCCGCGGCTCGGCAAACGTAGTGTAAAACGCCCTCCGGCCAGGTGGAGTGACGATCTGCGAAAAGCTGCTGGTAGAAGCTGGATGCGTCGATCAGAACAGGGCGCAATGGCGCTCATTAGGGGAGGCCTATGTCCAGCAGTGGACTGCTGTAGGCTGATGCTGATGCTGATGATGAATTTATTTTAACCTTGTTCTGTGAAAATAATAACCTACTTTCAAAGTTTCTGAGTGAAAATGACCAAGTTTCCACTAATCATTTTCAGGTCTTATTATTTCTGGCACAGTACTAATGGTTTGCTTGAAAACCCATTTTGCGAAAATTGTTATCGTACCTAAGTTTCTATCTACTTCTTATTCAGAACTTATTACGGCTTATATTGAAAGTAGACTATGTTATTGTTGAAATGTTGAGCAGATTTAAATATAAAACTGTAATGAAGCAGACTCAGGCAGTATAATATAAATTATAAACGTTTATTTTCTCTTACAAAAGACTTTTACAGGGCGAGTGTACAAAGGTTAAAACAAGCAACGAACAACCTAAACCATAAGTCGTAGAGGCTTGTAATTTGAAGGGTGTTCCTTGAAACAGTGTTAGGGGTATCCTAAGAAAAGATTTCCTTAAATTTACTCCCCTATAGAATGCAGCAACAGGCAAGAGATTGCAAAGGATAGGGAATGTGAAGGATTCTCATAGAGACCACAATTCACTTTTGCAGAGGGAATAGGTAAGTAAAGGAATGCTGCGAGAAAATATTTCTATGCGGACTAAGTCGCAGGGACTAATAGTACTTTTTAAAATCAAGCTTCTATTCTTAAAATAAAATTATGTACCTATTGCTGATTTTTTTATAATACCTATTTTTTGATGGAACTAGCACATAGCCCACCAGAAGATAAGTGGTAACCATTACCTATAGCAGAGTATTGCTTCGTAGGTCACTATGGATGACGAATGAAAAATTCTATTTAGTCCGTCATTTACATTATCAAAAAATATTAGACACGTATTTTTCTTTTGTAAATAAAACCAAAAATGATAAAAATATAGTGCGTTGAAGTTCCGCGTGACGTCACGGCTTAGTGGACTTTTTACGTAGCCGTGACGTCACGAGCCCCCACTCCCGAACTTTTAACGCACTTTATCTCCGTCAGTTTTTATTTAATTGATTAATAAAAAAATACGGGTCCAATTTTTTTTGTAGATCTTTCCAAGTAGAAGTCCATCAACGTCAGGCATGAAGGGTATATATACCTCATGTGTCTGTAATTTCACCAGCACCCACACCCTTCAGACCAGTAATAAAAAGCCTTACAAGCCTGACAAGTAAACCTTATGAAATCACCTTATGGAATCTTATGGAATAATTATCTTCGTGATTCCATAAGGTTCACTTGTCTTTGTCTAAATATATATATATATACGGAGACCAGTACACCACCACCACGTGTACAGTACAGTAGTAGAGGGAGTGAGTATGAGTACCAGTGTCCGTCCTGCTCTGCGATCATGCTCTGTGATCGCAGGGCACAGCTTCTCACACTACTGACATTGGTAGCAGTCTGCAGGCAGGTGTGCTTTGCCACATTCGCCAGAGCTCCGTTTGCTTTCATCTTTTTCTAAAAATAAAATTTTTTGCAATGCATATTATTTTTCATTGGTTTCAAAAAGTTTTTTTTACGTAGTTCGCAAACCCACTTCGACTTGAAGGATCGATTTCTGTCCAAAAGTTTTACGGCCACTGAGCAAAAACTGTGATATATTGCACGGAAGCGAACCAATAAATAACTAAGAGGAACAAATATATACTTATTTATCCATGCATGGTAACTATTACTTGCTTTTCTAAGAATCTGTAGGCAAATGTATGTTTTTTGAAAGATTTGATAGATGATTCCCTTCCTATTAGGCGAGGCCTATATTTAGCAATGGACTGATTGATAGATAGATAACACTTTATTGATCACCACTTTCATACAGGAAAGAGTAAAAGAGACTTAGTTAAGCAAAATAAGGTAACACAATTGGCGGCCTTATCGCTGAAAGCGATCACTTCCAGGCAACCATGTTGATAATATAAGGTGACTTTTGCAAATCGTCACTCCACCTGGACGGAAGGCATCCCACTACATTTTCCGAGACGCGGTTTCTACTTAAGAACTCTTTTCACCCCACCGGTTTTTTGGCAGATATGGCCGGCCATTCTCTGTCAACTATAGTTCTCTATAGTCTCGTTGTCTATATCCAGCAGTGGACTACTAGGCTGGTGATGATGATAGGCACTGCCTTATGGTTTCCATTATGATCCTACGCTAGTCTAAACCATGTAGGTACGTACGACGGTCTTCGATTTTAACAATAATTTCGCCAACCTACAAAAACTCTGTCGTACTAGTAGGTCGGTAGGCCGAAATGACTTTGTTATCAGATCGAGGGGAAACATCGTGGATTACCTGAACTGGGTTAATGAACGACTTCTTATGCTGTTTCCTGAGTGCCATATTTTTGGACAAGGATTTTCAGCATAAATTTTATTTGACACGTAAAATATGAAATAAATCTTTGACTAGATAAATACATATTCCATGAAATCTTCCCACATGTAACGCTAATACACTAGAAAGGTTTATTTAGTATCTATACCTATGTAGGTACTTATATTACGTTTTGACTTGCCTCTGACTTCCCCTCAGTTTCATGATTTTATGCAAACTGTCTTTTTAAATATGTTATGGGCCAGCTGTAGCCTCTAGACCTCGAGACTTGCATGGGCAAAAATGAGGTTGACGATAGGGCGTATGGAAAAAAAGAAGAAGCATGCAGCTGATTCTAAGTTTTAATGCGCTTTATAAATGATGTTTGGAAAAGCTTAGTCCAAGCTTAGGCTTAGTGAACTTTCTAAGTTCACTTTATTGGATAACTAAACAAAACTAAACTTGATGATTGAAGAAAGTTTATTGATTGTGAAAATTGGACGCGAAACAAAATAACTACGCTAAATAAACTACTATTCTAGACCAAAAAAATATAACTAAAATCAAGTTTAATAATCTTTTTCTTGATAAAAGCTACGTGGGTTGTATTTATTTGAAACCTCAAACGGATTCTTATAGGTAAGTTAAGTACACCCCAGGGAGTTTTGAAATAGCAAAGCCTTATCCAGCGGAGTACGTATCAAATAAACACAAGACAAACTGTCGCAATATATTGTCGCCGTACAGCGCAGTATCTAGTGCTGAGTGTAACGTGGATAAAGAAGACAATTTTGTGAGATTTTAGGACATGACAAAAAATCGATTCAATTCACTGAAAAATTGAGTTGCCTGTCATTTGAATGCGAGACCATCCCAAGTTCTGTTAGTTCTATATTGACGGATAGCAAAGGTTTTTTGATAATAATGCTATCGCGTTTCGCTACATAGTGCGAATCACATTATTCCAACCGTAAGCGAATAGAAATGTTTTCATTAAATACAATCTAGGGTTTGAATCCCCATGCTGCATAATCTCCCTTATGAAAGGCCTATGTCTAGCAGTGGACTGAATTAGTTTAGTATTATTTGTATATTAGTGTTGTAGATGTTGTTATCGTCAAGACCAAATGTTGCATGTGAACTCAGCGGTGTCGGATCTGCACGGCGTACGCTAGGGGCATACTCTATCAAGTATGCGCTAAGGCTACGTTTCAAGTTTGCGTTAAAAGAAAATGCAACAAGAACATGAAAGCTCACTGTTGTGGACATAGCTTTACAGTTTTTTTACAGCCATTGCATAAGTTATTCCTTGACAAATTGTGCATGTGTGTTCTCTCTTTGTAAACATTCGATATACGTTTCGTAGCGGTTTTCAGCTGTACCGGAAATGTACGAATATAGAATAAAAGATGAGACGAATTGTCACCATAAACAATTGCCGTGGTAGTGTTGTACAAGTGTGAACTTGATCGATGGAACAGATCATTTGTCAAAGATTCCGAAAGGAAAGGGAAACGATCCTTTCGTCAGTTGTTTTTGTCGGATTTTTCGAGTCGTTTGGTCTTAGGCCCTTCGCTCTTTTTGTAAGATATTTGGCTTTTAAAATCCTGTCGGAAATGAGACGATTCTAAGCCTTTTTGTAGCTTTGAGGAAAAGTTCCCCATTTTTTTTAAAGTGTGTTTAAAATTCGGAGAGCCGTGGTGGCTTAGTGCGATGTACTTCGACTTCCAATCAGGAGGTCGTGGGTTTAAATCTTGGCCGTGCACCAATAGAATTTTCGTTGCGAAAAATTTATGTGCGCATTACCACGTGCCCAAAACGATGAAGGAAAACGTCGTGAAGAAGTCCGTGGCTTAGTCAGCACCCCAAGTACTGATCATTGTGTTTCTTGCTCGTAAGGCGGACTAGGTTTAGATGATAATATAAGTGGCTATTTAACCACGTCCCAGGTCAGGCATCTTGGTCAGTGGTGAAGTTACCACTGGAGAAGGCCTACGCTCAGATGGGCTACGTAAATAAGCAGTTATTTATAAATGAAAGCAAAACATACAAAGAATTTTTTTATTATTAAATGCATGTTATACTTTAATTATATTTATCTATGGGCCAATACTGTTTGATTCAAATTGAACAATTCGATGCCTTATGATGAGTTATTATTATTAAGACGTAGCTCAAGGAAATAGCTTTGTCTCAAGGATATATTTGTTTGCTATAAAATACGTTCATTGTCGACGCAGAAAATCAAAGACAGATACTATCTGGAACTATTTACGGCTTGTAAGGGAAGTATTGAGAAGCTGCTCTGAACTTCCCAGTCGCACTTTAAGCAATATCAATTCTTGGATAGTAGTATCGAACTTTAGCAATTCACTTGGTCAGTAAATAGGTATGTTTGTTTCTAACTAATGTCGCTTTGGTTCTAAAGTTCTAAATTGTAATGGCAACATTTTGTTAATATTACTTATAAACTATCTTTGTGCGTGTGTCGCGCAGGGTCGAAAACGGCTGTTTTTTTTATTTGGTTCGTTTCGATTCTACATGAAAAGAATTAGGAATAACTTAAAAAACAATTGAAAAATACGGAACAAAACACTTTCATGCTTTTGTCTATGGTATTATTATATAATTGATTTATTAACTTATTAACTTTAAAAAAACAACGTCGGCTGCAAATTTAAATAGAATTGTATCCACGTACCATATTAATAAAAAAAATAAAATCGTGTAGAATCGTTCGGTGCATCTACATCCAAAATGATTCACAAGCCATGAGCTTCTTAAGATAATGTACCCGATTTGCTTTAACGAGAAAATTGCGTGATCTCAAATGAAATAATCGGTGTGAATTGCAATCCCAAAACGATACCCGATCACGTATATAAGCTACTTATTTAGGAGAGTTTAGCAAAGTTCAAACAAATGGAAATACCCATTTAGAAGTCAATAAAACTTTGTCCAAAGTATCTGCGCTCCTTAGTAATTTAAGGATTCAAGCAGATGCCATGAAACTGTAGTCTCCCACACAACCATGAATAATATACGAAGGTCATGTCACTCACCGTCGGGCACATAAACGTTCAAATAAAGACAATCCTCGGAGTACTCTTGCTTCCTCGGTTCCTCCATTTGCGAGTCTTGTAACTTCATAAACAACTCATCGTGTTTAGTCAGGGTACTTTGAACATCCTCCTTTTTAGGATCACTTTGCATACAATCTGGTGCGAATAGCGTGGCATTCCTTACCCCCTCCCAGTTGGGTAAATCGGTGTACTCCGGTGGCATGAACCTTCGGAAATCAATGGGGGGTTGCGCGTAAGGTATTCCTATGTAGGCTGCTATCCTCCTTGTCCGGAACCTTGTGATGTACATTCCCGATACGGTTCCCTGATTGGCTAATGTTATTTGTTTCGGTTCGCGCGCCGATAAAACCATCGACAGTTTTAATAACAACACTATTGTCCGAATCATTATTATCGAAATGAGTTGTCACTTTTGAATTTAGAATTAGAATGTTTCATTGTCAATTGACGTTTTGTTTTTAAACTTCATTGTTTTTAACACGTTATAAGTCTAATACATTTTGGTATAGAGCCTTCGTGGCCGTTTGGTTTCGAAGGTGGTGCGTTACTGTTTCTCGTGCAGAGTTCGGCTCGTAAACAGTGGGGCTGTCCGTCGTTATAGCGACCAAGGAATTGCTATTGTAGGCTTGGAGTCTTTCAGAAGTGGCTAAATAATTATGATTTATTTAATTTTGTCATGTATATAAGCGACGAAATAGGCTAGTTAAAAAAAAATATCTGGTGAGCAGAGCTCCTAGGCGAGTCTGGGAGTTAATTCAGATTTTTCAAAAAATATTCAGTCAGCCTAGAAAATCACGACCATTAGAAATATTATTTTACCAACGTTACTTACAAAATCAAATCATAAGACGTGGTAAAAATTAAAAAGTTTTCCATACAATTTCTGGTTCTTGCATGACATTCGAACACTTGCAGGGAAATACTTTGTTCTTATTTCAGATTCATCTTTCTTACTGTCTTGGCGAAATAATGATACCACCGACAACCGACCGATAGTCCTCAATGTAGCAAAAATTTGCACCACCCTGTACAAAACTAACGATACTTATGTATATTACTGTTTCGCTTTAAAGATATAAAAGTAATCCAAGCTAACGATAAAATTTGCAAGCTTTGCAAGGATTTAAAATAAGATATAAAATATGCCAAAAGCCTCGTATTCACATAAATCGTGCAGTATTATCGCTAAAGACTTTTCATGAGAATTATTTTCTCGAAACTTATTGCCTCAGTGGGAATTTGCTACATTTTTGTGTTATCTCTCTCGTTCCCTGGAGATGAGACTAATTGGGTTTTTAATCTGAGACGTAAGGTAGATTATATTCTTGTAGTTTTAATTCAAAAATAGCTTTTGGATAGCTTCGCTCGCGTGAAAAGTTGTTTTTCTCTGTACAAATTAGCTATGCTAAGAATCGAGGCCAGTGGCAAAATCAAAAGGCCAATCAGTGGTTTGATTATGATTAATAATGATGATGATGATGATGATGAAGGTCGATTTGAGTTAGATGTTCACCTAACTAGGGTGACATTATCACATGTACGACACGACAAAGCCCTCTTTTTAGTCAACCTGCATCGTCCAACTCTCGGTAAAGTTCTTCCCCAATTTCCGCCAACCATCTTCTATCCTTCGAGATAAATAATAAATAAGAATAAATATACCGGACATCTCACATACGGACGACTGATCTCAAACTAGACAGAGCCTGTACTATGAGTACCAGAGACTGATAAATCAGACATATAAGGTACCTATAATACACCCAGACACCGTACAAACATCCTTATTCATCACACAAATGTATATCCTGAGCGGGAATTGCACCCGTGACTTGGGCTATTAGGTTAGCTTAGATAAAGAAGGACGTTCTCAATTCGGTTATTTATTTTGTTTTATGGGTATTCTTTCTGTACGATCCTATTAAAATTTAAAGAAACAATATCACCGCTAAGGGAGTAATATATGAATATATAAACATTATATTATTTTTTTATTTATGTTGGGTTAAAAGTCAGATCTAAACCTTCTTGAGGCATCAAATAGTTGGCAGTAAGCTTGCGACGCCGGTATCGCGTGACCGAAGCAAAGGCAGTCATTGCATTCAGGCACTGGTTGTTTTTGTGTTTTTGTAATCCACCTCATACTTACCTCATCTCCCCCTATGTGGGTTATTGCGACTTTCATATTGATTTTGTCAATGTATGTTAACTTAAAAGGTGAGAGAGTTTTTATTTAGCATTTATTAACATTACTAAATTTCAGAATGTCAGATTAAACATATTGTGCCGACCTGACTTGGAGTAGGTTAAGGACATATACAGGACACGTAATGATGATGATGATCTTTTGAGTGTCAAATTGTTTTAAACAAGGTTCTATCTGCGGCTTTGCTCTTGTGTTGCCCGATTAAAAAGTAACATTAATGATTTTCCTCTTCTTTACCTTATTTTTCAAAAAAAAGCTGTAAAATATCAATATCTAAAGAACTTACAGCTTCTATATAAAGTTAGTCAAAACCATTTACAAAAGCCATACATTACAATTTCAATAAGTTTCTAACCGCATTCTAAAAGCGTTCAATTTCAATTTTAACAGTTGTAAAATGTCTTTCTGAAGAAGTGCAGAAGGAAATTGGCTCCGATGGCGAAGGACGCTTCACTGAACTGAATTTCAAATGCATATTGATAATTTATTGCAAATCATTCCTAAAATTGAGTCTGGGAACGAAAAAAAGGCAAAAAGTATCAAGTTTATAAAGTCAACTTACACTTTTTTTCAGGTTTATTTACAATTTTTTATTATTTTAATTATTTTGTGACTACCTTATCAAAACCTATTTTAGGTTGAATATTCAACGAAAATAAAAGAAACCTACACCACCACACCAAATATCACCAGCCTATATCAGTCCACTGCTGGACTTAGGCCTCTCCTAATAAAGCGGGATATACCCATAATCCCCACGCTGGGCATGCGGGTTGGGGATCGCAGGGCACACATTCTCGCACCACCGACGCTGCTCTGCTACCTATATATTGTAGTAATTTTTCTATCCCTCGGGAACTTTATTTCTGGATAAAAGGCACCTTAAGTCCTTTTCTTTATGGTTATCGGTTGAGAATTTTAAGATTTGAAAGCTTATCAAACAAATTCACTTTCGCATTAGATATTAGAATTGTAAAAAATAAAATCAAATATACATAGAACTCAGACATGAAACCAGTACAATATTCTTTACGAAACTTTTCAACTGCGTAGGTATTAGCTATAACTTTTCAGCAAATATAAATATAGCTTATCGATTTTACAACATTTGCATACACTTTAACACCCACGTGGTTATCGTCTGGGTTAACTTTGAAAAGGGCGTAGTTTCAATACCGAACTACGAACTATTTTATGGGTTTCAGTCACGTAATACAGCGTTATTGGGACTGCAGTGAAATAGTGTGGAGCTAGATAATAGGTTAAGTAATAGATAAATAATTCTAATGGTATACAAGAAGGATGCTAGATTATTGGAGGTATAACCTAACGTTAATTTCGGGAACAGTGCGATATTTCAGTTGGATTTGGGCAGGGCACCTGGCAAGACGCGGTAATAGCTGCTGGAGTAAAGCCTTGATCGAGTGGTGGCCGAGGTTGGCTCAAAGAGCTCCGGGTCGTCCGGCAGCGCGTTGGGTCGACGACATTGCGAAAGTCGCTGGGCATACCCGAATGAGAGAGGCACTAGGCGGAGAAGACTGGCAAAAACAAAGGGAGTCCTATAGATATACCCAGCAATGGGTGAATCCTAAGATGATGATGATAATTAATGTTCCAAAAAGAGGTGTTTTAAACATGAGGCAAAATCTTATTATTATAAATGCAAAAGTGAGTTTGGTTTTTTTTAAGATTTCACGCCTTATCTACAAAGCCTATCATCATGAAACGAACATTGTCCAACGTTGTCCAGTTGTTGTTGTTGTAGGTCCAAAAGAACATAGGTTAACTTTCTGTCAGACAAAATTACTGTTTTATGGGATTGAAAAATATGGCTTGAGCAAAACCGCGGGCGCAAGCTAGTAGGTTATAAAATGTTATTCCTATAATTTACCTAAGTATAAACTTTAATTAGCTTGTCGACCTCTGTGGCGCAGTGGGTGAAAGCTCGCCAGACGCAGAAGGTTGCGGGCTCGATTCCTGCCACGAAACAAGCTTGTATGTTCTACAGGTCATACAAGCCATACCTGGTCGATATCCCACCTGGTCGTACCAAAAAATTCGCTTCCACGTTTATTGTTAGTACTAGTAAGGATTGGAACTTGCTTCCGGCTTCAGTTTTCCCGGATTAGTACAATCTCGGAGTCTTCAAATCTAGAGTGAATCGGTTCCTTCTAGGCAAGCGTGCTCCATCTTAGACCACATCTTCAACTGTGTGTCACCCTTCACCCTTCAGGTGTGATAGTTGTCAAACGCTTGACTCTTTTATGTAAAAAAACAGATACTTGTCTTGGGTCTGGGTGTTTTCTATGTATATATTTACAAAAAATATTTCATAAAATTAGTATATCAACCATTTGGTTCTTATAATAAAAGCTTTGCTTAGTTTGAGGCTACAATTTTGTTGTGTGAATGTCCAGCATTATTTATTTATTTAATTCAACCTAGTTTTTTTAAATCCGGAATGTAGCCTTAAATCACGAATACAAATTGTACAAAATCATCATCATCAGTCTATACAGTCTACTACTGAACATAGGCCTCCCCTAATGAACGACATGGCACCCTAATCTCAGCTCGACAAAATGTACAAAGTGAAGAGCTGTAAATAAATAAATCATAGCTAAGAGCTGTAGTACTTTATGTACCTACATAAGTTTGTAAAAAGTAGGTATAGTCTGGTTGATCAATCTAAACCTAGTACCTATATAATCCTAAATAATATGGTCATATCTTTGCCCAATAATGTAAAAAAAACCATAGCACTTGAAACGAATACCAAAGTTTTCTCAAACATTTTTGGCAGCATGCCAACATCGCGGCTATGTATCAAAGCACTTGAAACTTGCAAAACCTTCAATCATAACTAATAAATACCCTAGTTTCAGTCATGCTGTTATTATAGATTACTTGCTATTTATATAAATTACCAGCTTTACGGTCAGACCTTGAAAAACCTTTGACAGGTTAAGGTTGTGCTAAAATTCTTTGTTTTATAGATTTTATAGTAGTGTTAGGGTGTAGCATGGCGTTTTCTTTTAGACTTTTAGTTTTAATACTACCTTCCAAGTGTGGCTTTGCTCGCGTGGTACGTGGATATTTATCCATGGTACGTATATGTTTGTTATGACCGCGGCTAGGCAAACGTAGTGTAGGACGCCCTCCGGCCAGGTGGAGCGACGATTTGCGAAAGGCTGCTGGTAGAAGCTGGATGCGTCGAGCTCAGAACAGGGCGCAATGTCGCTCATTAGGGGAGGCCCATGTCCAGCAGTGGACTGCTATAGGCTGATGATGATGATGATGACGTACATGTTTTATTTGGTCTAGAACTACATAAATATTATGTTCAACATTAAGTTCAGCAGCTTTGGCGTGAATGAAAAACACTGACACAACTTTCGCTTTCATAATTTTAGTAGGATCACTTGTAATTTTAAATTGCTCGATTTTTGATTGCTAGTTGGTTAGTTTATATCTTGTATTTGTGCATATTCAGTTTCTACAAAAAAGCCGAAAAAGTAGGAATATATCCAACAATGGACTGGCCTCCCCGAGCGGATTGGCTGATGCTTATCATCATGATTCGATGATGATAACGATCACCAGTTGATGACGATGATGATGATGAAATGATGATATATGGTTTTCTATTGCAAAGAATTCTTGATTCAGTGAAAGATTAGACAGATTATACCTAATAACAATGTCAATACAATTAATGAATGTGACAGTGTGTTATGTTTCGTTATCAATCATGCTAATATGCTGCAGCACGTTCGTATGTCAGTTTCAATCTCGATTGGAGATACTGGGATTGAAATCATAAATCATAACAGTTCAGCCATCAACTGTGGTCTTGTTACTCTCAAGTTGTTTAGTTGATCGAAGCTCTCAAGTGATATGTATGCCAACATTTTGAAAACCCAGTGACATATCAAAGTGTCTTATAAAATGTCTGTTAGACAAACTAGCACCCAGACTGCGCATTCAGTAATTTGTCGGATAAGTCGTCCTGCTTCTGTGAATTAAATCAAATAAAATATTGGACAGACGTTTTATGGAACTTTGCGGATTGGCCAAAAATTCGCAATGCGTTTACCATACGACATCGAGAGGTTGAAATATTGCTGATTTCCCTACAGTTGAGTAGTGAAAGCGTAAGAGTATACAAACAAACAAAAAACTCAATTTTTTATAATATTTGTTAGGATAAGGAATAAGATGCTCCGTTCAGTACTTTTTGCAAGAATAATAACCAAACATCCATACTCAATCTATGTCTCTATGATAACCTCTGTGGCACAGTGGGCGAAGGCCCGCCTGTGACGCAGAAGGTTGCGGGTTCGATTCCCGCCGCAAGACAAATATTTGTAAGTTCTGCAATAATTTGTTTCGGATTTGGGTGTTTTCTATAAATAATATGTGTGTATTTACAAAAAAAAGTATCTATGTAGTTTATCAGTTATGTGGTTCCCATAATACAAGCTCTGCTTAGTTTGGGACTACACGATGTTGTGTGATAGTGTCCAGCATTATTTATTATCTATTTATTACTCAATATTAGTAGAATCATAATCAACATATTGACCATGATACTTCACATGAATTCTAACCATTTATTTCACCGTCTAGCTTCGCCAATTTCTATCCACCCCCAGATTCAAATCTAACCTTGGTTTTATAGTCACATTCTCTATAACCCAAACGATTTATACAGTTCAAGGGTGAATTTTGTTATTCATGAGGTCCAATACCTTATCAGATCGACAGTACCTTAAAAATGTGGGGTTACGGCTGATTTAAATATTTTTCGTGAAGGAATGGTGATTGAGGTAACGGCTTTGTTTACTTTAATAGGGTGGCATGAATTGTATAAGCCATTTGGTCGAACCACTACAGCACACCAGCCTATATCAGTCCACTGCTGGATATGGGCCTCCCTAATAAAGAGGATATGCCCATAATCCCCACGCTGGGTGCAGGGGCGGATTTGATCCTTTGGCCGCCCTAGGCATATGAAATATTACCGCCCCCTACTCGCTGTAAAATATGAAAAAAAAACAACCCCTCGTGCCTGCTCCATGCCCTTGGCTCTTCTAAATTCGTGATTCGACTTAAACCGACTCATTAAGTGAAAAGACGCGAGCTCTTCGAACTTCGCCCTTGAATTTTTTTCTTAACCTATTCCGGCTCTGAACAGTATTTTATTTTTCCAGGATTTTATATTCTAATTGGGGATGAGGGGTTAGGGGGCGGGGGGTGCCATCAGCTGCCGCCAGAGTCCCGTTTATTATACAGCAGGATGCACCAATTGCAGTTGAAAGGCTTGGATTCCGAAGATTGGAACCCCTTACACCCCTGTTGGTTAAACACTGACTTACATTTTTATATATGATACATGAGGTTGTATTAAAGGGAACTTTGAGGGCGATCACGCATGGTTGAGTGGAGATAATTTCATAAAAACAGATATTGCGTCTAGATTTTCAAACATAACCTTTAAAAGAAGTATATTAAGTTTCTTCAGGTGACTCCCTTCGTACGTCAAATGTGGTTAAGCAATATCATTGTAATGATCGTGCAAACAATTACACACAGCGGGAATTGAAGCCGCAACCTCTTTTGTCTTAGGTTGGTCGATCGTTCGACCACGTTCTATAGGCAATATTTGTGGAGGTAGTAGAGTTCTTTGTGGAAGGCTCGTCCGGGGAGGCACTGCCACCATGCCTATTTCTGCCGTGAAGCAACTGAGATGTGTTTCGGTCTGAAGGGTATGGGTGCCGGGGAAATTACAGGCACAAGAGGCTTCTCTTCATGCCTCCAGTTGATGGACGTAGGGTGTTGCATCGTAGAGCACGTTCCGGGAAAACGTGATCTACGTTGCAATGCTTTGTGATAGGTAATGGTAACCACTTAACATCAGGTGGGCCATGGGCTTGTTCCATCTTCAAGTAGTATAAAAAAAATTGACGATGTTTCTTCAGGTGGCTCACCAAAGTACGTCACATGTGCCTAAGCTTAGTTTTTGTTTAGTTATGACAAAGCAAAAAATTGTCCCGCAGCGGGAATTGAACTCGCAGCTTGCATCTCAGGTTAGTCGATCATTGCGCCAACAAGATCGTCGTCAACATTAGCTAAACAATGTTTACTAATTGCCTAAGTTTCTTCAGGTGACTCACCAAAGTACGTCACATGTGGCTAAGCTTAGTCATTGTTTAGTAATTTGTGGTAATTCTGATACTGGCCACTTACAATGTCCTAAGAGTATGGTAAGCAGACTTTCTGGCTTATTATAGAGATGTGTAGGGTAGTGTTCGGCAAAGTGTATGCCGCGCTTTTGTGGTTGTAGTGCGAATTAAAGTCAAAGTCAAAAGGGAATAAAATAGTGTCTTACGTCACACGCCATATTAAATCTCAAGCGGGAAGATTCTAGAGGTAGTTTCCGTACCCCTAGTACGAGTTGTGCAATTCGAAAACTTTTATAGTATACATTTTTGAGCTCAATATCGAAAGTGCCTTTTTTTGTAAATCACCAAACAAGACTATAAACATTGCAATCTGCAAGAAGATTACATAGCTCTGATTTATATCTTGATTTATAAGGCTAGATTGTAATATTTTTAGTATAAATTTAATATAATAATGTGCACAAGGTAATAAAAATTGAGCTCGAAAACGCTAACTATTATCGTTTCCGTGTTGTGAAACTCGTACCGGTACCGAGCGTCTGAAAGAGTTGGATAGATTTTTTTTAGCTTGCCCAAGACGAAAACATTCCTGATACGAATATTCTTCCAGTCTCTTCATATTCTTCTCATTTTTTGCAAGAAAATTAAAAGTAAGCCAAAACAGCCAACCATCAAATAGCTTTGATAAAATACCTTATTAATGTAAGCACCACCATAGATGGATCTGAACTCAGAAAACATGCAAACATTTGTAACGCAGCGGGAATCAAATCAGCACTTCTTATTCAGCTTTTGGCCCATGGTGCCAACGAGTTTGTTAAATTATAAACCTTTATCGTATATCCATTTATATGTACAGTGTATCTATCCTTCTTTTTTTATCTCATATCTATATCCAAAGATTTGCTGTAAGAAAAATCTATCAGGTCAGCCCCGGCTCGCTTTACAAATTGTGTTGATGTTTCTTAATTGTTATTGTTATTGGCTTGGGTTCCGAAGATAAGGGTTGGAATCCCGTACACCCAAAAATAACAACAAAAACCATCAACTACGTAATAAATTTATGTAGGTGCCAAAATTCATTTTTTTTTATCATATTTTTTTATGGCAGATGGAACAAGCGCATGGTATGGCATGGCCTGATGTTAAGTGGCAACCATTACCTATCACAAAGCATTGCATCATAGATCACGTTTTTTTGGAACGTGCTATACGATGCAATGCCCTGCGTCCATCAACTTGAGGCATGAAGATGACAAGCCTCTTGTGCCTGTAATTTCACCGGCACCCACACCCTTCAAACCGAAACACAGCATAGCTGCTTCACGGCAGAAATAGGCATCATTTTTCTTGAATCGCTAGAAGTCTCTAAAAGTGTTGAAGTCTCTAAACTCGACACATTAAAATTACATTGCCCGTTGAAAATCTGTACGAACCCTCACATAAAACTTTTAATGAGCGTATCTAGGTGAGTATACCTATGTGAAGAGCTCTATGCTTTGTGGAAACTAAGTATATTAATGAATGTTGCAGTGCTTAGTTTCAGTTGCTAAATTTATATATATTAGGTTTATTTATTATTTATCACTCTCATTATGTGTTTTGATTATATGACTACCACTGTGTATTTTAAAAGGTGAGTTTTAATAGGTACGTATCTTTTTCTGAAAGGATTTGGACCATGATTGTACAAGTTGTGAGTCAAGTCAAATACGTGAATACAAACTATTCATCAAAAACTTTAAGCTTATTTTTATGTTATTATGTGTGGCAATAAATATTTATTTACCTATAAATTGATTATTATTATTGTAACAGCCCTAAAATCATGCAGAGCTACAATCATCATCAATAAGTCATAGATGTAAACTATGTATATATATAACTATGTAAAATGTAACTAAATTAGTTGTTCTGGGGATTCCTTACGGCCCTTACAAGTTTTTTTAGTTACTTTAAAAGCCAGTTTTTAAATGAAAAACCACAAAATTTTAAAAGTTTTAAACAAATTTTGTTCACCTTTGGGAGTAGATATACGCCTTTTCCGAACACACAAATACTAATTAAAACTCACCGTGTTTATAATACAAATACTTACCCACGGTTTCGCTTTTGCTATAATTTATTTTACAAGGAGAAGAATTCAAGAAGAGTACCACGCGAGTGGAGCCGCGGGCGAAAACTAGTGTAGTCATAAGCTTAAATTTTCCTTCTCCTTTAGAAGTTGGAGTTTGGAAATCCGTTCAAAGTGCACAAGACAAGGATAAGAACATACCTTTGTAATTCTAAGACTAAGCTCCAAACTTCCAAGCTGGCTTAAGGTGTGAAGATGAGTGGCGTCTGCAAGCTGAGCTCCAGTCGTACAAACTCCGAAGGCAGAACAGGCAGCCTTAGCATTAACAACCTATGTAGCGCAGTGGGTTGGCGCAGAAGGTTTCGTGTTTGATTCCCGCCGCGAGACAAATATTTTTAAATTCTACAAATCTTTGTCTCGGGTCAGGGTGTTTTCTATTTAAAATTAATTTAAAAAAATCGGCCAAGCGCGAGTCGACTCGCGCACGCAGGATTCCGTACCTTTGTATGAGAGTCCCACTTAAATATTTATTTTATTCTGTTTTTAGTTCTATTCAGCGGCTACAGAAATACATCAACTGTGAAAATTAAATTTCAAGTCTAGCTATCACGGTTCATGAGATACAAGCCTGGTGACAGACAGACAGACAGACGGACAATGGAGTTATAGTAAAAGGGTTGATTTAAAATAATTGGTGAAATTTTGTGTGATGAGATGACATGTGATAGAGGTCCACGTATGATCATTTTGTAAACTTATTTAGATTACGTCAGAGTCGGGCCAGCCAACTCAAAAACGTGATTTGGCTGCAATCAGATAAGTTGAATAACAGTTTCCAAAAAAATCCTGTCACAAAAGATGATGCGGGCAAATTCCTTATCAGTCGTTGGGTGTATGTAGCCATTTTCAATTAAATAAAAGCCTTGGCGATATGCCTTTTTAATTGTTATGTTATTTTTGAAAATCTCGTTGGCGCAGTTAGTCAGTTAGTTTCCAACTTTCATCTTTGGAACACTATTGGAATTACTCATGGTTACCACTCCATTACGGGGCAACAGAATGATTATACTCCTACCGGCCACAACCAGCACGATGTTCCATCATAGCGCCATATGCAAAAAACATGGGTGTTCTTGGGGACTTCTTCAGATCCCAAGCCGGGGCTCTGGCAGCTCGCTGATTGCGGCATAGCGCAGCCTATCACTAGTCACTAGCACTCCGAAATTTCCTGACCGCCGATGTAAGTAACGACGGTGCGAGAGGCTGTTCCCTGCGCTCACCAACATGCCCACCGTAGGGATTGTGGGCATATCCTATAATAAAAAAAAAACACCGCATTTAATTTTCTCATGTGTCATGGAAGAAAAAGTACAAACCTCAGATCACACCCAGGCCCGAAACAAATGTCTGCAAGACGAGTAAAATGTCCCACGGTATTTTATTTGTCCTGCAGCGGTAATCGAACCTTGCATCTCAACCGGCTAATTTATTTTCACCAACAATAACAACAATAATACCAGACTATATCAGTCCACTACTGGACATAGGCCTACCTTAATAAGAAAGCGGATATGCCCATAATTCCCACACTGGGTATGTGGGTTGGGGATCGTAGGGCACAGTTTCTTCTACCACCGAAGCTGCTGCCCGCCAGCGGCCAAGGGATGTAGCTGTGCCGGTGTTAGGCTGCGCTATGCCGCTATCAGCTGGCCGCCAGAGCCCCGTTTGTTATACAGCAGGGTGCACTACGGGCCGGTGAGGTTGGCTTGGGTTCCGAAGATGGAGCTTTGAACCCGTTACATCCCCAAGGTCGTCGTGTATATTTCTTTGTATATAAAATGTATACAAAACTTATTATTTTGTGTTAAGTAATAATAATTCCAGGTAAAAATCCGAACTCTAATATTATGAATTATTTCCCAAAATTTTACGTAAGAGAAAACCTAAAAATCCATTCCAAATGCATTCTACGTCAATGTTAATAGATTAAATACCGGTTTTTAGGGTTCCAATAAAAAAATAAAATCTCTTAGCAATTTTTCGGCCTGAAGTAAAAACGGAAAAGAAGATGCTAACACAGTGAACCTGACATACAATAATAGGGACGAAAAATTATATTATAAATGGAAAGTTTTTGTGTTTCGATAAGGGATGGTTCCCTGCCCTTAACCCACTATGATCTATCATATTGTCCCTTTTGTTCTTTAGGTTTAGATCGTTGTGATTATAATAAAAAGTTTTCTATTTATCTAGAAATCCGGCTATCCTCCAGCTAGATGGAGTGACGATCTGCGAAAGGCTGCTGGTAGAGGCTGGATGCTTAGTACAGGCCACAATGGCGCTCATTGGGGATGGCCTATGTCTAACAGTGGACTGCTACAGACTAATGATAATGATGATGATGATGATCTATCTATGATGGTAATGGTGTAGACATGCTGGATAAGACATAGGAGAATCCTATTGGGTGGCACCCTACATTATTATACTAGTTCATTGCAATTGTACGGAACCTTTCAAGCGCAGTGTTACTCATACTTATTTGTAAATACTAATGATCTTGATTCTCATTAACATGTTTTAAATAAAATGCGTAGTCTCAACTTGATAATATGTGTACATTCGTAGGCAGAATAGGACGTGTTATACCTAGCCCTCTAAAACAAATATCTGATCGCGTATATTAATTATTTTTCAATTACGAGCTGATAGATTGCGGTCAGCAGCTTCTGTGATAGTGTTATTTACCAGGAAAAACAGTTATGCCGGTAAGAGTTTATATGTATATAATACTAGCGTTCGCCCACGGCTTCACTCGCGCTATACCCGGATAAAAAGTAGTGTGTTATTCCAGGTCTAGAACTACAATAGCATAAAAAAACTGGTGAAGGACACCCTAATCACCTGGCGGTATGAAATATGCTTTACAACCTATTCTCATACCTACCAAATATACATAAAAAACCACAAACATCGTGACACGAGATTTTAATATAAAAATAATATATAATCTCTCATACTATGGCGATCTCTGTAGCGTATCCCGCCAGAAGGTTGGGGGTTTGATTTCCGCCGCGAGACAAATGTTTGTAAAACATGTTTGTCAAACTAAGCTCTGCTTATTTATTATGTATTTACTGTTTGTTTTGTTTTGGCCGATAAATAGAACTCTCAAAAATCTTTAATATTGATGTTATTAATATTTATTTAGTATTAAGGCATACAAATTATATTATCATAGTATTCAGTGACTGACTTTTTATGAATGGGTTTTCTCATACATTAAACAAAAAGTACATGTGTTGATACAAACTTGTTTATAGTTTTTAGATTGTTATCCTAAAGAGATGTATAGTAAAATTAATTTTCAAACTAGTTAAATTCGAATACAATGTTAAAATTTAACATACTATTTTGTACTTCGTACGCTATCTAGATATAGTTTTTTTTTTTTTTTTTTTTTTTTTTACCTAGTGCACATTAATAAAAGAAATGTACACTTAAAATATTACAATCTAGCCTTATGATAGACTAATAAGTAACTTAACATTGACCTAGTTTTATATTATAAGGTATTTCTAAGAATGTGTCCATCAACACTTTCTTACTGTCTCTATTTACTTAAGGCGACACGTTGTTCTTGTGTTCTTTATAAAGCACTGTTGCACTGTTTTTACTAATAATTACACTACACTAGCTCAAAAGGCTTAGTTCTTTTGAGTCTTCTCACTATGTCCGTGTTGTCGAGGAGCTGGATGGCCTCAACGTTCACGTGGTGATGAAGTCTATGTTCGTGAGCTTCTGCATATTTTTTAATCACTTTGTTGACGAACTCTATGTTAAGGTCCCGGTGGAGGTCATCATTTCTTACGTACCAGGGTACATCTAGATATAGTGCTAGAGGAGATAGTAATAGGGTAGACCTATACTCAGAAGTGGATTACTATAGGCTGATGAAAATACTACCCACATCTATCTACATATAAATCAAAAATAAATATTGTCCGTTGGTAAGCGCACTTAACGGCTGGACCGATTTAGCTCTTTATTTTAAATTTTCCCAAAATAAAGTTTTTAAGGCCAAAAATATAGGAAAAGTTTCCAGAAATATTGACCATATTGAAAATGCTAAAGTATTTTTAAATGGACCCAATGACGTCTGTCGGTTCAGCTAAATTGGAAAATATAAAATAAACCTAACGTATGTGTATGTATAAAGGTAGCAGCGTTCCCAAATCCTAAAAGGTTGTTCTTACCATAGAAATAATTTTGTAATCTAACCTCTGGTTTTTACTTCGCATAGGCTAGCGTATAAGTGAGCGGAGTGTTCGCTTAGAATAAATAATTTAGGTGTCCTAAAAAGTAACCCCTTGGTAAGTCATTGTGATAAAACTTAACTTTAATCCATTATAGGTATATAATCTTAAATCCTTTTACAATAACACTTAAAACACTTAATATATTTATGATAATAAAATAAATAATAAACTTAGTACGTAATCTTTATTTAAAAGGAGTATTTATGTAGTCTGTTTTAAAATCAAAAGCACTAAGATCTTGTGTTTTGTTAATACATATTGAGAGTTGGTGGGGGTCTGACGTCTGTGACTTTGCTGTAGTTTGGTGGCAACAGAATACCAGCGTTGAGTAGGTAGGTGCGCTTCTCTAGTTTGTTTACCTGCTCAACAAATGCTGAGTTGTCACCTTTTTGGCACGGCAACTGTACTATAATTCAATTTGATCTTGATAGGTACCTAATGCATGGTGGTGTGTGGGCGAGTAGGTTCAGCTGTCTTATTAGACAATGCTTTAAGTCTAAGTTATTTGTTGACTGTTCGCCATTTGATTTTAATTTATTTTAAGTTACTATAATGGTAGGTTGGGTACCTATCCATTTTCTAATATATATTCTTGTTTTGATTGTTGTGTCGTGTCAAATAAATGTTTCTATTTCTATTTCTATTTCTATTTCTAAATATCTGTTCACATTGTGATTTCCAGCACATACGATTAGGGCGTCTCATATCGTCTTTTGTGTAACGTAGTTGGAATAATCAGGTACAGATTGTCCAAAGCAAGTTCTCTCATGGTAAAAACTCCTTGGCTTAAACTCAGACAAGATAGATAGGCAAGCAAAAGATAAAGAAGGCACTATAGCAGTGAGAGATTCCTGACTAATATGATAATCATGAAAATCATGTTACTGAGGGTCACCTTTATTATCATCATCATCATCATCATCATCATCATCATCATCATCAGCCTATATCAGTCCACTGCTGAACATAGGCTTCCCCTAATGAGCGCCATTGCGCCCTGTCCTGGTCACCTTTATAGCATCATTTAATTGTCTGTCTGTCTGTCAGCAAGACCCTTTTCTCAGGAAAGCGTGTAGGTTAAAATTAAATTCAAATTAATCAATTAGATCTTTAATCTCTTTTAGCTATGAGAAAAACAAATTTCTAAGTCGAAGCAATCAAAAAATACAACCGATTATGCCGCATATTTTGACATTCGCAAGAGAATCAATTTGTCAAGAAAAAAGGGTACTTCTTATTGACCAAGAAACCTTGAGTGTGGCATTTAGATTTGAGCGCTTCCGTGCTTCGGAAGGCACTTCAAGATGTTGGTCCCGGCTTTTCAGTCGTAAGCCATGTCGGAGGCCTTCGGGCGGCCTAAAAACTCCGAAACCAGAGTTGGTTACTAGCCCATTCGAAAGAAGATGTTATTATGGGTTATGGTAAAGTTTCTGTTTACATAAAAAAGTTATATAACCAAAAGTCATTTTATAACGCTCGATAAAGTATGCTCGTCCCTGTCATGAAAATGTAAATAAAAAGAGGTGACGCCATTTTAGCTATCTGAGATCTATAGGACTGTACGGTAAAGACTTTAGTTTAGAATATTTCCTTGAAATGTTTATTATTAATGTTATCTCTTTGATAGATAGTCTTTAACCTTTTGCGGTTATTGAGTGCATCAGATAATACTCAGCCACGACGTCACCGTCTTCTTCTTTTGAATAGGTACCTGGTGACCTTGGTATGAGAGCCCTTCTATATCCAGCTTTAGATTCCTTGTAACGTCGGCTTTTTACCGGAAAAAAGTGCGGTGCGTTGTCTTAGAATGTTATGGGTATTTCTTTTATTATTGTCATAAATAGGTCCTCTTTGCTACCAATATAAAGTGCCAAATCTAAGTCCAAGTGGTTGACTTCAGTTTTCCCGTATTTTTTCCAATTGATCAGCTTCTTGCCTTCATCCAAGATTATAATCCCAACCAGCGGGTTTCCAACAAACATTTAAGTTTTAATATGATTATTTTAAGTATGATTACTTATTTAACTTAAGTTTTCTATTGGTATAAACTCAATGTGGTCTCAAAATAATATAATAACCTTGATACTAACTAAAACAAAAGGGATGATAAATGGGTAAAAAAAAAACTAATTAGTCCGTCAGATAGATCAACAAAAAATATTGGACACGGGTAATTATTATTTATCAAATAAATAATTATTGACACAGAAAATGAGCTTCAAAGTTCGGGAATGGGGCTATTGACGTCACGCGGAACTTCAACGCACTTTATCTTTGTCATTTTTTTTAATTGAGAAAAGAAAAATATGTGTCCCTTATTTTTTCTTGATCTATTTAGGGGACTTATCAGAATTTTTGAGTCATCATCCCTATTTCATTGCAGAATGTATCTTGAAAGTTTATGTTATATATTTACTTTCAGAAATCAAAATGAAGGCTGGAACCCTCGCGATACTCACAATCCTCATCATCAGTTGTGCAGCTCAAAGGTCAAGTTATGCTGGAAGAGACCCAATTGGGTACCCTTCAGTAATAACTACTACAGCAGACCCTTTGGCTAACAGGTAGCTATTTTATATTTCCACCCGTGGTTTTGCTCGTGTGGTACCCGGATGAAAAGCCAATATGTCTAGAACTTTATCTAAAATTTCAGTTCAATCCATTCAATAGTCAGTAGGTATTCATTCAGGAGTAGTATAGCGGGCTCTATGGTGCATTGGGCGAATGCCCGCCTGAGATGCAGAAGGTTGCTGGTTCGGTTGCCACCGCGAGACAAATGTTTGTATGATGTGTAAATATTAATCTTGAGTTCTGGGTATTCTATGAATAAGTATGGTTTTATAAAAAAAAGTATGTATGTAGTATACATATATATCAGTCATACTGGCTTTGTGAGTGAGTGATAAATTGATAATACAAGCTTTGCTAATTTTGGTGCCATGATGACAGCATCATTTATTTATATGTAGTTATGACGCGAAGGAGGAATAAACATTTAACATTTCACATTTTTAACAAACATTTTCCTGTTTATTATGACTAGGAAAAATACACCTGTATGTATTTGCTTCTTACTATTTCCAACTTGGTTTACGTACCGGGTTTTGAAGGAAGTTCAAAATGGATAAAGTCGAATTTCCGTTAAAACAGGGAAAATAATCTTTTGGACAATAACTAAGTACCTACTCACTGATTTGTGATTGAATTTCCTTCTTAGATTACCAAGTAATTTCCTTGAACCTTTTTCCTTAAAATATTGTAGACTTGACGTTAACACTTTGAATAATCTTTAAATGAAGAATTTACCTTCTTAGGTACTTTCCTACCTGTATTCCCTACTTATAATTCTTATTGAATATTTTTTTCCGCATGTGGTTTCGATAACCGCTGGGTAAACAAGTTCTTAAGTAGAGACCACGACTCGGTTAACGTAGTGTCGGACACCCTACGGCCAGGTGGAGTGACGATCTGCGAAGGGCTTCTGGTAGAAGCTGGATGCGTCGAGCTGAGGACAGGACGCAATGGCGCTCATAAATGGAAGCCTATGCCCAGCACAAGACTGCTGCAGGGTGATTATTATGATGATGCACGCAGTTTTATTAAGGCAACCATCATCATGTTTTGCGAGGTTTCCTTTTCTTTCCTTGCTTGTGGAAACTTCAGAAATGTAGTAGTTAAGGTGTGAAGCTAAAGAAACAAACAAAATCACTTTCGAATTCATTGTTAGTTAGGATGGTTAAGATTCCAGTATCATAATTTCCCTGTAATCCCAATTTCCAGGTTTGGTGAAGATGGCACTCCAACCACCACAATGCGTCTGCCCCTCGAGGCTCTAGGGGACGCGGACCTGGTGAGACGTCTGATGAAGCTGCCAATTGAGCACCGTCCCTTCTGGCTGATTAATTGGCAAGCCTTGGAGAGTAGCAGGGACAAGCCACAGACCTACGATCAACGTGGGAACAGCTTTATCGACTTCAATTAATTGGGATATGAAACCAGAGTGCTCTATCAAAGTTTTTATATCGATCACGTTAACGATTACGCAGATATGTATCGAATCGAAGTAGCACCATCTAGTGGCAGACATGTGACCAAAGTAAATACATTATTGTCTCATATATTATGTTATATATGGTTAAGCTTAGTTATGTTAGCGAAAGAGCTTTCGCAGATGGGCCATTTGCTCGCGCGTTTTGGTCGCGCCATTGACATGCGTATCCAAAGAGGGTTGCTGAATGTCACGTGGAATGTGAAGTGCGTGCACATACCACGTGACATTCAGCAAGCCTGATTGTGCGTGAAAATCACCCATCTGGAAAGGCTGAAGAGTTAAGGCCTTAGAGCTAGTCCAGATAGGTCGAATTAAGCGCGAATCGAGTTGCGTATAGCTAATCATATGGACGCGCGTAACATCCTACGTGACTTTTCGCAAGCCTAATTGGCTTCACGCAACATAACTCGCGCGTAATGGCCCCACCTGGACAACGCTCTAGCTTTAGCTTAGTTATATTACAAATCTCTTTAGCTTAGTTATGTCACAGATAACATAATACTAGTAGCTATGTAAACGTTAAGTTTACTTAAAATACCTACCTACTGTGTAAACAATAACACGCTACTACGTAAATACTGGAATTAAACTCTTTGCACTTGATACTACAAATTAGGAAAGGATACGCAAAATGTTCTAATTATTGCCAAAGAATGTTATGCCTCACTTACGGCCGGTTACTATATCATACCGTTACCGATGACGCCTCGTTTTCCCTTGAAAAACTGTCAAATTTTCGACGCCTCGTTGTTAATTTTGGACAGTTTTTCAAGAGAAAACGAAGCGTCATCGGTAACGGTATATTATAGGAATCGGCCATAACCATCACGATTTTGTAGGTAGACTTCGTAACTTCCGTCGAGCAATGTATATTGTAATCATGAACACTGATTACCAATTTTAGTTGAGGCTACTGTCAACTTGTGTCAGATTGCAAACACAAGTTGATTGTTAAAGCTGCCAAAGTCTCAGCCAGTTTTTTAAAATATATATTTATAAAAAACCTCACCCGTTTCCAGCTGTCAGAACTTGTAGCTACCTACATTTACATTTAAAGACTGATAATATAAATGTTGGTACCATGCATTGAGGTCCGAGGCAATTAACGTAATGTGGTAGCATTTTATATTGAATATACGCTCCATAAAAAAAATCTGCATGTGGTTATTCGTGTAAATTAAGCCCATTTTGTAATTGATTAATATTATCTGAGTAATACTCAAACTGCAATAAAGATTTTTAAAATAAGGAAGTTTAAGTTATCCTTAAATTACTGTCTACCATCAGCCCCAAACAACACAAAACTGATACAAAGTAGTTCTTATCCTAGCCTTGTTTTCTATGTGACATGGGTATCAGTCCTGGTCCCACTACTGGGCAAATGTCTCAATTTATTATTATTAATTTGCATAAAGCTATTAGTACTTAGCCAATGCATAACAGTAATTATCATTGAAAGGTTTTTGGTAAAACAACTCTGCACTCATGTGCAACACGTAACTTTTCATCCCACCTCAGCGAGGAAATGACTACATGCAAAAAAAAAAACTTTCCTTTTACTACTTTTTGGGCACTACCCAAGTTGTTAACATGTCGTACCTACTCTTTCAAATACTTTTCGCGGGATTGTTTAGGGAGAAAGCTCATTTGCGCATTATTAACAGTTTCAGTCAATTCTCTTGGCGTCAAATAAACTTCCTTGTCGCTAGAATCACTAATTTTAGGTTTTTCACTTGTTTTTTCGTTTCTTGTTTATAGCCTAATTTTCAATTTCAATTTCAATTTATTTATTTGGCAAAAATATAGTACATTACAACGACTAAATTAAGGAACTAACTATGAGTAAACTTAACTAAGTATATTAGGTATAATAAAAGTATTTATGTTTATAAAAGGGGTACAAATCTTGTAAGAAATAGGTAGTAAATTTTGTTGTAGCCTAGTGGTTGATTTGGTGGTCGCCGATCTAAGGTTTTAATTTGGTTTTAACAATATGACGAAAAAAGAAAATGGCGCGCGTAAAGCAAATAAAAAAAAAGTACACCAAGAGTCTGAGTTTTTAACTAATTAAAAAGGGTTGTATGATAAATTCGGCACCATGGTAGGTAGGTAGTAAATAGGTTTAATGATGTTTTAAATTTACAAACTTTGTGCACACGATGTTCTAAATTAAATTTACTTTATCCTCTAGCGGACAAAAACGACTTTTGCACTCAGATATCGAAAAGCAAAAATACTCTTTCCGAGATCGGGGGGATAAAAAAGCCATTTTAACATGCCTTCCGAAGCACGAGAGCGCTCAGATCTAAATGTCACTAAACGGTCACCCAAGTAGTGATCGGGCGAAAATTTGCTTAACCAAGGTGATCTGATAAGAACTTTATAAATAATAAATAAATAAATAAACCTGGACGTCATCACACTGCATCATGTAGCCCCAAACTAAGCAGAGCTTGTATTATGGGAACCACATGATTGATATACTACATAGATACATTTTTTTATAAATACATACATATCATACGTAGAAAACACCCAGACCCGAGACAATTGAAGTAAGGTACGCCACAAGTCCTTCATTATCCTATATACTACTAAGATAACAAATATGAAAGTGTTTGTTACCTTGGTACGGAGATTACTTAACTTATTTAAATGAAATTTGGTATGTAGATAGTTTAGGTTCTAGGATAACACTTAAGCTAATCTTACTTTAAAAATTTACCCACTGAAGGGTTAAAAAGACTGGTAAAGAGTCTATGGATAATAACTATTCCTTGGTTCGATTCACTCAAAACTCTGTGTAAATAAGCTACATTGTAAATAATTATTCACGTATTTTTTTTACAGGTGATGCACAATACATTTCTTAGGTTGGTATGAAATAAAATTTTCTAATGAGCGCCATTGCGCCCTGTCCTGACCTCGACACATCCAGCTTCTACCAACAGCCTTTCGCAGATCGTCACTCCACCTGGCCGGAGGGCGTCCTACACTACGTTTGCCGGGCCGCGGTCTCCACTCAAAAACTCGTTATCGGTTCTTCGCCAGATATGATCAGCCACTTCAGCTTTCTAATTCTCTGAGCTATATCAACAACTTTGGTTTTATGTCGGATACTCGTTACGGATTATATCCTTCAGAGAAACTACGTGCATAGTTCGTTCCATAGGTTGCTGTGCGACGATAAACTGGTGGACTACCCGTACTGTGAGTGTCCACGAATCACGTATGTCATGCCGGGTTCTGACGGGTTCGGGACTGGTTCGCACATTCACTTAAGCAAGTGAAGCCGCGGGGCGCAAATAAAATAGTGTAAACAAATGCAAGTGAATTTTCACATAAATTAGAAGTGATATAATAATAAGTAATATAGATCAGCCTTGTTCATTTTCACCGAACTTTTTTGGTACGAAACCATTTCGCCGCTGTTTCGTGGTAAAAAGTCCGTAAATTTTCAGTTTCGGCTAACAATTTAAAGCACTTTAAAAGTTTATGTTCAACAATTAATTCTATAATAGGCCATTACGAGAGTTTTGTTTAATAAGCTATATTGTTTACTGAATCCGAGTTGTTTCGGCAATTATTTATCGAAAAACAACGTGCCTAGAAGTTAATATTGGTTCAGTACATTATTTATTTTGATTATCTTTCTTACAGATAATGTTCATTAGTATTTGAACAGAGTTTGGCGTATGTTGGTTGTGATGTTAAGGTGATATTCTAAACGATGATTCAAAGATAAAGGCTAGATATAATAAAATAAAATAAATATGCCAGAAATCTCCAACCCGGTCAGCTGATCCCAAACTAGCCTGTACGATGGGTACCAGCGACTGATAAATATACATAATTAGATAGTAATAAAACCCGAAGACACAGAAGAAACATCTATGTTCACCACAAAAATGTTTGTCCTGGACGGGGTTCAAACCCGGGTCGCACAGCGCAAAGGACAGCTACTAATAACCTAGCTATGAGGCAAGTAAATAGTATAGATAGACTAATAGTTTATTTGCCGTAGACTTACTAAGGTAATACAGTACTTAGTGACTTGGTTATGGCACACATAAATGAACCATTAAAATAGCAAACAATTGTAATCAGACAGGTAATTTTACTAATATTAATTATGCTGCTACATTTGTTGTTTTCCCTTTTTTTTGAAAAACATAGTCAAACGTTTGAACACTAACATTCTTAGATTGGTACGAAGCTTTTTTTAGTTTAAATCATGGAGATGCCATGATCGGCTAGGAGACTTAGCTGTGCCGGTGCTAGGCTGCACTATGCCACAATTAGCTAGCCATCAGAGCTCCATTCGTTATACATCAGGGTGCATCACGGGCAGGTGAAGCTGGCTTGGGTTCCTAAGATGAAAGTTGGCTCATGGTCATGGTCATAACAGTGCTGAATGATCGAAAATTGGACCAAATAATAAATATTTTTCTGAAACATGGGTGCTGAAATTAAAAAAAAAAAATTGTTGTTTCGAAAAAAAAGGTGAAAAAAACATTGGTTAGTCCTGAAAAAAAATTATGCAAAAGTGTTTTTTATTATAATAGTTTTTTCTCTCGTCACCAGTTCTCTTTCCGCAAAGACTTGAAATTCTTCAAATACCTTTTTCTTAGCAACTTTCAACCCTAAGATAAAATAAGATAAGATAAGATAACTCTTTTTTCAGCACACAGACAAATACATCACAGAGAACACATTTTAATAATAAGGGAGGTAGGTAAATTGCAAGACTTGTAGGTGTAAGCATCCTTCATTTAATTGCGAATTCTTCCTATAATGCAATCTCATCCCATTTCACTCCAATTTATTTTGCATTATTTGACCGTTAATACATATTGACGCAAAAATTTTAGTTTGGTAACTTTACCCAATTAAAATATTTGCACCCGTTTCTTCGTGGTTGGTTAATTGGTGGCAGGTACCGTTGCTTGAAGCCGCACCTTTAGTGTATTTTATTCCGCGAGGGTAGAGTTCAAAGAAAATGTATTGATTGACATGTTTCCATCACTGATGTCGTTTCGTGTTTTGTTGTCGGTTTAAAAAGGTGGATTGAACTGGAACTTCAAGCCTTGTGTCACAAGCATAGATATTTAAACAGTTTTAAAATGGCATTATGTCTAAAACCTACTCTCAAGTACGATCGTGTTTGAATTCTTGAATAAGACTGGCTGGAGCAATCGCCTTGAGGATAATGTAAATTGTAGAGAGTATCATATCAACCTACTTAAATATCTTAAAGTAAAATGGTCGGTAAAAATTTAATATAATGGGTAATGAAGAGGAAGAAACGAAACGGTGAAAGCCGTTCCGCGTTGTCCTAGGTTTACTTTACTATGGTGCCCAGAATGCTGGCTTCATTGCCACATTGGATAGCAAGGCTGAGCCATTGACCGTATAGAAACCAGCATACCGATCACGCGTGGAATCTAACAGGCGCTCTGAAAACACCAAGAACCGAGGACAATATTTGTAAATGAATAAATAACGGTATTATTTATTTATTCATTTACAAATATTGGCCTCGGTTCATTAAAAGTATCATAAAAACATTTGTCTTGTGGCGTTAATCGAACCTGCACCCTTCTGCGTCTCAGGCAGGTCTTCGCCCACGGCACCACTGAGGTTGTCAGAAAAAGAAGAAAATGAACATCTCATGAATATAACGTACCTTATTAAAACTCAAACAAATTACAATTGCTGGAACACCTTCGTTTACACCCAATTTGCCTACAATTTATATACACGAGGGCAACCTTAAATTAATTACTTTTCCGGTACAAAGGTGCTATAAATATTTTAAGTTAAATTTATATTAATGTGTCCCTAGTTTCAGCAATCTGATTCTTCACACAAAAATATTGCATTTCCAATAGGTACAATTTAATACATTATCTCTGAAAAATAAGCCCGTATTAAAAATATCTTTTATTTTTAAGCCTAAAACGACCCAACAACACAACAGTACCACAGTGTATGTACACCAGTGTATCAGTCCACTACTGGACATAGATTCTCCTCTATATGAATGGGGGATATGCCTATAGTAAATAAACGTTTTTTTTTATAATCCCGATCCTAGGCATGCAGGTTGGGGATTGCAGGGAACAGCTTTTTGCACCGCGCCGACGCTTCTGCCTGCCGACCGGTGGTTAGGGGATTTAGCTGTGCCGAAGCCCCGTTAATTACCAGGCCGCAATGGTCCGGCCGTTGTGGTTCGCCGTACTGAAGATAAAATGATAAAATCCACCCAAGATAGAAGGAAATATTAGCAAAGATGATCTTCGCTAATTGGTAAATAGGAAGGCGAAAGAAAGGAAATGAAATAAATATTAATAGGTAGTTTTTCTGTGTCTCTAGAGACAAGAGTCTATCTAGGTAATTATTTTCGTGAACTAAATCAGTAACTTTTCACTGAGTAAAATCTAGACAATTTACGTTATTTTGTCAAGAAACTAGATTGGTTAGGATGTTTATTAGCATCTATATTGAAAAATACTCAATTATGATCAGCAACCCGCCTGTCAAGTGATTATTTCAAACCCAATCAAAGAGGAGAGCACTAAGATTATTTTCTATAGTGACCCTTTTGGTATATAATCGTGTAGATGTTTTGAGTACTTTTAATCTTATAAGAATCAACAACTATTGGAGTAATCAAGTTCCTTATAGGTGACCACGTTTTGACAAATGTAGGACGCTCTCTGGCCAGTTTGGAAATCCAATTTTTTCTATAAGCCATAATATAAGCCAGCATATAATGCTGATAGAAGAAATTGGATTCGTCAAGAGGACAAGGCACAAGGGTGACGAATACCCAGATGGAATTAATTAGCGCAATAATATCTACCTATGTACTAGCATGACGTTAAATAATAAAATCTAGATAAGCTACTTTAATTTTATAATTAAGTCTTGTTTTATTTTCGTAGCGATATTTTTCATTATCTCACCTACAATGTCTTTAAAGTGTGGTTTCTTAGTTTCTTCTGTGTATTGTTGTGTATTGTGCTAAATAATAATCATTTTTTTATTATAAGGGACTGCTATAGTATGATAACAATGATGTAATCTCCTTGTAGTCATTAACAATTCTTGGATACGTTAAAATTGCAACTTACCTTGTTTATAAATAGTATTTGCATGTGCTACAACAATTAAATGGAACACGATTTATTCAACGACACGCGGAACCCCTTCTGCCGGTAATGAGGCCACGATGCGTAGGCATTCTGTTGTCACTATCACAGTATTGGTATGACTAAGTTACAGTACCTAGCCTCTAGCACAGAAAACCTGCATTTATTTATTATTTGTTTATTTATTTACTAAATAGGGCGGCTTGCACCAATTACTCTAACAATAACTATTTAGTTGTATGTTACGTACGAGAAAGGAAAAAAAAAACATGTTGAGAATACTAATAGAGCCCCAACAAAGACCCAGAAAAAACGACAGATTATGAGAGTTGACTGCGAATAAAATGGGATAAATACTAAAAAAACAGAAGTGCCTACCTTCGGTTTATAAATGTACTTTTAGTGCCAGACTGAACTAGGTGAAGTGTCTGGAGTAGCGCATACCTATGCAATAGATAAGGTCTTCAAACGAGTACCGGATGCACTGAATGCAATAGGATTGTAATCAATTTACACAATGTTAGGCCGAAGAAGAGATTGATGGATTGCTTGAAAGATGACATGAAGAAGAAAGGAGTGAGATGACAAGGGACATAAGAAAATGTAGAGATATCACAAATTGTGCCGACGCCTTGTAGCGGGAAATAAGGCAGGAAAATATGATGATTATGATGGAAATGGTGTGCTAGTTATATATATTTTGTGACCCTGGATTAACACATAGCTTACTTTCTATCCTATCACGCGAGCGAAGTCGCGGGCGGAAGCATGTAATAAAAATGCAGTAACGGTAGTTAATAGAGAAGATTCCTTCATTCCATGGATATCGAAGGAGTCTTGAGGAGTTGAGCTCGTTCATATGGACGAAACTGGCGTCCGTCGTAACGATAAACATCGCGACAGCTCAGGAGGGAGCGAGAACAACACGCTTTCCGATTGCACTATATACCAATGATATTATCAATTCGTCAGGATACGTGAAAGCATGTTCATACATTACTTCCCGATGTAGATCCTACAGTCGTGCATAGGTGAACACCTACAATGTTCGTATATTCATCACCAAAACCTAAAACTAAACTGCTGTAACTGCTAAATCCCCCTCAAAGATTTCCACCGAAATAGAAAAGAAAATAGTCAAGCGTCCAAAAACTCTTTATTCAATAATTTTTTTTGACCACTGAATCATCGGCAAAGCAAGTATAATGTCCTACTGACTAATATAATGTCTTACACAAGAGAAGAACCAGAAGTTTACTTTGTGACACTTATTACATTATTTAACTTTATGTAAAGGTCAGTCCGTCTATGCCAAGTTATAGTGTTACACTTATATAGAACGTAAGACTGTATAGTTTCCGGACATCCTTTGCATATAAACAACATTTTCACAACTTTTTGAATTTGCTAAAAAATTAGAAGAGGCTCTTAAGAGATACCTAAACTACCTATAATCTACCATCGTAAGCGGTGCCAGCCTTTATCTGTCCTTGTGCTCCTCTAGTCTTAAGGTTGGGCGCTGAAATTGCGACACAGTTTATACTACTGCAACTCTCAGCGTCTCCACTGTATCTTGTTCTATTGTAATACTTATCCCAAATAAATAAAATACAAATACAAATACTATCTTCGGAATCCAAGACAATCTCCCCTGCCCGTGCTTGGCAAAAAATGGGGCTCTGTGGGGGCCGGCTGATTGGGGTACAGCTGGCCTCCGATAGGCAACAGCGTCGGGGCGGTGCGAACTCCACCTCGCATGCCCCGCGTAAGGATTATGGGTATCCCCCTTATAAGGGAAAGTCTATGCCCTGCGTTGGACTGATATAAGCTGGTGTTGGTGTTATTATTAATAGATTACTCAATTGTTAGGATTTTCAGTAATTTTAGGTTAGTTCCATATTGCACTGTTGTTTGTATGACTATTCTGCTGTTCTTTACAAAAATTATCACGAGGAAATGGGTAAAATAAATACAAACAGGGGTTAAATAAAATTTAATACACGGGATTATCAGAAACCTCTCAGATATACTGCGAACTCTTACAACAGACTATAAAAATATTTTTTACTATCCCAATTCTTAATATTCTTAGGGGTATAAAGACGAAACTAATACCTATCTAACTCTCACCAACTTTGATGTACAAGTTACGATGGCTAAATAAAGTTTGAGCCAAAATTTTACTTGAGCGAAGGCAATTTCTGAGAAAATTGAAATGCAAGCTACAACTTGCATTTCAATTTCGACCTTAGTGGCTTAGTGGTTATCAGAATAATCAATACAAGATAAGGAATTAGTATAAACAAGACCGAGTTTGAAAGCAGCGCCAGTGAAGGAAAAATTTACGAGCTATTTTTCCTTCAGAAAAATTTATTCGAATTGGAATATACTTTTAAATGTAAAACATATAAATATATTGGAATAATAATAATTGTAATTAGAATATTAGTTAGCATCGTATTGGAATGTTATGAAGAGGTATAAATATAATGATAAAAGAAGAGTGTTAGATATAGGTGTGGAAGGATGTCAGGCCGAAGAAGAGATCGATGCTTTGTGTGAAAGACAACAATGAAGAAGAAAGGAGTGAGCGTATAGATGACATAAGAAAATGGAGGGAGATCACATGTTATGCCGACCCCACATATCGGGGGATATGGGCAGGAAGATGATGATGTTGATGTTTATTGAATTAAAATGGTGTATTATTATATCATCACTCTGTAGCAGTCAACTGCTTGATATAGGCCTAATGAGCGCCATTACGCCCTGTCCTCTTCTAAATAAATAAAAAAATAATGCGGGACGTAATCACACAGCATCACGTAACCCCAAACTAAGCAGAGCTTGTATTATGGGAACCACATGATTGATTTAATACACATATATTATTATTTTTTGTAAATACATACATATCATACATAGAAAGCACCCAGACCCGAGACAAATATCTACAGATCATGCAAACATTTGTCCCGCAGCGGGAATCGAACCCGCAACCTTCTGCGTCTCAGGCGGACCTTCGCCCACTGCGCCACAGAGGCCGTCAAACTTTATCATTGTGTTTTACCATCACCTTCCACAGATCTGATACTGCACCTGGCCGGAGGGCGTCTTACACTACATTTACTCCACTCAAGAACTCGTTTATCCCGACGGTCATCGGTTCTTCTATAGATATGGCCAGCCCACTGCCACTTCATTGCTAATTTCTGAGCTATGTCATATGTCGACAATTTTTGTTCTATGTCGGATATAATCTTGTTGGTAATACCAACGATTATATCCGACATAGAACCGTAGTTATTGGTTATTATGTCCGTTATATTGATAGCACTAATAAAGAACTAAATAAATAAATCTCTAATTTCTTCAAAAAAACAAAAAGTTATTTTATATTTTTTTCTTTTAGTGATGTATCATTTGAGCGTTAAAATCATTGAAACCGGCCGATTTCAGATTGTAAGTCTGAGGGTTTTCCATAAGTTCTGCATAATTATCCTTATTTGCCCACCAGAAGGGTTGATTTTCCTTTGGCAAGTCCTCTAATCTAGCTGCGTACAGCCAGTCATTTTTCAACTGTGCTGGCAAATCACTGCTTTTGATTATTATTCTATCGGGTCCTCCATCCGGGTAGCCGATTGCTCGGAGACCAGCGAACGACGGTCGTTGGCAGAAACATGTTGTTACCAAGCAGAAGAGTATTGTATAAATCATTTTATCTGAAAATATTTATAAAATATTTATATATTTATAAAATATTTATTTGGCATTAATAAACGAATTTTAATTTATATGCTATCCCGATCTCGAAAGAGGTAAAACTTATTCCCATTTTGTTTGACTTGAATTTTGTAGTTTTTCACTGAAGAAATGGCTTTTAAAACGCCCTAATTACGTGCAATTTAAACACAACTTTTCATGTAGGTATTTACTGCATTGTTTGACCACCATAACAGAAATCTGGTGCGATGATTATCATCATGTCAATGATAAAGTTTAACGGCTTCGGGCATGGTGTGGAACGTGGAACAGATTGTGTTTTCAGCACTCAAAACGTTTTAAAAAAAAAACTCGTATGATTCAAACCACCCCTTACGGATGAAACACGAATTCAAACCCACCTGTATATTACAAGAGTTGATATTTTTTTTTAAATTTCCTTCGCGGCTAAAAACTAAACTTAACAAAATTAAATGCATTTCCATTTACACAGCCTAAATTACCTTAGCATAAAAAAAAAATGTTTTTTTTATTTATGCTAAGGTATGCCTGCTTCGACCTCGAGGCTTGCATAGGCAAGGATAAGGTCGACGATGGGGTGAGCTTTCCCAGAAGATGCCGATTAACTCTCATTTTCCATTTAAAGACCTCAATCTTCAAGTTTTACAAGTATCCTGTCAATTTTATCATAATCATTAGCCTAATAGCAGTCCACTGCTGGACATAGGCCTCCTCTATTGAGCGCCATTAATCCTACGCTGAGCATTATCAATCTTAGGTACACACATACTCTCAAAAATGATATCTGATAGCAATAATAAATTATAAAAAAACACCAATATAAAAATGTTGCCAACACTTACTATAATAATAACCAATTGCCGGAATGATATAAGCAAAGACCGAGAGTAATCTGATTTAAATACTTTTTTTATTATCATACTTATATTTTATTCTTACCATATCGAATTGACAATACAAACCTATCCGACACGTGCCACAGCCAAATGGGTACCTACAGTTTACCCTATTTAAATAAATAAAATAAATAAAATAAAATAGCCTTTTATTTGCTACAAAGTTTACATGTTACATGCATATTAATCGAAAAAACCACAGTATTGGATGCACGTATTTGGGTGAAGGCCTCCTCCACCCTATTTACGTATTATAAAATAATTGTTTTATGTATTAGTAAGTACTAGATTTAGGTATCCTGTGGTACCAATAAGAATTTTGAAAGAAAATTCATACTTCCTACTTCAGTCATTGCATCGTGGGTATGGATAAATGGAGTAGGCTTAAAATAAAAACCGGCCAAGTGCTAGTCAGACTCACGTACGAAAGGTTCCGTAACATTGTATGGGAGTCCCACTTCTTCTGTTTTTAGTATTTGTTGTGATAGCGGCAAGAGAAATACAAAATCTGTGGAAATTTCAATGGTCAAGCTATCACGGTTCATGTTAAAGAAAGAAAGAAAGAAAGAAAGAAAGAAAGAAAGAAAGAAAGAAAGAAAGAAAGAAAGAAAGAAAGAAAGAAAGAAAGAAAGAAGTACAGCCTGGTGACAGACAGACAGATAGATGATAGTGTGGAGTCTTTGTAATAGGTTCCGGTAATCTCGTTTTTACCCTTCAGGTACGGAACCCTAAAAAGAAAGCTGAAGCGCTTGTATCGTGGTTTACTTCGGTGTTCTTTTTGATCGTTCGTTGATAGAAAAAATATAAACCAAGCAGAAGTTACAAATAAAAAAAAATTACAAGCAGAGTGGCCAATTTTTCACTATTTGGTCGCGTTATGTGTGTTATGTGTTCCTAAGTTAAGGTTTAAACTTATAATTGATTGAATCATTTTGAAGTTTTGGGTTTGAACTTTAGTGATATTTTGATCCGAGTGGAAGACACCCTTGCTCTAGGCAGACTGCTGCTGTCCGCCGTCAACGTGTTAAAATTATGGTCCCGTCTTTTAGGTGGCCTATAAACTCTGATTCTTCTGAAAGAAGGAAGGGTGCCATCATGACGCAAGACGCGGTTCACAGCCTCTTTGATCTTTGTTTGACTTCGGATCTCATACTTTCTTATCATTATTACTTTTATAAATAAAAACACGGGAGAGCCAGGCAGAGCCTGTACTATGGGTATCAGTAACTAACATACAAAAAGACTTGCATGCACCGAGACACAAAACAAACATCCATGTTCTTCACACAAATGTTCTTCCTGGGCGGGAATCAAACCCGCGACCTGCAGCTCAGAAGGCAGAGTTACTACCAACTGAGCTATGAGGCCAGTCCAAAAATAATGTTTTTGTACTCACTTCAAAATATAAAGCGTCTGCCAAACTAAACATAAATTAAATATTAAATAAACGGGTAATTTTTAACACGCTTTTATTAGTTTCACCTGTATGTATGTATGTATGTATGTATGTATGTATGTAACCGACTCCTTTGAGCTCGATTTTGCCCTACTTTGAACGATCAGATTTGATTCAAACTTTGCACACCTGTCAAAGGTCGATGACAATGCAATAATCCGATAAAAATATCCGATTATCCTAATTAGATTCGCCAGGATTAATTAATTTCTTTCCGCATCCTTTGCATGCGAGTAAGAGAGACAGAGCTAGTGCGCGAACTACGCATGCGTGCAGTTCCAGACTTGCTCTTTCGGCCACTCGATTCATCACAACCTTATAATATCATGTAGAGTGGTTACGGATTGAAAATTCCATACCCAAGCATTAATGTGACTGACTGTATATGTAAATAAGGTTACACCTCTGTGTCTCACTGTTTATATTGGCATCATAGAAATCTTGAATATGTGTTCTTAACCAAGATACAATCAGAACACATTTGTACATATTAAGGGCGATTGATAGTTAGCAAATCGAACTAAATAAACTAAAAAATTAAAAATAAATAATAGTTTAAAAAAACTAAAAAAACACGCTTTTACAGAAAATCCAACTAAAAAACAGTAAATAAAATTTAAATTTAGTTTCTGATGAATGGGGTCTTACCGTGGAGTGCAAAAAAAAATAATTAATCAATTTGATTAAGTACAGTGTAAAAAAAAATGAATGTACATTATTGTAAAAAAGCGTGGGGTGTATTTAAAGCGCTTTTTATTAAGATATTATATCATCGAAGTGATGACTCTTCTACTCATTATCTGTCAATAAAATGTTCATAACTATTGAAACTATGCACCCCACGCTTTTTTACAATAATGTACATTCATTTTTTTTTACACTGTACTTAATCAAATTGATTAATTTTTTTTTTTTGCACTCCACGGTAAGACCCCATTCATCAGAAACTAAATTTAAATTTTATTTACTGTTTTTTAGTTGGATTTTCTGTAAAAGCGTGTTTTTTTAGTTTTTTTTAACTATTATTTATTAAGCAAAGACAAACAGGTTTTCCAAGATATTTAATTTGTGAAGAGGATTAAAATAGAAACATCTTATAGTATAATAAATACAGTTTGAATTCGTATGTTATCCCGAAAAGGGGTAGCTCTACTTCCTAAAGTTGACATAAGTCTAATATTCTGTTCTAGGACTGTTAAAACTTTGTAGTATTTCATTGAAGAAATGGCATGTATAAGCTAGGCCATTAATTTTACTAAATGAAGCAGCCCTACAGCAGTTAATTTTATTAAACTTGCGTTTTGAAAAATGAAGTACTGCCTTAATTTTAGAATTGCCACACCCAAAGCAAAGATAAGCTTGAAGTTTTTTGAGAATAGATAATGAGTAAGTACGTATTTGTAAACGAGGTTCTCACAAATAGTGGATAACCATGGCCCAAATCACCATCACTTTCTGGATAACATATGAATACAAAAACTCATTATGTATTATATTATATTATTAACTCATTCTACATATATTAGGAATGTGCACTTGACCTTAACTATTGTCTCCTGCATTAGATTTCAACAGATTGAAAACAGGTGATGTATTTATTGATTAATTATTTTTTTCGCATTAATTATTTTTTCGCGAACGAGTACAAGACAATTGGAAAATTCTTAGTAAATCACGTGCATGCAATTTTTTTTGAGTGCGAGTATGCTTGTTCCATCTCAACTACGTACCAGCTGCGAAGAAACTTTGAATATAATAACACATAGGCTACTTTTTACCAGGGCGGGCGTAGCCTTGGCTACTTGGGCGTAGTTGCGGGCGGAAGCTAGTATTAAAAGATGTGTTACTGACAAAGAAACCTATATGGATAAAGGCCAAGCTGCCCATGTACGAAACTAGGGGCTATAATTCTAAAACTAAACTTTGTTTCTATTCTCATTGAAAATGCTAGGTCTCTGTGGGTAAGTCTGTGGATTTTTCATGGCTTCCTCAACATGCTTCCTGTTTATCCACCAGATCGGCTGCTGGTCGATTGGGAGGCTGTCCAAACGGTTGGCAGTGGCTCTGTCTCCATTCAGTTGTGGGGGGAGAGGGTCATCATCTCCAAACCTGCAAAGATAATTAACAAATTTTGTAGGAGCGGCACTCGTGTCGTGGTTTACTTCGGTGTTCTAAGCAGATCATCTTGGTTTAACAACACTCCGTTTATACGAAGAAGAGGAATAAAGAAGGATAAAAAGTATGGATCAGGAGGTAAAAGGAGTAAGGATCACACTAAGATCGCAATTCTTCCGTAATCTGTGTTTATATTAAGAAATAGACAGCATTGGACTTCCAGTTCCAGCAAGAATACAATTTTTACTTTGCCAATCAGAGGCAAGTTCTGATCATCTAAAACGTCACGTCTTCAAATTAAACGCATGTATATAATCAATCACACAAAATTACTAAAATTATGCTCACTTGTCGGATAAAGCAGAAACGACATTCGGATAGCCGATTGGCCGGAGACCAGCGTATGATGGCCGCTGGCAGAGACAGGGGGCGATTGCCAGGATAAGAAGAGCTGTGATTGACATCATGGTTTCTGTAAAGATGAATTTTTTTTTCCTTATAATAATTATTATCAACGATAAACCAATCATAAAATCAGAATTTTATAGTTAAAGTTGATTTATTTATTTATTCAATAGAATAGAGGTAGTTGGGGAATTTGCAGGAGATCTTTGCCTAGAAGTTGGACGATGCAGGTTGATTTAAAACCAATCATTAACATTCAATCGTACTTGAAATCGTATCTCATTGGTTATTGCAAACTAAATTACCATAAATAATCAATTCAAAATATCAGTCGTAGGTAAAAATATTATTACTATGGCCTATTTTCATAAAATAATAATCTTTGCCCTAGATTCTAAGGAGTAAAAATAGAATATTTAAAAAAAAAATATTAAAAATATAGGTTCATAATTTGACATCATAGGTTTACGATGTCGCTAGAATCTAGCTAAATTTTGCAGTACCTACCTAATGTATTGAAAAGTAACACCAATTGACCGAATTCTCAAAAAATATAATAATAAAAAATGCCTAAATCATTTTATTGAAAATAATTATCTCAAATGTACAATTTAAGGCGACTATACAGGTCAAGCCGCTCGCAGGTCAACTCGCTCGCAATATTCAACATTTTTGAAGACATAAAATCACTGAATGTAGTTATGCAAAATAGCAAACATTCACGGCCTAGAAAATAACAATACTTACAAAGGATCAGCAATAAATATATCATAATAATATCATTTTTATTCTATCACATTTTCTGACAACTGGTGCCAATGTGATCAATTTTGGTGCAAATTTTTTGGTAGGAAAAAGTGTTGTGTTCATCATGATATTCTTGCTTAACCTTTATATTGTTTTTTTGTAGGCCGTGAAGGTTTGCTATTTTGAATAACTACATTCAGTGATTTTGTATCTTCAAAAATGTTGAATAACGCGAACGAGAGGGAGTTTTGACAGGTTTATGATACGTTATTTGTTTATACTGAACCGATAAACAAACGTATTTCTATTTATAAACAATAACAATTAATTTTATCTTTAGTTAATTTTAATTGACTAATTTCATTCACCACCTGAATAAACCGTATGAAAGGAAGTGATGTAATGTTTTCCGGATGCATCAAAACAAAATGTTATCGTGAATTTGATTGCTCCATTTAAGTCATAAATTGTATTGTATATCTTAATGACCTCATCCCGATTTAATTCATATACTTAACAGCAAATAATTATATCAAATACAACCTGTAGACCTACCAAATTTCATAAAGATTGGATCAACGGTTCGAGAGTTATGCTCTCACAACAAACAAACTTACAACTTAACCTCTTTTAATAAGTACCTAATATAGATTAAGGTTTAAAATTACCTGAGTCACTGACTATCACTAATACAAAGGCAGCAAAATTGTAACAAAGAATATATTTTTTAAGGTTCTGCGTGCAATTAAGATTAGCTACACATTACAAAATGAGCGCAAATTCATTTATTTGATAGTAATTCCCATTACTAAATGAAAGCAAATTCATTTGATAATACTAACCATAAAAAACACCCACAGGCTCAAATTTAGGGTAAAACAATGAGGAAAAAGTTTTTTTGGGTCACTATGTTAGGTACATGTGGAAACCATGTAGGTCCGAGGTGAGTTTGAATTAGTATGATATCTCGAAAGCTTTTGATTTGGACCATGGTTGTCTACAAGTTATAAGAACCTTTGTTAAAAAATTGCCAACGTCGTCCTTACCTTATTTTTTATTTTATTTAATATGGGCCAGCTCTTGACCTCGAGGCTTGCATAGGCAAGGATGAGGTCTAATTTGTATTTTTTTTAAATGGACTGCGTTTTAGGATTTATTTTTTATGACTAGTAGCACTACCCGTATGTTCATTTAATGCCGTCATTACAGCACCACCCTGTATATAGATACTTATAGAACACCCATACACAGAACAAACAACCATGTTCACAACACATATTTTTGTCCTTGTCGGGAATCGAACCCGCGTCCTGCAGCGCAGAAGGCAAAGCTATTATCAACTGAGCTATAATGCCAGATTGTATTTGATCGTAAACCATCGCTCTAAATTAAAAGCATTTAGTTAAAGAAGCAACTTTTTCAGATTTTTTTGTACGAAAATTCACCTTTTTGTAATACAAAATTCACAACACGATTATACTTTTCAGTTATCACTGGTGGAATGTACTGCAAGGCAAAAATGATGCTAATTTATATAGTATTTTCTGCCCTCGCTATACAGGTCTCGTACAGGACAAACTTTATGCATTTGATATAGAGCTACAAACGAATGGAATAGATTGATTTTTAGTAAAGGTTTTTTGAATTAACCATAATATTTTGTATTTCTTTTGTAAGATAAAGAAATATTATCGATAACTCGAAAAATACTTAGCACATCAAAAGTATTTCTTTTGATGAGGTTGCTGGTAATTCTCATAATGAGTTATGCCTAGTTCTAAAACCTAAATAGCCTCCTTTTTGAAGTCGGTAATAAAAATAATAACTAATCCAAGGTACCTAAGTAGAAGAAGAAGAAAAAAAGATAACTGATCAAAGTTCATGATTGACCACTGGCAACTTACACAAATAATTACGTACATAATTACACTAACCAATGATTTTTTTTTTAATTAAATAAACTAAAAAATATATTAGAACTAAAAAGTTTTCGAATCTTTAGTAAAAGGGCCGTTAAATTAATTTAATAATCAAATAGAAAGAAAGGGCATATCAAACTTAGTACGAAAATAACAAAATCTAATTTTCGTCAAAATGCCATTAATACCTTTTTTATCCTAGAAGGTTCGTTATGTATATTCAAGGACACTAAGTCATAATTATCTGGACAATGGCACTGATTTGGGGAAGGCCTACGTTCAGCAGTAGACTGCTATTGGCATGATGATGATCATGATGATCAAAGGATATACAGATATCTGTCTATATCTGTAGCAATTATAATTCTACCTCAAGTGCATCACGACAGACGATTCCAGGGTATCCGCGCACGTCACAGCCATGCATCCTCGACATTGCATGAATCACGTAGCTTAAGAGGAGGTAGTGTTTTTGACTACAGTTTATAAAAGGGAAACCTAGTTGTTGTCTAAAAATCATTTACGTGATTTCCCCGGTACGTGCATGAGTCACGTAGTTTGAGAAAATTAGGTGTTTCGTAAGGAAACATGGTTGACATTTTTTTTAAATCATGTTATGCCGGCTTGTTCCCGCCAACTCCAAGAATTCTTCCCACAAACTCCAAAAGCTCTTAGGTACGTACCTATATGTACGTACATATACTACATACATACATATTACGTAGGTAGCGTTCTTTTTTCAATTTCTATTCCTACTAATATTGTAAATATGACAACCTCTGCAAATTTTCCATAAAGTTGACCAAAAAGGTGTTCTCTCGTTTTCTCTTTTCAGTAACACTGAAGAGGCAACAAGACACAACTTATAGGGAGAACTTTAAACAGAGATTGACGTTAAGACGTGCATTATCTTGTTGCATTGTCTCGTTACCGGTATTGATGTTTAGTAATTTCATGATTAACCCTAAATGTTATAAGAAATAAGCTACTGGCTCTAGGTTTTGCATGGTATCCTTGTCAAATCTGCGAAACAAAGGGTTCAACCACAAAATGTTGACCTCTGCCGATATATTCTGTCCACGAATCACTGCGGTTTGAATGTTTGATCGAAGGTAGTCATCACTTCATACAATACACGGTTAGTAACAATGCCATGAACTCACTTTAGTACAGTCAGTGACAGGATTTGATTAACCTTTTGTACGCATGTATCGATTTTTAAGTATAGATAGTTCAAGATTTTTATACGTTTTACAGGGCGTGGCGCGGCCACGTTGCTGTCCCAGACGAAGGTGGCGTAACGGGACGGTTTTTCGATATACTGGCAAGCGAATTCCCAACATCGGGATGTGTAGAATGAGGGAATATGCTGAGCCTTTGCCCTGCAGTGGGCTGAGTGACTTCAGTGGTAGATACCAAGGATTACCTAGGGAACAAATTGTCATTACATTAATAAATATTAATATTTTAAGATGGGTGATAAGATTAGGTTTGTAACTAATGCGAGTAGTTCTAGGGTAAACCGATTTTACAGTTTTTCTAGTCACCGTTTCGATATAAATTATTGATCACTATTAAAACTGTTCTATCCTCTCCGCTGTTATATTTACTGTCAAAACTGTTCTATCCCTCCGTTTCCATTATACCAACAATAACTAGACCATGTTTTAGAACAAGGTAAGTCTATTAACATGTTATATATAAACAAAGTCCGGCTTAGCGTATCATCAAGCATCCAGCTTTTTGCATCACCGACGTTGCAGCCCATTGGCAGTCAGGGGCTTTATATAATTGTGCCGGTGTTAGGTTGCGCTATGCTGTAATCAGCCGGCCACCAGCCAGAGCCCCGTTTGTTATCAGATTGCATCACAAGCAGGTAAGGTTGGCCTAGGTTCCGAAGATAGAGGACCCAGTGGATACAGCCCTTATTTAATAACATCGTAATTGGCCTTACAAAAATCTGTGAAAAGATGAACGATGCTCGACTAATGCCATGGATAATGACGAACAGTAACCGCTCTGACACTTTTCGTCAACTTTTAGCAATGGTTAACTTTGAGTAGCGATGTTTAAGTATGACGGTTGTTTCATAGTTTTAAAATCAATTACTCGTCTTGAGAATTTGTTTAATTTACATTATTTATTGACTAGTGTAAACGCACGGCTAGGATCGTACCTTTAACCTGTCGATCTTTACTTAAAACTTTCTCCTGACAGCGAATGAAATCATTTTGTGAACTTTGTTCGAGATTAATATTCCGTTTTAATCTAACTTTGAAGGTAAGTTGACTGAAAATTGCCTTACAAAGCGAGTTTTAGGTACTTGATGGGTTAAAAACATGTTTTCTTGCTTCATTTAGATACTTTATTGAGTTCAAGATAGGAAGGTATTTAGAAGTAGCTGTATTAATATTTATTTAGTGATATCAGAAATAAGTAGACACCTACCGCTAAGCTAAGAGTAACTACTCTATTTATAACTAATCGAAACTATCTATAACCTTATTCCTTACTTACTCCTGTTTTCGAATAGTTAACATAACAAGGATTTTCAGAAGGACATAGATACGCTGTGACTATTGTATTATAATTACTGTACAAATGTCACCACAACATTTAAACATTTGAAAAAAGAAACACTTCCGTTACAAACAATGTTGTCAATGGTGTCAATGTCATTCATTCTTTTGATTGGCTAAACCAACTGAGCCAATGATGTGGGTAAACGTCACCGGATTTTCCTGTCGAGTAACGGCATTCATAACTTTCTTTGAGTTTCTAAGCAGGAAAATATTGGAAAATATTAATTTTTGAACTGGGAAACTGCAAGTGTAACCGTGAATATGCGTTTTTATTGACAAAATGAGACCATGCGGGACTTATTTGTGATATATTTGTATTAATCATTGATCTTCCCTACATGACTCAGATCGATAAGTGCAATATTAACATCTACTCGATGCTTATACCTTATTATTTGTTTAAGATATTTGGCCCGTTTCATTGATTATATTTAAACTAAAAAAATATGCATAACAGTTTTAAAGCGATAAGTTGGTATTTCTACCGATAATAAAGGGGCCACACAATATTTTATATTTACCTAAAGGTCAAAGGTCAAACTAATAGGTGAAAATTAATAAAATTAAGTTTATTTTTAATTAATCTATTCAATGGAGCGACAAAATGCAAAACTGGAAGAAGTAGGTAGATTTTAAGTAAGCGAGCCTAACTAGTCGTGAATTTTTGAAATAAAGATTTATGAACATGGACATGGAGATAATAAATAATCAAGATTATGATTATGATAATTATAATTCATTCCTAAATATTCTTTGTATATTCATTATTATTATTTTATTTTCTCAATATTTTGCTGTATAGAATATAGCTGACTACCTGCCACAGTCTATTAGTTCTATTATATCTACTATGTAAGTAGAATAAAACGTTTACCTCTGGGTTATTTATTAAAATGATGAAAATAAATCAAACTATGATTTATTTCCAATTCTGTCAGTGAAAGCTAACTCTAAATTATTATTTTGGGATAAAAGAAAAGGCTAAAAGGGTCCCGCGACGACCCGTATCAAATGACGTTATGGCGAAAATCGGGACATAAACTACAGTCAGGGAGTCGACTATAGTGTTGTCTTATTTCTGCAAGTTCACTTTATTTGGGAATATTTCTTGTATTTTCTGTACACACTTCTTACCTTTCACGAGGCGACAGTGAGTGTAAAAACTGAGTCCCCTGACGCATCGCAAGAATTTGATATCAGCTTCGAAAAATTCCGCGAATAGGTAGGTATTTATTTATACTTACAAATGCAATTGGTAAGGTATCAATTCCGTGAAAACTGATATGAATGAACGAACGTTGATGATTGCAGTAATATTTTAATGTAAACAATTGGATCATGATCGTCATCATCATCATCATCAGCCAATAGCAGTCAACTGAAAGATATACGAGCCATGCTTGGAGTTTCTCTGAAGGATAGAATCCGCAACGAGACTATCCGACATAGAACTAAAGTTTTCGACATAGCTCAGAGAATTAGCAAGCTGATGTGGCAGTGGGCTGGCCATATCTGCCGAAGAACCGCCAACCGTCGGGGTAAACTTCTTCTTGAGTGGAGAACGCGGCTCGCCAAACGTAATGTAGGACATGCGTCCTACACTACGTTTGGCGAGCTCCGGCCAGGTGGAGTGACGATTTGCGAAAGGCTGCTGGTTTCTACCAACAGTGGACTGCTGATGATGATGATGATGAAAGATATACCAACAACAACAATAATAGCAGCCTATTCAGTCCATAATCCTCATAATCCCCACGCGGGGCATGCGGGTTGGAGATGGCACGGCACAGCTTCTCGCACCACAGACGCTGCTGCCAGTTGGCTTTCAGGGGATTTTGCTGAGCCAGTGTGAGGCTGCGCTATGCTACAATCAGCAGGCCACCAGAGCCCCGTTCGTTAGACAGCTGTGTGCAGCTGTTCAGCAGGTGAGGTTGGATTGGGTTCCAAAGATGGAGGTTGGAACCCCTTACACTCTGAAAATTAATGAGCGATATTTAAAAAAATCTTTCATCTGAGAAGTCCAGTTGAATTATTACTTCATTTCACTACACTTGTGTCTTTTTTCTAACAAAAGATGGCTAAAGCGCCATAAACTTTACGCAAAATAAATCAGAAAAACAGTAGAAAATAAAATTATACTAAAATGTTGTATTGAATGTGTACAGAATGTTGTTCCAGATGAAACAAAAATCCCGCCTCCTTAGCTCTAATGACGATAGTGATAATAATCTCTCAATCCCCTTGAAAATACACGTGCAATTTTCTTTTCCTGGATTACAATGGCCTATTCAGTCATGGAATTGGTGTGAATGATTTCATGGCAGACTGGAAACATGCAAAAGTACCTTTTACATTGTATTTCGGACACGTCATCAATTCACTCATTCGTAAAACGAATGACCGTTCATTCAATCAATCATGCAACACATTTGGTAAACGGGCTACCCCGAATTACTGGGCATTAATGGATATTGTGCCATCGATTTTCGATCTTTGACGTACAGTCTGCGAGAAAATGTAAGTGAGTTTACTTCATGGTTTACTTCATCGATTCCTTCGTTAGTTTTCATATATTGTGCTCAAGTATTACTACTATAGAAAGATATAAAGCTTTTTTAGAGTGCCCAATAAAGAGGTTGGATAAGAAAATGTAAGTCAATTTTTTTTAAATAAATTATTTGAATAGGATATTATCACGTAAACGGTGAAGCAAAATAATTATTCTGGAAAAACCACACGGAATGTAAGAAAAATTAACAGTGTGAGTCATCGTCGCAATATCTTATGTTTCTTTTCTTAGGCACGTACAAATGTGCATAGTGAATATGTAAAACTAATTAGTGATCAGCTACGGTTTTATTTTATGTACCTAGGTATTTTAAAGTTCTGGTAAATTTTAATAGTGAATAATGTTGTGTTCCTGCGGTGCGGTGATTAAAGTTGCCAGAGCTCAATGAAGAGGCGCTATGGGTAACTAATTTGTAAACCAACTGTCAATGCTCAATTCTTTTTTAAAAACAAAGCAATAACAGCAGCATTTCAATGAGGGCGTTTATGTTTTTTCCTTATTTTTAAAGTTTTTAAAAGGGTCATCAACGCGTATTTAATACCTCTTGATGTTATAGGCGATCATAGGCTACGGGATCCGTTTACCATCAGGACCGTATGCCTGCTTGCTAACTTAGTAGAGTAAAAAAGAAATTGTAACGCAGTCGAAAGATACGCCCGTTTATGCCACATAATTTTGACATTCTTTGTGACACACTTTCCATTGGCCTATAATCATTAAATCTATCTTTAAGCTCTTTATAGAACGAGTTGCTAAAGGAAAACTTCCTAAAAGCAAAAATTTGTAGTTACATCACAAAAATATGATTTTATACCAACAACTTAGTACGGAACCCTCAGTACATGAGTCCAACTCGCACATGGCTGTTTTTTATTATTTAGAAGTTATGAGCTAACTCTTTTTACCGATACTTGCGCTTATAAGTAAACAATACAGTGTCGTGTTCGGAACGTGTTATAAAAGATTTTTATCAATTTGCGCGGCTCATCTAATTGTGATTTATTGCTCTGACTCGGGGCCCTCAAGTTTTATTTTAATAATATTAATTTTATAATATGTGTTATAAAAGTAACTGAATGCTTGAGTACCCGAAGAAGAGAGAAGAGATTGTTGGATTGTGTCAAAATTCTTAATTCATTATTTCGAGAAAATCCTGGAACTAATTTATGCGGTTTTTGCAACTGAATTTACACCGTTTCCAACGCGATCAAGCTCGAAGTGAAATTGCAATAAGCACGGCTTGGTTTTTCTTCTACTGATTCCTTAGGCATATTAATAATTTGCATAACTGAAATTTTCTTATCCCAAGAGTTCTTAGTCGTCGAACTGAGGACAGGGCGCAATTGCGATCATTGGGCGAGGCCCAACAATAGATTGCTATAGTCTCAAATTGACGATGAGGATGTTACGTGACCAATTTTTTTTAACGATAAGACACCCATTTTATTTTCTTTATTGTTTTGTTCTAAATTATTATATTATATAATTTATATAATTTATATATATGTACGAGTAGGTACAATAAATAATTTCCATGTCAGAGGCCTTCGGGCGGCCTATAAAGTCAAAGTCAAAATTCATTTATTCAGTAGGAACTGTACACTTTGAAACTTTGAAACGGCCTTTTTTTTTTAATTTACCACCAATTCGTAACGCGACCAAACAGAGAACAATTGGCAAGAAACTCTGCTTGGCTTATATTTTTTTAACGTCATTTTTCTTAATAACTATTACATTGTTTTGGATGGATTTGGAAGCAGTTTCATTCCAAGCTTTTTTGTCATCTAAATAATCAGATATTTTATAATAAGCTTTATCACAGAGATTACGTTTAACAACATTTTTTAATTTATTTACAGATAGATTAATCACGACATTTGGGATTTTGTTAAAAAATCGTACACACATCCCTTTAAAAGATTGACTAACTTTATGGAGCCTCACAGTGGGAACAGCTCATAACCTATAAACTCCGACAACAGAGTTGGCTCCTAGCTCATACGAAGAAGAAGAAGATCCTCCCCACCCCTAATAAATAACCGTGTTTTTCGTTATAGTAATGATTTCAGCTATTAGTATCTTCTTTCTTTAGGCTCCTAATGTGATAGACATCTCGCAGGGGAATCTATTGGAAAAGGTTTGGACATTCCATTATCGGGTGGAGTAAAAATAACTAATGATATAGTAGATATTTTGTTACGAAAATGGAACTTATGAACAATTTGTTCCACATTTTCGTGGTTTCGACCAATAGTAACAGTATAATATAGCGATGTTTTCAACGAATAATTATTTATTTAAATTAATAAACTTAATAATACGTTACAAAATCTACATAGTGATCTCTGCCCCAAAGTTAAGGAAGGATTGATAATCACTGATTATAAAATTGTAAATTCATACTATTACTATATATATTATACATAGAAAACACCCATACCCAAGACAAATATTTGCAGATCATACAAACATTTGTCAAGCGGCGGGAAATGAACCAAAAAAAATGTCACCTAATATTCATAACCAATCGTTGTTTTATAACGGCTCGATAAAGTAAGTTTATCCTATCATTTAATGTAAATAAAAATTGTTGATATGATATTTTAATGCCATTTTAGGTAACTGAGGTAAATCAGTCTATAAATAGGACTGTTATGAATAGGACGGTGACTGTATAGAGCACCATCTCGATATATCGAATGGTTCCTACCTATAATAAGTTACTATCATTCAGATACCTACTTAGGTACTACGAGAGCAAATTAGCGGACGAAGGCTAGTTTAGAAATTCAATATTGTATATTCATATTATTCTTCACAAGATTTTTTCAATGCCTTTGATGTGAGAGCGTTCGATGAGTTACGATAAAAGCTTGCGATAAAAGCTTGCGACATATTTTTACAAAATACAACCCACAGTTGCCAATATCGTGAACAATGAGGTCAGTTGATGAGATTTAGATAAGTTGCCTGATTTTCCTTGAGTTTTCATAAAATTTTCGAAACAATGTGAAGAATATCCGAAGCCAGACCGTATAATAGGATTATGACGTGAAAGGTCAACTCTATTCTCTCCGTTGATTGATCAAGAAAGTTCGAACAGTGTTGCCGTTGTGATTTTTATCGCTAGAAGTAGGTAGCGCCTTTTTAATTTTACGGTAGTTTGGTTATAATTATTTTTAGTTCCTTGCAACTAATAACTATTGGTCAATGTCATAATTAAATTTACATTGATGAAAGTAGTATTATTGGTAGTAGTATTGGTCAATATCATAATGAAATTTACATTGATGAAAGTAGCCAACATTATTGATGAAAATTGTAGCGTTACAACGTTAAAGTTAACACTTTGCCGGGCCTTGGACATGATGTCCAAGGAGTTGGACCAGTGAGTAAAGCGTAGTTGTGTTTGCAGCATTCTAAGCGTTATACATTAATGACTAGTCTCACTATCATTTCATCATCCACACAACTACAATACGTGCAACATTAAAGCTTTATTTCTTCATTACCTTTGACTTTGACTTTGACGGAAGATGTGTACGCTTTTTCAATATCTATACAAAATCTCCACACACTTTGCATCAGATTTGCGCATTCGTTATAATAGTAATTATTAGGCTTTTGGCGTACCTATTACATTTATATTGTTGGTGTGTAAGTGTGTATAACTATTATTGTTTCCTAAATTGTAATGTCAGCTTATTATTTACAGGCATAACAAATACACCCATTATTTTTTTTGAACTAAGTACTTACAACACTTTTTATGTAAGAATTCGTATTTATACAAATCTTAAGTAGTTGAGTTGGCACCCCCGATTTGAGTGAACATGACTTTTCATTTACACGAGAATGGAATAATATGAGATTGGATCTGAGAATCTGAGCTGAAAGTACCTCATTTGAAATTTCTTTACGTTTCATTGAATTTCGAGAATTCTTGAAATAAAGATTGGTGAAATGTTACAAAAAGTGATAAAGTCTGGCCAGCTTATCTCTGCAGAACTGAGAAATGTGGAAATCTATGGTAAAAAAAAGCTTGTGGCTTATGTGTTAATCTAGGTCATAAGCTACGTATATTGCAAGTTTCATCCAAATCCGTTCAGCGGAAAAAACATACTCACACACACAAAAACTTTCGCATTTATTTATTTATGTATATAGTGTGATAACTAAACTGGTTATTTGGGTTATGTACCTACATTATGTATAATTATGCCAAAGAAAGATATTTCTAATTATTTTATTTTCAACCTCTAAAGAAAAGCAGTTAGGATGAAAGTTTATAGTAAGTTAAGTAAATCCCGACGCAGACAAAAAGGGAATTCAGGAATTGGAATACTTATATCTTATTTATATTAACTGAAGCATTACAGGATGTTTCCAGTCTTTTGAACTACCTTTTACCTTTAACCATTTTGGCTCAACCATATTTTCTTTTGTAAAAATTAACAAAATCCTGACAAAACCCTGACAAATATATAGTAGTTTCCACGATTTCGTCTTCATAGAAACTTCGTTTTGTCTGGTTATTTCTTAGATGGTATCGGTCTTAATGACATTTTCACCAGATAACTTCGAAGTGCGCTTTTAGGTGTTAAGTCTTAGCTTTATTATTAACCAATATTGTGGTGTAAGGGGTTCTAACTTCCATCTTAAGAACCAAGACAACCTCGCCTACCCGTGGTGCACCAACGAGGCTCTGGTGGCCGGCGTTGTAGTACAGCACAGCCTAACTCCTGGCACAGCTAAAACCCCAGACCACCGACGGGCAGCAATCCACGCGCCCAGCGTGGGGATTATGGACATATCCCCCTTGAATGTGGATGAAGTTTTTTGAGACAGAACTAAGTTAAAACCATATACGTATACTAGCATTTGTCCGTGGCTTCGCTCGCAAAAGGAGAATGCCTTCTGATGTATGGCGCTCGGTACCAAGACTAAAGTGAGTGCGTCAAAAGAATCTCCACTAAGTTTTTAGTCGATTCTACTGTCAAAATTATTAAAAATGAGGGTTATTGCCACACTTTACATCAATGTTGGTTGCCATAGTAACGTATATATCATTGGTGGCGTGCAGCGGAAACCAAATCAACTAAATATTTTTACTTGATTATTAATCCCGTCGATGTGTAAAACTAAAGAAAATATTAATGTAATTTATAAAATATAATACATTTTATGGGATACGTTTGGTTTTGACGCAATTGGAACAGGTTCTCGGCATTCTCCTTTGACCTATGTTATTCCGAGTCTTGAGTTACGTAAGTGTGAAATTTCATCTCAAGCTATTTAGTAGTTTTTATGTGAAGGAGCATCTAAGATTTTCCTATCAAAAACTTACGGCTATTTAAATATGTTTAGTAGGATACAATTTCGTACCAAATAACTAAAGTCAAAATATTATTATAGGAAAATAAATTCCGCTGGCAAAGATTTGCTATTCACTGAACTAACATTATTAAATTATATCATGAAATTTCATAAAGCCTTTGATTATTAAAGTTCAAAATTCTAAATTAATTTGCTCCATCTAAAGATAATTGTTCAATATTGAGTTATGGGAAATCAAAGGTGCTATTATGTTGTGTTTTATTTGTTTCCGCTGGTTTCATTAAACAGTCTAAGGGCTTACTTAATGATCCTCAAGTTCATAGTTGACGACCTCTGTGGCGTAGTGGACGAAGACCCGCCTGAGACGCAGAAGGTAGTAGTGGGTTCGATTTCCGTAACGAGATAAAATATTTGTATGATTTGCATTGACTTTTCTCGGGTATGTATAATGTGTATGTATTTACAAAAAAAAGTCATAATTATGGTTTTCTTAATCAAGTTCAGCTTAGTTTGGGGCTACATAATGATGTGTGACTTATTAGTGTCAAGCATTTTTTATTTATTATGAAAGATATACCTACGAGTAAGTACCTTATATTAAAATTAGGTAGGTAGTAGTAGAAGTAGAAGTAGGTATGCTAAAAAGTATCTATACTACCATCCTTTCCCTTTCCATCATTTCCTATCACCTTTCTCATGTTATCCGCAGGAGACTTTCTCAAGTCTCCTGCGGATAACAAACTTTGCTTTGAGTTCCTACGAAAAATATTGCTTTTATATACAATTCAAGTGGTTTTAGTGCAACTGATACGCCGAAAATCATCACTAACCTGTGGACTAGTGTGAGCTATCATCCAATTCCATTGAAGACCAGTTTACTGTCTAATCAACACACAGTCAACGAAACTCATCCAGTTCACCTCACATTTTAATCACACGGACAATCACACGGAACTTGCTGCAGTAATCGCGCAAGCGACACGTTTCTCACGGCGCTTACGACGTTTTGGTCGCCGGTTACAGCGCGCAGGCCGGCCGCTCCATCACTGGGTCATTTATTAGTGTGCAAAATCCACAAAGTTGCCTCGTGGGCATTTAATAGTGTGCGATTTTTGCCAACTGCTGTTTTTTTTTATATACAATTGTTTCGAGCAAACTTCTCAAAACACTTCGAGTCTTCAGTAAAACGAGATATTCACTCACACCATGACCGATCTTGCTTTGGAGTGGGGATGCTGTGCCCTAAATGACTCTGACGAAAATTTCGCCGTTTGTTCTACATGTAAGAAAGCGTTTCATTACGATTGCTTAGGAATCGATGTATCTTGTGATTCAGGCGAATGGAACTGTCCGATGTGTACCGGGAAAACTTCGAAGACTAAAAAAAACGACAGCACACCAGTGCGTCTCAATACTAATTCTGTTCGCGCGAATAAAAGGCAAGCAGTTCAATCACCGGAATCATCTGAGGTGTCTTTGACTGAAGCTGGTGTCCAGAAAATTGTACAAAGGGTCATGGAACAACAGTTTGACTCACTTTTGATCAAATTTAAATCGTCTATGAGATCACTGCTGGGCGAAGAACTTAAAACCGTACGTAGAGAAATAAAGGAAGTCAGAGACTCTGTTGATTTCATGAGTAAGCAATATGAGGACATTCTGAAAGAAAATGAAGTTATGAAGGTGTCAGTCAAAGAATTGGAGGAAAAAAACCATAATATGGCAGTCTCAATGAGAGACATGTCTTCCCGCATAAATGTTCTTGAGCAGCACGCACGGTCAAACAACGCCGAAATACAATGCGTCCCCGAAAAGAAAAATGAGAATCTTATAACTATAGTAACCCAACTTGGTAAAACTATTGGATGTGACATCAAGGAAGATCATATCTCTCATTGCACTCGAACAGCAAAATTCAACACTAACAGTAGTCGGTCCAAGTCAATAATAGTTCAATTCAGCAATCAGAAAGTCCGTGACTCATTCCTTGCGGCCTCTATCAACTTCAACAAACCAAAAGGCATTGTTGATAAACTGAATTCATCTCATCTGGGGCTTGGTGGAGCTAAAAGCCCGATATACATCACCGAACACTTAAGCCCAGCCAACAAAGCATTACACGCTGCAACCCGTCAAATGGCGAAAGAAAAGGGGTTCAAGTATGTCTGGATTAGGGGAGGTCGTATATTTACAAGAAAAAATGATGAGTCGGAGTTCAAACTGATAAGAGACATGGAGTCATTAGAAAAGCTTAAGTAATAATATTAATTAGCGATAAGTTCGATCCTATTGTTACAGTTATAAAATTCGCGTTAACCATTTATTATCAAAACACGCGTGGCTTGCGTACCAAATGCCAAGCCTTTTATTGTAACCTGGTTTGTTCAAACTTTGATATTATAGTTTTAACAGAAACATGGCTAAACAATAATGTTCTTACTGGTGAGCTTTTTGATAACAGATACATTGTATTCAGGCGCGATAGAGAATCGTCCAAACTATTTGACAAAAAAGATGGTGGCGGTGTACTAGTGGCAATTTCTAAAAGGTTCCTTGCTGTAAGAATGAACTCTTGGGAAAGTGAATGCGAAGACTTATGGGTAACTGTGGAGTTGAAATCTGGTTCTAAGCTAGCGATATGTGCTGTTTACCTACCACCTCCCGTGCAACAGTCTCATCTTGAACTTTTCTCAGACAAATTTAACTCAGTGACAGAGATGAACGATCATAGCACACTTTTGATTGGTGACTTTAATATGAGTAATATTGACTGGAGCCTTGTGTACAATCCCAATGGTCCACTTTCACACACAAAAGTATGCCAAGATTTTATTGATTTTACTTTTATTAACAACTTAAAGCAATTCAACACAACACCCAATGTGAAAAATAAGGTATTGGATTTGGTTCTCACTGATTTATCGTCCTGTGATGTAAATGCAGCCAGAGACATTCTATGTAAAGTGGATTCCTATCATCCTCCTCTTGAAATACATATTGACCCAAACTCCAAACCTAAATTAAAACCACTCAAACCAAAAAGATTTAATTTTTATAAAGCAGACTTTACTGCCATTAACATAGAGTTAGAAAAAATTAACTGGCATACTCTATTTTCAGAACTGAATGATGTAAATGAGATGTTGGATATATTATATGATGTCCTAATTAACTTAATCGAAAAACATGTGCCTAAAACCGTTCCAAAGAGCCAGTCTATTCCACCCTGGTTTAACAAATGCCTTCAAAGATCAATTAACGAAAAGAATAATACCAGAAGACGTTATAACATTTACAAAAATCCCATGGATAAGATATCTCTTCGAATCTGTACTAAGCGATGTGAGAAGCTTGCAACTAAATCGTATAATTCTTATATAAGACATACAGAAGATAATATATCAGTCAACCCTAAATTTTTCTGGTCTTTTATAAAAGCTAAACGTCAATTTGTCAGTAAATACCCTGCTTCTGTGTCGAATGGCAGCTGTACTGCTAACAATGGCCCAGAAATATGTAATATGTTTGGTTCGTTTTTTTCATCTGTCTATAGTCCGGCTAACCAACAAGAAAACGCTGTCAAGAAGTCCCCGTACTTGAATCAATTGTTCGCAAGTTCTGACAACTTGTCCATGGTCAATGTTGAATGGAAAGTAATTCACAAGTACCTATTGGGTTTGGATATCACTAAAGGGCCTGGTTCCGATGAAATACCTCCGCTGTTTGTCGTTAAATGTGCTGACCAGCTGGTAACCCCTCTATACTATATATTCAACAAGTCACTTCAATCCGGAATGTTTCCGAGGCGTTGGAAGCTGGCTAAAGTGGTACCTATTCACAAAGGCGACTCCGATAGTGATGTTAGTAATTATCGCCCTATCTCGATTCTTCCCGTCCTTGCCAAAGTCTTTGAAGCACTTATCTGTCCCCATATTCAGTACTATTTAAAAAAATATTTATCTGTCCACCAACACGGTTTCATCCCAGCCAGGTCTACAAGCACTAATCTGGTGGCTTTTGTAGAGAACATCATAAAAACAGTTGATTCTAACACCCAAATCGATGTCATATACGCTGATTTCAGTAAGGCGTTCGATAAAGTCTCTCATTATGTTCTAATACAGAAGCTTACGGCTTATGGCATTGCTGGCTCCTTCCTGGAGTGGTTAGGTTCGTATTTGATTGATCGCTCATTTTACGTAGTTGCAGATGGTTACAAATCTAACAATTTTTCAGTAACTTCAGGCGTGCCTCAAGGATCCCATTTGGGGCCTATCCTTTTTAATATATTCATTAACGATCTTCCTATGATTTTTGTGCACTCTATACCCTTTATGTTTGCTGACGATTTAAAGATAGCTAGAGTAATTAAATCTGAAGATGACGCTTTGTTACTGCAAGGAGATATAGACAAATTAATTGAATGGTGTTCATCTAATAATATGGAGTTAAATATTAAAAAATGCTTGCAAATATCTTTCACACGTAAACTGAGACCAATAAAATTTCAATACAGAATGATGGGCGTAGATTTGACTATAGCAGAAGTTGTTCGTGATTTGGGTGTTATACTCGATAGGAAAATAACTTTCCTTCCTCATTTGGACAACATTATTAAAAAAGCAAGTAAAACACTTGGTTTTGTTATCAGAAATATCAAACCTTTTAAAAAACCAAAAACTAAAATAATAATATACAACTCACTAGTACGAAGCGTTTTGGAGTACTGTAGTGTCGTATGGCGTCCCCATTACGCAACTCACACTTTAAGAATTGAACGGGTCCAAAAACGCTTTTTGAATCATCTGGCATATTCGGCGGGTATAGCTTACAAAACTAGGAGTTACAAGGGGCGTCTTCAGTTCTTCAAGATAGAATCAATGGAGAAACGACATACTATGTCGGATTTAGTGTTTCTTTACAAAGTACTACGTAGTAGCATTGACTGTCCCACGTTACTACAAATGTTCAACTTTAAGATCCCAAATAGATACCCCCGTAAACCCCTACCACCTCTATGCCCTCCGCTTCGAAAAACAGTATTAGGCTCTTATTCTCCGGTCTCAAGGCTTTGCAAGCTTTATAATAACAATTTTAATAGTCTTGACGTATTTGGCACAACATTCGTTAAATTTAAAAACCAGGCTCACCTAATTGTTTGATTCAATATAGTATAAGTTTAAATTTTATAAGTAGCTAGGAACCAGTTTAGGTTATTTCAATTTGCAGCATTTGTTATTATATTAAGCATGATGTGTTTACTGTCATAAATTGTACACTTAGTTCTTATTATATTGTATTATATTCCTCTGGATAAAGTAATTGTACTAGGTGACTTTAATATGCCTCTGGTCTCGTGGACTCCAAGTGATGACGGCATCTCTCTCTCTCCCAGTAACCTACAGGGATCGCACCAATTAGATTTACTGGATAGCCTTAACACCTGCAACCTGCTTCAATACAACTCTCATTTGAATTACAGTAACGGCCGTTTATTGGATTTAATTTTCTCAAATAATGATGTGACTGTCAGCTCTTGTGACAATCCTTTGGTACCTGAAGATCCCCACCACCGTTCTGTAATAATTCTTGCTAACTTCGTTCAATTACACACTATTAAGCCATTATCTTACACGAAATTTATGTATAACAATGGAGATTATCAGTCTATCTGTTCGGAACTTGATGCTGTTGATTGGCACTCTGCATTTGGCTGCAGGTCTCTGGAGGACGCAGTTTCTTTTATGTATACTACTATTTACAACCTGCGTAATAACTACATTACCTCTAAGACATTCACCCCATCCCGTAAGTATCCGTTGTGGTACAAGCGACCCTTAATTAAAATTTTAAAAGAAAAGTTTAAATATCATAAAAAATTTAAAATGTATGGTAACTTGTATGATCGTCACTCCTTCTTTATTTTAAGAGATCGGGCGCGTATATTAGAAAGTGAAATGTACAACACCTACATACATAACATAGAAACCTGTATAAAAAATAATCCCCGTGCTTTTTGGACATTCGTGAAGAGTAAGAATCAGTCAAATGCTTATCCGTCGGTGATGCAGTATGGCGACCGATCCTCTGACCTTGGCCAGGAGATAAGTAACATGTTCGGGGAATACTTTCATTCTACTTTTTTAAATGACACAACAAACTTACCGACCGACATACTATTTCAGAATGAAGGCCCGAGCTGCCAAACGTCTTCTTCTTCTTCTGATGTATGTACGATCGAGGTACTACCTGGACAGGTTCTTAAACTTTTCAAGTCCCTCGATCTAAGTAAATCTGCAGGGCCTGACAATATACCCGCAATTTTAATAGTAAAATGTGCTAAAAGCTTAGTTCTACCCATGTCTCTTCTCTACCGTCGTTCACTTGCTGAAGGCATAGTACCACATATCTGGAAGTCCGCTTTTATTACTCCTGTCCACAAAAAAGGTCCTAAAAATAGGGTTGAAAATTACAGACCGATTTCGAAATTATGTTTGTTTGCCAAAGTCCTAGAAAAAATTGTATACACTCAAATGTACTCTGCACTTAAACAAGATGTTTCCCCACATCAGCACGGGTTCTTAAGGGGTAGATCCACAACTTCAAATCTTTTACTGTGCTCAGAATTCATAACACATTATATGTCAGAGCCCTCTCAAGTAGACGTCATATATACTGACTATAGCAAATGCTTTGATCGGATCGACCACCTTATTCTTTTACAGAAACTTCAGCGGATAGGTATCAGGGGCAATTTATTTAGATGGTTCTCTTCGTACGTACGTAATCGTTGTCAGACAGTGGTGTTAAGCGGGTACTCTTCCACGCCTATGAGTATCCCTTCAGGAGTACCCCAGGGATCGCTATTGGGTCCACTGCTTTTTAATTTATTTGTTAATGACATTTCATCATGCTTTATTCACTCAAAAATTCTTTTGTATGCTGATGATATGAAAATTCTTTATCCAATTAAAAAGATCAGTGATGCGCTTTGCCTACAAGATGATCTGAATAGATTTAATGATTATTGTATTTTAAATAGATTAGATTTAAATGTGTCAAAATGTTATGTTTGCTCCTTTACTAGAAAACCAATACCATTAAGATACGATTACACGTTACAAAACTCGCATTTGTCACGAGTAAACTCGATTAAAGATTTAGGCGTGATTTTCGACAGTAAAGTTTTATTTGACGAGCATATTAATACCATAACTAATAAGGCATCCCGTGCGCTTGGTTTTATTTTAAGAATGTCATCGGAATTCGCGAGTATTAAAACCTTTAAGATCTTGTATTGCGCATACGTGCGCAGTCTCCTTGAATATGCGTCGCAGGTGTGGAACCCGCTTTATGAAATTCACTCCACACGCCTTGAAGGCATTCAAAAAAGATTTCTGCGTTATATACAATACCGAGCGAAAGTCTTTCTACCTGACTATATAGCAAGATGTCGAAAGTTTCATTTGCTTCCGCTGTATAAGCGTAGAGAAATAGCAGATTTGGCGTATCTCCTAAACATTGCAAATGGCTCGGTGGACTGTCCGGAGCTGCTAGGATCACTTGGGCTGCGCACAAATGTAGGTTCCATAAGAAAACCTAATACCCTTCATGTTCCTTTTGTCAAGACCAATTATAGGCAAAACGCTTTTATGATTAGGACGTGTGGCTCATTCAATACTTTGGTGAAGGCAGATGTTGACATTGATGTATTTAATACCTCAACTACTACACTTAAGCGAATTTTAAATAACGAATTCTTTTCTAATTAACTTGTTGTGTGCTCTATACTTTCTTGTTTCTTTTATAATAATTATGTGTTATTGCTATTTGTGGAAACTTTTAATTGGCCTTAAGTATGCATATGTGCTCCTCAGTGGGTGCTATGTAATATTCTGTGTTCTATTTTTTATACCTAGCTGTAAGTTTTCTTAAAATTCTAAAAATAAAATAAAATAAAATAAAATATGTGTTTTCTTTTCAGTGTAACAATTGTTGTAAACCAATAAATAAATAAAATAAATAAAATAAATTTTAGAGTAGGCTAATCAACAACTAAGTCACATGTTACTACTCGATCGCAGTTCACGACGTTCGAGTAGTACATACTTCACTACTCATAGGCCAATTTAACCATTATTTAACCTTTAAAGTACCTAAAACGACGAGAACTGACGAGCGACCCCCAACTCGCATGCCCAGCGTGAGAATTATGGGCATTCCATAAGTTTGTATCATGAGTGATTACTTTAAAAAGCGGGACAAATGTTTGCATGTTCTGCTGATATTTGTCTCGGATCTGAATGTTTTCTATGTATGATATGTATGTATTTACAAAAAAAATGTATCTATGTAGTATATCAATCATGTGGTTCCCATAATACAAGCTCTGCTTAGTTTGGGGGCTACATGATGCTGTGTGAAGATGTCCAGGATAATTTATTTATTTTATTTTTAAGAAAAATATATGATACTCCAAAGATTTTAATTTCAAACAACCCCATTATGAATACAGTTAAAAACGGTAAGTACAGTAAAAAAGGATTTCTATACCTCTTAGGTATACTTTAGTTATTTCAACCCGAAACACCACCAAATCCACTACTTATAAGGCTTTAAAACATACAGACAGAAAAAGTTGCAGCCATTCCGCTAGTCCTAACAGGATAATGTCGATAAGGATTGGCAGAATAACAGCGCTGACTTGTCTTCGGATTGCAAAGCATAATGTTAATTCGGGACCACAGCTGTAGCACATAGAACAACACTATTATAGGTTTTTGTACTAACCTATTATATAATATACTGTAATTTACTATTAACTTTTCATATCTAATAGTAGTTATGTAATTAGGGATTAAAATACTGTTATGCTTAATAAAAATGTTGTATATGTCTGCTTAGGTAGTAAATAAACGTTTGTCTATGTTTACATAATTATATTAATGTTCGTCTTTCGCGTACAAGTTGCCAAATGATTCAACACAACACCTTTTAGAAAGCTGTTGGCAAAATGGTAATTCCCTTTGCTAAATAAATACAATGAGGAATTAATTATTAATTTATGTGTGGCTTGAAGAAAGTAAGTGAGCACACAGTTTTTAACAAGTGCTATCAGCCATTCGTGTTGGATTTCAAGCCAGACTCCGGCTCTTTAACCGACTTCCGAAAAGGTGCAGGTTTTAAGTTAACATATTTATACCTTTTTTTAAAAACTATGTTTTGTTTCTAGAAGAAGAAGCTATAACAGATAGCCCACCTGATATTAAGTTCTCTATGCATCACTATGCAAGGTGACTATGCCGCGTATTTTCTATTTAATCACGGAAGAAATAAGGCATGGTGGGCGGTAGGAAAAGTACCTACCTGGTTAAGCCCAAGGAGTTTCGCTATACTGCTACCACGAAAACTTAACCACCAACTTGTAAAGATTCAAAAAAAACATTGGCGTTCTTTTTGTAGAACAATAAAAGAACTTTGATATTAGCGGTCACAATCCTTGCCAGACAGCAGTATTTACAAATATTTACGACACTATATACGTGATAGTCAATGTAACATGCTGTCGTACGGATACATTGAACGGACACCGCATTTTCATACATTTTCCCCTTGTCTCTTCCTAATTTGCTCATACGTCACGGGCGAGAGCTATCGTTTGGAACACAATAGCGTTTGGATGTTAGCCATGTTTTACAGCCGCTATGTAATTCTATTAAGAAAAACACCAACTTATTATTCGTAAATGTAAACGAAAAGCTTAGGCAAAATTATGAATAATGCCTACAAACATTCATTGTGGAATTTGTAAAATTAACGCCATTTGTACAGCAATCCTTAGGAAAATTTAGAAGTTTATTTTTTTTGCAAGTAATTTATTACTACGCATTTATTACACAGATATATCAATTTTATGAATAGTTTTCTGTAAGTTTTAAGTACTTAAAAGTACATAAAAAATCCTTCAAATGCTCATAAAAAATAAAAAATAGGATACGTTTAACACTCAATATTGGAAATTTGTTTTTATTTTCACACCACTAAATGTCACATTACATGTTTTTCTATTGTGTCTTGAAGCTTTTTTATTCGTAAATGCAAACGAAAAGCTTAGAAGAAAATTATGAATAATGCCAACAAAACATTCATTGTGGATTTTTTTAAATTAAAGCTATTTGTACAGCAATCTTTAGGATAATTGAGAAGTTTCTCATATTTTTATTCAAGTCATTTATCATCCCGGATTTATTACACAGTTATCTTAATTTTATGAATAGTTTTCCGTAAGTTATAAGTACTTTCAGTACACAAAAAATTGGAAATTTGTTTTTATTTTCACACTGCTAAATGTCACATTAACACGTTATTCTATTGTGTCTTGAAACTTGATTTTCTCCGTTTTCAAGTTCAGAGAACGAGCTTGAAGGAAACACTTTTTACCATAAAAAAAAATATATCTTGCATATTTTCAGTAAAGGTAAATTAACTCGCTAATACCTCAAAAAGCCTACTTCCTATAAAGATTACCTTTATTGTACAATTTTCACGGGTAATGTCTGCGGTTTTCTGTTTTCTTTTGAAATTGGGGAAAAATACAAAAAGGGTTACATAACAAAGATAATGGAAAAAGGAAATTAATTTTTATTTAATAATAATTTACAATATCCACGATTTTTTTATTCAATGAAGAGGACTGAGGACCGGGGTGTAAGGGGTTCCAATCTCCATCTTCTGAACCCAAGCCAACGATTGCAGAATAGCGCAGCTTACACCGGCATAACAGCTACTAGCAACATTCCCTGCCTGCCTACGGGCTGCTGCATCGGCGGTGCAAGAAGCTGTACCCTGTGATACCCATCCCGGATGCCCAGCATGAGAATTATGGACATAACCCCCTTCTTATTAGGAGCAACCTATAGCAGGCCACAATAACACAACACCAGCCTATATTATTTAATCCACTGCTGGAGATGTGAACACACAGTGCCTTGCCACCGGCCAAGCCGACCCTGCCGGCGGCACCGTAGAAGAAAAACTGGCAAATGGTAAAAACCCGCTTTGCTGCCGGCACTATGTGTAGAAGCCTTTATCTTCTTTTGGGTAGACTATATTTTTCAATGCCCACGTAGTATAACAATTAAGTAAAATTTACATAATAATTATGTTGTATTTATTTTGATAAATATACGTACCCCAATTTTAGGAACCTTATTTCAATTCGTATATAAACATCCGTGTCACAATAGTGAAGGAACACATTTTGTATCGACGCGTCGCTTTATACCTAATATTTTAAGAAACCAGTAGTTTCGCAGCGACACGTATTCTGCGAGTCAAATTCGGCGAGGTGGTGTGAGGATCTGCGAAAGGCTGCTGGTAGAAGTTGGATGCGTCGAGGACAGAGCGCAATGGCGCTCATTAGGGGAGGCCTATGTCCAGCAGTGGACTGCTAAAAGCTGATAATGATGATGATGACGTATTCTGCTGCTGCTGTCTGCAGCTACGGTAGAGTATCTCGATACCTTGACCTTCACCACGATTTGACCTCTAAAACTTTTCGATACCGTAAATATGTATACGATAATATCAATTGAAAGTAGTAAAAAGACCCCTTTGATGTTTCGGCGTATTTTAGCTCAGCTTCAGATTAATCAGAGAATACGGTTGGTCCCACCAGTGGGAATATTAGACCACCAACCAGACTGAACAAATGAAATAGCTGAGTATTTTAACCCTTATTAACTCCCGAAGGCTGTAAAAGCATCGTCTCTGGATAACCACAACGGAAGGTCGTTTCATCTAAAATTCAATATCTACATAGTATTACAAAATGTTTATCGTTATCTAGATAAACACGTAAAGCAAAATTGAAAATTTGTGCCCAAACCATCCGAATTATGTCTCTGTATTTGTTTTTATGATACATCTTCTAAATATATAGGTACTACCTAAAACAAAGTCGGTATAGTTAAATCATATATATAACTCAGTAACGGCTGAAACGATTTTCATGATCTTGAATTTTTTGGATTTGTTCCCGTCCCAAATAGCAGAATAACTTAATATAATATAATAGCAGAATAACTTATATATAATAACTTAATAGTTAGTTATTTGGGACGGGAACAAATCCAAAAAATTTAAGATCATGAAAATAAATTCAGCCGTTATTGAGTTATAAATGATGTAACTATACCGACTTTGTTTTAGGTAGTACCTACATATTTAGAAGATGTATCATAACAACAAACAGAGACATAATTCGAATGGTTTGGGCACAAATTTTCAACTTTTCCGATGTTTTAATAAACATCGCGCAATTTCGCGCAATTTAGCACTAGCGCCTTGGGCTTGGTATTGAGCGAAAATAAAATAAATTATTTATTTTTGTGTGACCTTTGCCCAGCAGTGGGACGAGAACGGTTAAATAAAAAATATAACAATATTCGGACACATAAATAGACTAATATCTATATTTTAGCAATTTAATAAATCTGCCTAGCCTTTATACCAAAATAAAAGTATTTCATCAAGGAACAACTCATTCAAGCATTAAAAACCGTTATATCTGAATATAATAATGGACTGGACTCTGCGGAAAAAGGATAAAGCTTACCAATAAAATATATCAAGTGTGTTCGAATTTTGCGTTTATTAAACACTTACTTTTGCTCGCGGCTCGGATCACGAGTAGCATATGGGCCTTTATAGTGGATTTCAAAGATAGTCGTCAAATACTTATTTGTCCATATCCTTAACGAGTCATACGCTTAATTTGTAAATTTCACTATCTGTCAAATCCTTCATATTTTAATCAAGTCAAAAGATTAATTTATCATTTTCGCGATTCGTCAATTCAATTAATCGTCAAAACGTATACACGTCAAAATAGTAGATTGTTTTACAAGGGACTAAACCATCCCATTATATACGACGTTGTTATACTTCAGAGCGTAGCGAGGGAGGATGACAAGACCGAGGATGATAAGACCGAGTTATAATGAGTGGTCTTGGCCCCAGTAAAACACTCTACTTTTCACTTCGATTGCAAGAAAATAAAACAATTCAAAATTAGACAATTTTCAGAAATTTTATTAAAAATTAATCAACCTTCATAAAACATCACCAAGACGGTTCTAATTAAAAAAAAAAGATTGACGGAGCACCAAGAAGTCGAGTTTTTATGTATGAGAACAAATGCTTTGTACGGGCTAATGATTTTAGACAAAAATTAAAAGAAAAAATACTTTTTAGCCCGAGGTATTAAACTCGAGTTTTAGGCCCGCTAAGCTACACTATTATGATACACTTTTTGAGCAAGAGAAGTGAAATAGTAGATTGTTTTACAAGGGACTAAACCATCCCATTATATACGAGGTTGTTATACTCCCAAGCGTAGCGTGGGAGGATGACAAGACCGAGTTATAATGGGTGGTTTTGGCCAGAGTAAAACACTCTACTTTTCACTTCGATTGCGAGAAAATAAAACAATTCAAAATTAGACAATTTTCAGAAGTTTTATTGAAAATTAATCAACCTTCATAAAACATCACCAAGACTTCTATTTTCAAAAAAAAGATTGACGGAGCACCAAGAAGTCGAGTTTTTATGTAAGAGAACGAATGCTTTGTACGGGCTGATGATTTTTGACAAAAATTAAAAAGAAAAAATACTTTTTAGCCCGAGGTATTAAACTCGAGTTTTAGGCCCGCTAAGCTACACTATTATGATGCACTTTTTGAGCAAGAGAAGTGAAAAAGTAATTTGTCTAGCCATTGTAAGATCGAACACTAAAATGCTTTTGATATAATAACAAGTAGGACTTTAAAAAAAACCGACTTCAAATAAATCACTCCTTACTTCCACGAGCGCCTCGAAAAAGTTATTCTAAAAGTATCTTATTTCCTTTCACCCAACTCGGTTTAGTGGTTTTCCTGTCATACAAACGGACAGAGTTATCGCGTTTTTAATATTATGGAAGTAGATATCAGTTTCCTTGAATAGTTTGGTGATAAATCATAATGAATGAAATCGAATAGAACGTTCTATTTTTACTATTTATTACCGTGCTGGAAAAGCCAAGCTGAATTTAGTTTGAATAATATCCAAATTTCAGACACTGTTGTTGGTTTGAATTGAATGAGGTCTTTGCTCTACAAGGTGATCTAAGTAGGTTACATCAATTTTCCTTTCTTGACGACTTGTGTGGCGAAGTGGGCGGCCTGCCCGAGACGCAGAAGGTTGCGGGATCGATTTCCGCCGCAAGACAAATACATTTATGTACCTACCTTTATTCTGTGGTATGATCTGCAAATATTTGTCTCGGGTATAGGTGTTTTATGAGTATATTATGTATGTATATTTGCAAAGAAAAATTATATAAATACCTAGTATATCAGATGTGTGGTTCTCATAACTACAAGCCCGGATTCTGCTTTTTAGTATATTTCGTAGTTATTGGGCGGTACAAAGGCTTCCGGTAAGGCTTTATTTTTTGTTTAAGAACGTTTTTTAGAGGTTTTTAGTTGTTTTATAGCATTTTTAGCATTGGGTCTTGTTTTAATAAAACTTGTGAAATCAGAGACAAACTAATAACATAACAACTGTTCACTAAGTATTTCTAAAATCTGTTAAAGCTTCGTTTGAAATATGAAAGTGCCATCATCTAAAGTTCTTGTAACTACCTTAGCTGGCACAGTATCATGCATATCCAATGAGTAAACTTTAATAGCTTCACGCTAATTTAACTAATAGCAAGTTTCTGGTGTAAGGGAGGTGAAGAGGCCACACGGTGCGTTGCGGCGCCGCAACCGACGCCATTGCGATACCGCATCGTGGCCCTACACAGCAAATCGCAGCCCGCAAGAAGGCCGGATGATGTGCACTATGCACATCACGCGATATCACAAACGCGATTTTGCCGCTGTGGCGCGCAAAAGCAAATTTTCGACTCCGCATCGCATGTGTGGGTATCTACAACAAGCACAAATGATGACGATGCAGCGCACTGTTTGGCCTTGCTTTACCTGTAACACATTAACGGTGAAGCCACAACACTGCGTTGCGACAACGCATCGTAGAAACTACGACGGAAGGGGTACGACGACGCGTTGTGCGCCGTCGTCGCAACTACCTATTGTGGCCGCACCTTAAGGGTTGTAGGTATTCAAGAACTACATTCGAAACTGAACGTTATATAAGCACAGTCTCGCTGCGGGAGAAATGTTTGCAAGACCACCTTCTTAGATAAGCAAAAATACAACTCCTGGGTTTTTTATCAGACAAAAAGCGGTCACGACTTCGAGCGTTCCTGGTTATCATTCTGTGTTCTATGCCATGGAATTCATGTACAAATTCGCCTGGTGCATACCGGATGTCTATGTGGCGTAATACTACACAATGAACACAGGACGCGAATACGCGACCGTAGTCAGTATTCATGCATCCGTTCAGGAATCACGGGTAAAAAAATCATAGTAACATTAATTATATTGTGCTGAAAGTGGCTGATTAAGTAATAGTTCGGATGCGTAAAGTCCTTGCCTTAGTATTTCATTAAATGTATAAAGTATCTACATAGTTTTTATGGCGCGTAAGTGATAAGCTGGCAGAAGGCCCGGTTGCAGTACAGTTGACTTGCTATCTCGTACTGCTGATGCCAAAAAATCTTCAGTTACACTGCATTATTTTGAAGTACTACACTGGTACTTTGCATTTTGTTTCATTTTATTGTTGCCCCGGAATTTATATTTACAGGATCAATTCTTCATTTCATCCAACTACAACAACTACACTAACCTATTCAGTCCTCTGCTGGACATAGGCCTCTCCTAAAAGAAGGTGGATATGCCTATTATCCCCACTCTGCGCGCCAGTGACGTAAAGCACTGCTTTATTCCTGTCATCATAATCATTATCAGCCTATAGCAGTCCACTGCTGGATATAAGCATTCCCCAATGGTCGTCATTGCGCCCTTTCCTAAGCTCGACGCATCCAGCTTCTATCAGCAGCCTTTGGCAGATCGTCAACCCACCTGGCCGGAGGACGTCTTACACTACGTTTGCCGAGCCGCGGTCTCCACTCAGGAACTCGTACTTTATTCTTTTGGTTAATATGATCTAGATAGATAGATAGGTAGATAGATATAGCATTTATTTCCAAGAATCACTATGTACAGATTGTGGTTTAAATTTGACATGCAGGTGACCTTAATAGATATACTTTAAACCATCTACCAGATGTAAGGCAGGTGCAGGTTTATATAAGTAACATAATACACAAAATAACATCGAAATAAAAATAAATAACTACAACATTACAAGAACCTACTTGCCTAACTATTTTTGCATCATCCGTGCATGTAAACAGTTTAGGCAGTGATTGACCTTGGAAAACTGGTTCTTGCTCAGCTATGTGCTGCATACCCTAGATATAGCGCTGATTTTCAGCAAGCACCTACTTGGTTGGTGACGCGCGGACGTTGGTCATATAGGGAATTAGAACCATTGTGTCGGGCCCCTACAAAGGTTACAAAAAGGCTACTTTAGAATGCCAAAATTTGTTGTTGTTTCCTTCAGCCCTACGACTTCCGTCTAGGAATCAATAATCAAAATAGTACTAACTATTACCGAGGGGGTGTGTAAGGGTGTATCAGTCAGCGTGTTATAATAATAATAATAAATAAATAAATAATGTTTGACACTATCACATAGCATCTACTATTGCTGTGTCATCTACGACTATCAATTCGACAGACGATGTCTGAATTGTAGTTCTTAGGGCATGCTGGTTTCCTCTTGATGTTTTTCTACAACGTTTGGAGCACGTGGTGGATAAACACAACAAAAAAAAAATCGAAACGAAAAATCCGTTGTTGCACCGGGATTCGAACCTACGACTTTGTTATGTATTTGTTTGTTATGTGTTTGTATCTCCGGATTTGTTATGTATAGTCGGGATACATCCGACTAGGCCACCACGGCTTGAGAAAACAAAAAAATACAACCGAAATGAGAACTTCCTACTTGTTTTCAAGACGGTTAAAAATGTAATAAAATAATGCTGGTGCATGGTCGCACTACGAATTGGCAACTTTATTCTCATCCTTATTCCCAGAATGATCGAGTAAGTACTGAGCTTTATTAGATTTGCCAAAGCCCTGAGTATTAGCTTTGAGTGGGTGTCTGGTCTGTGCAGAGAATAATGATAGTGGAAAGTCTATCGCTGTGCAAAACATTTCCTATTCCAAGGATGTCTACATTACTTTTCTATTTTCGTCTATTTTAGGTTCTGCACTTTGAGTGGGCCAATGGTGGGTGTATTGTTAAGCCTACGCTGTCTGTCTATCACACATGATCTAACACAGGTGTCACATCGGCGTCTGTCATAGTTTTACTTTGAATCATCATCATCATGAATCAGCATTCATCAGTCCTATATTAAACGTATGCCAATTCGCTCTATTTTTAACTGACTTCAAAAAAAGGAGGAGCATCTCAAATTGTCAGAATTCCCCACTCGAAGACGACTTGACCGATTTATAGATTTTTCTTGAAAGGCGATATTTCCCAGCTAGTCCCATTGTCATGAGATCTTGATCTTGATGATAAAGGGAAAACAAACACAAATCTAGAGAAGCATAAGTATTTGAAGTCGGTCTTAAGATTTTTGTATAAAATATTAACGTGTGAGTTTCACGTTTCCATTGATGCACAAGACAACAGTAGTTTCCAAGCACAGATAACACCTGAAAATCCTATTCACTTACATAGGTGGTACAAGGTGGATTCTTCGTATTGCCCGCATCGTTAGTTCGGATTTCTACAGTGTCAAAGAGCAGACACCTAGTTAATTTCGAGTACATAAGGGTGACTTTCCACCAAAGCCGTGAGATATCCGTAGTGATCGAGATAAACTATCTATAGCAGAGGTTTCAATTGGCGTGGCTAGGATAATGATACAATCTTAACAATGGAAAAGTAGCTATCACTTTTTGCTCAAAGGACGTCCAACTTCACCAGCAACATCAACCTATTCAATATACTGCTGGACATAAACCACGCTGGGCATGCGGGTTGGGGATCGCAGGGTACAGCTTCTTACAGCACCGACGTTGCTGAACGTCGGCGGCTAGGGGACATAGTTGTGTGCCAGTGTTAAGCTGCGCTATGACGCAATCAGCCAGCCTCCAGAACTCCGTTTCTTATACAGTGGGGTGCACCACGGACAGGTGAGGTTGGCTTAGGTTCCGAAGATTTCTACGGGGCCGTGGTAGAATCCTACCGGGACCCCAAGACCCCGGACCCCGTCAAGTTCAAGGAAGGAACACGGTGTATTTTTAGTCGGTAGGTCGCTGAGCTAGCGACAGCTAGTCGCCGGCGGAGAGCCCGACCTACCCCTTTTAACTCTCCCCGAGTTTGAGGACATGCGAACACCGAAAAAAAAGTTCTAAAAATTTGCTTGTTGGTTTCGTTGAAAAAACTAGCACAAGGTCGTGGTTGATGACATAAGCTTTGGGAAGCCTGGGAGCAATGAGTAAAGTCGGGCTGTAATCTTCTTCTTCGTATGAGTTAGCGGCCAACTCTGGAGTCGCAGTTCGGAGGCCGCCCGAGCGCCTCCGACATGGTTTAGCGACTGAAAAAGACGGGACCAATATCTTAACGTGGCTTCCTAATCCTTACACGAAAGCGCCCCGGGCGGAGTGTTGCTTAAGATGCTCTGCTAAGAACACCGAAATAAGCAACACCACGAGCGATGCACGTTTCAGATGATGATGATGATGATGATGATAATTTTGGTCATATATTGGATATCGGCGTGTCAACTGTCAATGCACATTTGTCTGTGTATAGACACACTAATCTGTGTTGAAGTCAGTAGCTCGAATTCTACCTTTCAGCCTTTATGTAGCGATGTGCAATTGAAAATGCTTTGTCTTTGGATACAACAGTTAACTATTGTCTGTTCGGTGCTGCAGTGTAGTTCGGATTTCTATTGTATTATGCAATGTACATTGAACATATGGGTATATTGGAAAGTTACTGAAACTCATAGGTAGGTAATGAAACAAAGTAAGAAGTAGTACCTAATACCTACTTATTATAATGGATAAAATTAAAATTATCGTAACATTACGAAACGTTTAATTGATTACATTATTGATAATATTCAATCGTATTGGAAAACTATTTGATGACAATTTTATATTTTCAAAAGTAAATTAGAAGAATCACAGAAAATGCTATACTTACAGTATTTCACTTGTTTTCAGAAAAATACGATTCGCGGTTGTAATATAATTCTCCCCTTGTTTTGAAGTGTCACCGACGAACCAAACAAAAGAGATTGGTTTCCCGCTTGGATTAGATCCAGAAATTGAGCCTTTTGTAATTTCATCCCAGGTTTCTCCGCCAGTTGGACACTCTCAGGAATGCAATTAGTCAGCATTTTAATTAAAAAGTAGATTTATATATATAAGTTTATTTGGTTCAATTTCAATAGCCTTTATTTAACTATCTTAATACTAGTTTTATTATCATAAAACAAGTAAAATCTTCAATATAGGTAACATAAATTATAGTTTGAAATCGGTAACATTGAGACTGTTTTGCTTTCCTCCCCCAGACAGTTCCAAAGTTCGCGATCACGAGCTTTACTTGTCCATATGCACAAGCTGTCTCTTTCTCTTTCCCTACTTTAGGGTACCATTCTGTGACATCTTTAGCCCAGTTTTATGTGGTTAATAATATATATTAGTTTATGAGTCATACAAAATCAACAACAGAATAGGTAGCTTTAAAATTAGGAATTTCTAAATAAGTAATTTTTTAGCATGTTCTAAAAAGTATTCGTGAACCGAGCCACATCATCCCCTAAGAATACTACATGACCACGACCGTTCTGTCAAGAGTGAAACGACTAAGAAACCACAGTAGGTACCTATATAGAACAAATAGATAGGTGGACCTAGCATTTACGAAAAAGTACATAACGAATGACCAATAAATTCAAAAACACGCTGACTGGAAATAGGTTGATAATAATTTATCATCACTAATAAATTGTATTGAGGCTTCGAATGCACTCGACAACGGAAGTGACGGTTCATTTGTTTTCATTAATTAAATAGGTGTTGAAAAGAGACATTGATTGCCCTTGGACTGGCAGTACGGATTTTATTGTTTGGAAAAATATTTTGTATTTTTGTGTCTATATTCGATGTCATGTTATTTTCAATTTTTTGTTCCTGGATAAAAATCCAACTTAGCCAACCATCTTTGGAACATATGCCAACTTCACCTGCCAAGTGCATACCCTGCTGTCTGTATATAAAACGGGGTTCTGGCGGCGTCTGACGCTTAACTAACACCAGCTCAGCCAGTTAAATCCCCTGGCCGCCGCGAAAAGCTGTGACCTGCGATTTACAAATCCTGGATGTTCAGCGTGGGGATTATGGGCATATAGGTAGGCCGATTTGTTCAGCTTTAGACTGAGTAGCCTGGTGTTGCAGCTAAGTAGGTTTGTTCAAAACGATCACTCTTTTGTACTTGAACGTGAGTAGGTTGACATTATTATAGTATTTTTATTAGTTTGTAATGAAGTTATCTTTGTAGGCCTACTAATTATTTACATGTCCTGTTGCTAAGAAGACTGTCACAGATTAACTAATAGTATCTCTATAATATCTTGTATTATCTCTCAACTACTTAACTTCGTTACAATAATGTTTGTAGATTTTTTAGTTACTTATATTTAGATTTTTATAAGATTTTTATAAGTATTAGGTAGGTACTTACAATTTTTTTATTTTTTCAGTTCTTTAAAATCATAATTGTTAAAATGAAGTACGGAGAAATGAACCTCCTTTTACATTTACATAAGAAAAATTACACATTGTTTATATTATAAATAAATAAAAACAAGACTGGTTAAGTGCGAGTTGACTCGTCCACTCGCCCGGTATGGTAATTCTTTGGACAATTTTGATAATAAAATCAAAACCGAGCATAGTATAAAAAAATAAAAAACTGCTTTAAACTGGGCTAATTGACCTCTTTCATATGATATGCCATTCAACCTTTTTGAAATTTTGACGTTTCTTATTTTGGACCTTTTGGGGATGAAAATGACAATATTTTTTACTGGCAATCTTATTCAGTAAGTGCATTTTAAATCTGTACCAAATTTCAAGTCGGTAGCTTATGAAGATCCTGAAATAATCAGCTGTGACAGACGGACGGACGGACGGACAAAGCGGCACCATAAGGGTTCGTTCGACCGGTACCCTAAAAAGGTACTAGCAGTAATGTAGCAGTAGTCCATGATTTCTGGTCAACGATCACCATTTTAACATCATATCTTTATCATTCAAGTTGTGGATTTCATCAAGATGGCGTATTAGCGTATTTTGTTTATATTTTATTTTTATTGTAAAGTTGATTTCGAAGTTATGCCTTCCATCTAATTATTATTTCTGTCATTTTAAACTGACATCAGGGTGCCTAGTGCGAGTTTTTTACCAGCTCGATCGCGTTTGCGTTTACGCCAATTTATATGGAATCGAGGTAGCGCCATCTAGTGAAAAACGCGTGGCACTGACTTCTTTCCATACAAATTTCCGTAAACGCAAACGCGATCGAGCTGTTAAAAAAAACTCGCACTAGGCACCCAGTTACCGGCACAAAGTTAGCATTAAGTCGTCGGTAATCTCAACTACATGAGTCAATTAGCAATTTGTGTTTTAAAAATCGTTATAATTCAAAAATGACTGTTAATTCAATAAATTTATGAATTAAACTACAAAAATGTTAAAAGAATCTTTAGTCAGTGGAGTGACAATCTGCGAAAGGTTGCTGGTAGAAACTGGATGCGTCGAGCTCAGGACAGGGCGCAATGGCGCTCATTAGGGGACGCATAAGTCCAACAATGGATGATGATCATGATGATGATAATGTTGTTGTTTAGTCAGAAATTTGATTGTTATAGAATTATAGCAGTTTGAAAAATCTGAATTGTCAATAAACTATTTTATTGACAACGCGAGGCTGGTCTACCTTTTCCCTATCCCTTAGTGAATACTTTTACTCGTAAGGCTGGATAGTACCTACCTTTTCTCAGTCTAACTAAACCCCTTTCACAGCACTAATAAAACTCAGTGTTAGTACTATTTTATTACCAAGTACGATGTAGTCTATGTGTCTAGTTATTACCCCCTTTAAGGCGTAATAAACTAAAATGTAACATAAAAGTAAGCTATTTCAATGTAGAAATAACAATTTTTATTCGTCAGGTATTTTATAAGGTACTAGTAATATTTACATATTAAAATATAATATAATATAAATATAAACATACTAAACACATACTAAAGTATGTTACGCTGCGTGTCGCATCGCAGTGCTAGTCCTGCAGTATGTGTGCCGTTGTGTTTTCAGCACTCAAAGCCATTATAATATGCAGTTGTGATCCTTGAACTTCGAGATTGTATAGGTTTGCTATACCCTAACAGGGTTCATGTTGAAACTTAACTATACATAGAATTCAAGACCTCTCTAAACAACATGTACGCAATAAACGATTTGAGATTTGAGATTTGGTAGTCTATAGCCACAAAAAGGTGAAAAAAATCCTCACAAACACTATACCAGCCTATATCAGTCCACTGCTAGATAAGCTGGCCTCCCCTAATAAAGGGGGATATGTCCATAATCCCCACGCGGGCATGCGGGTTGGGCTCCCAAGGCAAACAGAAAAACTTTTCGCACCGCCGAGGCTGCTGCCCGTCGGTGGCCAGGGGATTTAGCTGTGCCGGTGTTTGGCTCAGCCGGCCTCCGGAGCCCCGAGGGCTTACCACGGGTTTTGATAGTTTTCGAAAACTTTTTAGGTTTTGGTATCTTTCCATACATTTTCGTACAGCGCCTCTAGGGAAACGTGCATGAACTACGAAAATGTATGGAAAGATCAGTGTTGCCGTTTTTTATTTGGAGAAAATGCTAAAACATGTTGCAAAAAATGCTAAATAACTTTTAAAAATTCTAAATAAAATGCTAAAATCTATATTTTTCTTTTGAATTCCTTAGGAATTTTGAATTTTTAGGTAACGTACAAAAAAATGTTAATCATAAAAATATGCTAAATGCGAATTTTTCAAGCTAACAGACCCGAAAATATGCTAAAGGAGAAAGACGTCTGATGTATGGCACTCGGTACCAAGACTAAAGTGAGTGCGTCAAAAAAATATCCAATAAGTTTTTAGTCGATTCTTCTGTCAAAATAATTAAAAATGAGGATTATTGCCATAGTAACACTTTACATCAATATTTATTGCCATAGCAACGTATATATCATTGGTTGTTGTAGTCTAATGGCGGCGTGCAACGGAAACCAAATCAACAAAATATTTTTTTACTTGATTATTAATCGAGTCGGTGTGTAAAACTAAAGAAAATGTTAATGTCATTAATAAAATATAATCAATTTTATGGGATACGTTCGGTTTTGACGCAATTGGTACGGGTTCTCGGCATTCTCCTTTAGCATTAAAAATGCTAAAATAGCAACATTGGGAAAGATACTGAAACTTATAAAGTTTTCGAAAACTATCAAAACTCGTGGTAAGCCCTCCGTTTGTTAGTTAGCAAGGTGCACCACGAGCAGGTTAGATTGGCTTGGGTTCCGAAGATGGGGGTTGGGACCTCTTACGCTCCAGAAAAAAAGACTGCCGACACTATTGAAGCGACTTTATGCAAAGTGGCTTATTTGATATTTTTGTAGGTCAACGACGCTCAGACGATTTTTTACAGTTTTCACTGTTGTGATTCTATTGAGTGGTAAGTAAGTCATTTAATTATGTAAGTGAGTAAGGATATTTCGATGTCCTTAAATTATCATTTGACATTTGACATTTTACATTACAGTCATATAATAGTAGAAAAACTAAGAAAAATAATTCCGAGACGCCTTTTGAGTTCAACTGTATTTATGTATAAAAAAAATTAGACCGTATAAACCTAATTTCTTGGAGTTCATGGGAACCAATGTTTTGAACCAAGAACCAAGGAATTTGTAATTTTAAGAACAATGGTTTTGAAGTTGGTGTGAACAACCCTACGTTTTGTGCAAGCCTTGTTATATTTTGCGTTAAAACAACATAGGCGAAGTGGGAGTTTAATTATGTACTTTGCATGTATGTACCTACACTTTTAAGTTTTCACCCAATTAAAGCCTTACCCACGGCCGTGTTACTTACGGTCAAGTACAAGTCTCCGTTCACATTAAAATGAACTCTGACTGTAGGTAATTTGGTAAATTTCAATAAGAAATAAAAACATTTTATTTTTAGAAAATGATAACTCATAGCTACAGCATTCCAGTAACTACCAATTTCAAGTATTAAGAATGTGTATCAATGAGCATGGAAGCATCTATCAATGCACTTTTTTATGGCAGTGGTAATCACGGATTTTCTGCTTCGCCCATTCGTCAAACACATTTTTTATAATTTTGTATGGATTGTTTGGTCTATTGGTCTACTTGTTCTGTGCTATATCTCCACTCCTTTAAATCCGTGCCAGGACATAGTATAGCTAAAAGCAGATTTTAATTTTTTTTGAGAAATTTATCAAATGGATGGCTACGTTAGTTCTTAAAATATAGAAACCAGCCACTACATAGCTTAGGTTGAAGAAAGCCTAGAGCAATAATGGTAACTTCTTGCAAGCAAAAAACTTTTGCATCTAGATGATTCACACATCGTCAAGTGCTTATTTTTAATTCTGACCGCTGTTGTATCTGGGCTGTGGCTGGTGTGTGTTGTGTGTGTGTGTGTGTGTGTGTGTGTGTGTGTGTACACCTATACCATCCCCTCAGCCTAGTCGGCCTTACCCACCGAAAAGAAAATATGGTCGATACGAGCGAAGCTGCCTAAGATGTTTTCGATTTTTCAGCAGAAAAACAGCGTCTACTGGTAATGCAGTGGTTCAATGCTGAGTCGGGGCCTATTTGCTGCTGTAGCACACAATACATAATGAGGTGTTATTGTATACGTAATATAATTGTAGTTTTAAATATACTAGTCAGTGTGCTAAATACATTAAAATATGTATTAAGAGCTGGTTCGTATGTACTTGAAATAAAGAAAAAATATCCTAAATATATTTAAAGGATTCGCAAACTACGCAAACTACTAAAGAATTACTTTAGTAGTTTGCGTAGTGCAGCAGGTAGCGTATTCATATAAATATAAAAATATGTACCTATATTTTTATGTTATTCTCGCCGTTTAGAGCAACTCAAGAGAAACAGTTCTGAGTGAAAACGAAACGATTGCACAACATATACTACATAGGAGGATGTGGTAGATGGAAGTAGGAATTCCTATGTAAAAGTAACGTTCTAGATAGATAAAACTGATATTCTAAATTGAAGTGAGGTTCTGTAGATTGAAGTGACGTTTTTGGTCTAAGTTAACGTCGTCGTAAGCGCAAGTGATGTCCAAATTAAAAGGGACAGTGGTGGGTTTCAAAATTAATAAACTTCTTCAAAATCAATATTCTTGATAATCATGCAAATTGGTGACCATGACTTGTTCCTTGTAGATATTCTTCATGGCATGGTTTTGGCAGAACTCGAGGGGAACTTCCACGTAACCTTAAAAATGGATAGTTAAGTTAGAACATGAAATTACAGGCCTATGTATGAGGCTTAACAACTGCATGCATCAAGGGGCGTTTGCATCGTTGGGCGCGTTCCAAAAATGCGTTACCTACAAAGCAATGCTTTGTTATAAGTTACTGTAACGCACGTCTATGGATCCGACGGAAGATCAGCGTTGTATTCTCAAATACAACTTCATGCTGAGTCGGACCCCAATTTGTAGCGACGCGACGCCGCGATCACATTATTGTAATTGTTATCATTTATCAGGCTTTTGAGAGACACACATTTTTAAGTTTTTCTTATTTAGGTTAGATTTTTAGGTTGTTTATGTCTTAATAAGTTAAGCTAGATTATTATATTTTTATTTTGTTTTTATAAAATCTAAAATGTATTGTGTCTCTTATTAAGTATCGCTACAAATAAAACGTTATTATTCTTATTATTTATAAGCAATGGTTTGCCACTTAACATCGGGTGGACCATGTACTAGTTCCATCTTCAGGTATCATAAAAAACACAGGTACCATAACTTTACTCGCAAGGCATTCACGTAATATTTTATAAAAAAAATCAAGCACAAATATCATTAATTTTAAAAGACAACCAGTAGAATACAATTGAAATAGTTTATTCCATGAAGTATGTCATACAAGATCTGATTTTTTAACCTACTTCAAAAAGGAGGAGGCTCTTTATTCGTTTTGTTTTTTATAGTCTCACATACTCGCACTCACATAGAGCTGTAGAGGTACTACTGGAATCAGTCTGAGCTTACAAATATTCACGAATTCAGAATTTCATAGGCTGATTCAACGTTCGGTATTCAAAATGAATTTTCATTTGATATTATAGTACATACATCACCTAATAACTAAGAAACTCCCATGTCTTTCTCAATCTATATATATAAAAGAGAACTATCCTCACTCACTCACTGACACACTCATCACGAAATCTCAGAAACTACAGGGCCTAGAGGTTTGAAATTTGGCACAAGTATTCTTTGTAGGGTGTAGGCGCTCACTAAGAAACGGTTTTTGGAAATTCAACCCCTAAGAGGGTGAAAAGGGGTAAAAATGTTTGTATGAAAAATCGTATTCCTTGAACTTAGAAACTTGAAACCTGGGACATGTATTATTCCATACAATCAATAAAGATTAGTGTCGTTGAAAATTTGAAAAAGTCCTCGAGGGGGTTGCAATGGGGTGGTAAAATTTGTATGGGAAAATCTTAACGCGTGGTGTGATTTTCTTGAAACTTCGTCAGAACACTTTGAATATGAAATAATAAAAGACCGCATACAAGGTTTTGAAAAAAATACCTTATTGGAGGGTAATCTATACATATAAAATCCTTTGTCCTGAATGACTGACGGATCAACTCACAGCCTAAACCGCTGATCGTAGAAACCTGAAACTGGGAGGGTATGTTCTTTGTATGACGTAAGCATCCGGTAAGAAAGGATTTTCCGAAATTCCACCCCCCAAGGGGGTGAAAAACTGCGGCAAAGTTTGCATGGGACAACGTGATTCCTTGGTCCAATCTACTTCAAATTTTGCATAAACATTCTTTAGCAGAATCGATGGAAGACGTGTTTCGTATTTTATTGAAACTCATCGACTAAAGGGGTTAAAAAGGTATAGAAAGCTATTTTAGGGGTGATTTGCATCGAGGTTGATATCAATACTCCTTAGTGATATATGTTATGCCACTTTATTTTGACACTGTCGTGTTTGAAAACTTATTCCAAATTTATTCAAAAACGTTGTTCTCACATAAAGGCTCCTACACACAGGTGCGTGGGCCTAGGTACGTTATTATCGGCGATAATATCAGACAACAGAATATATCGCAATATCGCATGCGTAAATATTGAAAATGTTAAAGTTTTTCTGATCGAGTATAGTGCCCCGATTAATGAAATTCTGACATTTGTTTGTAGTTTCACAGATATGAGAGGGGTTGTTGTATATTTGCCACATTCGTCACATTTTTGAAACTCCATACATTGAAAGTAAATTCGTCACATGCATTAAAAAAGATGTGTAGTTGATTATAGTGATCAGTCATAATTATCTCAGTATTTGCGTCTGCCGGAGGGCTTCAAAGTGCAATTTGAATTTCCAAAAACGGATGGTAACTTTTTGAGATTTTCCCAAATTTGTAAAAATTCAACAATTTTGCTGGATCGAGAATTTCCAAATTACTTTTTTTGAGCTCGCTATTCAAGAAACGAAAAAAAAAATCCCGAGATTGAATTAAGCTACAACTTGAGCCATCTTAGGAGGCAGACGGACAAAAACTGTAGGCAGTAGAAGGGCCTTTACGCGCAAAGCCACTCTGCGCTCCGTTCAATTTTTCGTCTTTACATTATAGTCAAATTTTATCGTGTGCTTTATTTCTAAATTACATTTTCAATGACTTTGATAGTTGCGCGTAGTGTGAGATCTGTAGAATTTTAGTACATTATGTATTAGGACAGCTACAAAGTTACATGCTGCTGCGATAACGCAATTATGTGCAAAGAATTGGAACGCATTATCGCAATAACGCATGCAATATTATCGCTCATAATGACACACCTGTGTGGGGGAGCCTTAAAAGCTTGGTGCAATGCGATACTCTTTAAAATTAGAATGTCAAATAAAAAATAATATTTAAATCGGATTAGAATTCGAAATTTCGATTTCATTCATTTGTATTGGATATAGCAAGTTTTTTTTTTTCATAAAGACTTGAGATTTTTCACAGAGACTATAACGAAAATAAATAAACACCTAAAGCGCTGAAGGTTCTTCAGGTCCCACCCATGGGACCTTGGGAGAAGGACTTGCTGCTTTTTGTAGCGAAAATGAAACTTAAAGAGGGTGATTTATGTGATGAAAGTTTGCATGGGTAACCAATCATAATCAAGAGTTAGGCATATAACAATTCATCATACCTATACCGGCTGTTATCTTGGCGACGGGTTGCCAACGGAAACAGGAACTAAAAAAGGAGTGAGAGCGGGAACGGGAACAGGTACCTACATATAACTACATTACGGGGTAGGTAATGTAGTAATATGTAGGTACTTTTTATTCCATTCATATTTAGGGTTTCGTGTCAACTTACCGGGCTTGGGAAACATTTCACATGAAAGGACATACGTAAAAAAAGAGTATAAACGCAAACGAAGTTGCGAGCGGGTCAGCTAGTATAGTTATAATGCTAGTGAACACACAAATTTTCGCATTTGAGAATCCACTAAAATTGTGATTATATTAGTGTCGACTCTATTGTTCACTTTTCTAAACTTAACTAAATTTGGCAATTTTAAAGTTATAGCTATCCTTGTCATTTACACCTAAAAGAAAGGGATAGTATCACTTTTAGGAATGTCAAATTAATTTTAGTATAGGAAAATGTACAACAGAATCAACACCATTGTTTAGTAATAAGAATTTACCTGAAAAGTCATCACCACCTCTGCAGTTGACCATGTCCAAATAGCATCCGTTGTTGAATGTCCTGTACATATATGATCTGAACTTGGATGCTCCACACACGGGCCGGTAGTGGTTGGGGCAGAATACGGGACACGATTCTCCATACAATCTTCGTGCTGAACTCTGGCTATTAATGCAGTACTTTAGTGGGGTTTGGATAAGTTCTGAAATTTTTTAGAGAAACTCAAACTCAAACTTCATTTATTCAGTAGGAACTGTATAGTACACTTTTTTGAAGAGGATTGGAGCCAGTGAATTCTGTAAAAACTGTTTTTACCGACACGTAGGTATTCGTATTATCGATTTAAAGGGATGAAGTATTTATGTTCTCTAGGCCTAGACCTCGAAAAGCTCACAGAAAACAATTTACATACTATCTACGCGTTGTATTAAGCATACTAACATTGATAAAGACCTAGCTAACATCCATCTTCATCAAACTTCGTTCTAAGCGTTCAATGGAATAAAAATCTTATTTTATAGGTTACGGATTATATCATAATAATAACTAGAAGATCATGAAAATTAAAACGAAAACCCTGATTTATAAACATTGTTTTACTGGGTATTTTCAAATGATGAACAATTGATTGATATGTAGTAGAATAGAAAACTTTTTCTTGTACCCGCATAAAATTAACCTTAGATAACATAGATATTATATAGGTAGATAGAAAATAAAGATTTATGCCATCTAGCTCCTTGTTGTAAAAATGCATATTCTTTTGAGAGTAGGTATTCACACCCAGATTTGGTATCGATCGGATAATCGGACAGGCGGACAATGAAAACCACTCTTTTCGCAAGAGGAATTTCATTATGCACAGATTCAATATTTTATTTCAACGTTAGAACGGAAACTATGTATTCTTTAACAGTTATACTTACTATTAAAGTTTATTGGGATTTTATTGATAGTAACTTTATTTTTTCTCTAAGGAATGCCCACATAGTACGAAAATACTTGGTACTTTGGTACGTAATTTTCGAAACTGATTGACGAACAACTCCAATCGATGTCAGCATAAGTACCTAAATATTTTTTTTCGATTCGTTTTTCAATAAATAAAAACCACTCTCCAGGAGAGTTTCGAGAACAATTGATTGGTCTGTGGTGTTAGAGCTAAGTTGAATAAGCCAATTGGACAAGTGATGTGATGTTGTTATAAATTCCCATTATTATTATGATACTAGGCTTACGGATACTCATCATCATCAACAACTTACAGCAGTCCACTGCTGGACGTAGCTCTCACACGATACGACATTGAGCCCGATCCTCGGCTTTTCTCATCCACTGTCTGCCAGCTACATTACGCAGGCCGTCATTCTATCTAGCCAATGGGCGTCTTAGGCTACACTACACTTAGCTAACAGGGTCTCCATTCCAATACCAGTTTGATGTCGGTACCCAATTATTTTTATTGGCACCTTACCTGTTTGTAAATAACTTTGGTAAGTAAGTAACTATTGTAAAATTTCACTTATATGTTACTTATTCTCTTTGATATTTCAGTTAGGAATAAAGAATAATTGAGTAATAACTTAGATTGGTATGCCTTAACTCTTTTATAGTGGTTCAGTGAGAAAAACGAAATCGCCAACGTAATGGCGGTTGGCAGGGCAAATCCAAGTTCATTTTTAAAAGAAGTTAAGAAAATTGAGAGTGTAAGCTGGTAGTTGAGCGCACTTTGCCAAGTGTATCCTATAAACAAGATTAAAGTCATAAAACTTTGAATTAGACCAAGTCGTGTGGAAAATTTCAAATCACGAAATTTTGCTCTCTGCCACTAAGGATTTAAACAAGTTAATTTTATTTTGAATTTAGTTCATTAACTGGGGTACCATGATTTTAACAGTGAATTCATGATTATTATCGTGAATCTTGGATTCTTTTAAGTTGTTATTTGGTTTGGGTAATACAAGTTTTTTTAAATTTTGTTGCTCGATTTTCGCTTGGAGCAGAAGTTTCGTATATTTGAAGTTTAATAGAACTACTTATTCATGTAAATGTATTGCAGCCTCTTCCACAGACTTTTCAGCTTAGCCAAAATGGCGGGGCATATTTTTATACTATCGTCTGCCCGCGGCCTCGCTCGCATGGCTATTCCAAGTTTTATCCAAATCCGTCCAGCCTTTACGCAGCTGAGTTAGAAGTAACATAGGTATACTCGGATACAAACTTTCGCATTTAAATTATTAGTATGATAGTATTATTCTTTATTTACTAAGAGTAGGATAAGGGCAGGGAGATTTAATGAAGATTATGTGCGTATATTTTCGTATATAAGTAACATCGATATAATTTATTGTTACTCTCGATGCTAACTAAAATCATTCCGTCGGTAAAACAACATTAGAGTGGCAAGATTTTGTTCCAGCATTTTACGCCCTCATTCAAAACTTTTCTACTTGACCAAAAAAGGCATTAGGGTAATGCACAAGGCTTCGTATCGTGTTGTCATCTAGAAAGTGGGACGACTCTCTTGTGGATACACTTACTTTGCTGGGGAATGAATAACCCTACTGATTCAGTTTGGAAACTACGAGAGGTAAACTAACAGTTTTCAACAGCTGTTACAATTCTGTCCTACATAGTGCATGCTTACCTACTGTACTGGTCTGCTTATGTTTCCTTGCATTTAGATGCAACGGATATTAAAAATAATTTAAACTATGTTTGGTACGGGATACCCTTGTCGTCTGTAAAGTCATTAGATGACAGCATAAACAAAAAAAAAACCAAATGGCAGATTTGAAAAGGTCCAATATTTGGAGAGCGTGTGTGACTGTAGACCAAAGAAGTCCTTTATTCAAATATTATAAAGGTACATCGGTAGCTGTTAGCGAGAAACACTTATTTTTTTGTAGAAAAGATTCTACACTCAATGGAGCCTTGTACCTAAGATGAGTTCTCCACTCCATTAAGATTGTATTGTTTCTTCAATCTTATTTTAGCAGTATCTTAAGAAAAATGACAGAAATCCTCCCCCTTGGTAAACAAGAATTTCTTTACACCTCTTATCCACGCAACAAAGCAATATCTACACAAAAGGTGTAAAGTTTTGACGTGTGTTTGCGATAATGTTTGCACCCTTTCACGCTGTTTTCGAAACCTTTTTACTCGTTTACTGCTGTTTTAGGAGTTATTGCTAAGTTAGATATTTCTTTAAGCTAACAGTTTTTGGCAGTCATAAATTATATGGGTTATAATAGTAGATTGTTTTACAAGGGACTAAACCATCCCATTATATACGAGGTTGTTATACTCCCGAGCTTAGCGAGGGAGGATGACAAGACCGAGTTATAATGGGTGGTTTTGGCCCGAGTAAAACACTCTACTTTTCACTTCGATTGCGAGAAAATAAAACAATTCCAAATTAGTCAATTTTCAGAAATTTTATTAAAAATTAAATGTGCAGTTAGAGCAATTTTGAATGTTTAGTGATATGTTTTTCCCGGGCAATTTTATTTCGGTTCTCTGTTATTGGGATGTGATAATATTTTGAGTTGATTGTTGTGGAGTAAAAGTTGGAGAGACTCGAATCATGCTTGAGTTTCCTGCGCGGCTTCAGCTGAGTTCACATATTCATCCAATCCCGCGATGTAGATGCTTGGGGTTCTGTAATGTTTGGTAGAATATTGATTCCTTCCATAATCCGCTGCGTGACGTGATACTTGTTTTGTATAGAGTCCTCTATATAACCTTCAGCCACTTGATCGGACCTCCATCCACCGTGGCGTTTTAATGTCGTTATATTCGCACCAGAGTCCGCCAACAGAGTCGCGGATGTTCTGCGGAAACAATGGCCAGTGTAGAGTTCCGGATTTGGTAAATTTAGATAAGTGGCAATATCTTTAGGCATGTTACCAAATTTATTTTTGCCTATGACTTGCCTTGTGCATTTACCATTTTGATAATTTAGAAAAAATCTTCTCGTTGAAACATTAGTGGGACGTAACTCCTGATAGGCTTTAACTATATTAAGGTATTCTCCACTGATGACAAATTTACGCTCTTTGTTTGTTTTCGTGTTCGGCAGACTCACAGCTTGTAGGTTTGTATCCGTTTCTACGTCTTCTAGCGTTATATTGGCAAGCTCTATTCCTCTGCATGCACCGCTGATTCCATAAATTAAAGCAACCTGTTGAACAAAAAAATAAGTGTGTTAATAATCGTAATAACCTAGGTACATAATTTAGGTATGTAGGTAGGTATCTATTTATTTAGTTTGAGTAGAGTACATAAGTAGGTTACCTTTGTTGCCAAGTATTGTTTATTTGGAGCGTTATTTAAAAATGTTTCGATTTCTTGTGTTGTCAAGACTTTAGATTTTTTTGCCTTGTATCCAGTGGACAATTTCTTCAGTAAAGCCGTTAAATTTACATATTTTTTAATATCGACGTCGTGTCTCGTTTTTAAGGTCATTCTTAACATTGAATATGTGCTCCAAAGAGTCGACGATTTGAATTTTTTCGATAATTCATCAAAATAAGTGAGAAAAACCCCTTCTGTAAAAGAATCCACACGTTTCTCATCTCTCCATTTCATAAAATTTTCGTAACTCTTTAAATATATTTCACGTGATTTTGTCGGCAACAGATTCATAATTATTTCTTTGCCCTTTTCTTCCATTTGCTTATTAGCATCTTCACTATCACTTGATGACATTTTTCACGTTCACAATTTGAAAGTTAAAGTCAGGAAGTTAAACGTAAAAGTTTGTGATTTGGAATGAAGAAAATTCTAGAGATTTAGCGCCAATACCATCTTTTTTTTTAAATCTCTATACCTTCAATAACCCTCAACGAAACAGTTCGCATTCTACCGTGAAGGGAAGAATCAACCTTCATAAAACATCACCAAGACGGTTCTATTTTCAAAAAAAAAGATTGACGGAGCACCAAGAAGTCGAGTTTTTATATAAGAGAACGAATGCTTTGTACGGGCTGATGATTTTAGACAAAAATTAAAAAGAAAAAATACTTTTTAGCCCTAGGTATTAAACTCGAGTTTTAGGCCCGCTAAGCTACACTATTATGATACACTTTTTGAGCAAGAGAAGTGAAAAATAAAGAATGCACTTGTAACCAAGTACTTAAATTTATTAGTTTAGCGGTAAATGTGAATATACCTATATGTTGACATAGAAAACTGAATAATATAAATGTACTCGTATTTTTAGACAACCGAAAAGATTCCGGATCGAAACCGACAGTTTTTGTTAAATTATATTTTCATACATTTATAGGATATCAAAAGCTTTAGATGGAGATTCTCAAGAACGCTACAACACTATGGTGATCACGAATATCACGACCCGAAAAAAACAATTCTGGCTGAAACGTCACTGTCGGTTTCAATTCGGAAACATTTAAATATAGAAGCATGCTAAATATGTTACTAAATAATAACTGTTAAATTTATTGGTTAAAGTTTATTAAGTATTCGTTTAAGTATTGGTTTTTTAGTTTTAAATGTTTTAAATTTAAGTTCTAATAATACATATGTACCTATTGATCTCTTAGTTACCATAAGTACCTACTACTTAGTTATTATTATTATGAATGCTGTGTCCGCCTGTAATTGGTTTCTATATCAGAATGAAAACTTTGTCAGTGTAACTCTACAATGTATTGACAATTAAGCTGTTGGCGTTCCTATTAAATAAATAAATAAATAACATTTAAGCTTTTCCGAATACCCCCATCTGGTTCATCATAAATTAAAATCAGAGACTACCCAATATAAATATTTGCAGATTTACCCGCAGCGGGGATCGAACCCGCATCACTATCCTTTCTGTAGATACAACTGTGACACAAAGGTTTAGAAATGCAAGAGTTGAACAAACACTTGTTTTCAACTTTACTCGGATAGGTACTATTTGTGTTTTCTAGTGCTTGATTTTTATGAAAGGATCTTATTTTTGCCATGATATCTTCAGACAAATATGTTTGCCTCAACATTACTTGAAAACACCTAAAGGATAGTTTTTAGGAGACAACCAATGGGGTATGGGTAATGTTGATGTCGTTTAGACGACTATGGTTTATCTGCTATCAAAAATGTCAGTTATTTTTGTCTCTACCTTATAAAATAGGTAAAAAATAGAACTGTCGCGTCATTACACCGAGCGACGTCTCTTGTATTTTTTTTTTGTATAGAAAACTGCGCATCGGAGATTCATCTTGCGTCTCGTACCCATATCATCATATGCCATTTGAGTTAGGTGTCTAGATCATCTACCAATAATTGTACTATATGTACATTTTATTTACCAACATTGTAACACTCGGAGTAGGCAGCAAACGCACATTTGCTCGGGAACATTGTGTAAACTTTGGTCTTCAGGTTGAGACCACATTCCATTTTTGTGTCATCAAGACAAACTATGTTGCACTTTTGTGAATGTGCTATACTTAACGCTGCAAAGTAATGTTTAATTTTTTATAAAATTTATTTTCGTCTAACATCTTGGAACCTCTTGTGGTATGCTAATTACAAATTGCACAAAATGTCGCGAATGTATGTGCTTGTGCACATTAATTACCACATGCTAAAACGGTATAGGAATTATAGATTCTACTGAAACTAACAATTTATAGATTCTACTGAAACTAATTTTTAACCAAATCTAATCTCTAAATCTCTTGGACATTAGCTACATCATGCGTCAGGGTCACTATTACTGAAACACAAAATTCTTTTTTCATCGTGATCACACAAAACATTGTTACACTCCCCTTTGTCACGTTATTTGTTCACATCACCTTTTGAGAAATCAGAGCAAAGATATTTCTTGAGAATAAAATACAAAAGGAAAAATATGAACATGATTTTTGCAACGGAATCTTAAAAATTATTGAGTTATCCTACTCACTGATCAAGAGTATCACAACGGACAAGTTCATTTTATAAGCGTTGACTGTGCAATCCAATCAGCACGCATGAGAAACTTCAACAGTAATAATAATTTAATTCTATTTATTGAGCCGACTTCAATTATGATAACATTGAGGATATCTGAAGATGGAGTTTTATGTATTTTGTTGGATATTCCAAGAAAAACTTAGACTGTTGCATTTATTCTACATTATTTTATTAAACAGCGTCGGTAGTAACTAAGATATGGTTAGGAGTAGGCTAGCCCAGCAACTATACCATCCTCTCAGCCTAGTTGGCCTTACCCGCAGGAAAGACATGATTAAAACGTCTGGAGCTGACTAAGCAGCGGGTTTCCTCATGAAGTATTTCATCACAATTTTTAACGCGCGACAATGCGCATAAATTATTATTATCATAAATTAAGGACTTGGAGCCGCAGGCATGGTTTGTTAATGCTCATAGTCATCATCGTAGTCTCATTCAGGTAGAACTAATGCTTACAAACATTGAACTAAAAAAAACATTCAACCTGTGAATTTGGTTAGTTTGTAAGACGTTTTCGAAATTCAGAATGATCTTTTATCTGAATCATAACAGTCACGGTTTGTTTGAGTTGCGAACATTTATTATTAGAAATTCTATGCAATATCCTTTAAATTCAATGCGTAAGTCAAATCAAATTATTTGCCACAAGAGCATGAGAAAACTGATTAAATCAAGATCGCTGCTGTACATAGTTACAGTATTCTAAACTCTTTAGTTACAGTCTTTTGGTTCATAATATCTTGCTCTGATATTGTCAGCTGATCCGGGATATTGTGCTATATCTTATCCACACCTACCTACATAAGACACGTCGTTGACAAATCTGCTAAATTGAAAAGCGATTTCGCAGATAATGCGAAAAATACGATTTTATTTTGCTTTGGTTTCATCTGCGAAATGTGCGCGAAATGGAACATTCATAGTCTTTGTTTGAGTTTTGAACATTTTACTGTTATAACTAAAGCGCAACGTTTGGATTGAGTATCTGTACCATACATGGTGTTCTAAAAATGCAGTGCGATTTTGAAGTTGGATACTTTATATATTGTGATTGTATTGTGGGATTAACTCAACAGGACATCTGTTCAGTAAATTTTCTTTTACTTGGTAGGTGAACTGTTTTCTAGACAATCAGCGTCCTAAAAAAATATTTTTTCAGACCAACATTGAATTTCCGTTTTCCGGCCGCTGGATTTTAATAATGAAAGCCATTCAAAATGATGATGACAAAAATCAGGATAAGAAGTAGGTCATTCTAGATACGAATAGAATCCTAATAAAATATCTAGGGTTCTTGAGAATATAAAAAAACTTAGAATGAAAAGCACAATCCCCCAACTTTTAATTCACTCAATGTTGGTCCACAAATAACTTTATAGTCAAAGTTTTAAAAGGTCCGCTGCACTCCGCTCAGTGGCTTAGTTATAACTCTTATCTTAAAATACAGAGTATGAACGAGTTTTCTGCTTCAGTGTCTAGTGTTTAATCTCTTGATGGAGTGGCTGGATCCGTCGTGTCATAGAGATGTAGTGAGAAATATTATGAGACGAAGTAATGTGGCAGATTTGATGCTTGGTATAAATAAACGTTTCATATTTTATATATCTCGTAGATAGCGAGATGAACTTCGGTAGAGCGGGGGGTACAAATAGCCCAAGATATAAATAAGTGGAGGGATCGTGGGGAGTATTTCGCCCAGCAGTGGCACGCTATTGGTAATTGTTATGGTAATTTTACTCACTTGCAGAGAGGTATGGTCACTACAACTACGTATACTACGTATACTACGTATAATGCAAAGAATGTGTTTGTAGTTACTATATATATATATATATATATATATAGTATATATATATAGTCCTCCTCATCGATTTCGATGACGGCGACCCTAGTTATTTTGTGTCTCTATTATGGGCCCTAATATGGCTGGCCAGACCAAATTTGGTTTTAAATACCCTATCGCATGAATTTCAATAGAGTTGACCTGCAGAATTGTAAGTATATGTATAGAAGGGCTTAGGCTTCTCTTGGGAGCAATATCCGGTATGACAACACCTTAGCTTCGGAGATACCATCGCGCATTGTAGTTACTAACAGTATTTTCGTAAATAAAGTCAAGATCTCTGCAAAATAAGAACCACAAATCCTTATTTATCACTGCCACATAAATGTAATAAAGGAAAGGCCGAAATAAATTCGTATTGATTGAATTAATAACATCCCAGTGTTACAAATAAACGTCGTAAATCAAAGTATCAGGTTACACTTTACATTATATTTGGCAACGATGGCAAAAAAGATAGTTTAGAAAATGGAGCTGTATCAATAAAGACGAGTGTATTAGATTAGAATAACCTACATAAACTCTCTAGTACGATATATGAAATAAAACATAAATAGCTCTGAAGTGCATTTTTATTTTACATCCATTTAGAAATGCAAGGCAAAAGCAATTAATTATTCAGTTTCTATACTACCATTATTTTATTTCAACAATATTAAAATTAAGCAAATAAGTATTTATTTGACAAGTATTATTACGTACCCTTAGAGATACTTTCAGCTTGCTGGTTCAGAACAGAATAATGTGAGATCAGCCGACAGCCATTCCATCGGCTGTCGGTTGGCCCCCACCACTCTGTGTCACCACTCCCTACCTGTCACTTATTTTAGAGCTATGCCGGAAATTTGATAGAAGTTACAGTATCTACGATTACATTTTCGGGATAAACTTATGCAAATCAGTACAAAACATAATGATAAATTATAACATTAATATTTAGGTAGATAATAAGTAATAGGTATACAAAGTTAAATTATTACAGACTTAAGTCGTTCCACATTATTGTATTCTAGCTACTTACTTTTCAAATTATTTAATGTCAAGGTATATATAAGTCTATACAAAACTTCACAATAAATTATAATTTGGATTTAGTAACACATAGTTAACCTTTAATTAAACCCTATTTAAATTGTACTGTAAATTGAAGTGACCGTAAAATTAATTGAGAAGGTGTAACATAACTTTAGTCCCTTGGTATAACTAAAAATCAGATCACTAAAACATACAATATAGACTCTATTTTAATATATCTAACAAGTGCCTTCGGGCAATATTTGTTAGCGAAAATAGTAAACGCTCTCTACACGACGTAACGTGCGCACATATTGCGACTCAAATTCCTAATAAAGAACGCGACGAATTATTTCGGAGGCAAAAATCGCCTATGGTGCTCTGCCCTTTATTGCGTGTCGTAGTCTCGCTCACAACTATGAGAATAATGATAAGATGGGTGAGCGAGAAAAGCGGGGTGATCGGCTAACTTTTTTTTTTTTTTTTAACAAACTGTGACAGTTTGTCAATTGACGTTCATCGAATTTCGACGGATGAAATGTCAAAGTTTGTGAAAACAAGATCGGCGTCAGTCATTTCTGTTTGCAACAGAGTTAAACGATCATCCCGAAGACTATCTACACAGATTATTTAGTCTCGCTCACCCATCATAATGTTTTTGCTTATTTTTAACTCCAAATTATTTTTATACTTGGGATATAAAGTCGATATTTTCATCCCACACACTTTGATATATTAGGTATTCTTTTTCCTTGTACTTGCTACCGAATAACCAAATTAGTTTTATTTATATAGTGCAACAAAATGCCAATTGAACAGGATCTTTAGATGCAACACCAACAACACCTGCCTATTCACTCCACTGCTGGACATAGGGCTCCCCTACAAGAAGCTGTGCATGCAGGTTGGCGATCCCAGGGCACAACTTTTGGCACCCCCGAAGCTGCTGCCATCATCGACTGCCCATCGACGATCTGGAGATTCAGCTTTTGCGTTAGGCGGTGCTATGCCACAATAACCAGTCACCAGAGCCCCGTTTGACAGCAGGGTGCACAACGGACAGACAGGATTTGCTTAGGTTCCAAAGATGGAGGTTGGAACCCCTTGCACCCCTACTGTTAATACATAACTAACCAGTACCCATAATACGAGTTGCATATTACGGAAACTTTCAATAGCTTTCGTTTTTGAGCTCAAATTCAGTATAAATGGAAATTATTTAATTGGATTCAAAAATATAACCACATCACACACACACACCACACCAGCCTATATCAGTCCACTGCTGGACATAGGCCTACCCTAATAAAGGGTGATATGCCCATAATCCCCACGCTGGACATGCGGGTTCGGGATCGCAGGGCACAACCGCCGCACTACCGACGCTGCTGCCCTTCGGCGGCCAGTGGATTTAGCTGTGCCGGTGTTAGGCTGCGCTATGTCGCAATCAGCCGGCTGTCAGAGCCTCGTTTGTTAGTTAGCAGGGTGCACCACGTGCAGGTGAGGTTGCCTTGGGTTCCGAAGATAGGGGTTGGAAACCGTTACACCCCAAATATAAACTGACCAAATATAGGCTTAATTAATTTTCTTGTTGCAATATTTTTCAAATAAAACAGCCAAGTATTTGCCGAAGAGGTAGCTCTAAAATTTCGCTCAAAAATGAAAAATATCGCCATTTTCGTATTATGCAACGAGTACTGAACAGTACTTATTATGACATGACATATCCCATGAATTATTAGTATAGGTAATATCAGTAGAAATTAGTTGATGACTGCCTGACTGATGTCAACAGACGAACGGTAGACTCGATAGTGCTTCATGGTCGCGATTTGTCGCGATGATATAAACGCGGCCTTTATGTTAGCACCCTGAATGTACAATATTGGTAGCCTACATTAAATTACTTGGGTATTTCCTTACGAGATCTAATCATGGCACGATATCCTGCAACCTATTTTTTTATTGGAGGAATATCGGAAATCAAATTGGTACAAGAAGACTTTCAAAAATGTTGCCTTGGTGTTTTTATTTATTCTGCCTGATTTACAAAGAAGAGGCTACCACTATTTTATTGTTAGAAGCTCTGAAAGTTGTCTTTAAGATCTTTAAAACTTTGACGCAGACGACTCTTTTTTTGGAGTGTCCTGAATCCACCGTGGATAGTCGGTATAATAAATGTTTATGAGAAGAAGCATTGCGAGGCATGCAAAAAAATAAAAAAGCAATGTTGTACTAGCTTTCCGACTTTAAATACTTTGCAATCTTCTCATATAAATTTTTTTATGCCAGCGAATCGTGAACAACCATATTCGCCTTAAATCGGCAACCTAGGTAGGCCTTGTGCGAGCGGAAAGGTAGGTACCTACAAGAGATAGTTTAGAGATCGCCTGGTGCGACAATATTTTTTTTGCCTTATTTCGTAGTTCAATGGTATATTTAGCATTGTGTTAAATCCATTCTCATGTCCTAATTCAGGGCTTATTGTCACAGTGTGACAAGTCATATTCCCCTGATTGTCTGCCAATTAATATTTAGACTGGACGGGAATTGTCTTCTGTTCAAACATTGTTCCAGTTAATAGGCTGGCGATGAGATAGTCGGATTAACCTGTCTATGACCTGCGTTGATTGGTGTAACGTACAATAAAGTGTTAAGTAATCATTTATACCTAAATGAGAATAATGAAAGATTTCATTTTAAGAATTTTAAACTGTCTCCTACTAATAATGAACGAAAAACCCGGGACATAAAAAATATACATAGATTTCATAGAACTAAATATGGACAACATATTATTAAGTATGGTCTTATGGGTCCGTATTTCTACATCCATAACTCAAAAATGATGGATATTTAAGGTAACTAAGTCACAAAATCTTGGCTTAAGCTAAAACTCAATTTATGAATCGTTCTGGATATGGAAACAACAATATTATGGTACGTTCAGAAGCTTCCGTTTAACGCGACAGTTATTCACTATCTCGTTGACTGCGGGCCTTGGATATAACACAGCTACTCCTCGAGCATGGCACCTAGCGTCATGTCCGAGGCCTGCAGCAGGTTTGCCGCTGTGTTTTCAGCATAAGCGTTAATTTAAAATATTTTTTCCACGCTATTTCAAAATACTGGCATCATTACCGTACCCTGGCACCTTATTTTCCACCAATTATGTTATGTGGCGTGGGGTCGACTCCTTGCTCTAATGAGCTTTTTACGGTCCTTAGGGTCTGAAGATTGCTGTTACCAGCAGGAAAGGAATTTTTGTTATTATTACGTCTCTGGTGTATCCTGTATTCTAAATATATATTTTAATGAATATCTTTTTTAATTTATGCTTTGTTTACTTTATAATAGTTATGACAGTTAGCAAAAATATTTAAAATTTTACATTTTTGGAGGAACTTATTAGAAAGGACATGTATACAAGATATGTATACATATAGAACACCAATATAAATTTGAAATTTTTATGCCGAAGCAGATACAAATAAACAAACAATCTGAATTATGCTGAGTTATGGCCTTGTTATAACTGCGATATTATATATGGTATTCCTACATACTGAACTCGTGATCTCTTGCGTACTTGTAAACTGTTGTTGCAAATAAACATCTTTTATTTTTATTTATATTTATTTCTAAATATCTCCAGATTTTTTTCCTCTTATTTAGTACACAAATCTAATGAGGATACTGTATAAGGGGTAGTCGGGGCAAGTCCAAACGTTACATTTGATACATGCACATTTTCTTAAGTGTAGCATTCCTCATGAAAAAAGAAATTATTTTTATACTAAGCTTTAACTAGGTCGTGGTACAATACAATTAAAACATGACAAATTAAAAATATGTACCTACGCCCTAGATAACAGTAAAAACTAGGATACTGATCAGCAATGTGCGCCACGTACAAATATATAAATACGCAGTGCGCCCATCTTCCGCCAGCTCATACAGACAGTACTGATACTACCTGAGGTATCCATCGATCTTATCATCATCATCATCAGCCTATAGCAGTCCACTGCTGGACATAGGCCTCCCCTAATGAGCGCCATTGCGCCCTGTTCTGAGCTCGACGCATCCAGCTTCTACCAGCAGCCTTTCGCAAATCGTGTCCACCTGGCCGGAGGGCGTCCTACACTACGTTTGCCTAGCCGCGGTCTCCACTCAAGAACTCGTTTACCCCAACGGTTGTCGGTTCTTCGGCAGATATGGCCAGCCCACTGCCACTTCAGCTTACTAATTCTCTGAGCTATGTCGACAACTTTAGTTCTATATCGGATAGTCTCGTTGCGGATTCTATCCTTCAGAGAAACTCCGAGCATAGCTCGTTACATAGCTCGCTGAGCGACTTTAAACTGGTGGACTAGCCGTACTGTGAGTGTCCACGTTTCCATCGATTAAATATCTAAAATAATGTAGGTTTTAGAAGTAGTAGAGCTCTTTGTGAAGGGCTAATCCGGGGAAGTACTACCACCATACCTATTTCTACCATGAAGCAGCATTGCTTGCTATATTTCGTTTTGTAGTGAGTGGGTGCCGATGAAATTACAGACACAATAATCTTATCACAGTTATCATCTTCATTGCCTCAAGTTGATGTACGCGGAGCGTTGTATTTGTAACGTAGGACACATTCCAAACAAGCGTGAACTACGGTGCAATGCTTTGTGATAGCTACTTAGTTAGGTGCATGGCCCAGTTGGGCCATGTGAATCTTTAATGTACCATAAAAATACTTAATTATATTAAATTAAAAGACATCACTTAATAATAAGCAACGACAGTAGGTACAGATAAAAATATGCAGCTAAGCAGTCAATCAGAAAAGACATAACAGGTTGCAAGCCCATATTCGCTTATATTGTAACTAACCCAGCACACGCCTTTCAAAAGAAGATACATATAACAGAATAGATAACAATACAAGGTTATGAACCAGCTTAAGCAAAACTAAACTAGTTCAAAGCTTATGGTCATGAAGATAATTGCAAGTTTCACTCCAACACCATAATGAAGGAAGCAATACGGCTCCCAGTAGTAAAGTTACGACGCAGTTGATTTAATCAAGGCATGAGCTTAGCTGTACCACTTTTTAATACTTGCAACAAGTATTATAATCATAAGCATAATTATATGAGTTGATCTACATATAAACTGTGGTGAAGCTGACTGACTTTCCTTCCAGATAAAGGTTAATATGATGATGTTTATTGACTGTAACTTAACAAATGAACAAAAAAATACTCACTTTTGCATTTATTATGAGATAGTATAGTTAGCATAGGAGTTTAGCATAGCACCTTCGTTACTATTAAGTTTTTTTGTGTGAAACAATATTATTATTATTTTAGCTAGCCTATTTCGTCCCACTGCTGGGCAAAGGCCTCCCCCAATCTCTTCCACACGTCCCTGTCTTTGGCGGTATCCCACCATTCCTTCTCAAATAATCAAGATCGTCCCGCCTACGCTTTCTCAGCCGACCCCGATGTCGTCCGTAAGGTGCCCATTTCGTGGTGATGTTGGCCCACCTCTCTGGGATCATACGGCAAAATAATATAAACAATACTATAAATAAAATAAAATAAACTTTATGGATATAAACTCGTCCGGGGTAGTACAGTCAGTATCAAAAGTAGATGATGAGTTTCAGAAATTCAATACAGCTGATAGAAATTTGCGTCAGAATTAGATAGCAATAAGTGTTCCATAAATAGGTGATTGAAAAATATGCCAACAATAAGCTGATGACACTAACCACCACATGTACCTGATGACTTTAAGGTTCAAAAGTATCTGATGTAAAATAGTTTTATAAATATACTAGCTGCACCCCGCGGCTTCACCCGCGTGGAAATGTATGTGTCAAAAAGGGGTTTCATTATTTACATAAAGGTTTATTAAGCTATTGTATAGCTTCTGTCAAGGGCCTTGAGCGCGGGGACCGAATCCAGAAATTCTGTAACGAAAAAAAACCTCACGCTCCCCACTCCGACGGGCATGGAGGTGTGGCTTGAAGGCCGTGCATTATCTAACGTCGTTTCTTTTCGGCAGTCTTCGACACGGTGTTTGTGTGCGTGCAACTAGACGTACTATTTTTATTTAATAAAAGAAAAAAAATTGTTTTCTTATCGGTCACCACGCTCAAAAAGTGTAACTTGAATTAATATCAAAGAAAAAGAAATACTGCATAAATAAAATAAATAAATAATTATAATTGCATAAGTTGATACAAAATGCTATGCAATAGCTTTACCGCGGCAGTCCCCGAGTGCCACATGTCTTTTTTTTACCACGTTTTGCGCGGAATAAAAAGTACTAACATATTATTAATGCATTACCTAGCATACCCGTACACGTTCCGTTCTCATTCCCACTGTTACTACCTTTTTCGTTCCCGTTCCCACTCCTGTTCACGTTGATCACCAATTCAACTGCAGGTTAAGTATGATAAATTTTAATAAACTTACCTAACTTGAGAAATGATTGGTTCCCCATACGAACTTTCATCCCCAATCATACCCTGTTCAAGTTTTATTTTCTTAATGTACTTTTTAGGAATCAATTTTAATCAAAGTTCATTAATAAAAATTGATTACCTTTAACCACCTTAGGGGTTGAAGTGCGGAAAATCCTGAAACAGGTCATTTATTTCTAGAGGAGAGATTCTGTGCATTATTTCAAGTCGATTGGTAAAAATTGTTTTTGTTCCCCATACAAACATTGCCACCCCGTTTACAACTTTAGAGAAAAAAAAATCAAAATTAGATAAGCCTTTGTATTATTCACTAAGCTAAACTAACAAACATTCACACAAACTTTTGTTCCCCGTACAAACTTTGCCACTCCCGTTAATCGTCTTAGGGATTTCATTTCGAAAAATTCTGAAACGCGTATTCATTTATTTTTAGTAGACAGTATCTGTGCAAAATTTCAAGTTGATTGGTAAACATTTTTTTTGTTCCCCATACAGACTTTGCCACCCCCGTTCACCACTATTGAGGTTGTTTTTTCAGATTTTTATTAGCTCATGTGTTATTCTGGCACCGAAACTATCAACGTGAACGTGCCAAATTTCATGAAAATTGGTTTAGTGGTTACGGAGATACGTGGTAACAAACATTCACACAGACTTTTGTACTGCGTACAAGTTTTGCCACTCCTGTTAAAAGTCTTAGGGGTTAAATTGCAAAAAATCCTGAAACACGTATTCATGCGTTTTTAATAGAAAGTCTCTGTACAAAATTTCAAGTAGATTGGTAAAGATTTTTTTTGTTCCCCATACAAACTTTGCCATCCCCGTTTACCACTTTTGAGGCTGTTTTTTCAAAATTTGATTATTCTATGTGTTATTCTGGTACTGAAACTATCTACGTACTAAATTTCATCTAAATTTGTTTAGTGTTTACGGAGATACGTGGTAACAAACATTCACACAGACTTTCGCATTTATAATATTAAATACATCATAATAATAATAAAGTGTGATGTGATGTGATGTGTGTGATGTGATGTGATAGTGTGATGTGATATTAGGATAGGATAGGATTAAGATTATTAGGATTTGGAATTAGAATGATTTATATTACTTAGCAATATTTTGGAAATAAAGACAGGTTCAAAAATATCTGACTATCTATTATAGCAAAAAAAACTCCTCTTAGGCCTCTTAGCTCAGATGATAGTTATTCTTATTAATAAAAATAAAAATAAAAATAAAAATAAAAATAAAAATAAAAATAAAAATAAAAATAAAAATAAAAATAAAAATAAAAATAAAAATAAAAATAAAAATAAAAATAAAAATAAAAATAAAAATAAAAATAAAAATAAAAATAAAAATAAAAATAAAAATAAAAATAAAAATAAAAATAAAAATAAAAATAAAAATAAAAATAAAAATAAAAATAAAAATAAAAATAAAAATAAAAATAAAAATAAAAATAAAAATAAAAATAAAAATAAAAATAAAAATAAAAATAAAAATAAAAATAAAAATAAAAATAAAAATAAAAATAAAAATAAAAATAAAAATAAAAATAAAAATAAAAATAAAAATAAAAATAAAAATAAAAATAAAAATAAAAATAAAAATAAAAATAAAAATGTAAAAAAAAAATTTAAAAAAAAAATTAAAAAAAAAAAAAAATAAAAAATAAAAAAAAAAAAAAAATATATATATTAAGAATTACTATCTACTGAGCTAAAAGGTTAAAATAGATAATCAGTTATTTTTGCTATGATATATAGTCACTTATTTTTGAACTTTTATCTTTATTGCTTTATTATATTATTTATTATAGCTTTATTATAGCCCTTCCTGGGCTCATGTTGATACATATATTATATATAAGAACTTTTTGTACATACACATGAACGCAATAAATAACTTTGACTTTGACTTTGACTTTGCCAAAATATTGCAAAGTAACATAATTCATATATTTATAAAACTATTTTACATCAGATACTTTTGACCCATAAAGTCATCAGGTACATGTGGTGGTTAGTCTCATTAGCTTATTGTTGGCATATTTTTCAATCACCTATTTTTGGAACACTTTACTGCTATCTAATTCTGACGCAAATTTCTATCAGCTGTATTGAAATTCTGAAACTCATCATCTACTTTTGATGCTGACTGTACCACCACCAATGCCTATTTGCCGCAGAATTGTTGTTTGAAGAGTACCTATGGTTGTAGGTGAAATTACAGGTACATGAGACTTATCACTTTCATACCTCAAATTGATACGTATAAGTGGCCTAATATGTTACTTGGTTATAGGTAATGGTCACCACTTCATCCACTCATCATCTTATATTTTAGGGAAGGACAGTCCATTGATATATATTGTTACTATCGTAACTAGATGCGTAGTACCGGCCAAAATGCGTGTAGTCTCAGGTCTTGGCCACGGCCAAGATCCTGTCCTTTCTTCATACAGTGGCCATCTTGACATCGACCGAGTGATACTTCCGCGAAATAGGCAAATAATGTGATAAAAAAGTGCATTTCTTGAACTCAATTGCGTAAAAAATCACGCGGATTTACTTTTTTCATGAAAACATATTGATTTTTTGCTAAAATCACAGCAATTATTAAAGAAAATTTAGATAAATAGTTAATGCCATGTAATTTTGCCGGCAAAAAAATGTGTAGTTTTCCCGATTATTGTGGGAGATTTTGATAAAGGATAAAATCATTGTTATGCTCTTTATTTCTTAAAATAATTTACAATACACATAGGAGCATATTTAAGATCATTTCAAATAGATCACTCACTTCTATTGATAAATTCCATCATTCATGAAATTAAACGATTAACTCAAAGTAATAAAAGGAAGACAGGAAGACATTTGATGTTACATGCGGTGGTTGAGTGATATTACGATCGCTTTTATGTGTTGGCACAAACTAAAACACTTATTTTATTTCCCCAGACAAAGTTTACTATTTCGATCTACTAATATGATTAGTGATATTATCACAAAGTTATGACGAACAGTTATTTTCTTAAACAATTCACTTTTCAACTATTTGGTGGTAATAAATGGTGATTGGAGAACAATTTGTACTCTATGAAAACCTAAAGCAGGCTAAAAGAAAAAATTAGACAGGTACTTTTTTAGTGACTGTCAGTCACATGTTAGTTTAAACTTCAGGGAAAATCTATAATCCTATCCTTCTTCCTACTAATATTATAGATGTGAAAATTTGTGAGTAGGTATGAATGTATGGATGTCTGTAACTCTCACGCAAAGATTACAGAGCGCATATAAAATTTTTATAATACATAAAATAATAAAATAAAAATTTGAAATATACATAGTTGTTTATGGCCTGGATCGAACACATAGGCGACTTTTCACCCGGGTACCTCGCGAGCAAAGCCGCGGGTGGAAGCTAGTATCCCATAAATTTCGACTCAGTGGGATTATCATCATCAGGTGGCACTCATGCCACGATTGATGCTCACATCAATCGTGGGCCGAAACTGGATGAGACGAGCTTTTAACCGTGGGGATTGGCACATACAAAGGGAGGCATATACCCAGCAGAGGGTGAAGTCAGGCTGTGGATGATGGTGATGATGAAGATGGGATTAGAACCCGTGGCCTTCCCATAAATACTGGGAAAATACCAACTGCGCTACGTTGTACGTTGTTGTGGTTGGTACGGGGTTTATTAAATTACTTATTTCCAATAATCAATGAGTAAAAAAATCACATTCATTTTTGGGAAAAAATCTAGATCAGGCAACATCGAGCTTTTTATTTCCAGCATTGTGGCTATCTCTATAAAATCAACTGCCATTCTCGAAGCAGGCCAGTTTAAATAAAAGAGATAAATATATGTTTCCTTCAAAATGACAATTAGTTTCAAAGCTACGTCTTCGCCATCAATAAGTGGTTACTATATTTTGACACTTGTTAAGGAGGTTTACATCTCTTCTTATTTAACTCAATGGGACAGTCGAACTAAGCTGAGCTTGTAATACCTATGAGAACTTCGTGACTGATAAACTATTTGCATACTTACCTTTTTGGTAAATACATACATAATATATTATAACATAGAAAACACCCAGAATTAAAACATATATCTGCAGATAAGGCAAACATTTGTCCCGCGACGGGAATCAAACCCGCGACCTTCTGCGTCTTATCAAAGATTAGAGGCCGTTAAAGAAAATAGATTGTGTAGCTTTAACCTAAACTAGGAAGCTAGTGAACAAACTACATAGCCCATCAGTGACAGAGCGTCGCAATAGAGCGAATATAAATGAGCTAATTCCGAAAGCTAATTGCCTCATGAGAACTGAGATAGTAAATTCAACGTCAAATGTAAATCTTTATAAGTCATGAAATTGAATAAATGATTATGCTACACAAGACGTAATTACACTAATTCAAAAGATTTATAGTGTGTCTTTTTCATCTTGTGCCTGAATTTTGCTGTGTTCTCTTTCTCCATAGTAAGGAAAGTTTGCAACAATGTAGTGTTCAATGGTTTTCCTATAAGCTCGATAAAAGCGGTGTCGGTTTTTTTTTAAATTTTAATTCTTTATGGTATTTGAAAATGGAACAAGCATATGGCCCACCTGATGTTACTTGAAGCATGAAGGTGATAAGCCTCTTGTGCCTGTAATTTCACCGGCACCCACACCCTTCAAACCGAAACACAGCAATGCTGCTACACTGCAGAAATAGGCATGGTGGCATTACATCCCCGGACGAGCCCTCCACAAAGAACTCTTCTACTACTAGAAGGTAGCTTTATTCCAAAGCTTAATACACTTTTCATACGTCCTGCGAGCTAATAAAAGCGTTTTTTTTTTTCATTATACTCGCTTAATGGAGCTACCAAGTTCCAATTTTGAATTAGTAAATTATTTTTTTATCAGTGCTCTCGTCTACTGCTGGACGGGATGCGGAGGGAGAGCGTCGCGTTCACTCACCCTGATGAGTCTCTTAACGAGTCGAAACGCTGTCGGTGCCTTCACCGATGTAACGGTACGTAAAAAATGCCTACCTAGGCATTTTATTAAAAATGCCGTTATTTTTTTGTTTTGTCTGTTGTTACTTTTACCAGAGTAGCCGAAAGTAAAACAAGTTAAAAAGCAAAAAGATACTTAATACAGTTTCAGCTGAGGACCCTTATTTTGAAGGAGCCTTTTTATATCGAATCAAAGCCGTCATCTTGAGTGCGAAACGTGGTAGCTCATTAATAACTTGTCATCTCAAGTTATAATGCTTTTATTCCTTTTTAGAGTGTTTTAGCATCTCAGTTTGAGGTCAGTCAAATGAAGTGTTCTTGACGTATGGAAAACAAAAACTTATACAATAACATGTCTACATTTTATTTATTTTTTGTTATTTATGTATAATATCGTGTACCTGGTAGCACCAGAACTATAGCAGAATAAAAATATTTATTCAAAAGTGCGATCAGGTTTCTTGGAAATGGATACAATAACTTACCTACGTGTCTTCACTTTTGACGAAAACATCATTTTACGTAGGCCTAAAGTACAGTCGTCCAGTAAAGTAGTACGTAAATTAAGTATACTTATTAAAGTACGTCCAACTTCAACACAACAAAGGCATATCCTGATACAGGTCCTCCATGGTTATCTTAAAAACCCTAGATTGCCTTTGCCTATTATTGCAACATATATAGTAAATTACTATCTATATTGTAATAAATTTTAATCATGTTAGCTCTGTCATATTTACCAAATATCGTCATCATCAACATCATCCTATAGCACTTCACTGATGGACCTTCTCTAATGAGCGCCATTGCGCCCTGTATTTAGCTCGACACTTTCAGCTTCTTCATCAGTCATCTGCCCGGAGGTCTGAGCACCACTGCGTTGTCCTACATAGAAAATATCCATGGTACGCAATACGATGCGTTTTAACGCCGCACAGGTCGCATACCGGACTTGCAACTAGTGACACGAGGCAGCACGAGGAAATAGAGTAGGTTGCGCAATGTTTGAACTGTCAAATTACGAACTTAGTGCCGAAATTTTAGTTTTTGTTTGATTACGACTGCCAATCGCACGAACAGAAACAGAAATTTTCCTACTTCGGAGAATTATTAATTAAAGTACGTGGCGCGTACAAGCGCAATATTGAGGTGCCACACGGCCCATGTGCCCGCACCGCATCGGGTAAACCAGCTTTTTAGGTATCTATTTTCGTATAAGTGCTTGAATCATTCATTATTCTCTGAACTTCAACTGTTAAAGCTCTTGTGTCAAATTATTTTATACTAGTTGTCTACTACTAGTTGTAGCATTAAATTAAATTATTCCAAGCCAGAATGTGCAATATTAAGCTCCCTCCGTTCTACTGAACACATTTGGCGTGAAGATACTTTCCCCTTGATAATATTAGTAAAAACACAAGGAGGAGGATAGGAGTAAAAAAAATATATTATTTCAATTGCCAAATGTCAAGCTCTCAGGATTATCATGTTCTTGTCATCTTCCGAATTATTATAGGACTCGTGATTTTTCTTTCACATCACCTTTTTCCTAAATCCCTTTTATCATAAATACGACCTGTCACTAATATTTTCTCTAGCTATTAGGACTTCTTATGGAAGCATTATCCCATAAAAGTCATATAAAAGGAATCGTCCACATTGGAGAGGGTGGCGAATACGCTACGCGTGTGTAGTTTCTGTACCGTTAGGTTGAAGCAAACATGTAGTTCGTTGGACGGTTCTCCACCCATGTGATTTAGGATTTCTTCTTCTTCGTATGAGTTAGTGGCCACTTCTGGTGTCGGAGTTTCTAGGCCTCCGACATGGTTTAAAGAATGAAAAAGCTAGGAAAACATCGTGAGGAAACCGGCATACCCTCGAACTAAGAATTCCGAAAGGTATGTGCTAGGTTAGTGTTCCAATAAAAAGCAGCGATGGGCTTGCAACTTGTCACGTGGAATGCTAGCTGACTGACTACCCCAGTTAAGGTAGCCTCAATAGATTTGCGTTCTGAGCAATATCTAAAGATATCCATAATGGGGAATAAGTCGTGAAGACATAAAGCCAGGACTAGCATCTTAACATGCCGTCTAAAGCACAGCATCCGAGTTGAAACCGGGCGGAGTGTTGCATAACTAGATAATCTGTTCATTCAGACAGCGGCTGACTTGCAGCGAACACAACGTTAATCAAGTGGGAAAACATCACCACAACATGGACACCTGGCGGACGACGTCGTCGGCATCGGCCAAGAAAACGTTGGTGGGATGATCTCGATGCATTAGAGACTTAATGGTGGAGACCGCCAAAGACACTTGTGCAAAAGTTTGGGGAAGGCCTTTGTCCAGCAGTGGCACGAAATAGGTAAGTTAAAAAAAATTGCTTGCATCATATTTGAAGCTTACAGTCAGTTAGGTGATAAGTTTAAAGCAGCAACACATATGCCTAATGTATACACAGCCTTATGAATGTGAGCAGAAAATTTAGTATGACGTCTGATTAGTACAACTCGAGGGGTAGAGGTAAAACTTGACAGAGGTAAGTCCAAACATTATGTTCGGTATATACCTACTATTTGCAAGCCTTTACTTTTAGCTCTTACTTTTTTCGTAACCTGTTACGTGGAATTTTAACCGCTTGCAGGAAGCTCACAACTTCAGCCTATTCAGTCCATTGCAATTGCTAGACCTGCAGCCTACATGCCTCGAGCATGCAGGTTGGGGATCGGCACCAAGATCAGGGAACAGATTATAACTAAATAAAGCATTATTCTATCGTAAGTATTACCTACAAACGCAATTTGGAACACTTCTCTAGCAAAACGTGTGGCATTGAACTGCGCTTGAGACTTACAAGATAAACTAAAAGTCTGTGCCTGAAACGCTAACTGTAACTGAATATCAATACGGGCGAGACTATCAACCTATACCTAAACTTACATATTAATTTTATTTAAATCCTATTAGATTCGATTTGGATTTTGTGTGGGGTATTGTAAGTAAGTAAATAAATGTTTTTTTTATTAGATGTGTCACTCAAGTGTTAAGGCAAGTAATGCGAAGCAGTCACTTTGTAACAACTATTATAGCTGAATGACATTCATTGAGTATATAATTGTAAGGTAATACTTGTAAGCATTCCAAACTACGCACTTGGTGCATACTTTACTACACATAGTAAACATCGTTATCGGGTTGGTTAGTGCATAAATTAAAAATGACACAAACAATAAAAAAACTTTAAATTTTCCCAGAAATGATTCTGAAATGCGTATGAACGCATAACTATATGACGACCACTGTGGCTAAACGAGCAAATGCCCGCCTAAGATGCAAAAGGTTGCGAGTTCGATTCCCGCCGCGAGACAAATGTTTGTATGTTCTGCGAGTATTTCTCTCGGGACTGGGTGTTTTCTATTTATGTGTTTTTACAAAAAAACACAATTAATTTACGTAGTATTCAGCCATGTATTTCGAATAATACAAGCTCTGCTTAGTTTGGGACTAATGATGATGTGTGTTCACATGCCTTTCTACTAAATACTATGTCACAGAATAGATAATATTACTGGCGAGTGGCATAATCAAAGGGAGGCCTATGCCCAGCAATAGGCCTGATTATGGCTGAAATGATTATGATCGCAAGTCCGCCCAAAGAGAACTAAACGTACATGTACGTATATAGAGTGGAGACCGCGTTTAGAAAAGCGTAACTTAGAACACCCGCTGGCTAGATGGAGTTACGATCTGCATAATGTAGCAGACAGACAGTGGGATGAGAGAGAGTTGGTCACTATAGCCAGAGACCAGCTATAGCTCATACGAAGAAGAAATGGATGAGAAGAACCGATAATCAGGCTCAGAGAAGAACCTTGGGAAAGACTTACCTCCAGCAGTAGATGATTAGGATGACCCAAAAAGGCTTTTGTAAATTTAACTTTATAGGGAACAAGAAGAAAATACGTAGGTAATTTGTTTTTTATACTTTTATCTATCAATAAAGTCCCTTATAAGTCTACGGGCACAGATACTGGTTCTATTTTTGGCACTTTCATGATTATTATTTTCTGTTTTGTTCTGTATTTTCCTGTTGATACTTTTCAATTTATCTGTCTATTTTTGGGAGGCGTGACAAAGTGGATGTTTTTCGATATCCTTGCAAGTGTATTCGAAAGACTGTGAAGTGTGAAAAGAGAGAAGGGAGGCTTTTGCCCTGCATTGGGATCAGACAGGTTCATAAGACACGATATTTTTGGGAGGTCTCACCATAATCTTTCACAGACGGGTAAGTTAGTGAATGCGTATAAGTCAATACTGTTCTAGAATAATTTAGCCTGGCACACCCTGTATGCACGTGCCGTCGCTTAATCACAATTCACGGGGATCGCTAACGACCTGTTGGGACTGAAGCTAGGTGTGGGTTAACACGATCGAAATGAGCAAATACGCTGAAATATTCCTTAATTACATTTTAAAAGTACCTCATAATAAAGCCTTGAGAGGCATTACATTTTGTGTAGCCTTAATTACTTAAAATAATTTATTGTACCTATACCTGTTTTGTTGGGCGAAGGTCCGCCTGAGACGCAGAAGGTTGCGGGTTCGATTCCCGCCGTGGGTTAAATGTTTGCATGTTCTGTAAATATTTTTCTCGGGTCTGGGTGTTTTCTATGTGTGTTATGTATGTATTGTATATACAAAAAAAAAATTATATGTATAGTATATCAATCATGTGGTTCCCATAATACAAGCTCTGCTTAGTTTGGGGCTACATGATGCTGTGTGATTACGTCCCGTATTATTTATTTATTTATTTATTTTATACCTAAGTAGTCAGCGTTCGTAAGTACGAACGCTTGATACCTGTCACTAAAGCATGAAAAACATTGATATGATATCAACATGCCAACGTTTCCGAGGCCAGCCCCGGTGTCTTCTGAATATCTACACCTGTAGATGGGCGAAGACACCGGGGCTGGCCTATGGGTACCTACCCATTAGGTGACGATCATTACCCATCTATCACACGGCTTACATGACCCGCCCAATCCCACTTCCGTCTAACTGTCATGACAAGAGTCTGCTATTCTGGATTTTCAATGCAGCGTCGGGTTGTGAATCCTTTCTATCCTCTTCAACTAACACTCAACTCAACTTCAATTAAACTGGGCTCTTTGGCAGACCTTGAGTTTGGTTTTGTTAGACTCGGAAAAGTGACCATGTTTGTGAACCGAAGGTAAAAACGGGCAGAATGATCATGTCAATGAGTTTTCCCTTCAGTGGAAATGGAAGGGGTCTCTTCGTTAGCTCCTTATTGGATCAAGCGTCTCCAGACGTCGTTGTTGCGGCCCAAGTAGTATGAGTGCAATTCTTGCCCATACACCTCGATCTTAAGTTTGGTTCCGTTGGTCATTAGTTACCTAGTCTTTAACCAATTCATCATCAATCCAATCAGAAGGTTTGCCGGGAAGCAGATAAGATAGAACTTTGTCCAGCAGTGGGACAGCATAAATTAATTAAAAAAGAAATACGTACATACTTAGTTCTTCTTCGTCTTCTTCTTCTTCCTGTGAGTTAGTGACCAACTCTCGTGTCGGAGTTATTAGGCCGCCCGAAGGCCTCCGACATGGCTTAACGACTTAAAAGCTGGGAACAATATCTTAACGTGCCTTCCGAAGTACGGAAGCGCTCAAATCTAAATGCCACTAAACGATCACCCATCCAACTAATAGCCGAGCGGAGTGTTGCTTAACTAAGGTGATATTCTAAGAACACTGAAAATATTTAATTATAGTGTTTTCATTAAAAACAAAATCACCACATCATCATCCAAGCTTGATTAGAAGATTACTACTAAACAATGTTTACTGCTATTATAATTCTGCTACAAAGATTTCCAAGACGGCATCCAGGAGTATTTTTTTATGTTACATAAATAAATTAACAATGCAACTCAAACAATAGCAATTGCCCTTAAAGAGTACATGAACTTACCTATTAAGCAATGTCCTATATTAAGCTTATTCTTAGTTAAGTTATCATCATCATCTCCTTACCTCACCACCTCCACCGATGGAAGGCACAAACATCGGCCGTTCGTATCACATCCACGAACGTCCGGCGACGCGTACTATGCTATCGACCCATCTCGCTGGTTCTTTTACTTACCCTCGACTGCCATTCGTTCAATATTCAGCTCCACCTTTCATCACCTGTAAAGCGTTGCTCTTCCTATCCTTACTATGGTTGCCTGGAAGAGATCGCTTTCAGCTATAAGGCCGCCAATTGTGTTACCTTCATGATGCTTAGACTTAAGTTACTTTTACTCTTCCTTGTTATAATGTGGTGATCAATAAAGTGTTATTTATCTATCTATCTATCATATTGCCTCATAATGTGTCCTGCCCTTAGTTCCAAGTTATAGGTAGGTAAGTATTTACATATATCAGCCCTACAGACTCTGTTAGTTTAGGGCTAGATGATGTTGCGTGATCTGACAATGTCCAGCATTATTTTATTTATTTACATTATGTACCTACTTACTTCCGAAACAAAAAAATCTTTAAAAGTAAACAAAAGACCGGTAAATTGGATACTAAAATTTACCCACGCACGAAACAAACAATAAAAAGTATAGATACGTATAATTAAGTTAGAATTACCGCGCTTGCCATTCTTGTACCTACTGTTTTTATATAAAATGAAATTATGCCTCCCAAACCGGTTGGATTAGTACTTACCTATATCTACATTAGGTACCTATGTACCTACAGGTGGACAGGTTTCCTTAAAAGCGGTATAGTCACGATATCGATATTATAGAATTACCTTCATTAAAAATAATTAAAACAATTAAAAAGCCCTAACTGTTTGTAGGTAGATAGACACTGGATTTTATGAACAATTTATGTTGTAAAATAAAGAAAATGAGAAAGGTCATGAGATGTTCTTATTATATATTTATTCTATTAATATAGGGTTAATACTATAAGGGTCAAACCTCCCTCTCGCTCGCACTATTCAACATTTTTGAAGATATAAAATCACTGAATGTAGTTATGCCAAATAGCAAACCTTCACGGCCAAGAAAATAACAATACAAAGATCCAGCAAGAATATCATGTTGAACCCAACACGTTTTCCTACCAAAAAATTTGCACCAAAACTGATCACATTGGTGCAAGTTTTTTGGTAAGAAAACGTGATAGAATCAAAATGATATTATTGCTGAACCTTTGTATTGTTATTTTCTTGGCCGTGAGGGTTTTTTATATCTTCAAAAATGTTGAATAGTGCGAGCGAGAAGGAGGTTTGACCCTTATAGTCGCCTTAATGGAAAATATATAAAAAATACTTTACAAATGTAACTAATTACCTACACATTCCGGTGTCCTAGTCTTATATTTACATCTTTTTAATTTTATGTCCCTACACTAAAGTCTATACATATATAAACTATACTTAGGAAAAGCCGTAATAAGGTCGCATTTCCATAGAAATATTGACGTTTAGTATTTCATCATTTTTTAGGAAGGCAACACTCAAAATCCTGGTAGAGCAGGCACCTAAACTCAATATTTATTTATTCATAATTATTATTGAGTATTTCATAGTTTGAGTGTATTTTTCAAATTAGCATTCATTCGTTTTTGTGATATTATGTTAATTGATTATGCCTACACCAGTCATAACTTTAGAACACAATAACTTGTGGTCATAGACAAAAAATATGGTTAGTACAGAAAGGTAATAATTTATTACCTACCTCTTATTTATGTCATTTTTTCCCGACCCGTTGGCAGATTTTATAGTGACTTTAAATGTTAATTCCAATTACTAGTCATAAATAAGTACTTAATCTTCGGCAAAGGAAAAAACAATGGTGCCGTAGGGCTTGGTCCTGCGTCATGAAGCGTAGCGTCCGCTACCATTGAAATTGTTGCCAATTTTGGTTTTTCCAACTGTTTGCAGCCCTCCAGAAAATCACCAACTTTTGTTTCCATAGTGTCCACACCAAGTCACCAACTTACCAACCAACGCTTACCGCCAAAAACGGAAACACTATTTCCGACATTTGTAAACAATTTTTATTGCTGATACAAGGTAAGTACATAAACTTTTGTCACCTACACGTGTTAAAACACAAAAGTTGGCAATTTAAAAATTCAAGAAAAAAAAATTTCTTTGGTGAAGTCCGTCGCACCATAAAGCCGATTTGAGTATTGGAAACACAACGGCACACCTGCCGCAGGACTTGCGCCTGCCTGAGTCAGCCTTGAGACCCTCGGGAATGACGCGTAGCGTTGAGGCCTAAAGTCAATGTGTGTCAAAACACACACCTACCAGTTATAATATAATTTTAATTCATCACTTATAAAAAATAAAAATATCTCTTAAAATAAGAAAATGAATGAAGCAGCTATCAACTTTATTTAGAAGGGACGGACAACTAAATTCACAACTAAAATCTAACCATGATATTTTATTTGAATAAAACTCCTAGAAACCATTAAAACTATGTGATTTGGTTTCATAATGATGTCCCTCATTATCCATGGTAGTACTGAATGGAATCCCAACCTTTGTTAAGTTTATCTTTTATACTTATCTGTAAGGAAAATGCTCGAAAACTGCTTGTTCAAAAAAGGGTAAGTTGATATCGTTGGTTTTTTATGATCGATTATTTATGTTATAACTATTACTACTTCAGGATAGAAAGCATGAATCCGACGATTTAAATGAATGACTTCAAGTTTAATTTGTGAGCATTATGTAAGGGGTTATGGTAAGGGGTATACTTTTCCATCTTCGGAACCCAAGCCAACTTCACCGGCTCGTGGTGAACCCTGCTTACTAACATACGGGGTGCTAGTGACCGGCTGCTTGCAGCTTAGCGCAGCCTTACACCAGCAGTCGTCCGGGGCCACCAACGGGCAGCAGCTTCGGTAGTGTGCTAAACTGCGCCCTGCGATCCCAAACCATGTGGGTACCAACCGCTAAGCGTGGGGTTCATAAGCTAATCCCCTTTTTATTATTGGGAGACCTAAGTCCAACAGTGGACTGATACAGGTTGGTAATAAATTAATGCATTTTAACTTTAAATAAATAATAGTTAGATATAATGCGTGAAGTCTCTATGTATTTATTTATGATGATCTTTTTAGCTCAGAATGAAAGAAAATGGCGAGACTAATGTAGCTAGGTACTTATTCTTAGGTATCTTGATTTGCTCCAGGGTCATATTATGTTGGAAAAGAAAACAAAATGTCGATAGTATTATCACATTTACTGTAAGTATTGTGTTGTTGTCACAGTTATAAATAACGGTAAGTTCAGTGACGGTCATTTTAAATCAGCTCTGCACTCTTTTGTTTTCGTATCCCGTTGGACAGATAAAGTACTCATTTGAGTACCTAGTTTCTTTATTCTGACTTATTTGAGTTGAATGCTTGATGGTTCCTAAAAACATTGAGTGGGATCACTCAATTTTGACGATATTCCAATTTTAAATTCAATCCACACGCGACCGCAAACACTACTCAAGATATTCGAATTTCGAAACTTATCTCCTGAATCTGTCGATAAAGGAGTTTGGTCTCTGCGGGTAGGTTTGTGGCCTTTTCCTGAGATCTTGGTATTGTCTCCAGTTCAGGTACCAAAAAGGTTGGTTATCAAGCGGCAGTGCGTTGAACCTGTTTACTAGGTTTCCGTCGCCGCGGACTTCAATTGGCTGTGGCTCGTCTTCGCCGAATCTGTTTGATAAGAGGTCATTTTCTGCGGTTTGTGGGTATCCGATCGCGCTCAGTCCAGCATAGAATGGCCTTTGAGCTTGAACGAGGTAGACAAGGGCGAGGGCAAGAACGATTCTGATAGCCGCCATTTTATCTGCAAGAGAGAATAGGTTTTTAGTTTTTTTGATCGCGATTTGTGCCCAACCGGTTTTACTTTAAGTATCTTGTTGTGCTGTTCATGTTCTCTTCCTTTTGCCCTTTAGGGCAACGAGATCGTTTTTTAGTTATTTATAGTGCCAAGTATCCTTGTTAATGTCAACCAACCCAGATTGGCTTTGTTTTAAGCTTGCTCCAAAATGATACTGTCTTTTGTTTTTGTTTCAAGTTATTATAATCAACTATCAAAATTCGTTACTTTGTATTAAAATTTTAACGCTTTATACGATTTAAAAAAATGAGTTTCAGTCATGCAGTGCATAAAAAAAATTAAAATTAAATTAGTTTTATTTAAAATTAAATAGCTAAAAAAATTAGGCACACACAGATTTTTGTTCAAAGCGCGCACTTTCATAATACAAAGATTTTATCTCAGATCATAACTGACTGATACTCTATTTTTTTTTATATATCGTGTAGCGTTAAACTTTTAATACATTATCTCTGTGATGATGACTGACTTATACTCCATTTTCTTTTTAAATTGTGTAGCAATAAGCCCTCATATAAAATATTAGATAAAAAAATCAAGCCTTAGTCATTAATATCAATTTCTTTGAATATGGTAATCAAAGTTACCTTATGTTTATTTATTATTTACCCTGAACATTTATCAAGATCAAACCAGCACGAGCAATAAATAATTTTCTAGTCTCAATTTTCCTGTTTTCAGATTTGTATTTATAAGAAACACCATAGAACATAATAATATATAAACAAAGGTTTAACAAGATACCGCTTCACCTATTTTAAGTAACCTATTTTTTTAAAGTAGATATTGTTCTCAAACCCTCCTAGGAGAAAACTTAAATAAATAATCAAAAGCCAAAAACTTTTGAACTGCTAAATTTCATAACCTGGAAAACTGACTAGGAATAAAACCTACCTGCTCAAAACTATTTTATTAACATATTGGCTTATTTTTTAGGCATTTTTGTGTTTGTAATAAAAAAATAAATTACTCCTAAAATCTTTATCTACATAAAGTTCATGACTACATAAAGATCTACTTTGTTATTCACATTATATATATTTACCTGATTTAATTAGTAGAGTTGATCGAGAACTTGATAGCAAATATAGACAAGATGTCTGCACTTAACAACGATGCACTATTGAATGTGCCTTGAAGAGGATCATCTGAGTTTAAATAAGGAATATCTCGCGTTACAAGCGTGTGTCAGTTTAAAAGTAGAGCGGAATATGTGTAGAGCAGGCAGTCCATTTTTAGTTTTATATTTAGAGCAGTCTATTTTATTTTTCTTTTATTTCTAGAGAGAATTTAATACTTCATATTTTACCTCTGTTGTTATTGGAAAAGCGTCATAACTTATGTTTTTTTTAGGTAAGAATTTTTATATAAAAAAGGTGTCCTCTGGAATATTTTTCATGGTTATTACAATTTTTTTTACAAAATGTTATACCATTACAACTCGTGGCATTGGTGTACAGCTTTGGCATCTTTGTTGTAGAGATGGAGTATCTGTAAACAAAACGATAACACCTTTTTATTTTTCTAGGTCATGTAGGTCATGATTGTGGGAAAACGTTTTTTTTTTAAAACTGTGCTATTGAAATTTCAATGTTTGATGGCCTCTGTGGCGCAGTGGGCGAAGGTTCTCCTGAGACGCAGAAGGTTGCGGGTCCGATTCCCGCCGTGGGTCAAATTTTTGCAATATTTTCAGATATTTGTCTCAGGTCTGTGAGTTTTGTATGTAGTATATAATGAATGTATTCCATAATACAAGCTCTGCTTAGTTTGGGGCTACATGATGCTGTGTGATAGTGTCCAGTAATATAATTAATAATGTATAATTTTTTTTTGTCCTTCCTTCTTCATATGAGTTAGTGGTCAATTCTGGTGTTGTAGGCTGCCCGAAGACCTCCGACAAAAGCTGGGGACAACATTTTAACGTGCCTTCCGAAGCACGACAGCGTTCGATCTAAATTCCACTAAAAGTTATGTACGTTGCGTACTAAACGTATTTTTTAATAGGTACCTAGATAAGTACGTATAGTATGCGTACGTATCTCTTCTGGAAAAAGTTAAATAAATTGACACCAATGCAATAAGTTTAAACTTTTGTTATTGCGATTCTAAATCATTCTAAAGCCAACGTAAAAACCCATTCGATATCTAACTACACTGCCGCCTCTCTCGATCATGACGTCATGGCCCCAACGACCAATCAACGACCAATTTATCAAGACCTTTCATCTTGCTCAGTTTCTTGGCTTCTTCAAGTTTGCTCTAGAAATAGGAAGGTCAGAATAATTTTGTTTTTGGGTTTTATCAGTGATGGGTAAAATGAGTAAGAATGTAACGTCATGCTAATGGGTTTTCGTCAGTGATTAACACACCCCCAATTTGTTGCGTTTTTTAAAGTTGTTTTTGTTATGGTAAAAAAGTAGTAACATTGTAAAGCGATATTGGTATTTTGTTATGATTAATAAGCTCAAAGTTTAGTTGGAGGTAATTGCTGCGCTATTTATACTACTGGACGACTCGTGACTTTGTCCGCGTAGGTTTTTACAACTCCCCACATACATCCCTTTAGAGATTTAATTACAGAAAAACCATTCTTCTAAAAGCCAGCGCCCAACGGCATAGCAGGGGATTTTTATACTGTGGAGATGGTCGGGAAAAAAAATATCAAAAGAATGGTGAGAGGAAGCTCGGGCAGATATGTTTGGAACTCTATGGGGAGACCTTTGCCCATTAGTGGAACGAAAATGGGTGTTATTGATGATGATTAATTGGAACGAAGTTCCTTAACGCGCGTTGCGAAAGGGGGCTGGCTAGACGGAAAAAATTAAGACCAAAAGTTGTAACGACACTTTGTAATTGTCAAATGGTTGGGCACGACAGCGTTCGATCTAAATTCCACTAAAAGTTATGTACGTTGCGTACTAAACGTATTTTTTAATAGATACCTAGATAAGTACGTATAGTATGCGTACGTATCTCTTCTGGAAAAAGTTAAATAAATTGACACCAATGCAATAAGTTTAAACTTTTGTTATTGCGATTCTAAATCATTCTAAAGCCAACGTAAAAACCCATTCGATATCTAACTACACTGCCGCCTCTCTCGATCATGACGTCATGGCCCCAACGACCAATCAACGACCAATTTATCAAGACCTTTCATCTTGCTCAGTTTCTTGGCTTCTTCAAGTTTGCTCTAGAAATAGGAAGGTCAGAATAATTTTGTTTTTGGGTTTTATCAGTGATGGGTAAAATGAGTAAGAATGTAACGTCATGCTAATGGGTTTTCGTCAGTGATTAACACACCCCCAATTTGTTGCGTTTTTTAAAGTTGTTTTTGTTATGGTAAAAAAGTAGTAACATTGTAAAGCGATATTGGTATTTTGTTATGATTAATAAGCTCAAAGTTTAGTTGGAGGTAATTGCTGCGCTATTTATACTACTGGACGACTCGTGACTTTGTCCGCGTAGGTTTTTACAACTCCCCACATACATCCCTTTAGAGATTTAATTACAGAAAAACCATTCTTCTAAAAGCCAGCGCCCGACGGCATAGCAGGGGATTTTTATACTGTGGAGATGGTCGGGAATAAAAATATCAAAAGAATGGTGAGAGGAAGCTCGGGCAGATATGTTTGGAACTCTATGGGGAGACCTTTGCCCATTAGTGGATCGAAAATGGGTGTTATTGATGATGATTAATTGGAACGAAGTTCCTTAACGCGCGTTGCGAAAGGGGGCTGGCTAGACGGAAAAAATTAAGACCAAAAGTTGTAACGACACTTTGTAATTGTCAAATGGTTGGGCTGATGACGACATGGTATAAAGACTTGTGCACTTATTTCAAACATATATGCTAAGTGCTCGTTAGCCTCGCCGTATAGGCTTAGGCTGCCGCGCCGCGACACCCAGTTCAAATCGCTGTGGTGATCACGTCGTTTTGAATTTGAATTTATGTACTAGGATCTGTATTTCAATGAAGACGTGAGGCGTGCGCGTGTTTCTCTGTCTGTCTCTATCTCTCTCTCTTACTATCTCACTCTCTCTCATAGATAGCTACTTTGTTCCATCCGGGTGTCCCTTGACACCTCTCAAGTTTTTTTTTTTAAATTATAATGTAGCTGTCTGACTCACCGACTATCAATAACAACAACAACAGCTTATATCAGTCAGTATATAAGGAAAAATACTTTCGAAATAAGTGGTTACTATTTTAAAGTGATATTGGTATTTTGTGGTGATTAATACGCTCAAAGTTCAGTACTTATTGATGAGCTATACTTATTTCCAGATAAGTCCGCCAGATACTCGTTTGTACCTACAAAAGTCTGATAACTGCGTCGAATATGTAAATACTTTATCGTCAGAGATTTTATGGTTTGTACAATATAGAAGTGATTAGGACGGTTATTAGGGGTAATTCGGAAGGCTAGGGGTGACAGTCGGACATAAGGTGCTGAAACAAGGACACTCTTATGCCGGTTCCTATATTATACCGTTACCGATTACGCTTCGTTTTCCCCTGAAAAACTGTCAAATTTTTGACGCCTCGTTGTTAATTTTTGACAGTTTTTCAAGGGAAAACGAGGCGTTATCGGTAACGGTATAATATAGAAACCGGCCGTTAGTCTACCAATTAAAGGTCACTCAGAAGGATATGCTCGAAATCACTTTGAAGGATTAAATACGTAACAAAATTATATGACAGAGAACCAAGGTAATCGACATAGCTCACAGAATCAGCAAGCTCAAGTGGCAGTGGGCTGGTCACAAATACCGATAAACGTTGGGGTAGACGAATTCTTAGACTGAAGACCGCGTCTTGGCAAACGTAGGTAGAGCGATGAACTGCTGAAGGTGGCTGGCAGGCAGTGGATGCGGAGAGCCAAAAATTGGGCTCAGTGGCAGTACTGGGAGAGGCATATGTCCAGCAGTAGACGGATACAGGCTAAAGATGAAAGGCTGATTAGGAAAAATAATTTCCGTCGGTAGGACCTACCTACCTAATGCTTTTTTTTCTCTCTTTTACAGACAGGGAGGATATTAATTTTTTAACAAAATCCTATTATTCTATACAAGCTACAGCTTCAAATTAAATCTGCCTTATTTTTTTTATTAACAGATTATCTGTCAATTGAAAAATGTGTCCGTATACTTTCTTCTCTGCCGTAGACCATCAGTGTGGTTTTTTTTTTCAACACTGATGTTTCACACTGTTAGGGGTTATGTTCTTTGCATAGTGTCTCCACTGGTTCTCTGCAATAAGAAATGATTTTTTGTAGTATAGCCCCTGAACGTTTGCAGTGGGAGTTGAAGTGGAAAAACCTTACGCATACGAAGTCGCGGAGCGTTCTACTATTGCAAACTAAAGCTGCAATACCATTGTGCATGTTCATGCATGCAATTGCATTCATGACGTCATATTTAGGTAAGTGCGAATTACTTGCATAGAAAACATGATTGTCAGAGCCTCATGCATAAATAACATTAATTACATGCAGCGTCAGTTTTGTAACAAGTTTAAAACTACCTTCCTAAAAACTTCTGGCTGCACGTTTCCACTAATCATGCTGCAATTTAAGTCGCACCTTTCATACAGGTGGTGATTTGTGATGCTACCATTGTGCAAGTGCATTGGAATCGTGGCTAAGTCCAAGATGCGTCATTAACTGTACAGATTACTCTAATTGCCTGCATCATTAATGACTCAGTTTCGCTGATAACCTTATTGCCGTTTTATTTACTAATAATAGGTATAATTTTATCCTGTATTCATTGTAGGTTGTAATCTTCCTCTTACTCGTTTTATCCTCATTCGCAAATCTCGAGTTAAGTTTTTATCTGTCAATAATTACAACTAGCTGCATGAAACTCTAGCGCTGACCGTTATTGCGCAGAAGTCAAAAATAAGGTATCATAAGGGAGCTAGAGTTGAGAAAGAGCGAGAGACCCATGTGCAGAAGTTTTGTTCACCGCTAGACTTACGTGCCACTAGCTATATCCTTAATCAGGAATACATACGATCATACGACCTGCACCAAGAGATAAGTTTTAAAAATGTAGCTTTTTTCATATCAAGTGTAACACTTTTGAATGCTCAAAACACACTTGCTTTAGGCCTCAAAGATCCCAAGTGAACACCTCACATCACGGGGCCCCATTGATTCGTAGTCACCACCACTCAAACACCAGCAACAGAAGTAGAGTCGATTTGCTAAATCAATAATTTGCCTATTTGGTCAGCATTGCTGTAAATATAAGGGTTTGAGCTGGGCCACTTTACCAGATGCCTCGAGACATATGACCGAATGCTTTAACATCTTGGCAGCCTGATGGAGGGACATGTTGTTGTCGGCTAAGAACGCGTTAGCGGGGCGAACACGAAACCTTCGAGAGAGGATGGTGGAATATCTCGAAGGATATTTAAAATGATATAAGATAGCATGGTTGAGAGGATTTGAGAAAGACAGTTTCCCAGCAATGGGACGACTCGGGTTGCCTAAAAAATTATTAAATTAGTAGGTGGTAGTCAGCATTAATTATTTTTAGTAAAATATAATTAGTCATGGTTCATTTTAATTTAAAATAAATGTATTTATAAACCAATTTATGGGGTTTCCCGTTGTCCTCAATTAAATTCCTGGTACTGTGATGGAACTTGAAACTGTTGATCATAAATTTACAAAAGTAATGACTTTATAGAGACCTACCTGTAACTAGATACTCCTCAACTAGTGTTGAGTTAAAACTCAAATATATGTAATAATCGTGTAATAGACTAATAGTTCGAGAAAATTCTATAACACTCTTTTGAAAAACACAAAATTTCCATTTAAAGCAAATCTCAATCAGGAATGCAAGCTGTTTGTTAGGCACTAACCCACTTAAAGAAGTCAAAGTATTTTTATAGTTTGACTTGATATAGGTTATGTACAGTAAATAATTGAAAAGAATAGTATATTTCATTACGAGTGAGGAAAGCCTGTCATTGCAAAGAGTTCCGACAAATGTCTACCCGAGCCGAGGCGCAGCCGAAGGTGAGGGTTGACAGTCGGAACAAGTTGCAATGACGGTTCCGCACGTGTACTGAACAACTATTTTTAATACAGTTGCGAAAAAATTAAGCAATTTAATAAAGAAAATTTCTGGAAAATGGCGCCAACCTTAAAAGAATATAAGCAGAGAATTTATTTTTGTTTTCTTCACCCATTCTGGGTAGGCAAAGGGAACTATGCCCATACAGCCAAGTCTTCAGTAGAATTTTTTTATTAATATGAAATGAAAATTTAATTTAATGAGATGAAATGAAATGAAACTTAACTTAACTCATTGAATCAAATTATTAAATGTGATATTGAAACAAATTAGTAGCTTCTTTTTAGAAATATTTGCATGAATCATAAAATTTTCTATGAATTTTTTTTAGTAAACTTTTTGGTTGGTTTCTTCTTTTTAATAGACATTATTTTGACAGTTGGGAATGAGAACGCACGAGTTCGGAAAAGGTACAAAAAAGCACGAGTATGTAATAGCCCACATCCCGAACGCTCTACGTCCCTGCAATACGCCACTTTTTGAGCAACTTTATTAAAATAAGTTAATCAAGCCGATTTTATTAGATAAGTTTTTACTTGGCCCTAGAGTTTTTTTACCTACAATTTAGATTTTTTTGTGACTTTTTACTATTTAGTTAGTGCCTAAGTTACTGTATTAATGGTAAGCTACCTAGTAAATACCCCAAATCTCTTTTTTTGCTATGCCCTAACAGGATTCATGTTAACATTTAAATATCTTAGACCTATTTTGAAACAACATGTAGATTGTAGGTAAACAATTTGAATTAACTACTCTGAATATCAAGAAAATAATTTATTATTAAAAAAAATACATTAATTAACGTATCTTAAAAAAATGTAACAGGCCGCAGCCAAGTAAGCTAATTTTGAAATAATATCTTAAAAAAGATCTAGTTATAACTAATTCATTGTAAAGACGGTAATTCCGTGACAAATTAATTAGGCTTATTCGTCTAAACATAAACGATAATAATGAGTTCTTCCCTAATGATGCCCCTAAGGAATTCCTGACCTCCAGTATTGAGTATCCTAGTAGACATAACGATTTACTTACATTAACTAAACCTCTATTTTGGAGACGTAATAAAGGGCATATCAAGTTTTTGGACTTTCAAAACCTGACCTTGCGTTTGCACTAGCCAATACGCAAATAATAAAAAGAGAATATAGTCTATGTAATTATTATTAGTATTTCTATAATCAATGGCTTCTGGAATATCATAATAATGAGGCAACGTAGTATGAATTATAAGTCTATTCGTTCAGTCTTAACAAAAAACTATACTAAAATGCGTTTTACAGATAGAGGATACGGAACGAAAAATTAAATATCTCCAGTGAAAAAAGACACTGAGCTTCAAACAATATATCAACAAACAATCCTTGGTATCTCGTTGTTCTGTTATTGCCCCTTTGACAGCCTAAAGCCTCAACATTAGACGAATAGACGGATATTGCATGCAGACCGCGTACAAACTACAACAATTCTCTTGTCTTATATACAAGAAGCTATGCGATAAGGCGTACAACGATATTTTTTGTGCTCTGCATGAACTATTTTATTTACTGAATGGACTAGCTTCTGACCGCGTGCTGTTATTTATTAATTATTTCCATACTGAACGCTTTGAATACTAAAACACAATTTAGGTACTCCAGACCAGCGCAGGTCCTCCTCGTACGCAGTCTAAGTTTTATAGAATACAATAATCTCCATAATAATTATTAACACAATTTATTTGGTACCCCAAGGTATCTTACGGGTCTGCTTTCTAATTTAGCAGACTCGTAAAATACCTTGGGGTTTAGAATATATAATTCGATAAAATTGCTAATACTTATCATCAGTTACGGGTATTGAACGGTTTTAAAGGTAATTTTTACGCATTATTGGGTAGCTATAATTATTAACCCTACATCCCAAATACAGACAATTTTTTATGCGGTATTCCCACTTTGTATTAGATAAAGTAGACGGATACAACAGTTTTGCGACTCCTTGACTGACTTGATTAACTTCCTTACAGACTCGCATTTACTTGCCAAAATCGTCTTTATAGCATAATAATTTTGAAATTGTTTAAAAAGTGTTTATTGACAAGTGAAAACGCAACCAAAGTCATGACGCCCCACCGTGAATTGACTAAGTTACATAGTAATCGCAACGCCTTGGGTTATCTCGTCATTCACATAGGACAAAGTGATAAATACTTCGACATAACGCCAACATGACTTATTGCCCGCAACGTAGTCCAAACACATTTGGTACGGATCCGAAGCTTATAAGCTTACTCGTAAATAGGTAGAAGTTTGGTTTATCAATACTGACAGGGCATTGGTAAGTCGAACGGGGAATTGTTGTTAGAGAACTTTGGACAGAGTTTCTTGGCTGAAAGAGATAAAATCAAGTCAAGTGTCTGCTCTAAATGGTCTGTCACAATCGGAATGCAATCAATTCGTATAAGCTATATTTAACAGGAACTTTCGGTAAGTTCAAGTAAAGTGGATATTTCTTTTTTTTTCTCCACTTGACTGCACTAAATCTAACCGTAGGTTATTACTAGTCAATAAAAAAAAAAACAAAGTCACGACAAAGAGTCAATGATTTTACCATGGTAGACGATGATGATAAAGAAAACTCGTCTGTAGTCAGTGGAGATACTATGAAATCGCACAAGTTATCGGAACATAATTCACTGTTGGTTAACATATTAACAGACTTCGTTTTGGTGGACTTACTGCTAAAAACTATTTTTGCCAGTCAATCATGACATGTAAAAAGTTGTGGTTAGCGTGGATAAACATATCAGGTGCACAATAAACATGAAAACAATATAAGAAAAATTGAACAACAAATATAAAAAAGAACTAACGTGCTATAATAGGTACGTAGATGTTACAAAATAAACAAAACTCCTTGAAAAGTAAAAAAAAAATATAGAATAGAAAATAAACATTGCCTAAGGAAACGTAGGAAAATAAAATACATAAGTACCAGTTTGTTTAAGACTAGCGTTTTTATCGAGCGTTTAAGCTCTATCACGCTTACACGTATGGCACATATTGCTCTTCAAAAAACCAAACGCTACACACATTTATCCGAAACAGTGTTTGCTTGAAACAGTGGGTTATTCTCTCGCAACTAGCGCTTATATTACGACCTTAAAGAGCGTTTACAAACGCTCGAACAATTCGGCAAAAGACGCGCTTATCACGCCTACACTTATCTAAATCAGCCCTAAGATCATTTTTAGCCCTCTGCACTTGACTTTGGGAAATATGAGAAAAGCAAAGTTTTTTATTTTAAAAAGTTAATTAACCAGAAGAGGAAAAAGTTGCTGCAATAGAATCATAACTTTTTAATAAGTTTAAGTTTCTCAATAGAAACTATTTCATTAAATAGTTTCTCATTGCACTAGACGTTTTTTTATGGATGGCGGTTTTAACAAGCTGAGACGTTTTATTCTACGAGACTATTGTTTGAATTGTCTGTTAATATTTTGTTACTACTGTTTTGTCAACTCATAGATACGTATAAAATCTATACTCATCATCATCATCATCATCATCATCATCATCATCATCATTTCAGCCAACTGCTAGCCATAGGCCTCCCTTAGATACTACTCGCCTCGATTCCGCGCCGTCGGAGCTAGTCGGAGTCTGGTGCCCATCGCGCCAGTATATCATACATTCAACACCTCCTGGTAGAGAGTGCGGGGCAGAGGTCAAGGTTATGTATTATATATTTTTATCTCTTGGGAGCAACTGCACTGTTAATTGAAAGTCTAACTCGTTCAATCCACACCAGTGTTTATTACCAGATACCCCTTAGTAATAAAACTGGAAACGCGTCTGAATTATGCGGGAGATTTGGACACAATAGCGCCCTGCACACGTAGAGTTCGGACGGCGGGAAACAGCCACGCCATTCCAACCCGCACTCCGAAACGTACGTGTAGATACGCGGGGCTGACAGTCCGATCTGGCATGTCAACGCGAAGGCAAATCTCACAGTTTTAACCGCGCATCACGTCAGTGATCAGTCCCAAATGCGCGGTCCGATCTTTACGCGCCATTAGCACGACAGTTTGATCCGCAGTCCAACCCGTACAGATCGGACTGCGGTTTGGAACGCAGCTTCGATGCACGGCATCTTGACGTGTGCTAATGCGCTTTATTTACCCTGAAGGGTTGCTGGATTTCATAGGTTACATAAAGTATCCTTCGATTAGATAAACTGAAGTAGGTAAACATACAATTCCGCCGTGGAAATTTATTTTCACTGACTAGTAGATAGAGCCCTTTCTGAAGGGATGGGCATAAAATACTACTTTTTAAAAATAAAGATATAGATATATATAAAGACAGTTTAGCTTGTACTAATTCTTCGTAACTAACTAAGCATTAAACCTAGTTTTTAACTTATATAAACCGGTACCACACCAGTGGAACCACAGTCAAAAACTATCAAGTTTTACTAATACCTACTTACTGAAGAAGATACCAACAGAATCACGAATACGGTAGATTGCGATTGCAAATCCCAAATCATAAGTCTACAGTTCCACTGAAAATTACTCTTTTCTCGGTCAAAATGCTATTTAACTCCCTCATTCGTAACATTAGCAATGACATTTATACCCGTTTATACTCGCTGAATGGTTATCGCCACTCGACCCGGACTAGGCTCTTGCAAACGACAGGGACGTGCCGTCAGAGATTTTTAGAAAAGTGCTTTTTATCACGTATAAAATGAGAAAGTGACGTAATCATCATCATCCGAATCCTAACTAACTAATATTATAAATGCAAATGTGAGCTTTTTACGACAGGTACAGGGACGCGACCAATCACATACACGTTGTCAAGGGTGTATGGTACCTTTGGTCCAGAAGATGGCTTGACATATTATTCAGTAACGCAAGCGAAACCAAGGGCGAATACTAGTATTTTACAAAGTTTTCTGGCTTTCCGCCTTTAGGTATGTAATTACAGGAACTTAGAAATTGAGTAGTATTCGTTAGAAAACTTTCCATATTTCAAAATTTTAGTTATTAGATAAAGCAAGTTTTAGGTATTTTTACTAAAAATGCTAAAATTATAGATACATATAATAAATAATAATTTAAATTATAAAATTTTAAAAAATAAACTATAATACAATTTATTTCATTCAATAAAAAAAAATCCTATTAATAAAGGTAAAGAAGCAAATAAAGTATAAAATAATAAATATATACCTGCTTGAATTCGTTCCGGTTGATACCCTCAACCAATGTGATCAATTTTGGTGCAAATTTTTTGGTAGGAAAACGTGTTGGGTTCAATTAGGGTAGAAAAACGTGTTGGGTTCAATGGTACCAATAATTAATATTAATGTAGGAATTAATCTACCCTCAAAAAATAAATAAAAAAGAAATAAATTTATAACTCTAAAAGTTAAATATAACTATAAAATAAAAATAACTAGTTACTGTTTTCCCAATCATTGAAATCTAAAATCTTAAAACTAATATGATAAATTCGAAAGTTTTTGTGTTAGTCTATTTGTTCCCACTCAACTCTATAGCAGCTCTATAGATTTGGATGAAACTTGGAATATACATAGTTTGTGACCTGGAATATAGTTACTCTTAATCCAAGTATTCCGTGAAGCTGCAGGCGGAAGCTATTCTAAAATAAATTAATAAGAAAACCTAAATTACCTTACAGCGCTACATTCGGCTGCGCTTCGCGGGGGAGGGATACTTTGCGTACACAAATCACAACAACACAACACTTTCAGTATAATTGGCGTCGTGACATATCGCTGTTTTGAGGTAGTCGTGTGACAAATATTTTCATACTTTATGTCGAGGGCATTTCGAGTTCTTTACGAACGAAATGATGCTCTATAAAGAATATGGAATGTACAACGATCGACTTTTATTGTTGGTATGGAAATTATATTTATAGTGCCTCTAGCATTAACGGTGTGAAAAAACTAAATATAACCAACTTGGATTTTTAAATAATAAAGCGCATAACACTTCAAGAATATCAATTAGGACTTATGTTATGAATATTAGAAAAAATAATTAGGACTTTTTTAAAGTTATTTTCTATCTCATTAGTGGAGGCCTATGACCAGCATGATGATGATGATATTTAAAAAAAAAAAACATTTCACACCTTTGCAGTCGAGTAGAAAACGTCTCAAGCTTTGAATTTCGAAAAAGAAACCTTTTTAGGAGCAATATTGAATCACAGTGACGTAAATAGCCTACGTCACAACAGACAGAGTGCTGCGCTACTATCAATCCCGTTTATACATCGAGACAGTACTCCTTACAGTCACAGTCTCCAAGTGAAAACTGACAATAATCGAACGAGCGTCGTTGACAATCATAATCATCAAATCGTTCGCAATGCCAAAGCACTAATTTAGGCGTTACATCGTTTGAATAGTATTCAATATCGGCGCAATAAGCAGAGAGCCGAGTTTTGGTGCAGACTTTTTTTTTTATTTGGAAAGACCTGGGTTGGGCCACAAACTCACCTGATGTTAAGTAGCGTTGTGATGATGAAGCACGAAGGTCCAGAAGACTGTAACTGTAGTTGAAGGGTCCCGGATTATACTTAGTTATCAGGAAATACATGCCGGTGGAGAGTTCCAATCCACTATCGTTCGCATAATAAAATTAGAGGAAAACCGTTTTGTGGATCTAGAATATACCATATCGTTGCGTCTGTAAAATACGTAAAGAATGGGGTCACCATTTTGCTAACAAGAACCTTATTTAGCCACAACACGTCACGTGTCAAGTTTAATTATATTCATTATGATTCTGCATACGTGAAAGGACATTAATTACTTTTGGGTCCTAACACAGAATGAGATGACAGTAGCTGGAATACAAAAGTTTATGTTGGCAATGACCCGTGGTTAAAACCTTTTGCAAACAAATTTACCGACCTACGTACATCGTACATTTTAAAATATGTGATTTAAGTTCGATCTTCTATAAACTCCGGCCACTGCTAAAACTAAATTCATGGAAAATTAGTTTTTTGGCATTTTTCCAAAAAGATCGACAAAAGTGAGCAATAAAATGGACAGGGCTCAATGACGCTCATTGTGGCACATATATGTCCAGCAGTGGTTTGCTATAGGCTGATGATGATGATGATGATGATGATGATAAGCAATATACTTTATCATCAGGCCTTTGCATCTATTCTTAATTATTTTATGGTGTAGTGGTAACTTACTGAACATGGACATGGTAAGATGGAGTAGACTTGCCCAGCACTTATATCTACTATACCATCTTCTAGGCCTATTCAACTTTACCTACAGGAAACACATGGTCATTGGTCAATACGTGTGAGACCTGGGTTTCTTCACGATTATAGCTACAGAATTTAGATGTGAGCATGTGGTATGCGCACAGTATTTTCGAAGCGAAAAAATTCAATTAGTACACTGCCGAGATTTGAACCCACCTCAGTTCACGGCTCTCCACTCTCGTAGCGGTGTAATATCGTGCAAGTAAAAGAAATATGAAGTCTCAAACGATTTCTGAAAGAAAGAAAGAAAGAAAGATAATTTGGAAGCATTATTTTAACATTTAAACTATCGCAGTTCTCGAATCCGTAGACGCGTTCGCTTCAAACCGCCCCGTTAATTTGGATCCCTGCTCTGCCTAATAAATCTTATTTGAAGTATCGTACAGCATATAACCTTATTTCACACAAGGCCCAGATACGTTGTGTCGAGACAACCACGAATGAATTTGTAAATTTATGAACGCAACCTCACGTCTGAAATTAAATTTGAATTAGATTTCCAGTTTATAAAACCATTTGTGGGAGTGTTTAGTTGAAGCAATTAGATGGTATGAAATTTAATGAAATTCAACTCCATTAACTATATTTTTGCGTTTGAATGTTTCTCATTTTATTTTTTGATATAGATCGGGATCTACTTATTATAAAGTTCTACTGATTTGGTAGAAAAATCAAGTGAAGAATGGGATGAGTTTTTACTGACTTCTGTTTTCGGCATATTTTTTGTTTACCGTGATATTTTGATCATAGTCCTAATTTAATAAATGCGAAAGTGAGTTTATTTGCCACGCTTTCACACCTTAACTACTCAACAAATTATCATGAAAAAGGACACGTTGCCAAGGACAGAAAAAGACTCGGTGTTTCCAGAAAAAAGTACATATCCTGAGGTTTTTCAATTCCATTCCATTCTCATATTCTTTTCATCTTTAGTTTTGGAATAAAATTCAGTGAGTATTCAAAAAGGCTGTATTTATTATTTTTTGTTTTTCTATTTCATTCTATTCCAACATGATTTTCACACTTATTAAGTTTCTTAAAAAAAATCTGTGGGCTTATTAAAAAAAATTTGTACTTTTTCTTTATAGTAAGAAGATACTAACTGGATATCAGAGGTGAACAGGAGATTGCTATCAAAAACATATTATCTCGGCTCGGTAACTTTTGTTTGAATAAGTACTTCATTCGATTTATGTTTTGCTAAAGTTTTCTTTGTAAACACGTTCGTTGTGAATGTTTGTTGAAAGTGAAAAGTTCTCTTTGTAAATACGTGTGCTGTGAACAATATGTTTAGGCTAAAATAGCTATCAAAGTAAGGCGAATATAACGTTTAATTTACAAATTTACTACTATTAAGGAATTATAGGATAACCTAACAATTTATACACATTTATGTTAGCCGTGTAAGAGGTTCCAGTCTCCATCTATGGAACCCAAGCCAACCTCACCTGCCTGTAGCCTTACTGAATAACAAATGAGGTTCTGGCGGCCAGCTGATTGCGCATAGCGCAGCCGTAACACTGGCCGCCAACGGGGAGCAACGTCGGCGGTTCGAGAAGCTGTGCCCTGCGATCATCAACCCATTTGCTCAGCTTGCATGTGGGAAGAGATTTTTAGGTACATATAGGAGAGGCCTATGTCCAGTGGTGAACTGCATAGGCTGGCCTAGTATTGTTGTTGTTGTTGGATGATAAAAAAAAATTGTCATCTCTCACTTTTAAAAAGTCGTGAACCTAATTCCAAAACAAGGTTTCGTTACGTATACCTAACTACGTACACAATTAACCGAAATTTGTAATAAAGAACCATAAATCTATTTTAAATTATTGTGGAAGAGAAACCCTTACAGAGTAGACCTTCCGTAATTTATGCATTACAACGTAAGACTAATGTTTACGGTTTCAGTAAATCAGCCAAATCAGCAAAACTCATTTCCTTAATACGAGTGTGAAATTAAGCCCGATCTGCAGCGGCCATGTTTTTGTGATTATAACATTTAACCTGGGAACTGATTCTCAGGAATAGACATTTATTACATAAGATATATCTATATCGCGAGAAATGTCAAAATCCTCTTAGCCCCACCAGAGGGTCCAACAGTCCGTAACCAAAATTATTTGTAAATTTGACAGTTGTTGTCAAATGACAGACATGACTGACATGACAATCTTTTTTATTCCTAATCAGGTCCCTGGGAACAGATTCTAGTTAATAGCCTCAATACTCAATATATTTATTGTTATCCCATGGTTAGTTATTGTTATCACACTACACCTACATAACTCACATTAGTTATAATATCGTGAGTACTGTCAAAATTCTATGTAAATTTGATAGTTCTTGTGATATAATGTACATGTAAAGTATGATTCACACTTACCGGCGCGCGTCGGAGAGCATCAGAGAGCATTTTATAACATGCTAAAGGAAATTGAAACATCCACATAGCAGTTAAGTTCCTTATTTGCGTGCAATTTTCCCAGCTTTGAGCTTTGTCAAACACTGACATAAATAGATCCTTAAGTAGATATTGCATGCTGCATAACTGCTTTGTGGATGTTTCAATTTAATCTAGCATGTTTTAAAATGCGCTTCGATGCTCTCTGACGCACGCCGGTTGGTGTGAATCGTACATCACTTGATATTTATCGATCTATTCCCGATGATCAACATTAAGATACATTTATTCTGTTCTCACTATGTCTGAAGGAAGTAGCTCGATTGACTATAGTGGAAACGCACGGTTTAAGTATCGTATAATCGAAGGAGAGGCATTCATTAAACAATGTGCGCTCACGTTCGGTGCTTCAATGGACGCTTTGTTACCTACATTTACAAATGTTGGAAAACGTTATTTTATTAAATTTTTATATTTTTTTATATGGATCCGCCTTAACCATGTTCCCAAGAATAACACCAGGACCTATTAAATTAAGAGGTAATTTAGTGGGCTTTTGTTGGGAATGGATTTTGTTAGAAGCCGTACGCCGCCTAATTATGAGTTCGTTTGGGAAAATATATGAAAATTGTTGTATAACCTCTTTGGTTCCCAGGAGAGTTGATTAATGGAGAATTGGGTTTAGAAATCGAATCTTATTTTCGATATTTGAAACAATACCACCAAAACCTCATTTTTGGAGAAGCTTTTTGATTATTTTGACTTGTATTTTAAAATTATATCACTGGGCATATTTGGATGAAGGAGGGCAGGACAGAGGAGGCTGGAGAAAACTAAGGGAGGCTATGCCCAGCAGTGGGTTATTCCGGGCTGACACGATGATGAGGTTTATAAAAAATAGTATTCAATTTTTATTACAATAAAATTAAACAACAAATAAAGCTTTGAGACATCTATTTAATTTGAAAAAACAGTTTTTTGTAACATTTATAGACGAATGTCAGATATTATAATACATACAATTATTTAGGCCCAGTGTCTACTAAAACGGAGTGAAATATAAAAAAAATATTAAAATAAACTTTTAAAAAATTAAACAAAAATGGCCTTACTTATGAATATCTTTCAAAAGATAAACAATGCTTAAACTATTGCCATCTCTATTCGTTGGATAATGACAAACAGTGACAGGGCTAACTTTGAGCATTGATTAACTTTAAGTAGCGTTCATAAGTAAGGGGGTAAAAATGCAAGGTAAATCTTGAAATTAGGCGTGAGAGTTAGGCAGTTTGATTGTTATAGAATTATAGCAATCAAACTGCCTAACATCGCCACTTTTATTGGAACACTAACTAAGTACATGTCTTTCAAAATTGAGTTCTTGGAATGTTCTCTCAAGATGTTTCCTTCACCGTTTCTAGGACGTGGCAATCCTCACATATATTTTTCGAAACAAAGAGTCCTTTGGGATTCAATCCTGCGCCCTGGACGTTGGAATACATGACGCACTACCTAGGCCACCAGTTCTCACCTTTGTTTTATTCAATAGCTAATTTATTTATTCCTCTCCACTTTAGAGATTTTTATTGTTTTCTTACATCATTATTTTACCTTTTTACGTACAAATTTTCCATTGAACACTATTTTTTTTACAACTATAATTTTTACTTATATTTATTATTCTTATACAAATATTTTACATACGCATCTTTATTTATGTAATTACACATTTTTACAATAATTTAATAATACTATGTTATGTACCTTCCTAGTGAATAACTTAGGCAATTTCCCTTAAGAATTATATAAATATTTTTGGTCTTCAATATTTTTTAAAATGAATATATTAATACCTCCAACGATTAATACTTTTCAGTCAAAACTCCGAGACCAGATTTGGCCATTAACTAAAAGAAAAGAAGGAAAAAGGAAGTCCAAACTAACTTTTAATAATTTGTATATAGGGTGTAAAAAGACTACTACTGAAAACTGGGAGGTTGCAATCAGACCATGATGGACCATGGAACTAATCTCATGATGGTGCCGGAAGGTGGCCATGGAAACTTTGAAATAAAACGACGCAAACCCATCGAGCTTGATCTCATTTGAACCATCCATTTTAGTTTTTTTTTTCAACAACTAATAAAAGCTTGTTTTAAATAAGTACTTGTTAATTTTCTACATTGCCATATAATTATTATTAACAAAATTAAATACATTAATAAATAACTTTCAAATGCATCGTTGAGTTTTTTGTTTTTAAATAACAAATTAACAAAGTCATTATATCTCTTAATATTAACGTATAACAGGAATCATATTACGATCTATCATAAAAATAAATATACATATATTATATTATGCAAAATAATTAAAATGTCGCAGCAACCTTTTCATTGAACTACGTCGTTCAACCAAACGGCTAGAACCGTTTAGATGTTTAAAACGTTCAATATTACGGTTGACTGAAAATCCGCCGTAACATTGAAATAGTTGGGTGACCAAAGGTAATCAAGTGACCCAGTTGACTACGACATTATATATTTATCTACGTCGTACGTCGCGTTCAAAAATGTTGCCGTGTGAATAACAAGATAGGATACAAAAAAGAAAATAACTACAATACAATAATTCTAAAGTTTTAGTTGTGCACACGACGTTGTTTTTAAACGCAACCTACTTGCATTTGTACAATCCACGCGCGTATTTTAATTTCATCTTGGATCACAGTCCGTCATTTTCTTTGGTAATAATAGTTTCTTATCCTCACATTCCCTTTTTCCCCTCTTACAAAAAAAATATCCGTTAATCATACCATTTGTAGCAAAAGTATCGTCTTCAAATGACACACTTCATTCACAAGTGATTCAATTGGTTTATCTTTGTTCCACTCAGATTTCATCTTTAATAATATCCTAACATTATGTCTCGATAGATCATGAACCTAATCTTTTTCATACAACAACGTCTGCCTATTACCACCACGCTATTCTGTCTCTCTTTTTGTCTTTTGCGCTTTCTAATAGTTTTTAGACTGGGCTTAACAAACCAGCTAATATCTGCTCCATCCTACTCTATCACTTATGTAATGATCTATCTTTTAACACAATCTTCAGCTTCCTCTGCCATGAAATCGTTCGTGTCTCGGATAGTCATGATAGTGACACCTTCTGTACTGTTTTTGGATATAATGTTGACTTTCTTCTTAGTGCTTCCATATTCGTAGTTTGATATCACCACACTGTCTGTTAGATTCCTGTAATAGTTGATGGAATAATCATGGTTGAATTTATAAAACAAGGAGAACATAACACTACAACATTCTACGGTAACCACAATGGCCGTCACACAGGTTCCTCTCCTGTCAGGAACTATGACATGATACAGTCATCTGCGATAAGATATAAAAAACAGTACTATTTCAAATTAGAAAGCGCTTCTTAGCAGATGACCACGCGCTCGTCGAATGATTCAACTTTACAGCGACAAGGTCCTAAAATTCACGTGACTGTACCACAACACTCAGATCCGAACGTATACGTTATCTGCAGATCATTCAAAAATTTGTACTACAACCTGCAACGTTACAGGAGGCTATTCGCTCCTTGCCACATCCATTTCCTCCATGGATGTTCTAAGAGATGTCTAAGGAAATACACCAGGGTAAGCGCAGACATCCACCCTGAAGACCAATACTGCGATAACTAACCATCTGCTAAAAGCATAGTATTTATGGCAAACCTTCCAAGGAGAATTGCATTGAGACCTGCAGTGGAACAAGTTCTTCAAAATAAAAACCGAGTGATTAACCATGAACACCTTTCCTCCAATTTTTAAGTAAGTTGTGTACTGTGCTGTTTGCTGTGTACTCATAAAATACCTATACCATTTGAAATAATTGGGAATGGGCCACAGTTCTAAACAATGACTTGATTTCTACCAGTTACCCTTTCCTGGTAGGCCTTTGGAAAGCAGTTTTTGTGAAAATAAGTGGTAGGTTAAATATCATAATTAAATAAATAAAAGACTGACTAAAGTGAAAAATGAACATGTGGAAAATGAGTCTGAATATTTAAAACTGCACGAAACTAAACTCAAGGTAATCCCCACGTCCGACCTAAATCGTCTAGATCTGAGACCTACGTGCTGCTCGTTAAAAATGAAAAACTAAAGTACTACACTGAATGTTTAACTTTGAAAAATTACAATAGGAGCACAGGGCTACGTGATGAATTGTGTAAAAATATTACGTGAACCTTTTTTGTCCTAAGTATGTGTTGTATAGCACTAAGTATATTCACATACAACAGGCTAAAGACATGCCCAATATGAAATCGCAGCTTTACCAATAAGATTTGGTACGTTAGTCATCAAACACCCAAAGATCTAAAAACCCCTAAATTGTATTTACGTATGTATTATAGAGTTAAATATACCTGTCCAAAATACAAACAGTCGCTGTAAGCTAAATCGGTCAGGACTTCATGATACCGTCGTAGTATATAGAGTGTTACAACGGTTTGTGTTTCTTTACAGCTGATTAGTTTAAAGAAACGTAGGTTATAGGTAACAACCGGTAACAACCAGAATCGATAAATCTTCAAAAATTATCTAGGTCCACAGATAAGCTCAACTAACTCTTTCTTGTTCGTTGAAACTTGTCAGAAAGATAAATTAGCTGAACAAGCTTTAGAACGCCGGCCTATACCTAATGGTGAATTATTAGGACATTGTACTAGATTACAAAGAACGGGAAATTTGTTCTGAATAGAAAATCTTATGACCCTCGCAAACGATTTCATGGAAAATGTTATGATCCTATTTAGGTCGGTGAAAGAATTTGCAGTCGTGAAAACATCCTTTTGTTACTTTATGCCTACTCTTTACTTCCCGTTTACAGACTAATGCGAAATACTTTTAGGATTCCGTCAACGAAAGTTGCCCAATGGGACCCTATTACTAAGCCCCTGCTGTCCGTCCGTCTGTCTATTGGCGGGCTATTCTCATGAACCGTAATACGTTGGTACAGAGCTAAAATTTTTACAGAGTATTTATTCTTAAAGCTGCTATAACTACAAAAAATAAAATATTAAAAAAAACCCTTCGTGTGCAAATCCGACTCGTATTAACCGGTTTCATTTAATTTTTTGATACAACAATGATTACCCTACATATGCAATGCAAAAACGAAAAAAGTGTAATTTATTTTGTTTTCAGCTTTGCAGGATTCAAAAAATATCTCAAAAATTGGTACAGCTAGGTACCAGTTTTTTCTACTCTGTTACCTGGTGGTACATCGATGCCGATGTGTGCTTCTGAAGGACGTCTCACAGATGGCCGTCCGTGAGAGTCGGGAACTGCAAGTTGGGTGCAGGGCGCTTCTTTTGCAGCACAAGTACCGGTTGAAGTGCTGTCTGAACACGCCGCTGACGCAATACAATGCTACTGGATTTACGCAGGAGTTAAGGAAACTACGGACAAACAAGATATAAAGTTTATTAACAAAACACTATAACCAAGATACAATAAAACTGTACCATGACTTTATAGGTACACGAATTCGTTTATATCGTTGATATAATTTTTAAGGTATTTTCAACTGGTTCAAAGGTTCAATGCTTTCAGAAAAATTCCAAAATAGACTTTACGAGTTTAAGAAACTCAAGTTCAACTAGGCGGGACACATTGCGAGGTGTGGTGATAACAGGTGAAGTAATCGAATGGTGGCCGAGAGTAGGTAGAGAAAGTGTCGGAAGACCAGAAGCGAGGTGGTTCGATGACATAGTATGCGTCGCCGGGCGTTCGTGAATGCGACTAGCACAAGACCGTGGTGGGTGGCAAAAACTTCAGGAGGCCTATATCCATCAGTGGATAAAGTCGGGATGTGAATCATGATGATTTAGTTTCTATTGAATTGTGAATTTATGCCTATTGAATTGGGTTTGAAACAGACCTTAAAATCTAGTTACCTCTATAAATTTTATCGAAATCATAAATGGGGAAGTTTTATCTAATTTCGCGTATTAAAATTTTACTTTATCACAGATCTTTTGAAAGATGACCATTCCACTTATGGGTCCAGAGGGTTATTGTGTTTTAAAAAGGTAAAGACTTTCCGGTTTTGGGCTTCATAAAGCTTTAGTTAGCGCAATTTACTCGAGCTCAAAACTTCAGACAGTTCACGTGGGTATAGGCAAGTCAATCTCAATTTATGAAAGAGTTTTGTCAAGTATGGGAATTTAAGCCAATGTTGAAAACATTATATTAGACAATGGCGTAGGTGCCTAATTATCTTTTAGTCGCTATTCTTTAGTGGACTTGTAAAAGTCTTAATGGTGACTTATACGCGAAATTTGTTGATTTGATTTGCTGTAGTTTAGTGTCGGTTTAGGGTCTGGGTATGGGGGGGTCTGGGCGGGGTGCCAACCCGCTCACAAACATTGTTAGCAAGGTTTTTTTTAACGCTCCCTTCAAAAATTTGCGGCTTTAATTAAACTCAAGTTAATTTACCTTAAGCAAGAAAATATTATAACGGTATAAGCATAACTAGAAAACCTAGGCGCAGGTCACACATATCGGGCAAGGACATGGCGCGGACATGGCGCGGACGTGGCACGGACGTGGCGAGGACATGGCGCGGGCATGGCGCGGACATGGCTCGGACATGACGCAGAAATGACGTAACAGAGGCACAAGTGTAGTGCAGTCTGTTGTCCGGTATCGATGTGTCAGCATGTCATCCTCAGAAGACGAAGATGCTCTTGCTCTCGTGCATACAATTAATTAATATACAGATCAGGGCCCGTACAACCCCGATTTCGAGTTAGTTGCTTCGAAAGCGAAACCCCTTCATTGGGTTATACAGTTGACGGGATTACCCTTTCGTTTGGGTATTCTCCTCCTAACACAAGCGAAAGTGTAACCCGTTCCTTTTGGTTTTCAGTCTATAGGGTTACCCTCTTATAAGGTTAAACGAATGAATGGAGTTACCTCTTGTTAGGTTTTTTTTAATGTTACACAATAGTTATCATTACGCCTGACACTGGGTGGGGGAATTTAGATTTTGACTCTTGATTTATGTCATCAATCATTAGGTATTAGTTCGGATCGCTTTATTTGGTTGAAGGAAGAGCGTCACTGGATTAAAGAAAAGTTTTGAAAACATAAGGAAAGTGCTGCGTTTCAGTCAGTTTTCATTGGTCATCATCGCAGAGTATGCGTTGTCATATACGAGACCCGCAGTCAACATATTAAAAAGAAAAAAAATGTGTTTCAGTCTTCATAAGTCATCAGTTATGTGACGACTGAGATGATGACTGAGGCCCGCAGTCAACATGTTAAAAAGAAAAAAATGTGTTTCAGTCAGTTTTCATAGGGCATCATCGTAGAGTACTCTGCGTAGCGTTATTTTTTATTTTTATTGTATTTATTAGGCAAAGCCAACAGTACATACACATAATGAGCATTTTATAAAGCGTTATGTCCGAGACCCGCAGTCAACGTGTTAAAAAGAAAAAAATATGACCTTCAAAACTATTTTAAATAATAATTTTTGATTGTCACTGTCACTGTCACTCTAAAACTCAAACTCAAAATTCAACTCAAAGCTCCACTTAAAACTCATTCTACAAATTCATCTGTAAATTATATCTCTGGAACTACTAGACTAGCCGTTAATTGCTCAAAAGATAGCTATCGACAAGATCTTTATTTTCAATGACATATGTCAAACTTGAATTTGCCATATCTCGAGAAGTACTCATCCTAGACTTGCCGTTACTAGCTCAAATGATAGCTACTAATAAAATCTTAATTTTCGATGACAGCTGTCAAACTAAAAACTGTCATCGAAAATTAAGATCTTACAATAGCTATCATGTGAGCTAGTAACGGCAAGTTTAGGATGAGTAGTTCTCGAGATATGGTCAATTTAAGTTTGACAGCTGTCATCGAAAATTAAGTTCATGTCAATAGCAATCATTTGAGCTAGTAAAAGCAAGTCTAGGATGAGTAGTTCTCGAGATATGGTCAATTTAAGTTTGACAGCTGTCATTGAAAATTAAGGTCTTGTCAATAGCTATCATTTGAGCTAGTAAAGGCAAGTCTAAGATGAGTAGTTCTCGAGATATGGTCGATTTAAGTTTGACAGCTGTCATCGAAAATTAAGGTCTTGTCAATAGCTATCATTGGAGCTAATAAAGGCAAGTCTAAGATGAGTAGTTCTCGAGATATGGTCGATTTAAGTTTGACAGCTGTCATCGAAAATTAAGGTCATGTCAATAGCAATCATTTGAGCTAGTAAAAGCAAGTCTATGATAAGTAGTTCTCGAGATATGGTCGATTTAAGTTTGACAGCTGTCATTGAAAATTTATTCCAATTTTATTATAATATAATTATTATTGCGTAAAATAAACAATTAGTAGTCTGCATTTCCGCCCTTAATGCTTAGAACACAATTACCGCAATTAATTTTCATCTTTTGACAGAAATTATTTTCTCCTTTATCTCCTATAACCCACGTATAACCCGTGTTACAATGTTAAAAAGGGTAATCCTAAGGATTGGGTTTTGGAATAATACCAAAACCCAATACTATTGATAACCCTCATGATCAGGAAACTTGATCAAAAGGGTTTTGAATTGTTTAACCTATCAAATAATAGTGTAACCCATACGGAGAGGGTTAACTAAGCTTTTGGAAAAACCCTGCCGAAAACCTCTTCATCGGGTTACCAAATCGGGCCCTGATACAGTTGAAGAAAATACGCGCAAACGAATTTGCACAAGGATCAGCTAGTATTACCATAGGTATTACATAAAAAAATCTTAATACCGGTTTAGTTTAATCTCTTTCCGATTTCCGGCCACAATTTATCTTGAACATTTCAGTTACAATAATGGAACGACAATGATCATAAAGCGTTGCATATTTTACAATCAATTCACAAAATTTAATATTAAATTCGTTATCGTCATTCGTCACGCATTTTTACATCACTAACAGACGTATGTCGCAAGCAAGTACATACTACGAACTGGCGGCCATCTGACGCCCATTTGGCGGCGATCGGGCGCGGGCGCCGAAATGGCGCGTCATACGTCCGAGCAACGAAATACTGTGTGCCCTAAATTGTGCTTTATTTCCATGCATTTTGTATGAAATTTGAATGGAATAGGAAACCGCCTTTGCCATGTCCGTGCCGTGTCCGTTCCCGATGAATGTGACCTAGCGTCGGGCGCAGACATGGCACTGGCGGTTTCTTATTCTATTCAAATTTCATACAAAATGCATGGAAATAAAGTACAATTTAGGACACACGGTATATCGTTGATCGGACGTGGTTATGACGCGAAGTCGTCCGAGCGAAATTATGCTTTATTTCCGTTTATTTTGTATTAAATTTGAATGGAATAGGAAAGCGTCCGCGCCATGCCCGCGCCAGGTCAGACAGGTGAGGCCTGTGCCCTACATTTGTAATTTTAAAATGGTATTCTAAAAATGCCATTCCAATGTCAATATTTGACATTCAAAGATTAAGATTTAGTTTCTCAGAAAACGAATATGAAGATGTCAACAAGAGTCTTTTTATAGTACTTTGTTGTAGCTGTGCAAAGATTCTAGGAAGTAATAAACTTTCTTGGCAATTTTATTGTTTGAAAATCAAACCTCTTTATGAGGATAGGCAAAAAGCAATACTCACATAGGCCAATGATGATGGTGTTTATATGATGATTTCTTTTGAAGCTAAGTGTCTATACCTGTCTATACACACTTGATGAACTTTAAAATTCTTGTTGATCATCTTCTGACTTCTTAATAAAGACCATTTTATTTTTCTCATTTCTTTTTATATAAATTTGACTCTATACGTTGTTTTGTGTTTGTGACTCAGATTTATTATTACATATTTATTGTAACAGAAATTTTAGTGTACAGTATTTTTAATTTCCGCATACAGTTATTTTTGTTTAATTTTTGGAATAAATGACTATTATGACTATTAATCATCATACCAATTTTATGTATTATTATGTTTATGGTTTTTCTATATGAATACCGAAGGAAGGAAGGAAACATGGCTCATTATGTATACTTATTTATATATACAAAAGAGAAAGCCTTTTTCTGGAATCAACGCACAGCCTAAACCACTGAAGATACAAAGTTGAAATTGGGAGTGCAGCTTCCTCTTATAGCAAAACCACCGATTAAAAAAGGATTTTGGGAAATTCTACCCCTAAGGGGGTTAACGGGGGTGGGAAAATTTGTATAGGGACGAAAAAATCTTCACCTTTTAACTTGAAATTCTGCATAGTCTCTCTAATAAAAATAAAGAAACGCGTTTTTCAGCATTTTTCAAAATCCTGAATTCAACCCTTAAAGGGTTTTACGGGGTAATAAAAACAAAGAAACCAGTATTTCAGGATTTTTTTTTTCTTTCAAAATTCAACCCTTAATGGTGTGGTGAACGAGGGTGTCAAAATTTGTATGCGTGGTCGGAAGCTACTTAGTTTACAAAAGATAAAAGAACATACTTAGGTATTTTTTTTAAATACTTAGATTCTTACCAAAAAAAAAGTTATACCTACCGATGAATGAGTATGATAATAATACATAATGGATGGATCTAAAATAAATTCTTACAAATCTTCCAAATTCCAAAAACTATGTATACCTGTTCTATATGTTGTGGATATTTGCAAAGAAACACCGCAATTTGCTTGTAAACGTTTAATGGCCGACAACCAACTGCCGAAATAAACCATCCTACCCACATTCAAAGTAAGATATACCACATTCCTCCACCAATAATTAAAAATAGTTAACATCTAACTAATACTAAATAGGTAGATACATTCTAGAGCTTATAATTTAATTGTTTCCTAGTTTTCCGGATCGGATACCGGCGGACAGCTTGAGGCTCCTGTTGTGCATCGTCGCTTTCACTAGAAATATCGAAAACATCACTATGCCCACAATTAGCAGCACCAGGAGACTTTGCGTCCGAAAACTCATCATTTGATTCATCTCCAATTTCATCCTCCCTATTATCTCGCGCAGGAGACGTGGGGGAGGCAGGACCATGCTCCTGCGGTGAACGAACTGGGTCCGAAGCTGAACTAACGACCTGCTTGTTAGGCTGACCCGAGGTTTCGGTGACACAATCTCCGTAAACACTAATATCGTCATCCTGGTCAAATGATGAGTTTCCTTTGTAAGCTAGCAGTTGATCTACATGTTTTTTTACAATTAAATTTTCATCTTGAATATTAACTAAGAACATACGAGAACCTAAACATGCTTTTATAATACCCTGCTTCCAAGTGTGTTTAGTTCCATTATTGAAATAATGTTTTAATAAAACTTTATCGCCTACCGAAAAATTTACATTTCTCTTCCCCCCAAATTGAACACACTGGTTCCCTTGCGCTTTGATTACATTGTGTTTGGCGGCGGATGACGAAGACGATGAAAAACGCTGAGAGGGGCGCAAAAGATCAAGTCTGCAACGCAGAGGACGACCAAACATCAATTGGGCTGGAGAGAAACCAGTAGATCCGTGAACAGAATTCCTATAGTCAAATAGAAACTTATTTAAAACTTTTATAAAACCCTTTTGATTAACCTTATTAATTAACATCGCTTTTAAGCCATTTTTTACAGTTTTAACACAGTTTTCTGCCTGCCCATTTGACATTGCATGATAAGGTGCCCCAGTCAAATGCTGAATTCCATTCAATCGGCAAAATGTATTAAATTCATGTGAACAAAAATTGGTAGCATTGTCAGTAACCAAAGTGCGCACTAAACCGAATCTACTAAAAATCTCGCATAGTTTACTAATAATCGATTCACTATCAGTCTTTTGCATTACAAAACATTCCACCCATTTAGAGTGAGCATCAACTGCAATTAAAAACTGTTTACCATTCAACATAAACATATCTAGGTGCACTCGCTCCCACGCGCGCTCGGGGTACGGCCACGGAGCTAGCGGCACTTTTGGTGGATTACTCCGGAGTGTGTTACAAACACTGCAAGAACCTATCTTTTCCTCGATGTGTTTATCGATCCCTGGCCACCACATTCGCATCCTAGCTTCAGACTTTGTTTTAACAACCCCAAAATGCGAGTTATGCAACTCATTGAGAAGTCTTTCGCGAAAACAATAGGGTATTACCACTTTGTGACCACGTAAAACGCATTCATTTTCAACAGCCAGGTCCAAACGACATAAATAAAATGGACGTAGCACCGGATCCACTATTTTTGAAGGCCAACCGTTTTTAATAAATCCGATTACCTTTTGCAACACTTCATCTCGAGCGGTTTCAGCTCGGACATTTTCAATAGTTATAGGTAGTAACATAGATTCCCCAATAAAATTAATATACCGAGAACGATCACTCTCCTCCACTTCATTCAATTTAGCAATAACTGAGCGTGACAAAAAATCAGCTACATTATTTTCACTCTTGACATATTCAATACTGAAATTATAAGCCGATAAGAAAAGGGCATATCTTTGTAATCTATTCGCTGCTAAGATGGGCACACCTTTTTCCTTACCAAAAATTGATAAAAACGGCTTATGATCCGTACGCAAAACAAAAGGCACCGTTCGGCCATACAAATAATGGTTAAATTTTTTAACCGCGAAAACTATTGAAGTGGCTTCCTTCTGAATTTGTGCATAATTGGTCTCTGCTTTAGACAATGAACGCGAAGCATACGCGACCACCCGCTCCGAGCCGTCTGGCTGCTCCTGCGCGAGCACCGCGCCGAGCCCCTCGGGCCCCGCGTCGCACGTCACGATCGTGGGGTACTCTGGGTGGTAGTGGGCAAGCACACGATCAGAAGCCAGCTCCCTCTTTATTTCTTCAAACGCCTCAATCTGAGATTTACCCCAAGACCATTTAACACCTTTCTTTAATAAGCAATTTAGAGAACAAAGTACCGAAGACGTATTTGGAACAAAACAGCGATAATAGTTCACCATACCTAGGAAAGACTTTAATTCACTTACGGACTTCGGAGGTTGACAATTTATAATTGCCTCAATTTTACTGTCGGATTTATGTAAACCATCCTTATCTATTACATACCCTAAATACTCGACAGATTTTTTGAATAGTTCGCATTTATCGCGCTTCACGCGTAACCCGGCGTCCTGTAATCTTCTCATGACCTGTTCTAATCTTTCTAAATGCAAGGCCCTATTTGGAGCAGTGATCAGAATATCATCCAAATATATACATATACCGTCTATATCACTCAGTAACTGTTCCATTGTGCGTTGAAAGATAAAAGGCGCATTAGCCAACCCTAGTACTAGGCGCGTATACCTATATAACCCTCTATGTGTATTTATACAACACCATTTCCTAGACTCATCGAGCTCCAGTTGTAGATAAGCCAACTTTAAATCTAACTTGCTGAACTCAACCCCACCATGAAGCTTGGCAAACAAATCCTCAATGCGCGGCAATGTATAGTTGTCAAGGTATAAAACTTTATTTAATGTCACTGAAAAATCCCCACAAATTCTAACATTTCCATCGGGACGAAGAACTGGGACGATAGGAGTAGCAACATCCGAATGATCTACCTTTTCTAAAATACCTGCCGCCAATAATCTATCTAGCTCCTGGTCTATTTTAGGCTTCAAAGCTAAAGGCACTGGCCGCGGCTTAAAAAACTTCAACTGCGCGTCAGGTTTTATTTTCAAACTCACTTTATACTTATTAAACCTACCTAACTCATCAGAAAATAAATTTGAATACTTCTTCATTAAATTTTCGGCTGTCTTGTCGTTTACAGTTAAATTGTTACAGTTCAACCCACATAAATGTAAACTAAACATTCTCATAAAATCACGGCCCAAAAGTGGTAAACGTTTTTCATTCGTTTTTATAACAAAAAAAATAACTTGTTTAGTGCGGCCTTCGAATGTTACTGATATCGATAAACAGCCTAGCGGTGCAATTTTTACTCCCGTATAAAAGTTAAACACCTCATTACACGGTTGCAAAACATACTTATTGTTATCGCTCGCGAACAGCTGATCATAGATAACTGCCGGAAGAACGGAGACAGCACTACCACAATCTATTTCACATAAAATTTCTTTGCCATCTAAATTAATTTTCCGAGAGATTGGTTCATCTTTATTGGAGTTTTTTAAATTGAACAAATTGTACATACCGTTATCAGCGTCATCGACATCCGGGCCTAAAAAATTACTATCACTTATCTTAGCTTTGCACACCCTTTTAAGATGACCTTTTTTGTTACACTTTTGACAGACATAATTAACAAAACGGCACTTGTCTTTTGAGTGATTTTTATAACCGCACACTTCACAACACTTGAATCCCCGTGGATTATAACTGGCACCTGCATCACTAGGTCGTTGCAGCGCGAACACGGGCTGCGCCTGCGCCGCCTCCATGGTCCCCGCGCCAGCAGCGCTGGATGCGGCGTTGCCAGCTCGCGCGGTCTGCAGCGCAGCTCGAGCACAACGCACGCTCTGGGCCAGCTCCAATGCCTTGTTGAAAGTCAAAGTTTCGATGCTTTCCGCAAATAGCTTCTCCTTTTCTTTGGTATTTTCCAAACCAAGGACGAACCTGTCTCGCAAAGCGGTGTCTAACTCAGTTTTGAATCCGCAATACTGAGCTAAATTGCGCACTCGCGCCGCCCATTCAGCAAGATCTTCACCTGGACGTTGTTCTGCCTTATAAAAGCTGTACCTCTCAGCAAAGGTACTTTTCTTTGATTGCAAATGTACGTTTAACTTCTCTAAAAGAGTTACATACTCGACGTTGTCCAAGTTTTCGGGGAAAACTAAATCTCTTGCGACGCGGTAGGTATCTTCCACCAACGCAGTGAGCAACAGAGCTCGTCTTCTTTTTCCAGACTTATCGGTGTCGTCACCAATGTCGTTCGCCGTACAGTACTGGATAAAACGACTCTTAAAAATGCTCCACTCCTGTACGCGGTGATCAAATGAGAGGTTGCCGCCGAACATCATGATATTTAGATTGGTAGATTCTCCTGTCATCACAACACTATTGTTTTTATAACAATTAGGTAGTTAACCTAATAATTACACACGTGAAATACGCCTCGTCGCCAAATGTTCTATATGTTGTGGATATTTGCAAAGAAACACCGCAATTTTCTTGTAAACGTTTAATGGCCGACAACCAACTGCCGAAATAAACCATCCTACCCACATTCAAAGTAAGATATACCACAATACCACAAAGGAACCATTAACAAACAAAACACAATTATTTATCTACATGTTACAGAGAGTCTCCGAGAATCCTAAAATCAGAGACTTCCTTGATCCCGAGTAGAAAAGTTATTTCGTGCGTAAAGTGTAACAGAGCGGAGGTACCCCAAACGAATGCCAATAAACAAACTTATTCAACTTTTTAGATTCTTACAACATCTTTAGAAAACATGCCACACAATAAATAGTAAAGAAACAGTATTTTGTGAGTTAAATTCTCAGTATGAATCTAATACAATTGGAAAAAAGTTCTTTCGAAAACACTACACGTTAGGTACATTAAAGGTCGATCCCTTCGAGCATCAAATGTAGAGAAACCAAAAACAGGATTTTTTAGGAAGAAAAACAAAAAGTCTTAGTTTGTAACTTTCGTTGTATTTTGTGAAAAGCTTTTTTGTTTCTATTGTTAAACTAAAACCTGTCTGTAAACAGAAGAATACTTACAATAACCTTAACAATGAGCTTAGGTAGGTACCTAGATTAAATCATATTACACTACCTAAGTATTCTATGCTACTTAGCGAGACGCATAAAAAATCTTTCTAGGTGAAGCAATACATCTGCAGATATTTGCGTCGTTGTTGAGGATGCTCTAGGGGGAAGGCGAAACATTGACGAATTTCTGTTGGTTTTTTTGTGTATTTGTGTATTGTTTCTCCAAGGTAATTACAGGTTAACATGTTTTTTTATTTCGTGAAAGATTTGAAAAAGTAGACGGTTGCATTTATTAATTAACTTCTTTATGTACAAAGGTATGAGCGTGTATAAAAAAAGAAATTCATTTGTATAATAATAGCCTGTTTTATACTTTTATACTAAAGAATTCCTTCGTACAATTTAAAATTAAGGGAACATGTCGGTGTGATCTATTAATTTACGTGCCTGGTAGAACCATAGTAGCAATCACGTTTCTGAAATTGCCGAATTAATAATACAAGCAGGCGCCATAGTTCCTGATTGAAAGGAAATAAATTTACGAGAACTCCTTATCTAAAATTATAAGTATCATCATCATCATCATCATCAGCTTGTAGATATCCAATCCTGGACAAAAACCTCCCTTAATGAGCGCTACTGCATCCCAACTAGCGGATACCCGACTTGTGCTACTACGCTAAAAAAAATGGATGAACCGAATATGCCTAATGCATTGTTTTGGTAGTTTAAACCATCTTTGTATTGCCTATAGGAGACCGGTATGGGATACAAGCATCAGTTGGATGGAAGTCTCGCTATTTTTGCCCGTTTTTAATTTACTTTGCCTAAGTAGCTTTTAGAAACAACACAATAAGGTACTATGTAACTGTATTCCAAAATTTGTCGCCAAGTTGTTGTACGTCTTAGTAACTCTCATTATGGTTTACGATCAGCCAGATCAACGGTCACAAATCATATCAACTTCGTCGATTTTATCTCAGCAAGTATGGATGCTTTCCTGCAGGTTGATACCTACTAATTTCTTTGATTTTAGGAAAGCATTCGACCTGGTGGATAATAATGACATCCTCTTATCCAAGCTGGCACTATTAGGTTTCGCACTAGGGCTTCTTGCTTTGCGTCACCATATTGTCAACAATATTGATAATCATGACAGGATAATTAAACACAGGATGACAGCTTTGCATCACCATATTGTCAACAATATTGATAATCAAGACAGGATAAAGGTAATGTTATTCTTGCGAATAATAATGATTGTAACAAAAACTAACTGTATACAGTATCAAGCGACGCTAAAGTTTCGGGCTCGATTCCCGCCGCGAGGCCAATTTTTAGATTTGAAAGTATTTGTCTCGGGTCTAGGTGTTTACTAAGTACAACAATTTATGTCATTACAAAAAAAAATACTTATATCAGTCATGTAGTTCCATAATACAAGCTCTGCTTAGATTGGTGTGAGATAATGTCCAGCAATAAAATAACTTAATGCACATATTGTGTCAACAGGTAGTTTCTCACCTCAAACAGAAGCCCAATATCCTCAGCGCATGCGTCCAATCATTGTAGTCCAGCTCCGAAGTTGGAGACAGGTGGAACCAGATCTCAAACGCGTGGTATGGCAGGAAGCAGATGAAGAATACTGGAAGAAAATGTAAAATCAATACCTAAATGAAGATTTGGCTGGTGCAGTTTAGTTGGTGCGTTGCAGATCGCTGGCTCGATTCCCAAACATGATAAACTTGTGTATTGTTTTATTTACCAACTCTATTGAACATTGCTAGTAAACTCACTAGTCGCATTATCTAACTACATAGACTGAAGAGGATAACTGTCGAAGAATTAACCACCTCAATCAATTTGTAGTTCTATTTCAATTGAGATGATCTACATAAGGCACTTACATCACTTCTGAAACTCAAGTAAACTAATGTAATTTTGTCGATGAAAGAAGAGTCTTGATAGAAACCATACAAAGCAGAAGAGGAAATATGATTGGACTATACAACATGACAGCTTCATTAGAAAAATCATCGAGGGAAAGGTAGAAGGAAAACGTGGAGGATGAAGACCAAGAATAAGCTACATGAATATGAGCTAGATAAAGAGAATCGACGTCATGTCGTTTATGGAAGTGTAAGAGACAATGGAAAGATGTATAAAATGGATAAAATTGCATCACTACGACAAGGTACTTTAAATTGAATGGTAAAAATATAATGTAATTTTCATAAAAAAAGGGGCAGGGGCAAATGGAAAATGGATCTTGTCTTGTCTTGTCATAGGGGTAAAAAATTTGAAAATCGAAAAATATAAATCACAACTAGTGCTAGTAACCAATGCTTACTACTATTAGCTAAGTTACGTATCAGTGAGCACGAGTGGTGAGCAACTAAACCAATTAGCAGTCATATGCAGGATGGAGCAAACCAATGGGTACTGATGAGAAAGCTCCAAAAATATTGAACAGAGTTGTAATTTTTTATCTAAAAAAAACTGGTTGCACATAACTATTTCCAAAATACTAAAACGTAGGCACCCTGCTTTATTATCTTATCAATAGATACAATTGATCATTGAAAAATATTTTTAGCTGCCTTCCTTGATGCTATTTTTTTAAACGATGTAATTTTTATGGAACCTAACGAATTTCTGGAACATATTTTTTAGGCCAGTTTGGTTCCCGGATCAGGCAAGTGAATTAAATAAAACTATGAAGGCAGTTTTTCATATCTTTAAAAAAAGAAATAAAGGTCCGTAAATTATTAAAATAAATGTTTTTGGTACTTTTCCTCCTGGTTCTATTGATTTGCGCAACCCTTGTTCTGTAGAAGTACGTTAAAATTACTATGCTCTACAAATAAAAGGAATACAGGAAAATAATTAGCAATCGGAAAAACCAATACAAGATCACAATAACAAATCACCAAGTTATTCAGTAAATTGTTATTACTGTAGAAGTTATGGTTTTTGAAATAATTATGCTGGATTTAATATAAGGGAACCACATGACTGATTAACTATTTATATACTTTTTTGTTAATACATACACATTATTACAAATTGGAAACACCCAGACCCGATACAAATATTTGCAGAACATACAAACATTTGTTTCGCGGCGGGAATCGTACCCGCAACCTTATCCGGCTAAACTAATTTGAATGGTATATACATAGTTTATAACCTGGATTAACCGTCTACTTTATATCCGAGTACCACGCGAGCGAAGCCGTGAGCGGAATCTAGTCTGGTACTTAAAAAAAGGTTGTGCTACATATTGTTCACTCACTATAAATTTATGAAAAGTTAGCCCATAAAATATTTGTCTGAAAAAACATGAATTCCTTACATTTTTACCCACGATGGAACGGAGACGGTTGCGTTTGAGGTTTGCCATTTTTTATTTTAATGCAGTTTTCAGTTATGGTTTTGGGTTTGATTGGTGCATATTCTTAGATAGATCTTACGTTGACAAATCACCAGGGAGCGCTGCAGGAAACATTTGTTTGTGCTAAACTGAAACTAGTCCGGTTTTGATGCGATTTTCAGTAATGGGTTTGTAGTTAGTAGTGGTTCTTAAATAAGTGTTACGATAGTAGCTTACAAGGGGGCGCTGCATTCATATATTTTATTTTATAGTAGCTACTAAATAATAAGGGAACTCGATAGGTAAGTACTTCTGTAGGAAGTAGTGATGTAGAAACTAAAAGTTCTTTATCTAATGTACATACTACTGTAGCAGAGGCGTATCTTCCATAGGGGTAGTTCGGGGAACGAACGCCCGGGGCAGCGCGTTATGTACTATCAGCAACTAGTGTACCTTACCAATCTTATAACAGTTTCGCTTGAAAGCAGTTTAGCTAGCTGACCCCGCCTTTTTCTTTGTCCACTTATTTTGGCCAATCGGAGATAAAAAATCTGTTTCTTTTTGAGAAAGCCCTTTGTTTTTATGACTCTTCGAATTTAAGTACGAATTTACTCTTGAAATTGTTACTTTGAGGAACTTGGGACAAAACATCTCCCAAATATGATAAGAGCCGTCTATATAAGGCGGGCTAGCAGCTAGCTGCACAGAAAATGCACACTTAAGATGGTAAGGTAGACTTGTAGCTGATAGTACATAATATCTATGGTCTCAAAAAATAATAAAAAGTAAAATATCAAAATTTTAAATAAACGGTTAATGGGTAATTGAAGATGGATAAAATAATTTAAAAACTCCTGACTTAAAAAATAAATGTAATGTGTGATAATAAACGTAAAAAGATTTAATAAGTAGAGTTGATCTCTCGTAGAGTTGTTCATATATGTAAACAATAGAGTATCAGTTCTTAACTATTTGGTTCTCGATTATTGTGGATGTAGCAATAACATATCCAACTACCTATAAACTTAATAAAAAACCCAATTTTTATTAGAGGTATAACATGTCCCAACGCCTACTTTACAAGACGGATATGGTCCACAGTTACATCAAGAGCATGAAATTACTACGAGAAAGAAAGTAAGACAGAAAAACTTTAAATTGTCAAGAAAAATAAAAATTACTTTAAATTAAAAAATATTTTAAAGGTGATGCGTCTTCGTGTTCTGTTTATCGTACAGAAAACCCCTTTTTGGGCATTTTTATTGAAAAAAGTCAGGCACAGATTTTTGTTCAAAGCGAGCACTCCTCTATAAAAACTCCTTGGGCACTATAGTTTGTCAGACCGATAGCGTGAGCAGTATGAAAATGTTGTCGTGTTTCACGACGACATTTCGTTGATAGTGACAGAGGAGAGAGCGTTTTTCATAAAACTCCTCGTGAGCTATCGTTGTGTCGTCTATCGTCACGACAGACGGCACTATGATCCATATTTGACGACCTCAGTGGGGTAGTGGACGAAAGTTCGCCTAAGACGCAGAAGGTTTCGGGTTTGATTCCTTTGTGTTAGTGTGGACAAAAGGGCTGTACTGTCGTGAGCATATGAAGTTGTAAAGACGGACAAACCTAATGTGCAGTCACGAGTGTTCCTATAAATAACGAAATAAAACAGTTATAGCTTGGCATGTTTGGCTTTGTTTTACGGCTTGGGATTTCAGTAAAGTACTCGCGTCAGAGAAAACTGTGCCAACGAATAGACAATTCTTACTGTAGAGCTCTACACAGGTTTTTAGCAATATTGCTTTTATGTTTAGCGTGCTGTTTGTATCAATTTTAGTTGAAACAGTTATTCAATCGGCAACTAGAACATTTATAGTGCTGTTCTAAGATTTAATATTGTTTATTTTTTGTATGTAGTGTAGCCCGAAATTGCTTAATCACGTTTGTCTCTATCTCTAAAGTTGAATTGAATCTATTAAATTGTCCACTTCATGTTTTCTAGCGATGGTCAAAATACTGACTAAAGGTTTTGAAAAGGTACGTCTTCATAACGCCTTAATAAATAGTACCAATTCAGGGTATTATAGAATTTAAATAAAATTCTACAGAAGTAAAACAATAAATAAGATACAAGTTGGTTTCAACCAACGTGAATAAATTAATTTAAAAACAGTAATGTATGTGAAAATTCCTGTTTTTCATTATGCGTTTCATCTGAAAAAGAAAAAAAATCATCGGTGAAGGTACCGACACGGTTTCGGCTCATTTTGAAAGCCTTTATCAGAGTGAGTTAACGCGATGCTTTCCCTCCGCGTCCTGTCTAGCAATATTATTCTAGTTTTTCGATATATTTTGAAAAATATATGATTCATTCCACATTTAAAGAAATAGCTTTACTACTTTTTATATCTGTTCTTTAATACTTATGACTATAGAGCTATTCCAAAAGGAAAAAAATATATTCGTATGAATAAATATTGGCGATATTTACTCACAAAGTGGGGCACATTTCCAAGAATAATGATCGAATGTGAAAATGTTAAAATAGATTTGCGGTACCCAATATCTACATCCATATTCAATGAATATATGTAGGCGGTAAAGTAACATTTCATAGAAGACACTCTCCCAAGAAAATTAGACAACCCATTTTCATATACAATGAGAAACAAGAGGGTAATGGCGGACTCTTTGTTATGAAAACAACCAGTTTATTGTTCTTTCAATTACTTTTGGGGATTATTGAGCCAATCATTCTGATTGAGTTGTGCTTCCTTTGTTTTATATGAGGAGAAAACAAATTATTACTTCAATATAATGAAGTTGTTTGTTTTTTATAACTTTTGCATTTTGAATATATTTTGTGTAATGAATTTCCACCGAAGTCACTCCTGTTAATACATATGTTTGGGAATCCATAAAATGGTTTTTGAATATGACTTCTAGAATGGTATTAACTAGCTTCCGCCAGGTGGCTTAGCTGTTTTCGTACCCGGATAAAGTAGATATCTTGTACGATGCTGCGGGACCCTTCGTCGTGTGTGAGTCTTACTCATACTTGACTAATTTTTGCGAACTTTTTCCTTTATATTTCGTCAGATAATTTTGAATGAAGTCCTCGACCCCTTTCTAATCAACTTTAAAAAAGGAGAAGGTTCTTTGTGTTTGTTTTTTCAACTGTGTGTGTTCATTATTATCCCATTATTTTCGCCCAACAATAATTGATCTTAGGTATGAAAAGCTTTAATGCTTTAAAGCAAATTTTGTCAACAATTATAGTGGCATTTGGAGTAGATTAAATTTACTCTACTTTGGTGGCACGCGGCTTTTAATAGGCGGTTATCTTACAAAGTCTTAAAGTTTTCATAAAGAATGCTCAGGAACTTGAAAAGGCTTAAATTTACTTAAATTTGTGAATAAATCTCCAAGACAAGCCATAAATTTAACTCTTATTCAACTTCTAAGTGCTGAAGCGAATGAAGTCGTTTAAGCATTAAAGGTGCCTAGAATATAAAAGATAACCATTTTAATATAGCTTAAACAAGTTTAATTGAAACAAAACTAAGGTATTAGTCAAAGCTTCGTAAAATTTCGGAGAATTTCCACCAGTTGCTATGAAAATTCATACAAAACTGTTAAATTTAGTTGTAAACTTTGTACTAGAAACAATATTAGTTTTCTTATAAGCTGTTTTACGACTTTCTGAGCAGTTTCTTTGAGCTTCTAGATATTGACAGCAATGCTTTATTAAATTTGGATTAGCGAAGATTTTGTTTTAGCTTATTTAAGCGTCCTTCTAATTATTATTTTGACGAGTTTACTTTGAAGCTAAATTAATTCTTGCTGACTGTATAGCTTTTTATAATTCGACTATTCTACACCCACGGCTTTTCGCACTAAGGCGACTATACATGTCAAACCTCCCTCTCGCTCGCACTATTCAACATTTTTGAAGATATAAAATCACTTACTATGCAAAATAGCAAACCTTAAGTGATTTTTTCTCGGAAACTTTTTTTCTGCATGAAAACTACCATAAGTGTAACCCCTGACCATGTGTGAATTATGCAAAATATTTAAGCTGTGATGAAAGCGTAACAAACAAATAAACAAAAATACACAAGCTTTCGCATATTAGTTTAAGTCCTATTTCCTACTAATGGATGTAATGTTTGTTACTCTTTTACGCAAAAACTACTGAACGGATTTCGATGACTAGGAATATACATAGTTTATGACCTTAATATAGGTTACTTTTTATCCGGGTACCACGCAAGCGAAATGGCGTGTAGAAGGTAGTATTGAATAAGTTCAGTCAGTCTGTCTGTCAGACGTATTTAAAGTATGTATTAAGTAGGTCACGTGGAATGCTAGCTGCTTGTAAAAAGTAGGCATGTATCGAACGTAATATTTGGACTTGCCTCTGACTACCCCCGTTAAGGTATACTCACTAGATGTGCGTACTGAGCAATATCTGAAGATACCATAGGGAAAAAGTCGTGAAGATCTTTGTTTTTTTTCTTAGTAGGTTTGGCCCGCAGCTTCGTTCGGGTAGTACTCAGATAAAGAGAGTTTAATGAAATTGGAGGTCTAGATCTACACAATGTGTAATATGCCAGTTCAGTCCGTTCAGTAGTTCTGGTGTGAAGAAGGAACACTCGGTGAACTTATTTATGAGTTTATACAGACCTGAAGTTCTACAAAGGTTAACAATTCGTTAGCTAAAATGCTTCCTGTGTTTTTGGACAAACATTTCGCATTTTACATGTTCATATTTCACATACTTTCACCTTAATAAAAGTGGATTGAATAAACTGTTGTTTCTATGTATATTTCAAGTTTCATCCAAATCCGTTCAGTCGTTTTTGCGTGAAAGAGTAACAAACATTCATCCATACTCAAAAACTTTCGCATTTATAATATTAGTAGGAAAGTAGGATGTAGAAGCACAAAATTCCACTTACCACTAACAAAAACGAGCACCATACAAGCGACAGATTTCCTCGCCTTCGCTTGGGCCTCGCCCTGGCCTCCATGCAATGCTCCTGGCATCTCCCTCGTGCTGGCTAGAAGACGTTGTGCCATCAGCGTGTAGAAGAACGCGATCACCACCAATGGAAGACCGTAGTATATGACAGCTTTGAATATTGTCATCCATCTAGAGAAAAAATAAATTATCTTACTTAAATTATTACGAGCTGACCCGCTCGCAACTACGTTTGCATGAACATGTTTACTTGAATATGGTTTTTTTACGCGGAACCTTAAAGATCAATAAATTCATGTCTAATTACGCGTTCTGTTTTCAAATTATCTGACAGATAGTTTTAACTGATTATTTAATGAACGCTTAATATTGGTTTATATACAGTAACAGAAAATTAGTAGGTATTATCTGACACAGCTTCTATAGGATTTGTTTATACCTTGGGTTACATTATATTGCAATTATCTAAAAGATCGCGATTGTTTTTAAACAAAGGCAGCTTTGACCCTGATAATGTAGTTTTCTATAGGTGAAATAATTTTTAAAGTTAAGTCGTTTTTGAGTTTTTTTTTTAAATATCAAACAAACAAACATACAAAAAAAATCTTTCCACTTTATTGAAAGTGTAGGTCGATGTAGATTATGCAAGTGCTCGTGGCGTGGCTTTCGGTGTTTATCATTCTGAGTTAAGCAACACTCGGCCTGGTCACTACTTAGATGGGTGACCGTATAGTGGCATTTAGATCTGAGCGCTTCCGTACTTCGGAAGGTACGTTTAGATTTTCCCGGCTTTTTCAGACGTTAAGCCATGTTTGAGGCCTTCGGGCGGCCTAAAAATTCAAACACGAGTTTTCCACTAACTCATAATATGAAGATGAAGACTATGCATCCCAGATCCCTATGCTATCAAGAAAGAAATTAAGACAGCCTTTTCTTTTCATGTGTTGATTGAAATAGTAGCAAAATCCGATTTTTATCATTCTTTATTAAATTTATTTAATTTCCTTCTTGTTTGTCAAGTCAAAGGTGCCAGTTTCATTGAATTAAACTTAATTGGATTTTATTCGACAGCCATTTTCTCGATGTCTTTATCCTGTCACAATACGGAATGAAGTTAGAGGTTTGATAAAAACCTTGAAAGATAAAAAAAATACCAAATTAGCTCGTATCGTCATCATCATTATCAACAAGCGATAGAAATCTACTGTTGAATATAGGTCTCCCCTAAGGATTTCAGATTTCTCTTCGGTGTCGGTCTTGAGCCTTCTCTATTTCTATGTAGGTATGTATATATTTAGAAAGAAGTGTTTATAGGCTAGGCTTATTTGTGTAAGATAATGTCCAGCATAAGCATAAGCAAGCTTAAGCCGATAATCATTTAATTTTTATATTTATTGGACACCTATGCCTAATATTACTGGGTACTTAGGCCCAGGTCACACATATCGGGCAAGGACATGGCGCGGACATGGCGCAGACGTGGCACGGACGTGGCAAGGACATGGCACGGGCATGGCGCGGACATGGCTCGGACAAGACGCAGAAATGACGTGACAGAGGCACAAGTGTAGTGCAGTCTGTTGTCCGGTATCGATGTGTCAGCATGTCATCCTCAGAAGACGAAGATGCTCTTGCTCTCGTGCATACAATTAATAAATATACAGATCAGGGCCCGTACAACCCCGATTTCGAGTTAGTTGCTTCGAAAGTGAAACCCCTTCATTGGGTTATATAGTTGACGGGATTACCCTTTCGTTTGGGTATTCTCCTCCTAACACAAGCGAAAGTGTAACCCGTTCCTTTTGGTTTTCAGTCGATCCTCTTATGAGGTTAAACGAATGAATGGAGTTACCTCTTGATAGGTTTTTTTGAATGTTACACAATGGTTATCATTACGCCTGACACTGGGAGGGGGAATTTAGATTTTGACTCTTGATTTATGTCGTCAATCATTAGGTATAAGTTCGGATCGCTTTATTTGGTTGAAGGAAGAGCGTCACTGCATTAAAGAAAAGTTTTGAAAACATAAGGAAAGTGCTGTGTTTCAGTCAGTTTTCATTGGTCATCATCGCAGAGTATGCGTTATCTATCATATACGAGACCCGCAGTCAACAAATTAAAAAGAAAAAAAATGGTGTTTCAGTTTTCATAAGTCATCAGTTATGTCATGACTGAGGCCCGCAGCCAACATGTTAAAAAGAAAAAAATGTGTTTCAGTCAGTTTTCATAGGGCATCATCGCAGAGTACTCTGCGTAGCGTTATTTTTTATTTTTATTGTATTTATTAGGCAAAGCCGACAGTACACATAATGAGTATTTTGTAAAGCGTTATGTCCGAGACCCGCAGTCAACGTGTTAAAAAGAAAAATATGACCTCTAAACTATTTTGAATAATAATTTTTGATTGTCACCGTCACTGTCACTCTAAAACTCAAACTCAAAACTCAACTCAAAGCTCCACTCGAAACTCATTCTACAAATTCATCTATAAATGGTTATATCTCAGGAACTACTCATCCTAGACTAGCCGTTAATTGCTCAAAAGATAGCTATTGACAAGATCTTTATTTTCAATGACATATGTCAAACTTGAATTTGCCATATCTCGAGAAGTACTCATCCTAGACTTGCCGTTACTAGCTCAAATGAGAGCTACTAATAAAATCTTAATTTTCGATGACAGCTGTCAAACTAAAAACTGTCATCCAAAATTAAGATCTTAACAATAGCTATCATGTAAGCTAGTAACGGCAAGTAAAGGATGAGTAGTTCTCGAGATATGGTCGATTTAAGTTTGACAGCTGTCATCGAAAATTAAGGTCTTGTCAATAGCTATCATTTGAGCTACTAAAGGCAAGTCTAAGATGAGTAGTTATCGAGATATGGTCGATTTAAGTTTGACAGCTGACATTGAAAATTAAGGTCTTGTCAATAGCTATCATTTGAGCTACTAAAGGCAAGTCTAAGATGAGTAGTTATCGAGATATGGTTGATTTAAATTTGACAGCTGTCATCGAAAATTAAGGTCTTGTCAATAGCTATCATTTGAGCTAGTAAAAGCAAGTCTAGGATGAGTAGTTCTCGAGATATGGTCGATTTAAGTTTGACAGCTGTCATTGAAAATTAAGGTCTTGTCAATAGCTATCATTTGAGCTAGTAAAAGCAAGTCTAGGATGAGTAGTTCTCGAGATATGGTCGATTTAAGTTTGACAGCTGTCATCGAAAATTAAGGTCTTGTCAATAGCTATCATTTGAGCTACTAAAGGCAAGTCTAAGATGAGTAGTTATCGAGATATGGTCGATTTAAGTTTGACAGCTGTCATCAAAAATTAAGGTCTTGTCAATAGCTATCATTTGAGCTACTAAAGGCAAGTCTAAGATGAGTAGTTATCGAGATATGGTCGATTTAAGTTTGACAGCTGACATTGAAAATTAAGGTCTTGTCAATAGCTATCATTTGTGCTACTAAAGGCAAGTCTAAGATGAGTAGTTATCGAGATATGGTTGATTTAAATTTGACAGCTGTCATCGAAAATTAAGGTCTTGTCAATAGCTATCATTTGAGCTAGTAAAAGCAAGTCTAAGATAAGTAGTTCTCGAGATATGGTCGATTTAAGTTTGACAGCTGTCATCGAAAATTAAGTTCATGTCAATAGCAATAATTTGAGCTAGTAAAAGCAAGTCTAGGATGAGTAGTTCTCGAGATATGGTCGATTTAAGTTTGACAGCTGTCATTGAAAATTAAGGTCTTGTCAATAGCTATCATCTGAGCTAGTAAAAGCAAGTCTAGGATGAGTAGTTCTCGAGATATGGTCGATTTAAGTTTGACAGCTGTCATCGAAAATTAAGGTCTTGTCAATAGCTATCATTTGAGCTACTAAAGGCAAGTCTAAGATGAGTAGTTCTCGAGATATGGTCGATTTAAGTTTGACAGCTGTCATCGAAAATTAAGGTCTTGTCAATAGCTATCATTTGAGCTAGTAAAAGCAAGTCTAAGATAAGTAGTTCTCGAGATATGGTCGATTTAAGTTTGACAGCTGTCATCGAAAATTAAGTTCATGTCAATAGCAATCATTTGAGCTAGTAAAGGCAAGTCTATGATAAGTAGTTCTCGAGATATGGTCGATTTAAGTTTGACAGCTGTCATTGAAAATTTATTCCAATTTTATTATAATATAATTATTATTGCGTAAAATAAACAATTAGTAGTCTGCATTTCCACCCTTAATGCTTAGAACACAATTACCGCAATTATTTTTAATCTTTTGACCGAAATTCTTTTCTCCATTATCTCCTATAATCCACTTATAACCCGTGTTACAATGATAAAAAGGGTAACCCTAAGGAATGGGTTTTGGAATAATACCAAAACCCAATACTATTGATAACCCTCATGATCAGATAACCTAATCAAAAGGGTTTTGAATTGTTTAACCTATCAAATAATAGTGTAAACCATACGGAGAGGGTTAACTAAACTTTTGGAAAAACCCTGCCGAAAACCTCTTCATCGGGTTACCAAATCGGGCCCTGATAAAGTTGAAGAAAATACGCGCAAACGAATTTGCACAAGGATCAGCTAGTATTACCATGGGTATTACATAAAAAAAATTTAATACCGGTTTAGTTTAATCTCTTTCCGATTTCCAGCCACAATTTATCTTGAACATTTCAGTTACAATAATGGAACGACAATGATCATAAAGCGTTGCATATTTTACAATCAATTCAAAAAATTCAATATTAAATTCGATATCGTCATTCATCACGCATTTTTACATCACTAACGGACATATGTCGCAAGCAAGTACATACTACGAACTGGCGGCCATCTGACGCCCATCTGGCGGCGATCGGGCGCGGGCGCCGAAATGGCGCGTCATACGTCCGATCAACGACATACCGTGTGTCCTAAATTGTGCTTTATTTCCATGCATTTTGTATGAAATTTGAATGGAATAGGAAACCGCCTGTGCCATGTCTGCGCCATGTCCGTGCCCGATGAATGTGACTTCGTCGGACGCAGACAAGGCACTGGCGGTTTCTTATTCCATTCAAATTTCATACAAAATGCATGGAAATAAAGCACAATTTAGGACACACGGTATGTCGTTGATCGGACGTGCTTATGACGCGAAGTCGTCCGAGCTAAATTGTGCTTTATTTCCATGAATTTTGTATTAAATTTGAATGGAATAGGAAGGCGCCCGTGCCATGCCCGCGCCAGGTCAGACAAGTGGGGCCTATACCTTAGGTAGGTATATGCCAGACCAATAACCGTCTATTTTAGTTTTCATCACAAGCTTTGTATATAATTCTGGTAATGCTTCTATTACAAACACAAACACTAAGATCACAATAACCGCAGAATTTTACAAATAAATAATTTAATTTTAAAATATTTATTCCTCTCTGTGGAATTAAGGCAAAAACAATATCTAATTATAGTCAAACAATAAACCGCTTATCAGGCAAATGTTGAAAGTCTAAATATCGGAACAACACACAACATGCCACAAAGCTGATGAATGTGCCCAAATCAATCAGTCCGCATCTGGCAATCAATCACAAGGGGTGAGCCCCCTAGGGTTGCCAACACACAAATCTTATTCAAAACTCATTGAAGACTTGGGCCCTGATGCTCAGGAATAGGCATAACTATCCAGTTAGATAGATGTGTGGCCCACAACCAGGTGAAGTGACTATTTGCGTAAGGCTGCTGGTAAAAGCGTCGAGCTCAGGACAGGGCGCAATGGCACTCATTCAGGGGAGGCATTATTTCCCGCAGTAGGTTTGTATAGCCTTATGATGATGATGATGATGATATATATCGCAAGAACTATCAAAATTATTTGTAAAAGACAATGCCGTCTGATGTATGGCGCTCGGTACCAAGACTAATCTCGGTAATCTCCAACAAGTTTTTAGTCGATTCTACTGTCTAAATTAAAAATGAGGGTTGTTGCCATAGTAACAGTAAACAATATCAATGGTTGCTGCAGTCTAATGGTGGCTTGCGGCGGAAACCAAATCAACAAATATTTTTTTACTTGATTATTAATGTAACTTTTGAAACTATCATGGTTGTGAACATAATTATTATTATCAACGGGATATTTACCATGATTTGTGAGTTCTATTGTTTCCCGATATTTCGACGCAGTTCTACTCCCTATAATCTAGTCTCTGTAGGTATATCACAAGGAAAAAAAGAAACATCATGTTTCCTTAATTATTTTTGATTACTTTGATTAATTACCGTGACTTTTCTAAACAGTTTCGTTTTATTAGATATCGAAAATTTTTAAAAAAAACGAGCTTTAGTAAGTAAATTTATCATGAAAATTATTTTTAGGTATCTGTAACAAATTCTAGCCCAATAATCTTTTATTCATTTATCTGACTTTGATTTGAAGTAATAAATGAATTGGAATATCTTTTAATAACTTAGGCGACTACACAGGTCAAACCTCCCTCTCGCTCGCACTATTCAACATTTTTAAAGATATAAAATCTCTGAATGTAGTTATGCAAAATAGCAAACCTTCACGGCCTAGAAAATAACAATACAAAGGTTCAGCAATAATATTATGTTATCTTCAAAAATGTTGAATATTGCGAGCGAGAGGGAGGTTTGACATGTATCGTCGCCTTAAATTCCTACCGTTCGTTGTTAAAATGTATGGTAGATGTAGGTAGTTATGATTCCATAATAATAGGGATGATAAGTTATAGAGCGTCAAAGTTCGGGAGTGGGGGCTTGTGACGTCACTTGTATGTAAAAACTGTACTTACCCGTGACGTCACGCTGAACTTCAACACGCTATATCTTTGTCTTTTTTCGTTTAATAGACAAAATAAAAAATATGTGTCCAATAAATTTTGATTATTTAAGTGACGGACTATTTAGAATTTTTTAGGCATCTAGCCTATTCTCGTAAAATAAGCGTACCAATCTTAGTAATCATACCAGCTTTGAAGATTTTATGTCGACAGCTAATTAAATATGGCTACCTCATCATCATCATCAGCCTATAGCAGTCCACTGCTGGACATAGGCCTCCTCTAATGAGCGCCATTGCGCCCTGTCCTGAGCTCGACGCATCCAGCTTCTACCAGCAGCCTTTCCTACCACGTAGGTATGGCTACCTACTTACACTCGAAAGGATGTTTATAAATTCAATATAATCGATATTTCCTTGCTTAAAGTTGGTAATTTTAGTTTTGCTGTGTTATATTTATGAACATGAAGGTACCTCCACAAGCGAGTGTAATAAACAACAACTACTCCAGCCTATATCAACCCACTGCTGGACACATGCCTCGCCTTATAAAAAGGGAGATATGCACCATAATCCCAACGCTGGGCATACGAGTTGGAGATCTTAGGGCACAGCTTCTCGCACCACCGACGCTGCTGCCCGTCAGCGGGAAGGGGATGTTGTCGGCGGTCAGGGGATGTCGTCAGCGGCACAGAGTATACTTTGGTCAGCGGTCAGGGGATGGTCGAGTGGTATCGCGGCGATACAGTTATTTATTTACTTACACTTACATTGTATTGCACAAAAACAAAAGTACAAAAGCGGGACTTAATGCTAAAGTATTTTCTGCTTTTATTTAGGTATAATGTAAAATGAAGTAACAGAGTAAATTAATAAATAAAGTCAAAAATCAAAGTCAAAATTCATTTATTCAGTAGGAACTGTATAGTACACTTTGAAACGTCATTTTTTTTTTAATTTACCACCAATTCGTAACGTGACCAAACATAGAAGAATTGGCAAGAAACTCTGTTTGGCTTATATTTTTTTAACGTCATTGTACTTAATATCTATTACATTGTTTTTGTTGGAGTTGGAGGCAGTTTCATCCCAAGCTTTTTTGTCATCTAAATAATCAGATATTTTATAATAAGCTTTATTACATAGATTACGTTTAACAAAGTTTTTGAATTTATTTACAGATAGATTAATCACATCATTTGGGATTTTGTTAAAAAATCGTACAGACATCCCTTTAAAAGATTGACTAACTTTATGGAGCCTTACAGTGGGAACAGCTAGTTTATCTTTATTTCTAGTGTTAACATTATGATAGTCGCTATTTTTCTTGAACATGTTAATATGTTTTCGGACATACATTAAGTTTTCATATATATATTGGCACGGCACTGTCATAACATTTATTTCTTTAAACTTAGTTCTAAGTGATTCTCTGGGGCCCATATTATAAATTGCACGAACAGCCCTCTTCTGCAACACCAATATGGTGTTGATATCTGCAGCATTCCCCCACAACAAAATGCCGTACGACATAATGCTATGGAAGTAGCTGAAATAAACTAGTCTAGCCGTTTCTACGTCAGTAAGTTGACGGATTCTTTTGACTGCGTATGCTGCAGAACTGAGTCTGTTCGACAACCCATCTATGTGAGCGCCCCATTGAAGCTTATTATCTAAAGTTATGCCTAAAAATACAGTACTGTCCACAAGATTTAGATCTTCATCTTTTATTTTAATGTTAGGTTTAACTTGTTTAACATTTGGTAATATAAATCTCATACATTTTGTTTTAGTCTCGTTCAGTAATAAATTATTTACATCGAACCAGTTAACAACTTTCGCTATTGCATTGTTCATAAGCGGGACAGTATCACACATTATCAATAACTAAGCAGAGATTGTATTATAAGAAACACATGACTAAAATACTTTTTTTATTTCTCGTGGCAGAAATCGAACCTGCAGCCTTTTGCCTTTCAAGCGGGCCTTCGCCCATTACGCCACAGAGGTCGTCAATATCATCATTATTTATTTTGGTATCTGTCTATACAGGATCAACCGGCTAATACCAATACAAAACCGGGACTCTTTAAAGTGAAAAGGTGTCTTCTGGACCTTCGGGCTCCATCTTGGACCACAACATTACTTAATATCAGTACCCCTAGTATGAGTTGTATGCATAATACGAAAATGTCTTCGTTTTCGTGCTTATGTTTTGAATTTTTTTTCGGCAATTATCTGACTGTTTTGAGTAAAAAACATCGCAACATGCAAGACATTACACATTACATAACCTATGTCGTCTGATCAGTTTATGTTTGGATCTAATTATGTAATTCCTATAAAAAATACATCAAAATTCAGCTCGAAAACAAACAATATTGAACGTTTCCTTATTGGCAAACTTGTGAACATGTGAGTTCATGGTTTAACGAAGGTTCATCCGATGAATCAAAAAAAATATTTTCCTCTAAAATTCAAAGTAAAATTCAAGCGAAAATTTCATTTATAGAGAATATATAAATGTTCGTTTGAGTTTGCTGTGACAGCCCTATCTCGATTTGCTTAGCACCCCGTAGACAAGGCGCGAATGTTCCAATAGCCGCTGTCACGATCTAATCAAATGTACTTAGTTCCTCTCGTTTGCTTGAACAACGTTTCATTTATCCCATGGTAATCTTGACCCCCATTATAAATGCTACATAATTTAACCAAAGCTTAATCAATGCATTTAATAAAAAATTGTTAGGGTTATCTTTAAAGTTACCTAACGCATTTGATAATAATTAAATAAACGAATGACTGAACGAATGCGAGCATGAATGAATTAATAACCGCGAAAATGAATGAATGAATGACTGGACGAATTAATAAATGAATGGATGAATACTCTAATGCGTGAAACATTTATAAAACACAATGATGATAAAAAGGGTTACAATGGGGGGCCTTACCGCTGAAAGCGATTTCTTTCAGGCAACCTTTGGATGATGAAGAGAGCGACTAAGCGAAAGAAAAAAATATGAAAAAATCTTACTTAGGGTATTCCTTCCATTCAGGCGGGTAAGGCGTGCAGTATACAAAAGTCACGTTGTTTCTGAGGTGCATAGTCACAGTGCTGGAGAACAATGCTGCTGGGGTAGCGAAGAGTAGTGCTGCCCCCCATATGAAGGTCGCACAGGCCAGCGGTAGTTTGCGAAGCTGCAACAAATTTCAAATTAAACAATATTTTTTTCAGTTCCCATTATTATTAGGATTTCTAACGAAAGCTGTTAAATTATTTAAAAAAAAGTTTTGAAATCAATCTATTTCGAGTAATAGGAGTAGATAGGTAAGCTATAAAGCATAATGAGTTTATGAAATTTTAAACTGATTTTCATAGTGAACTTCAGCTATTAATTTCACAATTTCACACGAGGCGTGCTCGGCCTACTTCTGTCAAACTTTATAACATACGTTGTTCAGAACTGAATAATCCGAATATTCTAAAAATTTAGCAGGAGGTAGACACGACAATCATTTGTCATCATCATTATCCACAGCCCTACTTTATCCTCTGCTGGATCCAACACGATCTTATGCTAGTTGTATCTACAAACGCCCGGCGACGCGTACTAAGTATAACATCGATAACTATTCTCTCTATATTGAGATTGGGTTAGAAAAAAAGGCATATTTGAGCGTGACTTCCAAGATTATTTAAAAGATAGATTAAGTATTTCTGTTGCACACCATACAAAAAATATAGTTAGATTAAAGATATACCCACATTATTTCTTTACACACCACCTGCTCAAAAATGTCACCTTACAAGCTACGCAACTTTCACGGAAAGTAAAATATTAACTCAAGGAGCTTAGAAACGCTAACGTTTTAATTATAATTTTTCAAGGGAGGTAATATTGTACTGGATTTTATTATCTCCCAATGGTTGTAATAGGTATGACGGTATCATAGAAGCCACAAAAAAAAAGGTGTAGAGCTTCCGATGGCAGAATAAGTTTTACCATAGAGACCACCACCACCACCACCACCACACCAGCCTATAACAGCCCACAGCTGGACATAGGCCTCCCCGAAAGGGGGATATGCCCATAGTCCCCACGCTGGGCATGCGGGTTGGGGACAAACCACACCAAAAATAATTTGCTAATTTGAAATTTGAACTAACCTCATAGGAGGCTCCTGATTTTAAAAGTACTTAGGTACTTAAAATGCAAAAGTCTGCTTTAAAGATAGAAAGTAAGTAGCGAAAACCATAGGTAAAACTCAGAAAAATCTTCAGGAAAAACTAAATTTTGTCGTTGTTTCACAATGTACTATAAAAAAGTTCAAATTTTAGGATGTAATGTCAATGAAACATGCCAAATTTCTAATGTATAGCTATACTTTAAACTGACTGACTGATGATCTTTAAAATTGTTAGTGTACTTCATAACGAAAAAAAGCTGAAATTTGGTGTGAAATTATATTTTCAAAAAAATCCTTACCTGTAACTTCCTAAACGGGTTCACAATAGCGCAGTACCGCTCAGCCGACAGAGCCGTCAGAGTGAACACTGAGACCCCTATACTGACGTCCTTGCCCGTCTCTGATATCCGGCAGATAAGCATACCCCAAGGCCAGGACTCTAGGGTGTAAATTATAGATACGAAGGGCACGCAGATAAGGATAACCAGTAGATCAGCCAATGCAAGGGAGAAGATGTACCTGATGGCAAAATACTATGTATTACACGGAGAAATTAACATACATCACACTTATCATATCACTGTATTCGGGCCATATTTGGCATCAAGCGGAGAGACTTTTGTAGACCTTTATTTATTAAGCATAAATTGTTAACTTTTCCATCACTTTATATCTTCGAGATGCTAAAATTTGTCAGAAATAATACAACACTGTTTAATAGGGATGAAAACTCTAAATACAAAAGAAAAATAGTACATAAACCACATATGGTGCCTCAATTTATACTAGAACTATGTAAAAAGAACTGTAACGCAATGGCAATACAGGTATATAACAAACTTTCACCAGACATGAGAGAACTGACAGATAATGAATTTAATGGCAAATTATATAATTGGCTCTGTGATAACTGTTTTTATACTCTTATCTCATTATTTGACATTTAAATTCACTAAATATTTGTTTTGACATGTACCTTTAATCTAATTTCTCTGAGGTAAATTATTTTTGACAGTTATAATTTTATGCATGTATTCCTTATTTTTTTTTGTTTTCATAATATTGATAAAGCCAATTTTGTATCATATAATACTTTACGAGAATGTATAATTGCCTACTCACTAAACATTTACAAAAGTTTATTGTAAGGTTTAACAATAAAGTATCACTATATTTGAGACACTGTGAACCCATATTCATGCAAATAAATACTGTCATTTGATTTCATTTCAATATCACACTAATATTATAAATGTCAAAATTGGTATGTATATGTCTATGCCCATTCAACTCCCAAACGGCTAAATGGATTTGATGAAACTTGGAATACTCATAGTTTATGACCTGGATTAACATACCTCGCGAGCTAAGCCTCGGGCAGAAGCTAGTTTTTAAATAAATAGTTGTGCTTGCTTCTCCAAGTAACCTTGCTTAGTTAAAAATCATTCTTTAGGAAACCAACACCATTTTGTGCAATAAAGCAGTTTTTGGCACCATCGTTATCATCGTCATCAGCATCAAGATAGATATTGGAAAAAAACCTACGTGTATGTATATAAGTTATTTCGGAACTTTGGAAATTTACGTTAATGAACCTTGTATTGGGAATGTTTAAAAATTAAACATGTTTATTTTTTCGAGATCAGAAAGCAACATGGTTTAGACCAAGAAAGATCCATCGACATGAAGGCGTGAATTCACATTTGTGGAAGTAGTATAATCAAATCATAATATTAGTGGGTTGAAGATTAACTAAATTACCTTAACTGACCCTCAATGGCCCGTGGGGAAACTTCAGTCATTTATGAGTTTTGGGATAGATACCGTGATTCTGTTTGGGCGAGAATGCATGTGACTGAATTAAATGAGTTAGAAGTACCATAATTCAATAAGCGGTAATTATAGCTAGAGAATACAATAAGGGTTGCTACAAATAAAAATAAGATGGTTTCCCGAAGGCGTTTGCTGAGCAGAGACCTTCACTTAACTCTATTTGTCTTTTTGGCTGACGAGACATCTGAATGACGAAAAGAACGAATATTTTAACATGTTGCATCGTAACATAAAATTTTGCCAATGGAAAAGCGTAAATTTGAAATAACACGTTGTCATTGGCCAAAATTTACGATGCGCTTACAATACGACATACCTATCAACATTTTCGTGCTTCGGCATCAGATTCAAAGTAATAGGTACTGACGACCACATATGAACAGTTTCTCTTACCAACTTTTCACTAACCCTCTAGTACTCATTTTATTGACCTCTACAATCTAATCATATTTCCATGTCAAAAATACAAAGACACAAAATAAATTCAGTACGGGGAACAATTTCTTTATCGTTAACGACGGTTGTATGATTTTTATTTTATTTTATTTTCTAGTGATATTCTGATTTATGACGTATATTATTATTAGTAACTTAACCGTAACACGTTAGTAATGGAATTCCAGTGTAGTGAAATGGAAAAAAAAGATAATTATGACTGGTATTCTCTGATGAAGAAAAATTTTCACCGTTTTTTGTTATAGTAGTCGCCATTGCTATAGCAGAAAACAGGATCCTACTGAAGACTGACCTTTGACGACTGACGACTGAACCTATAAACCGTATTACGTTGCCTCATCAAGTATGATACTGGAGAAATTGTGGAGAACTATTCCAGAAGTCATTAAATAAAGTGAAGTGAAGTGAGTAAATTCAGTACAAAAATAAAAAAACCATTCGAAGAAATCTGAAAGACATGTGAAATTGAAACTTGAAATTTAATTAGACTATAGAGTACTTCTTGGTTTCCGGAGAAAACAAAATAAAATGAAATCAACTTGAAGTATAGCTGCAGGTACAGGCATAATGTGCCAATTCAATCCTCACCCTCACCCACGCCCGTTAAACAAATCACAGCAATGCTACATGACGGTAGAAAAAGGCTTCGTGGTAGTTTTGTCTCCAAACGACCTCTTCAGAAGGAGCCACTACTCACTACTGAGTGCAAGTTGTATAACTACTCAAACGTGATATAATAATCCGATTTACAGATTCGTGGATGGCATTCGTCCAGTGTCTTGACGTGTCGTTCGACGAACCTATCGCCTACGAGCGCCGCCACGAGCTACCGTTGACACAATCGTCGAGTGTGTAAGTGTGTTCAGTCAATTAAATGAAGCACTGTATAGATATAATGGTTTCGTTTAAATCGCGTCCAAAACCCGCCTCGAGACGCAAGCTCACAAGTCATTAGGTGATTGACGTGCGTCCGTTTACTCATTACGTGCTCGTCACTCACCTCGTCGCTCGCTTAGCCACTAGTTGACATGTGTATGCGGAGTTAGATCAGTTATTTTTCTACATTCGAAAGAATGTGATCTAGGGATAGATGTGTTAAACACGTTGAAACAATTGCCTCCACACCAGATGTAAACGTTAACATGGGCGAGTAATTTCAAAATCCCAAGTACGAAGATGGGGCGATTCGCAAGGCTTGCGATATCATTTGCAAATTATATGAGACGTGCGTCCAAGTGATTGCCTACGCGCAACTCAAATCGCAGATAATTGAAAAACAAACTATACTACAAAGTTTGCGTTGGGGGTATATTTTTGTATGGAGATTTTAAAGTTTTGCAAACTTCCCGCTAGAAGCGCTGCTCCATTACCATAGAAAAATATGGTTATCACATACTTTGCTTTTGCTTTGTTTTTCATACTCAAGGCCACTGGACTACCTATCTGTTCAGTTGATGCAGAAAAACTTACGTATTAGGTGCATTCCTCATCCCTCGATGCCTGACGTAGACAATCACCAGAGTTCCATTACCCAATACTCCAACTATGAAGATGATGGCAAACAGTACTGGCACCAAGTATGTTTCCAGCCGCTCTTCGTATGGTGTATAGTCTGTGCTGTTATCTTCGGGTGAAACCGTGGAGTAATTCATCTCTCCGAGCATTTTGATAACTGTAACAATGTACGCAAAAATTTATAAAATGACTACCTACTACAAAGGAGTCTACCAAGCCGCCGATATCTACCACACAGCTCGAAAACGAACTATGTCGCGTGTCGACTTTGTTATGTTAGACACTGCTGTGTAGTGTTATTTGACGTCCTCATTGTCACAATGACGTAAAAGCTGGGTGATATACGAAAAAGTTGCTGGTTCGATACCCGGTGCAAGACCCAAGTTTGCATGATTGGCTGATAATTTTGTTCAGGCCTTGGCTGTTGTGGTAACGTGTTGTACTCATAGTTTCTGATACCCACGACTCAATTATGACCAGCCCATACTATTTTTGTCGGCTTTAATAAACATAAATGTAATTCCATAAATAAATTATAAAATGTAGTTAATTTTAATGTTATTATTTACTGAAATAAATGATAAATTATTTCATTGTTCACAAGTTTTTTTTTTTTTTTTTCGCGTGAGTCTACATGCCAAAAGCTGGTTTGAACTATGTTATTAATATAAGTAATTGACACCAGTGCCGAGCATTTATCCAAATAAGTATGCCTGAATAGAAACAGTTATCTTTCCGATAATGGATTTTGCTTGGACCCTGAGTTTGGAGTTTGTCTGTATCCACTCCACCATTAAGCCAGCTCGCCTTCTACCTTGTTATTCTTCAAGCTTCATTTAGATAAGGGGATACTGCAGCTTCCATGCATAATGTATTGCGGATATTGTAATGTCGTTGCCAACTCTTTGAAAATTAGCATAGTGAGCGCAAACCACAAACTTGGCTTTGAGAAGTTTCTCCAACCAACTTTTCAATAACCCTCTTGTACGCACACTAAGTGATTCAGGTAGACCATTTTCATGTTAAAAATATAAAGAAAATCAGTTCGAAAATAAATAGTTTTTTGAGGTCATACTGTTTCAATTTCCACCAGTTGAAATTTCCGTCCATCGGTTTTCTCTTACCTATTCATCCGCAGTCTGATTTCACCCACTGCTGGTATTGAGCTCCCTTAAATTGTCCCATCCACCATGACCCGCGCTAGGCTAACCCATGTACTCGTCATTGGCAGTGTCCTGAATTAGTTAATTTTATAAGTTTAGGTACGTATAAGTAGTAAATAGGTAAAAACTAAATAACCTATTTTATACCTGATCGCTGATTGCAGAATTCAACTGTTTACTCGATCACCAGCCCTCTGGCCTAGTGTAGTGACTATTGCAAAACCGGCATACCTATAGCCCGAATACTGAAACCACCCCAATCACCAGCTTATATCAGTCCACTGCTTTCTCTGCTTTACATAGGCATCCCCTTATAAGAAGGGAGTTATGTCTATAATCCCCACGCTAGGTTTGCGGGTTGAGTACCGCAGAATACACATTAAAACACTACTTAAGTATTTAAAACTAAGTGCTTGATGTTTCATTACAAATTCTGAAGGTAGAGGCGTCTTGAGCTCGTGTGTTGAGACGATCTCAAATAGTTAGGTACCGTTTCATTTCAATATACGGAGCTAAAGCCAAAGAAGTAATTCGGCCAAAAAAATAATCCGTAGGTTTCTCCATGTAGATTTACCCTGCCACAATAAAAGTTTGACCTACATAAAACCACATTATCCGAGTAAGGGTGTGTGACTCAGACAAAATAAATGTCACGACTAAAATGTATCCTGCTCTCTGTTGTCTTTTATTTGCGGAGGTAGCTAGATTTATTTTTTAAGAATAAACAGGCTTTTTTATCACGCCATTTAAACGTCGTTGAGTAATTGAAATGTATTAGCCTCCTTCCTTTGAAGTCAGTTAAAAAGAGCACGGTATGATGTTGACGCTGGCACCAAACTTTATATTATAAATGAAGTTATTTTATAATATCACCGAAAATATCAAACTAAAATCAATTCTGTCTAGCTAGTATGATTATCCGACATATATTTGCCAGCTTTGGACTAACTATTAAATGTATCAAGACAAGTTTAAACAATTTTGTTTCTGTCTTTAATTTAACGCTATTATATCCTGAAGTTATCATAGTCATTTAAATCAACACAATAAAGTTTGTGACCGTCGACAAAAACGTCGGAAAATTCTGTAAAAAAGTCATTTATCCGCAAAAAGTCAAAAAGTCCAAAATGCTTAATGCATTCATGTAAATAAATAAATAAATAAATAAATAATCTTGGACGTTATCACACAGCATCATGTAGCCCCAAACTAAGCAAAGCTTGTATTATGAGAACCACATGATTGATATACTACATAGATACATTTTTTTTTTGTAAATACATACATATCATACATAGAAAACACCCAGACCTGAGACAAATATCTGCAGAACATGCAAACATTTGTCCCGCAGCGGGAATCGAACCCGCAACCTTCTGCGTCACAGGCGGACCTTCGCCCACTACGCCACAGAGGTCGTCTAGTTAATGTAGGGTAATGCAGTAATGTTAGGTTATTAGTTAGAACAAAAGTCAGTTCATCATCATCATCATCATCATCAGCCTATAGCAGTCCACTGCTAGACATAGGCCTCCCCTAATGAGCGCCATTGCCCCCTGTCCTGAGCTCGACGCATCCACCTTCTACCAGCAGCCTTTCGTAGATCGTCCCCACCTGGCCGGAGGGCGTCCTACACTACGTTTTCCGAGCCGCGGTCTCCACTCAAGAACTCGTTTACCCCAACGGTTATCGGTTCTTCGGCAGATATGGCCTGCCTACTGCCACTTCAGCTTGCTAATTCTCTGAGCTATGTCGACAACTTTAGTTCTATGTCGGATAAACTCATTGCGGATTTTATCCTTTAGAGAAACCCCGAGCATAGCTCGTTTCATAGCTCGCTGAGCGACTTTAAACTGGTGGACTAGCCGTACTGTGAGAGTCCACGTTTCGGCTCCGTATGTCATGACTTGTAGGACGCACTGATTGAACTTTCGTTTTCAAACATTGCGGTATGGGTGACGAGAAAACTCGACGTAGTTTTCCAAATGCTGCCCAACCCAGCTGAATCCTCCTCTTGGCCTCCTTCTCGAAGTTGTTTCTACCCAACTGGAATATCTGCCCGAGGTATGTATACTCCGAAACAACTTCAAGAAGGTGTCCATTAACGACGACAGGACTCGAATCAATTCGGTCATTGACCATAACTTTGGTCTTGTCCAAATTCATGCCGAGACCTATCTTTCGCGAGGCTGATGCTAGGCGGTCCAGCATCTGTTGCAGCTCCTCCAGCGACTCCGCCATTAGGACTATGTCATCAGCGAATCGCAAGTGTGAGATGTGCTCGCCGTTTATGTTTATGCCCATACCTTTACAGTCCAGCGTCTTAAACATATCCTTCACGCGCTTGTGAACAGTTTCGGAGATATGACATCTCCCTGTCTCACTCCGCGGCGCAGTTGGATGGATTTAGACTGCTGGTCCTGTACTTGGACACTCATAGTGGCGGCTTCGTACAGACATCTCAAAAATTCGATATAACGATAGTCCACTTGGCATCGCTGCAAGGATTCCAGGACAGCCCAGGTTTCTACAGAGTCTAAGGCTTTCTCATAGTCCACAAACGCCAGACACAGAGGCTCATTATACTCTTCGGACTTCTGTATAATCTGCCTCACTGTGTGAATGTGGTCTATGGTGCCATATCCGCCGAGAAACCCGGCCTACTCCGGTGGCTGGAACTCATCGAGTCTTCTGGCGAGACGATTTGTAATAACCCTTGAGAACAGCTTATAGACGTGGCTCAGGAGCGAGATAGGTCTGTAGTTTTTAAATAACAGAACCACCAAGCTCTCGTTCCACGCCTTAGGAGTTCTCCCACAGTGAAGGACGGCGTTGAAGAGGTTCCGCGGCTCCTGCACAACAGGAGCTCCTCCAGCCTTCAGAAGTTCCGAAGTAACACCGTCTTCACCGGGGGCTTTTCCATTTTTTAGCTGTCTCAGGGCCAACACGACCTCGTCTTCGCTGATCTCCGGCAGGTCGTCGGTGAAGTGGCGGGTGAGGGTGGCTCTGGAATCATGGTTGTCACGTTGGGGGCAAGGAGCATGTGCCGCGTACAGTCGGCCGTAGAAGTCCTCGATCTCTGATAATGTCTCCAACTTTGACAATACGATTCGGCCATCGTGTGTTGTTAACTTCGTCAGGTGGCTCCTGCCAAGCTGCTGAGTGAATACTTTAGACCCTCGGTTTCGCTCTATTGCCTCTTCAATTAGGCGTGTGTTGGAGCTCCGAAGGTCACGCCGTATCATTTTCGCAATTCGCTTGTTCAGGTCTGACCTCTCTGACGAAGTGGCCTGAGTGGCCACTTCGTCAGTTTGGAGATCCGAGAGTTTGGACTTCTTGCCTTTAGGCTGCATTTGGCAGAATTTGATGCCCTCGTCCCTTAACGCCCCAACCACGTTTTGCATCTACGTCATCGGTGGGTTCCTCGGCAACGAATCTATAACCGAGAAGCTTCTGAAACTTCTCGGTGCCCGCTATGATCTGGGGTAGATTGGGTCGGAGCGTGGACTTCATCAGACGGTTTCTGTCCAGCTTTAGATTGATATTCAGAGAGCCTCGGACAAGTCTGTGATCAGATCCGGTATTGAACCTGTTGACCACGGAGACGTCTGTCATGCTTTTTATCCGTCATAATGAAGTCGATCTCATTTTTGGTCACAGCGTCGGGGCTTCGCCACGTCCACTTCCTGTGGGGCTTCTTCTTAAAGAACGAATTCATCAAGAAAAGCCCCTCCTTCTCTAGGAAGTTGACGAGCATTTGCCCCCTGTGATTTCTACTTCCATGACCATGTGGGCCCACTCTGGATTCGTCGCCAACCCGGACTCCCACTTTTCCGTTAAAGTCCCCCATAACAACGTTGAAGTGAGCCTTAGTGGTGTTGTGCAAGGCTTTGGATATGTCCACGTACATATGTTCCACTTATTCATCCAAGTCAGTTATTATTTTGTTAGTTAAAAACTCCGACACTGGTCACTAGCTCATACGAAGAAGAAGAAGATTATTTTGTAATCAAAATAAGAACTTGACGCTAACCCTTTGGCCTGCTAAAGTCGCTTAAATTGTCATTATTTGATGTATTTTAACTAATTGAAATAAGATTCAAAATTCGCAAGTGGGACGAGCGGCCCGTTAGCGAACTGACGTGACGGAACATCTGCGTATGGGACTAGAGTGATATTAGATACATAAGCTTCAAGGTGAGCTCAGAAAAAGGTAGATGGCTAATCTACCTGGGTACTTCAAAATTTGGCCTGGACTAACCGACTAGACCATACATTCTAAAATAATTACTACTATATTAGGTATAATGTTGTTGGTCGATTCTCAGTAGAAAATATAGGAAAGGAAGAAACTTATTTCTCTTGCGCTTACGTCAGACTTGCGTGGATTGCTTCTTGGAAATTAGAAACAGCCAACAAAATGTATAATTTTACAAAAACAGTGACGTCACGTGTCTGTTCCATAGTGACAGGCACAGCGTGACGTCATATTTTTCAGACTTTTATGTTATCGGGATGTAAAATACGCAAATAACTGTCACAAACATTTGGGTCTTCCACAGGGTTCTCATAACGTATAAATACCTTTGTTAAATTTTGACAAGGAGTATTGTATTGGTAATGCGTAGTTCCATGGTCTCTACCCCTCTATCAAATACTTAGGATTATATGAATACGTACCTATGTGTACGTATAGAAATATTCAAAATACGTAAATGCTTTGTTTGCAAAGCTTGTAAATAAAATAAATTGATATTGCAGCATGGTAGGGTACAGTCGTCATTATTATAGAGTTGTGCTCTTGTCGGCGCAAATGATGCAGCTACGGTCGTCCAGAAACAAAAGTATACTACGCGTCATGTAAAAAGAACGCTGGAAGAAGTGGTGGGGGTGTATTTGCGCACGGGTAAGTACCGCTAAATCACCTATTGCGCAACTTCCCCTCAGCGTTTTTTTTACGTGACGCGACCTCTACCTATTATGAGAATTGTCAAAACTGAGGTTACCTGCTTGTATCTAAGTACCTTTGCTCCTTTCACGCGTTATATTTTCAACCACTTGAGGTTTATTTTTCAGTAATCCTTAGACTTCGTTTTAGCAAATTTTTTTTCAACAATAATTATAATATAATTGAATTGAACAAAGAGATGTTGAAGTTTCAAGTTATAATTATAATAAAACTTTATTCTTCACCACATTCATCTTTTTTAATCAACCTGCATCGTCCCTAGTAGTAAGCAAAGGTCCTTCCCAAATATACTTAAAATTCATAAATTGTTTATCATTTTTGTAGCTGAACATACGAAGGATCGTGTTACGGCCGAGCAAACATGTCGACAACATGGACAATAGCCTGTCGCCAGCCGATATGAGGCTTACGGCTGTTATGTAGCCATTGATAACACTGACAATTAAATTAATTATTTGAATGCTAATCTGGATTCAAATGTTCTCACCTTATTTGTGATTTAAAATGGGTTTGTAAAAATAAAATTATGAAAAATTAAGTTTTAGTTTTTTTTAGTTCTAATATAAATAAATGATTACTGACAAGTAGCACTACCCGTGTGTAAAGTATTTTTTGTAATTAATATTATTAATATAAGGGTAGATAAGTATTTTGCAATTCATAATAAACAATACCTCTAATATTATATTTATATACAATATTCCATCATTAAAATCATAATCATCCGTTTTCGACCCACGACCGGCCTTCTTCTGATATACCATTCGCCTCGATCCTGCGCTAGTCTGAGCCAGGAATATACCTAATTCTTTTTCACTATCATAATTTTATAAATATTTTTATATGAGTACTTTGGTAAGTACTTGTTTTGAAAAGAACCTTTATTTTAAAGCATACCTAAGTCTTTGTGAAAGACTCGACCACGCAAGTACCTACGACCACATTATTTCTGCCGTGAAACAGCATTCCTGTGTTTTGATTAGAAGGGTGTGGGTGCCGGTGAAATTACAGTCATAAGTGGCCAACACCTTTAGTTCACACCTCAAGTTGATGGATGCAGGGCAGTGATCAACGATATTATAACTTTCTCATCGCCATTCACTTGATATATCGTCAAAAAGAATACTTGGAGTGTATGTAGTTATAACGCAACGAGACTATGCGACATCGAAATAAAATGGTCAACATAGATAAGAGAATAAGCATACTGAAATGGCAGTGGGCTGGCCATATCTGCCGAAGAACCGACAACCGTTGTTGTAAAATAGTTCTTGATTGAAGACAGAGCAGACGTAATGTAGGACGTCCTACAACCAGGTGAAGTGACGATCTGCGAAAGGCTGCTGGTAGAAGCTTGATGCGTCGAATTGAGGACGGGGCACAATGGCGCTCATTAGCGGAGGCTTAAATCCAGTAGTGGACTGCTATTATATGTAATTATAATCGAACTTATCTTGTTATTAATTCAAGCTTTACTGACCTTATTTTTAATAGCTAAAATGGCAATGGAAACTTTGTTATCTTTATTTTATTGAATGGAAATGCTATATTTTATCATAAAATTTGCATGTATAAGGCATGTAATATTTGTTTGTTTTCTGTACTGAACACTGATACCAAACTTCTTAAAAAAGTATAATCTCAATCACTAGAACGCAGATTACAGTCACAACAATCACAGAACACAGAAGAATTTCTACTACGGGTGAAATATTTACGATGATAGAAATAAAAAATATAGTAGGTTATCTTTTTAAGACGCTGAACAAACTTTATGAGAGTGTAAAGTTCAAAATACAGTGTTTAAGGTACCTATTAAATCTCGTAAAATAAATTTGTTTTCTTTGAGCGGCTTTAAAATTTTTTGATAGGAATAAAATATACTCTATAGCTGTGGCGTAGTGGGCGAAAGTCCGCCTGATACACAGAAGGTTGCCCGTGCGATTCGAGCCGCGAGAGAAACGTTTGTATGCCCTGCAAATATTTGTCTTGGGTTTGAGTGTTTTCTGTATATGGTACTTATGTATGTATTAACAACAATTAAAGTAATTATTTTATATAAGTACTTACACCGGATATTTGAAGATATTATAATTAGTTCATACATTAGTTCCCACTTCCCACTCACATCCATCCATAAGTTGAGGTAGAGTCAGCACGAGAATCTTCTGATAGTTTAAAGGCCTAAGTAGGTAATTAGGTGAGGTACGAACACTAAAAATACTTAAGAATTTAATGCAAGTAACACATGCTTACAATATTTTTTTTTATTGGACAGTACGACTTACTTGATAAAAAAACTATATTTTTGTTTCAATGAAATAGAAAAGAGGGAAAGAGAAAGAACCGGTTAAGTTACTTCCTCATTGGATAATGAATTTGCCTGATTTGCTTGCAAGCTTTACTAATGAACTATGAATACCTTACAATTTCTTGCATTTTTTTATTAAGATAAGTAATACTATTACTTAATTCTTTATAGATAGTATATATGATTTAAATTGAAATGTACTTTACTAATAATGAAATTCAATATTGTGGTAGAGGCTAGCATTATTTTAGACTCGCAACTTAAAGATTAAACATTGTCTTCATGTACAAATAATAAAACCCAAAAAGTATTGCTTATCTTGACTGTACTAAAAAATTTCGTGCATGTGAGTAGAAATCTTTTTTAAATGTATTGGGAGCCGTTTCCATAATACTCTGCTTAGTTTGGGGCTATAATTATGATGCTGTGTCATAGTTTCCAGAATAATTGATAGTGCCTTTTTTACATTGTTTATCTCTTTAACTGTCTTTATTATCAAGCCTTTTAAAAACAAAATACTTACCTGAAGTTACGCTAAAAAATAAATATCCTTTAAAATTACCTACTTTGCCAACAACAAAATTGTAATTGTTATTTACAACCTTTTCCTGAAACTAAAACTGTAAACAAATATTTTAACATCCATAATTTATCATTGTTTTATACAAACCTAATTGAACAAAATTACATTTTTTTCTGTATTAATAAACTAGCTTTTAGACACATGACTGGTCTATATCAGTCATTTGGTCCATGACTAAAGTACCTATGTACTTTTTAATTAATATATACATACAATAAACATTGAATTACCCGGGACAAATATTTGCAAATTATACAAACATTTGTCTTGGGTCAGTAATAAAACCAGCAACATTCTGCGTGTCAGGCCACACGCCACAGAGATCATTGTGGTATACGGCCGAGCAACAAATCTCTAGAACAGCCACCACGGTTCTCTCAACGTTACACAAGCCTATCCCTAAAAACTGCCGAAAGAAAAGAATGTAAAAAAAATGTTTACAAAATTCAACAATACCATTGTGAGCACAGAACAAACGACCTCCAAAAGTTAAAAGGAACTTTTGAGTTGACACTTCATTACGGTGCTGACGTGCAGATTTGGCATATGCTTCAGCCACAATAAAATTTCATACAGAAAGAAAACTTCCCATACGGGTGACTAAAGTTACACGGGTGACAAGAGATAGTACACGATTTCAGCCATACGGCGAAAATCGACCGTGTAAATGTCTAATCGGCTAGCTAGGTGATAGGTGTTCCAAAGTAGACTGTCGCAGGCGATTGGGTCTATTTTTAACCGACTTCAAAAAGGAGGAGGTTCTCAATTCGACTATATGTTGTTTTTTTTGTATGTATGTTACTCAATAACTCCGCCAATTATGAATCGATTTTGATGATTCTTTTTTTGTTTGGTTTATATCATACTTCGGAGGTGGTCCCATATAAATTTTCCCGCTAAACTCAAAAAACCTCATCCTCACTTGCAATTTTCGCCGGTAGGTACCGTACGTACTTATCTCATCATCATCATCAGCGTATAGCAGGGTACTGCTGGATATAGGCTTCCCCTAATGAGCAGCATTGCGCCCTGTCCTAATGTCAACAACTTTAGTTCTATATCGGATAGTCTCGTTGTGGATTCTATCCTATCCGAGCATAGCTTGTTCCATAACTCACTGAGCGACTTTAACCTGGGGACTAGCCGTACTTTGAGTGTCCACGTTTCGGCTCTGTATGACTCACGATGGATAGGACGCACTGATTGAAAACTTTCGATTTCAAACATTGCGGTGTGGGTGACGAGAAAAACTCGACGTTGTTTTCCAAATGCTGCCAAAAAGGGTATACTCCCGAGGTGGTCCCATTATCATCAAGTCAGAATCTGATGTTGAAATCTCAAGGAAATCGAGGAAAAACTAACTAATAATGCAATAAAATCTTGGAAGCCAATTTTGACCCACATCACGGTTTTCGATTGAGCTGATGTAAACTCAACCAAATTTTTATAATTAGATTAATTGGCGCAAGCCGTTCTAGTTATTAAATCAATTAACAATTACTTGTTATTTTATTTAATTTGAATTTAAACTGGTTTTGAACTAAAAATGGTAAACATTTTTAGTCACATTACTGTTTAGTCACCCTTAATATTAAAAATCTAATTACCACACTATTAACATGGGGTGGTGAATCGATTTGTAGATGTCGTTCGACTGGTGACTTGCCGCACGTCTAAAATCAACCCATGAAAATCCGCCATTGGTATCTTCTGATTATTATTATTAATTTATGTTTTTGTAAATAAATTATTTGTATCTTAGATACACTTAAGCCGGAAAGCGGATCCATGCGATACAATAGTTTTTTTTATTGCACAGTTACATTGATTGCAAGTAAGTCAAAGTCACGATAGCCATGATAGCCCCATTTCCACATAGTATCCCTAAAGCAGCCGACTTAGCCTTAAGTGTGGCTGGATGTTCATTGATGATTATTAATAATAAACCTGCTGCAAATATGACTCCATTTTATGTTTATAAAACTACTAAAGTATTTGAATGTAAATTTGCTTATCAAACTATTTTTTTTTTACTCAATTCACGATCCTTCAAATTCAGTTCTTGAAAAAACTGATGTATTTACCTTTACCTTTATCTACATATATTTAGTATTTATCCAGTTACAATATCGCATTTCTTGTCAGCGTTCATATAAAGCTTGACTTCTGTATTCTCACACATTGTGCTTAGCGTTCCGTTTCCGTAATTTCTGCTTTTTTTGCTCATTCAAAGCATTTTCGTGAATGCTTTAAGTACATTCAGTTGGATTTTACGGTGTTATCTTACGGTATTTCTACAAGGAAAATTGCAGTAATTTGCAGTTCGTTAGGTACAATTATTATTCGTTTTGTGGTAATTATTTACAGACATTATTTATAAACGTATTTTTTCTACATGACGCTGCGCTGTATAATGGAGTAACTGATAAATAGAACATGTCAATCGCCATCATAACACATAATAATAATAATGTTATTAACATTATTACATTATTACCGCATGGGTCAAACTTGTTGCTTTCAGTTGCAGTGGCAGTTGTTGGGTATCTATTACTTTTTGTATAGTAATAATTTATCGCGATTGTAAATAAACATGTAAAAAAGACGCTATCAAATCAGTAGCATATATAAAGAAAGTTCGAAAAAGTTGATAGTTGAAAAAATTCAATAGGTATTGTACCAATTCATATCTAACATATTGTTACGTTAGGTATTCATTAAGTGTAACCCCTCATATCCCAATATGAGAGGCTCAAATTCAAACATCCAGCTTCGGAACCCAAGTCAAATTCACCTGTCCGTGGTGCACCCTGCTGTATAACAGCAATGTCGGCGGTGCAAGATGAATGAAAATTGATTTTGAGTGTGCTTTAGGCAAATGGGAATATTTACACGAAGCACTTAATTATCTACCGTCTACGCAGGGCTGATTTTCAGTATACCTCCAGTTAATATTATTTATGGTATCGCCCTTATCGAAATCTATGACCTGTATCTATCTAAGGAAAATATTTATGCAAGTAAAATTTTAGAAAAGCCTTTTTGTAAACAAGAATTAAATTTTAAACATGATAAAATATGCGCCATTGAACTAAAATGATTTGTCACACCTCAAAGTTTGGAGCTAAAAGTTTTAGAGCTATTTGTTCTCGTTACAAATTCAATGTGTTAAATTATTCGGAATAAGTTTTGAAAGTTCTATTAATAATAAATTGAGGGTTAACTACCCAAGGCTTCCCTGGTACATGCAAACTTTCGACAAGGCGAGGAGCATTTCTGGAAAGGTCGTGGGTTCAAATCCCACCCGACTCGTAATTATTCAGATATTATAAAATCTTAGAGATATTATAAACCCTTAGGTGGGTTATAACTAAAAACTAAATAAATATTGCATAAGAAATCTTAAAAATGCTACTTTCGCTACTTTTCCTTACAAAGATATTGTAACGTAACTAGCAGTGCATCCAATCTTATCAATTTAGGAGTCGTAACAGCCTCTTCAGGAGGGATTTGATGCAATGGCCTAGTGAGATGGACCCCGACTTCTGATCCGCAGGATTCGAATCTCGGCCACCAATGGGTTTTTCAAGTGTTCATAACATTGAACAAACATTGCGGGGAAACCGGCGGCTGTCAGCTTCACAAGTATTGACCATGTGTATTGGGTGTTTTCTTTATACGATATGTATGTATTTACAAAAAAAAATTATATATGTAATATTTATATAAATCATAAGGTTCACATAACACAAAATCTGCTTTGTTTGGAGCTACATAATGCTGTGTTAAAATGTCCAGCATTATTTATTTATTTGTCTTTTCCGGCGTTACACCGACTAGGCTAAGATGATGGTATAGGTGCTGGGCAACCCTCCTCCGTCTAACCATGTCCCAAGTCTCAAGTACTATAGAGCGCCCCAGTCAGTGAGTAACAGACACGACACTTTGTCGTCGCGCTTAGTCGCGAGCGTCTGTCTTATCTTGCTGTCGCGTTTGTCGCCGTGTGTGCGGAGCTTTGAACTAAATGTATGAAAATTGTCCCCCGCAGCTTGTCGTAGCATCTAATCGCTGACGTTTGTCGTCCAATGTGCGCAGGCTGTAAAATTTACTACTTGACGCTGTAAAAAATAATTATGACTAGATTTTTCATTCAAATGCATGTCATTGTAGTCAGTCAAACCGATAGGATTATCCTTGTACTAACATAATGCCCATGTGCATCAACATTTAACGTGATAATACATAAAAACATCTTTCAAAAAGAACCGGTTTTGTTATTTGCCTGCAAAGACCATTCATGACCAATGGAGCAAACATTTTTTTTAAGTAATGGCTACCACTTCACATCAGGTGGGTCATTGATAGATCAATCTTCGGGAATCATAAAACAAATCTTTAAGCAGCTGTTTAACTGACTGTTAGTTTGTCAATGCACATGGGCACTATGTAGTGTAAGTGCCCTTGAAATTGTTAGATATATGTAAACAACTAGCGACCCGCCCCGGCTTTGCAAAACGCGTGCAAATTATACAAACAAACCTTCTTCTGTAATCAAAAACAAAAATCGAATCAAAAATACTTTTATTTTCTTACAAAGTAATTATTACTTGGGTTGGGATATAACCTGTGTTAGAAGAGACCACTCTTTATGGTGGTCAGTCTTAATTAAGCTAGGTGAATATTAATAAAGTATTATAAACAAACTACCCCACTGCACCGCACCCTTTTGAAGAGGTTGATCCTCAACCATCTGTACTAAATAATATTTATACAAAATTTCAAATCAACGACTCGTTTAAGATATCCCTAAAAACGCCCCACTTCGCCCATTTAAGGGGAAGAATTTTTACCATCTGTAGTAAAGAATATTTGTACAAAGCTGATCTATCTAGAATTAGAAGTTTCCTTACAACACCTCATTGCACCCCGTTTAGGTTGAATTTAATCTTTAACCCTCTGTAATGAAGAATATTTGTACAAAGTTTTAAACCGATATTCTATACATACTTTACACGCATTTTTAAAACGTTGTACCCCCTTAAAGGGGTAGTTTAGCTTACTGTCTAATATTACTTGAATTGTAAAATATTTATGCCAAGTTTCAAATTTTGAATATGAAGAATAATAAGAAAAATAATTATAAAAATAAAAAAAATATTTAAGGGCTAGTTTTGATTTTAGTTTCTTATCGTCTCATATTACTTGAATTCAATAATATTTATGCCAAGTTTAAAATTGTGAACTTCAAGAAATAATAAGATTAATTATTTAAAAATTAAGAAATATAGGGGTACTTTTAATTTCTGCTCATATCGTCTCATATTACTTGAATTGTACCAACAATATTTATGCTAAGTTTCAATTTTTTTACTACAATTATTTATAGAAACGTTTTACCCGTTTTCACCCCATTTGAGGTGGAATTTGGGGAATTTTCTAAATATTTTTGAGTTTCATTACTTAAAAAAGCGTTTATTGTATTGTATTGTTAAGCGTTTATTGTATTTATTGTATGTTTTATGAGATTAAAACCACATATAAATTTGGTATGCCGTCTTTTATTATTTTGTATTCAAAGTGTACTGGCGAAGTTTCAATAAAATCACACCACACGTAAAGATTTTCCCACATATAATTTACCACCCCATTGCAACTCCCTCGAGGAGTATTTTAAATTTTCAATGACACCTATCTAAAGCGTTTGTTGTATGTTTTATTAGATTATAACCACACATATAAATTCTCCCTTAAAAACTTTAACACCCCATTTTACCCTTGAGATTTGATGAGTGTGTCAGTGAGTCAGTGAATGAACTTCTCATTTATGTATACAGGGTGGTTTTTTGAGAAGGGCGGTGGTGGCCAAGTCCGAAACCACGAGAGTTAGGGAAAAGTCGTGAAAGGAGTCATGCCCTCGATTTTTAATTAAATAATAACTGCACATATCTTTTTTTCATTTTTTACATTTGTCGGAAATGGACCCGAAAATAAAAATAAAAATTACAACCTGTAATATAGAACCAATGGATTCTGTTACTGATGAATTAAAGGATATAGCAAATTTGTTGCAATTTGCAAAGATTTACTTTTAATATCTTAATTTTACCTAAGTAATAAGTTGCTCAAAATGGTTTCCATTGACTCCAATGCATAAGTATATACGTCTTTACTGCATTTGATACCATGACAGGATTTATCCTCGATAAAATATCAAACAATGAGCTTTGTAACCTCTCAACTGTTTCGTAATGAGCTTTGTAAAGTTTGTTCTTAACTTAACGTAACTCCATAGGAAATAAATTTAAAAAAAAAACTTCGTTGACGCTTCGTGGATTTCGTGTCAATGTCTTTTTGTAACTTCTCGCCATAGTTCTAAGTACTTTTTCCGAGGGTAAAGAGTGCTGTGGGTATTTGTTTTGATACCAGCTAAGTGCGCGAACTATGCTTCTACTATTTAACAAATAGGCCTCTGTAAAATCAAATCGTTCACTATTTGATAAATCCATTCTTAAAAAGATCTTTATACTGTCATAAGCCAATACAAAACACTCAAATCGAAAAAAATATTCGAAAAACATGAATGGATTTTTTTTTTGTTTTTTTTTTGTATCACCACAGTATTCTGCTAATAAGACAAATGAGTTTCACACATTTCAGCCAAAAAGTTTGAATTGGAGGTATGTTTTCATCCGTGTAATAGTATAAAATATGCTATTATATTATGCTATTTCCATTGTTTTAGAAACACATTTACATGCAAAGATTGATCTTTATAAGCAACATAATCTATTAGTTCAATAATACAGGGTGTAATTTTTTTTAGGAAAATCTTTTGTGTCCATTTCCGTCAAAAGTAGAAGATTTTTGAAAAAAATAAAAATGCAGATATTGTAACGAAACAGGTCTCAGGAGAGCGTTCCGTCGTTCAAAAATATAAGCAAACTTATTTAAATAAACTCGAAACTAAATACTTTTTCATGGGATAAGAATAAAGAGGAAAAATGGGGAGTGACAGTAGAAGTCAAGGGGAGGAAAAAATGGAAGAATTCGTTGAAAGGGATGTTTTGAGGCTTTTCACAGAATAATCAGCATGAAATCATAGAATGTTCAATTCATAAACAAGGAATGATGAGAGCTGATGTTCTCCATGTCAATTGGCGAGTGTACACAATGATAATGAGCGGAAAATCGAGCTATAGATATGTGTAATCGTGAGTACTAGAATGTGGGATTCTGCTCCTCCTAAGGGATGGAAATGTAGGTGGGTTGAGCACTGATAGGAGCAGTAATGGACTGATGATAAAAGGCAGGTCCGGCGGGTTTAATTACTTTATTACAGCAAAGACTAGATCTGCGTTTCATAGTAAGACAGAGGGTCCACTAAGCGGGAGCCAGATGTTAAGAGTGGCTTTACAAGCTGCGGATGAGGGAGCGGCGGAGTCTCCATCAATCCAAGCATTCAATGTTATACTATGTGAGATAAAATTATTATAATTGTTCACTTACTGTTAAAGATATGGTCTGAACATGTACTGCTACTATTGGGTGAGTTGCCAATATTTACCTTTAGTGTTTTATGGTACTATAAAACTCTGAATCACAAGGTTTGTGAAATAGATAAAATTTACTGCCATCTAACAATGGATTATAAAAGTAAACATTATCTCATATTATGGAAGTGAGTGTAAGTTTGTTTGTTTATTATGTCTTCACACTATGAATGTTCAACCAATTATCATAGCATTTACATTGTCTGAGAAACGAAAGACATGAAGTACCTACTTTGATCCGAAGGAGAATTATTGTTCCTACGGGATAGAAAAATACCTTTCTACAGTGAGACAGCGGGTAAAAGCTAGTTATCTAAAATATAAATTCAATATAAGATACCCTTTCTTAACCGTGATACGGTTGTCCAAAGTAAAGATTCTTCGGGAAGAATGAGCTGTACAGTTCTATGATTCTTTATAAAACTGACTAAGAAATGAGATTCTTTATATTCACATTAACTATATACCTAAGAGGTAACTGCTGATATATTTGATTAAGCTACTGAAGCTATTGAACCTACTATGACTAGCATGAGCAGTCTTTATCGTCACAATAAATCCTCACTAAGAAGAAAGAGGTATTTTACAGCCAAAAATATGAGGCTTACTCTACAAAGACAAGCAAATGCAGTTCTTTTAGACAATCCTACGGGACTCTTGATGAAATGTATCATTGAAACATTATATTACTTAGCAAAGCTAACAATTTAGGAATTGATTTTCTTGGATATTTTGTATTGTATCAGCAGACAAATAACTGCTTCATTTTACCTGAAATAAAGGTATTAACCATTAAGTGATTTGATGCATTTTGCTGCAGATCACTCCTTACTTCTTTGCATAGCAAAAGACTTTCCATAATATAAACAATAGCCAGTAATGAGGCATGCTCCCAATTCCAAAATGAAACTATGGTGGGGGGCTGTCCAGTCTGGTGACGAGGCTCACAGATTGGCGCGGGGCGGAGCGTCATCCTTTGCCATTTAGATTCAGTATGAGAGAGATATAACTATTCATGACCACATGCCGGTCAACCTGTTTAGATAACCCCATCGCGTGGAAAGTCATATAACCAGGACCTCTACGAAACGTCAATGTCATTGTCAGGCTAACTGACAGCTGTCCTGCTGTGATGGATGCTCTGGCTCTCTCCACCGGCTGCCACCATTGCACTATATAGTGCTGTGTTTGTTCGGATACTTTCATCTGTTCTAATTACTGTGAATGTTTACCCAAATTGTTAATCGGGCTTTTATTTCTACAGAAATGCTTTTAATATTTAAATTGCTGAAAGTAGGCATGACGATATAATTTTAAAAACTTACCTCTAACAACTACTACTATGGTATCCTTATTCTGAATTATATTTATATCCATCATGGGGGGAAAATAACAGTTGTTTGTTGTTGTTTGAATTAACACTATTCTGGTTGAAATTAAAATGTATAATGAATGATAGTCTAAATAAATTAATAGCTTTATAATACAGCAGAATGTTTTTTTATAAAAATAAAAAAAATTATAAGCATCTTCGAAACGAGTAACATTTTTTTTTTATTTAAACTTGAAATATGTTTCATTACGTAGGTACTACAAACTAAATTAAGTATAGTAATTATTTAAAACTTATATTAATTTATACAGAATAATTCAATAAATTGTAAATGAATCGTTTGATAATCCCACATAAATATTTCCAATAATAATGTTCTAAACTTATGAAAGACAGTAAGCAGTTTAGTTTACACACTATAAAAATAATACCTATTAAGGTTATGACCTACTTGAAATTTCATAACAAATTTGGATTTGTCATCGACTTTGCGTTGGTATACTGTGGTTCAGTAGACGACTCGACAACACTATCAGTTAAAGGGAACTGGTAACCCGAAGCATCATCATCACTTATTATAATATTCTTGTTTGTCGGCGGACATTCGTATGTATCGTTATGAGGTCTAGGTGACGGCGGGAAGTCATATAATTGACTTTGCGGTCTGTGTTCCGCTGTAACGTCATTGTTTTGCTTATGTATTGGTGGAAAATCATATAACTCATTGTTTACTTTTGAAATTGGTGGGAAGTCATACAATTCGTTGTTAAACTTAGGCGAAGGTGGAAAGTTATATACGTCGTTTTGTGTTCGAGGAGGCGGACAGTCATATAATTCTTCATGAATTAATTCTTCGGTGGATTCTTTGGCAGTTTTTCCATTGGTATCATCAAAGGTCATTTTGTCTTGATTCGATTTCGCTTGGTTAGATTTTGACATATTTTCTTCGCGATTCGCGTTCATTTCATCATGAATAAGCTTTGCGATGATTTCGCTTTGTTTTAATTTTGTGATGGTGTTGTTTTGACTGCTTTCAGACTTTCTTTCACAGTCTTTGTCTTTTAACCCGTTTTTACTGTTGTTTATATTTTCTTTAACATTTTCAAGCTTTGACTCTTGTGAATTACTTTCTAACTCAGATAATCTTTTGATCGATGAAGTTGATGGGAATCCATCAGAGATATCTAATACCGGCGTAGAAGCACTAATATCAAGATTCCTAGATTGTTCTCTTTCTGCCTTTGCGTCATTTACTATTTTATCTAAATCGGACAGGCTTGTGGATTCCTTCAGTCGATGTTTTGACAACACCGCTTTGCACAATTCATCCATTTGTTCTTTTTCCATTTGTGGAAATATTGGAAATTTAGGTTGTTTTTGCCGAGCCATTTTCTGTGGCGGGGCATTACATTTAGTTTCATTTTCTTCTTGTATTTTAACAGCGTCAATATCATCACATGTTAAATCGTCATCATCCTCATCATACATTCCCCTAACTTCATTAAGGCTTAACTGAACCCTTTCATCGTTGATACTGTGCCTTTTAAATGAGCGTTGCGAACCTCCCGAACCTTGCCGTTGGTATTTATTTATTGAAACCTGTCTATTATTTCCAAAAATTGTAAGTTCACTTCTTTTCTCATGCTTGGACTTCAACACTTTCACTGCTAATACCACGGTAGTGACAAGCAATACTGAAGTTATTATTCCAATGAGACAGACTGCGTATATTGGTAAACAAATGCCTTCACATTTACAATCACTAAACGCTGAGCAATCTGCAAAGACCAAATTACAAACATTTATTTTCAATAGATAACTAACTAGCCTTCTTAGTACCGAAGGTGATTTTGTTCGCGTGGTATCTAAATAATAAGTAGCCTAAATTATATTCTAGGTCATAATGTATTATGTAGGTAGGTTTTAAGTAAATTCAAGTTTCGTCCAAAGCTGTTATATCGTTAAGGGGATAAGTCTGAACACACATACAAAGTTAATATTTTCATGAGTGATTTAAAGTAAAAAAGATTATACCTATGCATTTGAAGATAAAAATTAATGTCTTGTTTCAGAAAAAAAAAATTTTTCATTGGTTATAATAGCCATACTCGCACACAAACATACTAACGTTCAGCCGCTATACCTTACACATCGTTTGTGACATTTATTTACAGGTCAACATTCATAACCAAAATAAAATGTAAATTAAGTAAAAGTAAAAGAAATAGCAGGCCAAAATTCATAACCATAATACTTACAATATATTTGTAATACAAAAAATAAAACAGTATAACGGATCATTTTGATAATTCACATGACAATACTTTATGGTGCAAAATAATAACCAACACTGAATAACTGTACTGTAAAACATAAGCAACCTAATAATAACATAGGGAAAATATAACCCAACTAACAGAATTGAATCGTACTGCTATGGAGACAGCGTTAATTTTAATTTATTTAAAATGAGGATACGACCGCTTGGCATGCTATTGGAAGATAACTTAAAATATTATCCTTAATTTGCTTTAAAAATAAAATGAATGCTTAGTCAATAAATGTTATTTTACAATACGCATACACAGCATTACGCAATAAATAACTTTGACATTGACATTGACTCCTATCACTCGAAAATAGTTCATAATTAAAATAAAATGGGCAGGGCAAGCTTGTAGAACCGACAACCGTTGTGGGATAAAGATTTTCTTCAAATAGAGATGACATACAAAGGGATCAAATATTCGGATTCAAGAGGTAGTACGTAAGTATTAGGTGAAAAATTATATGTTGCATCTTTTTTGCGTGCATAGTGTAGGAGGAATGACTCTTCGCTTCGCACATGGCAGCTTGACAAGTTATATTTTTTCAGCAGTGAATGCGCTGTCTACGGCTAGCTGTTTTATAATATTTCCATAAAATGTCAACAAGACGAGGAGTTGTTACGGTAGCGCAGTCAGCACCGTGTCCCATTAATAAACGAAGGTCGCAGGTTTGCCGCCAGGGTTCAAATTTTTACAAACATTGTCCATTCGATAAAATCAAAGTTGTTGATTGGTAGAGCAACAAATGGCGTTACAAAACACAAAATTCTTTACACTCAGCTATATATATTTCGCGACACATGACTTGAAAACTTGATGAGACTGAGGTTAACTATGTTAAAACTTGAACCATTTCACTTTACAAGGGTGACGAGCGTAGCTAAAGGAAATTGAACTGCCGGGATCATTTCTGACGCCCGTTAATTGGGTTATTTCCTACAAGCCTGCTAAACTCGATGCATGACGTTGTGGCTTAATTAGAAATCCGCTACCGGTATGCACAGAATAATAATTGGTGATTAAACGAACTTACATTATAAGTGAGTCTTCAATAATCATACGAGCACTTATTCAGAAGAGATTTAAAGAAAAGAGAAAACAAAGTTTGCCATTAAATTTCACTTTTAAGTATTTTACTACAAATATTTTTTATGATACTAAAAGATGAAACTAGCACATGGCCCACGTGATGTTAAGTGGTAACCATTACTTATAACAAAGGAGTTCGTGTTTGAATCGTGCCCTACGATACAACGCTCTGTGTCCATCAACTTGAGGTATGAAGATGTGAAGCCTCATGTGCCTGTCATTTCACCGGCAACCACACCCATCAAACGAAAACACAGCAATGCTACTTCACGGCAGAAATAGGCATAGTGGTAGTACTTTTCTGGATGAGCCCTTTCCAAAGAACTCCGGTAATACGTCAAAAGAAAAAAAAACACATCGTTTTTATCAAATTCAAAATTTATGGGATTAAAATGGAAAATACTTTAATTATGAATATGATAAGACTGTACACTTAGAGGTGTTACAGCTAAAAAACTATGTTAAAATAAATTAAGTGAGCTATGCCTATGCAATAATAAAATCAGTGCCTACTAATTTTTATAATTAAAGGAGTTAGTCAGCACATCAGAAACCTAAAACTTTTCATTTTTTAGTATTGAATAAAACCCACTGCTCTTCAAAATAATATTTAGAAAATCTTAATGTTTTTTCTTACAGTTACAGCCAATATCGGATTTACTTTTCCAAAATATTACATATAACAGAAAACGACAGTCGCCAATTCACAACTGCTTTAGAATGCTAACTATTTTATCCGAAAACCTAATTTTAAGAATACATACATACATAGTTTTGCAATTTCAAATGCATCATGTAAACACAGAGTGTAGTGTTTACATGATGCATTTGAAATTGCACTACACTCTGTGTTTACATGATGTATCGAGGTTTTCAATCCATTGATGGAATACAGTGGAACAATTATGTAAAATCAAATCCAGTGGAACAAAATGTGGAATCAAACCCATCAATGAATTTTTTCAGTGGATTATAGTCGAAACCAGGGCTGACACGGTTTCAAAGCGACCCAAAGTCTATTGTCATATAAAAGCACAAAAAAGTACGTGTCTACTGAAACTATCTCAATGGACTCCAGAACATATCCAGAAAGTATGTTATAATTGAATTTAAAAAAATGACCTAAAAAAATAGCTGAGTGTGGTATTTTTTTCTCACGTAGCAGCTGTTATATAATATTTATCATATGGTAGGTACTTGTCGAAAATACCTCGGCCCAATGAAAAGTTGAGCTCACTTTTTCTAAATGACACGAATGTCACAATAAACGAAGATAGTGACGAAGATTAATATTTATTTTATGTTATAGTTATTGTGTATCCATTTTTTCACCTTATGACTGATGAGGGTGGATAGGTCTATCTTATAAGAGGTTTTACGTTTGTTTTGTATTGTTGATTAATAAATACAACATTTTCATTTTAAATCGACTTTTAATGTAGATTCAAGATAGTGAATCCCTAGAATGTACTCCATAACGGACCTATAGTCCGCTTAAATAATATCTGTAGAATAATGAAGATTAATATAAAATATCAATTATACTCGTAGTGCGTGTATACCTTGGTGATGTACAGTCAGCATCAAAAGTAGATGATGAGTTTCAGAATTTCAATACAGCTGATTGAAATTTGCGTCAGAATTAGATAGCACTAAATTGTTCCATAAATAGGTGATTGAAAAATATGCCAACAATAAGCTGATGACACTAACCACCACATGTACCTGATGACGGATTAAGGTTCAAAAGTATCTGATGTAAAATAGTTTTATAAATATATGAATTATGTTACTTTGCAATATTTTGGCAATAAAGATATAGGTTCAAAAATAACTGACTATCTATCATAACAAAAATAACTGACTATCTATTTTAAGTGGCCTTTTAGCTCAGCTGATAGTAATTCTTAATTATTTTTATTTTTGTTTTATTTTTTATTTTTTATATTTTTATTTTTTAATATTTTAAAAATAAATAAGAGTAACTATCAACTGAGCTAAGAGGCCAGTTAAAATAGGTAATCAGTTATTTTTGCTATGATAGACAGTCAGATCTTTTTGAACCTGTCTTGATTTCCAAAATATTGCAAAGTAATAATTCATTCTAATTCCTAATTCCTAATCCTAATAATCTTAATAATCTTAATCCTATCCTATCCTAATATCACATCACATCTCATCACATCACATCACACTAATATTATAAATCACATCACACACTTTATTATTATTATTATTTAATATTATGGCCGAGAGTTGGTTACAGAAATAGAGGCCGTCCTCCAGCGAGATGGGTTGACGATATTAGAAAGACCGTCGCGTCGGCGGCACCTGGTTCAGAATAGCGCAGGATCGAGGCAAGTGGCATAATCAAAGGAATGTCTATGCTCAGCAGTGGGTCGATAAAGGTTGAAATGATGATGATGATGATGAATATTATAAATGCGAAAGTCTGTGTGAATGTTTGTTACCACGTATCTTCGTAACCAACTAACCACTAAACAAATTTAGATGAAATTTAGTACGTAGATAGTTTCGGTGCCAGAATAACACATAGGATAATCAAATTTTGAAAAAAACAGCCTCAAAAGTGGTAAACGGGGATGGCAAAGTTTGTACGGAAATAAAAAAAATCTAACTTGAAATTTTGCACAGAGACTGTCTACTAAAAATAAATGAATACGCGTTTCAGGATTTTTCTAAATTCAATCCCTAAGACGATTAACGGGAGTGGCAAAGTTTGTACGGGGAACAAAAGTTTGTGTGAATGTTTGATATTTCAGCTTAGTGAATAATACAAAGGGTTATCTAATTTTGAAAAATTTATCTCTAAATTTGTGAACGGGGTGGCAAAGTTTGTATGGGGAACAAAAAAATCTTTACCAATCGACTTGAAATATTGCACAGAATCTCTCCTCTAGAAATAAATGACCTGTTTCAGGATTTTTCGCACTTCAACCCATAAGGCCCATAAGGTTAAAGGCGGTTAAATTTTTATTAATGAACTTTGATTAATATTGATTCCTAAACAGTACATTAGTACATTAAGAAAATAAAACTTGAACAGGGTATGATAGGGGATGAAAGTTTGTATGGGGAACCAATCATTTCTCAAGTTAGGTAAGTTAATTAAAATTTATCATACTTAACCGGCTGTTGAATTGGTGATCAACGTGAACAGGAGCGGGAACGGGAACGAAATAGGGAGTGAACGTGGGAACGAGAACGGAAAGTGTACGGGTGTGCTAGGTAATGCATTAATAATATGTTAGTACTTTTTATTCCGCGCAAAAAGTGGTAAAAATAAACCTTTATGTAAATAATGAAACACATTTTGACACATACATTTCCACGCGGGCGAAGCCGCGGGGTGCAGCTAGCATATTTATAAAACTATTTTACATCGGATACTTTTGAACCTTATAGTCATCAGGTACATGTGGTGGTTAGTGTCATCAGCTTACTGTTGGTATATTTTTCAATCACCTATTTATGGAACACTTTAGTGCTATCTAATTCTGACGCAAATTTCTATCAGCTGTATTGACATTCTGAAACTCATCATCTACTTTTGATGCTGACTGTACTAGGCCGGTATACTCAAAATTAAAAATTCACCATGTTGCTCCAAGCCGATTGATTTCAGACCAATATATATTTGTACGGACAGAGATGTCACATCAGTGTAAAAAAAATGGTGGGTGTCGCTGAGTCACAAGTGTCAAAAAAAAAGTTTGAAATATTTGACATCAAAAATGACCAAGTTAATGTTGACCTAGAGACGTCTTGTTTTTTGCGAATTTATTCCTCTTCAAACCATTAACAACATACGTTAATCATAAAAGAAACGGAACAGTAGTTTTCAAGATATTTAGAAAAATAAAAAAAACTTTCAAGTGACATTGCAAGGAAACTGTCAATAATTATGACATAAAACTTGGCAGATTAATAACTAGCATTATTACCAATACATAGGATGTATTCATTGGCTGATAATGTCAGGGGCATATTTTGTTCCCTTACACGGGTATAGCCTTTAAACGGAAAGCTAACCTTCCTTCTTAATAAAAAAAGAATAGCAAAGAATCGAATCCAAATAGTTATGATAATTTTTTAACAATCATAAAAAATACAACTGTACAATGAAATTTCTTCTTTTTTTTTAAGTCAGTTAAAACACTTAAACACGCTTAAGTAGTGTTGAAAAAAGTCTGATCTCCGTACATATTAAATTTACACATAGAATTTTAAAATTCATTGCGGTTAGGCGCTTTTAGAATTCCAACAACTGATGGTCGGTTCAAACGCAAATATTCAACTTTCGTCCCAGGACAGATAAAACTCTAATTGTATGCCATTAGAACGAAACTTGTGGTTTTGCTAAAAGGAATTCGTGATGTATTGAAATTGAATGCTGGGGTGTTCGGTATAATTGGTACACAACATTCCTATCTTGGGTAAAAAATAGTAAATTGGCTTTCGTTCTTAATAAATTCTTTAACATATACAGATAAATTACTTCTAATATTTTATTAATAGTATGTATTGGCTGTGTGCTGCAATACATATTTTGAATGACGAGACACCTGATTACTGGCTTTTACTGGGCTTTTTTTTATCTTGACTGGTTTATGGATAATTTGAAATAAAAGATGATTTTCTGTTGACGAACGTTGCGAGTGTAATGGCGTTATTGAATTTTACATGCGTCGAGGAGAGGGTAATAGTGTACAATATTTATTTGAACCAATGGCGGTTAGTTGCTACGTTATCGCGTCATGCATATTTTCAATGATAGGTTGATTTAAATTTCGGCAAGCGAAACAGACTTGTTCAATTATTTTACGTAATCGCGAACAAGTAGGTACCCTTTATTTTTTAACCTTTTTTTAACTATAAAAGCATCTTTAATAACAATCATTATTTTTCCTCTTAATTTATTAATAAAATAATGGTAAAAGTTTTATGAATATAAGGAAGTAATTAGTAAATAGGTACATCAGGTTACTATTAATATAATGGTAAAATTTCTATGAATACAAGGAAGTAATTAGTAAACAGGAACATTAGGTTAGTATTTAAATTTTCTATTTAAATTTTATTATCATTAAGTTTCTAATATATACACCTAACTATTTTCAAGCTTTAGCAAGTGAACACCAAAATGCACGCCATCAATTTCCTTTGGAAAATACCTATTAACACATTGAAAAAATATTCATAGCATTTTCATTTTTCGCGCTTCGGAAGGTACCTACGTTATGATGTTGATCCCAGCTTATTCAGTCGTTAAGCCATGTCAGCCTTCGGGCAATATAAACACTCCGACACCAAAGTAAGCCACTAGCTCATACGAAAAAGAAAATGAAGTAAAATAAAAATACAAATCATAGCATGGGGATTCTTGCAACATTATTCGTAAGTTTATGTTTCCATCCCTGCGTTCTGATACAAAGTGAAATCTCGTTACTTCAAAAGATTACTAAAAATAATATACAGTCAAGCTTTTCATTAAAGCGAAAACTTGAAGTACACCATGATCGCAGGTTTTCATTAAAAAATTTCTCACGTTCAGTATCCAACAATCTTCTTTGTAAAACTTTATCTGCTTGCTACTAAGTCTTTTGTTTGCGCATGTTGGTTTTCAAAACGATTTATTTGGTTGTTGATATTTTTTTAACACGCTTTTTTTGTTATTTGATAAGTTATACAGTTTCACAAAAGTACCATATAGGTTTGACTAAGGTGTAAGAAAAAAGTTGATTTCTCCGTACATCATTTATTGTAAAATTTTGTTTGAGAACAGTGCCAAGAAAAAAAAACTAATGTAAAATTAATGTAATGTAAAAATAATAATGTATATTAGTATACATACACTAATAGTATAAATGCGCAAGTTTGTGTGTGTGTGCGTATGTTTGTGATCGCTTTACTCCGTAATGGCAGAACGGATTTGTATGAAACTTGGAATATACATAGTTTAAGACCTAAATTAACACATAGGCTACTTATTATATGGATACTACGTGAGCGAAGTAGCGGGTGGATTCTAGTACTTTATAAAGAAAATAGAAACCAAAATATACTCATAAGGTTTCGAAGTTAAGAAGCCGAGAGAAAATTCAAGATACTTGTAGATATTGATGGTAGGCTACACCGACTTATAATTTTGAATACATCCTAATTCTAATAATAACACTAATATCATAAATGCGAAAGTTTGTGAGTATATATGGATGTATCGATGAATGTTTGTTACTCTTTCATGCAAAAACTACGTAATATACACAGTTTGTGATCTGGATAAACACATACTTTTTACTTGATACCACGCGAGCAAAGCCGCGGACGGAAGCTAGTATTATAAATGCGAAAGTCTGTGTGAATGTTTGTTACCACGTATCTCCACTGAACATATTTAGATCAAATTTGGTACGTAGATAGTTTAGGTGTCATAATAACACATAGACTAATAAAATTTTGAAAAATTAACCTCAAAAATGGTAAACGAGGATGGCAAAGTTTGTATTGGGAACAAAAAAATCTTTACCAATCAACTTAAAATTTTGCACAGACTCTGTACTGAAAATAAATGAACTCGTATTTTCATTCGTTTTTTCGCAATTCAACCCCTAAGACTTTTAACGGGAGTGGCAAAGTTTGTACGGGGAACAAAAGTATGTGTGAATGTTTGTTACCACGTAACTCCGGAACCATAATACCAATTTAGATGAAATTTTGTAAGCAGATAGATTATGTGTCAGAATAATACATAATTTTTTTTAAATTAACCTCTAAAGTGGTAAACGGGAGTGGCAAAGTTTGTATGGGGAACAAAAATAAATATTTACCAATCAACTTGAAATTTTGCAAAATCTCTCAAGTTAGGTAAGTTTATTAAAATTTATCATACTTAACCGGCTGTTAAAATGGTGATCAATGCGAATAGAAAAAGGGAGTGAGAGTGGGAACGGGAACGGGTACGGGTACGCTAGGTAACATTAGGCAACATTACTAATATGTTAGTACTTTTTATTCCGCGCAAAACGTGGTAAAAATAAACCTATAAGTAAATAATGAAACACATTTTGACAAATAAGTTTCCACGCGGGCGAAGCCGCAGGGCAATAAGACGCGCCGTCGCAAACTTATATATTCTACGCGCGTAACTATGCTGACAACATTAATTACTATTACTATTACTACGCGCGTAGTTGATAGAAGTGACTTGTCAGTTGTAAAATCAAATACTGCCACGAGATCTAAAACTACGCAAGGAGTAGCATCACTAATTGGCTATAAAAATGTTATGGAATTCACCTTTCCAGGCGTGTATGTATACGCCAGCATTGTTATATGTCTTGATTTTTACTCTGCGTTTAGTTTGTTATTCAAGCACACAAACCTTAATTGCATACATTTCGCAAACGCAAGTTTGGAGACAGTTTCTATTTATGTTTCCATCCCGCCATTACGCTAGTGGTTGAACCACAGAATATTAATGTAACACAGTACATACTGCAAACCTTAATTTCTCGTCTTTGCAATTTTCGTTCACTTTTTAAAAATAAAATGGCGAATGTTGGTCACAACAAATCTATGTCCCCCTGAGGTTAGGCTCAGAAAACAATTTTTTTTTATGAGACCTCTTGATGGAACTAGCACATGGCCCAACTGATGTTAAGTGGTAACAATTACCTATAGTAAAGTATAACTTCGTAGGTCACGCATGTTTGGAACGTACCCTTAGCCCTATATTGCACCAGGACATCATGGCGGCGCAACCAGTCGCCAGCTACCAATAAAATGTATACAGCTCTACAGAGATCTGTTGTTGTGGGGCCTATGTTTATTTATTTATTTAATAGGAACGCCAACAGCTTAAATATCAATACATTGTAGTGTTACACTGACAAAGTTTTCATTCTGATATAGAAACCAATTACAAGCGGACACAGCATTCATAATAATAATAATAACTAAGTATCAGGTACTTATGGTAACTAAGAGATCAATAGGTACATATGTATTATTAGAACTTAAAATATTTAAAACATTTAAAACTAAAAAACGAATACTTAAATGAATACTTAACAAACTGTGTTGGCTGTATCACTACCAATCCCCAACATATTCCCAACCGTTGGCTACGAGTGGCCATAATACCCCAACCGAAATTGCTACTAGGGGAGTTACTCATCTGGTGTCCGTTTGGTAGCGCCACCAAACGGACACCAGATGAGAAAACACCATACATTTTGTTGGTAGCCGCCGACTGGTTGCGCCGCAATGGTGTCCCGGTGAAATATAGTCCCAAGGGAGAGCGGTCACTCGTTCGCGGTCCGCGTTCTGGTTCTGCGTTCTATGCCATGGAATTCAAGTACGAATTCGCATGGTACCACGTGAACACCGAACGCATGCTGTGTGTGCGTGCATGTCTATGTAACGTTATACCAAACAACGAACGCAGAACTTGAACGCGGAACGCTCGAACGCGTGACCGCTTTCTATCTGAGGGCTTACCACAGGTTTTGATAGTTTTCGAAAACTTTAAAAGTTTCGGTATCTTTCCATACATTTTCGTAGTTCATGCACGTTTCCCTAGAGGCGCTGTACTGAAAATGTATGGAAAGATACCGAAACTTATAAAGTTTTCGTAAACTATAAAAACCTGTGGTAAGCCCTCTGATAGGACCCTACGATGCAACAACAACGATCCATCAACCCGAGGCATGAAAGTGTTAAGGCTCATATAATGTGCCTGTAATTTTGATTCGACCAATCCTAGTACATACCTATAAATATAATAATACAATATAATACTAATAAATATAGGGAATATGTACAATCCAGCCCGAAATAGGAAGTACGTCGCTACTTGCAGCTAACTTCAGAGGAACATAGATACTTTGTGACTTTTAGGTATTTAGATACGTTTATTGTAAGACAAGTAATAATTCCCAAAGTTTTGTAAAAGTGCAATAATACTATTGAGGTCAGTTACAGTAAATACGTTGAATTGTCACATTCTATAGTACTTAGACCAACAGAGCTAAAGTTAAAAATCCAAAATATTAAAGATCACGAGCTTCACCGCACCTACCTAATACGTGCTGAAAACTTTAATTTCCAGCTTGAATTGTAAACTAATTGATTTTCTTGAACCTCTTTTTGGGAAATAGCTGGAACAGTCCAAGCCACACAGGGCTTGAATACTCTCTTAAAGCCGAATTTATATCATGAAACAAGTTTTATGCATGATGAAATTACTTAAGACTAAACTTGTTTTGTTACTTACTTTTTGGTCTAAAAACCCGTAGGGTTTGTCTCAGTACCCTTAGGTAACAACGTAAATCGTAATACAAATAATAAAACAAGACTACTAACTACATAAATAAACGATAGAATCCTTATCTACCTACTGAGATTCATTCCATGTACACTACAACACAAACGGGACGGTGAATGGTAACCATAATGGTAATGGTAAATAAATAAATAAATAATCCTGGACGTTATTACACAGCATCATGGAGTCCCAAACTAAGCAGAGCTTGTATTATGGGAACCTGATGATTGATATACTACATAGATACATTTTTTTTTTGTAAATACATAAATACACATATCATACATAGAAAACACACAGACCAGAGACAAATATCTGCAGAACATGCAAACATTTGTCCCGCAGCGGGAATCGAAGCCGCAACCTTCAGCGTCACAGGTGAACCTCCGCCAGTGGGCGCCACAGAGGTCGTCATAGATGTGATTCTGCAGTGCATTCTGCTGGCTGCTGCTCTTGAATGGCGCGTAGCATCATGTGCGAGGCCCGTAGTCAACGTGTATAATACTAGCACGTTGACTGTTGGCTTCTGAGCTGGTGTGATGCTGCACTGCACACTGACGGTAGTGTTATTCAGCACTCAAAAAAAATCTATTTATTTTAGTTTCGCGTCAAGGTTACCTACACAGTGACCATGGACTCCCTACTATAAAGAACTTGGAGGAATATATTCAATAGCCTGATAGAAATGTATTGTTAAAGCTCAACAAAGAGTCTCAATAGTTTTCTTTGTCGTACCGTAGTTACTATTAGCATAAACAGTATAACGTAGTAGAACGAAAATATCTTTGAAAAATGTATGCATTATTTTAGGTTCAAGTTTTCCCCCGTAACACAATAGCGAGTCTAAACAAGATACGTTGATATACGGAATAAGTACAATTTTTGTTTTTCTGAAAATAATTTATGATTTTTTTTATCAAAATTATATTAGACATGCGAAAATAAAAATGTGCCCCACTCCCACTCAATAAAGGCTTTGGCTGTGCTAGGCTCTCTTAGTGAGTCGAAACGCCGTCGTGCGTCGGTGATTAATGGTTCGTGAAAATTCCTATTTTTAGTGTACCGAACCCAAAGGTTAAAAACAGGACCCTATTGCTAAAACTCCACTTTCCGACTGTCTGTCTGTCTGTCACCAGGCTGTATTTCATGTACCGGGATAACTAAACAGTTGAAATTTTCACAGATTATGTATTTCTGTTGCCGCTATAAATAACAACAAATTCTGAAAACAGAATTAAATAAATATTTAAGTGGGGTCTATCCAACTGTACGGAACCCTTCGTGCGCGGTTAGACTCGCACTTGGCCGATTTTTCAATATTAAAGTTATTCTCAATATTATTATGATTAAGTACTTAGGTATTACCTTACCAAAACTTGCATTTCTACCATATTACTAATAAGTATTGAAGCTTCGTTTTCTGTACATATTCAGTAACAATGCCTTAGAAACTACTGAACACTGTTCTTCACTTAGCATTCCGTAAGTTTATGTGGTATAAACTTGTCCGATGTTTTCAATCTTACATGACGGTTAAATTGTGAGAGGACTGAGAAGTACCTAGACATAACTTCATGTGTATTTATTACTCAGTCCATTATACAGTCAGATACACCAGGTAACTTATGTACTATGTAATCCAAAAGAAGATTAAAGTACATAGCGGAAGTTGGTACGAGATGATCAGTTGATCTTTTCAATTTCAGGGAAACTATGAAAACAATCTAGTAATTTTCTTTATTAAAATATATCTCCGGACATCGTCTTGCATCAGTCATTTCGTAACGGGGCAGTGCAAAAAATGATTGCATTTTTATATATAATATTAAATTTGTTTTATGACTTTGATGAAGTAACTGTAGGACTGTCTATAAGCTTGGGAAATTTTATGATACCTGAAGATTTGCACTTAAAAACAAAGATTTGAAAGATATCTTGGGGAAAAACACATACTTAATAAGGAAGTAGAGAGTAATTTGACCTATACGAGCCTTCAAACTTGACGTAAGAACCTAATAAAACAATAACAGAGATGAGTAACGAGTACAATTCAAGTATATTGCAAGAGATTCTAACAAGCATAGAAAGCTAGACCTCTTAGCTAGAACAAAGACTGCAGAATAATAAGCTTCAATAGAGCGAACCGCAGACAGAGCAGATCGTGCAATTGTGAAAAGGAACAAGTATTAACTCCTATTATTCGAAAATTTATGAGAGCAATATTAAATATTGGAAATATTAGTTATTATTATAGTGTTTTCTGTAAAAAAAATCTCTTTTCTTAGCTTGCTTTAGAAATTGACCATTGGCTTCTCTAAAAATTTTTAATTCTTTTATGTATTTATATTTTTGACTGAAAATCCTAGATCCGAAAAAAATCATCACGTGCTCAAAGAACTTTCCAAGTTCAAATTGTTGGTTTCCTAGAAAGTCAAAATTAAATATACGTATGACATAATGGGACTAGTCAGATAATGTGGTGTTGTCACTGAATACAAACATATTCAGAAAAAAGTTGAGCTCAGCATTCTTCTCGAAATGTTTTTGTGTCAATCAATAATGGCAATTTACATAAGTACTACGTAATTTTACCGAGAACTTAGTATCTAGCCTAAGCTAACATAGGTTTTAAGACATTAAAATCGACTGATAAAAATGAAAATGTTTAATGAATATAGATATAAATAAACTGATTTCATTTTCATCAGTTGGTTTCATTTTATTGGGATACAGTTAAAATGAGTTCTAGAATCGCCAGCGCAATACAAAGCCAATTGAATTCTTTTGAGTGCTTCCCTATTACTCTGCTGTAATACTATTTTTTTTTTCAGCCTAACTGTGTTGGAAGGTTTAAAAATTTTACTGTCCTATTCATAAAATGGTACATAGACAAAAATTATGAATGATCTTGTAAATTTACAATCTTCTATACACAAATCTTGAAAATAATACTCAACCATCGAGTAAGATGTCTTAAGTTATTAATGTAAGTACGCAGGTGGTTATTGTTATTGTGTCATATTTTTTTTATAATATGTTTACCGAAAATCTAAAAATATGAAAGCAAGATCCTCTACCAACTAACTGAGTCTATCTACTCAGTTAGTTGGTTTATCTACTCAGTTAATTAAAGGCTCAAATCACAACCAAATACATACACATACACATACACGTCGAGCTCAGGACAGGGCGCAATGGCGCTCATTAGGGGAGGCCTATGTCCAGCAGTGGACTGCTATAGGCTGATGATGATGATGATGATGATGACACATACACATACACATACACATACACATACACATACACATACACATACACATACACATACACATACACATACACATACACATACACATACACATACACATACACATACACATACACATACACATACACATACACATACACATACACATACACATACACATACACATACACATACACATACACATACACATACACATACACATACACATACACATACACATACACATACACATACACATACACATACACATACACATACACATACACATACACATACACATACAAATACACACACTCACACACTTCCATACATACATACAAACACACACAACTTACCTATGTAAGTAACAACAAAAAAAATGTAAGTAAGTATAAAACTATTTTTATAGTCTCCATTTTTATTGCCTACACATAATAAGCTAATAAAACTTTTGTATATAAGCAGAACTATGTTTGCGTTAAAGAGGCGGTCATTGAAGCTGCTACACAGTTTTTACTTTTACAGTTTCATCGTATATACGTATTTAACCTAATACTTAATCTGTGTTCTGAATAAATAATTTGGAATTTTGAATTGAATTATTTTCTGCAATAAACAACGCATGAACAGCAACTAGACTACTAGAAAACCAAAAGAAACAAGTTTTAAACATAATAAGTAGCAAGAACTCGGAGCGTCTTCGCAAGTAAATAACGACCACTTGAAAGGAATTTTCAATCAAGGATCGTACAGGAACGAATTCTCCGGAGACACGGAGATTGGACTTACATGGAAGTGGAGAACTCAAATGATTACTTTAGTAGGTAGCTTGTTACTCGATTGGATTCATCGGAAATGAAAAATTAAGTTGAATATTGATTTGTCCCTGTTACGCCGAAAATTTGGGTATAAATCAATTTATTAGCGAGTCTTCAAGATTTTCTCGATAAATTGACAAAGGATTGAAAGGTTAGCTGGTTTTTAGGCAGTACTCCCAGCACTGGTTGTTATTTTTATTAATTTCTGCATCAAGTTTAAGGTTTTCTTTAATCACCTCAGTTGGCAAGAAACTTTGGTGTAGATATTTCATCTCAGCTCGCAATCCAATGCTAGGTTTTTTAACAATATCTGGAACATGGCTGACTTGATGTTAAGAGGTAATCATTACTTAAAACAAAGTATTGCTACGTCATATATGGTTTGGAACGTGCCTTCGATGCAACGCCTTGCGTCCATCAACTTGAGGCATAAAGGTGAGCCTCGTGTGCCTATAATTTAACTGGCATGCCCACCTTTCAAACCGAAATACAGCAATACTGCTTTACGGCAGAAATGGGCATGGTGGTAGTACAATTGAAAAGTGAAGAACTAATATAGGGAATCCCCGGATAAGTTCTTCACTTTTCTATTTCTACAACTAGGTATAGCCCTCCCTTTTATTTCGACCGCATACTCTGTCCTGTACATCTGACATAGCTTTGGTATTCACTATAGGAATCTACTTAGATCCTTTATAATAAAAAACTCATTAAGTTAAAATCTATTGGACTTCTACGAGTAATGAGGTTGAAAAAACTTTTTGATCAAAAAGTAAGATCAAATTTTTCGAGAAAGTGTTATTGAGGTGACTAATGTAATGACTATGTGATGCAAATTAAAAATAAATAATGGAGCACAAAAACGGCCATTTTGGATAATTGCTAGATAAATTACGCAAGGCACTTTGTCTATGTTGGAAAAAGTAAGTAAATAGCGACCCCTCGGGGCGGAAGACAAAGACATTAGGGGCATTCTTGCTTATGTGAACAGGATCGCCTCCCTCAAATATTTACTCGGACCTTCATTAATAAAGCGGGATAAAGACGTCATATATCCCACCATAGGACATCTTACCCACATTATATTAAGTGTTTGTCTTTGATTCACTCATATTATTTTCTATTTTGGGTGCTCAAGGCGGAAATGATTGTTGACAAGATAAGCTTATGTTCCTTCATAGATATTTATTGGACTAGGTACCCTAGCTATTTTATTATAATTAAAATAATTAGTAAGTCTCTAACAACATAACATAAGAGCCGTGGTGGCATAGTGGGGTGTACCCCGACTTAAGATCTGGAGGTCGTGGGTTCGAAACCCAGCCGTGCACCAATGGATTTTTCGTTTCAAAAAATGTATATGCGCATTACCACGAGCTCGAAACGGTGAAGGAAAACATAGTGAGAAAACCGGCATGCCCTCGAACTAAAAAGTTCGAAAGGTATGTGCTAGATTAGTGTTCCAATAAAAAAAAGCGGCGATGGGCCTGCAATCTGTCACGTGGGATGCTAGTTGATTCCAAAAAGTGGGCATGTATCGAACGTAATGTTTGAACTTGCTTCTGACTACCCCCTTTAGGGTATCCTCAATAGGTTTGCGTACTGAGCAATATCTGAAGATATCCATAATGGGGAAAAAGTCGTGAAGATGTACAAGTCTCTAACAAGAAAGAGTGTAAGAGGTTCCAACCTCGATCTTTAAGACCCAAACCAATCGCACCTCCTAACTAACCCTTACACCAGCATAACTGGTGGTGCAAGAAGCTGGGCTCTGCAATCCCCAACCGTGCCCAGCAGTGGACGGATATAGGCGTGTGGTAGTGGTGTGTGGTGTGTGTAGTGTACTAGTGAAGTCTATAATAATGTTGTCTTTCATAATAGGTTTGCTATTATGACTATGCTTCTCTCCGACACCTTAGGGCGCACTACAATTCCAAAGTCGCCCATATTAGTTACGGTAACTAGTTTTTTTTTTTATCTACATTAATATTACTAAGAGATTTTTTTTATTTTTGTGTGTGTGTATGTTTGTAATGAATAAACTCAAAAACTACTGTGCCGATTTTAAAAATTCTTTGGAAAGCTACATTCACCCTGAGTAACATAGGCTTTATTTATTGCTAGAAAAGATTAGGAATCCTTATTAAAACTTAAGTAACGTAACCCAAGGTCTAAACAAAGTGCCCTAACCCGTGCGAAGCCGCTAGTTGTTTATGAACTAACTAGCACATCTTACTGGATTGAGGACTACTCCACTTCAGTACTGACAGTTGTGTTTTCAGCACTCAAAAAAAACACTTTTTTGATCAATTATCAGTTTACAGCCTTCTTCACTAATTCAAAGTGACTTGAAAGTCATCCCTGCGAGTATGCCAGCAAAACTAATTGAACTTTACTCTAGGACTTCTTTGAAGTAGTTGTGGTTTAGTTGTTCTTCGTTTTCACTCGAGTAAGTGCATGATCATAGCTTCTGAATATCTTTACTCATAGTCCAGTGAGAACTTTGAACTTAAATTTGGATAAGGCAAAGAAATTAAAGAATCTACAAGTTTAAAGTAAACCAAAGGGCGTCCTACACTACAGGTGGAGTGACGTTCTGCGAAAGACTGCTGATAGAAGCTGGGATGCGCCGAGCTGGACAGAGGACAGGGTGCAATGGCGCTCATTGAGGAAAGCTATGTCCAGCAGTGGACTGTTATATTTTGAGATATTAACGATAATGCTCTGGCGTTAGGTACAAAAACATCAATGATGTAGTCAGGCAATGCAACAGTAAGTATAATGCTTACCATTGGTGTAGGTATCTCGTGAAGTTTGCAAATGAAACAGAGACCTCTGAAGTGAGTTTTGAATGAACATTGCTGGATGCGATACCCGGCTTCCCTACCACACTGGTTACTAAGCCGTGTCTATTGCGTGACTCGACTAAAAAGTTATTTTCAAAATAAAATATAACAAAGGGAATGTTGTGGCCACCCTATAAGTCCCGTGTTTCAATCGTCTATTTACCGCTATTATAATAGTTAAAGATGACCTGACCTTACCTTTTTAAAATAGTACAAGAAGGTTCGTCAGTAAAGGTGATAATTCCATGAAATATTCTGAACTAAATAAAATATATTGTGTTGGACATCATGCAATTTCATAAATATTGCCCAAAGTAAACAGAGCCTTGAACCATACAACTGAAAGGGTTAGGATATATTTTTTGTACAAACATGTATATGCATTACATAAACAAGCATTTGCAGGTTTATCTAAGAAAATCAAACCAGCGACTTTCTGCGTCGTCCACTGCGTCACAGAGGTCGTCAAATATGATCATAGAGATTTATCTACGCTCACTCAATACTGTCGAATTAAATATTGTATTATACAAAACTGTAGTATTCAGTGCTGTATGTAGTATACATTAATGTAGTATTAAGTTGGGCGTCTGAACACTTGAATTTATTCAACGCAAATGTTTTGTAAACAAACTTTATTATATCATGGAATTCTGTAAGATTCTAGCCAGCAATTACCTATAATTTCAACAAAATACTTTATCAGGCTTTCGAAATACCTAAACTATTTTCAATCAACTTGCAATTAGACAAAAAACTGCGGGCACACACAATCACCGCGCTTAATTACGGGAAGGGGAATGAGTTGTCGAGCTTGGTACCTATAACACTTAATGCTACAGTTCAATGTAAAAGTGTTATTTTTACAGTCTATTATTTGATTTATGATAATAAATTCTCATGATCCATACAACTAGGCGAACATAAATAAGATCTACAAATGTCCTTAGCGCTAAATAGGAAAAAAACGCTTTTAGGGCATGGTCTGACTGAGATCTAAAAGCTATTAGCTATTTATTAGTAGGTCTATATTTAATAGCTCACAAACAATAAAACTTCAATATGATTTTCTAGGTTAAAGCGATTTAATTGTTTTATATTTTATGGCGTGCATTGCAAACTATCAGGCTTCCAGCGAGTAGGGGTGTAAGGAGTTTCAACCACCACCTTCGGAACTCAAGCCAAACTCACCTGTCTATGGTGCATCCTGCTAAATTGCAAACAGGGATCTGGCGGGTGGTACATTGCGGCGCACAGTAGCCAAACTCCAGCACAGCTAAATTCCTTGACTTGTGCCGTGTGCTATCCCCAGCCCGCATGCCCAGGGTGGGGATTATGAGGCGAATCCCCCTTCTTCCAAGGTGAGCCTTCCAGTGCAGTGGACTGCCACTGCGCTGGACAGGCTGGTGTTGAGCTTCCAGCTCAGATTGTGAAAATTGAAGAGCTAGTATCTTCTCGATCAACTACACAAGTCATAATCACTATTCTCATTAAGTCACTGATCTGACCTCATTGCGCTAGATTCACATTGCGAACTATTGAGCGTTCAGCTCAGCTTGTTTTTCAGTCATAGGTACCAACCTCATATTTAAAGCTCACTGATCTGACTTCCATGCGCTAAAAGATTACTAGCTCACTCTTTGCTAATACTCATAGCTCGCGGTCTGACCGCACTCTTAGAGAAAATATGCCTTTTGATGTATCTTTAGATTGCAGCCTGTAATTGAAAATAAGACAGGTAATTAGGCCCGCTTGAAACCGGGACCGGAAACAGACAACACAAGTTTGTAAAAAAAATATTTGGAAACTGTCTTAAGAAACAGTAGGTACTTGACTTTGGTTCTGTACTATCTAAAAAAGAATGTTCCTCTACGTAAAATAAAATAGGTATGTCTATTCAGAAGAGTTCATCGTTGAAATTAGACATTGTGTACAGAACCACACACCATAAACCACAATAACCAATGATTTAAAAATAAACTGTATCCACTTGAGTTTAGTTTGTTTTCAAGGTTCTAATAGAATTTTCCGAACATTCGAAAGACCACGTTTTTAGCGAGGTAAATACATAATAGAATATCTTTATTTTGATACATACATATCACAGATAAGTAGGTGGAAAGAAATGCTTAAGTAGCACTAAAACACAACAACACAAACAAAATAGGAAAAGACCATATATGAATGAAATGAAATGGTTTATTTGCTTGAAATATGGTAACAAAGTTCTTAAGTACAGGATTCTCATATTTAAATACAATATAAATATTAAATATAAATATTTAGGGGACAAATACTATAAATATATAACTATAACTACTAATATTATAAATGCGAAAACTTGTGAGTTTGGATGTATGGATGAATAGATAATGTTTGTTACATTTCCGCAAAAACTGAATGTGTGTGAATGGATTTAGATGAAACTTTAATAATATACATAGTTTGTGACCTGGATTAACACATAGACTACTTTTTATCCCGGTACCACGCGAGCGAAGCCGCGGGCGGAAGGTAGTATAGGTGTATATATGTAATTATTAACATGTTAGAAACATATTAATAACAAAAACCAATTATTATCTTAACTAATACATAATATTATAATTGCGAAAGTTACTTTATTTGTTTTTTTTTTTTGGTTTGTTACGCTTTCACACCGATTATCGTAAAAATTGCATAGATACATCGAGATATTTATACTCTAGAGTGGAAAACGTGGAAAAAAAGTGTCTGCGCCAAAACTCTTTTCAAGGAACATAAGATAAATTAGTGCAAATTTGGCATTTTGATGTTTATTTATGTCAAATACGCTTAGATGATTTTTGTCAGTTTTCACTTGAAGACTGTCACTCTATAGAGTCATTTAAGTGTTACTTTTCATCCAAAATCCACTGTTGCCGAGGGATAAAAAATAACTTTTATCGTGAGCAAAGCCGCGGGAAAAAGCTAATACTTATTCATTTTCAGCAGCCAAACAAAAATATTAAGAACATTTTACAGTAAAAGCTTTAAAAATATTAAGAGGTAAGTAATTTGACTGTCAGCAAAGACAATTTATCTAACTTGGGTCGAAACAATAAATACTTAAGTACAACAACAGAACAAGTAGGTACCTCCCGAAGTACTAATAGAAGTTATTTACTTATCAACAAACAAATTTAGCTAAGGATTATCTCAGTAATTTGTGATCTTATTGTATTTCACTAAGCTTCGCGAAGTTTGTTATCATTGTTTTTGTTTAGACAAATATTTAGTTCAGACAAACCTCCCCAGAGATGAGAACCATGGTTGGATTATTTCAAATAGTGGTACAAAAAGGAAAACTCTTTTGAAAACAAAAACTGAACTTGTGAAGAAAAGAGATGTGTTTCAATTTTAACTGTCAGCCAAAAACCTTCAAGTAAGAAGTATCTACTTTATTGATCAATCAATCAATCAGTTATTTGCATGAATATTTATATTGTGGAAACATCCCAGAAGCCATTTAATAAAGAAGTGAAGTGAAGTGAAGTACAAAAGTTCTTTAAGCCTAGTATATACCAGTATATCCCAAATATCTTTCTCGTTCAGACGCTCAAATTTTAATAAATTTAATACCCAGCAATGGAATTGCAATTATATTCATCCAGACCGATTTCGGCCACGGCGACTCGGACACGGAAAAGCTTCGTTGGTGTGCTCGTGACTAACTTACCTACTGTAAACGTGCAATTGCAGAGGTCGCGCTTAAGGGTACCATTTTCATATTGGTAAATGATGTTGAAGGTGGTTTCTTAAGTTCGTCGTGTTATCAGTGCTATCTTCAAATGCCCAGACCTTCTGCTGGAGTAGTCTACTCCACTTCGCGCTGCTGACCATCCCAAGTGACAATATTTAAGAACAGAGAACAAAGAACATTCCCTTTATTCTATACTGCTACCGCATAAGTAATCTGTCTGGTATATGTACTTGGTCCTTGTCAGAGTCTGGTACGAGTCAAATAAAGTGTCAAGAAAACGTTGCTCATGTAGTTTGCATACCAATGAAAAGTAGCTGCCAAGTCTTTGTTTTATTACCTATCAATAGATACGGTTTCCAACTGGTGGAGTTACTACCTAGCTATTTCCTGTAATAAACTGAGTAATGTGTTCAATATTTTTTTATAAAACTGTTGTAGCAATTGAGATTAGATCCATCCTCTTGGCACAGTGGGCGAAGGTCGGCCTGAGACGCAGAAGGTTGCAGGTTCGATTCCCGCCGCAGGACAGATGTTTACATGATCTGCAGATACTTTTCCTGACTACTTTTCAGATACTTGACGCCTCTGTGGCGCAGTGGGGGAAGGTCCGCCTGAGACGCAGAAGGTTGCGGGTTCGATTCCCGCTGCGGGACAAATGTTTGCATGTTCTGTAGATATTTGTCTCGGGTCTGGGTGTTTTCTGCGTATTTTATGTATGTATTTACAAAAAAAAAATATATGTGTAGTATATCAATCATGTGGTTCCCATAATACAAGCTCTGCTTAGTTTGGGGCTGCATGATGCTATGTGATTACGTCCCGCATTATTTATTTATTTATTTATATACTTTCTCAAGTATTAGTGTTTACTATGTATAATAAAAAATGATTAGCTAGTTTATCAGTCATGTAGTTCTTTCCAACAAGTTCTGCTTACTTTGAGGCTATGATGATAAAAAAATCCAGCATTCATTGTTTATTTAATCATTAATCTTATCGCTATTTATTGACTTTTGGATGATGGATTCACTTTCGTTATCATTTACCAAGTGGAAGCAAAACGCTAACATCAGATAATTTTTATTAATATTTATTAAACAGAACTTTAGAATATCAGTTAAGTAGAGATAGCAAACCAGACGCAATAAATTGATGCCGAGTATTAGAAGAGCCTTTAAAAAGCCCCAATCAGATATGGCCCCTTAAAAATCCAAAATTCAAACTACTCAATGGCCCAAAAAAAATCTGGCTTGATCGATGGCGCTGATTGAATTGGATCACAATCCAGTCAGTCCAGTTGGGTGTCATACCCTTGAGTATGTTTACACACTGACAATACTGACATGAGTGATTATAAAGAGTACCCTGTGATAATGACTGACTGAAACTTCAAATAAAATGGTACTATCTGAAAAGCCAGTCTTGTCATGATCCCAACCCCTTATATCGGATCCTATTTCTTTTTGAGGAAAACTTTTTTATACTTTTAAGGAAAAGGAATACTTATTTTTATGAGGTTTCCTTTACTAATTCTGAGATACAGATCCTTAAAAAAACTGGCTTCTGATTTTGAGTTTCAGTATACTCATCATCACAGAGTACTTTTCATCTTAATTTTTTTGTTAACTTTCACTTCGTTATTTGTCTGTCTGTGTCAAGACCCTTTTCCTCAGGAACGCGTGGAGGTATGAAATAATATCAAAATCTCAGGTCTTGGAGTTGTGAAAACATAAAATTTCTAAGTCAATCAAAAGATTATACTGCATATTTTGACATTCGCAAAGAACTTCCTGTTGACCTAGAATAATGAAATTTTTCAAGAAGAAATGTCATACAGCACAAGTAAAGGAAAAAAAATCTGAATTCCGTTTTGTGTTTGTTACAGATAGCCTGCTATGTCACTCTGCTCTTTGAAAGCGTCCTCACGAGCCTTCCAGACATTTCGATCTTGAGCTTTTCTGTAAATTTGTAGCTACATTACAAAAAAAAACACTCACACACACAAAATTGGTAAGGAAACCCACGGTGCGGAAGTTCAACTCGCACTTAACCGGTTTTTTCTATTTACATCGTAGCGAAACCCCCTTTAATACGGTCGTTTTATTCCCGTTTCCATCAAGAATCAAATGTTTTCAATAAAATTCCACAGCTTGCTTTTACCGACGTAGCTGTTTGAAAATGCTTCTGGAAAGGTCACAGATCTGATTACCTATTTTATAACATATTTTTTAGCACCGATTAAACCTAACTCGTAAAGCTGACTTTACTTTGGCTTACGCATGTTTTATTGAACACTATCGACCCGAAGAACTTCGTACCACCTAAAATTGATTTGTTCCAAAGTGACAATTCCCATACAATTTAATAATTAATATCTATCTGTCTGCGGTCGGTAACTTGATGACTGAAAATCGTTATCACTTTGCGTTGTCTTGGTGATGGACTGAACTGCTTGTCTCCAGCGGCTTCTGTTGCCAGCCATCTGCACCACTTTTTGGAGTTTAATAATTATTATAAGTTACACTTTTATCGCGTCGTATATTTTACGCATCGAGCACAGGGCGGGACAGGGCGCAATGGCGCTCATTAGGTGAAGCCTATGTCCAGCCGCGGACTGCTATAGCCTAATGATATGTTGATTAAGCAGTACCCCACCTATTTATCGCTACCATTTAGTTTAATATTAAATCCACAATACGTAAAGGTTAGCTGGTAGAGAATGCTTCTTAGCATTAGTTCACCCGTGCATTGAATTTTGTGCAATAAATAATCATCTATCTATCTATGTATTAGTCATGTGGTTCCAATAAACAAGCTCTGCTTCGTTTGAGGCTATATGATACGTACTGTGGGATAGTGTCCAGCATATATTTATTATCTATCTATCTATTCTACTTACTTGTCCCACAAGTAAACAATTTAACTCTCTTGATATCTACCCAACACAGCCTGATAAATAATGTCTGCACCGTTTGGCAGTCTCTAATAGATAAAGGTCAAAGTGATGGATTACGGTCCGTAATATACAGTTTTGCTAGATGATGATGATGACGAAATGCGATTGTAGGATATTTCCAATAGCCAATTTCAAGCATCATTGAGTTATCAAATTCAGCGTAGAAAGAAGTTTATTTGTATTGTACATGAAGACCATGTTAAATGATGACTATACTGATAAAACAAAGTATTACTCTGTCTGTAGGTCATGCATTTCTGAAACGTGTCCTACGATGTCGATCAACTTGAGGCACGTACATAGGCACGCCAAAACACACACACACACACACACACACACACACACACACACACACACACACACACACACACACACACACACACACGCGCGCGCGCGCGCGCGCGCGGCGAGCGCCGCGCGCATGCACGCACGCACCTACATAACTTAAACTTTTGTGAACTGCCGAAGCAGGAGCCCTCGCGTCTACAAGTGTCTCACTGTCTCCCTTAGTTAGAGCGAGGAGTCCACGCATAGTCAATGCTTTAAAAGGTTTTAGTAACAAGTACTACATTAACCACCTACAGTGTTATGCTCTGTAATAAATCTAAATCGTTCATAAAAAGTACTTTGTAATAAATACCCTACTTTTAAAATAGAACGCGTAATTTCATATATTTTTGAATATAGCTGGATCCCTCGCCCACCACTATAACAGCGCTCTTGTCCACATCGTCACTCCGTCTGGCCAAGTGGTGGCCGAGAGATGGTCATAGAAATAGTGAACACCCACCAGCAAGATGGGTCAACGATATCTGACAAACCGTGGGCGTCACCTGACTCTATAGAATCGAGGAGAGTGGCATAATGAAAGGGAGGCCTATGCCCATCAGTTGGCCAAAAAGACTGATATGATGATCATGACTAGATTATTTGTAAAGTTTCCCTAACAAAAACGACCATTAGAACCTGTCTATCTCAATGAAATACTAGTCTATAGCTTAGTTAAAAGCAGCTTTTTAAAACGCTTTTAACATTATTTAAGCTTTAAATATGTTTATTGCATGAGCTTCCAGTGTGCGTTATAAAACTCACTGAATCTATTCAATTTTACTAATGGGTATTGAATATTCAATCACTTTGCTTGCTGCGTAGAATTTATGAAGGTTTTGATTTGAAAGAATAAAGTTGAATGCCTCTTTTGCTAAAACAGTAGATATTATGTAGAGTCGATCGCATTTTACTGCTGTACATCCCACAATTTTTGGTGTACTCTTTTCCTCTTTTCTCCAAAGTTGTTTGTTGTGTCTACTTTTTGTTGTTCTTCTCACAATGTTTGTTTTACTTTTTGTTAAACTTTTACTGTGTTGTATTGTGTGTTCAGTGCCAATAATAATCCGGAAATATATCCGGATTATATGCCCAAAATCCCCATGCTGGGTATATGGGTTAGGGATCACAGGACACAGCTTCTCGTTCCACCGACGCTAATGCCCGTCGGCAGCCAGGAATAAGTTCAGCTGTCGGCTGCTGGTAGAAGCAGGATTCGTCGAGCTGAGAACAAGTCGCAATGGCGCTCATTAGGAGTGGATAGCAGTGGACTGATATAAGCAAATGACGTTGCCGAATGTAAGATAGTCCCTATGGTTTCGAAATTAAAAATTTCAATTGAAATTGAATTGAATGTCTCATAGTAGTACCTTATACCCAAGATAATCAAAGTGTAGGATCAAGGCTTAGGCTCGAGGTGCACCCTGCTTAAACAAACGGGGCTCTGGCAGCAGGCTGATTGCGGCATAGCGCAGCCTAACACCATCTCCGTCATCAGTTCATCCATTTTTAGCGCATCATACAACACCACAGCATAGCTAAATTCCCTGATATGGTACGGGCAGTAGCGTCGGTTGGTGGTTTGACAAGCTGAGCCCTGCAATCCCCAACCCGTACACCTATTTTGGCGATTATGGGCATATCCCTTTCTTATACCCCAATAAGAAAGCCTCCCCAATCCTATGTTCAGCAGTGGACTGAATCGGCTGGTGTTTTAGTTGGTGTCGAACTAACACCTACACATTTTCATTCAAACTATCGAATTGTATCACAAATCATTACAAGTTCAACTCTATAGATCAAAGGCCTGCAAAGTAAGCGCTTAAAATAAACCTATTGTACAAACAGTTTATGTTGGCTAGTGTACGTACGTGTTCCGATAACTAAGCGGTTTGCGCTGTGCAGACAGATTAATAGCTTATTGTGTTGCTTATGGGTAGGAGCATGTTAATATTCAATCCTCCTTAATTTCCTATCCTACTATTATTTAAACTAGTTGATTCAACAGATGTCATGTCCAAATTTTGGAACTTATAAAAATCAGTTTTGGTTTTTCACTTTCAGATTTTTAAGCTATTGCATAGATTCTATCGAGGGCCTTGAGCGCGGGGACCGAATCCAGAAATTCCGTAAACGAAAAAAAACCTCACGCTCCCCACTCCGACGGGCACGGAGGTGTGGCTTGAAGGCCGTGCATTGTCTAACGTCGTTTCTTTTCGGCAGTCTTCGACACGGTGTTTACGTGCGTGCAACTAGACGTATTGTACGACTCTACGAAGCTCGCACGAATCGAGACGCTCAAAAAGTGTAACTTGAATTAATATCAAAGAAAAAGAAATACTGCATAAATAAAATAAATAAATAATTATAATTGCATAAGTTGATACAAAATGCTATGCAATAGCTTTACCGCGGCAGTCCCCGAGTGCCACACGTATTTTGGATAATCATTATCATTATGGCAAGGGCTGCCTCAGAAGCTTTTGAGTAAAATTATGGTGTAACTTTATTGTCCATTTCTAAGACAAAAAACTACAAAATTCTAAAAGTCATTCATCAAATATTTTTGACCTTTGGGAGTAGATTCACTCTTTATTTGGATTATGAATTCAATCTCACCTTTTATTTATATGCGAGCTCCGGGCAAGAGTGCAGATTAAACAAAATTCTGTATTTTTATAAACATTCTCCAAATTGAGGAAGTTATCATAAAGATCCCTTGTTTTTATTAATTTTGAAACTTGGGCATAATTGAATAATCCAGCCTGAATCCAAGATGAGAAGACGTAAAAAGAAACTGTTGAAGCTTTGCAATAACCTAATACTTGAATACATAGCTATTTCATAAAATAAAACCATATTTCTTGAATAAAAATGGTATCTTCTAACCTTTTGAATAAAAATATCTAAATACAATAATAATATTGTATTAAGTCCTTACCTATGAAATTGGCGTTTTTTCTCTCTATTTCATTTTGCACATATTTTATTTCATTCAACAGTCATATACAAAATTAATTTATTTTCAGAACGTAACATTATTGCAATAATTGAAAATTTAATAAAATACTATTTTTGAGGAAGTTCATCCGCAAAAAATTAAACTTTGAAACAGTTCATTTCACGTGTTGTCACTTTCAATGCTTAAATTCGTCGTATTTTTTTGTGTTAGTTTTCTTGCTTAAATAAGACTACGCATACTTTTCACAATATTGTCCAATCATACACACAAAATTTTAGGAGAATAGGATTAGTAGTTCCAGAAAAAAAATTCGATTTCCTCAAAATTCTCCATACAAAACGCTAATTTCATAGGTAATCACCTAATATCATCTAAGAACCTAAACAAAATTATTTTTTACTTAAGATGGAACAAGCACATGCGATTCCCAACCCGCATGCCCAGCGTGGGGATTATGGGTATATCCCCCTTTTATTAGGGGAGGCCTATGTCCAGCAGTGGACTGATATAGGCTGGTGTGGTGGTGTGTGGTGGAACAAGCACTGCCCACCTAATGTTAAGCAGTAAACATTACCTTATAACAAAGAATTGCATCGTAGTTCACGCATTTCTGGCACGAGTCCTGCAAAAATGCAATTATCTGCGTCCATGCTGCTCCACAAATAAAAGGCATGGTGGTAGTCGTAGATAGTGTACGTCCTCAGGCGAGTCCTTATCAAAGACCTCAAAAAGGTAGGTTCAAACGTACTAAATTTAATCTAAGCAGTATCTACCCATGTGCTCAATAACTGCAATAACCAATGTGCCAGCAAAGCATGTACAGCTTATGTAGTGTTTTTAATAAGGAGATTTTATCCTCCCAACCTGCAAAAAAGTACAAATTACCTACATTTTGTATATAATTACTACTATGTCTTCTTCTTCCCAGTTGGAACACTCCTGACAAAGCGGTGGTGGTCATTATGTCAAGACGGAAGCCTCACAATCCTACACCATTTCTCTCGCACCGCTGCTATTCTGGCGCACTCGATTAGAGGAATACCAATTGCAGTTTTTATTTGGTCGGTCCCTCTCATGGTCGATCTGCCGCGCGCTCTTTTGCCCTCGAACTTCCCCTGTACCATCAGGCGCTCTATGGAAACTTCCCCTAGCATGCCGACAGAAGTTCGATACGTGATTACTACCCCCTACCGTAATGTTAATATAACGTAGTTTACACCTTACAATTTTAGTTATTTAGTTATTATACTACAGTTTAAACATTGTACGTTATAATGTAGTAACGTCTTCAATTTCATAAAATATGGATTCAAAATCCGGGCACGTGTATTTTATGATCAACTGTCAATATCATACAGGAATGAGGTAGGTATAGTCTAATGGAATTCTCCAACATACTAAGAAACTTTTTTAATACATACCCGAAGGTTTCTCGTTTCATTAGATGGACGATCTCTATCGTGGAATTTCGTTTTCTTCCGGTTAGTGGGTTTAGTTACATTTTTGCGGTGGCATTTTGATTTGTATTTTAACCTTTGAGGTAAAATAAAATGAGGATAATATTTATTAATAAGCTTTCGCCCGCGGCTTCGCTTACGTTATACCCGGATAAAAAGCCTATGTGTTAATTCAGGTCACAAACTGTATGTATACATATTTTGTTCAGCCTACGGTGTTGAGTGGTAACAATCATACTCAAACACACACAAACATTCACCTTTATAATATTAGTAGGATAGGATATGATTTATAGAAATATGAGGCCCTCACCAACATCATTAAAAATATACTTAATAAAAATATGATGGAATATTTACTTTTATAAGGAACTATAAATTAATATCTTAATGTTAGTATTGAAACCAAATCCTAAGCCCATGATTCCTAGCAGTCTATCTGTACTGCTGCACCAGCGTCTATCATCGTAACGAAGCAATGCGTGACAAAAGCTTCGTGTGCTTTGTGCACTAAAAAAATATTGCGTTATGTGGTGGTCATGGTTAATTTTTTAGTGGCTTGGCTTGACCGACTTGCTGTCGATTTGGACAAAATATATTGGGACGCAATGTCCCACTTGACACTTTTGATTTTAATATTATAGTTACTGTCGTTTCGGTCACCATTAAAAATAGCTGCAATGTACGGTCAGTTAAAAAACTGGTTTTTACCGCGGCGCGACAACGGTGCGGGCGGCAGCGGCACAGCAAGATGACGAAATAGATGCATAGTAAGGTCACACTCTCTATCTCTTAACTTTATAGCTCTATTTCGCTCTATTTTGCATCAAGCAAGGCAACAAAACAATTCGTCTTGCGAGTAAGTGAAGGTCAGTGCAAACAAGGACACGCATCGTTAAAGTGTGAAAGTTAAAGAAATTATGTGGCAGTTTCTACGGTTCTTCATGTTTTTTGGGGGTAAGTTAAATAATGCAATTTAGTTTAATACTCATATAATAATAATTTCATACGAAAATTAGTCGTACCTACTCATTGTGTTTACTACCTGATAAATGTTAATTACCTATATTGATTTCAGTACTAGTTTCAGTAACAAATTGTACCTACATACTTAAAGCTAAATGGCTTTATCGCGTGACTAAGAAATTTTTAGAGAATGAGATTTGATTAAGATATTTTTTCATAAGCAATAGATATATCATTCATAAAATCAGTAAAAGTACCCTTGTCGTAGATGTTTACAGTCTCCCTCGTTATCATTACAACAAATTACGCGCTACATTTTGTTGAAATTTTGTTATAATCTCACAGTATTACAATCTAGATACCACTTTGACGTCCTCTGTGGCGCAGAGGGCGAAGGTCCGCCTGTGACGCAGAAGGTTGCGGGTTCGATTCCCGCTGCGGGACAAATGTTTGCATGTTCTGCAGATATTTGTCTCGGGTCTGGGTGTTTTCTAGGTATGATATGTATGTATTTACAAAAAAAAATATGTATCTATGTAGTATATCAATCATGTGGTTCCCATAATACAAGCTCTGCTTAGTTTGGGGCTACATGATGCTGTGTGATAACGTCCAGGATTATTTATATTTATTTATCTAGATACTACTAATAGAATAATAGGAAACGGTTAATATAAGAATTATCAAGTTGAAATGGCAGTGGGCTGGCCATCTCGCGAAAAAACGGCAAACGCTGGGGTAAACTTGTTTTTGCGTCGAGACCGCGACTCGGCAAACGTAGTGTTGGACGCCCTCGATCAGGTGGGATGACAATCTGCGAAAGACTACAGGCAGATGCAGGATGCGGCAAGCTGAAGAGAGGGCGCTGTGGCGCTCATTAGGTGAGGGCTATTTCCAGCAGTGGACTAATATAGCCTGATGATGATGATGATAAATATATTCAAATAATAGAAAACGGTTAGCATATTTTTATAAGTACTTATTTTTTCAGGAGATGAGGAACCAGCAGGCTCTTATAATCCCAACCGAATTGGATTCGACATAGTTCCGTCAGAGCGCGGAAAACCAGTAGTTCTGCGAGCAGGCTACAAATATAACAAAAGACGTACTAATAAAGATAATTAAACCAAATGGTTCTGTACCAAAAGAAGGACATGCAAAGCTGTGCTAGTGATAGCAAGCAATAATTGTATTGTGAAAGAAGACAAACACAACACACACGCTCGCAAAGCAATTTGATTAGTTTTATCACATATTATATTTTGCACAAACATTTTTTTACCTGACTGTACTCAACAGCTTCAATAATTTGATGGTGTCCGAATCGACTACACTAAATCATTTTTCAGGGAAGATGATAACTAAAATAAGAATACATTGAGATATAGAGTAAGGAGGTACTATCTCGATGAGTGCAGCTAAGTAATATGAAAGCTTGAAAAATAAACAAACTACAATCGCGTCAATCTGCTTATGTAATTGGACCAGCTTCGTTTACCCAACCCGACCGACGTTGATAAATGAAGTCTGCAATGACTCACTTCTAATAAATCAACAGGAATAGATTAAATGCGGTTTAGGGCCTCCTCCACAGCGCTGGTTGCGAAGGATAAGATTTAAACAGGTCACTTCACACATCACTTCGCATTTGGAACTATAGAGAAACTTTCGGTGAAACTATGAAGACAGTAGGCAAGAATTTTGAACTTAATAGTAAAGGTATGTTCAGGACCAATAGTAAGGGGTGTAATTGGTGTAAGACGTTCTATCCTCCATCTTCGGAAACCAAGCCAATCTCCCCGGCCGCGGCCCGTGGCGCACAGTCTAACAAACAGGGTTCTGAAGGCCGGCTGAGCTGATTGCGGCGTGCTAAATCCCCTGAGTATGGACGGGCAGCAGCGTCCGGGCGGCGCGTAAAGGTTAAGCCCTGCCATCCCCAACACACCCAGCGTAGGGATTATGGTCATATCCCCCTTCCTATTAAGGAAGGCCTATATACAACAGTTCGCTGATTGGTCAGTTGTTGTTGAAATAGTTCTAGAATAGCTGTACCTTGGTAAACCAATCGAAGGCCTAAGAACCATAAGTTTCAATACTGTTGAGAAGCACATGCGCTTACATAATAAGCCAGCTCGCCTACCTACACAACTTTGTCATTGTATAGCTTAGTTAAAACGACCTTGAAATTTTACAATAGAACCTCCCTCAAGTATGAAATTTCTTACTACCGTACAAATGTGAAGGTGGGTTTGTTTACGCCTTGCATTGCTAGAATGCTCAACTGATTCTTTTTAACTTTGAGAAAGAACATAAGCTACTTTTCATCCTGTTCTTATTCTCACGTGACCGAAGCCGCGGGGGAGGTTATTATTTTGATCCGAGGCCCGATTACGAAGACTAACGAAAAAGTATTCGTATCGTTGACGTTGACGTTGCTAACGTTTTAGTTCAACTAATAAAACTAAAATTTTGGCCAATGAGAAGGTGTACCTAGATAACAAATAACACTTTGTCAATTTATAACATGCAAAAGGAAATTGAAACATCCACAAAGCAGTTAAGTTTCTTATTTGCATGTAATATCTACTTACGGATCTATTTATGTCAGTGTTTGACAAAGCTCAAGGCTGCGTAAATTGCATGCAAATTAAATACTTAACTGCTTTATGGCTGTTTCAATTTCCTATAGCATGTTATTAAATGGTATCCGATGCTCTCCGACGCGCGTCAATAAGTTTGAATCGTACATTACGATACGTCAGGGCCCGTAATCTCTATGAACAAACGCAAACGTAACGCTCCTCGTTACAATATCTGCGTGGAATCTGCTATGCTGGTGTATTCTCTATGGCCATGTAAAGTTTCTTAACGTGACGCCACATGGTGTGTTTTGGAAACGCGTTTGTGTTTGAAGCATTTTATGATGTGACACATTATCGGCAAGGAATATTTTGTGTCATGAATATTCAGGTTAAATAATAATAAATATTCGTGATCGTCCTACTGCAGCCTCTAGATAATCTAGAACTAACTATCCGAAAACGTATCTTACATGTTACGGTAGAAGTGGCTCCTAGTTGATTACATTCGGCGTATGGTTGTGCAGACGCTGCAGTTGTCAGTTACATCTGTGAGTAACCTTCGTATCGGAAATCGATTTTGGCAACGCGCGAAGTACCGAATTGGTTTCGCTTTATCGGTATTCGGTATAATAAATATAAACATGGCATATCCTGTGATTTCCTCAATACCTATAACTACAACACCAGCCTATTGAAGTTCAATGCTGAACAAAAACCCAACCTAATAAGAAAGTGGATATCCATTATCCCCACGCTGGGCATGCAGGTTGGGGTCCAGGACCTAAATACTCGCACCCACGGCCAATGTTGCTACGTGTCGGCAGCCAGGGGATTTAGCTATGTCGGTGTTAAGCTGTGCTATACCGCAATAATTAGCCGGTAGCCACTACGAGCATGTGAGGTTAGGTTAGGCTCTGAAGATGGCAATGGAACCTCTTACACCTTCAAGCTTTATCCTATAGCTTTGTCTTTATTCCTAACTGGGTATGATAAAAAGAAATTACCTCAATGACACACCAGGTGAATAGCCGATAACCGAAGCTCGATTCCTACTGCCGGTAAATTGTTTCCATGTTCATTAGAAATTAGTTCCAAGTATGTGTGCTGTGGTACCCATACTATTAGTTTTGTTATCCACTATGAAGGAGTAAGTCCTAGTATAACGACAAGGCTTTGTGTGAGACAGGTCGTGAGTGACAAAAGATTAAAATTATTCTCATAATTTAAGCGATACTTTGTGTCCTAAGATTTTTCAAAAATTTTTAGCGAAACCTTGTGACCTAAGTAAATCAACAATGTATTACCAAAAACGTAGATAGGTATTATCTATAAATTAAAGTCCAAACCTCGCCATTTTATATAGTAGAAAAAGAAGTAAGGAACAAAACTCTTAACAGACCGCCAGCGGATCAGATTTTTCAATGGTATCTATGATAATAACTTTTAATTAGTACCCACCAATCAATCGGTTCTATCGATCCATTCTAATGATGAGCAGGTCATTAGCACCCTGAACCAATAGCCGCTCGGAGATAAAGTTTATTGGACAAGAAATCACGAACCGAATGATGCCGTAAACATTAACAGTTACATCACTGGTTTTAGAAAGCATTGAAACTTCCTAAATGACGAAAGGTACTGTCTTAGGTAAGGTCCTTTTTTTAGACCCCTGCATTAGTTTTTATAGTACCTGAAGATGGAACTAGCACATGCTGCCTGCCAGCATACATAGCCCGATGTAAAGTGGTAACCATTACTTATTACAAAGTATCATTATTATTATTGTTTTTTCCCGACAAATAATAAATTTCTAAAATTAATTTAAAAAATAATTGTTTAACTATCACATACTGTTTATGGAATTAATAAAATGTTTTACTTAAAAAGGGGTTAGAACAGAACAACACTGAATACCTTTTAACAAGGAGAAAATATATAATTAACTAGGAAAACGTTTTTCCGGCTGATGGCATGACCACTGCTAACAAATTGACCTTCCCATTCTTTATTCGTTTGGAAACTGACTATTAATTTATTGCTGTCATAATAATAAACAAGGCCGACTCATAAAACATTCTTTGATGTTCCCTATACATGAAGTTAAATAAATTTGTATGATTTCAAGATTGTTTATAATGGGAAAGTTGAATGTTTGATATTATATTCATAGGATTTGCTTGGAAATCAAGTCGTACGAAAATCTAATCTTTAAAACTCATCTTTCTAACATTTTTTTAAATGTAGGTAATTATCCGCAGATTAGCAAAAATTGAGGTCTTTGGCCTATTTGTCCCTTTGGATAAGGTAAGAAGCGAGTAAGGGCCGCATTCACCATCCTCCATTAAAGTTCCGAGTAGGTTAATAATCAACCATCCTCCATTAGAGTTCCGAGCAGGCTAATCATCAACTAAAGTCACATGCAATTACTCGATTGCATTTCACGACGTTCTACTCATAGGCTTAATTGACCTGCAAATTACTTAGAACATCTTCTAGCTATTAGCATGTTTACATTTTACTTCATTTTTCCATGACATAAATAACGAGAAAATGACACTACTGTTGTCATAACACCACGAATAACCAGTATTGACAACTGTTGTGACATATTGTGGTTGATTGACATTTTATGACATTAATATTTCACGGATAGAGCGAATGATTTGCTAATTCGTTCGCTTAACCTGTGGGTATGATACAGATAGTGATACAGAGCTTCGATTTCATCGACGAAATTATGATGCTCGTAATTTTTAATTGCTAATTAGCGTTGCTTATGAAGTAACTAAACAACACTTTAATTTAACATGGTGAAAGAGGCCCTAAAAGATTGACATGGGACTTTAAAAGTTTCGAAAAGTTTCAGTCGAATATTTATCGATTTTCATTCGATTCCATGTAGATTCGTTAAACATATAAAACATATTGCTCATGAGCTTCTGGTGGAGATTTAGCAGAACGCTACGATGCCACATCACAACACGATACACAATAACAATAATACCGGCTCGTCACTGACGGATTCGACTCGGTAACGTTTAGAATGTTTAAGCGTCTTAACACACTATGCCGAAAATTACGCGACGTAAGTTCCGCAGCTGATTTTGACAGGTTCAGCTGTATGCCATAACGCAATAATTTCAGCATAATGTGTCATCTATACTTCAAATAGCATTGCAGGCGTAATCATGCCGAACTTACGTCGCGTAATTTTGGCTATGGTGTGTTTAGACACTAACGCTTTCAGTGCTAACATACGGCTCCACGAGCGTCAATCTCCCCAAGTCTTAATACCCAAGATTGGGTGAACGAGTGTCAGTAAGTATCAATTACCAACTGCTATCACCATATGCTTGCCAAGCGTGCTGATTACGGCAACATAAAATCGGATGAGGCCTATGTCCTGCAGTGAACTTATAAAGGCGATGAGGATAATGTAATGTCAATGAACTCTATTCTTCTTCCAACTAATACCGGTACACCTATAAAAGGTGAAAGTTTGTAAAAAGAAAAGAGGTACCTACCTACGTCTGTTTCTCTTTCACGCTATAAAGTAAGCTGTAATTTTGTATTACTCTCATATATCTTCACACTTCATACTTTATTATTATAAATGAGAAAGCTTGTGTGTGTGTGTGTGTGTGTGTGTGTGTGTGTGTGTGTGTGTGTGTGTGTGTGTGTGAGAGAGTGTGTTTGTTCTCACCTTACTCATTAACGGCTGAACGAATTTTATGAAACTTGGAATATACTTGATTTGAGACTTAGATTAACACATAGGCTACTTTTTATCTGGATACAACGCAAGCAAAGCCGCTGTCAGAAGCAAGTGCTACATATATATTCTTGTCATTCGAAGAGCGATACATTTCTAAGGATATAAATGTTTTGGTGTCTTCCTTCTTTGGGTCTTTGTTGTAAACACTGTATCCAATTTCTATTCTCTTGCCAGGCTTAAATATTATGGTTTTTAGTATAAATAACAATAAAGTTCAAAAAAAATAAAATCAGACAATAAAAAAAATAGTTTTCAGTCTTCTTCCATTTGTTTCATACCGAAAGTGCAAGCCACATATTTTATCTGCGATATTGTATTTCAAGGGACGTTTAATCAGTAGATGCGCACAAAAACAATACAAAATTTAAAAAAAATTGAATTTAGTCTAAAACTATTGTCATAAAAGTACGCTTCAACAAAGAAAATTAATTCATATAATGATTTTTTTAAGTGCGTGAATTGGCATTAACAGTTCTTAAAAATAAAAATCGTTTTCACGAACTTCGTCAAGTATTTTGACATTTTAGCCTGGATTAATTTTAGTTAAATAAGTTACATTAGTAGATTTTTTTACCAAGTACCTACTTTATTTTAAAGTGTACCTACATTGAACGTGTCAACTGGTTTATATTATTTTGTATGTACACAAGTAAGTGGTCAGACACAATGTAACTGTTTTAAAGTAAAGTGATACTATTTTGTATTCAAGTATTTGCATTGTCATATTATCACATCACATTTGTGAGTGCACTTTTAATATGTACTTACGTCACTTAGTATTATTTTTCTGTGACTACCTTATGAGGAGGTCGCCTTTTATGATGATGGACACATTAGTAGTGAGGTTTTAATTCCTTGAACTCATTTTGTACCTCTGACAATAAATAGTGGCTAGGTATACTTTACTTACTTCTGATAAAAACATATAAACCAAGAAGTTTTGTTGCCAGTTTTTTACTGATAGGCATAAAAGAAATCTTAGTAAAATTATTATTTTATAGTGAATTCAAATTATAAATTTTAAAAATAAAAAATATTTATTGCTAGTTAATTAAAAATATTAGTTTTCTTCTTCTTCTTCTTCCTGTCCCTCTTCCCATTTCATTTGGGGTCGGGCCTCCTAGTACTTCGGCGCCAGGACGCTCTGTCCTGGGTTGTCGTAGATGCGACGTTTAGGGCTTTTAAGTCTTTCACGACATTGGACCACCATGTAGACGGCGGTCTTCCTCTGCCTCGGGGTTTTGTTGAGATGTTTAGGACTGTTTTGACGGAGTAGTTTTCTTCTCTACGCATTATATGGCCATACCATCGGAGCCTACTTTGTTAGCTTTTCAGATACTGGGGCTACTTTGAATGATCCCCTGACGTGCTCATTGCGAATTCTGTCAAGACGTGTTACACCACGTCCACCAGTTTTATGTTAGTTAAAAAGTTATTTAGGTACTAAGTAAATAAATTTTTGAATTGAATCTATTGACTTGGCATTCGGTATAGTAAAGTCAGATCTAAGATCTATATTGAAGCTTAGTACCAAATAAAGTGGTAGTCAGGACTAGTTTAAACTTTTTACTATACCAACCTACTCGTAAATACCCACTTTTTGCAATTTAATAGCCTTACATAAGAACATCTTTCAAAAGATAAACGATGCTTAGGCTCTTCTCATCTCTTACCGTCAGATAATGACAAACAGTGACAGGGCTAACTTTGAGCATTGGTTAACGTTGAGTAGCGTTCATAAGTAAGGGGGTTAGTTAGCATTCTATATGACAAATTTGAGTTGTAATGTATATAGCACTTAATGTTATACTATAAATTGTTATAATAGGTATTTCGTCAATATGTTACTACAAACCAATTTATATTTTCAAATTCTAATTCTATAGCTATAGTTTTAACTTAAGTGAACGTATACGTATCTACGAGTACATACGTCTATCGCCAAAGATAGGTAATTGAGTGATGACGCAAAACAATTTTAGACCGATTGAAGTTGAGCTTTGATTTGATTGATACATTTCATTTGATTCTATTTTCGTTGTCTATTGTTTGCATTCAATCACAAAATGATTTCTGTAAAGTTTTCATAATAACTTTCAGGACTGACTATGAACAGCTTTATCAAGCTTTTTAATTAATAAAGTTGTGCCTCTAGGTAACTTGGAGGAGATGCTAACGGTAAGTAAGTTAACTAAGGGACCTGATCTATTTTTTTTATGGACCTGAACCATTCAAACAATCTATCATTAGTGTATGAAAAAAGAATCCCGCATTTGTATTTTTAAATATGCAATAATGCCAATGGATATATCTACTAATAAAAAAATATGGGAGACGAAGTGTGGGAAGACCCCCCCCCACAAGAAGGACCGACGACATCGTCAAGATTGCAGGTAATCGGTGGATGGAGAGGGCTTAAGACCGTTCTTCGTGGAATTCCTTGGGGGAGACCTATGTTCAGGACTTTTGGAGTGGAGTTATTGATGATGATGATGATGATGATAAGAAAAAAAAACATAATGGCCCAGCAAATTCAAAGTCATCGACATGTGGTATATTATATGCAAACTTTTTTAAATGCGAATACATGTTACTGGTATTTAGTATCATCCATTATACATTATCTTACTTTAATTTGATAAATTACTGTTTGTTTTCCGAATAAATAAACAATAAAATAAATGTGTATCAAAACTAGTCGCCGAGATACAGTTTCCAACTAGTTCGGCGACCAGGGCTAATCCAAATCAACCACTAGGCTACAACAAAATTTACTACCTACAGCTAACAAGATTTGTACCCGTTTTATAAATATAAATACTTATATTATACCAAATATAAGTTAAGTTAAGTTAAGTGTACTCATAGTTAGTTCCTTAACTTAGTGGTTGTAATGTACTTTATTTTTGCTAAATAAAAATAAATTGATTGAAAAAAAAAATGTATTCTGTCCATCCTAACCTACGGATCCCAAACATGGTCATTGACTGAGCTACAGAAGTCAAAACTCAAGATTTATAACAGGGCAATGGAGCGCAGTATCTTTGGATTTAATCGCACTGACTGAGTGTGGAATAGCATACTGCTTCAATCACTGGCATTGCCGACGTGGACAGGAAAGCAGCCAGGCTCAAATCGGGACTCGGCGGGCTGTAAACCGGATGCCTCTAGACAGATGGGCAAGTGCCATAACATCCTGGCAGTCCGATGGAAGGCGTGATGCGTGGTCGGCCAAGAAAGCTAGTGCGGAACGAACTCGAAGGATAGAGATGGTTGGCGGAACTTGGTTTATTAAAACTGATCTAGCCATTAAGACATAATGTAGACATAGTTCATTTGACGACAGGAGAGCGACATATCAAAACATTTTCCAAAAATAGCTGTATATTTTATGATTCTTGCAGTATGTGTGTACTGTAAGTGTACATATCGAAACAGAACCCTATCTTGGCCCTGATTCTCGAGAATAGACATTAATTAACATCACTCTAATATTATAAATGCGAAAGTTTGTGTGTGTGTGAGTAGGTATGTTTGTGATCGCTTCACTCTGTAACGGTTGAACGGATTTGGATGAAACTTGGAGTTTACATATTTTAAGATCAGGATTAACACATAGGCTAATTTTTATCCCGGTATGACGCAAGCGAAGCTACGGGTGGTAGCTAATTTTAGAATATATAATGTGAGAAATGTCAAATTCCTGAGAATGGGGCCCCAGTTCTGTGTTACCATTGGACAAACACCAATAGACATTATTTTTTAAATTGGCGTATATTAGTTACATTTTGTCCAATTTCAGCCTTCATAAACATGGATCAAAGAGAAATTGCCTCTGAATCGCTGCGGCCGGTCATTTTGAGCTGGTAGTCGGGCGAAAGATCTCTTTTAATTGCTATTTTCTTTTCAATACTGTTTGTATTGACTTGTTGTTTTTTACTTTATTTTCCTTTTTATCGACAGATTTTTATAGCTTAATGTGCGTCTGGCTAGTGTTTTCAGCAAAGAATGAACTTTTAAATAGGTATATTTGCTTCATATATTAATAAAATATTTAAAATATTGATTGGATAGCTAATAATAAACACCTAACTTTTTCCATAAACAGTGATAGTAGTCAGCTAAGCGCAGTTGTTCTGGTAAAACCTCTCAATGAGGGAGATTATGTAGGTATCTTTTTTTTTTCGACGACCTCTGTGGCGCAGTGGGCGAAGGTCCGCCTGAGACGCAGAACGGTTACGGATTCTAGATATCAAGATATTTGTCTCGGGTCTGGGTGTTCTATGTATGATATGTATGTATTTACAAAAAAAATGTATATATGTAATATATGAATCATGTAGTTCCTTCCTTAGTTTGGGGGTACATTATGCTTTGTGATAATGTCCAGTTTTTTTTTTTTTTTAATACGAAAGATGGTACAAGCACATTGCCTGATGTTTTTACTTATGTGGTAGCGATTGCCTAACAAAGTAAGTATTACATCATTAGCCAAGCATATTTAGAACGTGCTCTATGATGCGACGCCCGAGTCATGCTTTTCTTTTTTGCTGGCCAACTCCAGTGTCGAAGTTTTAAGCCGCCTCCGACATGGCTTAACGACTGAAAAAGCTGGTACTAGCGTTTTAACATGCCTTCCGAAGCACAGAAGCCACTAAACAGTTACCTATCCAAGTAGTGGGTGCATGGCCAAGATGATCTGCTAAGAAAACCGAAGTTATTCACGTTATGCCACAAGCGCTTTGGCACTTGAAGCAAGAAGGTCCTACAATTGATTCTACAGTTGACTTCTATTCCCAAAAAAAGTAGAAACTCACAAACAAAATTAAGTACATAAAACTTTTTCGTCATTCATAATCATTATGTAGGAGACTATATCACGATTTCATAGACAGTGAATAATTAGATGTGTTACTTAGGGTTTACTTTTTTGTGTTGGAAAATAGTTCTTATACACATACAGTTAATTTAAGTTTCATTGGTAGACATGACAACTGTTATGACAACATCGTGGTTGGTAATTTGGAAGTATTTTACTTACTAATGAACTTTGGCTTAAAACAATAAGTATTGACGTGAATATTATATAATAGAGTACAAATTCAGGGCTGGAAATTATTCTGACTTATGTTCAACGTAACCAAATAAAATAAATGGTTCTTTTTATCAGTTGATTTTTTTGTGTTTTGAAATCAATATCAACCAGCTTAATTTAAATTAAAGGGTTGCGATTGATATTTGGTTTGACTTCGAATACGAAGTGTGTAAAACGCTCGCGCGCGCTGTGTGTGTGTGTGTGTGTGTATGTGTGTGTACGAAGTGTGGTGTGTTGTGCACTCGAAATGCCGAATACAGCACTTTGAGTGCTGATTAACACAATTAAAAATGGAGCAGCGCCCCTAGCGGGAAGTTTGTAAAACCTTAACATCTCCATACAAAAAAATAGTTAACGCAAACTTTGACGTTAAGTATTTTCTTAGCACTGAGGCCACAGCTCCTCGAGCATGGTGCGTAATGTAATGTAAACGTGCTAGTGTTTGTCTGTCTAGTGTATAAATTCCGATTTTAAATTCTTAAAATGAAAAAGTTTCTCAGTCAAATTAAATGCGGCCATTTTAATTAAAACAATAACATAACAAAATTATGATTATCTTATCTAAATTTTATTATCCACATTTCACATGCGTTAAAAGCGTCGTGTTATCTCATTCACGTCAACTGATCCTAAACAGGCAAACTCGTACCAAATAGTGTAAAAGGCTATTTTAGCTAGATACATTATAAAACACTCATACGAGATCATCATCACACACAATCACCTATGTCTACCATACATGTTTCTCATCCCAATAGGGCGGGTAATCGAATTCCCTTAACAAAATCGGTAAAAAAAACTACGAAACATCACACAGACCGTCAACTGATTCCAGGCAGAGCCTGTACTATGGGTACCAGACCCAGAGACTGATAAACATACATAGATACCTAAAAAGCACCCAGACACAGAACAAACTTTGTACATGTTCATCACACAAATGCTGTCCTGGGCAGGAATCGAACCCGCTAGCAGCAGCTCAGAAGGTACGGTAACTACCAACTGAGTCATGAAGCCAGTCGTTTAAAATAATTGAAGTAGGTTCGTAAGTTTGTTACTCTTAACTCCATAATCAATGTACGAATTGTAACAAACGTAGAAACAGTTAACATCTAAACTCGTCCGAATCTTCAGACACACACGCTTACCTACATATAAATAATACTGGAGACTATCACACAGCACCATGTAGCCCCAAACTAAATTATTACGGAACCACGTGACAGACTTATGTATTCATTTTATTTGTAAATACATTTAAATTACTAATACGATACATGTATAATAACACCTAAGACAAATATCAGCAAATAATGCAAACATTTTTTTCACGGCTGGAATCGAAACCGCTACCTTCTGCGAGTCAGGTAGACCTTTGCCAACTGCGCCACCGAGGTCGTCAAAATTACATTAAAAGCCATTTCCACAGGAAAAGGATATCTACGAATAGTTTAAAAATAAATTAACTTTCTTGAGAAAAAAACTGACTTCAAGAAAATTTATTCCTACGGGTTGATTTTTACCTGAAATTTCAAATGGGACCGACTAAACGAAAATAATTTTCCAAATCGGTTCATAATGACGGAGTTATGCGATAACAAACATTTAAAAAAATCCTCCTTTTTGAGGTTGGTTAGAAAACATGAAAAACAGGCAAGCAGCTCAGGTCCCATGGGACCTAAAATGTGGAGTAAGTATCGAAAATAATCAAGTATTTAAAACCCAGAACTGAATTCAAAAAACCCTAAATAACTTGCGCGAAGTCATGGGAAGCAAGTAGAGAATCTCTGACAGTTAGTACTCATAAATACATATTTCAAGACAGTATTTTAGCTAAACAAGTTTTCTTCTGTTGAATTTGAAATGACGTATGCTATAGAAAAATTGTTTACTATTTACTATTATTACCATCCAACAGCGATGAATTCTCGCGAAGAATTGCACCGAATACATTTGTACGAAAAATCAACCTTTATTACTATAACTCCTGTACCATGTCAATACAAATTATTATTTTTTATCAACCTGCATCGTCAACTGCTGGACAAAGGTCTCCCTCAATCTCGCCAACTATCTGTCTGTATCTTTCAATCTCTATCCTTCAATGCATCCCCCGTCTTCTCACAATAAGGACATATTTATTTTTCTTTCGGTATAAGGGTGTAAGGGTTTCCAACCCCCATCTTTGGAACCCAAGGCAACCACACCTGCACGTGGTGCACCCTGCTAACTAACAAACGAGGCTCTGGCGGCCGGCTGATTGCGGCATAGCGCAGCCTAATACCGGCACAGCTAAATCCCCTGGCCGCCGACGGGCAGCAGCGTCGGTGGTGCGAGAAGTTGTGCCCTGCGATCCCCAACCCGCGTGCCCAGCGTGGGGTTTATGGGCATATCCCCCTTTATTAGGGGAGGCCTATGTCCAGCAGTGGACTGATATAGGCTGGTGTGTGTGTGTGTGTGTGTAGTTTAACTGCTATATTTTCTATTCTAAATTAACCTTTGAAAGTAGGTAAGTAGATACTTAGAGTACGTTCAGATGACAAGCGCTCAACGCGCGTTTACAACTACATACATGTTATTCAGGCCGTTCACATGCTAACGCGCGTTTTGCATGCGTTTTTTTTACATAAAATAGTCAAGCGTTGACCATTATCACACCTGAAACAGGTGAAGATATGGTCTAAGATGGAGCATGCTTCCCAAGAAGGAGCACACACACCACACACCAGCCTATATCAGTCTACTGCTGGACCTATGCCTCCCCTAATAAAGGGGGATATGCCCATAATCCCCACGCTGGGCATGCGGGTTGGAGATCGCAGGGCACACCTTTCCGCACCACCCACGCTGCTGCCCGTCGGTGGCCAGGGGATTTAGCTGTGCCGATGTAGGCTGTGCTATGCCGCAATCAGCCGGCTGCCAGAGCCCCGTTTGTTGGTTAGCAGGGTGCACCACGTGCAGGTGAGGTTGGCTTGGGTTCCGTCGATGTGGGTTGAACCCCGTACACCCCCCGTACAAGAAGGAGCACTCTGGCTGGATTTGAAGACTCCAAGATTGTACTTTTTGAGTGTAATACGTTTATTGAACAATAAAAGAGTATTATTATGTGCTGGCTCTATCATCGATTATACTATGCATCCTTGAAAAGTTCACCGTCTACCGTCTAAACACACCGTAACACGTTTTTAACAATAGAAGTGTACTATTACATGTTGACTCAATCATTGATAAACTAAGCTTTTTCTGGAAAGTTCAAAGTCTAAACATACCGTAACTGGTACCAGCCAGTACTAGTTATATTAGCCATATGGCTAGAATTGCTTCTGGGCAATTTCAGCCATATAGCCATCCCGCAGCAATAACCGCAGCCTCGTATGGGCAAATAACTGTGACGAAATATGGCGATAACGTGCTTGATGTCTTTGAAGGTATTAAAACTGTTTTATTTAACGTGTGACGGTTTTCTAATTTATTATTTATTAATAGATTTTTCTTGGCTTTTAGGGTAGAGTCAATAATAAATATTATGAAAAAGTTTATATAACTTTCCTCTGACTATCTCCTTCTAGATTATGTAATTTTAAAAAAAACTTGTATCTAGAACGACAGTGCTTTTCTTGTTTTATCTTAATACCAAATATTTTTGCGGCCATTTTTATAATTATAAAATAGAACATGACTTATTACCTGAATACTGATGACTTAACTATCCACGACAAAAAATTAAATAGAAGTGACCCTATCTAACTAAAACATTGTACATTAATACGGAAAACTTGGCGGCATGGTCTTGGCTTTAGGCTGCTCAAATAGAACAAGAAAGAAAAAAAAATATTAAAATTATGAAAAAGTATTTATTCAGTAGAAAGCAGTTTGTCTGAATTAGTAGGTATCTATAGATAAGCATTTGGCCCTCATGATATTAAGACCATCACCTAAGACGAAGTAATGCATGATAGGTCACGCACATTAGAATCGAGCCGTATGACGTTATGCAAAGCAAGGCCCTGTGACCATAAACTTGAGACATTCATGGGTTACGTTACGCGGCTCATGGTGACTTTAATTTCGCGACCTCTTTCTTACCTTATTAGTATTCTTACCAATGTGTGAAAATTATGGTTCGTCTCAAATAAGAGATTTTCTTACGTAACGTTATTTTAAGGTCTTTTACCAAAAAAAATTAAAGTACTTAGTGCAATTAAATCTTAAGTACTTACCTAAGCTACGTCAATTACGGAGTACTAAAACGTTCCAAGCTGCCGCGTCAGTGGCGACCATCATAAATCACCTAAAGCCAACAAACTTTCAGCACTTCAACCAAAATAACGTTTCAAAACATTTGGTCAATAGTCGATTAAACTTTTTACTGCATTCCCGTAAAGGATTAAAAACTTTTTACCACTCACATCACTATTTAAAAAAGTTTTGAACATCGAATTCGAAATTCAAAGTGTCGAACATCGCTCAAAGTTGGCAGCGGCTTGGCATTCTGTTCTACCCGCGACCACGCAGGCCAGTCTCGCAATATAGACTGGGAGTTGACTAAAACTCGGGACGAAATGGGAGTAATGCGCATGGTTTCGGCATTATTATCCGTAGAAAAAGAAGGCTGAATGACTAAAGCTTTCAATGCAAAGGCGTCTATTGTAAAGGAAATGCAGGCAGGTGATTAGCTCCTACTGAGCTGGAATTTTAATTGCAAATCTTCGTTGATTCGTAATGTTTATCTTAGATCTGGCAGAGTAGGTACCTATTATAGGGCTTAATTTAATAAATATTGTACAAAATATTATACTAACAGATATAATCTGATTTAAGCAACACTTCGCCCGGCCACTACTTGGATGAGTTACCGTTTAGTGGCATGCTTCGGAAGGCTCAATAAGATGTTCATCCCGGATTTCATATCAGAGGTTTTTATAAAATTTGTGTTATTTTGCAATGATTAAGGGTAACGGAGCTATAAGAATAATAGATAAATAAATAATGCTGGACGCTATCACACAGCAACATGTAGCCCCAAACTAAGCAGAGCTTGTATTATGGTAACCACATGATTGATAAACTACTTACATACAGTTTTTTGTAAATGAATGATTTTTAATTATTTTAAAAATATTTTTTTAAATAATTTTTTTGTACATATCATACATTGAATGACATGACTTCTCGTCTTAAATCGTCAGGTTGCTTACTTATCCATATCTGTTAGTTCTTTGAAAAACATACATAGAAATATAATGTAGGTATGTTCATAAACTGCTAAAAATAAAAATTATTTTATTATTAGGTAAAGAGAACACGTGATTTCATCCATATTTAAAAATTAAACGATAAAATACTGCGTTCATTTGAAAACTATGAAATTACCAATAACAGAAAATAGTTTCTAGTGGAACCTCTTTTGAAATTAGACAAGCTTTTAATTTTTAATTAAGTGTCAATTGATTGAAAAATCACACAGTAAGTGTCTAAACACACTATAGCTAAATTACGCGACTTAAGTTCCGCAGCTGATTTTGACAAGTTCGGCTGTATGCTTCAACGCTACGTATTTCAGCATAATGTGTCATCTGTAATTCAAATAGCATTGCAGGCGTAACCATGCTGAACTTACGTCGCGTAATTTCGGCTACAGTGAGTTTTGAGGCTAACAGATAATACCGTGGCACAAGTATAACATTGCGAATTGCGAAGCAGGGCGGCACTGTGACTATAATCACCTATGATCACTTTCAGCATTTTAAAACCCAATGATTCACAGATTTATCACAATGCTAGTCTATAAACTAACACTAGTTAAACACTCAGTTTCAGTTTTAGTTCATAAACGCTACCGCCAACATAAAGATGTGTAGTTGTGGCACGTAGGTATATTAATTACTTTTGACGTGAGTCTCAATGTAATCAGTACCCTCCGCAGCAAGGCGAGATACTGGCTAAGAAGCAAGAATTTATGGCGTCTGTACAAATATTTGCATCATCTACACTCCCGATCAATCAATCCAGACGCGGGATTCTCGGAGACAGATATCACATTAGATACCTAGGTATCTATATAGGTCGCAAGAACTGACCAAATTCTTTGTCAATTTTGCAGTTTTTACGATATATCGTAAAAACTACAAAATTGATCCTGTATACAGGATCGGGCAAAATATTACTTCATTGAAGTCAGCTACCTTTTCCGGTGATTTTAAAAGGTTTTATTCTGAGGAAACTATTTTTAGGTTTAATATGAAGGAAAAAATAATTACATTTTCGGATTTTTGAGAAATGTACAGTCGACCTAGAAAATTACTTTTGTAAAATAAAAACAAGTGGGTCTCAATCGACTCTATTTCCCAACAGGAACACTTTTCCCAAAATAACTTACCAAATCAAATCGCAAGATTTCGCGAAAATAAAAAAAAAGTTTAAACACACAATTTCTATGAAACAGAGTATTTCCCTGCAAATGCTCGAATGGCATAAATGTACTCAATGTAGTGGCGAATGATGTTTCATAGAAATTGTGTGGGAAATCTTATCTTATCTTATTAGCCTGTCTGATCCCACTGCAGGGCAAAGGCCTCCCTTCCCTCTTTCCACACATCCCGATCTTGGGAATCAGCTTGCCAGGATACTGAAAACACGTCCAGTTCGTCACGCCACCTCCGTCTGGGACGGCCACGCGGCCGCGTTACGCCCTGTGGAACCCACTCAGTGGCGATCTTAGCCCACAACTGGTCCGACATCCGGCAAACATGTCCGGCCCAGTCCCATTTAAGTTTAGCGGACTTATGAGTTACATCGGCGATTTTTGTCTGGGAACGCAGTATTGTATTCCGGATGCGGTCGGTGAGCTTGACGCCCAGAATACTGCGCTCCATCGCCCGCTGGCAAACCTCGAGTTTGTACCTTTGAAGAGCAGTCAAAGACCATGTTTGTACACCGTAGGTTAGTACAGAGAGAATGCACATGTCCATGATTTTCCTTTTGAGGCAGAGTGGCAATTTACCTTTCATAAGATCTTTCATAGCCCAATAGCTTTTCCAGGCGTTTTCGGTACGTCGAGAAACTTCTTTCTCCTGACCCGCCTGGAAAGAGACTATTTGACCAAGATAAAGGTATTCATTGACATATGCAATCTCCCGTCCCGCCACTCGTATTTTACGTCTGATGTTGTTAGTCATTACTTTGGTCTTTGATTGGTTCATCGCCAGTCCAACCTCAAGGCTTGCGTTGTTAAGGTCGTTAAGCATCTGCTGTAACTCAGTGGGTGTACTGTGGATGCGAATAAGACAATATCGTCGGCGAAACGAAGATATGTGAGTCTCTTTTCGCCGACGAGAATGTATTTTTTTTTAATGTGGCTCATTTAATGTATCTTTGGTGTTCCCCTACCTCTCTAAAAAAAGAATTTATGCAATAGCATTGCTAAAAAAGTGTTTCAATATCCAACGTTACTACCCCTTTAATATACCCCTATAATAATTATAAGCTAAAAATTAATGCCGTTGAAAATGAACCATTCATAATCAATTCATTGAATCTACATACTTGCTTTTTTATTTTAATACTTTCACAAAATGTGTTGTTAGAATCGATACTTGTTCATTACTGTAACAATGATTTATGTAATGTCACTGTTAACAACGAAAATGTTAGAAATACCTCGTGAAGACAAATGATAATATTATAAATATAATAATAGGTCTATGAAACACGTTATTTCAAATTTATTTCAGCGCTCCTAGCTGATATTTGAATTATTTAGCCAGTAGCCCGGATTAATTGCTCTCGAGTATGTATTTGTTCCGGGCTTATATTATAATTGGTCAGTTGTGGTAATAGTCTCTAGTTTCTAAACCTACGAAGCTAGATCAGGATTAAGCTTGTACTTACATTAGGTATCTTTAACCTTTAACTAACCCTTAAACATTGTTATGTAATTAGCTTAGAATGATTAATAATGCTGGCCAGTATCACACAGCATCATGTAGCCGCAAACTAAGCAGAGCTTGTAATATGGGAACCAAATGACTGATAAACTGCTTGTTATAACTGCTATGTATTTAATATGCATAGAAAAAATCCAAACCTGTGACAAATATCTGCAAATAGTGCAAACATTAGTGGCCTTACTTATGAACATCTTTCAAAAGATAAACGATACTTAGGCTATTACGATCTCTTACTGTTGTATAATGTTAATGACAAACAGTGTCGGGGCTAACTTTGAGCATTGGTTAACTTTGAGTAGTGTTCATAAGTAAGAGGGTTAATGATTTGATTTTGGGTGGGTAGATGCTTCTTCGTCTGAAGACCAGTTGAGAGATGGCGTGACGGCGCGGCATAGTATGCGTTGCCATTCGTTCGTGGATGTGACTAGCACAAGAGAGAAGTGGATGACACAAACTTCGGGAGGCCTATGGTGATGTTTTGATTTGATTTAGGACTTTTCCAAATGTCAGATAATCCAGTGATTAACGAATTAATTTGCAAAAATAATGAAACTACGCCTTCTTTTTCATATTATCAAGATGTAGTAAATAACAAAAATCGGTAAAAAATGAAAAGAAAGCATAGATTCGAAATAACGCTTTGTCATTGGTCAAGTTTTTCGTAATCGTTATCGATATCATGATATGTCAGACTGAATTATTCGTGATCACACCCTACCAACCCTACAGTTTAATTATTTGTACAAAAATAGTGTGTTGGTTACAATTAATTCGTAGAAAATGCTTACCTTATTATTTTGATTGTATAAAAATTTCGCTTTACAAAAAAAATACCTTATCTTTCGATTTTCCTCTGTTGATTATTGTAAGTCACATTCTTCTTTCTCTAAATTTCATTTTCATTATTACAATCGTCACGACGGATCAATTCTAGTACAATCCGAACCCAACCAAAGAAACTAGGTAGGTATACAACCTCAGAGACAGAAATACGTTATAATTATTCATGAGTACTATATTTACCGGCCTACTTCACTTTTAATTTCACACTGATACTCTTTTTTATCGATTATGCTAAGAGATAAAAAAATCCATCAATCGCTATAACATACAACCGACCTAAACTTAGTTTTTCGTATTTTTTTAATACATTAGTAAAAGTTTTCACATAAACCTGAACTTTTAGCAGTAGCTTATGTTTTATTGCGCATCCTGCGGCCCATAACCTCCAATAATCTAAGTAAATTTGTTTTGATCCGCATCGTATATCACCATTTTATCACTAACCTACTTTTAGAAAAAAACAGCTATTTATAAAGCTGGATGTACAGCGCCATAGATCGCCCTCGGTACAGATAACATGAATTGTTCCCGGCAAGCAGCGTTCAGATGCAAAATTACGCTACATAACTGAAAAACTGTCAATTGTTTGATTTTTTTTAAGAAACAACGAAACGTCTTTGTCGGTTACAAACAGTAAAAGAATGCATCAATAAGTATTTTCTTGTACCGGTCTTCGACGTGAGAAGCTCTAAGCTGCTGAAAATTTGTCTCGTATTTCATTGCTCATTATCTTTGGCAGAATATAACAATAAATACATAGGTACATACGCTCGAAAAAACATTACCCTCCTTCTGGAGCAGTCGGGTAAAAACCATAACGGTTTTAGGCACCTTTGAAGGAAAAAAGTGGGCAAGGCAAAAGCTAGGTACCTTGACGAATCGGCTTATAAGCAACGACTGAGACGTAAGAGGGGCGGGCTCCATTCCTGCTGCGGGACAAAATATGGTTTCAGGTGTGGGTTTTGTGGTGTTGTACTCTTAGTTCCCGATATCCATGACATGACACAGGAAACACACAGTTCAAGTGATTGAATACGATTATATATTTTTTATTGGAAATGAAATGAACTGAACTAATCTATGCCGTCGTTCATCCTACTTTATAAATAACGGCCAAAGACAGGCCTCGAGAATATTTGAAATATTACGTGGAAGGGTAAGACTAAGAACCGGTTTCGAAGCAAATTCTTTTAGTCTTTTTAACAAAATTCAGCTTGCTACGAACCGAGGTAGGGCTCGCAGAACAAAGGAAGCCAAAGCGAAAGGAGGCCTAAGTAGGTACTTATTTTCAGACTATAAGCATCCGGGTTTCAGAAAGACAGGTAGAAAACCTAACTACTTACTTAATTTTTTTACCTTACCTTACCTGGTACCCTTTGAATTTTCTACCCATTATTCCGGGCTAGCTTCTACTCGCGTTAAAAATATTTCAGTTTGAAATACATTTAAAAAAATCTGATAACGAAGATTTCGCCAAGTAAAAAGTCTCGATTGCATCTTTCCTTACCATCAGGTGAGATGTGGTCAAACGCAAGCTTAGTAGGTAGTATACATAGTATAGAACATGTCACTTTCCGCTGTCTGTCCCATCTGCTTAGATCTTTTTTTTTTAGATTAGATCTTTAAAACTACGCAATGAATTTTGATTAGGTTTAGTTAAAAGATAGAGGGATTCAAGAGGAAGGTTTATATGTACAACTTGCACACGTGCAAAGCCGGGGCTGGTCGTTATATAATATAAAAAAGTCTTGGTACTCCAGTGCGTCGTGCGTTCACATCACACGCGAACCATTATGCGCGCATTACCAGATGCTCAATACAGCGAAGGAAACCTGCGGGGGAAAAAATATCCAGATCGGACGCAAAAGGTCTCATTTACCATCAATTACCAAGCACGAGACGAATCGGATTTCGGGCTGGTACGTTAATATTTTGATTCACCCACACTGGACATATCGTTTTCCACTTCGATTACCACCCACGTACCTTAGAGAAGTGTGGGCTGACTTTGGTTTTAGTAACCTTTAGTGTGTTCACATATACAACAAATTATCGTCTGTTACATCTACAGCGCCCGCTGTATGCGGCACAGCATCATGAAGCCCCAAACTAAACGGAAGCGCTCGTGGCGTGGCTTACTTCGGTGTTTTTAGCAGATCATCTTGGTTAAGCAACGCTCCACCAGGCCACTACTTGGATGGGTGACCGTTTTGTGACATTTAGATATGAACGCTTCCGTGCTTTGGAAAGCACGTTAAGATGTTGGTCTTCTGCTGTCTCGGGTCTGAGGAAAACACTCATACCCGAGACAAATATTTGCAGAAAATACAAACATTTGTCTCACGCAACCTTCTGCGTCTCAGACGAAACTTTGCCCACTGCACCTGGGGTAGTCAATATACCTAACCTACATTTGATTTAGGTATTTCACCCGCGAATTTAGTTTCTTTCGCGTTATAGTTTTTCTATATCTCTCAAGAACATTTTTCTGAATGAGAAGTAGTATTTTTATGTGTATGATCAGTAAAACAAACACTCACTTCCGCATTTAGATGGTGGCACACCACCAACCAACGCCACGTTCACAAACAGAGAGCGCATTTTTGATTTGCTGCCTCGTGAGCTATCGTAGTGTCGTTTATCGTCACGACTGACGACAGCTATCATCGTGCACTCATCGTCTAGTGCGTGGTCTGGCCGTCTGTCTGAGAAATAATAATTAGATTTTGATAATTATTTTGCTTTTCGACAGTTTTTGCAATACAAGAAAATAATGACCTTTGTGGCGCAGTGGGCGAAGGTCCGCCTGGGACGCAGAAGGTTGCGGGTTTGATTCCCGATACGGGACAAATGTCTGCATGTTCTGCAGATATTTGTCTCGGGTCTGGGTATTTTCTATGTATGATATGTATGTATTTACAAAAAAAATATTATAAATATGTAATATATCAATCATGTGATTCCCATAACACAAGCTCTGCTTAGTTTGGGGCTTCATGATGTTGTGTGATAGTGTCCAGCATTATTTATAAAAAAAATAGGCTTCCCTTTTAAGAACGGGGACATTTCCATAATCCCCACGCTGTGCATTTGGGCTGGGGATCACAGGGCATAGTTTCTCCACTGACACTGCTGCCCGTCGGCGGCCAGGGAATTAAGCTGTTTTATGCCGCAGTCAGCCGGCCACCAGAGCCCCGTTTATTATGCTACAAACGGGCACAGGCCAGTGAAGTTGGCTTGGATTCTAAGATGGAGTTTGAAACCCCTTACACCCTAGTATAATTCTAGATCAGGATTAACTTATAAGCTGCTTCTGAACCATGCTAGCAAAACTTCGGTCGGAAGCTAGTTGTAAATAATATGGTGTACGTGGGCAACAGATGAATACGCCAACTAATGATTATGGGGAATTATGGGTTATATTGAATCCGATAACTAATGCGCTTATCTGGACGGTCTTAATTAATATACGAGTGTTTGCTCTCTTGATGAGGATTAGTCCCTACTGTTTGAACTAGAAGAGCAAGGGATAAATATTGCTGCAAACAGTATCGAAACTGATAAAAATTATAATGTCTACAAAGAGTAAATACTTATTAAATATCTACGAACTAAGAGTTGGTAGAGTAGGAACCGATTTAAATAATGAGTCAAATATTAAATATAAATTATTTATTAGAAAAAGCAAAACTTCTATAAAAAGGATACAAAAAAGAGGCTTGAAAAGTGAACAAGACGGACTTATGCACTAAGTAGGTAGGTTCATATCCTACCTACAAATCTGCTAACAAAAGAAAAAAATATCCTCCGCACACAACCTCACAATGTTAGTCGAGTCGAGTATCTCAGCAAAAAGGCGTCAACTCAGCATAATGCTAAGCAGGCAGGTTTAGCTACCTAACTAGCCTAGCCTTGGGTTCCATCCTTCTTTCGTATGAGCGAGCGTGGTCGATGGTCGTACTCTGGTGTCGGAGTTTTTAGGCCGCCCCAAGGCCTCCCACATAGCCAATAGAAATAATTTTTAATATTAGTTACTAACCGTTTTTAATATTTTACTATAAATAATAAAAAAATAAATGCCTGAAGCACGTAAGTGCTCTGCTCAGATCATCGGTCTGCGCCGTCTACTATGTTTTACTTCTCGAACCGACACGTGTGAATAAGAGCGACGTATTCACGTCTGCGTCCGCGCTCTACGAGCATTTTAGTAAAAAGTGTATACTATTGAAGTCGGTTAATCTTTTTGAAAGTTTGTTAATTTTTCATTTTTAGTTAATTCAATATTACTGGTAAACTGGCATCATGGGCAGACCAACTAAACGTACCACCCGTATGAGGGCGGATGACTCAGGGCGAAAATTACAAGTAAGGATGAAGTTCTTTTTTAGTTTTGCGGAAAAAGTACCAATCCTCAGGAATAAAATTTGGGACCACCTATAAACCTGCTGTGTTGTTTAATACAAAAAAAAAAGAATTTAGAAACTCGGTTTATAACTGATGGAGATATCGATGAACATACATAAAAAAAAGTTGCAAAAAAGGTTCCGGCGAATTGAGAACCTCCTCCTTTTTCGATGTCGGCTAAAAATTAATGCCTGTTTACAAGATTTTTGGCAAACACCTATCTAACCAGCCTATATCATATGATATGTATGTATTTACAAAAAAAAAATGTGTAGTATATCAATCATGTGGTTCCCATAATACAAGCTCTGCTTAGTTGGGGCTACATGATGCTGTGTGATTACGTCCCGCATTATTATTATTATTATTATTATTATTATATATCAGTCCACTACTGGAAACTTCTTTTATATTATAGCGGGATAATATTATAGCGGTTTAGGATTTGAAGGGCATAGTTTTTTTCGCACCGCTGACGCTGCTGCCCAACTAGGCGGCCAGGGGATTTAGTTGTGACGGTGTTTGGTTATGCTATGCTGCATTCAGCCGGCCATCAGAGCCCCAATTGCTATAAAGCAGGATGCGCCATGGACAGCTGAGGTTGACTTGGATTCCGAAGGTGGCGGTTAGAATCCCTTACATACACCCCTGGATCACCTTACAAATTAGCACAAAATCATTTTTATTTATGTTCAAATAATTTTTGCCTATGTTAATTGTATGTGGGTATTAGGTACATATCGTGTTATTTTCAGTACCTATCACAAAAAGGTATTCCAATAGAATTTTATCTTTGATCGACAAAACGGTTTTTAACCTTTCGCTGCCCCTGGTAAATAGTGTCAAGGTGTCAGTCAAGCGTTCAGCATGAAAATCAAGACAAAGGATTTTCCAGCCTCAAAAACGATTACAGGTTTTGAAAGAAACGGAGAAAATATATCCACCTAAACGGAGGTAAAAGGTTGCGAAGCGCTTTATCCTTGAATAAGTATTTCAGTCTTTCAATATCTTGACTATTCTGTTGATAGAACAGAATAAATGAATGAATAAGTAAACAAAATAAAATATCGCAACGCACATACCTAGTCATCATCAAAATCATCTTTCATTCACGACAAGTCATTAATGAGTATCAAGAAATCACTTTTCTATACCTAGTTAGTATTAGTTCCGTGGTATTAATAAACCATTTTATATTTATTTTTCCATAAGTACTGTGATGTCATCATCATCAGCCTATAGTAGTCCACTACTGGACATAGGCCTCCCCAATGAGCGCCTGTTCTTAGCTGAACACGTCCGGTTTCTACCAGCAGCCTTTCGCCGATTGTCACTCCATCTGGCCGGAGGGCGATCTACCCTACGTTTTACGTTCAAAAACTCGTTTACCCTAACTCTATAACGTATGAAAATAATTAAACCGTCTCAACTAAATACCAAAATCATTTCGCGAAAACAACGTTACATATTCATTATTATGCAAACTACATCCAAAACTCAAAGCTGGCAGTCTGGCAGCAGTCACAACGCATTATTCACACCCTCTTTAATTATAATCGACCCTTTTAAGTCCCCGCATAATCGCTTTGTGCTGAGGTCGGCCTTTCTACTACTGGTTTAGCGATCTTATAATTTATTCGAGTTTTAATTTGAGATACGAAAGGCTTATAATATAAGTAACTGTGGAAACGCTCAAGAGAAGGACAACGGTATGATTAGGCTTCGCAAATATTAATCTCCTACACACTATGCTAGTATCTAGGTAAGTTGGTGGGTCTTAAACCAGGCGACGCCGCGACGCCGGGTGCCGGAAAAGTGCAGGGAATACCGCCACCGGTATTGTCAGTGTGAAATTAGCGGATGTGTGTATGACAATTATATCATCATCATTATCTTTAACAACCTACAGAAGTCCACTACTGAAGATAGGTCTTCCCTCAGATGTATCATATGCCATATTCATTGAAATTCTCTGGTTAAATTGTCACTGATTATGTACCTACGAATATTCTGATCGTTGCATTTCACTAACATGCACTTCTTGACATATAGGTACAATTCGTTTATATTATCATTAGCGGGATATTTACCATTATTTGTAAGTTTTACTCACTCCCGATATTTCGTTCGACATAGTTGAATGTGCCAGAGATGTGAGAAGAACAAAACAAATAGGTTCGTTTATTTCGATACCACTAAGCAGTAGATACTTATAATAAAATATAAAATTGAGTAATTCAACATAAATAACATAATTTTATAAAATAGGTATGTACATACTAACAAAGAACAGATTAAATTGCTGATAGCAATTGGAATAACTCCAATTGTATTTTTTTTTATCTTTAAAAAAACAGAGCGAGTTATTTCTGAAACGAAAGTTAAATGCTCGATGACTTACCTAATATCGTTTTGAAATAAAAAAAAATGAAATTGTTTAAAATACTTCATCTCTCGTTTGACTAGACAGCTTTTGGCAAAGTATCTCTACCACACTCGACTTAAAATTAACGTCTTCTCAAGTGCGGGTCTTAGGGTACTCTTGTGAAAGTCAGCAGTTATCAAACAGTTTGGCGACCGAAGGTAAAAAATCTTATATTTTTATACAACAGCGTCATTAAATAATAATTATTTATATTTTTATTTCGGGTGTCTTATTACATAATGATGCTAATTGATACAATTAGCCCATACTTAAACTAAAACATTTTTATTTATTGCATCATCTGTCACTTACTTACCGTTCCAAAATTTACTTCTTAATTTTCTGGACAGTACATTTTTTCGGCCAAAGTAAAGTATAAACTTCAATTCCATATTGCCGTTTCCTTAGGTATTAACCAGAATATAGGTACATCCTTTTGTTTTCGATTTAGGGGTTCTTAAATACTATTAAGAAACTAGGATACTTGATGTTATATTATGAAATGTATTTTTTTTATCATAGTAGGATGAACAGCGACCGTTTGCAGCTAAATGAGTTTGGAAATTTTGATTTTGTAAACGAGACAATAGTTTGTGTCCAATTGTTGTGACAATAGTTTGTGTTTCTAACGTTCTAGGTACAATGCAAGCGCCTTTCATAATAACATTAGCATTCTTTGAAGTTCATGGACTCGTGTTTAATCTGCATATTTTATTGGAACCGTAGCCAATTAAGAAGAACAATAATGTACATAAAGTGTAAGAACAGCCAATAGTAAATCAGGTACATTTTGGCGTGGTGGAATTTAGATACAACATTGGTTGAGCTTTTTCTATTTGACTTTGGGGTTTCCAAAAAAAAGCTACAGAAATTGTAGAGAGTCAATAGCAAACACCATTTTTATAAATCAACATTCCCTAGTGTTCATTGTTATAAAAACGGTTTATCATTATTTCTCCATAAACTCTATTGTGTCTACATACCAAGTAAACTCCTGCCGATATGGCTACACAGCGCGGCAGAAACTCGGAGATGGGCTGTGTCTGGCTGTCGGTGGTTTTAGTGTGTAGACTCCACAGGTAACAAAACATGCGGTGCACTGTAATGGCAAGTTCTTACCTCAGCCAATGAGCTCAAAGGAAAGGTAAGCAAACCTTTGGCCACTTTTTTATCTACGTGGTTTGAATGTGGTAAAAATCTTTTATCGAATTTTCTATTAGAGTTATAGTAATGAAAAGAAAACTTAAAAAGTCAACACACGTACAGATGTCTATACATATAATTGATTTACCTGCCTTTGCTCTAAAAGGTTTTGCGAGTGTTTGTTTACTTGGGAAAAGGGCACTAAATTAACATTGGAATGCACTTTACTATCCTGTTGACTAAATCTACCTTACCTTCTACCTTTTGACGAACAGCTTTGCGTACAAAAGAGTCCTTTTTTACAGAGATGTACCAACCTATGAAGGAGATATTGCTGCCGTTTTGGACAAATTCTATTGGATCAGCTGTGATTACTGTACAGTGTAGGCACAGCTACACCCCCTGGCAGCAAACGGGCAGTAGCGTCGGGGCGTAGGCGTAGTGCAACAAGCTGTACCCTTGCGATCCCCAACCCGCAAGCCTAACGTGGGGATTATGGTCATATCCTCATTTTTATTAGGGAATGTCTATTTCCAATAGTTTATTGCTAGAGGCTGCTGTTGTTGATAATGAACCGTAGAGCATGAGCTGCGAGCAATGTATACTGAATAGTTATATTATAATAAGTTGCTCAGTTCTATCTTAGATTTTTCAACCTAAGCAGTCTAACAATTAAATATTTGCACGTTTTAAAAAGAGGGTTGCCAATATAAGCGTCTTATAATTTTGGTACTCATTTTGGACACTTAGTCCCGTAGAATGAACCAACCAGGGTCTAATCTATCTCTGAGTGGTAAATATTAGAGCTGACTTTTGTACTGGTTATGAATGATGATCTTTGGATTCAGGTCTATTAGTTACACCATACGCTATAGTAAACCAATCTACGTAATCTTGGCAAAGGAAACTCACTTTTTAAAGTCAATTGATGAAAATCAAATGTTCCAAAGAAAACCTACAACTGTACATGCTTTTCGAAAGCTTTGTATACTCCCCAGCCTCACGTTTCCCAGTTCATTTGTTCTTAACCCATTAATCAACATAGGGTCTCGCTCTATAATTTTCTGTTCGTTGTATCGAATGGCTTGGCACCGTCCCTGTATTTTCGTTTAAAATTCACATTGAAAATCGCTTTACCATGCTTCTGTAGGTCCTTGATCCTCGAACTCAAATCAAATTTATTTAGGTCCGCTTTAGTAGAAGCAAACTACTCACCACTCTAAAAGTTTACTAGATCTGTTTAGTTCGACAATTTGGTGTGGATTAGATACTTTCTTCGTGTTAATGGGGTAAATAGTTAGTTGTAAAAGAATTTGTTTACACAGCCTTTTCGAGGAGAAGAAAGTTGTTCTTTGATTGTTAGAGGAATTGGGGCTGTTTGAGTAACGACTCTTTGGATTAGGTTTGTAAATAGGAATAATTGATATCTGAACGTGTACGTACCGGTATACGGTACCTGAAGATATAAAAAACACATGACCCACCTTATGTTAAGGCGTAACCTTAATAATAACAATATTAACAAAGTATTGCATCGTAGGTGGCATGGTGCATATTTGAAACGTACCCCACGATGCAACGCCTTGCGTCCATCAACTTGAGGTCTCATGTGCCGGAAATTTCAGCACACACAATGCACACAGCAATGCTGCTTTACTGCAGAACTAGGAATTGTGGTCGTATTTTCCCAAACGAGCCCTTTAGAAAGCCCCTTTCGACTACTTTAGGTGATTATATCAGAAAAAAAACACTTGAATCATGAGTCATTCAAAATTTATTCATAAATTTTCTATCATATTCAAATTCTTAGAAATATACAAGACACTTTTATCGCCTGCACGTAGATACTGCAAAACCTGTTACAATGCCAAGCCCTGTTATCAAAATAGCTAACCAACCTCATTTGCAAGTGGAAACCCCATTCCAAGCTTGGTATTTCCACCATTAAAAATAAAACTACCTGTAATCAGAACTTCGTGACAACCTGTTGTGTAATAAGTTCCATCGCTTCAGATCGTTGTCAAAGCCAGCCAGCTTAAGACGGCCTGTCTCTCCATTAACCAAACACTTCAGGTAGATGTCTGATGAAATTGGCTGTATCATTATCAGCACCCATTTCAATAAGCTCTGTGTTTTCTTAAAGATTACTAAATAGACAGGGGTCTGAAGATTCTGGGCAAATTACTTTAAGCTATAAAGTTAACAACGCACCGTTAAGGCGTAAAACATTGAATAGATAACAAGCTAAAGGATGGGAAATCCTGCCATTTTTACTTTATATGCTTTTAGACGCTAGATAAGTATGGATTTTCACAAAAACTTTTATATTACCTAGCTTTTTGCCTACCATTCCCTCATCACTCGTAGTCATCCAGACAGTTTGGTTAGATCTTGCACTCTATAACATTATGATTACGGTCGCACACATTTAGGGGAAGACCCCGCTGAAGACGGTATTACTTCAGAACTTCTGAAGGCTGGAGGAGCTCCTGTTGTGCAGGAGCTGCGGAACCTCTTAAGTCAGGTAAGACACCTGAGAACATGCGTGACTTAACACTTAACGGTGCCAACATCAAACGAGATTACTCACTCAATTTAAATATAATGTAGACATCGAAAGGGAACGTAGGGCTTTAGCGGTTGGAGGTAACCCGTAGATTTGTCCGTTGCTCTGACGAAGTGAAAGTAACACTATAGCTAAGCTTACTGTCAGAGCCTCTACACGGGTAATCTATGAGTTAACTAAACCAAAAAATCGTTGGAGGCCCTACGTGTTCAGTATAATAATACTTTTAGGATGCTGCTAAGACTCCCCCGTTTTTGTAGCGCCTCAGAGATGTTTGCTCAATATCGAACTGATGTTTTCCGTGCCATTATTCGGAAGAAAACAGCATTTCTGATGAGCTCACTGAGGCCACTCACTTCAGCATCCTAAAAACCGTGGCGGAGCATTATCTGTCTCCCATGTGGACACATTTTGCTAAATGTGTTGCACCAGTCTGTGACTATGACCTCATGATGATGGTCATATTTAGATTTTATATAATTTTATGTGATTTGGTGTAATGTAATTTTAATGTAATGTGATATGAATTTGTAACCTAATTAACCTATCTAATTTATAATTATTTTAATGGAATTTAATTTAATTGTGTTTACCTACATATGTGTGATATGGATATTATTATCTGAAATAAATAAATACAATACAATACAATAAACATAAACGGCGAGCACATCTCACACTTGCGATTCGCTGATGACATAGTCCTAATGGCGGAGTCGCTGGAAGAGCTACAACAGATGCTGGACGGCCTAGCATCAGCCTCGAGAAATGTATTGGCATGAATTTGGATAAAACCAAAGTCATGGTCAATGACCAAATTGATACGAGACCTGTCGTCGTTAATGGACACCTTCGAGGAAATTGTTTCGGAGTACCTCGGGCAGATATTGCAGTTGGGTAAAAACAACTTCGAGAAGGAGGCCAAGAGGAGGATTCAGCTGGGTTGGGCAGCATCTGGAAAACTACGACGAGTTTTCTCATCACCCATATCGCAATATCATTGCGATATGGGTGACGACATACGGCATGACATACGGAACCGAAACGTGGACACTCACAGTACGGCTAGTCCACCAGTTTAAAGTCGCTCAGCGAGCTATGGAACGACCCATGCTTGGAGTTTCGCTGAAGGATAGATTCCGCAACGAGACTATCCGACATAGAACTAATGTTGTTGACATAGCTCAGAGAATTAGCAAGCTGAAGTGGCAGTGGGCTGGCCATATCTGCCGAAGAACCGACAACCGTTGGGGTAAACGAGTTCTTGATTGGAGACCACGGCTCGGCAAACGTAGTGTAGGACGCCCTCATGCCAGGTGGAGTGACGATTTGCGAAAGGCTGCTGGTAGAAGCTGGATGCGTCGAACTCAGAACAGGGCGCAAAGGCGCTCATTAGGGGAGGCCTATGTCCAGCAGTGGACTGCTACAGGCTGATGATGATGATGATGATGATGATGGCATTTAGGTACATTTTATGCTATCTGTTCAAAAGTTTACTTCACAAGCCTTTTGTTAGTTTTTCTTCAATTAATAACTACTAAATTCGAAAAGTCTTTCAATGATTTGGAGAAGATTTACGCTTTTCGGAATAATATACGAATTAAAGTCTCCGTGTATAAACCACGGATACTGTGTAGTAACTCACTTTTGACATAATTATGAATGTATAGGTAGGTATTATGATAATACTAATCAAATAATGTAGATAATAGGCTAGATGCCTAAAAAATATCAGTCCGTCATTTACATTATAAAAAAAATATTGGACACGTATTTTTTATTTTGTCAATTAAATTAAAAATAATAAAGATATGGTTGTGTTGAAGTTCCGCGTGACGTCACTTTTTACATACAAGTGACGTCACGAGCCCCCACTCCCGAACTTTGACGTTCTTTATCTCTGTCAATTTCTATTGATTTGATAAATAAAAAATATTTTTTGTTTATCTAACTGACGGACTAATTAGAATTATCATTTTTTTACCCAGGCATCACCCCTATTAGGACCTGCTTTTAACCCATTTAATTTTATTTACTTTTACACCAAGGCGCGTATCATTAACCAAAGCAAATTACCTACAGCCTAGTGCTATATATCGGTTAATTTGGACCTTACTCGATTCCGCAATTACATTAGCCTATTAGACCCTCATGACCCTTGAATTAGGAAGATTGTAAATCAATTAAATTAATTTAATAAATTATTATATTATTGAATTATTATATTAATTTAATAAATTATTGCTTTTCTAAACGACTTCATAAAAGGAGTAGAATATTTTAAATTTTTAGGCTGTTTAGTGCAGTTTTTGTTTTACAAGAAAACATTTTATTTTCAACAAATACCTTTACCTAGATTTCTAATAAAGACTTCAAGGATTTATCTGAATATATTTTAAAAGAATTTGACTACCTCTGGCGTCTGAGACGCAGAAGATTGTGGAATCGATTTACGCCGCAAATGTTTTCATAATCTGTAAATATTATTATATTAGATATTATGTAAATATTATTATGCAGTTTCTATTTTTATTCTGTATTTATTTACAAAAAATATGTAGATAAGTAGCATAACAGTCATGCAAATTTTGAAAAAGAGAAGAATTTCTCACCATATTTAGTCTAGGATAAAAAAACAAGTTATCATTATTACGTGTACGCTCCAGGTATTTTAAACTCTAGTTTTCCTATAAGATAATTATGGCAACTGCGTTAACAGTCGAAAACAGCGGACAATAGAGAACATTTCATTGCGAGATTTGATAACCAACTAACAAAGCTATTCAAGCAGAATAACTTAACTTAATAACTCACACTCCAAACTTTCTTCGAACTTACAGTCGCAAAATACATTGTAATTAAAGTTTATAAGATTAAATAGTTTCCTAGTTGCATTAAACTTTGAAGACAAATCTGGAAAAAAATTGTTTGTTCACTTAAAACTAGGTCATGAATACGGATTGGCTTTTAGTTAGGATGTTTTTTCGAGTTCTTGTTAATTTAACTTACAATCCACACGTTGAAGAAAGACACTGGGTTTGTTAGATATTCTAAAACGCAAAATATTTAGTACAAATTCCGCTAACTTCTCTGACGAGTTCCAAAATGTATAAGCGTGCACCGCCCTCCGAGCCCGCAGATTCACATGCAAATCAGAGAAAGAACAAGCAAACAAGCAATTATTAAAAAATGCAACCATCTACTTACTATTCCACCAAATAAAAACAAACACGTTAACCTGTAATTAGCTTGGAGAAACAGCACACATACTAATACACAAGAAAAAACCCAACAGAAATCGACAATGTTTCGCCTTCCCCATAAGGCATCCTCAGGACATTATCGACTCGCTGTCCACCGACGTCGACGTCGCTAAAAAACAACAACGACGCAGAACTCCGCAGACGTGTTGCTCCGCCGAGCGCCAAACAGAAAAAATCAGATATATTTCGTCAGAGAAAGCTAGCAGAATTTGTACTAAATAATTTACCTTCTATAATATCTTGTTATGGATTTCCGCAAAGTCACGCCTGTCAATTAACTGGGTGTATTTATAGTAAGTGTTAAGATGATTGCAAGCAAAGCGAATAAAAGTCTCTTCCGTTTGAAGCTATAAGTACTTGGAAATTACCGCATGAATATTATAACAAACTACTATCGGAAATTTCCAAGAATTGGTAACAATTCCCGCACCGCAGGCCGCAGTCCTACCTATAATAGGTATTCATAACAGTTAGAAATAATAAAAGGTCATTTATAATAAATATAAATGTCAGAAATCTTATCCACACTAACCTCTCTCCCAATAAGCCAAAGCGCATTTGTAAGGAGCTGTTCCACTGATTTTTGTGTCATTACTATACCCAGTACTGTACGCAGTGCGACTACCATATTCAGTCATGGCGTTGTTATTCAACTTTTTATTTGGTTCAGTTCTGCTTTATTCAGCTTCGCTTTGTTTACCCATTCAACCCGTTCAAGGTTTGTATTTTACGTTACCAATGGTACAGTTGCTTGCACTAATATTTACACATTTCATATTTTCAAAATGGTGCTAGGGTGTTTCGTTTGATGGAACTACTATTTCCTTTAAAGTACCAATAAATAATTTTTGGGTACATATCAGAGTCAAAGTCAAATTCAAAATCTCTTTAATAAATAAGACCTAGGTCTACCTACTTTGAATCATTGGTAAAGCAAGTAAGCTTGCTGATGGTAAGTGATACTTTTTTTTAAATTATTATTATTTTCTAGTTTAATTATATTTATAGCTGGTATTTAAGGTAATTATGAATTTGATTAAAAAAAATATCCCATAGCCTATACTACAGAAATCGCTTACCATCCTGAGGACCGTATGCCTTTTAGCTAACTTAGTAGTATAAAAAAGGTGTTTATATTTTGGCTACTGAATTTACACCATTTATAACGCAACCAAGCTCGAGAAAAAACATGATAAATAAGTATGTATTAAATAACTTCTCCCCCTAAGGAGTTCTTGAGTGGAGACCGTGGCTCAGCAACGGTGGTGTAGGACGCGTTCCAGCCAGGTGGAATGACGATCTGCGTAAGACTGGTAGAAGCTGAATGCGTCGAGCCGAGGACTGGGCGCAATGGCGCTCATTAGGGGCGGCCTATGTCCAGTAGTGGAATTCTTTAAGGTGATTTTTTTAGCAGATAGTTGGCCTTGTCATATTTTAAGGTATGTCTCGTATATTACTAATGGCTATCATATTGCGAACACTAATATCATTAATATCATATTGTAACAGTGTTTAAAAGTTATTGAATATAACTGTGCTGTAGATGTTTGTTGCTCTTTTACGCATACATCGTTTGTGATTTGGATACCTATAAATAGGCTATTTTTTATCCGGGTGCCTCGCGAGCGATTCCGTGGGCGGAAACTACTAATAAAATTAAACTTATAATTAAAAGTGATCAGTAATTAATAATAATTATATTATGTCTGTTTTTTATTGTTGAATGTACCTACATAAGTTTGTTCTTCTTTTGTCATTCACTTGATTGTTCGTTTTTTTAGGATTGTTTTGTAGCAAAATAAAGCTGATGTTGTTTTGCGAGTACGAGACAATAAAGATATTATTTTAGCTGTGAAATTATTGTTCTTTTAACTCGATTCTTTATTTCAGTATTTCAGCTCAATGTTTTTGATATTTTTCAAAATTAAATGACTTGTTTATTATTTATTTAAGAAACAGCTGTAATGCAGCTGCCTGACTAACAATCAACGCATAGCCAAACCGATAAACCTAAATTAGTATTTAGAGAGTTGAAATTTAAAAGATATTATGTTCCTTACATAGTCTTGGGGTGCATTATGAAAAGATTTTCCGAAATTAAGCCCTTAAACTTTAGATCAGTGCAAAGATGTTTGGAAGTCTAAGGGGGAGACCTTTGCCCAGCAGTGGGACGAGAAGGGTTAAAAAAGCCCCAAAATAGATGCAGTAGCGAAAAACAAATCACGAACTTACATACTAAGCCATTTTTATTACGTATACCTTATTTGGACTTCTTATAATCCTGTTTTTGCAACCAGTCCTAAACATGTAAGAATTCTTTTAACAACACTATTAACTACCCAAAATTATTCTTTGGTATTTTATTTACTTTTATTTTATAGGTGAATGTTTGTGAAATGTATATGAAATGTTCGTCCTTCCTTCACGCCAAAACGACTAAACGCATAATGATGAAATTTTGCACAGTTTTAGCATAACCAAGTTTTAGATAAGATAAGTTTAAGATAAGTTTATTTATTTTAAATAGGTGTAGCGGTACAAACATTACTTAATGTATAGGCGTATGACTTGAACAATTTAGAGATATGTACCTAGGTTAACCTCTGTTCCCCACACTAGGACTTAGTAGCCTGTATAGCAGGGTCACAGCGATTTGCCGTGTACTCTCTTCAAATAATTTTAGTCTCGGTACCTATGTTTGTAGCTTTGTAAAAATATAAGTTTGAAATAAAGTACAATAAAGAAACCTTAAGAAAAAAATTAAAAATTATAAAGTTGTTAAGACTGTTGTTATAGAAGGTATAACTTATTTAATTTATTTAGAACTATTTATAAAACCATAAAATAAAAACGTGCATGTGTGTATTAAGTGGTGTGTGTTTTGTGTAACTGTTTTGTGAGGCAGGAGTGTGTCTTTATTGTGCGTTTGCGGATAGGTGATGTGTTAATATATATGGTGTACAAAGGTATAGTAGTGTAGTATGTAGTGTTTAATATGTATATGTATATGTATATTTTTATCATTCGATAGTGCTTAAAAGATTATCCGTATCCGTATAGTTAAGATTATGTAGGTAAGACGATAGAAAAATTTTAAGATTGTTGTTGTTTGCTGAGGCAAGTGATATTTTTTTACTAAATCTATTGTATTTTTTTATGTTACTTGAAGATGGAACAAGCACATGGTCCACCTGATGTTGAGTGGTAACCATTACCTATCACAAAGCATTGCATCGTAGATCACGAATTTTGAAACGTGCTCTACGGTGCAACGCCCTGCGTCCATCAACTTGAGGCATGATGATGATAAGCCTCTTGTGCCTGTAATAACACCCTTTAAACCGAAACACAGCACAGCTCCTTCACGGCAGAAATAGACATGGTGGCAGTTCTTCCCCGGACAAGCCCCCCACAAAGAACTCTACTACTACTAAAAGCGAGGACCTATAATTGTAAATGATTTAGATGAAATTTTTGTACGTGAGTTAGGTACTTGAAATATTTTGTCTTGTCTCTTTCTAAAATATCTGGGCTTATAAGACAATGTTGTTTAGTAACAGCTGCCTTTATAAAAAGCTGTCGCACATTTAAAACCTTGCATTCTTTGTAAAGTGCTTCGGTCGGGTGACGTCTGGGTTTGAAAGTGAGTACTTTTAAAAGAGCTCTTTCTATAGCAATAAAGTGACTTTTGGAAGCCGATCCCCAAGCAATGTTACAATATGTAAGTAAAGATTGGGCAAGGCAACAATATACTCTTATAGCTGATTTGAATTTGAGGACGTATCGAAGTTGTTTAAATATAAATATTAATTTTCTAATGCGGGCTGACAGTTGTTTTAATTGGTTTGTCCATGCCAAATTCTGGTCAATAATCACACCTAGATATTTGATACTGTTAGTATTTACAAGGCTAGGACAGAGACAAGAGTCAGTTCTGTCACACGCTAAGTCATGGATTTTTATTTGCAGTGGTGAAGTTGGTTGTGTTTTATTGTTTATACTAAAATTTATAAATTTAGTTTTCGTAACATTAAGCGTAAGAAGGTTGTTGGCTAACCACGAAGAGACGGTGTTGAGTTCTTTATTAGCTGTACATTCTACTTCGTGCCAGGATTTCCCGTGAAATAAGATTACAGTATCATCGGCGTACGTGATGACTTCAGCATTTTTAAGCGAGATATCGCAAAGGTCGTTAATATATATCAGAAACAGAGTTGGGTCAAGTATACTGCCTTGTGGCACGCCATAATTTACATGTGCTTCGTCACTCAGGTGGAATCCGATCTTTGTTTTCTGTTTTCGATTATATAAATAGCTTTCAAACCACTGTAATGAAGTGCCTCTAATGCCAATAGAGCTTAATTTAGACAGTAAAATAGGGATGGAAACAGTGTCGAACACTTTCGATAAGTCCAGGAAAACTCCAAGTGATTTATGACCAGTGTCAAGCTTATTGATAATGTGTTCAGTTACCTCTAGCACCGCATCTTCAGTGGATCGGCCTGCTCTAAAGACATATTGATTGCTAGATAGCAGCCCTTTTACCTCAAGGTATTCCTTTAGCCGTTTATTCATAAGTTTTTCAAGGATTTTGGAAATAGACGTTAAAATTGAAATAGGTCAAAGTTTGAGATATTATCCTGAGCATCACTTTTATATATTGGGGAGATAATCGATTTTTTAAAGGCACTAGGAAAAGTTCCTGTATCAAAACTAGCTTGACAAATTTTTGTGAGTGGATCCAACAGATGCGGGAGTGCGAGTTTTAGAAGTTTCGTTGTTATTTGATCATAACCTGGAGCACTACCAGTTTTCAATGAATACACTTTACTGTACTTTATGTTCCTATGGTGAAATAAATGAGTATGAGTAATAAATAAATAGCCCGTTAATAATTGTAGGCTTTATTTAGTAGATCTTATACATTATTATTTTGTTGTATGAATGCGAATTTGATAGAACCCCCAGAATACTATTTTCATTTTGTGTCATAAAAAACTGCAGCAATAAAAGAACTTGCTCTTTATTTTCAGATGATGTCTACTCAATCATCAAGACTCCAGCTTGGCTCTGTCCAATAGCCTACAACGAAGTGTTTGGTAGAAAGGTACAAAAATATCAAATCACATAATTTTATAGGGCTATAAGGGGTTCGAACCTCCGTCTTCGGAATCCAAGCCCAGCTCGAGGCAAACCACAAACGTGACTCTAGCAGCCGGCTGATTGCATAATCGTGGAGCTGTGTCGGTGACAGCTAAACCCCCTGGCCGCGCCGACAGGCCGACAGGCGTTGGTCGGAGCCCATTTATCGGTCAACTGCTGGATGGCTAGTCACCAGCCATAGCTGGTGTTGTGGTGTGATCATATCATCAGCCATCAGAATGGGGATACGCTCATACACGGTCATCTACTTGGCATGCAGATCGCAGGGCATAGCTTCTCATACCGTCGAGGATGCTGCCAGTTGGCGGTGCGTAACAGATATCGGCGGATATACACATATTTATCCCGCAGTGGGAATCGAACCCGATTTAAAACGAAACGATTCGAAACGAGTTTAAAAAAAAAATTGTCATTCTCATAAATTATATAACAAGATCTTATAAAATTGTTGTCTTCTTAAAAGTGTACTTAACTTAAATGAAATCCCTGCCAGCGACAGAGATTAAGAACATGGTACTTATCATAATGTGCTAGATCTGGCGCGATACCAACTCCCTTTTGTAAGATTGCTGAAAGTAAACTTCTTGCTAAATCCGTCCTGTGAATTGTAAATAGCTTAAATTTTCAGTATATCTGTTAGAATAGTTTATGTTGCTGCCACACTGCAGTTATGTTTATACCATAGAAAAAAAAATCCAACCTCTTTGGTTTATACCTAAACGTTAATGAATATTGTCTAAAGGCCGTTTTACGCCGGGGCAACGCTGTGCGGCATTGTGGCATGCCACAAGGCCGCATACTTCAATAATTAAAAATGTCACACATTGTGGCAAGAATCATGCGGCATGACAGCACCTTGCGTCATGTGGCAGACTATCACAGCTTGTTTCCGAACACGATGGATTCCATGCGACATTTTTGTTGCGTCAAAACAGTTTCTAGATTGTGTTTTGTTTGTAGGATTTTAATTTGGAAAGTAAGGATTTTGGCGAAATCACACCAATTGGATTGAAGTAAAGATCACGGAGGTCACGGAGTGAAGTAATGAAAAATATTTAGACTTCATTGAAGATTATGACGTTTCTTCTTCCGTTGTGTAGCTGCATGGCTTAGTACTAAATAAACTGCTACTAATGTTGCTATAATGTTGCATATTCTATGGTATCTATCCCTAAAAAAACATTAAAACTAGCACGATGCTTTGAAAATTATCTAGGTACGATGTTGCCTCGGCATAGACTGCCGCATACAACATCGGCCGCATGATGTTGGCGATTGTAGCATGCAATAAGGTGCCGTATATCACAATTTGTAGCATGCCGCACTACAGCACGATGTTGCTCTGGCGTAACAGAGCCTTTACAACATTGATTATGATGTTAGATTTTGCTTCGATTCGTAACATGTTTTCAACGCTCCCACACTAATGAAACCCTTGTTACATTTTTGTATGACACTAGCGAGGAGCTTTGTTGCAATTTATTTGACAACATTATTGATAAATTGGTAATGTTACTTACATAACATGAAAGCATTTTGGTAACGTTTGCTACAATTTTTGTCAAAATTCAAACTAGAAACATTCAATTAATAGATGTTTGAAGTCCGAATCAATTTATGTTTTTAACAGGTCACGTCATTATGTAGCTAAATCTGACAAAATGTGACCTGGAAATCTGGCTCTACTTTAGCAAAAATTTCAAAAACGTTTGCTGAAGGTACCCATAAATAATGCACGACACCACCACACAGCATCATCTAGCCCCAAACTAAGCAGAGCCTGTATTATGGGAACCACATGACTGATATACCTACTAAAATACCTTTTTTTGTAAATACTCACATATAATACATAGAAAACACCCAGACCCGAGACAAATATTTGCAGATTATACAAAAAATTGTCTCGCGGCGAGCTTCGAACCCGTGGCCTTCTGCGTGTTAGGCTCAGGGACTTCACCCACTGCACCACAGAGGTGGTCAAATGTTCAAACATTTTATAACTGCAGTGTGGCAGTACTTTATCATTTAATTTCCAAACAGACACATATAGAAAACTTTAGAATTTCATCGCTAATCAGCGCACAATTTTCATGCGAGAATTTCAGTCCAATTCACTTTTAATTTTCATTTCACTACATGTGTGTGTTGCATGTACGGTATTGAACGTAGATTGGTTACAACGCCAAAAATTTAGGCAACATAAATCAGAAAAACACTAGAAAATAATTTACTTGTATTAAGCCAATGAGAAAATAAAATAAAACAAAACAAAAATGACACAACCGTCGTTAAAGATGAAAAAATACCCCCCTTTCGATTTTCAAACGCTGAATCATTGGTGAATTTGTCAAACTAATAATTATGCACTGACGAATTCAAGGATTTTAGAAATAACTTACTCTAAATAGTTACATACATACATGCGTTATAACATATTGTGGTTGTAAATTATACAGTCTACGTCTACAGTTAGAGTTTTCGATAAACTTTTCATAGTATTTGTGTATTTTTCACAACACTTACAATTCGTAATTTTTCAGATAATATTTTGCTTAATATGCAAAGGCTTCGATCCATCGTGTTTCCACACCACCACGACGTCCACAACGACAACGACGACGTCTACGACATCGTCGACGTCGTCCGAGAAGCCAACAACCACAACTACCACTGAAGCGCAAGAATAATCCGTAGCTATTTTTATCAGATATTATTCATCCTTATATTTACTAAATGAAAAAAAAAGTTGCTGGTGCATATTGCAACTGATTAGTATAACAAGACGCCCTGTTACGTATTTGCCTATTAAATTGGTACCGTCACAAGCTCCCTGTTTCAATAAAGATAGTTTGCCCTTTTGGTTACTAATAACTATACTATGCGTCTATTGCAGGCGATCTATGTAGTGTCCGTGGTTAAGGAAAAGCATTTTATAGCTAAATAACCCTATAAGAAAGCGCACTGGACGAACGCATTCAGTGCAGATATATTCTGTGACGGTCGGCGGGCGGTCCGTTTTTCTGGCATGTCGTCTCGTTCTTTTGTCCGCTAACGAGGCAAACCAGGGTCTGGTCGTGAAGTTTTGATCGTCATAAGTCTATACCAGCGCAACTTCGTTTGTGTATCATCATGATCATCCACACCCTGATTTCACCCACTGCTAGGTACAGGCCTCTGTGCCCTCCACCACGATCCTGCGCTAGTCTAACCCACGTACGGCCGCGACTTTGACAATATATCTTGCAGCCGTTTGTATATACTCTTGTACAATATAATCGATTTTGGGAACGTATAGAGGACAAACATACAAACATTGATTTTTATTTATATAGATTATAAATGTAAAAGTGATTTATTTCTGTAATAACTTTTGTTATTATTATTGTAATTTAAGAGCTTAGCTCTTGTCGATGTAGTGATGCAATCTCTCCACTTAGCTCTTTCCATTGCTGTCTTTTTCACGTCATCTTTAAATATATCTTAATAACTTTTAACGTGAGCAAAACCTCGAGTAAAAGCTAGAAATCTTTAACAAAAAACTGTGCTGTATACAAAATAGACAAAATAGTTTTTGCAAAGCAAAGCCGCGAGCAAATGTACCTACCGTACAAACAAGCCCTCTAATCAAGGCTGCAGGCACTTTATATCAATCGAATCAAGAAATGAATTTGCATAGTTCAGACGTGTCGGACGAATAACAAGAAATCTATCTTTCAATGGGTTCTTTTTGAAATCTGATCCCGGCTTTTTCAGTCGACCCTTTTCGGGTGGTCTGACTATTATAACATCAGTTGGCCAGTTACTACAACAACAACAATATCATTACATCATCGTCAGTCTATAGCAATCCACTGTTGGACTTATGCCATATGACATAAGCCTATTGAACGCCATTGCACCCTGTCTTCAGCTCGATGCATCCAGCTTCTACCAGAAGCCTTTCGCAGATCGTCACTCTACCTAGCCGGAGGGCGTATGGGGGGGTATCCATATATATTTAGTTACCGAACAATCATTTGATGGCCTCTGTGGCGCAGTGGGCTAAAGTCCGCCTGAGACGCAGAAGGTTGCTGGTTCGAATCCCGCCGCGGGATAAATGTTTGCATTATCTGCAGATATTTTTCTTGGGTCTGGGTGTTTTCTATGTTTAATATGTATGTATTTACAAAAAAAAAATATAAATCAGCATGTAGTTCCCATAATACAAGTTCTGCTCCGTTTGGGGTTATATATCCTGTGTGGTATTGTCCAGCATTATTTATTTATTTATTTATGTGGATCTGTTCGTTTATAAGTTATTCCAAAAACTCAAGCCAAAGCAGTCCTGACGCAAGGTAAGGTTAATCAATTAATAATCAATCTGCATTTTAGATCCAGCCGTTATAAGTATTACGTAAAGAAGTTTCGTATGGCTTCTAACCGAAACCTACCAAGTCATGGCAATTATTTTTTGTGAATTGCAAATAAAAATATGAACCTTTAGAAGAGATTACTTACACAATATTTTTTACCAAGAAAATAAATGTGGATTTTTCTGCCTGATTCTCATTTTAACTCACTTGTTATTTTAACAAACCTAAATTCTTCCAGTCTTATCTGATATTTATTTTTACCCTTTTACCTAGCCGAGTGATATAGGGTAAAATATAAGACTGATGAGAGTAGAAGAAAAGATAAAGTACCTACTTCTAAGTATATCTTCGAAAAGTTCGTCTTAATTATTTTCATAATTTCACTTGTCTATGATAAAGACTGGATGCACGAGAGGGAGACCGAAGAAGACATGGATGGATTAAATGAAAATTATATGAGTGAAACTGGGCACAGATTTGGAGTGACGGTTTGAAGAAGTAAGTACGACGAAGAAAACATGTGCCGAGCGCGACTCTAGATACGTTGTGTCAAGGGCAGGTGATAAAAAAGACGTCATCTGAACATGTTCGACAATCGTACGCATCATCAATATTATCAAGAAAGACAATTTTGTTTATCTTGACTCGAATAAGGCTGACTAAACCGACCTAATTGCACGCGCAATGCGTGTTTTTGACGACCGACGTTGTTTTGATACAACGTTCGTGAGCACATGTACTTGTGTGCATACCAATGGCACCACTACGTTTTGTTCGTGAAAAATCTAAAACTGTGGAAAATTTGTGGAATGTATGATATATAGTCACGTTGTGAGGGAGAGGAAGAAACAAACTGGTGATGGTGTTTTTGATACAAATTGTCACGCATTGCCACACGCATTCTATTATGTACTTATTAGACTTCGAGCGTTGTATTGTAGGTTTACTTTTTTCCAAGTGGAACCAAGCAGTGAGACCAACATTCCAACCTACTTACTTGTCAAGCTGAATATAATGATAAGCAATATATAGTTATAACCGTCTACAAAAAAAAACTTGTAATTCCAGTAGTTGTAAACATTATTTCGGACAATTTCTTCTAAATAAAGCAACAAAAAATAGTGATCAAAGAGTATTCAGCTTAAATAAATTGTTTGATTTTTCAAAGAACTGTTTATTTAACATCTAACAAATACAAATATTTCAGTTGCTGCGGGACTTGTGGTTTGACTTGCCATGATGCTTGCCGCTTGATGCTGTTGTGGACTGAAACAATTTTTGAATAGGTCAAGTTCAAAGTCATAGTATTTTTCTAAATAACAATTCACTTAGCATATTGGAAACAAATTAATAAACATCTCGGTATAGTATAGAGTCCTTTCACCTAGTCACGAAAAAATACCCGCAGACGCCACTTTCGTGTGAAAATTAAAATCCACACGTCTCCCACTAAAATAACTAGTGATCTGGATAACCGGTTCAGTCTAGAATTTATTGAAAAATGTTCGGTGATATTTATTTATAATCGAGATTTAGCCAAATACCGAGGGACTTCTTTCATAAAATAGGCTTTCTCACTCATATGAATATATTTTGCTCGCAGCTACGCTCGCGTTATAAGTTATTACTTATAAAAGTATTTTTTTATTCCATCGGGACAGTTAACAGTTTATTTTTTCGGAATGAAAGATACAAGTTATATTTCAAACACTAACCAGAGTTTTTTGTTGTCTTTTTTTTAAAGGTTTTAGAGGTTACAATGTTCTTTTCTGTAGGTACTAACTACGTGTTTGCGAAATTACATGATGAGTTGAGTAGTTAAGGCGTGAAAGCGTAACAATCAAACGAACTTTCTTTCGTATTTATTATATAATTAGGATGTATTCGGTGCCAGCGGTAAAAAAAAACTACCTAAGTTACATACTTATTAAATCAGCTCTCAACATAATGAACTTATGGACGAAAGGACACCTCGCACCAACTCCTTGGCAGGGTAGGTGCGCCAGACTGCTTATGTTGGGGGGATTTAACGATATCTGGATAGTCAGTCAGGCAGAATAATTGTCATCATAATTATTTCAACTAGAAATGATAGAACTAACTCCTAGAATGTTCCTGAGTTACCTCATCATAGCCGTCGATTAAAGCCGGAGTCTCTGTGAATTCTGGTGGCACTTCGAAATTGCGGATGACCTCTGGTTGCGGCCACTCTCCGTTGCTGTCAGATGCTTCGGAGTTCTTCATTGCTGATGTTTTATGCTTCTTGTGGCTGGCTGTAAATAAATCAAATTATAATGCTGAACACAATGACACAGCATATAAAAATAAAAATAAATAAATAAATAATAGTCCCAAATCAAGCAGAGCTTGTGTTCTGGGAACCACATGACTGATAACACTACTTATATGCTTTATTCATAAAAAAATGTATATAAGTAGTTTATCAGTCATGTGGTTCCCATAATACAAACTCTGCTTAGTTTGAGGCTGCATGACGATGAGTGATAGTAGATAGAAGATAGATAGAACAAAATATTTGCACAACAAACTAACATTTGTCTCGCAGTGGGAATCGCAGTGGCTATCTTCTGCATCAAGCGGGCCTTTGCTCACTGCACCACAGAGGTCGACGAGTAAAAAGTTTCATTTAATAAAACATTTTCTTTTTCGAAGTTTTGTAACTTTGAAAACGGCCTAAAGAGCAAACAACAGACATTTATCTTTATCTTATTTGTCTTAAAACATATGATCTCGCTCACACAGCTATGAATATTCAACAAGTCGCACACCTCACCTTAGAGTATGTTTTGGTGAAGGTTACATAAACCTCCCTCTAATTACATTCTTATCGCTTGACGTGTTGTTAAGGGGGTATCATTAAAATGCGTTCCAGTTTAGGCAGTTTAGCAAACCACTTTAGTAGAAGTAGGTAGTTGTTCCAGTCCAAGGCCATATATATTGGGCAATGTGCCTTTCATAGTCAATGGGAACCGCTTATCATCAAGGAGATCGTTACGGTTCACATTCGGTATGCCTATAAAAAAGTTTGAAAAAAATTCAGGTTCGAAATGATAGCACAAGTCATGCAAGACTTATTATTTATTATTATTTATTTACCACTTATTTATAGTATAGTAGTGATTTTACAAGTGGTCGGCCGAAATATGATGTGATCTTCATCATCATCATTCATTAAAAATATTATGTACACAAAGTATCCTTACCAGGGACTTTCACTGGTACCCTACCAGTGAATGTCCCTGATTCTTGCCTATTTTTTGTTCCGTACAAATTTATTTAGGGTTTCGCGTAAAATAACTGTAATCAAGTAAGCAAGCAAATGCAAACAAAATTGTGGGCGGGTCCAAAACCCAAACCAAAAAAAACATCCCGACGAATTGAGAACCTCCTCCTTTTTCGAAGTCGGTTAAAAATAGAAGATAAATAAGTTGAGTTGTGCTGTACTGCACATTTCTAAAGCCTCATTTCAAAATGCGTTACTTGCCAACATAAGTAATTATTCTAACTTAACTAGACTGTTGTTTAATGATAATAGCCATGTGAGTAGAATGAAAATACTAAAATAAATGAATTAGACAATCATTTCCGGGTAAATCTCCGATTTATTCATCCTTTCAAAAATTCTCAAGACAATTTTGTTTGACAATATGATTCAATAAAATGGAAGAAGAAACGGATTTTCAGAACTACCAGTTTTCTACAATAAAATATAGGAACCTTAAGGTACCATTTTAACTAGCAATACTTTTTTAAGCAATAAATAGGATTTTTCTTTTATTTCACAATGGATATACAAGCAGAGAACACAAACAAAATAATTATACAATTTTCTTTTAGAAAATAAGTATACCTACTACGTAATAAAAACAGAATTTGTTTTGAGATTTATTATTGTGACCTTGTATTTGTGATTCTTGATTTTCTCTAACAATATACATAATTCAGGAACATATTGGGACTGGATTACTGTTCTATTTCTTAGAACCACCCGAACCCCTCTTCATTCAAAAATAATGAAAAATAACTTCACAAAATGACAGATAGATACGATCAGCTCAACTTTCTTTAGAAATGTCAGGGTAAACCCTGACAGGTCTACCCTCGGGCATTTGGCATGCAAGTTAACTTTCTTGGAGACATTATTATATATTTAAAGATACTGAGACAAATAAAGAAGTTCAGACAGAGTAAAGGGGTCATCATTACAAGTGAAGTCTTAAAAAAACTTGCTCGTAAACTCACTCGCAGTCACAGCTCGAGGAACATCGTATCTATAAGCTATTCTGTTTATCCATGGTTTTCATCACAGAATAGTAAACCTTCAACAAAATATAAGGGAATTGAGAATTGTTGCCTGTGTGTTTCTTCCTCTCCCTCACCCGTAAGTTCCACAAATCTATGTTTGAGTTTTTTCTCGTGCAAAAAGCTGCGTTGACATTATTTTGCACACAAATGGCTTTATTTATAAAAATCTGTTAAAAGTCATAAACTATTGCTAACTATTGGATAATGGCAAACAGTGACAGGGATAACTTTAAGCAGTGGTCAATTTATAAGTAAAAGTTTAGGACTCTAAACATCGTTAAATCGCGCATTGCAAAAAATAATTGTTTAAATTGTATGAAAGTATGAGCGAACACTCATAGTTGGTGACATATCAAGTTAGTATATTACCAGTAGATGACCTTTTGAGGGACCTAAAAAATTAAACAACTTTTGGATTGACAATTTATTGTTCGTGTTTATTGTACTTCACTAGTTCATCACTTATGTGCATGTGACATAAGTGATGAACTAGTGAAGTAGATAATCAGCGGCCACAGTTAGTTTAAAGTACTTGTCAAGTATATCATAGTCTTTGTCTTTTCTACTCATGAATGATAAATGCATCCTTGCCATCTCTATACAATAAAATAAATAACCAAACGCTAAAGAAATCCATACTCTTTGGTTGGTGACGTGACGAGACTAGGGCTTGCATTCGAATATTCGAATATTCGAATAATTCGAATATTTTTTTTGTTCGAATATTCGATTTCAATTAATAACACCGAAATCGGAACTCAGATGTGCATGAAATGCCACTTAAGAGTTCGCGCGATATATCCATACAAGACTATACAAGTTTACGTCGTCGTTCGGGTAAACAACATGTCGAACGATCCGATCCAAACCCAATAACTTTTATCGGGTTTGGAACACGGTTCGGATACACTCGGAAGTTTCGCGTAGTGCATTCGCGTAGTTGACGAGACTGTTCTGTCCATTCGTCTCTGTCGTTAACGTGAATGTTTATTTTCATGATTTTGTTAAAATACCAACTAACCCACATTTATAAGACTATTTTTAGAGTGACATTACCGAGCCGGTCAAACGAATCCTTTGGTGCTGCTTTGTCCATCCGTCCGTCCTTGGCGTGGTTTAATTCGGTGTACTTAAGAGATCACCTTGGTTAAGCAACTCTCCGCGTGGTCATTACTTGGATGGATGACTGTTTAGTGACATTTAGATTTGACCACTTCCGTGCTTCGGAAGGCACGTTAAGATGTTGGTCCCGGCTTTTCAGTCGTTAAGCCATGTCTGAGGCCTTCGGGCAGCCTAAAATCTCCGACTCTAGAGTTGGCCACTAGCTCATACGAAGAAGAAAATTTTAATTTGTGGTTGATTGTGCGTTTAAATCACCAATGTCTCGTTACGGTGACATACGATTTTGTAATTTTATAAAAATTAGTTCATGGAAAAAACGCGTTTAAGAATAAAATAAGTTGATATTTTAAACTTCTTCATGAAAATAACACTCAAAATACCAAAATAAGATGTGATTTTAATAAAATCATAGTGTTTTGCTATTATTCGAATAATATTCGAATAATTCGAATAGTACCCGAAAAAAATTCGAATATTCGAATATGAATATTTTTTAATATTTGCAAGCCCTAGACGAGACGCTCTGTGACGCTGGATGGCCATTCTAGTTACGAAGAGGTTGGTTTACACTTCTGTGGTTTGTATCGTAAGCTGTGCTCTTTCTAAACTTCTTTTTTTATCTGAATGTAGGTATACATTTTTCATGCGTAATGGTTTTGTGAGGGCATTGTCGTTCTGCTCCCAAGTGCACATCAATTTTATGTGTCTGTGGGAACATGTCGTAAAAGAAGAATTTATTCATAGGATAGCATGCTATTGAAACTGAACATGAATTTAAATACATTTTTAAAACGTTATTTGTGGTTTGATGGTAATATATTTCTCATAAATTACCCTTGAAAAATTGCTTCGTAAAAATCTCTCACTGTAAGACATACGCACTGACATGGCGGCTTTCAATAGAGCCATGTTATTTACACAAGATTTACATCTGGATACTTACTACGATAAGCGGTGGCCACACTGGGAATTAGTTAACGAGTGCTACAGCATGCGGTCATTTGCTTAACCACTCGCCAAGCTCTAGGCACAAAGTTAGTCACCTTTCAGTGCGTAGATACATTTTGCATACGTAGATAAGGCGGTTTGCAGACGGAATAACTTCTATCTCCAAGTTGCGGCAACAGACAAAGTAGAATGCCGTCTGATGTATGGCGCTCGGTACCAAGACTAAAGTGAGTGCGTCAAAAAACATTCCAATAAGTTTTTAGTCGATTCTACTGTCAAAATAATCAAAAATGAGGGTTATTGTCATAGTAACACTTTACATCAAAGTTTGTTGCCATAGTAACGTATATATCATTGGTTGTTGCAGTCTAATGGTGGCGTGCGGCGGAAACCAAATCAACGACATATTTTTTTACTTGATTATTAATCCCGTCGGTGTGTAAAACTAAAGAAAATGTTAATGTCATTTATAAAATATAATCATTTTTATGGGATACGTTTGGTTTTGACGCAATTGGTACGGGTTTTCGGCATTCTCCTTTCATATATTTTTTTAAACTACGCGCTAAGCGGATTCTGATAGAAAAAATTACAGTAACGTCGACTAAATTTGTTCCTTAGCGTTAAGAGTTATTCACTGAACGGAACAGTACAGTCGTCTGAGCTATATCAAACATAAAAAGTATAAACTTCTGCCAATCCACGAAGCCTACATATGTACTAAATGTGGTCACTATTTACAACTAATGGGTGTTCTTCCATTTTGTCTGCAATTAGGGTTTATCCCCCTTCATTAAATCCATTCTAAGTTCACCTCTACAATATGTATGCAAAGAATTTTCAAGTCTCTAGGTCTTATGATTTGGGCTGTGCGTGTCAGTCAGTCAATCTTAGTTACAGTTACAACTTTATTACAGTTTTAAATATTAAGTAGAAGGTTCCATTTCGAATACCACTAAGATAAACTCAGTTAGATTTTTTTTTCTTTTATTAATGTCGGGGCATTTAAAATAGGCGGCTGATTTGCTGACGACCTTCAGCTGCCAGCCTAGCATGCCATTTTCATGTCTATTCTACAATAAAGATGACTACTTACTTTTCCTAAATACTAATAGATATCCATATTTTAAAACATTCAAAATGTTGTATCATCTAAGAAGGTAAGAAACTCTGAGCCACATAGTGCCTGCGCTATTTTTGCCTTCCTATAAATAATGTTACCGCTAGAAATAGCACATTAAGTTAGGTACTATGTAACTGTATTAAGTTTTAGTGTAAAATAAATTATCTTATCTTATCTTATCTACATCCAAATATAAGTTTTCTCTATTCGTTCTCTATTCTTCCGTCGACAAATACCTTTACTGCGGTTGTTGTGCTAAGTCAGCTGTTTATTCAAATATTTTTAAGAAGTCTTGCTTGCCTACTTTAATTATACCTATATCCTGAATCTAGCATCATCAATTCATAATAGTTATTGACTGGTACATTTTATTGTTTTCGTTACACTTAAATAATTGTATCGACTGAGTCAACAATAAATTCATGTGAGCCCCTATAGTAATTTATGGAGACATTTGAACACAGACATTATGTGGTAGGCGGCACATTAATATTAATTATCATTATTATGAAGCATGAAAGGAGTTGGTTAGCTGAATCCTTTTATGGTCACTATTATCAAGGCTTTTCATCAAAGCTGGCTCTTTCAAATATAAATAAATAAATAATGCGGGACGTAATCAATCACACAGCATCATGTAGCCCCAAACTAAGCAGAGCTTGTATTATGGGATCCACATGATTGATATACTACACATATATATATTTTTGTAAATACATACATATCATACATAGAAAACACCCAGACCCGAGACAAATATCTATAGAACGTGCAAACATTTGTCTCGCAGCGGGAATCGAACCCGCAACCTTCTGCGTCTCAGACGGACCTTCGTTCGCCCACTTCGCCACAGAGGCCGTCAAATGCGCTCTTGGCGTGTCTTATTTTAGTGTTATAAGCAGATCAGTTATGCATCACTGCGCCCGGTCACTATTATATTTAAGGATTGGTAACCGTTCATTGGCATATAGGTCTGAGCGCTTTCGTGCTGCCGAAGGTACGTTAGCACGTTGACTGCTGGCCTCGCGGACGACGTCCTATAGAAGCATATCTGTATTTTCAGCACTCAAAGTGTTAAGATGTTAGGCTTACTAAACTGATTGAGCTATAGCATTTGGTACATAATATAGTTCTAATCCAGAAATAAGAAAATAGGCTTCTGTGTATCCGGGCACCACGCCCAGTTTTTTTTAATCGTAGATTTTTCAGTACCAGTGTACTGAATTTTTAAGCTATTGCATAGCTTCTATCGAGGGCCTTGAGCGCGGGGACCGAATCCAGAAATTCCGTAACGAAAAAAAACCTCACGCTCCCCACTCCGATTTACTTAATTTTATAATCTGTTGCTTGGAAATAGAGTTCATATTCAAACTTTTGTATTCTATTAGTTCTTCGTCACAACGTCGCAGCGCTAGTGTTCAACACAGTAAAGATAGCTACACATCCATGATTGGCCTCTGACACGAACTGACGTCTGACGTTTTTCACCTGAATCTAATTTCAGTTTTGTTTTGAAATTTGTTTTCTTATCGGTCACCACGCTCAAAAAGTGTAACTTGAATTAATATCAAAGAAAAAGAAATACTGCATAAATAAAATAAATAATAATTATAATTGCATAAGTTGATACAAAATGCTATGCAATAGCTTTACCGCGGCAGTCCCCGAGTGCCACACGTCTTTTTTTTTTCTGGTGTAGGTACTTACAGTAAAGAGTTTGTATATCTGTCTATGTATATATTTATATATCTAGTATAAAATACCTACACGTTATCAAGTACGCACACTTATAGATTAACTATCACTGTATATATTATTCGGTTAAATATTGTATTGACAATATTTAATATCAAATTAGTAAATACTACGAAATAGAACGTCTGACATATTTATAAGAACTCCACTGAACCGAAAATTCGGCACTAGAAATATTTGTCTATTTAAGTGCTATCTAGGGATCATTTCCTAGAGCCATTGGGACCGATGTGTGCCAACTTAGTCCAAATTAATGATAAGATTGGATTCTTATAAGACCCTAAGGGTGTAATAAAGCGCAAATTATTGGATAGAGGCAATAAAACTTAAAGAACCTTTCTACGAGTACCTATATATCAAACGAAGATGATTAAAAGTAAGTAGATCTACCTACATACACACATGAATTGTAATTAACAACCATTCTTACCATTATAGCAGGTATTTGCTAAAATCCGCAGCCTCCGGGGAGGTAATTCGAATTTCGAATTAATAAAAATTACTTTTGCTGCTAAGGTAAAGCCACACGGTAAAACGGAAGCTGTGCACTTGCAACCTCCTATGGCTATGTTGAAATTCAAATCTGTAATTCTTTTATCGTAATTCTTTTTAGTGTGGTCTCTTTGATACTGAGGCTTGGAGGAATTTTGAGGTTCCAAATTCAAATCGCAATCGAAAACTGTGCACTTGTAACCTCCAAGAATAAGGCTAGGTTGAAATTCAAATCAGTAAATTCTTTTTGGTGTGGTCTCTATGATACCGAGGCCGATGGGACATTCTTCTTCACACAAATTTTGAGGCTCCAAATTCAAATCTCATTCATTATTTTCTTATGGAACTTGAGATATTATCTAAGGTATTCTAGAGTGGAAAACTTGGAAAAAAAGTGTCTGCACCAAAACTCCGCGCACGCTGTCAATTGCGCGGTCTCTAAATAATTTTCAAACGACATAAGGTCTAAATTAGCGCAAATTTGGCATTTTGAAGTTTATATATGTCAAATACGCTTGGACTATTTTTGTCAGTTTTCACTTAGACTGTCACTCTATAGTAGTAGAAATAATATCTCAATGTATGGAACTAATGAAATCCAGTACCTACACTTACCTACCTACTTTCCGTGAAGGTCGCATAATTATGAAATTTTGGAGCAGGTGTTGAATTTAAATAAATAACCCCCCCAAGCTTTTGCCATTATTCTAGGTGTTTTGATTAGGCACGTAAAAAAATGGACCCGGCTTTTTTAGTCACTAAGCCAAGTCGGCGGCCAAAGAACTCCTAAGAACACTAGAGATGACCACTAGCTCCTATGAAGAAGAAAAGAGACTTTAGTCCGGTCTAACTAAAGTATTCACAGAAGAAATATTATTTTCCCTTAATTTCACTTACCGGATACCACAGAGAAGGCTAACAGGACGACAATAGCAACAATGGAGGTTTTCATCGTGACTGACTGCTGCTATTTCCAGTGATTCTCCTATTTATACCTATATTTTTACTAGAGAGTGTCACGCGTCTTCGTCCGCATCTACTAGTATGGATGGACCCTATAGATAGTAGGTATATTACCAGAAAAAAGTTTCGGAGAAAAAAGTTTCTAATGCAACCTCTTTGGTACGGATACGGACACGTTTTTCCCCACCTGAATTTAGTTTTTTCATGTATTTAGAACACCATGTTTGTAGATTATTGAAAAATCAAGGCTAGTGAAAGACGGTAATGTCCAACCTCCATCTTTGAACCATTTTTTTTAACCTAGGGAATTCCTCATGGATACCACTCCATTAGGGGCAAAGAATAATTATGCCGGAATCCCACCGGCCAAAACCACCACGTTGTTCCATCTTAGCACCATTATACCAAAACCATGGGTGCTCTTGAGGACTCTTTCACAGAAATTCTTTGAACCCAAGCCAACCTCACCTGCTTGTGGTGCACCCTGATGTACCTACTTATAACATGCTTATAACAAACGGGGTATAGTGGCCGGCTGATTGCGACATAGCGCAATTTTACATCGGCACAGTTGTAAAAAAGATGTGAAATGGTTTCGCGTTCACGCCAAATTAACTAAACAGATTGAACAGAAATTTTGCACATACCTATTTAGTACCAGGGATACCATAATGGCTAATTTTTATAGTTATATAGTTTTTGTAGGTTTTTTTTCGACATCAGACAGCAGCAGCAGGCACACTAGAACCCAGCAGTGTCGCAGAGACACTTCGTCTGCTGACGCTGGCTGCAGTCGGCTACAGTTACTGACTACATACCGAAGCGTTTCAACAACTCTGAAGATTTTCTTACGAAATTAAGTTTACTCGGCTGTTGTTTTGAATATGTTTAATTTATGTTCCTAAATTGGATAGTAGGTACCTATAACGCATTGGATTATTCTGTAATTTTAGACATTGTAGGTACTTAAACGAATTTGAACTCGAATCACTAATTTGGTTACTTAAAACCTTTCATAATTAATCACAGTTAGGTCTTGATAAATATCAACAAACAAACAAACAACACAGAGCAAATTCTTTATTTATTTTTCGGGATCCTCAAACAGATAACAAAGCCTATAATTTTCTGCCAATTTTCACAATCGCTACAAAGACTAATGGTAAAGCCATTTGTAAATGACTTTTACAGATTACAAGGAAATTGTTTGGAAAAGATTTGATAAGAAGCTTAAAGGGTCGTTTCAACTTAGGTATAACAGTTGCCTACATAGACCCCACACTAGGACTTTATCTTGGTTATCAAGAACTGTCAGTACCACAACACTTACACCGGGAAGAAATGGTTACCTCTATCAACATAATATTTTCAATCTAACTTACTTTTCAGTCATATTAAATGAGTAGTCATTCGTAGTTATGTATTATGGAAAGGGTGACATCTGATTGATCATTTTGAAGACTTTTACATCGAGGAGTGAATATTTTACCTCCGAAAAACATGTACCTATGTCATTTTTCAATCTTTTCTAATTTTAAAATTAAAAATATCCACCAAAAAAGTCATTTAATTTATTTTGATCTTCAAAATGAACACGTTTTTTGAAGCAATAGTTTTAACTTGAAATTGCTTACTTGAATTGAATTTTGTGAAGCGCCATCTTCATGACGCTCTCTTTTTTCTTGTTTTGCTCGCGTATTTTACATCTCGTTCGCTCTATTCGTCGCCTGATAAACAGTTAAAGAAAAATTTCTGCAGAAACATTTTTCCAATTTTTTTCCAATAGGGATTGAACACCTCTCGTGCCTCAGCCGCTGTCAAAGTTAGTTTTATCATGGGAGTGCGCGCTTTGAACAAAAATGCATGCATTTTTCTCATCTTCCTAATATATGTTGTCTCGTTTTTCTGTCCATAACACTAAAAATGAAGCGAGACACATCACCTTTTATTATTACTATTATTATTTATACTTTCACCACATCTGCCTATATCAGTCCACTGCTGGACATAGGCCTCCCCTATTAAAGGGGGATATACCCATTATCCCCACGCTGGGCATGCGGGTTGGGGATCGCAGGGCACAGCTTCTCGCACCACCGACGCTGCTGCCCGTCGGTGGCCAGGGGATTTAGCTGTGCCGATGTAGGCTGTGCTATGCCGCAATCAGCCTTCCGAAGATAGGGGTTGGAACCCTGTACACCCATTTATACTTTATTGCACATTAAATGTAAAAAAAAAGGTGGGCTTAATGCTACGAGCATTTTAGGGATATAAATAAACACAGATTTTTGTTCAAACCACGCATTCCCTTTTATATATTACGTTATGCAGTCATTGCATCCAAAGAGGTTGGATCATAATCATCATCATCATCAGCCTATAGCAGTCCAATGCTGGACATAAGCCTCCTCCAATGAGCGCCATTGCGCCCTGTTATCAGCTCGACCCATCCAGATTCTACTAGCAGCCGACAGATCGTCAATACATCTACCCGGCGAGCGTCCTACGTCCTACCCTACGTTTGCCGATACGCGGTCTTTACTCAAGAACTCGTTTACCCCAACGCTGGTCGGTTCTTCAAGAGGTTGAATAGGAATAAAAAAGCTACTATCTGCCAGCAGCCACGCTCAGCGATCATCAAATAGTGAAAAACTTTCAGAGTCGAGTGAGTCAGTAACGATTTTCGGAATTAATAATAATTTGCACAATAGTAACAATATATATCAATGAATTGGCATCGGAATGTGTCTATGACGCGCCACCCTGTCGTAGCAATCAATTAGCGTATTTTAAAATGTACATAATATTATTCAAATTTAAAACTATTGATTGCGCGTACTGTGTAAACGCACACGGTGCATTATATGAAAAGTATTTTCTAGCTAGACAGTGAATAATTTAACTTCATGAACTGTTGCACGAAACAAAATATTTTTGGCGGCCTCTGTGGCGCAGTGGGCGAAGGTCCACCTGAGACACAGAAGGTTGCGGGTTCGATTCCCGCTGCGGGACAAATGTTTGCATGTTCTGTAGATATTTGTCTCGGGTCTGGGTATTTTCTATGTATGATATGTATGTATTTACAAAAAAATATATATGTGTAGTATATTAATCATGTGGTTCCCATAATACAAGCTCTGCTTAGTTTGGGGCTACATGATACTGTGTGATAGTCCAGCGTTATTTTTTAAACTATTGCATAGCTTCTATCGAGGGCCTTGAGCGCGGGGACCGAATCCAGAAATTCCGTAACGAAAAAAAACCTCACGCTCCCCACTCCGACGGGCACGGAGGTGTGGCTTGAAGGCCGTGCATTGTCTAACGTCGTTTCTTTTCGGCAGTCTTCGACACGGTGTTTGTGTGCGTGCAACTAGACGTATTTTTATTTAATAAAAGAAAAAAAATTGTTTTCTTATCGGTCACCACGCTCAAAAAGTGTAACTTGAATTAATATCAAAGAAAAAGAAATACTGCATAAATAAAATAAATAAATAATTATAATTGCATAAGTTGATACAAAATGCTATGCAATAGCTTTACCGCGGCAGTCCCCGAGTGCCACACGTTTTTTTTTTAACTTACTAAACACTTTTTTGGTTGATGTAACCTATTGAAAATACTAGTAAATAAACTGTTAAGAAAAACTTTTGGATGAGTTGACCACTAAACATTTTGGATTGATCTACTCATCCGAAGTGGATGAGATTAAGTGGATGTGATGACCACTTACTCACCTTCAGAATGAGGTCCTAGAAATTCAATGAAATCGAAAATATAATCCACCATAATTTACTGATGAATTTGGAAAAAACCCTGGAGGTCGTCAAACTGTTTGTCCAACAACCTCAAGCCATGTTTACTGTCCACTCCAACATAGATTTGTTTCTTATTATCCGAAAACTAACGATGCTCACACACTCGATGTTAATGTGACCCGACATCAATTCTAGATTTGGTGACGGCTTTGTTTGTGCTGGACAGATTAATTGTGGTGTTGGCAGTCTGTGTCATTGATCCCAATAGGCAAAACAATATTAAATTGTCAACAGTTTGATGGTATCATTAATTTATAGTCTATATTTTCATTAGACGGAGTAATTTAATACAACCAGTGTGTTAATTGACTGATGAAGAAAATTGTTCGCCGATCGTTTTTTGTTATTGTCGCCATTGCTATAGCCGAAAACAGGACCTGACTGAAGACTGATAGCCTGGACTTATTAACCTTACTACGTTGCCTTATCTTGTTATGAAAAATTATACTTGACTAGCTTCTGCTCGCGGCTTCACTCGCGTGGTACCGGGATAAAAAACTATGTGTAAATCCAAGACACAAACCTACATATTCCAAGTAACATCCGAATCCGTTTAATAGTTTTTGCGTGAAAGAGTAACAAATATTTCTCATTTCTTTCGCATTTATAATATTAGTAGGATATTGGCGAAATTGTTGACCAGAAGCCATTAAATAAAGAAGTGAAGTGACTCGGGCGTCATTTTGCAGAAATCCATTACAAGATAGACAAAATATTTAGTACGAATTCCGCTAACGACGATTTCAAAAACATGCTGAATTGTGTGTTGTGATACTAACAATAATGTAATTTACGAGTACGTACAAGGATTAAAAAATAGGTAGGTACTTAACTTATATCTAAACATCCTGCTTAAAGCAAAAACTAGTAAGCCGACTTTACGCACAAACTTATACCATCCACCACAATCGTTTGGCAACATGTTTATACATAACTTAGTATCATGCATCAACATCAACTGATCAAAAAGTTGAAGGATGGGTGAGAAAAAGTTCTAAATACTGTACCAGGGGCCCATCGTGCATCTATGCAGGGGCCTTGAGTCAAATGGGTTTTAAGAGTTTACGATCGATGACGATCTGCAATTTAGAACATAAAACTTTTACCTAAGACTTTTAGCCTTAGGCCACAGTAGCGAGATGTGTCAAAAATATGGAACATGTCGCCAATTAATACACCACATTGCTGGGCTTGTTTGGATGCGACCAACAATAACATCACTTTGGTGAAAATAAAACTAAGGCCTTTAGCAATTCTATTCTAAATTCATACAGCGACAAGTGGTAATTTTTTCTCATTGACCGAGGTACTGTAGCGCCTGGGACATGATCAGATGGAGAAGATTGTCCAGCACCAAAACCATCCATCCTCTCTCCCTAATACGAAAAGAGAGCCAAAGATCCAGCTCAGTTGCGCTTACTGGGTGAGGCCTATGTCTAACAATAGACTGATACAGCCTGAAGATAATGATGATGATGACTAAGACGCAGGTAAAAGCAAAAGTAAAAGCATCTTCATTTTTTTCTGATAACTTTCAGAGGGCAATTGCTTGTAAATCGGTGTCCAATCAATCTTCATAAAACGTCTCCTCGGCACTTCACGAGCTGTAAATACAAGATTAACAGGGATCTCTGAATCTTGTGATCATTTTTCAAACAGCTGTCGAACATGAAATTATGTTGTAAAAATAGTTAGGCTATTTGATGTAGACTTATTTTTGTCTCTTGCCTTCATTTTTTATTTTTAACTATTATTTCTGGAAGGCTTAGTTATGCTGTAATTACGGGTGTGGCATAATTGTAATTTGCCAGTAATTAACTATTAAGCCACCTCCAATAATAAGATACTCAATTAGTTTGTAATTTAAAATACTAGTTTAATATGTAATTGCATGTAATAGGTTTCCATATCAGACCAAAATCCTGGCATTTAAAATCCTTGCAATATGATATTCTGTTGGCGTTGCTAATAAATAAATTATTGGTAGCATCTAAGAGCCGCTCTTCTCGGTGACACAATTCTCTGCATTTTGCTCTTTTAATTGCGGCCGTATTTATCCGGTTCATGTTGCTTATTCATGTTCTTCCTCTTCCACGCTTTCCTTCTTTATTTCCCTCGATGATGTTTGCAATGAAACTGTCATGTCGTATAAGTCCAATCATTTTTCCTTTTCTGTTTTGTATTGTATCTTTCAGCCTTTTTTCACCCCCTCGTTTTTGACTTCATCCTTAGACCTTTTCTCAGATCAACAGGATCCGTTGATCTGAACATCTTCTCTTCAATAGTTCTCCATCCTCAATTAATAAAAGCTACTAAATATTTTAAAACAAAAGGCAAAACTAAGAGCAAAAGCTAGTCAGCTAGCTAATAAACTTGGAGATAAAAAGTATACCCGATCAGACTTTGATTGATGACTTGTGGTGCTAGTTGGAGTTGCCTAATTGCACACGCAAGGGTGGTCACCCAATTACATACTTTGTACCGAATGCGCCGAAGTTTGCCCTTTTCTTTGTAAAATTTCTTCACTGAAGTGTCGTATGCGCTTACAACATTACAATACATAATATTGCATTGAGTCTTTCAAAGTAAGTACTTATAATTAATAATGTTGGTAATTATAAAACGGCATCAAACAAATCAGAGCTCGTATTATGGAAACCACAGGTCTCATATACTTTTACTATACCTTTATATATTTAAATATATATTTATATACAATATTTTAAAAAGAAAATACAATACTGCAAAAAAATATTTGCAAGTCATAGAAACATTTTTCTCACGGCGGGAATCAAACCCGCAACCTTCCGCGTATCAGGCGGGCCTTCGCCCACTGCGCCACAGAGGTCATCACAATAATAAATGGATAATCCGGCAAAATATTATGTCTGTGTTATCCAAAATTGTGAAAAATAAGTACTTTTTTTACTACATCTACTAAAGAATGAATGAAACGGTTTGGGCGTGACCAAAGATTTAAATCGAGCAATGGCTTTGAAAATAATGTGGTAGCATTTAGGGTTTTCTTGACTTACTAGTAAAGGTACATTTTAAACGAAATCTCTTGATATTAAAAGGATAAAATATTTAGTACAACTTCTAAATTTTTTTGTCTTTTGAATATCGTGTAATGGATTTCGGCAAAGTGACGCATGAGTCAATTAACACCAAATCACTTGTAAATACCTATTTTTACGTAGTTTTATAGACGCTGTTTTTTAACAGCTTCCAGCGTTTCGTTGGGTTTTCCCAACGAAAGGAAACACGTACTAACCATTTCTTTTGTGTGACTACTTTACGGTCGGCTGACTAGAGAGAATACGATAAATAGCGCTGGACTACCAACCTACCAACCACAAAAAACTTCATTTACCAAACTTCATTTTAACCCATTGAGTGCCAACATTTTGAAAACAAAAGATTTTTTTGTTCAAAAGCTACACGGCGCTCAACAACACCAGCTTATATCAGTCCACAGCTGGACATAGTCATAGCCTCCCCTAAAAAGAGGAAGTAGATATATATGGACAGAATCCCCAGAACACTGGACATGTGGTTTCGGGATCCTACATTATCTCGGCACAAAAGGCGAGCTACTTTTTCGGAAACCACATGGACCATCATCATCATCATCCATAGCCTGACTTTGTCCACTGCTGGATATAGGCCTTCCGAAGTTTGTGCAATCCACCACGGTCTTGTGCTAGGCGCACCTACGTAGGTAGGATAACATCAGTTCTTAGTAGTTGCGAGTCTCTTACGGACTACAAAAACCTATAACCTGAGGGTCGAGCGGTTGGAGTCCCGCCAAAGAGTCAGTTTCAACTTCATTGTGGTGTAGTTGCCGGAACATCTGTCGACCAACATGAAGGAGGATCTCTGGTCGAAGGGTGTCGTGTTCCGTCCGAAGATGAATAATGTACACCGCGGAACCCACGCGTGTATGCTACGCGGCATTAATTTGTGTTTTTATTATAAATTTATTATGGGCCGTAGGATAAGTATAACACCATCTGTATTTATTCGATGGAAATGAAATAAAGTTTATTACGCATATACCTTATAATTATAACAAAGTCTACGCATTTTGAACCCAAAAATTAATAAAAACATTCAACCGCGAGACGCCTACAACAAGCGAAAGGTAATATCACGTGTACCTTTGCTTATAAAATCTGAAATAAAAATTAGGGTTTCGTTGTTTCGTTACCAAAAAGGCACATCGTCCAGCAGGCATAGCAAAAGTATTTGCTTTGTCTGTTTGTGTATGTAGGTATCTAGTGTGTTCTCTCATTACGTATTATATATTACATTTGATTATGCAGGGTGTTTGGTAAAACGACTGCAATTAGGTTAAGGTTATTTAATTAGGACCTTTTGCAACATTATGCGGGACATTAGCTCCTTTATAGGGCTGGCTGGAGTTAGCAGGGAGGGGAGATATACACAATAAGCCGGCATAACACAACTCAATGTTCCCGCATTGATTTAGAAATAAGAATCCTTTAGATAGCCTTTTTAGTCTAGTGGATTTTTGTTATAACTACTTATAATTAACTATATACCATTTATTTCTCGAATACATTGTAAAACAGAAGACACAGAACAAAAAGTTAATAAAGAATGTTGAACTTGCACTGCACGATACCATCTAATCATCTCTCTTAAAGAGGGCAGTGGGCGTTACCATAGAACTGAGAAGACTAAATTAGCAGGTGCACCACGTGCAGGTGGGTTTGGCTTGGGTTCCGAAGATAGGGGTTGGAACCCTGTACACCCATTTATACTTTATTGCACATTAAATGTAAAAAAAAAGGTGGGCTTAATGCTACGAGCATTTTAGGGATATAAATAAACACAGATTTTTGTTCAAACCACGCATTCCCTTTTATATATTACGTTATGCAGTCATTGCATCCAAAGAGGTTGGATCATAATCATCATCATCATCAGCCTATAGCAGTCCAATGCTGGACATAAGCCTCCTCCAATGAGCGCCATTGCGCCCTGTTATCAGCTCGACCCATCCAGATTCTACTAGCAGCCGACAGATCGTCAATACATCTACCCGGCGAGCGTCCTACGTCCTACCCTACGTTTGCCGATACGCGGTCTTTACTCAAGAACTCGTTTACCCCAACGCTGGTCGGTTCTTCAAGAGGTTGAATAGGAATAAAAAAGCTACTATCTGCCAGCAGCCACGCTCAGCGATCATCAAATAGTGAAAAACTTTCAGAGTCGAGTGAGTCAGTAACGATTTTCGGAATTAATAATAATTTGCACAATAGTAACAATATATATCAATGAATTGGCATCGGAATGTGTCTATGACGCGCCACCCTGTCGTAGCAATCAATTAGCGTATTTTAAAATGTACATAATATTATTCAAATTTAAAACTATTGATTGCGCGTACTGTGTAAACGCACACGGTGCATTATATGAAAAGTATTTTCTAGCTAGACAGTGAATAATTTAACTTCATGAACTGTTGCACGAAACAAAATATTTTTGGCGGCCTCTGTGGCGCAGTGGGCGAAGGTCCACCTGAGACACAGAAGGTTGCGGGTTCGATTCCCGCTGCGGGACAAATGTTTGCATGTTCTGTAGATATTTGTCTCGGGTCTGGGTATTTTCTATGTATGATATGTATGTATTTACAAAAAAATATATATGTGTAGTATATTAATCATGTGGTTCCCATAATACAAGCTCTGCTTAGTTTGGGGCTACATGATACTGTGTGATAGTCCAGCGTTATTTTTTAAACTATTGCATAGCTTCTATCGAGGGCCTTGAGCGCGGGGACCGAATCCAGAAATTCCGTAACGAAAAAAAACCTCACGCTCCCCACTCCGACGGGCACGGAGGTGTGGCTTGAAGGCCGTGCATTGTCTAACGTCGTTTCTTTTCGGCAGTCTTCGACACGGTGTTTGTGTGCGTGCAACTAGACGTATTTTTATTTAATAAAAGAAAAAAAATTGTTTTCTTATCGGTCACCACGCTCAAAAAGTGTAACTTGAATTAATATCAAAGAAAAAGAAATACTGCATAAATAAAATAAATAAATAATTATAATTGCATAAGTTGATACAAAATGCTATGCAATAGCTTTACCGCGGCAGTCCCCGAGTGCCACACGTTTTTTTTTTAACTTACTAAACACTTTTTTGGTTGATGTAACCTATTGAAAATACTAGTAAATAAACTGTTAAGAAAAACTTTTGGATGAGTTGACCACTAAACATTTTGGATTGATCTACTCATCCGAAGTGGATGAGATTAAGTGGATGTGATGACCACTTACTCACCTTCAGAATGAGGTCCTAGAAATTCAATGAAATCGAAAATATAATCCACCATAATTTACTGATGAATTTGGAAAAAACCCTGGAGGTCGTCAAACTGTTTGTCCAACAACCTCAAGCCATGTTTACTGTCCACTCCAACATAGATTTGTTTCTTATTATCCGAAAACTAACGATGCTCACACACTCGATGTTAATGTGACCCGACATCAATTCTAGATTTGGTGACGGCTTTGTTTGTGCTGGACAGATTAATTGTGGTGTTGGCAGTCTGTGTCATTGATCCCAATAGGCAAAACAATATTAAATTGTCAACAGTTTGATGGTATCATTAATTTATAGTCTATATTTTCATTAGACGGAGTAATTTAATACAACCAGTGTGTTAATTGACTGATGAAGAAAATTGTTCGCCGATCGTTTTTTGTTATTGTCGCCATTGCTATAGCCGAAAACAGGACCTGACTGAAGACTGATAGCCTGGACTTATTAACCTTACTACGTTGCCTTATCTTGTTATGAAAAATTATACTTGACTAGCTTCTGCTCGCGGCTTCACTCGCGTGGTACCGGGATAAAAAACTATGTGTAAATCCAAGACACAAACCTACATATTCCAAGTAACATCCGAATCCGTTTAATAGTTTTTGCGTGAAAGAGTAACAAATATTTCTCATTTCTTTCGCATTTATAATATTAGTAGGATATTGGCGAAATTGTTGACCAGAAGCCATTAAATAAAGAAGTGAAGTGACTCGGGCGTCATTTTGCAGAAATCCATTACAAGATAGACAAAATATTTAGTACGAATTCCGCTAACGACGATTTCAAAAACATGCTGAATTGTGTGTTGTGATACTAACAATAATGTAATTTACGAGTACGTACAAGGATTAAAAAATAGGTAGGTACTTAACTTATATCTAAACATCCTGCTTAAAGCAAAAACTAGTAAGCCGACTTTACGCACAAACTTATACCATCCACCACAATCGTTTGGCAACATGTTTATACATAACTTAGTATCATGCATCAACATCAACTGATCAAAAAGTTGAAGGATGGGTGAGAAAAAGTTCTAAATACTGTACCAGGGGCCCATCGTGCATCTATGCAGGGGCCTTGAGTCAAATGGGTTTTAAGAGTTTACGATCGATGACGATCTGCAATTTAGAACATAAAACTTTTACCTAAGACTTTTAGCCTTAGGCCACAGTAGCGAGATGTGTCAAAAATATGGAACATGTCGCCAATTAATACACCACATTGCTGGGCTTGTTTGGATGCGACCAACAATAACATCACTTTGGTGAAAATAAAACTAAGGCCTTTAGCAATTCTATTCTAAATTCATACAGCGACAAGTGGTAATTTTTTCTCATTGACCGAGGTACTGTAGCGCCTGGGACATGATCAGATGGAGAAGATTGTCCAGCACCAAAACCATCCATCCTCTCTCCCTAATACGAAAAGAGAGCCAAAGATCCAGCTCAGTTGCGCTTACTGGGTGAGGCCTATGTCTAACAATAGACTGATACAGCCTGAAGATAATGATGATGATGACTAAGACGCAGGTAAAAGCAAAAGTAAAAGCATCTTCATTTTTTTCTGATAACTTTCAGAGGGCAATTGCTTGTAAATCGGTGTCCAATCAATCTTCATAAAACGTCTCCTCGGCACTTCACGAGCTGTAAATACAAGATTAACAGGGATCTCTGAATCTTGTGATCATTTTTCAAACAGCTGTCGAACATGAAATTATGTTGTAAAAATAGTTAGGCTATTTGATGTAGACTTATTTTTGTCTCTTGCCTTCATTTTTTATTTTTAACTATTATTTCTGGAAGGCTTAGTTATGCTGTAATTACGGGTGTGGCATAATTGTAATTTGCCAGTAATTAACTATTAAGCCACCTCCAATAATAAGATACTCAATTAGTTTGTAATTTAAAATACTAGTTTAATATGTAATTGCATGTAATAGGTTTCCATATCAGACCAAAATCCTGGCATTTAAAATCCTTGCAATATGATATTCTGTTGGCGTTGCTAATAAATAAATTATTGGTAGCATCTAAGAGCCGCTCTTCTCGGTGACACAATTCTCTGCATTTTGCTCTTTTAATTGCGGCCGTATTTATCCGGTTCATGTTGCTTATTCATGTTCTTCCTCTTCCACGCTTTCCTTCTTTATTTCCCTCGATGATGTTTGCAATGAAACTGTCATGTCGTATAAGTCCAATCATTTTTCCTTTTCTGTTTTGTATTGTATCTTTCAGCCTTTTTTCACCCCCTCGTTTTTGACTTCATCCTTAGACCTTTTCTCAGATCAACAGGATCCGTTGATCTGAACATCTTCTCTTCAATAGTTCTCCATCCTCAATTAATAAAAGCTACTAAATATTTTAAAACAAAAGGCAAAACTAAGAGCAAAAGCTAGTCAGCTAGCTAATAAACTTGGAGATAAAAAGTATACCCGATCAGACTTTGATTGATGACTTGTGGTGCTAGTTGGAGTTGCCTAATTGCACACGCAAGGGTGGTCACCCAATTACATACTTTGTACCGAATGCGCCGAAGTTTGCCCTTTTCTTTGTAAAATTTCTTCACTGAAGTGTCGTATGCGCTTACAACATTACAATACATAATATTGCATTGAGTCTTTCAAAGTAAGTACTTATAATTAATAATGTTGGTAATTATAAAACGGCATCAAACAAATCAGAGCTCGTATTATGGAAACCACAGGTCTCATATACTTTTACTATACCTTTATATATTTAAATATATATTTATATACAATATTTTAAAAAGAAAATACAATACTGCAAAAAAATATTTGCAAGTCATAGAAACATTTTTCTCACGGCGGGAATCAAACCCGCAACCTTCCGCGTATCAGGCGGGCCTTCGCCCACTGCGCCACAGAGGTCATCACAATAATAAATGGATAATCCGGCAAAATATTATGTCTGTGTTATCCAAAATTGTGAAAAATAAGTACTTTTTTTACTACATCTACTAAAGAATGAATGAAACGGTTTGGGCGTGACCAAAGATTTAAATCGAGCAATGGCTTTGAAAATAATGTGGTAGCATTTAGGGTTTTCTTGACTTACTAGTAAAGGTACATTTTAAACGAAATCTCTTGATATTAAAAGGATAAAATATTTAGTACAACTTCTAAATTTTTTTGTCTTTTGAATATCGTGTAATGGATTTCGGCAAAGTGACGCATGAGTCAATTAACACCAAATCACTTGTAAATACCTATTTTTACGTAGTTTTATAGACGCTGTTTTTTAACAGCTTCCAGCGTTTCGTTGGGTTTTCCCAACGAAAGGAAACACGTACTAACCATTTCTTTTGTGTGACTACTTTACGGTCGGCTGACTAGAGAGAATACGATAAATAGCGCTGGACTACCAACCTACCAACCACAAAAAACTTCATTTACCAAACTTCATTTTAACCCATTGAGTGCCAACATTTTGAAAACAAAAGATTTTTTTGTTCAAAAGCTACACGGCGCTCAACAACACCAGCTTATATCAGTCCACAGCTGGACATAGTCATAGCCTCCCCTAAAAAGAGGAAGTAGATATATATGGACAGAATCCCCAGAACACTGGACATGTGGTTTCGGGATCCTACATTATCTCGGCACAAAAGGCGAGCTACTTTTTCGGAAACCACATGGACCATCATCATCATCATCCATAGCCTGACTTTGTCCACTGCTGGATATAGGCCTTCCGAAGTTTGTGCAATCCACCACGGTCTTGTGCTAGGCGCACCTACGTAGGTAGGATAACATCAGTTCTTAGTAGTTGCGAGTCTCTTACGGACTACAAAAACCTATAACCTGAGGGTCGAGCGGTTGGAGTCCCGCCAAAGAGTCAGTTTCAACTTCATTGTGGTGTAGTTGCCGGAACATCTGTCGACCAACATGAAGGAGGATCTCTGGTCGAAGGGTGTCGTGTTCCGTCCGAAGATGAATAATGTACACCGCGGAACCCACGCGTGTATGCTACGCGGCATTAATTTGTGTTTTTATTATAAATTTATTATGGGCCGTAGGATAAGTATAACACCATCTGTATTTATTCGATGGAAATGAAATAAAGTTTATTACGCATATACCTTATAATTATAACAAAGTCTACGCATTTTGAACCCAAAAATTAATAAAAACATTCAACCGCGAGACGCCTACAACAAGCGAAAGGTAATATCACGTGTACCTTTGCTTATAAAATCTGAAATAAAAATTAGGGTTTCGTTGTTTCGTTACCAAAAAGGCACATCGTCCAGCAGGCATAGCAAAAGTATTTGCTTTGTCTGTTTGTGTATGTAGGTATCTAGTGTGTTCTCTCATTACGTATTATATATTACATTTGATTATGCAGGGTGTTTGGTAAAACGACTGCAATTAGGTTAAGGTTATTTAATTAGGACCTTTTGCAACATTATGCGGGACATTAGCTCCTTTATAGGGCTGGCTGGAGTTAGCAGGGAGGGGAGATATACACAATAAGCCGGCATAACACAACTCAATGTTCCCGCATTGATTTAGAAATAAGAATCCTTTACATAGCCTTTTTAGTCTAGTGGACTTTTGTTATAACTACTTATAATTAACTATATACCATTTATTTCTCGAATACATTGTAAAACAGAAGACACAGAACAAAAAGTTAATAAAGAATGTTGAACTTGCACTGCACGATACCATCTAATCATCTCTCTTAAAGAGGGCAGTGGGCGTTACCATAGAACTGAGAAGACTAAATTAGCAGGTGCACCACGTGCAGGTGGGTTTGGCTTGGGTTCCGAAGATAGGGGTTGGAACCCTGTACACCCATTTATACTTTATTGCACATTAAATGTAAAAAAAAAGGTGGGCTTAATGCTACGAGCATTTTAGGGATATAAATAAACACAGATTTTTGTTCAAACCACGCATTCCCTTTTATATATTACGTTATGCAGTCATTGCATCCAAAGAGGTTGGATCATAATCATCATCATCATCAGCCTATAGCAGTCCAATGCTGGACATAAGCCTCCTCCAATGAGCGCCATTGCGCCCTGTTATCAGCTCGACCCATCCAGATTCTACTAGCAGCCGACAGATCGTCAATACATCTACCCGGCGAGCGTCCTACGTCCTACCCTACGTTTGCCGATACGCGGTCTTTACTCAAGAACTCGTTTACCCCAACGCTGGTCGGTTCTTCAAGAGGTTGAATAGGAATAAAAAAGCTACTATCTGCCAGCAGCCACGCTCAGCGATCATCAAATAGTGAAAAACTTTCAGAGTCGAGTGAGTCAGTAACGATTTTCGGAATTAATAATAATTTGCACAATAGTAACAATATATATCAATGAATTGGCATCGGAATGTGTCTATGACGCGCCACCCTGTCGTAGCAATCAATTAGCGTATTTTAAAATGTACATAATATTATTCAAATTTAAAACTATTGATTGCGCGTACTGTGTAAACGCACACGGTGCATTATATGAAAAGTATTTTCTAGCTAGACAGTGAATAATTTAACTTCATGAACTGTTGCACGAAACAAAATATTTTTGGCGGCCTCTGTGGCGCAGTGGGCGAAGGTCCACCTGAGACACAGAAGGTTGCGGGTTCGATTCCCGCTGCGGGACAAATGTTTGCATGTTCTGTAGATATTTGTCTCGGGTCTGGGTATTTTCTATGTATGATATGTATGTATTTACAAAAAAATATATATGTGTAGTATATTAATCATGTGGTTCCCATAATACAAGCTCTGCTTAGTTTGGGGCTACATGATACTGTGTGATAGTCCAGCGTTATTTTTTAAACTATTGCATAGCTTCTATCGAGGGCCTTGAGCGCGGGGACCGAATCCAGAAATTCCGTAACGAAAAAAAACCTCACGCTCCCCACTCCGACGGGCACGGAGGTGTGGCTTGAAGGCCGTGCATTGTCTAACGTCGTTTCTTTTCGGCAGTCTTCGACACGGTGTTTGTGTGCGTGCAACTAGACGTATTTTTATTTAATAAAAGAAAAAAAATTGTTTTCTTATCGGTCACCACGCTCAAAAAGTGTAACTTGAATTAATATCAAAGAAAAAGAAATACTGCATAAATAAAATAAATAAATAATTATAATTGCATAAGTTGATACAAAATGCTATGCAATAGCTTTACCGCGGCAGTCCCCGAGTGCCACACGTTTTTTTTTTAACTTACTAAACACTTTTTTGGTTGATGTAACCTATTGAAAATACTAGTAAATAAACTGTTAAGAAAAACTTTTGGATGAGTTGACCACTAAACATTTTGGATTGATCTACTCATCCGAAGTGGATGAGATTAAGTGGATGTGATGACCACTTACTCACCTTCAGAATGAGGTCCTAGAAATTCAATGAAATCGAAAATATAATCCACCATAATTTACTGATGAATTTGGAAAAAACCCTGGAGGTCGTCAAACTGTTTGTCCAACAACCTCAAGCCATGTTTACTGTCCACTCCAACATAGATTTGTTTCTTATTATCCGAAAACTAACGATGCTCACACACTCGATGTTAATGTGACCCGACATCAATTCTAGATTTGGTGACGGCTTTGTTTGTGCTGGACAGATTAATTGTGGTGTTGGCAGTCTGTGTCATTGATCCCAATAGGCAAAACAATATTAAATTGTCAACAGTTTGATGGTATCATTAATTTATAGTCTATATTTTCATTAGACGGAGTAATTTAATACAACCAGTGTGTTAATTGACTGATGAAGAAAATTGTTCGCCGATCGTTTTTTGTTATTGTCGCCATTGCTATAGCCGAAAACAGGACCTGACTGAAGACTGATAGCCTGGACTTATTAACCTTACTACGTTGCCTTATCTTGTTATGAAAAATTATACTTGACTAGCTTCTGCTCGCGGCTTCACTCGCGTGGTACCGGGATAAAAAACTATGTGTAAATCCAAGACACAAACCTACATATTCCAAGTAACATCCGAATCCGTTTAATAGTTTTTGCGTGAAAGAGTAACAAATATTTCTCATTTCTTTCGCATTTATAATATTAGTAGGATATTGGCGAAATTGTTGACCAGAAGCCATTAAATAAAGAAGTGAAGTGACTCGGGCGTCATTTTGCAGAAATCCATTACAAGATAGACAAAATATTTAGTACGAATTCCGCTAACGACGATTTCAAAAACATGCTGAATTGTGTGTTGTGATACTAACAATAATGTAATTTACGAGTACGTACAAGGATTAAAAAATAGGTAGGTACTTAACTTATATCTAAACATCCTGCTTAAAGCAAAAACTAGTAAGCCGACTTTACGCACAAACTTATACCATCCACCACAATCGTTTGGCAACATGTTTATACATAACTTAGTATCATGCATCAACATCAACTGATCAAAAAGTTGAAGGATGGGTGAGAAAAAGTTCTAAATACTGTACCAGGGGCCCATCGTGCATCTATGCAGGGGCCTTGAGTCAAATGGGTTTTAAGAGTTTACGATCGATGACGATCTGCAATTTAGAACATAAAACTTTTACCTAAGACTTTTAGCCTTAGGCCACAGTAGCGAGATGTGTCAAAAATATGGAACATGTCGCCAATTAATACACCACATTGCTGGGCTTGTTTGGATGCGACTAACAATAACATCACTTTGGTGAAAATAAAACTAAGGCCTTTAGCAATTCTATTCTAAATTCATACAGCGACAAGTGGTAATTTTTTCTCATTGACCGAGGTACTGTAGCGCCTGGGACATGATCAGATGGAGAAGATTGTCCAGCACCAAAACCATCCATCCTCTCTCCCTAATACGAAAAGAGAGCCAAAGATCCAGCTCAGTTGCGCTTACTGGGTGAGGCCTATGTCTAACAATAGACTGATACAGCCTGAAGATAATGATGATGATGACTAAGACGCAGGTAAAAGCAAAAGTAAAAGCATCTTCATTTTTTTCTGATAACTTTCAGAGGGCAATTGCTTGTAAATCGGTGTCCAATCAATCTTCATAAAACGTCTCCTCGGCACTTCACGAGCTGTAAATACAAGATTAACAGGGATCTCTGAATCTTGTGATCATTTTTCAAACAGCTGTCGAACATGAAATTATGTTGTAAAAATAGTTAGGCTATTTGATGTAGACTTATTTTTGTCTCTTGCCTTCATTTTTTATTTTTAACTATTATTTCTGGAAGGCTTAGTTATGCTGTAATTACGGGTGTGGCATAATTGTAATTTGCCAGTAATTAACTATTAAGCCACCTCCAATAATAAGATACTCAATTAGTTTGTAATTTAAAATACTAGTTTAATATGTAATTGCATGTAATAGGTTTCCATATCAGACCAAAATCCTGGCATTTAAAATCCTTGCAATATGATATTCTGTTGGCGTTGCTAATAAATAAATTATTGGTAGCATCTAAGAGCCGCTCTTCTCGGTGACACAATTCTCTGCATTTTGCTCTTTTAATTGCGGCCGTATTTATCCGGTTCATGTTGCTTATTCATGTTCTTCCTCTTCCACGCTTTCCTTCTTTATTTCCCTCGATGATGTTTGCAATGAAACTGTCATGTCGTATAAGTCCAATCATTTTTCCTTTTCTGTTTTGTATTGTATCTTTCAGCCTTTTTTCACCCCCTCGTTTTTGACTTCATCCTTAGACCTTTTCTCAGATCAACAGGATCCGTTGATCTGAACATCTTCTCTTCAATAGTTCTCCATCCTCAATTAATAAAAGCTACTAAATATTTTAAAACAAAAGGCAAAACTAAGAGCAAAAGCTAGTCAGCTAGCTAATAAACTTGGAGATAAAAAGTATACCCGATCAGACTTTGATTGATGACTTGTGGTGCTAGTTGGAGTTGCCTAATTGCACACGCAAGGGTGGTCACCCAATTACATACTTTGTACCGAATGCGCCGAAGTTTGCCCTTTTCTTTGTAAAATTTCTTCACTGAAGTGTCGTATGCGCTTACAACATTACAATACATAATATTGCATTGAGTCTTTCAAAGTAAGTACTTATAATTAATAATGTTGGTAATTATAAAACGGCATCAAACAAATCAGAGCTCGTATTATGGAAACCACAGGTCTCATATACTTTTACTATACCTTTATATATTTAAATATATATTTATATACAATATTTTAAAAAGAAAATACAATACTGCAAAAAAATATTTGCAAGTCATAGAAACATTTTTCTCACGGCGGGAATCAAACCCGCAACCTTCCGCGTATCAGGCGGGCCTTCGCCCACTGCGCCACAGAGGTCATCACAATAATAAATGGATAATCCGGCAAAATATTATGTCTGTGTTATCCAAAATTGTGAAAAATAAGTACTTTTTTTACTACATCTACTAAAGAATGAATGAAACGGTTTGGGCGTGACCAAAGATTTAAATCGAGCAATGGCTTTGAAAATAATGTGGTAGCATTTAGGGTTTTCTTGACTTACTAGTAAAGGTACATTTTAAACGAAATCTCTTGATATTAAAAGGATAAAATATTTAGTACAACTTCTAAATTTTTTTGTCTTTTGAATATCGTGTAATGGATTTCGGCAAAGTGACGCATGAGTCAATTAACACCAAATCACTTGTAAATACCTATTTTTACGTAGTTTTATAGACGCTGTTTTTTAACAGCTTCCAGCGTTTCGTTGGGTTTTCCCAACGAAAGGAAACACGTACTAACCATTTCTTTTGTGTGACTACTTTACGGTCGGCTGACTAGAGAGAATACGATAAATAGCGCTGGACTACCAACCTACCAACCACAAAAAACTTCATTTACCAAACTTCATTTTAACCCATTGAGTGCCAACATTTTGAAAACAAAAGATTTTTTTGTTCAAAAGCTACACGGCGCTCAACAACACCAGCTTATATCAGTCCACAGCTGGACATAGTCATAGCCTCCCCTAAAAAGAGGAAGTAGATATATATGGACAGAATCCCCAGAACACTGGACATGTGGTTTCGGGATCCTACATTATCTCGGCACAAAAGGCGAGCTACTTTTTCGGAAACCACATGGACCATCATCATCATCATCCATAGCCTGACTTTGTCCACTGCTGGATATAGGCCTTCCGAAGTTTGTGCAATCCACCACGGTCTTGTGCTAGGCGCACCTACGTAGGTAGGATAACATCAGTTCTTAGTAGTTGCGAGTCTCTTACGGACTACAAAAACCTATAACCTGAGGGTCGAGCGGTTGGAGTCCCGCCAAAGAGTCAGTTTCAACTTCATTGTGGTGTAGTTGCCGGAACATCTGTCGACCAACATGAAGGAGGATCTCTGGTCGAAGGGTGTCGTGTTCCGTCCGAAGATGAATAATGTACACCGCGGAACCCACGCGTGTATGCTACGCGGCATTAATTTGTGTTTTTATTATAAATTTATTATGGGCCGTAGGATAAGTATAACACCATCTGTATTTATTCGATGGAAATGAAATAAAGTTTATTACGCATATACCTTATAATTATAACAAAGTCTACGCATTTTGAACCCAAAAATTAATAAAAACATTCAACCGCGAGACGCCTACAACAAGCGAAAGGTAATATCACGTGTACCTTTGCTTATAAAATCTGAAATAAAAATTAGGGTTTCGTTGTTTCGTTACCAAAAAGGCACATCGTCCAGCAGGCATAGCAAAAGTATTTGCTTTGTCTGTTTGTGTATGTAGGTATCTAGTGTGTTCTCTCATTACGTATTATATATTACATTTGATTATGCAGGGTGTTTGGTAAAACGACTGCAATTAGGTTAAGGTTATTTAATTAGGACCTTTTGCAACATTATGCGGGACATTAGCTCCTTTATAGGGCTGGCTGGAGTTAGCAGGGAGGGGAGATATACACAATAAGCCGGCATAACACAACTCAATGTTCCCGCATTGATTTAGAAATAAGAATCCTTTAGATAGCCTTTTTAGTCTAGTGGATTTTTGTTATAACTACTTATAATTAACTATATACCATTTATTTCTCGAATACATTGTAAAACAGAAGACACAGAACAAAAAGTTAATAAAGAATGTTGAACTTGCACTGCACGATACCATCTAATCATCTCTCTTAAAGAGGGCAGTGGGCGTTACCATAGAACTGAGAAGACTAAATTAGAGCTTACACATAAGGCGATTTGATGCGCACGTTTTGATAACGCGATTTTTCCCAAACAAGATTTAATGTTCCATTGAGTTAACACCATTGAAGTCCACGTTTTCATGTCAGGCATCTTTCTTAGTATGATCGAGGCCAACTCTGAGACTTGATCACGAAGAGTAACGAAAAAGTATTGGTATCGTTAACCTAAAATTTTGCCCAATCATTGCTTTTTTTAAAGCGTTGCTGATTACGCTTATTAGCGTTATTACCAACTTCATTTTGATAAATGAATCAGTGTCTTCTGACTTTATTTTGAAAAATGAAGTCGCTTTTTCATCGGCCAAATTTTTTTACTCACGACACAGTCAAGTTGAAATATTCGTGATCGCACAACTGTGTCAGAGTATTTAGGCTGCCTGAACGCCTCTTAAATATTTGTAATTACTGAAAAAGCCAGAAAGCGCTCAGATCTAAATGCCACAAATCGTTTACCCATCCAAGTAGTGAACTTGTGGAGTGTTGCAACCAAGATGTTCTACTAAGCACACCGAAGTAATCCCAACGGTATTTACGCTGCATATGATAGAATAATAAAACGCTACTCAACCATTTGAGCTAGTATCTACCATTTGATGACACTATCCTTCAGATCTGTACTTCAATTTCAATTTATTCACCACTTAAAACCTCAAATATTTCAGTTCATAGCGTTTGAGTACTCGTTTACTCAAACCGATAACCGTTGTGGTAAAAGAGTTATTGAGTGAATACAGCGGATATTCACTCAATGACGGCTAACGTAGTTAGTGTATGGATGCCCTCCAGCCAGGTGAAGTAAAGATCTCCGAAAGGTAGAAGCTGGATGCGTCGAACTAAGGACAGGGCGCAATTTTACTCATTAGGTAGGGAAGGCATATGTAGCAGTGTGTTGCTATAGGCTAACATTTATGATGATGATGTTTCAGTTCATAACTGCTTAATCGTTCTAGACATGGTTTCTTACGTCTAGTTGTTTTTTCCGGATCCCATAAGTTTCTAGTTTCTATACCTACAACCTAACGACAGGATTCATGGTACAATAAATCCTTTTCAGCAGGTACATTAGATACGTCTACCTATAAAGGTGTCAATTTAAGCGCGGAATGTCCTTACGGTAAATATGTAGGGGAGAACACAAAAAAGTAGCATACTTACCCATTCTTCTGTTCGAAATAAAGCATATTGAGAAACCTTGAAGTTAACAACTTGTAATAATATCTTGAACTTAGATTTGAAGGATCATAATCATTTGTTTGTTTTAGTTATTATTCAGAAATATTTTGTAGCTATAAGATCTTTTACAGAGAGACCCAATATTTTATCGGTGTATGCCTAGCGTTTTGACGGTTTTCGTGAAGCTAAATTATAAAATTTCATTCAAATGGCCGTCACCTTAACAATAAACTTGGCATAGTAATTTTTTTCTAATGTCTATATTTTGGTTATCTGGTATTCCTGGTTATTTATACATATTTACTTAGGAACAAATAAATAAACAAAAATTCTCGTTGACAATGAGTACCTACTTGCAAATCTATACTGTGCTAAATATACTTACCAATAATGTAGAAATTTTTGTAAAGCACTTTATTATATAAAAACTGAGTACTTGCTTTTAGAAGTAGTAGAGTTCTTTGTGAAGAGCTCATCCGGGGAAGTACTACAAGCACATTTATTTCTGCCATAAAGCAGCATTGTTGTGTTTCAATTTGAAGGGTTTGGTTGCAAATTACATGCACATGAGACTTATCGCTTTCATGCCTCAAGTTAATTGCGCCCTGCACACGTAAAGTTCGAACCGCGGGAAACAGCACGCGCCATTCCAACCCGCACTCCGAAACGTACGTGTAGATGCGCGGGGCTGACAGTCCGATCTGGCATGTCGATGCGAAGGCCAATCTCACACAAAGAGGTCGGATCACGTCAGTGATCAGTCCTAGATGCGCGGTCCGATCTTTACGCGCCATTAGCACGACAGTTTGATCCGCAGTCCAAACCGTACAGATCGGACTGCGGTGTGGAACGCAGTCCCGATGCGCGGTCCAATCTTTACGTGTGCAGGGCGCTAATGGACGCAGGGCGTTGCATCGTAAAGCACGTTCTAAACATGAGTGACCTACGAAGCAATACTTTGTCATAAAATATGGTTAGCAATTACCATCAGGTGGGCAATGTGCTAGTTCCAGTATCAAATATCATTAAAAAAAACTTTTTACAATAAACTTACTTTCAATATAATAGTTCTTTTCCAGTTCCATAACTTTTGATGCAGTTTCCGCCTCTATATATGAAATATTAAACGATTTCATTTTCTGTGGAAGTGCTATAATGAAAGCACGGTTACCATGGCAGCGGACAATAAAAACCGTCCATCGTAAATAACAGAGTAAGGATTACTTGTACACGCTGTGATTTCACTAAATCCTGCCAAAATGCCTTCAGCTTTATGCTTCGGGAAATTAAATTATTAATATTTAATAGTAGGTTTAAGCTTACAATTATAGGTTGAGACCAAGGCTAGTTCTAGAGAAAGGGGTGATAAAAATATTTTAATGGACGCTCTAAGAAAAGTTGTAAGGCAAAGAGAGAGATAGACTTATTAAACTGCTATACCCAGTGTGAGCACTATTTTGGACAGAAAGACTAGATCACTCATAATACGACTGTTACGGAGTGTTGTCATTCCAAAATATCTTAAGGCCGGTTCCTATAATATACCGTTACTGATCACGCTTCGTTTTTCCTTGAAAAACTATCAAACTTTCAACGAATCGTTGTTAATTTTTGTCAGTTTTTCAAGGGAAAACGAAGCGTCATCGGTAACGGTATAATATAGGAACCGGCCGTTAGTCGTTCTACATAATGGAGCTTTATGAAAGATACCGGTGGACCTAAATACAAAATGTCTTGTGAAATTCCTTTGTAAAATTTCGATTCTTTGTAAGTGAACAACGTAGTATGGGTTCCAAACATATAATAACACCCCATTTGATATATCAGGATCATTTAATTTTTCTGCCATCTTTAGAAATAAATATCAACAACCCTCCACCAGCGATGGAAGAAAACATGGAATAAATTCAATTTTTTTATAAAATAATCTCACGGAAACTTATCGACCATCACAATTGTTTGTCACGAGCGAATTAAATTCATTTGGGGTTCATTTTTGTGGACCCACTAACTGGGGCTCAGATTTCGTTGGATGCATATTCAAGCGATAGGAATGGGTCCATGTTTATTTTCCGTCACTGACCTCAGCTTGTAATCTTTCAAGTATTTTTTAATTTGATTTAATAAAATATTATGCACGGACAAACATACAAAAGCAAATCGCCCTAAGTGTCTCAGAGATCTTTGTTTTGCAATGCCAGCTATGCTCACTCTATAAGGTTGAAAATCCCGTCCAAAGTGGAGGCAGTTTTATTTGTACTGCTCTACTTTAAATTATTTGCTCGTCTAGATTGTCATGGGAGTGTGACGTAAGCAGTACCCATACAATATCCGAGCAATATCCAATGACGTCAGCATAATGCAACTATACAAGTTATCCCAAAAGAGGTAGAAACTTTTAGCACCCTATAATGATATATGGATTCTATATTAGTAAAAATTTCCTTTGCCGAAGTAGCATTTAAATTTTACAAGTCGATCGACTTTGCTATTTTTTACTTAAGTACTCCACATTGTAATAATACCAAGTAACGTACAACACTTCAACAATCACTGAAGCCTTTAAATCTATTTTTTATTTAAGTCTCCCTATTTTTATTATAACATGATTTTATTCTTGTGATAATCTCCATCGTTAAGGAAGATAAAAAAATTAAAGAAAGTAGCTTATTTTTAGGTTTTTAGGTTGGTTCCATTTCAGGATTGGAGTAGGTTTAACAACCATTCGCCAAATTTCTCACTCGCACCATGGAACAGATGAACAGAACAGAACTTGAGGACCAATTGTAGAAAAGAGAATCCACTCACAATTAACAACAAGACGTCAAAAGATGTAAAGATGAATGATGAAAATACGTCAATACATTGACTGCGGGCCAGCTGCCGGAGCACAGCTGTGTTTTCAGCACTCAAAGCATCATAGATTAATAACATTTTCTAGCAAGTATTATTATTCTGGAACACCCTGTATGACGTCAACAATAAAAAGTGCTAGTTTGGTTAGTCACTTGCATAGAGTGTGGGTAGTACATGAAACCATAATGTGTAGGGAAGGACATGATTAACTACCCCAATGGATATAAAATCGATTTCAGTACATTTTATGAACACAAAACTAATATACCTAAAACCTAAGATTTTGTAAAATCACAAAAATTACGACGGGATTTCAACCCGCGACCTTTCTTTAAATTCGTCAAGGTGAGAAGAGAGCGCGTTCCGGTATTGATGGGAAGGTGGGTTCAAAATCCTCCTGTATATCAAAAATTTTACAAGAATAATAAAATATTTTTATATATCTCCAAAATTTCTACTCAGACGGGATTAAAACCCGTGACCTTCCCATAAATACCGGGATGCACTACCAACTGCGCTACCGAGCCAACACCTTGACTTATTGAAATTCTTTTGCGGTCACGACCATATACCTAGTGTAGTATAGGTACCTATACTACTGTGGTACTATATCAGTCATATGGTTCCCATAATACAAGCTCTGCTTAGTTTGAGTCCATAAAATGCTGTATCATAGTATCCAGAATTATTTATTATTTATTTATTTATAAGGTTGTATATCACACTCGGTATGCCAGAGCTTCATCAGATTAGGTTCAGAGGCCTAATTTACGGACTCAGTTGCACATCGAAATGGTTGGCACCGGACCTTTATTGGGTGTACAGGGTTCCAACCCCCATCTTCGGAACCCAAGCCAACCCCACCTGCACGTGGTGCACCTGCTAAACAACGAACGGGGCTCTGGCGGCCGGCTGATTGCGGCATAGCACAGCCTGCAACGGCACATCTAAATCCCCTGGCCGCTGACGGGCAGCAGGGTCGGTGGTGCGAGAAGCTGTGCCCTGCGATCCCCAACCCGCATGCCCAGCGTGGGGATTATGGGTATATCCCCCTTTATTAGGGGAGGCCTATGTTCAGCAGTGGACTGATATAGGCTGATGTGGTGTGGTGTGGTGGACCTTTATTTGCAAACTTTGACATTTCATCTGTCAAAATTCAAAGAACGTCAATTGATAAACTGTCAAAGTTTGTAAAAACAGGACCGGTGCTTATCATTTCAGTGGGCAACTGCGTTACTAAATGCAGCCTCAGATCCTTAACTAGGATTGCAACAGTTACCTAATAATTGATATAATCAAAGACCAGACTAACAAGTGACACAGGTTTACCTGCATTGGCTAAAAAAGTGAGAGTTGGATATTAACATATCCTCATACCTTCATAAATGGCCCATTAGGAAATAACTTTGTACGAAGTCCAGTAGAAGCTAACAAACTAATAGTCAAGCCCAGGTACGATCAGGCCTATTACTTTACAAAATAGCCCTAGTTCTGAAACATTTTAGTCAAATGCTGCGTTTATTTGTTAATGAATAAGCCGATTTTTCATTAAGGGTTTTGACAAGATTTTGTGACTTTTCAGTAATAATTTAGACATCTAAAGTTTATCCAAATTATCTACAAACATGTAAGTACTGATCCTGTGTAAAAAAAATACGGTTAACCCAAAACTTCTTAGTTCATAAAGCGATGAAGCCAGAGCTAAAAAAACAGTAGGTAAACCAATTCTTAACCAAAAACCAATTCTTCGAAATTTCTTCAGAAGCAAAGAAACAGCAAAATTCTTCACAAAAGAATCCCGTAAAAATCTTAACTTACGATATCTAAGAGGCTTTGCAGTAATCCAACCATAATCTAACATAACGCAATAGATCAGTTGGGCGTGGTATAAAATGCTACCTCATTGTGTTCCAAAAACTGTGAATCGCTATCGCAACCCGCTACGGGTTTTTTTTTTTTTAAATTGGCATTTACGCCCAGCTTCACGGTTGCTATTGATTGCAGAAATAAAAAGACAACACAATGAAACAAAGAAATAGAGAACCGCTATAGGTTCGATTCCCGCCACGTTATAATCCATCTCAGGTGGATCTTTACTTCTGCGGTCATAAAAAAATCATTTTAGGTTATCTGGGCCAAGCTTCCTTCTAATATATGACATTTAGATAAACCAAAATTGATAAAAAATGTAATTGATGTTACTCGTTGTAGTTTTTCTTGTGATATAAATAATGTACCAGGCACTACGGCTTGCTAAGGCGTCTACCGCTCTGTGGAAAGAATGTACAAGATAAGGTAGAGTGATCAATAGCGACCTCCATTTCTTAAACTCACTGGACGTCTCAACAATATTGGCAGTATTCGGCACTTGTCGTACAATTTATTACACTTTCGTTGTTTCAGTTTTCACTTTGGTATTACACAATGCTAGAACAATGCGTCGTAAATCAAAGAGTTAGTGTAACTTTCTCTGTGTGTCTTTTTCCATCTATTTTATTGGTCAGATTGGTCAGAACTTTAAACTCGGATGACTGACTCAATTTGGATGTTGATATTATAAACTTTGTCATTTTTTGCGCTCTGATATAATGTTATTTGTTATGATTCTCTTCCACGATAAAATGTTTTATCGCCATGTTTTTACAAAACAATCTAACTTCTCATATTTTTCTGTACTTTAGCGTAAAAAACACGATAAACCACAAAAAATATTATGAAAGCGTACAAATTATACCTTATGTTTAATACATTTTCAAAATATTTGAGCATTATTAGTAGAAGACGTAAAGTTTGGAAATTACTGGGTTATCCGCAGTTGAAGGGTTTTAATAAAAACTTTGGCTTTTGTATTATTATAATAAATACGCTTCTATTATTTTCATTCAATACGTATGACTTACTCATCTACGATATTGCTACTTCTTATATTACTCCTACTTATATATAACTACCCCTACTACTGCCTACCCCAATCAATGTTACCCCTACTATTGCCAGCAATATGCGCCCCTACCACGAATCACTTCTACGTCAGTTTTTGATCAGTTGCATAAAATATTCATGGCAAGGGGAAGCCACACTTCTTATTACAAAATTCGCAGATCCCACTGGGTCCTTCGGTGGTTGTAGTGGTCGTGGGCTTGGTGGTAGGTTTCTCAGTGGTTGGATGAGGTTTGCAGTAGATGAATCTTGGTTGGTAGTACGGTTCGTCGGAGTAAATGTGCGGTGACGAGTCGTAGGGGATGTAGTCTTCGTCATCCCAGTATGGTGGTGGGCCTGAAATGATGGAGGTAGATAAAATGTGTGAAAACGTATCAATGTACAAACATAAAGAAGAGCTAGAATAATTGCAGCTGCTTCACACTGGCACAGTTATGACAACTTCTTGACTGATGTAAATGTACGAGGCTGAAATTAATTTATTGTGTATTTTTATTGTACAAATTTCATTTTTGTATGGTTGAGTGTACATATAGGGTGCAATGGTGCTCATTGGGGAGGTCTATGTCCATCGACAAAATTGAAATTTGATGGTGATGATGATGATGAGGGTATACTTCCAATTTGGTGCTAATGTCAGATCTTGATCTGATGATCAAGAATGCTGGAGAAATCGAGGCAACTCTTTGAATACCTTAGGCAGATCTATAGATTTTTTATAGTACTCGTGCATTTGCTCTAGAAGACCATTGTGGTAAATTGGAACTAGTAATAAAGACCACAGATGGTCATCGAAACTAAGTAATTGATAATTATGTCACGGGTTGCGATTCGATTACTTGACAAACCTAGGTATTGCTACTAAGCAATTTATTAGTGCATTAGTTGTCGCCGTGACACAAATGTTTGTATGATCTGCTAATATTTTTTAGTGTCTGGGTGTTGTATATGTGTAATATGTATGTATTTAGAAAACTAAGATATAATAAGTAGCATATTAATCCTGTGGTTCCCATAATATTTAATAAGATTTGCTTAGTTTGGGGCTATAATATATAAGAAGCTGCACACAGCTTCTTAACCAAAAACCAACACATACAACAATATCACAATATTGCCCAGCATTATTTATTTTCTTTGTTTGAGAATAAATTTCGTAAGAGTGTATTTTTTTAATAAGTTATGTTCTGTCTATGTTAGTGTGAGTAAAATGACGAGTTTTCTGTCTATCTTACCTATCTATCTTATTCGGATTTATTTTATCACAACATTGACACACTAATAAGATAAGGTACTAAAGTTACTTTCTCATTGGGGTTTATGTGATTCCTAAGTCATCGTAAAATGAATTGGGTAAAAGGGTTACTATCACTGAATTAATTATCATATTCTATGAGTTGAGGACAGGGGGCAATGGCGCTCATTAGGCCTCCAGCAGCTAGTGTTAAATAAAAAAATATTTATTTATTTCTGCACGAAACGATTGAAACCATTTTTAACCGACTTCAAAAAAAGGAGGAGGTTCTCAATTCAGTTGTATTTTATCCATTGTTTATGTGGTATGATATAGATCTTAGTTACGTAAAGGAATCAAAGTGTACAACCACAAATTACTGTTTAGAGTGTTTAATGAAGAGTAAAATTTAAACAAAATTATAATTAAAATAGGGGTTTACTATTAATATTTTCATGATAAAAAAACACATTATATCGAAGCTAACTTGTCGTCCGTAGCGCCAATTGCTTTATGGTTTTTGGCTGAAAAACAGCGCTGAACGTTTATCGTTCAGCACATGCTGAGCCAACCCCTTTTTCGACGCAGGGTTATGGGGGCTCATCAATTTACATTAATCTATAATATAAATTCTGTTTTTGATCGCTCCTTTATTTTGTACCTAAGTATTGATACATTGTTGTGTACCCGTGTCGAAATAAATGTTTTTCTATTTCTATTTCTATTTCTATTTCTATATTTCTAAATAAGATATTTTGGTATAAGGAACCCTCAAAACCCGTCTAAGTAACCAATGACATTGTCTACCACCATAAATATCTTTGAGGATAACTCACCCGCATCACGCTTCTCCCGTTTCGAACAATACAAGGGGCAAACCTTCAGGCAAAAATATATGGACTTCGCCTCTGAAAGAAAGAGTATTATGGTTGGTTAAATATTTTTCCAGTCTGTATATAAAGGAAAAACTGAAAGCGTTTTTTACTCTGGAATTTTTGTATGAACTGATGGCGGAGCTAAATGGAATCACCGCGACTTTTGATATAAAATTTTCTGTAGTGTGTTCAAATCTCTGTCATGCTGTATTTTGTTTTCAAATATGTATATTCTCACTATGATATTTTAAATTCATTTTTCTCTATATTAGGAAATCTCAATCGAGAACAAACTCCATAACAGAAAGCCTCTGTTAAACTCTATTCCTAAATTAATTTACGCGAACAAAATCCAGTGAAACGTTTTCATTCAGTATCTTATTCGTATTTAGTTCTCTCAGAGCACAAAATAAAACTTTTGTTCACTTTACAATTACGAAGATTCACTCACCCAATAAAAAAAAGGATCCGACGAGTTCAAAGCAAAATGCGATAAAGAAAAGTAAAAAATGCAACTTCATTTTCCGGACCTAATTCACGTTTTTAACAAAATAATCTTTATTGTATTATTATAAAGACTATTTGCTTTGACTTAACTTTTACTAAAATGGAGTTATAAGCCTTTCACTGCCATGTAAAGACAAGTTTTCTTGAAAATCTTCCGCGATCTTTATAACTTGGGTACCTACTTATGGTTGGGGTATTACGTGTGGATCAAAGCAACAGCTAACTTTGTATCATGGGGATGGAAACTTGTTATTCTAGACTTTCTCTATATCTAGACCTAAGGAACATAAAAATACAAAATCCAAAATTGTCAACTTATTATCTTACATGACCAATGTCATCATTGATTTAAGTTCAAGTTGCGGGAAGTGGGTGGAAGGAAAGGGCTCACCTTTCGTTATGAAAGTAGGTACCTACTACCACCATTCTATTTTTGCCATGCTGTGTTTTGGTTTGAAGGGTGCGGTAGGCTGGTGGGCCATTTCTTGTTCCTTTCTCCAGTTAACAACATTAAATCTTTTGAAAAGACCAACATTCAACAGCTATCGTCTTTCAATCAGTTGATGGTTATTAATGACTGATCTTGATATTTACAAAATATATAATATAAGTAGGTATATGACCATCAGTTAATTTGGTTACCATAATACAAGCTTAGTTTGGGGCTAGATGATGTTTTGTGTTTATGTTAATAGTTCAAAAGTCGTATAACACGACTTTTGAACTGAATTGAAAAGATGAAAAATAACAAATTTGGATTTTGAACCTGCAGCTTTGACCTTTTTTTGCAGCTCAGACGGATTTTGTTGCGTATTGGGCGAAGGGTCACCTGAGACGCAGAAGGTTGCGAGTTCAATTCCTGCAGCGAGACAAATGTTTGGATGATCTGCAAATATTTATCTTGGGTCTGGGTGATTTCTATATATAATAATATGTACCTATGTATATAATAATATCATCATCATCATCATCAGCCTATAGCAGTCCACTAACAGTCCATATAATAATATGAATATTTCCAAAAAATACATATACAGGGTGGAAAAAATCAATGGACCCTGAAGGGAAACCACTTTAAATCCTTAAGATAGATTATTTTACTTAAAGGAATCATTCCTTTATTTTTGAAAAGAAACAAAACTACATCCAAAGATTTTCTATATTCGCTTGCCTCACCTGGGAATCAAACCAGCTAAAAATTCAAAAAGGAAACGATTGTTATTTGATTCCACTAGTCGATACAGTAAATGTCAAAGATAATAGAAACATTGAGGTCTAACACTCATTTATCGTACAAGATATCCATGAAATCTAAATCTATTTAGTAAACAAGGGCAACATTACCTAGACTAAAACGGTTCACTTTCAACAAGTATAAGAAACGTGATAATTTTCATACTCATCCGAAAACATTCTATGAAGTACAAGCTACTTTATCTCTAAATACTGTGTTAAAGTTGATATGAAAATATATATTAGTTTCAGATTTCTAGCTTTGCAAACTTCAAAGATTACGGGGTTATGGTAATTTTTGGACAATTTTGATCATAAAATGAAAACTAAGCATTATATAAAAAAAACTGCTTTAAACTGGGCTAATTGACCCTTTTCACATGATATGTCACTCGACTTATTGACACCACTTTGAAATTTTGAAGTTTCTTATTTTGGACCTTTTGGGGATGAAAATGAAAATATTTGTTTATAAATGGCAATCTTATTCAGTCAGTGCATTTTAAATCTATACCAAATTTCAAGTCGGTACCTTATGTAGTTCCTGAAATAATCAGCTGTGACAGACGGACGGACGGACGGACAAAGCGGCACCATAAGGGTTCGTTTGACCGGTACGGCAACGTCACCCTAAAAAATAAGGTAGCCGATATGGGTAATGTATACACGCTCAGCAGTATTTTTGGCATGGTTAATTTTCGCGCGATTTACTTGTAAAGTTGACTAAACGATAGATTGATATTAAACCTAAAAATAAACAGTTTAAACGCATTTGAGTGTTTTTTTCAGTATTTCTTTCAAACATTATTAATCTTATGTAGCCAATAGTTTGTTTTGGATCGATAAAGTAAGGATACTTTGGAAATATTAATAGTTTCGTTGTTCTACGTTTTGTTAAGATAGGAAACCCACCCCCCACCCCCCAACCCTTTACGATATAGAAAGCCACGTCAAGAAAACGATGAATGTATATAAAAGGCTCTAACTAAACCATTATTCGAGGGGAAATCTTTATGTTCAGCAGTAGACTTTTGCAGATTGATGATGATTGATTTATTTGATAAGTGGCATCAAATCTAAGAAATCTTGTAAAAATACATTCCCTTCTCATAAATAATAGTAAAATCGAAAAATCAGCTAAGAAACGAATGCAAGTACAACAGAGGTGAATGTCCGCCAACCATTTAGAGTGAAAATGCTCGTAGTTTTAAGTTGCAATATCAATATTTTCAGATAGAATCTCTTAAATGTATTTCAACTTTAGATGCGCATTGTGTAAATCATTTTTGTTTGAATTCAACCAGTTTTATTCACAGTTACCAAAAATATGACTACAATAAAAATATTATTAAGTATTTATATACACCTTTTATGTGCGTATACGCCACATCAAAGAGGGAAAGTAGAAGAAAAGAGAGGTAGAGGAAGACCAAGGATAAATTATAAGGAACTGTCATGTCGTATAAGGGAAGTAAAGAAGGCTGCTTTGGAGAGAGGAAGATGGAAGGAGCTGCATCAGTTGCGCCGACATGAGCGATAAGTAAGTATATATATACCTATCACATTATCCAGACTCCATTGATCCCTATTCAATTGCATCATCGTACTTTGGACAGTATCTTTGATTATCAAGACTCCACCACACACCATACAATACCTACTGAAAACTTACTAAACCTACAACTGTACGAGATGAAATTTTCACAGAATGTTCACACTAATTTTACACTAATATTATAAATGCTGGATGCGTGGAGCTCAGGACAGGGCGCAATGGCGCTCATTAGGGGAGGCCTATGTCCAGCAGTGGACTGCTATAGGCTGATGATGATGATGATGATGATGATTTTAAATGCTAAGTTTATCGTTATAATAATATATCAGTGTATATTTGTTATTCCTTTATGCAAAAACTACTGAATGGATGAAATGTAGTAGGCACATTATGATCACACTAATATTATAAATGTGAAAGTTTGTGTGTATGTGAATATATTTGTGATCGCTTGATTCCGTAACGGTGGAACGAATTTAGGTGAAACTTGAAATATACATAGTTTAAGACCTGGATTAACACATAGGCTACTTTTTATCCCGGTATCACGCGAGCAAAGCCGCGGGCGGAAGCTAGTGTACTATAGTTCTAGACCTAGAGAATTAAATTATAAGCTACTTATTATCAGGGTACCACGCGAACGTTAAGTTAAGTCTAAAGTGTTTTTAACTAATTACGTATACCAACCATTATGGATGATTTACAACACTTTTGAAGACCACTTCGATCATAGATATCGAATACCTATCCCAAACGTCTATTCAGACCTGAAGCATCTCAAAAAGGGTTAGCCTAGGTTTGACAAAGGGTCTGTTATCTTAATAATACGTCCTGCCCACATCCAGCCACACAGGTAAACTATACTCCAGTAAGAGCAGTGGCACTCGTTTATTTCTTGGAACAATCCTCCATTGGCCGCCACAGTACTCGCCACTTCCGCATACCTGAATGAAATGCCAAACCGTTATAAGGTTGATGTGCTAAATTAAGGCAGATAAATTGTGCGCACTGAAAATAACAACCACATTAAATAACACGCACCCGCAGCTCCGCGCCCGAGATAAAAAATAGCCATTAATCCAGATCACAAACTATGCACCTATATCCTTAGTCCGTTAAACCGTTACGGAGTTTAGAGGGAAAAAACATTACTAACACATAATCACAGTAACATACAAACTTTCGCATTTATAATAGTATAGTAATGTCGAATATTTATTTCCGCCACAAATGGTTCGGCCTACGCGAGAACGAACCCGGTCTACAGGGCAGAAAATCAAACTTTAACGGCTCAACTATAAGATCGTTTGCACCTCCAAACTCTTCTGTGTTTTCACAGGCAAGTTACTTTGTAATGACCAGCTATAAACGTCAAGGCATAGGTAGCTCATTCGAGCATTGATAGAATGTAAGAAGTAAGGACAGCAGCAACCCTCTAATAAATAAAACGTGACCATTATGACTTGTCATAATGGTCACGTTTCAAATAGAGAGTCAAAAGAAATCTGCACTAAGATTATAACACTATAAAATTACCAAAGGTCAAATGTTTTTTGTAGGATCAATTAAATAATTACTAAATTAATTTTGACGAGACTGTTAATGTGAGAAGCTGTGCCTTGCGCTCCCTAACCCGCTTGCCCAGCGTTGGGATTAAGGGAAAATCCCCTTCTTATCAGGGGAGACCTATGTCCAGCAGAGGACAATAACAGGCTGGTATTGTGTTTATTTGTTGTTGAAACTTATAATTATAATTGAATTATTTTTCTAACATACAACATAGCCTAAAGCTCCTCCAAAGCTCTCAACCATACTTAGTAGAAAGAAAGTCAATTTAGAGACTAACAGATGGAAAAGAAATCTCTCAAACGGTGTTTTTACGCGGGTCGACTAATGGTTTAATAAGCTTCTATTCTGTTTCTGAGTAACTCGTGTGCTGTAGCCTCATTCAAAGATGTTCGGTCGAGTGTAATAAAGAGGAAAATAACTGTTTTACGCTCACGATACACTGGGAAATGGCTTTTTCTTTGAAAGAGCGGTTTAGGCTTCCTTTTGTCGTTTGTTTTTAAGGTTTTGACCTGGACCTTTCAGGTAGTGTATCAGGATTGTGAAGGTGTATAGCTTTTTGGGTATGGTAATGGATTTCGTAAGGATTGTCAAAAAAGGTTCAGTTATTTTTAGACCAATAACTCGCAGAATCCAAAAAGTGAAGAAGTATCTGTCAAGCAATTTCCAGTTTTCTTATGTTACACTTAAAATAATACCTTTCTACAGCTGATAATTATAATGAATTAATCATTCATTCAAATAATCTATACTTAATAGGTAAGGACCAATCAGAAATAAAAGAGTAGCAAACTGAAGGTACCAAAGTAAAATAAAATAACGGGAGGTATAAACATAAATTAAAAGCATTGTGAAAATTATTAGTAGATTGTATTACCAACTATAGGTTTACTTCCTCTTAGTCGTTTTACTCTTGACGGAATGATCGGGTTCATCACGTATTATTGTTAGGGGCTAGTAAATATGGCTCACTTCAAAATATCTCGCCACTTTTGTCCATTGGCGGACATCCGGTTACACATTTGAAGACACCATGCTCACTGCAGATTTAATCTGATCAGTCCATCGCATTGACGACCCGCCTTGCAACCAGGTGCCCTCCATGCGTCCTTGCACGACCAGGCGTTTATCCTTGAGAACCTATTAAATCTTTAAGTACTACTACTACTTTATTATACTTTGATCCACTACATAAGAAATAGAAAGTCCTAGAGTTTTAACAGTTAGGTACAATGTAGGTATGTTATTAATTATTATTAAAAGACTAAGTTGTCGCACGTGACTGCAGTGCAAAAGCCTCCCTTTCTTCTTTCCGTATTTCTTTTGCCAGCATGTACCTACTTAAGTATCTTTTTTCGTAATTATTAACGTAACAAAAAGTTGTACCCGGAAATATTGAGACCTATTTCCGGGTACTGTACTTAGGAAGTTGAACCATCAAAATAAGAAAGTATTAGGAGGTATCATAATATTTTAACATTTCCCTGGAACTTTAAATAGGAAAGGGACCAAAATCTTTTCAATGAACTCTTGCAGCGTTTGCTCGATCTTAAGTGCTACTTGAGTCAAGCAAGTCCAGTAAAGAAGGTTAACCAGTGGGTATAAGTACCTACCATAAACGCAAATTTTAGAAAGACAAGTCAGCACTTTTGTATCTGCAAGAGAAAGTTCGAGATTCTTCAGAAACAGTATATTTATTTAGAAAAAAAATTGTTTCATTTTAAAGCTAGAGGCCTAAACATTATTTTTATGATGTTGTGGCGGGTCTACCAGCCACAAGTATACATCGGGCTGACGCATAAGTTTTGGGTATCGAGTGCGACACTCGATGTGTGACAGTGGTCTCCCCCGCTTAACCCGTGTAAACATGTACGGTAGTTATGTCTGAAAATAGAAATCAGTAATGAAAGTATGGACTTCTTCATTCAGATCACCATCAAGTAATATTAACGTAGGGATATCATACTTCTTTTATCCCCTGCAACTTGATTATGGTGATGAATAAGCCAGTTGAAAATAACACTTCAAGTGCTGAAAACACAATTCTCGATTTCGCGCACCTCGTCCTCCTCGTACATCGCACTAACGCAGCGTTATGTCCGAATGAATATAAATCCGTATTATACCGCTGACTCTACCCGTGTAACTTCCCTGGTAGCTGTTAAGCACAGCTGACTACCTCATAATGAAAACAAAGAAAAAGAAGCGCCCCTCACTCCTACGGCGGTTCACAATCTGTATCTATCTACACAGCTACGTACAATATTTTACTTTCCATTTGATGATGTTTAGCTGTGAAACTTAGTATAAAATTGTACCCTTTTAAAATTCTTCCATTGTTTGCTACGCACAGTTCAGTAAAAGTACGGATTGTAGGAAACTGCAGCCACTTTTACATGAAAAGTTTTCAGGAAGGAAGCAAGCACCTATAGAATACATTTTAGCAGTAATGAGCATTTTATATTTCTAGCTTAGGAAAATTAGATAAAATTTTAAAAATACTGTACTTTTCGAAAAGTTTAAGTAGGTAATAAAAATTTTTTAGAAAAAAATACTTCATAAGCACTAGAACTCCAAAACTATTTCAGAGTGATGTGATTATGACCATGTTTTCATAAACTAGATCAACTTTGACTAAATTGTGGAACTGCTTTTTTAAGACGCCTGGACGACCTCCAGTATGGCTTTAACTACTGAAAAAGCCGGGATCAACCTCTTAGCGTGCCTTCCGAAGTTCCGAAGCACGGAAGCGCTAGAAGCCACTATAACCGGTCACTCTGTAAGTACCTAATGAACAGGCGCCGGAGTGCTTAGACAAGTAAGTAAGTATACTACTACTCTAAGAGAGCGCTCTTGGCGTGTAGAAATGATTTTTTGTTTTATTTTTTATTTGGGAAACAAACAGAACAATAAAACTAAAACTTATATACTAAAATAAGTATTAGGTCGATCACAATTCAACATAGTTTCCACTAATAAGCATCGATACTAATAAGTAGGTAAAACATAAACGAAGAAAAGGTGGAGAGTTATGTTTGTAAGTGTACCAAAATGAATAACAAAAAATAATTATAGAAACTAATACCTATAAGAATACAATTTAGATCTACCTAAAAATAAGCTTAAATTTGAGAAAAGAGAGGTAAAAAGTTCAAATTTGATACAGCATTGGTACGAATAGAAACAATAGAAAACATTAAACTCTTCCCTTCACAAGGCTAACCTGGACCGTCGATACCATACAAGAGTTACTTTACCACGATTCTACGTACTTAGCTCGCTTATGGGCCTGATCGTACCACAGAACTTATTGAACAAGCAACTCGAGAAAAAGTAAAGATTAAGAGTAAAATCAATTATTTACTGTAATCTGTTTCCAACGAACAGAAACGCTCAAATATATTGTATCCTCTTCAAAGGTAACTTCTGATTGAAACAACGCTTTGTTGTTGGCATTCCCAATCAGAATTCAGTAGAAGTTACCACTTGTTCAAATAAGGGCACCTTTTTGGAATAATTTGGGTTTCTAAATGGTTAAAATTAATCCATTTGACTTGAAATCAAATTCAATGAAGTATTGAAATTGGTTTAATTAATTGAATTATTTTCCGACCGTCTGGATGTTGTACTTTAGTTCTCGATTTCTGCTGTTAGCGGAAAGCCTAGAATGACCTGATAAGTATACCAAAAAACAAAAATCTTTCGGAATTCTCATCCTTGTACCGGCATTGCCACTGGATCGAAACACTGGTGCAATGAAAACTTACTTTTGTCTGCACAGAAACACTCAAAGACATAGTTGCCAACTTTAAACATTACGGTACATTTGCTTTCACAAATGAAACAGATTTTACCGGATATTACGTAATGGTGCGTCTGATATTGTCATTGTCACTGAATACTTATAACATTCAACTAGTAACCATCAATTATCATCATCTTCATCAGCCTCATCAGTCCACTGCTGGACATAGGCCTCCCTTAATGAGAACCATTGCGCTCTGTCCTCAGATCGACGCATTCAGCTTCCACATCATTCCACATGGCCGGAGGGCGACCTTCGAGATTCGAGAATTAGTTAACCCCAACGGTTGTATCGGTCATGTGACCTTTATTATTTTTCTGAAAACTATAAAATGTTTGCCTTTTGGTGCCTTGCAATGGAATGCACTATTTAATCAGCATTTTCAATTTTTTCGACTAAGCTTCTTCTGATCGCGGCTGTACTTGTACTGGCAAGCAATAACATTAAGATCGTACAGGAAAAATAACATTTTGTGAAACTTTAAAGTGCCTATTATGAAATGGTCGAGTTTTCAAGTAAAAAGGAAGTACTTAGCTCTTTGAAAACGTTTAGAACTGATTTTTGGGAGTGAACTCAGGATTTGAAAACAGGTCAATCCTCAATAATTATGCTGAAGACGTGTTTCCAAGAAGGGGAAAGTGAGATGTACCTAATATCATAATCAAAAAATCGGCCATATACGAGTTGAACTCGCGCACTGAGGGCTCCGAGTCCGTAGCTACAAAGGACAAGGCCGTCTGATGTATGGCGGCTGTACTTGTACTGGCAAGCAATAACATTAAGAGCATACAGGAAAAATAACATTTTGTGAAACTTTAAAGTGCCTATTATGAAATGGTCGAGTTTTCAAGTAAAAAGGAAGTACTTAGCTCTTTGAAAACGTTTAGAACTGATTCTTGGGAGTGAACTCAGGATTTGAAAACAGGTCAATCCTCAATAATTATGCTGAAGGCGTGTTCCCAAGAAGGGGAAAGTGATATGTACCTAATATCATAATCCAAAAATCGGCCTTGTACGAGTTGAACTCGCGCACCGAGGGCTCCGAGTCCGTACCTACAAAGGACAATGCCGTCTGATGTATGGCGCTCAGTACAAATGCTAAAGTGATTGCGCCAGAACCAAACCAAGTTTTTCCGAAGTTATTAAACTGTTATTCATGGAATAGCTTTTATGGAAAAGTCTTTTTAACTTCAACAAATTGTTTATATTTTATATTATGTAAGTTCGTTTCAAAAAAATTGTTTTCCTGGGACATTGCATGTTCCGTTTTGTCTAAATAATTATAAGTATTACACTATAACCATTTAACTATGTTAATTTATTTATAAGAAAAGGTTTATATACCTCACACAGATAGGTAAAAGGGTGTTTTAACTTCTACTTCGTAGGTAGGACATTACATACATTACTATTCTGTTCTACTTTATATTGTGTTCAGATATTGATAATGAGGAGAAAGTAGATAGGCATTTACATAATTTAATATGGTTATAATAGGTACCTATTAATACTTACCTGTGAAGATGAAATCCAAGCTAAGATCCAAGATCTTAACACATTCATCACAAAAGGCCACGGATGCTTCTTCCAAACTATGTTGGTTTCGCGTCACTGGGTAGCAAACATTTGACGCAACGCTTGTTTATTGTACATTATTGTATGTCTAATAAAATAACTATTTATAGAATAAACACTGATACATTATACCACAAAAACACTTATACTTTAGCAGGAGTATTAAATAATTAAATACAGAGAAAAATTATATATATATATATATATATATTCATCTTTATACTCAAAGTTTTGCTGTAAGAAAACTCTGCCAGGGTTAAGCTCGCCTTTGTACATAGCTTATAAGAAAACTTTTTCTTTATTTATTTTGTATTTATTTTATTGTGTACAATAAAGAATAAAAGACAAATAAATAAATAAGTTTTTAGTCAATTTAACTGTCTTAATAATATAAAAATTGAGTGTTGTTGCAGTGTCATGCGGCGGAAACTAAATCAACGAAAGATTTTTTTACGTGATTATAAATCCCAGTCGTATGTAAAACTAGAGAAAATGTTAATGTGATTTATAAAATATAGGCAATTTAATGGGATACGTTTGGTTTTGGCGCAATTGGTATGGGTTCTTGGCATTCTCCTATATATTATAAAAAAAGTAAACAACTACTAATACTTTTTTGTAATGTAATACAAGTTTACAGTTTTCAGATGTTTTTGTGGAAAAATCATAAGACATTGCCTCAGATTTTCAAATTCATGATTCTAAGTCAACGTGAATTAACCCTATTGAATTGAATTTATTTAAAACAACAAACGTTACATGATAAGGTTTACAATCACACTTAGAGAATAAGTCCTTAGACTAGTATTCCGAGATGGATAACATTGGTACCCAAACTAGGATTCCCTGTTTTATGGCGTACCAATGCCCTCCGCCTTATAAATTCTGATTACCTTTTGCGAGTGTCAAAATATCTAGCATATACTGCAATATCTATTGATTGCGTTGTCTTAGAAGGTTTTTACACCACCAAGGGATTGCAGACCTGATTATCTGATATTAATTTCAATTCGATAACCACATACTGAAAAAATGGTCTTGACAGACAGACAACGAAGTGACCAGGATTCTATTTTTTTTCTTTTGAGTTACTGTAGTTTCTAGCAACTTCGTTATGTGGCCTCGCTCTTGGCAATTCCTTAAGAGCCTTTAGAACGCCCCCAATCAACGTATTCGTCAGCCTACAAAAGATCTTTTCTAGACCTATAAAAATTACCCTGGTTACATCCCTGCAAGTCTTTCACGGTTTAGTACGGGCCTGCTCGTTATACTGTTGAGCATGAAAATACCGTAATTATGTTTAGTTAGGGCAAGTTAGGGTGATCATTAATAAAACGTAATGTTTTGACCTTTTAAAATTCACCTTGCAATGAGATTTATTAATTGTAATTAAGGCCTGAAAACAGCTGCTCTGCATTGTCGCCCATCGGTTGACTGAGTCTGAAAATCTTACCTTAGCGGGAGTATATTTTTGTATGGAACAGGAAAAACGCTCCTAGGGGCCAAGTAAAAGAGGAAAGTTTAAAAACTCTAACATCTCCATACAGCTAACGCAAACTTTGTAGTAAATCTTACCTTAGCGGGAGTATATTTTTAAGCTATTGCATAGCTTCTATCGAGGGCCTTGAGCGCGGGGACTGAATCCAGAAATTCCGTAACGAAAAAAAACCTCACGCTCCCCACTTTTACTTAATTTTATAATCTGTTGCTTGGAAATAGAGTTCATATTCAAACTTTTGTATTCTATTAGTTCTTCGTCGCAACGTCGTAGCGCTAGTGTTCAACACAGTAAAGATAGCTACACATCCATGATTGGCCTCTGACACGAACTGACGTCTGACGTTTTTCACCTGAATCTAATTTCAGATTTGTTTTGAAATTTCTGTCATCACAATTTTTTCTTTGGAATTTTTATTGCTTTTAGATGTTTATGTGTTTCAATTATAAGTGAAATCGTATAAAATGGGTGCAACTAAATGTAGTGTCCCTACGTGTGAATCAAAAAATGATAGTGGTATCATAATACACTGTTTTCTGCAAATGCCCTTTATGCAAAGTTTGTGGCTTAGTCAAATAAACTCTAAATTTTTGAATTCACCTAAAATTAATAAACTAATGGAAAAAAAGTTTGTTCCAAACATTTCGTGCGTAAATTTTACGAAAACGGTCGTCTTTTAGGCTTAATTATTGCGCGACCAACTCTGTTTACGGCGGCAGAAATTTGCAGTGGGATTCCAAAAGATAGACAAAGTGAGTAGATTCCGATGTACTTTTACTATTTCAACCATAGTAAAATAAGCATCGTACGAAACGAATTCATCAATTTCATTCGTTTTTGAATATTCAAAAATTATGTAGGTAAGAATAGGGCTGTGTAAAACACCTATCAACTACATATTATCGACTATCGATGTTTTAACAAACATCTATGGACGAAAGGTGTGTATGCGTATAAGTTAGATACCTACTACATACTCGGATTATTAAGCTATTGCATAGCTTCTATCGAGGGCCTTGAGCGCGGGGACCGAATCCAGAAATTCCGTAACGAAAAAAAACCTCACGCTCCCCACTCCGACGGGCACGGAGGTGTGGCTTGAAGGCCGTGCATTGTCTAACGTCGTTTCTTTTCGGCAGTCTTCGACACGGTGTTTGTGTGCGTGCAACTAGACGTATTGTACGACTCTACGAAGCTCGCACGAATCGAGACGATCACCACGCTCAAAAAGTGTAACTTGAATTAATATCAAAGAAAAAGAAATACTGCTTAAATAAAATAAATAAAAAAAGACGTGTGGCACTCGGGGACTGCCGCGGTAAAGCTATTGCATAGTTTGACTAAGCCACAAACTTTGCTTAAAGGGCGTTTGTAGAAAACAGTGTATTATGATACCACTATCATTTTTTTATTCACACGTAGGGACACTACATTTAGTAGCACCCATTTTATACGATTTCACTTATAATTGAAACACATAAACATCTAAAAGCAATAAAAATTCCAAAGAAAAGATTGTGATGACAGAAATTTCAAAACAAATCTGAAATTAGATTCAGGTGAAAAACGTCAGACGTCAGTTCGTGTCAGAGGCCAATCATGGATGTGTAGCTATCTTTACTGTGTTGAACACTAGCGCTGCGACGTTGCGATGAAGAACTAATAGAATACAAAAGTTTGAATATGAACTCTATTTCCAAGCAACAGATTATAAAATTAAGTAAAAGTGGGGAGCGTGAGGTTTTTTTTCGTTACGGAATTTCTGGATTCGGTCCCCGCGCTCAAGGCCCTCGATAGAAGCTATGCAATAGCTTAATAATTATAATTGCATAAATTGATACAAAATGCTATGCAATAGCTTTACCGCGGCAGTCCCCGAGTGCCACACGTCTTTTTTGTATGGAACAGGAAAAACGCTCCTAGGGGCCAAGTAAAAGAGGAAAGTTGTAAAACTTTAACATCTCCATACAGCTAACGCAAACTTTGTAGTACATGGTGAAGGTGATTTTCACACCAGATCCCAGATCAGGTTATCATCTTTTACCTTTACAAACAATACTAGTAAATTAGTGCTGATTTTCTTATTTATCAAAAACAACAAAGTGATCCTTGGGTTCCTTTTTTCCTTTTTAAGTACGGGACCCTAAAAAATTAAGAATACTATTCCCATGCTCAGTTGCCAACTCAGTTTTCCTAATATTACATAGATTTCAGTTTTACCCTTTTGGCACATCGCTCGTTAATAACGATACATTTCGGCGTTTCGTTTCGCATCAGATCCGGTTCGGTTACGTTGACGGACGGTTGTGCTCGCCTGGCATGATAATCGGGTATAGCTCATCATCATCATCATCAGGCACCCCATATCCAGCTGTGGCCTGCTCTAGGTATAGCAGACGTTCCTTATTAAGGGCCATTGCGCCCTATCCTCCCTTTTCACAAAATATCAATAAGTAATGAGAAATTTGCTAATGTTACCGTGCGTTTCCACTAGTGTAAAGTCATTAGTTGAGTTATTGATTTAGAAATTATTTAGATGAAGTTGATAAACAAATGCCAGTCTGGAAACAAGAAACTAGTAAATTAAACAGTAACACCTGTCATATCCGTCTATTTCCTTCATATATAGTGAGAAGAACAAAACTCTTGACAAAACTCAACAACCAGTCGGGTTAACTTGCTAATTCAGGGGCCGGACTTATATTATTTATCATGGTTCATCATCATCATCATCATTTCAACCTTTATCGACCCACTGCTGGGCATAGGCCTTCCTTTGATTATGCCACTTGCCTCGATCCTGCGCTATTCTGAACCAGGTGCCGCCGACGATATTATCATGGTTAACAGGCTTATTTCTAAAACATGATTTTATTGTTGAGCTAGTGAAGTTTGAGGATTATGAAAACGTGACAACAGAACTGTCAAATCTAATATCACGTTTTAACCAAATCCATCCGACTTTTCTGGCGGATTTTCCAGAACAAATCTTCAAGGTTTGTAATCCTTGTCCTGACAATTAGGTGCGAGCACAAAATAAAATTATAGTGATGTTTTTTCTTCAAATTTTAATGTGACCAAACTGTGGGCATTGTCTGTCACTGTGACCAAACGGGAAGTAACCTATACCCAAACGAAAAAAATATTTTCCAAATCAACTCCTAAATGACTTGAGATTATAAGGTGACAAACATAAAAAAGTCCGAAATGCGAAACTAAGTAGTTGTGCATGAGTAGGTACCTTACCTACTTAGTACAGACACTAAGACGACCAAGACCAGGATGATTACACGGATGTCAATATCAGTTTTCCCTGAGGTTTCTCTAAAAATAAATGTTATAAGTTACATAACTAATTAATTAAGTGGAACCGTGCTTTAATTAATTTTTGCAATATAGGTATATTGTCCCGGCGCGGCGGGCGGCTCGTTTAAATTGAGTCGTCACTTTATTACCTGCAATTATAATTTGATATTTAGATATTTCAATTTTTTTATTTTAAGGTACCTGAATATGGAACAAGCTCACACCTGAAGTTAAGTAGGAAATGGTTGTGGAACGTGCTCTACTATGCATTGCCCCACGCATCAGCCTCTTGTTCTTGTATTTATTTTCAGTAGATAGGTAATTTTTTTCAACCTTTTTTTTATATCATAATATAGGCTTCTCCCTATTGTATCCCTATTTAAAACTGTGTAAAAATAGGTCTTGTGGTAGGTATCATAGGCACAAAAATTTCGGACGTAGATACCTAATTTGCCAGCATTGTTCGGCAGATATCGCGTCGCGTAAAATGAACGCTGGCGGTCTGCAGTGCAATAGGCGATTTATCGGTACCTATTTATATTTACCCGTGTGCAAAGACCGAAACAATATAAAGATATACTGTCTAAAGTAGGCCCCTATAAAAAATAAAATAAAAATAATTTATTTCAAGTTTCAGCTCATATAGGAAGAAAAACACAAAATAACCTTAAAAACTAATAGTATTGCTGGGAAGGTGGCGTTCACAGCAGTGTCTGGTGTACGGGCAGTCAACCCTCCTAGACATCATTGGCGGTGGATTTACTGCAAAACCTATAAAACCAAGTTTAGGCCCCAACGTGAGTACTGAGCAGGTAACTAAACAGTTTAGAGCCTTCCAAGATAGACGATTTACTCGCGACTGGAGTCGCGTGATTGGATACGCATGTCAAACGCGCGCTCAACACGCGCGAGCGAATCGCCTATCTGGGAAGGCTTATAAAGACACTCTGTCCAAGGTACGCCTCTATTTATATAAAACCTACTCAGATACAATCTTAGATTTCGCAACTTCGAACACAGGGGTTTGGCAGGTTACTGTTTTATCGTAGTGCCATCTGTGTTTAAATTTGGAAACTCATTTTCTGCTAGAAGAGAGAAAATAGTAAGAAAATTTTATGCCAGCGCCATCTACTAACTCACAGGTGTACTGTCTCACAATGTTTTCCCACGAGCTGAATTCTTGCAGGGTTTTGAAATTACTGTGTGCACTTAGATGTTGTTAATCGCTGCTGCCACTAGATTAGCGCAGATAAAAATGTGAATAAGTCTTGCTTCCTTCCTTCACTTTCTTCGACAAATAATCAATTAGGTACGAAGGTACTACTAGCCAACCACCAACTTAAAAAGACTAAATATAAAAAGATTTACTCAGACATACCTTGCAAATAAAGGCATCTCAAAAAAAACGGAGAGTCTCCTTAGTTTCAACTTCAGCGTCCAAGTAGAAGCCTGAAGTAGAAGTAATTACATTTCAGATCGATCTTCAAAGACATCGTATTAACTACCTTGAATCTAAAGCTGCCTTTCCAGATGGAACATTTAGAGCAAAGGATCTAGTACCCAACATTGTCCGAGCTTTGATTTTATACAGTGAACAAATTCGACCAATGTATGAAATGGCCTTTGCCTTCCAATTTCAAATTAACTGACAGACGATTGAAATTTTTTTGTGACATAGGAACATTGTTATATATTGTTACTACATAGGATTGTCCAAGTTTTTTTACATGGTCTGTCATTCTTTCTTCTCATTAGTTTAGATCATTTATTATGGACTAAAATACTTACTACTTAAATATATGAAACGACGGGGGGGTGCTGTGTCTCAAATCTTTGTCCCTTCTTCACACCAAAAGTACGGAACGGATTTAGCTGAAATTTTAGACATATGTGCCTAGTTTTAGACATGAGCAAATTAACTCTTTCCTTTTATCCCCTTCTATTCAGTTACCAGAGTTAGATCATCTATAAATCGTAGAAGCTGTGGTAGAAGCAACAAAAACAAAAATGGCAACCACGAAGGCCGCAAAATCCTCGAAATTTCAGTTATAGATTTTTTATCCACAATTGCTTACTTTGAAATTATGACCAGATTTTAGACAAGCCTGTCGTCGTAAAATAATTTAGGGAGTGGAACAGGAGTGGAACGCTCAGCAGTGGACTTTCTACAGATTGTCGTTATAATTTGAAAGGATCTTCAAATCATAAAACTTATCACAAAAAAAATGTATCTTCTAAAGTCAGGATATTATCCAAATATTAAATTTTTTATCTTCGTTAAAAACCTATCTACATAAACTGACCTTTTTATCTCTAAATATGAAATTTACTAGAACAAATGTACCTTCATACTATACAGAACAAGAAATTGCATTATGTGATTGGCAACGTAGTTACGCTGATGCCTTATAGGCTTATAGCTCAAGTTCCTAGTTACTTCCGCAACAAAGAAGCCCGTCTAGATCCTGAGAACAACGAAGTAAGAAACTGGTGGATAAACCACAATTCCAATTTTCACACTGCACTTTCTACCTACATTGTAATAAAATGTGTAACACATAATTATATTTTTTTATTATTACTACTTACAAAATATAATAATAATTTTGAAATTATACTAAATTTTGTGCACGACTGCTTTTACAGATGCATATAAACATTAAGGTTTAGCACGCACTGCGATTTAACGCGAGCGGCTTAGGAATAGCTGAAAACGCAAAACCGCATGCAAACACGCACTGCGGCTGGCGTTTTCCTTAATTTTATATCAGTACTGTCATGGATTTCAGGCGAGTAGCGTGTGTTGTGGCTCTGGTTTTAAAATTAAGAGATAAGTCGCCACCATAAGTTCTGGGTACATACATTAACATATTAAATACATTTGAAAGGATACTTTTGCAAAACTTGCAACGACCCTCGCCCAGTCAAGACCGAATAAAAACCGAATGCGATCAAACGCGTGCGCCACCATACTATTATAATTATTATGAGACACGAAAAAATCTCGCGGTTACATCCCGCGGTCAAACAAAACGTAGCAAGTTACGGTTCAATCGCAACGTGTGGGTTTTATCGCAGTGCGTGCTAAGCCTATTCTATTGATATATTTTCTCTTCTCTCCCTCCATTTCACTTACTTTATATTGGCAATGGTCGAGAAATTTACAGGAATAATTTTAAACCGGGAGTTTTTCAATAGTAACCAGTAATATTTGTCAAAGAGAATCATAATACTTCAATTTATAGAATTAATCATTTTGTATCAAGTGTTCAATTTCGTTCGCCGTTAGACGAAATTTCGTAGATGCACACCACCCGAGCCTGACTGCGTCTCAATCTTGTACGGTTTGATTACAGTTCGGTTTAACTAGGGGTAGGTAGAACCTTTGACGACACGAGACCTGCCGTCTCAAAGCAGTTACCGATACTCACCTACCTCACACTCTGACAGTTCGGCGAATTCTAGCCAAGACAATCTTTAAATTATTGGAGACACTCTAGAATGGGTTAAGAACTGTAAAATATACACACACAATATATCATAGCTCTTAACCATTTATTAGACCTCTTTAAATTCTCAAAATTTCAGAAATATGAATGCCTTTCGAAGTTTTGCGATACTAACAGTAGGTATGTAATAAAAAACTAACGGCCGGTTCCTATATTATACCGTTACCGATGACGCTTCGTTTTCCCTTGAAAATCTGTCAAATTATCGACGCCTCGTTGTTAATTTTTGACAGTTTTTCAAAGGAAAACGAAGCGTTATCGGTTACGGTATAATATAGGATTCGTCGGTTAGACAATTTGGTTAATCTGCCTAAATATAGTTGAGACGAAAAGACACTGATTTAGCAAGCGAAAACAAATCCCAAAATATGGTCCGCGAACGGAGCCAGACGCATTTTTTTAAGGTAGGTACAGCAAACAGAAGCACTGAAGTAACTTCAGGGGGCCGCCTGAATTGCGGGGCCCTGCGCCCCACTGGCCCAGAGTGCTCAAAAGAAAAGAGGGGCATAATTCGAGCTGCATAGCGTTTCTATACTCTTTGTAGTTGCCCGTGGGTTGTGTCAAGATGCAAGATGGTATTGCGATATCTAATAATACCTAGTCTATGCCTATCTTCTTGCAACTCTGTTCGTCCTATCCCATGAAACACATTATATTATCACAATCACAATAAACGCGCAATGGCGCTCATCAAGGGAGATATATGTCCTTAGTGGACTGCGAATGCTGATCATGATAATGATACCCAGAATGTATTTTTTTTATGTATTTACGAAAATTATTCATCCAATTTAACAAATTCAATAAATAAATAGTCAGATCCTAGCTTAATACATTCGAAAAATAATAAATTGAGAATGAAATGTTAAATATTTTCTTCACTGGGCATTGAATTAGAAGCGAGCCAGCGCGTAAATTTTAAGAAGAATTAGACGATTGACTCAAGCGTGACTTTGCGGAAATCTATTACAAGATATTCAAAAGATAAAATATATATTTTGGGTTTGTTTGTTATGTGCCTAGTATTTACCTTGTTACTACATTACCCACATGTGTCTTAAACCCATCAGGAGGTACTGATAGTACCCGCTGTCTATAACACAGGGGAAAATCATAACTACACGTTGTTAACATTGTGCTTTTTGGGATCATCATGATCATCATCATTATTAGGCCATAGCAGTCCACTGCTGGACATAGGCCTCCTCTAATAAGCGCCATTGCGCCCTGTCCTCAGCTCGACACATCCAACTTCTACCAGCAGCCTTTCAATGATCGTCACTCCACCTGACTGTTTACCGCAAAGGTTAACAGTTTTACGGATTTTTGGAATAAGTTCCTCATAAGATAAACGTTAGAATTCCTCTGAAAATGTTGTAAATCACGGTTGTGTTTAGTAATATTTTAAAAGTAGGTATCTTTAAAGTAATTAAACCCACCTCCATTTATTGAACATTTTGTAAAACGCCGCTAGCTCACATTATGTAAATAGAACACAGAATCACAAAGAAGAATTAAAAAAAGAAGAAAGAGCTAACTGAATAGGACATGCAAAAGAAAATACTTATTATGAATTTCCGGAACAAAGGCTTTATCACTCCGCATTTCATTTCATAAAGTATTAACTAATGCAAACATTCAGTGTAAGGTACCTACCTAGTACTAAATCTAAAATACATGCATGCACAAAATTTATTTTGTTGAACCAGTTGATCATAGAAGGCCTTGTAGGCCAAGAAGTTTTTATTGAGGAGTGCGCGCTTTGAACAAAAATCTGAGCCTTATATATTCTTTGTGTAACACTAAAGATGAAACGAAACACAAAACCTTTGGGGGTTTTTTTGTAAAATCTGCCCCAGATTTTTGTGCAAAGCGCACACTCCCCTAAAAAATAACTCCTTGTACAAATCTAATGAAATATGAAGAAAGGGCTTTCTACGTGGTGGTGTCTCAAATTACAATTCCTTAGGTTTAGATTTTTTTTTTTAATATTGATGGACATTCTATCATTCTGCATCGAAAGAGAGTTCGTACAGAATATTTGAAAAAAAATACTGAATTTTAGCAGGTACATAATCTCCGAGTGTTCTGGAGTCCATTCTAAAGGAAATAGAAAAAACTGAAAAAAGGCTTTCCAGAACAGACTCTATAAATAAAAAAGTAATTTTGTGTCTGTGAATGTCTTCATTCGATTTAAGTAAACCTACTTTTTTACTGATTAGTTTTCTGTATGGAATAATGACTACGTTTTCTGTACGAAAATTCTTGCTGAATTCCACAGCTAAAATCGAGTAAGCTATGCGTTTGGGAAATGTAGAGACACACGCCGTTCTCGTATGAAGGTATGCGTTTGAGAAATGCTGGCAAATCGCAGACACCATTTCTACACCTTTCGGCTTAAGATAATTCTCATAGGTCTGTTGTTTTTTAAAAAAAAACGGTGAATATGACATAACCAATATGATTGAAACATATTCAGCTACCATGCCATATGTACAATTTGAAAAGAAAACCGTTGTAATAATTGCTATAGGTAGAAGGTTACCTAGCTTTCTACCTACAGTAATTACTACCTAGCTACTACCTAGTAGCTAGCTAAATTTTCAAGAGTTTTTTACGCAACTCTCATTTCCAAAGAATTCCATGACATAGGTACATAATTAAATATTCAAAAGGTACAAAAACTTTGAAGACTTCGCAGAATTCTTTCAGAGCAAAAGCAGTCGACTATAAAAAGGAAGCCCTGCAAATACATCGTGAACATTTCCACTTGGAAAATTAATTTAATACTCCCATCTGCAATTGAAATGAGCTCTATATTCTCTCGATAAAGTTGTTTTTAGACTGTATGTGTGTAGGTACGAGGTGTGTCTAAGAAATAACTAGCATAGTTAGAGTGGATGTCGGCTGCTATCTCGGATACGCTGGACTGGGGCACCGCTAGCATGCTCTGTACGGATCACACTATTCGACTAATTGGGTCCGATTTAGGGAAAAAAGTTTGCGGAATAGGTTACGGGTTGCTTTAAAACATTTTCAAGGTTTGGATAACGTGACGTGCCGTATGTACACCAGTACGCCAATGGTGAGCAAAGCGGACTCATTTACGGACTTTATTTATCTCGCAAAGATAAAGTGCTTCCAGTGAGCGTGTTGAATGAGTTAGATACAAACGAGGTCGCAGAGTTCAGCAGACTTCAAACTCATTCTTGGAAGGCAAAAACTACTTTACCCCGTTCCACCCAGTTATTTCCTGGTCATTTCCCTAACGCAGTGGAAGGCTGGCGTTATCGTAAATAGCGGCTGTGATCAGAAATCGAAGTTATTCCAACTAAATACCAACAAGGCATCCGGAATCTTACCAAGGTACCTACTTTTATCAAGAATTTCATTGATAAGACGTTATGAAAAATCTTAGGATCTGATTGAGCTTTATAAGCACGAGTAATTAAAAAATATCTAAGTAAAATATTAACTTAACAACATGATTATTTACGATTGTGAGAGTAGATTAATCCTTTTTCTCTTTTTTATTCATTAAATTGGGCTTAACTAAGCCTTAAGGCCAAAGCACGCCAAACTAAGTCCGACTCAAAAATGATCGTGTATAACATGCGCATCAAGTTGGTTACTGGCACGTCTTGTGACTGGTAGATTAGTAACCTAATTGCTCAACAAAATCTACTCTAAGTACCTATGTTGGTAGGAAATAACCAGCAAGCCCTGTCTGGTTCATAGCATGATAGTTTATATTTACCTACATGAAACGAGTAAATAGGACAGACAGCTCAATCCCCGGGACTACATAAGCCAGCTATATTGATTTTTGCGTTTTACATAACGACTGTGTATTTATCACATAGAGGTGAACTGTCCGCAGATGAGCTAGTTATTTTTACCTACTGCATTTAGGTTTCTGTACCAACCACAAAAATTGTACTTGTAGGTAGGTATTTAAGTATTACAGTAAATATGTGGAAACAGTGCCTGTATTTTTAAGCATTAAGTACAGTAAATATATCAAAAATCTTTAAACATGACCATAAAACATAACCCTCCTCAGTCAGATACGATATTCAGTCAATCATTCGCTAATTAGAATTAATATTAATCATGTTTCATAGAAATCTTGGCAACTCACATACCTAATCAAATTGAATTTTATTATTGAGAAGAGGTGTTAAAATATCTCATTAATCTGCGTTTATTAAACAAATACAGAATTCAGCCGGCCCGTGGTTTTTGTTTACATCTGCGCAAGTGTCTCCCTAAAGACTTGTCTGTGGCACCTTGAGACGTAGCATGTGGATCCACCTGAGCGGCAGATGCGAGGCAGCTGCCCGCCAGGCCGGTCCCTTCCACCCGCGCAATCCCGACTCACCGTTTTATTTCCCCGAATAAAGTTTATCAAACAAAGCGAAACTCCCCACATCTGTCCGCCCAGCTGCAAGCCCCAGCTGGCGCGCGCTCTCGCTCGCACGCGCGCCGCGCCCCCCGCCCTGTCTCGCTCGACGTAATCTCGGGTCCCTTGAATTCCCGGTGCACAGACCATTCGTAGTCCGATCCTCGATGCAGAGAGTTGACAGCGATACCGATTCCGATAACATGAGCAAGCGTAATGCCGAAGACTTGGAGGGTGACGACGGGAAGGCGAAGCGGACCCGTCGTCGCCGGCGCTCCCGCAGCGAGCCGAGGAACACCGGCTCCGACAACGCACAGAAACGAGAGGCGCTCTACCGTCTTTTCGGGCGCTACTGTAACGACAGCGACTTAGATGCTGACGACGACCTGACCGGAAGCGACAACGACGATACGGTGTACATTGAGGACCCGCTGCTTTTGGACGCGGTGCCGGAGTGCATGGATCCGGAACAACTTGGGTTCCTGCTGTGCGCGCAGGAGACTCTCCGCTTCCTGCGTCAGAGCGGGATGTCGTTCCGAAACCCAGTGTACATGAGTCTTCGCAACCGCTTCGTGAAGGCGATCAAAGAACTTGGGATTGCCTGAAGTTTCCTTGGGCCGGAGCCCTTTCGGCCCTTTTACTCGTAAGCACCTCGCCTACCTCGATGGCCTGGGTGCTTTGGTCTGCTGGCTGTTTCGTTTTCCTGTGAATTGATGTGAACTCTCCGTGATTTTTGACTGTGTAAGTGTAAGCTCTTCTTGTGATTCACGTTCAACTTTTCACCACGAAAATGGACTTTCGACCGTACTCTAGTCCCTATCTAGTCAAATTGTTTAGAAATTTATGTAATGGAATAAACCCTATTGATGTAATCAACTTATTGTATTGATTAAATATATGTGAATATATTATTATTGTTTTCTTTTAATTCCTCAGTTTCAGAAGATTTCTAAACTAGGTCGTAAATTATATTTCTCTGTTCGTACTGTATTAGAGCTTTAATAGAATTAGTTTTCTCTAGAGCGAATATACTATAAAATTGCTACTCGAGCGACTACTTACACCTTTGCTGTGACTCTAATGGTTTTAGGTTGAAAGTTATAAAATGCGTAAGTTTGTGTGTGTGTGTGTATGTGTGAGTATGTTTGTCAATCAACTCCGTAGCGGCTGAACGGATTTGGATGAAACTTGGAATATATATACTTTACGACCTGGATTAACATATAGGCTTATTTTGATCCGGGTACTACGCGAGCGAAGCCGCGGGCGGAAGCTAGTAAATAATAAATGCAACCAATTAGTAGGTAGATAAAATTGAATCAGTCCTAGCATAGAAGCCCAGTTTATGAGTAGTCAGTATACTAGGCAGGGACATGAAACCAGGGTTCGATTCCCATACGCTACAGACATATGATTTTTTTTTTAAGTTCGCTTTTAAATTCTTGGGTAAATAGAAAATATATTTTAGTTCCTACAAATAAAATCCCTTAGTAAGTATAGTTATGATGGACATCACTACTAAACTTAATTAGTAATGGTAAGTATGATCGCAAGTAGGTATTCAGTATTATCTGCTATTTATTGAGCCAGTTACAGAAGGTTGCGGGTTCGACTCCCGTCGCAGGATGTTTTATGTCCTGCCTGCACCATCCTTATTCTGTGCTAGCATTCGGAGCTGGGTATCTTGTGGTATCCCGAGGATCCCTACATACGATCCGAAGAGCGTGGGTTCGAATTCCAGGCGAATACTAATGGACTTTTCGTTTCTAAAAACTTATGTGCGCATTACCAACTGCTCGAAACGGTGAAGGAAAACATCGAGAGGAAACCGACATTCCTAGAATCAAAAGATATGTGCTAGGTGGTTATTGTTCCAATTAAGTTGTGGCTTGAAACCCTGTCAGGTGGAATGCTAATTGCTTGCAAAAAAGTGGCTATGTACGAGTATGTACCGAATATAATATTCAATTCAGACATGCCTTCTGTCCCCTTTTATATGCGGGTTTTACCATTTTACTTTAAAGCGACTATAAGGGTCAAACCTCCCTCGCCCGCACTATTCAACATTTTTAAAGATATAAAATCACTGAATGTAGTTATACACTGTTATTTTCTAGGCCGTGAAGGTTTGCTATTTTGCATTAACTACATTCAGTGATTTTATATCTTCAAAAATTTTGAATAGTGCGAGCGAGAGGGAGGTTTGACCCTTATAGTCGCTTTAGGGTGACGATACATGTCAAATCACCCTCTCGCTCGCACTATTCAAACATTTTTTAAGATATAAAATCACTGACCATAGTTATGCAAAATAGCAAACCTTCACCTAACAATTCATAGGTTCAGCAATAATATAATTTTGATTCTATCACGTTTTCTTACCAAAAAACTTGTACCAATGTGTTAAATTTTAGTACAATTTTTTGGTAGGTAAACGTGTTGGGTTGATGATATGATATTCTTGCTGAACCTTTGTATTGTTATTTTCTAGGCCGTGAAGGTTTGCTATTTTGCATAACTACATTTATGTAGTGATTTTATATATTCTAAAATGTTGAATAGTGCGAACGAGAGGGAGGTTTGACATGTATCGTCGCCATAACATTCATAGAGAAATGGTAGTCGACTTCACCGACGGCTAAGTACCCTTTAGCGGGTAGTTGGTACAATTCATGGACAAATAGTGGTGCTCCTTCAGTGCTAAATTCACCTGAGTATATCGGCAACAAGACCTACAGCCTACTGGTCCTGGTCAGTTTATCGTCTGCTTCATAACCTATCAGTTGGTAAGTTAAACCTTTGATATTATGATTAGGTCATATCCCCTTTTATATGGTAACCTCAATAGAATTATGTACTACTTAGGGCTTGCAAATATTCGATAATTTTTGTATTCGAATATTCGAATTTTTTTCAGGTACTATTCGAATTATTCGAAAATTATTCGAATAATAGAAAAAACACTATGTTTTTATTAAAATCACATCTTATTTTGTTATTTTAAGTGTTATTTTCATGAAGAAGTTTAAAATATCAACTTATTCTTCTTTCTTAAAAGCGTTATTTCCATGAACTAACTTAAAATTAGATATTTTAAAAATACAAAAAGTTTTTTCGCCGTAAAGAGACTTTGGCGATTTACACGCACCACAAATTTAAATCTTCTTTTTCGTATATATCGTCTTTTTCTTCTAGTGTCGGAGATTTTAGACCGCCCGAAGGCCTCAGACATGGCTTAACGACTGCAAAGCCGAGACCAACATCTTAACGTGCCTGCCGAAGTACGGAAGCGCTCAAATCTGAATGTCACTAAACAGTCATCCATCCAAGTAATGATCGCGCGGAGAGTTGCTTAACCAAGGTGGTATCTTAAGTACACCGAAGTAAACCACGCCACGGACGGACGGACAGACAAAGCAGCACTATAAGGGTTCGTTTGACTGGCTCGGTAATGTCACCCTAAAAACAGTCTTAAAATTCACGTTAACGACAGAGACGGATGGACAGAACAGTCTTGTCAACTACGCGAATGCAATATGCGACACTTCCGAGTGTATTCGAACCGTGTTCCGAATCCGATAAAAGTTTTTGGGTTCGGCTCGGATCGTTCGTCATGTTGTTTACCCGAACGACGACGTAAACTTGTATTGTCTTGTATGGATATATCGCGCGAACACATAAGTGGCATTTCATGCACATCTGAGTTCCGATTTCGGTGTTATTAATTTTTATCGAATATTCGAATACTGATATTTCAATCAGTATTCGAATATTCGAACTAAAATAATATTCGAATTATTCGAATATTCGAATGCAAGCCCTAGTACTACTAAACAATATATAAAGATTGGATTGGAGAAAACCTCGTGAAGATGTTTGTTTTTGTTTTTACAGAAAAAATATAATATTTATTTATACCGTTCTGTAGTTTCCGTTTTAACAAGCTCAGCTTGGGGCTAGATGAAGCTTTGTGAAAAATATCTAGCAGTAAGGCTTCTGCTCGCGGCTAAGCTTGTGTGGTATGGGATATAAAGTAACTTATGTAGGTGATACAATATTAATGTATATTCCAAGATTTTTCCAAAAATCTGTTCAGCCGTTACGGTGTGAAGTGGGTACAAACATACTGACACACACACTAATAACATTAAGTGTGTTGTAATTTTTTACTCATTAGGTACCTTATTACTTACATGATGCACTTAATTTTACTTTTTTATTTCCTCTATAAACTTTTAGGCATTTATTAAAACAAGGCTCTAACGAGTTAGTCAGAACGAACCACAAGCACGATAGCAAAAAACTCAAAGCCCAAATAATCCACTAAAATAAAAATATCCGTAATGGTCTAAAGTGATCACGTCTTTTCCGTGCCCATTAATGCCCAAAATATCCAGGGCATATTGACAAGCTAAATAGACGAAAAGCGGCTAAAACTAGACTGTTAGCAAACTAAATAGACGAAAATAGCAAAAAGTGGCTAAAACTAAACAGTTTTAGGCACTTTTTGTCTATTTAGCTTTTCAATAATTAAGCAATGTCTGTATTCTGTGGCAATGTCAAATGTGTCTCGATGGCGGTGACTATGATGGAATGTCTGATACAATTAGTTCAAGATTTAGAACACACAACCGGACGAGTACATTTGATATAACCTTCCTTTTCCTTATGGCCAACTCTGGTGTTGGTGTTTTGGCCGCCCAAAGGCCTCTGTCGATTGAAAAAGCCGGGATCAACCTCTTAAGCTTAACGTGCCTCTAGAAGAACATTTGACATGGAGGCATAATTATCGAAAAGCTAAATAGACTAAAAGTGCCTAAAACTGTTTAGTTTTAGCCACTTTTCGTCTATTTAGCTTTTCATGCCTCCATGTCAAATGTTTCTCGATGGCATGACGGTGACAATGACAAGTGTCTAATACAATTAGTTCAAGCTTTAAAAAACGCAACCTCTCAACTCTGGTGTTAGTGTTTTTAGGCCGCCCAAAGGCCTCCGTCATGCCTTAACTACTGAAAAAGCCGGGACCAACATCTTAACGTGTTTCGAAGAACGGAAGCACTCAAATATTAATGCCACTGTCATGACACTAAACGGTCATCCATCCAAGTGGTGACCGAGCGGAGCATAACAAAGATAATCTGCTTACAACACAGAGAAGTAAGCCACGCCACGAGCGCGAAAATCGAAATAGGTAACTAAAAAACTATTGATATGTCACCTTCCTACAATGTTTTGATCTAGTGCAATTCCCAAGAGTGGTAGAGAGTACATGGCATGCCTAAACACGACACGTTGTTATATTACAAAGTAATAGACCGTACGAAGCAAAATGCTAACATAATAAACAAGACCGGTTAAGTGCGAGTTGACTCGCCCACCGCGGGTGACTTCAATGGCGTGCGATACTAATTAGTAAGTAAGGTTTCTTCGTAATTAAAATGTGTACGTCCTATAGAAAAATAAAAACCGGCTTTAGAATGGGCAAATTAGGGCCTTTCAGATATCACCATATTTGACCGTGTAACTTGCTTTACAGCTTGACCACAGATGTCATTACATTTAGTGAGGTTTCTACAAAACCTTAGCTGGAGACTTTGCTATCATTTTCCTGTAAAATATAGGTATACTTTTATAATATGTATGAATTTCAGGTTTTTCACTCCGCAAACTTCGGAGTTAAGGGTTATCGTCTTTTTTTGAGCTTGTTCATCCTAAATCAAACTGTGCATGATATAAAAAAATAAAAGTGGATTTATATTGTTCAAAACAAGGCTTTTCATTTGATACCCCACTTGACCTAGCAACCCCCCCTTTTATTTATCACCCCCCCCCCCCCCCCCATTTTGGAAGATTTCTCAAATATTCTTCTTTAACATTTTCATTTATACCAAATTGCATTTTAAATTAATACCAAATTTCAAGTCTGTAGCTTATGTAGTTCCTGAAATAATCAGCTGTGACAGACGGACGGACGGACGGATAAAGCGGCACCATAAGGGTTCGTTTGACCGGTTCGGTAACGTAACCCTAAAAATGGGAAAGTATGAGATAAACCAAAAGGCAATTAACTAAACTATTTGTTTAAAACTTGAGGATTTCGATTACGTAATAATGTTCTAGCCACCAAGTCAATCGTTAGAAAGCTCACAGTCAGATCTGATATTCCAATCGGGACAGTTAGTTGGTACTTGGTACTAACTGTCCCAATTGGAATCAATGAATGTTTTAAGGTTAAAACATACCATACCATTCGTACCATATAAAAATGGAATACGTACCTGCATGCTCTAGCAAAATAAATAAGAAAAGGCAATATCTTAAGAGTACTTTCAATTTAATTATCCTCCAGTAAAGCCGGCTTATTCCAATCATAGTCATCTGTTATAGTTTCTGCGGATATCGACTCAACACTGCTACGTTCTGTGGACGTAGTCAGGTAATGAAATTTGGGGAAAAAAGCGCTTTTTATTATATAATAAATAATCATAGGTAAATTAATCTTACATTTGTTCATTACAATAAATGCATTTATAATAATTTACTATAGGTACTTACAATTTAAATTTGATAATTTTCATGGCAGTAATTCCTTAAAAATTGTATTATATAATTCATATTCCTATACATTTTTTCTTATTATTTTAATTTGTTATACTTATAACACATTTAGGTATTCATTCTTATTCTACTTTCCTAATTCTACTTTTCCTTTACTTTATCTCGGGGATGAATCATCGAGATAATAAATGATACTACTATAAATTATCTCGATGGTATGGATGTTTTTTTTTTAAATATTTTTCGGAAATATATAAAAAAAAAACATGAAGTTACATTCATATTTTAGGTAACGATTGCCTTGGTTGTCTCGACAGATTTCTTGTCCAAAGTTGACTCTTGCTAATTAACTTTTTTTATTCGAAAGTATAATAAATATTTAACAGGAAATTGGTATATAACTTGTAAGACACTAAAACAGTTTTGAATTTGGTGCATCATGCCACGTGTTTTTACTTGTTTTGCTCACTTATATTATATCTTGTTCACCCAATGACGTTTATGTATCGCCTTAGACTATTCAAAATTACTTAAAATTAATATCTACCTAGATAATAAATAGTACGTACATTAATATAGGTTATCTTTGGCGTTAACTTTGGTAAAATCCTCTACTAAATCATGCAAAGATAAGACTTACCCGACAATTACTAATAAAGAGTGTGCATTATAAGTCTAGCTCATCAGTAAATCGCGATAAGTGAGAGCATGCTCTTAAAAGGACGATATTATCGTCTATCGTACCCTTATGTACGATTCTTACTACCGGCGCGCGTCGAAACGCGTCGGAGCGCATTATACATAACGTGCTAAAGGAAATTGAACGTCCACAAAGCAGCTAAGTTCCTTATTTGCATGCAATTTACGCCGCGGATCTATTTATGTCAGTGTTTGACAAAGCTCAAAGCTGCGTAAATTACTTGCAATTAAGGAACTTAACTGCTTTGTGAATGATTCAATTCCCTCTAGCATTTTTTAAATGCACTCCGATGCTCTCCAACGCGCGCCGGTAAGTGAGAATCGTACATTAGAGGGCACAACGGTAGCTCACAGGGGAACAAATGTATGAATGTTCTTGTTTGTATAAAATGTAGCCTATCTCATCCAGACCTAACGAATCGATTGACACCTCATTCATAATTCATTGACGGCCTCTGTGACGCAGCGGACGAAGGAACACAGAAGGTTCGATTCACGCCGCGAGACAAAATATGTTTTTATGATCCGCAAATATTTATCACGGGCCCAGATGTTTTCTGTGCATGCCTAATATTTATGTATTTACTAAAAAAAAAATAGTGAATGTAATTTGCTCGTGGCGGGAACCGAACCCGCATCAAAACCTTTGCCCACTGCGCCACAGAGGTCGTCGAAGCGATAGTTTACAGCGTTATTCAAATTGAGCGAGTTTTGAAAATAAGTAAATTAGGATACAAACATACAGGTGGGGAAAAATTTTACCTTATTGGAGGGCAGCTACCATTTATTTTGTTAGAAGGTTCTGTCAGTTCTGTTCTTAGGAAACTATACAATTATATTGAATAAAAAATAATTAAAGAAATCTGATTTAAAAAAAAAATGCACTCTTCGTTCCCGGTTTACACTACTAAGTGACTATCGTCACGATACACGATAATCCTACTATCGTCACGATACACGATAATCCTACTATTATTATAAATGCAAAAGTTTACGAGTATGGATGAATGGATGAATGTTTGTTACTCTTTCACGCAAAAACTACTGAACGGATTCGGATGAAACTTAGAATTTACATCGTTTGTGACCTGGATTAACATATAGGCTACTTTTTATCCCGGTACTACGCGAGCTAAACCGCGGGCGGAAGCTACTGTTTTCATACATTTGCTTCTGATAAAGGTTTAAATCTGTTAGTGTCCTGCATATAAGAACACGCTCTTAGGCTGATAATATAAACCGATTTCAGCTCTAATCACGAACTCAAGTGTTGTCAATTCGCACTTTTCTGTAGAAAATTTGTCTTTCGTCAGCGGTTTCGCTCGTACCACAAGAGCGGATGAAAAGTAGACTAGTATGGTAGTCCAGGTCACAAAGGATGTATACATATTCCTTCCAAGATTCATCCAAATCCCTAAGCCGCTAAGGAGTTGAGTGGAAACAAATATACTAACACACTAACACAAACTTTCGTATTGATTAGGGCCTTTGACCATCCCCAATTTATTATTTTTATTTTAAGTATGTTTATTGATTTGATTTATTCATAAGTTTGCATTGTTTTTCTGCCGAGATACAGGTTTTCATATTGTAACAATATTATTTTGTGTAAATATGATGATTTGACGTATTATTTAACGGATTAATCGAAAGATTTGCTAATTCGTTCGCTTATCCTGTGAGTAGTTAAGTTGATGAAAGTCACCTGTGATACTCGAAACTCTTACATTTTACTTGAAGATGGTAACAGAGTATTTTAGTGTCTATTCGATATTGACAACTCTCAAGCTTGCACTTTGGGCCCTGATCCTCGTGAATTAATCATTAATCATTATTCATTTAGTTATTCAAAAGTAGCATAATATCATTGTCACATTACACAAATATAAAGAACGGTAAATTTACATAGAGTTTTATCAGTTCTCGTGATGTATTATGTCTAACGTGACAATCACCTTTATTCACGAGAATCAGCCTCCACATCTGAGATCGATCTATTAATACCAGTCATAATCTTGCCCCTCAACTGAAATCCTTAGTACATCTGTATCTAATATCAGAGCCTTTATAAGCGTACTCCTTGAGCAGTCGATCGATTTCTCCAGACTGTGGTTCTGTAACGATGTTTTTGCTCAGGATCATGTTGAGCAGTGCTTTGTAGACGTCGTGGGCTGTGGCCTTCGATATGTGTTTCGGAACTTCTTTGATGAATGAGTTTTCTGGGACCATTCTGAAATAATAATTAAAAAAATACTTATCTATTTTTATAAAAAAAAATATAGTTAATTGACTCAGGCAAGCGTGACTGCGGAAATCCATTACGAGAGATTCAAAAGACAAAATATTTAGTACAAATAACTGCTAACCTTCTCTGAGGATTTCGGAAGCTCTGACGTTTCGGTAAGATTATGGTCAAAAGAAATAACTATCTGAAGAAAAGTTCTCAGTTTATTGCTCTAATAAGTAATGTCTAATAGGTAATGGGATACAAAGTTTGCAACTTTGCACTAAACTAACCTGTCACGTAGAATGCTTAGAAAAAATGCATACCCACGAAATTTACTTGGGCTTGCCTTTGACTACCCCACAAGTATGGTATCCTCAATGGTATGTGTATTTGTTTGTTGTATAACCAGCCGACCCGCTTTTAATTACTTTTGCGTGTACTTTCGCTCCCGTTAGTCAATTAGCTACATCAAAAGGAAATACTTAATAGGCCTATTAACTCTCTAAGGCTTCCTTTAACTCCTGATTTCTTATTAAGTATCACAGATACTGTAAAATTACAGTAGGTAGGTACTTGGTTGGGAGCTTGGAAGGTACCTACTTAGATAATATGACGGGATATTCTTTAGAGCTAGTTTTTCAAATTCTGAAGTTTTTTGGAGTATTATACCCAGTAATAACATGGGAAGCTATTTTCCCATAAAAATAATTCGAAAAACATAAATGATCGCGTATCTAATGTAATGACTATTATATAAATGTATATAACACAAAACAAAACACAGTACCTACCTACCTAGTAAGAAATAATGAATAACTGATAATATAACAGACAAATGAAAACCATAACCGAAATACTTCTAACAAAGGTCGAGATGAAACCCGACATACGCGTCCATTCAAACAAAACCATGAATGACTCACTTGTCCAAATCCTCGGCCACACAAAAGGAACTCGTACAAAAAACAGGTAGCACCTTACTTCGCCCCTTGGCCTATATCTTGTGCAGAACTGAACCACACCTTTAATTTAAAGAAAAAAATACACAACGCACCAACTTTGAATCGTTTCCGAACAGACGGTAACAGAGACTGGCCGACTTTGAAGACCACAATTTAACCAAGGGGCTCTGGTGTTTATGAATTTGACCCTGATGCGTTATGAATAGAGTATGTATTTGAATGGATATGGGTTATTGAGGGGTGCATCTGGCATCCGTCTGGCCCTATTCGGTTTACCCTAGCATGTGGCCGCTGTGTTGGCTTCACACGCGTAATAATATTATACATGTACGGACTTTAATAATAATGTGTATAACGTAAGGTACTATGAATTTCTACTAAAACTAGCTTCGGCATGCGGCTCCGCTCGCGTACAAAGGTACCTACTCATACATGGATGAACGGTCAAAAATTGGCCTACTTACCTATTGCCATTCCAAGTCTAGAACAACATAATAGTTGCAAAATTTCAGCTCTTTTGTGGCAATCTTCATTTTCTATTTTCAAACCAATCCGATTGGATGACTTATAAATAGGCTCTATTCATTTCTCGTTTTATTTGAATTGTAGAGTAAGTAAATAATATTTACTTTATATAATATCATATTACTTAAACTAAAAGAAACTAACAAAAATTAAAACCGTTGCCAATGGTGGTAAGCCCAGCCCCAGACAGAATGCTGGCTGCATTGTCACGTTGGAGAGCAGATCCGGTGGCGGAAAGGAAACCAGCATTCCGATGCGCGTGGACTCAAACCGATGATCTGCCATATCTTTGAATATTTTGTGTGTACCCCCAAGTTTTTAAAAATTGTTTTTTCTGCTTAGCCTAATGTTAATAATATAAAACATAAATATTTTTAAGCCTATTGGTATTTTTTTTATAAATACGTTATCTAGATATACCTGTCTGTAGTTTTAGCCTTACCTATTATATCTAATTGTATGTAGCAGTAAGTAATCTTTAAGTAGTTATAATCTAAGTACATACTTGATAATATATATATTTTTAGCTTAATTCAAATATGATTGTAAAATTGTTTATGAATAAATGACATGAAAGAAATGAATGCAAGACACTATTGAAACTATTTTTTTTTAACAAAAACGAGTATATATTTCTTTGAGTGCTGAAAAGACAACTGTAGTCGCATGCACCTGGCCAGCGCCTCTGTCCGAGGCCGCAGTCAACGTTTTAAGGAGATAATGGTCAACCCTTTTATTATAAGCACCCCTTTTGTCACAGATAAACAACCGGTCTTTATCGATTCCGTGATATCGCAAAATGGTTAAAATGGGTAATCTACCTCTCTAAATTTATTTTATTTTATTTTCGACCAAATCTATTTACTGAAGTTATAATATAATTATAAAAAATGTATAGCTTGAATTTCCACTTGTTAATTAGAGGATCCTGCTTACAACCCGAGCCGTCTATTTTTCAGTTTTCATTTTCTTTCACGATTTTAGCAATAAGTAGGTACTTTTAATCGGATTAATATTATAATGAACCCGATTCTAAAGTACTTTGTTGTTTTGAAAATAAGGTAAGCGATTTAGAAAAGAACAGATTTATCCTTATAACCAAAAATACAAAGAAATAATTAGTACAATTCTATTATTCCAAGAAAAAAATCATATTAATTGCAAAATATCTTCAATGGCATTTCTAAGTCACTGTACGGAGCGTTTCTTACTGGCCGACCCGGCGCCCGGCACCCGGCACCGACATCGAAATCATCATCATCAGCCTATAACAGTCCACTTCTGGACATAGGCCTCCAATAACGAGCGCCATCACCATCATCAGCGGACGCTTAATTCTATCTAATTGTACTTGCACGCTGCCTTACTGGCCGGCATATCTGGCAGCAAGTCTTTTTTGTAAATACATACATATCACACATACAAATCACCCAGACCTGACACAAATAATTGCATATAATTGAAACATTTGCTAGGCGGCAATCGAATCTGATTTGCGACAGGCTGCTGGTAGAAGATGCGTCGAGCTCAGAACAGGGCGCAATGGCGCTCATTAGGGGAGGTCTATGTCCAGCAGTGGATTGCTACAGGCTGATGATGATGATGAAGATGAATCGAACCCGTAACCTTCTGCGTCTAAAGCGGACGTTCCTCCACTGCGCCACAGAGGTCGTTAAGTATAGTTAAGTACAACTTACATAATTTGCTATTGCATTCTGCCCTAACGCGTCGTCAAGGACTTATAAAGCCCTCGTGTTGGGTCGGAGCGTTTCATTGTTGATCAAGTGAAGGATATATAAGTCGGTATCGGGTCGGGTCGGAAAATGAAAAAACGCCCATTGCTCTAAGTAATCAGGATTATATTACCAATTAGTGTTCTAAGAGCTCTATTAAATCGAATAAAAGAAAGAAAATACATTTATTTTTACCCAATACAAAACAAACACAATTATGAACAGGAATGATTACTTGACGAATGAACTGCAAACTGGGCAAAAATCTAAAGGTGTCTATGAAAAAAAGGTGCATTTATGTGATTCCAAGGATGACAAAGACAAAGACAAAGACAAAATTCATTTATTCAGTAGGAACTGTATAGTACACTTTGAAACGTCATTTTTTTTAATTTACCACCAATTCGTAACGTGACCAAACAGAGAAGAATTGGCAAGAAACTCTGCTTAGCTTATATTTTTTTAACGTCATTGTACTTAATATCTATTACATTGTTTTTGATGGAGTTGGAGGCAGTTTCATCCCAAGCTTTTTTGTCATCTAAATAATCAGATATTTTATAATAAGCTTTATTACATAGATTACGTTTAACAACATTTTTGAATTTATTTACAGATAGATTAATCACATCATTTGGGATTTTGTTAAAAAATCGTACAGACATCCCTTTAAAAGATTGACTAACTTTATGGAGCTTTACAGTGGGAACAGCTAGTTTATCTTTATTTCTAGTGTTAACATTATGATAGTCGCTATTTTTCTTGAACATGTTAATATGTTTTCGGATATACATTAAGTTTTCATATATATATTGGCACGGCACTGTCATAATATTTATTTCTTTAAACTTAGTTCTAAGTGATTCTCTGGGGCCCATATTATAAATTGCACGAACAGCCCTCTTCTGCAACACAAATATGGTGTTGATATCTGCAGCATTCCCCCACAACAAAATGCCGTACGACATAATGCTATGGAAGTAGCTGAAATAAACTAGTCTAGCCGTTTCTACGTCAGTAAGTTGACGGATTCTTTTGACTGCGTATGCTGCAGAACTGAGTCTGTTCGACAACCCATCTATGTGAGCGCCCCATTGAAGCTTATTATCTAAAGTTATGCCTAAAAATACAGTACTGTCCACAAGATTTAGATCTTCATCTTTTATTTTAATGTTAGGTTTAACTTGTTAGGGGGGCAAGTAGCTTGAATAACACCATTAGAGCTAAAGTCAACCTCTCCTGCTCGTGGTGCTCCCTGCCGAATAGCGAAGGAGGCTCTGGCGCATTCTGGTCCCTTAATGGTCGCTGTGGTTCTGACTCCGCCCAGTGTAATCCCCTTGGAGTCCGCTGGTGGTAGGATCCTCCGGATCCGTCTGGCTAGCTACCACCCTCGGATCGGAATCAGCCGCAAAGCATCCTTGGGTGTGTTCACAACACACCACCAACCATCCCAAGGTGTGTGAGTTCGATGTCCGAAATTCTTTTCAAGCAAAGAGCTGTGCGACGAGCTCTCTTTTCCCTCGATATTAGAAAGTCGAGTGGGCCAGACGGGATCCCCGCAATTGTGCTGAAAACGTGCGCTCCGGAGTTGGCACCGGTACTCACACGCCTTTTCAGGCTCTCCTACTTAACAGAAATTGTCCCGCCTTCGTGGAAGATAGCCCTGGTTCACCCTATTCCTAAAAAGGGTGACCGCTCAGATCCATCCAACTACAGGCCTATCGCAATTACCTCCTTGTTCTCTAAAGTGATGGAGAGGGTCATAAATGATCGACTGCTTGGGTACCTGGAGGAGCACCTGCTGATCAGCGATAGGCAATATGGCTTTCGCCATGGTCGTTCAGCTGGTGATCTTCTCGTATACCTCTCTCATTGCTGGGCGCAAGCCATTGAGAACAAAGGAGAGGCTCTGGCAGTCAGTTTAGATATCGCGAAGGCCTTTGATCGGGTCTGGCACAAGGCACTTTTATCGAAGTTACCATCTTACGGACTCCCCGAGAAACTATGCAACTGGATAGCCAGTTTTTTGTCAGAGCGCAGCATTAAAGTCGTTGTAGATGGGTCATGCTCCGATATAAAGCCTTTAAATGCTGGCGTACCACAAGGCTCCGTGCTGTCGCCGACCCTATTTATTCTGCATATCAATGATATGTTACATGTGAGTAATATACATTGCTATGCAGATGATAGTACTGGCGACGCTCAGTATGCAGGCCGCGCAAACATTTCTCGGGAGCATGTGGAGGAGAATCGAAACAATCTTGTGTCTGAAATCGAGACATCTCTGGGGCATATCTCAGACTGGGGTGAAAAAAATCTTGTCCGCTTTAACCCCACTAAGACACAAGTTTGCGCGTTCACTGCTAAGAAAACCCCATTTGTTGTAGCTCCCAGATTTCAGGATACTCCCCTTAATATCTCTAAGAGCATAGGAATCCTAGGAGTCGACATTTCGAGTGAAGTCCAATTCCGTAGTCACCTGGAGGGTAAAGCCAAACTGGCTTCCAAGAAACTTGGCGTTCTCAACAGAGCGAGCTGGTACTTCACGCCGGGTCAAAGACTTCTGCTTTTTAAAGCTCAAGTCCGTCCCCACGTGGAGTACTGCTCTCATCTCTGGGCTGGAGCGCCCCAATACCAACTCCTTCCACTTGACCGGATACAACGCAGGGCAGCTCGTATTGTCGACGATCCTAAGCTCACAGACGATCTAGAGCCATTAAGTCTGCGGAGAGACGTTGGATCTCTGTGTGTGCTCTATCGTCTGTATAATGGAGAGTGTTCTGAAGAGTTGTTCAATCTGGTGCCCGCGGCTGCTTTCCACCATCGCACCACACGCCGCAAAACCAAATATCATCCGCACCACCTGGATGGTTGGTTCTCGAAAACTGTTCGTTTTACACGGTCCTTCCTGCCACGTACGTGTAAGTTGTGGAACGAACTCCCTGTGGCGGTTTTCCCACAGAGCTACAACATGGGGACCTTCAAAAGGCGGGTATTTCATCACCTCAAGAGCCGGCAGCGCATCAGTATTGCCTCTGGTAATGCAGGTGTCCATGGGCGGCGGTGACTTCCTTCCATCAGGTAGCCCGCATGTTCGTCTGCTAGCTTTGGCATAAAAAAAAAAAAAAAAAAAAAAAAAAAAAACTTGTTTAACATTTGGTAATATAAATCTCATACATTTTCATCATCAATCATACATTTTGTTTTAGTCTCGTTCAGTAATAAATTATTTACATCGAACCAGTTAACAACTTTCGCTATTGCATTGTTCACGTCGTCAAAATTGGTCTGCCGTCGCTTTAATTTAAATAAAAGTGACGTGTCATCCGCAAACAATACAATTTCCTGGTTGTCTCTCACAAGTTGAGGTAGGTCGTTGATGTAAATTTAAAATAAAAATGGTCCAAGTATTGACCCTTGCGGAACACCCATCTTTACTACAGATCCCGGAGAACATTTTCCATTTACCTCTACTTTCTGTATTCTGTCAGATAGGTAAGAAGTGAGAAGAGCTAAAGCCATACCCCTGACGCCATAGTGATCTAGTTTCCTGATTAATGTTTCATGGTGTACGCAGTCAAATGCCTTAGACAAATCACAAAAGATGCCTAAAGCATCATGTGAGTCCTCCCAGGCATCGTAGATATGCGATACCAACTCAACACCGGCATCAGTTGTTGATCTGCCCCGCGTAAATCCGAATTGTTTGACATCTAGTAAGTTGTTAAAGTTAAAATGGCTTTGCAATTGACTAAGAATAAGCTTTTCAAAAATTTTACTAAATGTTGGCAGTACTCATATCGGTCTAAAGTTAGTAGGGTCAGAACTACTACCGGATTTAAATAAAGGTGTTATTTTACTATGTTTCATTAAATCAGGAAACTCACCACAGTCAATACATTCGTTAAATATAAACGCTAGTTCTGGTGCGACAATGTCAATTAACGATGTTACAACGCTAACAGAAATGCCCCAGAGATCCGTAGTTTTTTTGACATTTATCAGTTTGAATGTTTTAATAATATCATAACTGTTTACATATTTAAAATAAAACGGTATTTCACATTTTGGTACATTTTTATTTAGTAATGATGCAGCAACGAATCCCCAAAATTTTTGATAATATACCTTTTAGGTTATTTACTTTACATTATTTACCCTTTAGGTACACCAACGGTGTACCTGGCTAATTAAATTAAGTCCTGGAAATTAAGAATATGTGGAAGCATCCTCAAGAGCACTCATGGTGCTTACTTTTGCTTAGGTATATTCGCCTGAGGCGCAGAAGGTTGCGGGTTCGATTCTTGCCGTTCGATAAATGTTGTACGTTCCGCAATTAGTATTTGTTTCTGGTCTGGGTGTTTTCTATGTATAAAAAGTTAAAAAAATGTATCTATGGTTGTGGTTCCCATAATACAAGCTCTTCTTAGTTTGGGGCTACAAGATGTTGTCTGATAGTGTCCGAGCATTATTTATTTATTGTATGGAAATGTTGTTTTTTGTCGATAAAAGTACGGCACAATCATAGGGTAGCCCGATTCAAAGGGAAAAACATGAGAATTTCCAATAAAAATAAAAGATCGCGGAGTTCCTGAATATATAACATAACCAGAACTTAATCACGAATCGGTTACACTTTGAACAGTGGAAACATCAAAACCATAAAAGCAGTGGAAACATCAAAACCATGAAACAGAAAATACATTTTCCTATTTCCACAAAGCATTCCGGATTCATATAAACCGATATTTGAGCTTTTCCAGCTTCACAGAACTCGCTAATTGCTAGGACGGGAAGGACTGTAAATGTTTTGATTCATGTTCATCGTCAGTCTATTCACAACTACTCATAGGGTTATTGGAAAAGGAATTCCTTTGTCGGTTGTTTGCTTTGAAATTTTGCCTTTACTCCATGTCCTTACCCAATATCGACTCTTTTAAAATTCATTCATGATTTATCGGCTTCAAAAAGAGAATTTCACTAATGTTTTATGTTTGTTTAGGGAAAAATTGTATGTCACTTTAAGGGTGTAAGTACACTTGCTCTAGGGCATATACAGTACCTACTGCTCTTCAGTCATGCAATCAATGTGTTAAAACATTTATTTTTGCTTGTTTCTTGCCTAACCTTGCGTTGCCCGTACCCTACGTCGTGACGTTATTTTATAAATATATGATAATGTAGGTAAATCACAACGACATGCCACACGATGCGTTACGACGTCGTGCGTCGACGCGATCGTTGATACACCCTACACCGGGAGTCTAAAACGCTGTGACGTCGTCGTAGCTCCAGCACAGTGCAACAACAAAAGACACCTATTTCTTTTGTGGTGCAACGCAACGCAGTTGCCGTGCCAGTTGCCGTGCCACGCGCCGTGCCATATGGCTCAGTGCATTGAAATCATTGCACTGCTACCGACACGACCGACGGCGACGCGACGACGCTCAAGGACGTGACGCAGCGGCAACGCCAGTGGCATCATTCTAACTCGGGATATGAGAATATTCAAAGGATTGCGTCCATTCCAATGATGCAATGCACGCTTGTAGTTTCTCTGAAGGATAGAATCCGCAACGAGACTATCCGACATAGAACTAAAGTTGTCGACATAACTCACAGAAATAACAAACTGAAGTGACAGTAGGCTGGCTACATCTGCCGAAGAACCGACAACCGCTGGGGCAAACGAGTTCTTGAGTGAAGACCGCGGCTCAGCAAATGTAGCGTAGGACGCCCTCCGGCCAGGTTGAGTGACAATTTGCGTAAGGCTGCTGGTAGAAGCTGGATGCGTCGAACTGTTCTGAACAGGGCGCAATGGCGCTCATTAGGGGAGGCCAGCAGTGGACTGCTATAGGCTGATGATGATGATGATGATGAAACGTGACTAAATTCCACCGATATTCAACCGAAAAAACTTGCTACCTCCATTTAGTAACCAGAATAATAAAGTCCATTACAAGAGACAGGCGATAACGTTATGAAATATCATTTAGAAACGTTAGATAAAATTAGTCTGTTCTTGTCATTCAAATGCTAATGAATAAAGCTGCCTATTTTAAAAACCTTTTAAATTGAATTCTAAAAGGTTTTGAAATAACTGTTTTTGACTAATGGAGTTAGGTCGTTCGGTATTTATTTCTAGTTGAAATTTTGAAACTCTGCGTTTTCGCGTGTAACAGTTTTCTATTTATTTTTAGGGTAGGTCGAAAGGATAAAAAGGAACCCAAAAGGATCACTTCGTTATCCATCTGTCTATCTATCTGTCTGTCAAGCATTCGGACTCGGAATGATAGTAGAACAGTCTGAGTTCTCTTAACCAGGTACGATTTAAACCATTGAATTTTTAAACCCGTTATTCTGAATTTTGAAATACAGGCGAATGTTTATGAAATTGAAATGTTTGTTCCCTGAACGCAAAAACAGCTGAACGGATTGAGCTGAAACTGTATGTAGGTAGTTCTAGACCTGAAATAACTTATTATATTTTATTCCAGATACCACGCGGGTGGAACGTAATGTACCTATTTATTACCAACTAGCTGACCCGGCGAACTTCGTACCGCCTTAGCGTAGCCATGATGCACTACTTTATTTTTTTATGATGTAATTTTCTTAATATTTTTTTCCGTAAGAACCTTCTCCTAATAATAACAAATACAACAAAAAAAGAATTAGTGAAATCGGTCCAGCCATTCACGCGTGCCGTGACCAAGGAAAACGGGTTTCATTTTTAAATAAATAGATAAATTGATTATTCCTAGTTTTCAATAGGTAGTTTTTTGTTCAGAATGTTTAAAATTTTCATAAAAATGTAATTTTTGTCTTGGTTAATAATATGGTACCTACACTAGCTACCTAAGGTGATGGTGGTGCGAGAAACTGTGCCCCGCAATCCCCAACCCGCATGCCCAGCATAAAATATGTATTAATATGGGAATATCCCCCTGGGAGACCTAGGTCCAGAATTGGATTGAATAGGCTTTTTGTCAAGTGGTTCTGTAAATGAGTTTTTTGTTTTATGGAAATCTAATATTTCTCTAAAACACAGTAATAATCTCCATAAAAATTAGCAAATTGTACTAAATACAGTATTAGTGTGGTTGATTCTGAGTAACACTATTTTATCGCTAAAACTCTTTATAACTAGCTAAAAGTCATTTCGTCTCGTATTATCTCCATCTAAAAGAAGGAGCTCCTTTAAGTTTAACGATAAGTTAAGTGTAAATCTTTCAGAATCGCTACCATTGTCTCTGAAAGCCGTTTTAAAATCGAAATGCCGCTCAATGGTCACCCCCATGACCGGCCCATCCAAGTAGTAGCCGGGCGAAGTGTTGCTCTTAACCAAGATGGTCTGCTAAGAACACCGAGGTGCCACGAGCGCTTCTACTACAATCCCCGATTAAAAATAGACCTATCTAACCGTTTGCTATAGATAGTGTAAAAGTTTTTCAATTATCCTGAACTTTCCAAATTTCCAACTAAATTTGCGTCCCAACTGTATAAAAGTAGTTGAGTCGCACAACTCGAAATGTAACTTTGGTATCGATTGCACATATTGTAGCCACTTTTGTAGGTAATTAAAACTTTAATAGAGCCGAAAAACCGTTGGGAAATGAAGGTTCTCGAATGGTGACCACGTCCTGGAAGAAGAACATCATGAAAGTCGGTTCTTTAAAAGTGCAAGACCGTCCTTTGTGGAAATCTTTATGACCTTTGTTCAGCATTGATTAGTTCAGGGTCGTGTAAGGGCTTTCAACCTCCTTCTTTGGAACCCAAGCCAACCTCATCTGCAAGTGGTGCACCTTTCTGTATAACAAACGGGGCTTTGACGCCTGGCTGATTGCATAGCACATGACACAGCTAAATGTCCGAATGAATCCGCCCTAAGAAGCTGCGCCCTGTGATCCCGAACCCGCATACCCGCAGTGTGGATTACCCCTTCTTATAGGGGAGGCCTATGTCCACCAATGGACTAAAAAGGCTGGTCTTGTTGTTCAGCAGCGAACTTCTATGAGTGTTGATGATGATGATGATCATGACTTTAACAAGAGTGTTTGGTAAATTTGAATTCATACCTTATTTTTATATACATAAAGGTACGTTGGTTGTAGGTAGTTTTTATTAGATATCCATTGTTATAATTACATTGGCTCGATTCAATCAAACTAATGAAGCAGTATAACTGGATACGATTTTTTTAAGTAATTGTGTTCTCAAATTGTTACTTGTAATGTACCTACTGATACGTTTGCAACAATCATGAATTTTGAAACTGAATATCCAAATTGTTGCGAACAGTTTTTCGAGCACGCCCGGATCGTCGGACTCAACAAGCAGCAACGATAAATGGACGAACGCATCATGCCCTCGTTAAATTCAAAATTCCACATTTTCCGGGAAAATTCAAAATTTCCGAGGGAAATTCAGTATCTGCTGGGCAAATTTCATTATTGCGCGTTACTCGATTTTCAAGTAGCCGTTGACCTCCTCTCAATGTTGCGTCGTAAGCCGTTTTAAGTCAAGCCACAGTCAAATATGACAAGTCACTTCAATAATAGACTATTATCACACTATTATATTAAAAGGTACAAACAGGGTACAAAAACATAAAAGTAAAACATAGGTTAGTGGCGCCAATGGCTGCCTACGCCTTTGATAGCTCTCAGAGCAAGTAGACACCGGGAAAAGGGATGGGTTAAATTCAAGGATCGATTCGTGCATCAACCTGGATAACACCAACAGCAGCTTGTAAGGCCGCCAGCGCCCACCCTCAGTCCTCAGGAACAACCCTGTATCTCCACCATTGAGCTAGTTACGATAGTAACAGTATATATCAATGATCTCCACGGTACGCAATCTGACACACACCAACTTTAGAAATTGAAAATAATGCACGAAAAGACTATTGTAATGGCTTGGCGAACTGTTCTTCAGCTTCACACTTCTCGTGGTAAACGGTCAGCCATGCGTACGATCAGCGGCACGTCAAGTTCTCTGCGTGAAAACTTGGCTATCACTGTCTCGCGGTTAGCGGACAGAAGTATGGATGCGATGCAAACGATCACAAGTTGTCTACGTGACAACTCGGCTCAGATCTTTTTCGAGCTACTCTCGATGACTTCGTGTGTATGGTGCTGCACATATGGAAAACGGATAGAAAGTTATGGATAGGTAGGTAGGGTAAGATTACATCTTTGATCATTAGACTTTGTAAGAGTGCTAATAGATGGCGTTACCATAGGTATTAGATAACTGATTAAGATATTTTCTGTGTTAAGAGAAGAGTCAATCCGAGTAGGTATTAGAATAAAACCAAAAAAGAATTATTCAAAAAACTTATACATTTAGATGAAGCACGACAGGTAAATAACTTATTTACTAAAAGCAGGAGTGATATTCTATCCTTAGAAAACTAGCAGTTAGTTTGTTAATTATACCCCTTATAATATAACTAGTAACTACCTACTTAGAACCAAAGTAGGTACGTAATTATAATTACTAGGTGATTGGATATAAATTATTTAATATTTATGTATATAATTATCATTTGAGGGTATCTGTGGCGCAGTGAGCGAGGGGTCGCCTGAGACGCAGAAGGTTGCGTGTTCTATTCCCGCTGCGAGACAAATGTTTGTATGATCTGCAAATATTTGTCTCGGGTCTGGGTGTTTTCTATATAATATATAAATACATAATACAAATTAGTTTGGGGCTACATGATGTTGTGTGTCGAGCATTACTTACTTTTTGCTCAATTTAAATGAATAAATTGTGTCGTTTTTGCCAATTGTCTCGTTTTGTTTAGAATCTACTGTACAATGTCATTGTCACGTTGAAAGCCCATACGCCAACAAGTAACGAGCTGTGTGCCGACACACGTTTCCATAACACTATCTCCTCTCTTCTTCTTTCCTTGTTGAGATATTGAATTCATATATTAAACTGTTAGGTACTAATTATTGAAAAAAAACTTTGCCAACAGTCATACGACCCCATGGAATTAACAGACCTGGCAAACAAGATACTTTATCGTCGCGCTTAGTCGCAAGCGTCTGTCATTATCTTGCTGTCGTGATTGTCGCCGTGTGTGAAGTGACGGAGGCGGAGCTTTGAACAAAATGTATAAAAATTGTCCCCCGCAGCTTGTCGTAGCGTCTAATCGCTGACGTTTGTCGTCCAATGTGCGCAGGCTGTTTTACTTTACGTTAAGACCCTCGTTCAACATGCCATGTCGGAGGCCTTCGGGCGGCTTAAAAACTCCGACACCAGAGTTGGTCACTAGCTCATACGAAGAAGAAGAACATGCCTTGCCGTTCAGTTCTTGTTTTACCTTGCGCGAACCCAGTATCTTAATCTTACTAACACGGTAGGTATTGATTTTTATCCTACATTGTGTATGCCTACATATCCTTATTTTATATTATTATAGTTCAAACTTTATATATATACTTATAAAAAATGTTTATAAACTATTAGTGCGTAAATGTAAGGCAAAATTTATTTTTGAAATAAACTATTCTATTAAATAAATAAAATAAATAAATAATCCTGGACGTTATCACACACCATCATGTAGCCCCAAACTAAGCAGAGCTTGTATTATGGGAACCACATGATTGGTATACTACATAGATACATTTTTTTTTGTAAATACATACATATCATACATAGAAAACACCCAGACCCGAGACAAATATCTGCAGAACATGGAAACATTTGTCCCGCAGCAGGAATCGAACCCGCAACCTTCTGCGTCACAGGCGGACCTTCGCCCACTGCGCCACAGAGGTCGCCAAAATTACCTATAAGATAGTAGTAACAGTATATTTATACATAAAGTGTATTTTCTAATTAGCATGTTACCTAAGCTTTCTTTGGTAGGTAGTCAATAAATTTGTAGCAGGAATAGGTAAGCAGAAAAACCAATTCTGCGATACTTGTACAGGTAAAATTACTTTTGTAAAGTAAGCCAGTAGGCAAGTAAAAAATTTGCATTTGCAAAATTCGCCACACACAACCCATAATTTTGACACGTGCTAATAAGCGCGTCAAATTAATGCGCGACTAATCGTTTAACCGTACCTACATTACGTTTTAAACTATAGGAAGGTAGGCTAGGTACTTATAGGATATACACCATAATTATAAAGTCTCGAGCACTGCCTTAAGGTTGCTTGCCTATCGATATTTTACAGGCTAACATTTCGGTGAGTGTTCTCAGGAACTGAACAAACTGATCCATTCCACTTCAGGACAAGCAGACGCACGGCTTAGTACTAATCTTATTTAAATAAATAATAATAATAATGCTGGACACTATCACACAGCATCATGTAGCCCCAAACTAAGCAGAGCTTGTATTATGGGACCACATGATTGTTATTTTTTTTTTTTGTAAATACATACATACATAGAAAACACCCAAACCCAAGACAAATACCTGGGAACATGCAAAGATTTGTCCCGCGGCGGGAATCGAACCCGCAACCTTCTGCGTCTCAGACGGACCTTCGCCCACTGCGCCACAGAGGCCGATATACTTACCACTATACGCACTAAACTGTTCTCTTCTACTTTTATTATGCGAACTGCCAAGGGCTGGAACTCTCTACCGGCCTCTGTATCTTTATCTGTATGTTTATTTTATCTTTAAGTCCAGAGTGAATCTGGACCTTCGTGGTCGTGGACCATCTTAGGCCACAGCGTCAGCACAAATATCGTGTGTGTGTGTATTTGGACGGTGTTTGTGGACTTGTGGTCGCACTCCTCAGAAACAGCGAATTTTTTGAACAAATATAAATAAACATATCATATCTACCTATGTATACATCATTATCTACCATACCAAATGGTAGATATTTGTAGGTAAGGTAAGTACATATATTTACTACTTATTAGACTTGGCTGGCATATGGTACCGACTTCAAATAGATGAGTGGGTAGCGCTTACAATAATTATATTAATTTATTTAATTTTATATGGTTTTGAAGTCGGTTTAATTTTCTTTTGAAAAGTTATTTAATTTCATACTAAGTAGTTCAAGACACATACTTTTTATCCGGGTACCACGCAAGCGAAGCTGCGGGCAGAAGCTAGTAAGTATATATAAATAGCACAGACTGGTACCTACTTGTGGTACTTAAGTATCGTTTATATGGGGCTTAGTCTTTCGTAAAAAGACTAACAGTTAAGAGAAAGGGCAACACATGTAGACCACTAAATTTAATACTACTTATCAAACATAAATTTAATGCTCCCTTAGCGAGAACCGAACCCAAAACTTTTTCATTTTATTCTTTTTTTTTTCACACCCGGATTTACTTATACACTGACCCGGATAAGAATATAGACGCAATCTTAATATGCTGGACATTCACCTTTCGCTGTTATCAATGTAGAACGAATAATAATATTTTGATATTGTTTTAAAAACATCAAACATAACAATCATCATTGGGTACAACAGTTTTTCCTTGTTTTATATCTTCAGTATGATAAAAACTAGATAGGTAGGTACACATAATTTCTTTTTCTTTTAATATAAATTACTCTGAAGGATAAAATCGGTAACGAGTTTATCCGCCATAGAACTAAAGTTGTCGACATAGCTCAGAGAATTAGCAAGCTGAAGTGGCAGGGGGCTGGCCATATCTGCCGAAGAACCGATAACCGTTTACCCCAAGTAAACGAGTTCTTGAGTGGAGACCGCGGCTCGGCAAACGTAGTGTAGGACGCCCTCCGGCCAGGTGGGGTGACGATCTGCGAAAGGCTGCTGGTAGCTGGATGTGTCGAGCTCAGGACAGGGCGCAATGGCGTTCATTAGGGGAGGCCTATGTCCAGCAGTGGACTGCTATAGGCTGATGATGATGATGATGATAAATTACTGCTTATTTTATACTGTTTTTTTTATTTGATTTTGAATTTTGAAATGTAGGTACGAACAATTTTTATTCATTTTAGAAACTAAATATCTCGAACTACAACATTTCCATTTCCACGTTACTGATATCCACTTTGCAAGACCATCGCCGCTTTTATTATTGGTACACTCCATCATCATTATACGCAGCCCGACTTCACCCACTGCTGGGACTTCCTTGAGTCAACCTCACGGTCCAATGTTCGACTGTTCCAGTTTCGGCCCATGATGCATGCATTGTCCACCCATATTGCTGCTGGGCAACCGTAGTTTCTATACTCGGTTCTTGGACCCCATTCTGTTATTAGTACACATGCTTTAATTGTGCAGTGTCATTATTATATCGGAGAGCGCGGCTCGGAAAACGTAGTGTAGAACACCCAATGACACAGCCTATATGGCTAGATGGAGTGATAATCTGCGAAAGGCTGGATGCGTCAAGCTATAGGCTGATGATGATGATGATGATATTATATCGCCATGTTTAAGATAACCACCGTTTGAGATGTCCAATAGTAGATGAAAACTTCTGTAAAAACACTGATTATTTAACAACTGTTTGACCTCGATAGTTTATCAATGCACATAGTTACGTTAGGTATTTTAATAAAGTCATTATTATACATAAATAATCATGGAGCAAAGTCTTTTCAAGTATTTAATATGGCATTATCTGCCGCTGAACAAAACATAGTAGTAACAAATCATAAAAATACCTAATTTTAATAAAGTCATTATTATACATAAATAATCATGGAGCAAAGTCTTTTCAAGTATTTAATATGGCATTATCTGCCGCTGAACAAAACATAGTAGTAACAAATCATAAAAATATTATGCCCCTGATAACACATAAAGGCCCATTCGTGGCAATGTTTTCACAGATCTGGCGTGAGAACCGAGGTAAAGTTTGTAAAAAAATATTCAGACTGGATCTTATTGAATAAAGATACTAAATTTGAAATTTTCAAATACACAACTCTAACTCGTTATTGAGAAACTTAAAATATAATTCAGTACCCCTATCTTTCACCATCTCCAATTAACGTCAAAGTAAGCTATCTAGTCACTTTAACCTTACTTTGACGTTACTTGAGTACGGTGAAAGACGCCATATATACTCAAAATGATTCGTTATTATGAGCACTACGAGCTACTCACAATAAAACCTTCACTAAGCATGATGTTAGGACTATGTTGGGTATCATAGCAGTACATTTAGGACAAGAAGTAACACAGCCTAATCAGAAAACTATTCTCGTTCACCACGCTACAATAGTTCTTATCGTGCAGCAATAAAACTGACATCACTGTTCTCCTTCCAACGTTCCAATAAGTACACTTAATTTGCAGAATGTACAGGCTGTCATGGCACCGCAAACGTTTACAAACTGAGACAGGGTACGGTCGCATGCGCACTTACATAGAATAATAACTACGCGAACTCGTGGCAATGAAACTGTGATACAGTTACGACTGTGATCAACTTGTACGTAAACAGTTGACGATCATATATTTGTGATAAGATGTGATAGTTGTCTATTTTCGCTGTGTTCTGACTTCGCTGATTGGAATTTTAGCCTGCAATTATTGATGTGTCTGCCAGGATTGATCACACCTACATAAATGTAAGGATGCAATTACTACATTTAACAGATTCTGCTCACATTTTCACGTGGTAGATATGGATAGATGGAATGTTCTTTATTGCACAACATTCAATGGACATAATACGCAAACATACCTATACCTAATGCTTCGCCTGGTAATCTGGTAATCGAATAAAACCTCATCAATGACTTATTGGTTATTTTATTGTCTGGCTTAGGTTAACTAAATTAGGTGCATAATTTCAGCTCAAACCGTTCTGTAATTTTGCTCCAAGGAGCACCAAACATAATTTCATCTTCATATCAAAATCTCGCCCTCATAAAATTAGAAGGATAATTATGTTGAGTTGGTATTTGTAGCACGTTTAAAGAAAAATATAATATTGATTTAGGACACAAGAAAAAAGGTCAATAGGTATATATCTAATGTATTTTTGTATGTGTTGTGCATCGTATGACAGTCTCTGATGGCCGATTCCTATATTATACCGTTACCGATTACGCCTCGTTTTCCCCTGAAAAACTGTCAAATTTTCAACGCCTCGTTGTTAATTTCTGACAGTTTTTCAAGGGAAAACGAGGCGTAAACGGTAACGGTATAATATAGGAATCGGCCATGAGACAACATAGGGGTTGGTTTGGTTGACTGGCAATCAACACTGGTCTTCTGTGAGTGTGTTCGGTGTTACCTACGGACAACTTACCCACAAAAGCAAGAGAATCAAATAAAAAAAATATAGAAACAAACATTGAACACGATATACCTACCTACTACGTACGTAACGCATGTGAAAGAAAACTAACAAAACTTTTTATTTATCATTAGTACCCTAAAGAATCACTACACACTATCCTACTTAGACAAACTTCTTGGCTTATACAAACCTTCCCAAAATGGAAATACAGCGTACATTTTGAAAGAAGTTCATATTTTCACAAAGTTTGGAGCAGTTTTTGAGTTACATTCAGGGTAATGTGGAACAGTACGTGGAAAGTTCATTATGTTCCAATTTTTGGCATGTTCCATTTCAAATTGGAATTATCTTAATACCCTTAAAAAGCACTAAAGAGCTCTACGTTACTATAATGGTATACTAGCTTCCGCCCGCGGCTTCGCACGCGTGGTTCCGGGATAAAAAGTAGCCTATATGTTAATCCAGGTCACAAACTGTGTATTCCAAGTTTCATCGAAATCCGTTCCGTAGTTTTTGCGTGAAAGGGTAACAAACATTCATCCATTCATCCATACTCACAAACTTTCGCATTTATAAGATGTTAGTAGGAAGTTATTTTAACACTACTTGGATTGGATGTGTCATCCATCATTTAGTGGCATTAGGTCTCTGTACTTCAGTGCTTCGGAAGCCACATGAAGATGTCTTTGTCAGTCGTTAACCCATGTTGGAGGCCCCATGTTGGTCTATAAATAAATAATCAATCAATAATTATGGACTTTCACACAGCATCATGTAGCCTCAAACTAAGCAGAGAATTATGGGAATGAATTGTGGTTCCCACAACATTAATTTATATACATTGATTGATATACTTTTTACGTAAATACTTTTTTTTTGTAAAATAAACTCTGACTACTGAGTTCTTGGCCACTAACTCATACTCATTGTATGATTGAAGTGAAAAAATAGTGCTCTTTATTTTGAAGTTTTTTTCTTAGTAGAAAAAATTACAAATGAAAAAAAATGCACTCTGATTGTTGTAAGTTATTTGTTATTGTGTTTATCTCAGTAAATGTCTATCTCTAGAGTTGACTAACCTCCGATCAAGTACACTGCCAATATCGAAATCGATTTTATCGCTTTTTTTATAATTTTAGGTGCATCAAAGACACTTCGTGGGTTATTTAAAATATAATATTTCTAATATTATTATTGTATTTTTTATTCACGGTCTGCTGGAATGCCTCTCTTCTCTTTGTTTGAAAATGTTGCCTGATATCTTCACTTGGCAGACTAACATAACCAAATTCATATTTGCTACTTTGAAAACCGAAATGTAGGTTTTGTATTCAGTATGAATGTCCTTAACGTAAGTGATTTAACGCTCATTAAAAATATACTAACGTAACGAACTACTCGTATGTCTTTGAATAGTCTCATGTGTAAGAATAATTGTCACGTACGAAATACATTGTGCTGTTTTTAAATGGAAACAGCCCAATGTGAAATTGAACATAAATAATAATGTGGAATATTTTATACTGGCCAACAGTCTACAATTTTAAATTTAAATACCTACACCAAATATTTAACAGAACACAGTCGTGCTTGAAATCTACATATCGTTATTGATGTTGGAATAGCACAAAGAGAGGAACGGAAAATTGTTAGCACCTGGTTGGTCTCCTCTAGATGCAGATTTTGAAACCAGCCAGTTATTAACGTAACGATTTAAGGAATAACAAGCAAGCCCATAAAACCCCTCTTTCATGGCTTACTTCAGTGTCTTAACAGATCCACCCATTCTAGGGGCATTTATAACCAACCAAGCGCTTCTATGCTTCCAAAGGTTTCCAGAATCGGCCACTAGGCCATACGGCTTACCAGAATATAATAGAATAATAAAAGAAAATAATATGCACCTATAATTAAATTTTCTCCCTTTCCAGGCAGCCAAAGAGCATGAAAGATGTGGACTTATTCGAGCCTAGACATACCCGGGGCCACTTTGACCCGATCAGACCGATTCAAGATCTACCTCTCCGAATGTGTTGTGTGCTTCTGCATCGTTTTCTTTATAATATGTGTGGCACTGCTCCTCTATCTATTCTTCCATCTGTATGCTACTGTCAACAATTCCGAAAAGATTCAACAGGTTCTTGTAGAGAGCTAATTACTTCCGAGACTATGATTTGTGGTAGCGCCTTACCAACTTGAATTATTTTAATGAGTTTTAGAACCAGTGGGCAAGTAGCCAGTTAAGAGAGTTATTGAGAGGTGTAGCTGACTTATAAACGTACTGTTCTGAAAATATTAGCTGTAGATCTGGAAGATTTTATGTACTGAGAATTTACATAAATAAGAGTTCTTATGTAAAAACAATTTATACATATTTTTATAAGGAAGATATGTTTTCGTTGATAGATTGAATCTACATAGAGTAATGTGTGTGTTTCCTTTGGAATCGTTTTTTTAAATCTAGTTACCTATTATTGCTTTAGATACATAGGTACTTGTATTACTTACTTCAAATAACATGCATTTATTTGTACGTAATCGACCATCGCTGGAATTTTAAACATATCGTAAATTCGTGACCAAGGTCAAATGCTACTATGTATTTTTCGAGACAACTCCACTTGAGTCAACACTGTTTGTGGTACTTACCTAAGTTGGTAGGTGGTAATGGTAAGCCAGTTTAGTTTTTTTTTTTTTTTTTTTTTTTTTACAGTTTATAGGCTTACGTTTGACCGCCATCTCACCTGTTGGCAAGTGATGATGCGGTCGAAGATGTAGCACGCTTGCCTAGAATGTACCTATTTACTCTTCGCTTGAAGACCCCTAAGTCGTAGTGATCAGGAAACACTGACGCCGGAAGAGCATTCCATTCCTTAGCTGTTCTAAGGATGAAAGTTGCAGCAAAGCGCTTCGTGCGGGCAGGAGGAAAGTTCTTGAAGGTATCGTACACGTATACCTACCTAAGTAAGAAATATGTATAAAAAATGGATGGAATTGAATTCTACGTATTGATATAAGTATTTTATGTTCTATTACTTTTTTCGTAAAGTTCATAGTTTTGGAGTTAGGGCACTTTAAAATATGTATGAAAATTTCGTTTTCTGAATTCCAAAAGTAAGGCCCTAAGAGCTACAATGGTTAGAATTGGATTTAATACGTACAATCTAATTTCAACCTTTTTTAGATTTAACAGTTGGAATAATAATCCAATTCCAACCATTGTAGCTCTTAAGGCCTTACTTTCGGAATTCAGAAAACGAAATTTTCATACATAACTATTTCAAAGTGCCCCTTGAACAGTAGGAATAAGAATCCAATTCCAACCATTGTAGCTCTTAAGGCCTTACTTTCGGAATTCAGAAAACGAAATTTTCATACATACCTATTTCAAAGTGCCCTAACTCCAAAACTATGAACTTTACGAAAAAAGTAATAGAACATAAAATACTTAAAACAATAATTTAAAATAAAAAAAAAACCGACTTCAAAAACATTTATTGAAAAAACTGTTAAACTAAAAAGTTAAAAATAATAGCTTATTTTTTGGTTCATCCACCTTTTTTCTATAAATTTATCCCTTACGATCTATGCGTTTACCACATAGGTAGATCTAGATACCTGTTATTTTTGGAGTCGGAGTCAGCTTTGGAGTACGACATTATAGCAACTACACTTCTCCCACCTCGGACATGCCCTCCTGCGCCGCCCACGCAATAGATACCTACCTTGGCGTGCCTTGGCTGACACCGACTCCAAAAATAACAGGTAGATATCTAGATCTACCTATGTGGTTAACGCATAGATCGTAAGGGATAAATTTATAGAAAAAAGGTGGATGAACCAAAAAATAAGCTATTATTTTTAACTTTTTAGTTTAACAGTTTTTTCAATAAATGTTTTTGAAGTCGGTTTTTTTTTTATTTTAAATTATTGTTTATTTCCGAAGTTTTAGTGAATGTGACTTTAAGACGATTACTAAAACTATAAATAAAATTCAAGCCCATAGAAATTTTATTCCCTATTGTCTTATCCCCGAAAAACACATCATCATCATCATCATCAGCCTATAGCAGTCCACTGCTGGACATAGGCCTCCCCTAATGAGCGCCATTGCGCCCTGTCCTGAGCTCGACGCATCCAGCTTCTACCAGCAGCCTTTCGCAGATCGTCACTCCACCTGGCCGGAGGGCGTCCTACACTACGTTTGCCGAGCCGCGGTCTCCACTCAAGAACTCGTTTACCCCAACGGTTATCGGTTCTTCGGCAGATATGGCCAGCCCACTGCCTCTTCAGCTTGCTAATTCTCTGAGCTATGTCGACAACTTTAGTTCTATGTCAGATAAACTCGTTACGGATTTTATCCTTCAGAGAAACCCCGAGCATAGTTCGTTCCATAGCTCGCTGAGCGACTTTAAACTGGTGGACCAGCCGTACTGTGAGTGTCCACGTTTCGGCTCCGTATGTCATGACGGGTAGGACGCACTGATTGAAAACTTTCGTTTTCAAACATTGCGGTATGGGTGACGAGAAGACTCGACGTAGTTTTCCAAATGCTGCCCAACCCAGCTGAATCCTCCTCTTGGCCTCCTTCTCAAAGTTGTTTCTACCCAACTGCAATATCTGCCCGAGGTATGTATACTCCGAAACAACTTCAAGAAGGTGTCCATTAACGACGACAGGACTCGGATCAATTCGGTCATTGACCATAACTTTGGTCTTGTCCAAATTCATGCCGAGACCTATCTTTCGCGAGGCTGATGCTAGGCCGTCCAGCATCTGTTGCAGCTCCTCCAGCGACTCCGCCATTAGGACTATGTCATCAGCGAATCGCAAGTGTGAGATGTGCTCGCCGTTTATGTTTATGCCCATACCTTTCCAGTCCAGCGTCTTAAACATGTCCTCCAACGCGCTTGTGAACAGTTTCGGAGATATGACATCTCCCTGTCTCACTCCGCGGCGCAGTTGGATGGGTTTAGACTGCTGGTCCTGTACTCGGACACTCATAGTGGCGGCTTCGTACAGACATCTCAACACTTCGATATAACGATAGTCCACTTGGCATCGCTGCAAGGATTCCAGGACAGCCCAGGTTTCTACAGAGTCAAAGGCTTTCTCATAGTCCACCAACGCCAGACACAGGGGCTGATTATACTCTTCGGACTTCTGTATAATCTGCCTTACTGTGTGAATGTGGTCTATGGTGCCATATCCTCCGCGAAACCCGGCCTGCTCCGGAGGCTGGAACTCATCGAGTCTTCTGGCGAGACGATTTGTAATAACCCGAGAGAACAGCTTATAGATGTGACTCAAGAGCGAGATGGGTCTGTAATTTTTAAGAAGCGCCCTATCTCCCTTCTTAAAAAACAGAACCACCAAGCTCTCATTCCACGCCTTTGGAGTTCTCCCACAGTGAAGGACGGAGTTGAAGAGCTTCCGCAGCTCCTGCACAACAGGAGCTCCTCCTGCCTTCAGAAGTTCCGAAGTAACACCGTCTTCACCGGGGGCTTTTCCATTTTTAAGCTGTCTCAGGGCCAGTACGACCTCGTCTTGGCTGATCTCTGACAGGTCGTCGGTATAGTGGCGGGTGAGGGTAGCTCGAGAATTGTGGCTGCTGCGTTGGGGGCAAGGAGCATGTGCCGCATACAGTCGGCCATAAAAGTCCTCTATCTCAGATAATACCTCCGGCTTTAACAAGACGGTTCGGCCATCGTGTGTCGTTAACTTCGTCAGGTGGCTCCTGCCAAGCTGCTGAGTGAATACTTTGGACCCTCGGTTTCGCTCTATTGCCTCTTCAATGAGGCGTGTATTGGAGCTCCGAAGGTCGCGCCGTATCTTCGCAATTCGCTTGTTCAGGTCTGACCTCTCTGACGAAGTGGCCTGAGTGCCTATGCTTGCTGTCGATTCTCCTATGACATTCCTCCGCGAACACATATCACACCTTATCTAAATAATTCATCTACTCTTAATATGTATTCGCGGAGGTGCTTACATTTAGCAGTTCTAGTTCACGGCATCGTAAAATCTGGATCGCCAGAATATTTATTCTCCAAACTGGACAGTACTCAAAGTAGATATAGTTCGAGGCCGACAAAGAACTTGTTGCATTATAGCAAACACAAAACTGTAGCATTTAGAGGCAGTTTTCGCTACCAGGCAACCAAGTGTTGGAATAACATTCCTCCACCTCTTCGACTGTTAACATCCAAGTACACTTTTAAGAAACGTTTTAAGTCACATTTATTAGAACAACAGAAGACAGGGTTGCCTGGAGTGTGTAGCTATAGTGTACCATTCTCCTGCTAGGACATATTATTATTACCCATTTATTATTTTGTTATTTTTTATTATTTCAATTTCCTTATTTGTATTATAAGCAGTTTAATTTATTGTACCATTTCTTATGTAATTTATGCTCCTTCATATAATGGGTTACCTTGTGATAACCAGACTCTTATGATACTGGGGGAATCAGGGTAACCCATGCACACACATTCACTCACATCTATACACATAATAATTATAGTTTAGGTATAAAAGTAGGTCTATGTATTTAAGTATTTAAATGTATTATAGTGGAAATCTATCTATTTTCAATTAATTACGTTTATGTAGTTTATTACAGAGTGAATCTATGGGTATATATCTGACACACAATTATATTATTTTTCCTTAGTCATTATTTATTATACAATTGGTCTCACAAGGTCTAGTGACTGTAGGAAGGTTTCGGCAGAATACCAGCGCCTAGCTACTTCTCCGTGGCAAGGCATTAATGCTGAGTCGAGGCCTTTTTGCTGCTGTGGCACACAACTACACGCCAGGACGACTGCTTACTTACTATTTAACTACTTTCTTAATTCTGTTGTTGTATGTACTGTGTGCCAAGTGGTAAATAAATGTTTGTCTATTGTCTATTGTCTATTGTTTGAGTGGTTTCCCGTCTTTTTGTCATCAGCCGAAGAGTCTCATCCGTGAGTTTGGACTTCTTTCCTTTAGGCTGCATTTGGCAGAATTTGATGCCCTCGTCCCTTAACGTTCCAACCACGTTTTGTAGGGCCTCATCAACGTCATCGGTAGGTTCCACAGCAACGAATCTGTCACCGAGAAGCTTCTGAAACTTCTCGGTGCCCGCCATGATCTGGAGTAGATTGGGTCGGAGCGTGGACTTCATCAGACGGTTTATTTCCAGCTTTAAATTGATATTCAGAGAGCCTCGAACAAGTCTGTGATCAGATCCGGTGTTGAACCTGTTGATCACGGAGACGTCTCTGAATACGTGCCTTTTATCGGTCATGATGAAGTCGATCTCGTTTTTGGTCACAGTGTCGGGGCTACGCCATGTCCACTTCCTGTGGGGCTTCTTCTCGAAAAACGAGTTCATCAAGAAGAGCCCCTCCTTCCCTAGGAAGTTGACCAGCATTTGCCCCCTGTGATTTCTACAACCAAAACCATGCGGGCCCACTCTGGATTCGTCGCCAATTCGGACTCCCACTTTGCCGTTAAAGTCCCCCATAACAACGTTGAAGTGAGCCTTCGTGGTGTTGTGCAAGGCTTTGGATATGTCCTCGTACATATGGAGGATATGTATGGAGGATACTTCATCATCCAAGTGTGCCGAGGTCGGTGCGTAAACCTAAATTATCTTCATGCTATACCTCTTGGATAGCCAAAGGATCAGGTACGCTACCCTGGTCGACACACTAGAGATTTCTTCAACGTTGTTAGAGAGGGCCTTATTGACGAGAAACCCTACGCCACCCTGGGATGTTTGGTCACCCTCGCGGAAGTACAGAAGGTGGCCCGAGTCTAGGGTTATGGTGTCCTCTCCTTCTCTGCGGACTTCACACAACCCCAGAACATGCCACCTAATGTTCTCCAGCTCCACTTCCAACTGCGCTAGATGTTCGTCGAGCCTCAGAGTCCGTCCGTTAAACGTAGCCAGGGTCAGATTTTGCAGGTAGCCAGAGGTAGCCCGGGGATTCCTAGCACCCCCTGTCCCGCCGTTACCATGGCCGCTACCTGGATGGCCAGGAATAGCGGGACGGCCGGGAACTGGGGGCCATCTCTTTTTTTTGTCTTTCATAGTGGGGGGTATGCCCATAATCCCCACGCTGGGCATGCGGGTTGGGGATCGCAGGACACAGCTTCTCGCACCGCCGACGCTGCTGCCCATCGACGGTCAGGGAATTTAGCTGTGCCGGTGCTAGGCTGCGCTATGCCGCAATCAGCCGGCCGCCAGAGCCTCGTTCGTTAGTCAGCAGGGTGCACCGCGTGCAGGTTAGGTTGGCTTGTGTCCGGAAGTTGGAGGTTGGAACACCTTACCCCCCCGAAAAACACAACGAAAAAGAATTTCCCAAATTGGTTCTGGGCTTCTGAAACTTCTGAAACTTCTCGGTGCCCGCCATGATCTGGAGTAGATTGGGTCGGAGCGTGGGCTTCATCAGACGGTTTCTTTCCAGCTTTAGATTGATATTCAGAGAGCCTCGGACAAGTCTGTGATCAGATCCGGTATTGAACCTGTTGATTACGGAGACGTCTCTGAATATATGCTTTTTATCCGTCATGATGAAGTCGATCTCATTTTTGGTCACAGCGTCGGGGCTTCGCCACGTCCACTTCCTGTGGGGCTTCTTCTTAAAGAACGAATTCATCAAGAATAGCCCCTCCTTCTCTAGGAAGTTGACGAGCATTTGCCCCCTGTGATTCCTACTTCCATGACCATGTGGGCCCACTCTGGATTCGTCGCCAACCCGGACTCCCACTTTGCCGTTAAAGTCCCCCATAACAACGTTGAAGTGAGCCTTAGTGGTGTTGTGCAAGGCTTTGGATATGTCCTCGTACATATCCTCCACTTCATCATCCAAGTGTGCCGAGGTCGGTGCGTAAGCCTGAATGATCTTCATACTATACCGCTTGGATAGTCGAAGGATCAGGTACGCTACCCTGGTCGACACACTGGAGATTTCCTGAACGTTGTTAGAGAGGGCCTTATTGACGAGAAACCCTACGCCACCCTGTGATGTTTGGTCACCCTCGCGGAAGTACATTAGATGGCCCGAGTCTAGGGTAATGGTGTCCTCTCCCTCTCTACGGACTTCACATAACCCCAGAACATGCCACCTAATGTTCTCCAGCTCCACTTCCAACTGCGCTAGATGTTCATCGAGCTTCAGAGTGCGTCCGTTGAACGTAGCCAGGGTCAGTTGTTTCAGGTAGCCGACGGTATCCCGGGGATTGTTAGCACCCCTTGCCCCGCCGTAACCGTGGCCGCTACCTGTATGGCCAGGAATAGCGGGGCGGCCGGGAACTGGGGGCCATTGCCTTCTTGTATTTTTCATTTGGGGGTTAATGCCCATAATCCCCACGCTGGGCAAGCGGGTTGGGGATCGCAGGGCACAGCTTCTCGCACCGCTGACGCTGCTGCCCGTCAGTGGCCAGAGGATTTAGCCATGCCGATTTAGGCTGCGCTATGCCGCAATCAGCCGGCCGCCAGAGCCCCGTCCGTTAGTTAGCAGGGTGTACCGCGGGCAGGTGAGGTTGGCTTGGGTCCCGAAGATGGAGGTTGGGACTCCTTACTCCCCTTGGTTTTTATATGACGGAGTTATGAGATAACAAACATAAAACATGAATAAAATTCGAGCCCGTAATATCTTAGTACCTGTTTTTTAACCTTTAGAGTTGGTATTTTTTCTTAAAATTTTTATAGGAACAATCAAAAAGTATGTCCTATACAAAAAATTGAAAATTGGACTAACTTACCTAAGTGAAGTCCAATTGTAATTTTATGAATGTTGATCTGAAATATAAATTGATTTACAGTGTAGTATTCCTATCGCTACTCAATGGCATCGCGGTTTTATTCAGAGTATCTTTAAAACAAAAAAGATTACTCGGATAATATTGTGTTCCGCATATGGCAACACCCTAAATGTCACTGATTTAGAGCTGAACCCGGATGGTCTACCTGCTCACAAGCACTAACCCATTATGCTTGGGATCGGCTTACAGCTGATACTGGGTTGGGAGGGTGTTTATATTTCAGATCAACATTCATAAAATTACAATTGGACTTCACTTAGGTAAGTTAGTCCAATTTTCAATTTTATTTCATGTTGATCTGAAATATAAATTGATTTACAGTGTAGTTGTTCAGAGTCAAGACTGCATAATGGGTTTTTCCATCAGAGTTGGGTACTAACAAGTTATTATATTTATTAATAACAAGGCGAAACATTCGTTTATTAATAAGTAATAAGGTTTTGAGCAATTTTTCTTAATAAGGTAACCCAAACATAATACCTACAATGGTTGTAACAAACTATGTTCAAGTTTAGAATGTAAGTTATATTTGCCTAAATATTAAATCCACCAAACTATTCAATTATTGATTAGTAACTATAATTTAATTAGTATTTATTATTATACCGGTGAGATCTACATATTCATAAAATACCTAAGTAGTTAGGTACTTATTCATTTTATAAGTATGTAATAATATACAATGTCTTAGAGAAAGTAGGAATGTATCCTAATCACAGTTTGACCATAGTGAAGGTAGTTAATGTATACTTATTTATTACTAATTAATTGATCTTATAGTTATTCACCCAAATTAAAAATAACAAAGCTGAACAAAGTAATGTACAATGATTGTTGACCTGGTTAGGTAAGTTATAAAACTTTGCCAAGGTCAAAGAACTCTTAGACCAGCCAGCTGTTTTCCATACATAGACACTCTGTTTTAATATTAACTGCTGAGGTGATGAGGTAATTCATAATAATTCATAATTCATTTATATTATAGGTAGCTGAGTGTCAAGTATTATGTTCTGTAAACTTGTATAATATAAATTCAACTCTTAATAAGTGTGTTTTTTAACCACCTCTATGATTAATGATTCCACATCTCTTATCTGAGATGTGTTATGGATTTAGTCTTTAAGTATGCTGGCTGAGTATTTTAAGAATCTTAAAGAATTGGATACTGTTATCTTATCAAGCTTAATAAAGGTAAGGGTTTGTACCCGCTGGGCAGTCGCCAAGGCTAGTCAGGTTGGTAAATTTGGCTAGATAATTCAATACAAGACATGGGTTCCTATCCTAAGCTCAGTGTTATAGGGCTTAACAGGTTTAAGTCTAAACACTCCTCTTATGAATTGTTTAATTCTGTTGTGTCTTCTTTCTCATCTATGAGAAGGCAGGCTATGATAATACCTTCTCCGCTGTGAGAAATTGAATGATGTATGTATTCAGTGAACTTTCTAGCAAACCTCAGCATCTGAATGCTTGCCGCAGGAGATGCTCTCAGGATAAGGTGACTGAACAGAGGGTAAGATGTTTTGCTTTGTTGGTTTTTATTTTCATAATACATTCTGAAATAAGAGAACATGGTGAAAAGGCATACCAAATGAGCTTTTTGATTACTCCAGTTGAGTGTCAGAACATTCTATGTAATATACATTAGTTATACTCTTTTCCATGAGACATAGTTGTCACTCTTGATGATTCTAGATGCAAATAGATTAATACTTGGAGGTCTAAGTCAATCCTGAACTAAAAGGTAAACCTCATTGTTAGTTCCCATTGTCAATAATTGTATTGCAAGATTCCAAATCTGCGTACAAATTATCTTTTAATTTTATGGGTATATAAAGCATCTTTCAGTTTTCACACCAAGAATGGCTATTATTATTTAAGTCTGGGAATTGAATCCTTTTAATATTACATGCAATGACAGTAGTTTTGTCAGTTCTAAGTAAAATGTTGCAGTGACTATGGATTTTGTAATGTATTTTAATCCGAATAGAGCAGCTAAATTATTATTTATTATGCAGTTCTTATTTCGAATGTGACCATAGGCCGCCAACACTCTGACCATTGCAGTGTACCCCCAGCCAACCAATATCACATCTGAAAATATTTGTAGGTTTAATTATCTACCTATGATATTTATATGTCATCAATTATATGAGACCACCATATAAAATAAAATAAAAAAGATCCCGCAATTCCATTGTGGCTCCATAGTTTTATTGGTGATGTAATAAAGTCAAATATTTTTTACTTTCCATTTATTAGTGTGTATCATAGAATAAGGTACAGCTGTATTCCAAGGAACTTCCAATGAGTACTTTGTATTTATATACTTTTTTCATAATTTACAATCAAGCCCAGGCATTGAAATATATGGAGAGTTGCATCCCAGTTGGCTATGCATAATCATCATATATGAGGTCTATGCCTACATAAGTAATCAATAATTACTTATCAATCAATATAGATTGTTGATAGAAAATCTTGTTTCCGGAGTATGCTGACCACAGGTTTTAGTAACTTGGTGAAAGCACTCTAGGTGCCATAAGTGCCAAGTGCCATAGCTCATGGACCAGGTCGGTGAACTGATACAGATTATCAAAATCAAAGCTTATGTTTTTGGGCAATGGAAACTAAACAATAAAATCCTTTGAGAAGAATGGAGCAAATAAAATCTTATTATAAAATTTGACAGCTGTTCTAATATCTTTCATCTAAAAATGCCACTAATTTATGGAGTTTAAGATTAAGTATAAATCTAACCTTCCCATTAGGCTTTGATCTAAGAAATATCTTGGAGAAATCTAATGATCAATACAATGACTGCACAAACAGTGCAGCGCTAAGTTCTAATAAGTTAGATATAGCCTGACACATATTACCAAGCTCTATGTCAGGTATGTGGCTAAACTTTTTGGGCAGGTACTTTAAGGTATCAGATATGATTACCCAGTTTTGTGGCACAGGGTCAACAGGCCTAGAGCAATATTGAGTGTTTGTACCTACCCCATTCATGCTGTGATCCACATTGTGCAACTCTCTCGGAGCGCTTGTGGCTGTAGCGTGCGTCGCTGGTGCGGCGGCGGCTGTGTGATACAAGTTCTGAATCCACCTCGTGATTCCACCTCGCTGGTGTACTGCTTGGTTTGTGTTTGAGGTAAACCGTATTGGTCTTCTATTGCTTTATTTCTGTGCTTAAGTCAATGACATAAAGATGTTTATTTAGTTTGGCTTTTCCAATTGAGGAGATGAAGTTTTAGTCTAAAGTGGGGGTCAGAAGCCTTTCGGAAGCTCATGTCATTCAGAAAACATCTGTAATTTTGTTACGAGTTGCACTTTGTCAACATCATTGCACTTAATTTAAGTAGGTCATTATTTGCCTTCAGCCATCCCTAGCTAGAGTTGTACTGCTTCAAGAGATTTTTCTTATGTATCAATAAATATATTTTGATATCCCCATAATACAATATCTGTCTTCTACTTATTCCATACATTTAGATTTATGGTTGCAAAACTTTGTTATTTGCTTAATGTGGTTTACATATTCCACCTAAAGCATTTGGGAAGGCAGCCACTATGTCTTGATTGTCTGCCTGAGATATATTTTCTCCCCTGTTTAGAGCCTTGTATTTCAGGTTGATACCATTACCACGGCGTCCAGCTAAGTTACTTCTTCCTCATCCACATCTGAAAGTATCAACCGCATTCTAAGACGGGTTGAAATTTAGTTTATTTTATACATCACATCGGTTAGAACAGGTTCGGATCGGTTAGAACATCTCGTATTCTATTTTGTAGGTTTATAATGAGTACCGTATCTTGTATGCGTATTGTTGGATATCTCATACTAAATCAAAGCTGTGGTATCTCGTACCATGTCTGATTTTCATGCAAAAAGGTGTTTGTATTTTTGGGTATCTCGTTCCGAAACAGAGCTCGTACCTAGTCTGATCTTCGTGCTAAAAAGGTATCTTGTACCGGCACAGGCAGTGGATTTATTTGTGGAAGTATTTCTGGGTATCTCGTACCGAATTGGAGCTGTGGTATCTCGTACCAGGTCTAATCTTCATGCCAAAATGTATCTCGTTCCAAATCAGAGCTGTGGTATCTCGTACCAAGTCTGATCTTCGTGCTAAAAGGTATCTCGTACCGGCACGGGCAGTGGATTTATTTGTAGAAGTATTTCTGGGTATCTCGTACCGAATTGGAGCTGTGGTATCTCGTACCAGGTCTAATCTTCATGCCAAAATGTATCTCGTTCCGAATCAGAGCTGTGGTATCTCGTACCAAGTCTAATCTTCGTGCTAAAAGGTATCTCGTACCGGCACGGGCAGTGGATTTATTTGTAGAACTATTTCTGGGTATCTCGTACCGAATTGGAGCTGTGGTATCTCGTACCAGGTCTAATCTTCATGCCAAAATGTATCTCGTTCCAAATCAGAGCTGTGGTATCTCGTACCAAGTCTGATCTACGTGCTAAAAGGTATCTCGTACCGGCACGGGCAGTGGATTTATTTGTAGAAGTATTTCTGGATATCTCGTACCGAATTGGAGCTGTGGTATCTCGTACCAGGTCTAATCTTCATGCCAAAATGTATCTCGTTTCGAATCAGAGCTGTGGTGATATCTCATACCAAGTCTGATCTTCATGCTAAAAGGTATCTCGTACCGGCACGGGCAGTGGATTTATTTATGGAAGTATTTCTGGGTATCTCTTGCCTAATCCGAGCTGTGGTATCTCGTATCAAGTCTGATTTTCATGCTAAAAGGTGTGTGTATTTTTGGGTATCTAGTTCCGAATCAGAGCTATGGTATCTCTTTACCAAGTCTGATCTTCGTGCTAAAAGGTCTCGTACCGGCACGGGTAAGTGAATTTGATGGGTACTGTATCTAATATGCCAGGAAGTTCGGAAAAACACACGTGATAAGTACCTAATGTTATAATTGGAAATTTACCTGGAGCATCCGAAGGTGGGTCCGAAAAGGGGGAAGCATCGAGCCGTAGACGTGATCTAAAGCGGCTTATGCTTCAGCTTCGACTACGAGGGTTCCTTTGAGCCGGTAAAGACCAGCTCCAACTCCAACGAAAACAATGTTATGAATTTCATATTTCCCATCACTTTTACACAATTTTAATCACTGGGCATTTCTTCCGACAACCTATTATCACTTTTAATGTATAATATTAAAGGTTTTTAGAGTATTTGCAACAATTTTGCAAAAATTCACACGATGCCGTACAGAGCGCGAAAGAAAAGTGACATTTAGGGTGTTGCCATATGCGGAACACAATATTATCCGAGTAATCTTTTTTGTTTTAAAGATACTCTGAATAAAACCGCGATGCCATTGAGTAGCGATAGGAATACTACACTGTAAATCAATTTATATTTCAGATCAACATGAAATAAAACTAAGAGTTTTTTAAATCGGTTCATAAATGACGGAGTTATGAGGCAACAAACATAAAAAAACGAATAAGATATGAGCCCATAAAATTTTCATTCCCAGTTTTCTCACCCTTAGGGTTGGTATTTTTACTTCAAATTTATATTGGACCATTTGCAAAGTATACCCTACACTACGATAAAAGAATTTTCTAAATCGGTTCATAAATGACGGAGATATGAGGTAAGAAACTGAAAAAAAATTATAAAATTCGAGCCCAAAAAAGGTTCATTCCCAATTTTCTCACCCTTAGGGTTAATATTTTTTCTTGAAATTTAAATGGGACTAATTGGAAAGTATACCCTTTTCAACGAAAAAAGAATTTTCCAAATCGGTTCATAAATGACAGAGTTATGAGCTAACAAACATAAAAAAATAAAAATAAAAATACAACCGAAATTAGAACCTCCTTTTTTTTGAAGTCGGTTAAAATTACGTACAATCTAATTTCAACAATTTTAGCTCTTTAGGCCTTACTTCGTCCGTCAATCCAACCTGCTGACGGAGGTTGTCGGTCGTCTGCGGAGAGCCTAAACAAAATTAGTTATGACTATTGAAAAAACCGGTCAGTGTTAGGTGGACTCGCACACGATGGATGCTGTACCATCGTACAACATCCTACTGCGAAAGTTTTGAATATGGGTGTATAAATGTATGTTTGTTACTATTTCACGCAAAAACTACTGAACGATCTACTTATTTCAATAGTCTAGTAGGCCTTGGTATGGTATAAAAGTTACTATTTATCGTTTCGTTTGTGTCGTGGTACACATGGATCTTAGAAGGTAGTTGAGGAATAAGTAGAATAGAAGTACCTAGCTATTATGTTTTGTTGATTTGCGCGATACGCTGTTACCGTGGGCATTGAGACAAACCAAACCCTACGGGTTTTATGTTCACTTCAAAAATAAATTATTATATTAGAATAAAATAAATTAAGGGGGGTTCCCATGGTACGGAACCCTTCGTGCGCGAGTTTGACTCGCACTTGGCCGGTTTTTTTTACATACTATCTATCTACCACGCGAGCGAAGCCGCAAGCGAACGGAAGCTTGTATTTACAATATACTTTTGGATAAATAAATAAATCCATACATACATAGGTGCATACAATTGTGCAGCCTTGGAATATGAGTGTTTAAATATTGAATCTGTAAACAAAACTATCTTCATTTGAGGAAAATTTAAACGTCAGAGACTAGTCTTTTGTAAGTATAATAAACGAGTAAGCCATAAGCCATGTAATAATGATAAGATGTGACTGTGATGTTCTTGTTACTTAATAAATTGTTATCTTGTATTTTATGTACCTGTATTACCTGTGTAGGTACACTTACCTGTTGCCTTTTTAACACGCTTTTATTAGTTTCACCTGTATGTATGTATGTAACCGACTCCTTTGAGCTCGATTTTGCCCTACTTTGAACGATCAGATTTGATTCAAACTTTGCACACCTGTCAAAGGTCGATGACAATGCAATAATCCGATAAAAATATCCGATTATCCTAATTAGATTCGCCAGGATTAATTAATTTCTTTCCGCATCCTTTGCATGCGAGTAAGAGAGACAGAGCTAGTGCGCGAACTACGCATGCGTGCAAGCGTGTTTTTTTAGTTTTTTTAAACTATTATTATTTTTTAATGTTTGACCTCAAAGTTAAAACACACAGCAAACACCGTTTTAAGCCCTACTTAGCTCTGCCAGGTAGGTGACTATCCTACCTATTGGGTGATATTTCGCAGTTTTACCTACTTATTTTAGTCACCAGAGCCTGTACTCCGCAAAACGATAAACGATATAGAAAAGTATCGCGAAAACAATAACGTTGATATTAGGAAATTGGGTTATAATTACAAGGCCATAACCACTTATGCATCTTTGGAATATAAGTCAACCTCAATAGCATAAGTATTTGAAAAAGTCGCGTGGTCAGGTCACCGCTTACCCCGCTCGGTTAGCTAGGCAGTACGATTATATGCGATGTAGGCGTCACTGGCGTATGATAGGAAAGTTTATATAAAATAAGGAATATTAAGAAATAAAGGGTGTATGTGTGTGACAGACAGTGTGTGTGTGTGTTAAAATTAATATTTTAAAAAAATATTACTAACTACCCGTGCGAAGCCGGGGCAGGCCGCTAGTACCCACCCGCAACTTCGTTTGTGCGTATACGCTTTCTGTATAAGTTTGTAATTTAACGGTAAATGTTTACCGGACATGGTAAGTTTTTATGGAATAATAAGTACCAACTTATACGCTTACCTACCTAACCCGTATCTGTTCCTGCTCCCGCTCCCTTATTCGTTCTCGCTCCCGCTCCCGTAAGTTCCCTTATAACACTACATTGCACCCCCATTGAGAAGTTTATCCTCAACCATATGGTAGGGAAGAAGATTTATACAAAGTTTCAAACAAACCAATTTTACGACGCGTTTAGAAGTTCCCTTATAAACACCCCATTGCACCCCGTTTAAGAGTAACCATTTGTAGTGAAGAATATTTTTATACAAATAAATAAATAATGCGGGACGTAATCACACAGCATCATGTAGCCCCAAACTAAGTAGAGCTTGTATTATGGGAACACATGATTGTTAAAATACATTTTTTTTTGTAAACATAACTTACATAGAAAATACCTAGACCCGAGACAAATATCTGCAGAACATGCGTTTCAAACCAATTGAACGATGTTTTTAAAAGTTTCGTTATAACACCCCATTGCACCTTATTTAAGGGGTTGATCCTCAACCATCTCTAGTGAATATGAATAGGAAGCCATTTAAGTTTGGTACGAAAGGGAGACACGTGGTCATATTTACGAAGGCCAAAGATAAATCTGATACAGACGATTTGAAGACGCTTAGGCCTATAAGTTGCTCCTCAATGAGATCCAAATAACACGTTTCAGCGTAATCTAGCACAGAAAATAAGAGAGATTGTGAAAGTGTGATTTTGATAACAGTGCCCCTATCAAAATCATACTTTCACAATCTCTCTTATGTTCTCTCTCAATCTCTCCCAAACATGACCCCTAATATTTTTTTTATCGTAGGTATATTAGGTAGCTGAGGATTAAAAATGCTTATTAATAGGGTTCTTAAGCCCAATCTTAGCTCTTTTATGTTCAAACCAGTCGCATCAGCGATGTGGAACAATTTGGAGAATGAGTGCAGCATCTACCTGTTTACCTAACCATAATAGGGCGATCACCAAACCATCTGCAAAGCGTGGTGATTATGACAAGTCCTCCCAAACTCGAAGTCCTGGCAGTGTTACAGGCTTAAGCTCAGTTGATACCTGTGCCGTCTGAGCTGCAGGTCGCGGGTTCGATTCCCGCCCAGATAAAACCATATTTGTGTGTTGAAAATGGATGTTTGTTCTGTGTTCGGGTGTTTTCATCATCATCATCATCATCATCATTTCTCTGTGAAAATAGTAATTTTAAGTATATTAACCCAGTAATGCCTAGCGTGGCCATATAACCACACAAATAAGGGTAAAATAAAATGGCTATGATGGCAATACTGTAATATATTTCGACTATCTAATTGTTCATGGCGTACTGTCAAATCTCAAAGTTTTGACAGATGCCACTGTCATACTTATATAAAGTCTTGTGACAGAGATATTCTCATTTCTTTGGCGCGAATTTGAGAACTTGTAAAAAAATGGACCCAAGAAGAGAGTAAGTAATATTATTTTGAATTTATTGTGTTTTTACATCTTATTTTCGTGCGAAATAACGAAAGTATTATTTATTTATCTATACATAGCAGTAAAATATCGCAATTCTTTGATTTTGAATCTTTTTTCTTACACTAAAGTTACCGTGTCCATTCGACCACGCTAAGCTTTAGGCATAGCATTATAAAGTAAATTTTATTATTTTCAGGTTCTTCGATTTCAACCATTTTAGGGGAAGTTGCACCGTCAACGAAGTTCTTGATATTCTCTGTGAAGATGAAAATAGCGACGGTGATCCTCTGATACCGGAATCTATTTTTATTGCACCTCCGGATCCAGCAATTTTGACGGACGAGGATTCAGGTGATGAAGATAGTTGAGGGAGAGCCGAGAATTTGAATCCTCGACAGTTAGTAGCTGATGCCGAGGTTCATTTCAGAAACCAAACTCTCGACTCTGCTCGTTGTTTTGACGATCTTTGTGGTAGAAGCACAAGAACATGGATCGAAGGAGAACTGGAGCCCATTTTGGGGTCATTTCCAGAGATCGTAAATGACAATGCTGGTGACAAGTCTGCCGTCGAACAGTTTGAACTGTTTATTGATGACGGAATTATTGACATGTTAGGATGCTGGACGCTTGCATTCACAATGCGTGGCAGTTACAAAAAAAAAGAGCAAGATTCCCCAGCTAGAGTTTCGCAGAGAAATCGTCCTTAGCTATTTAAAAAAATATGGGACAGCCACCAAAGGTGCAGGAAGACCCAGCGCTTCCACATCCAGACTGGCTAATGCAGTGCGGTTCGATGGGATGAACCACTATGTGCGGAAGTGCACCAAAAAAAGAAGATGCGTAGGGCCGAACTGCAAATCTAAGAACTCTTCTGTTAGGACTGAGTGTATGAAGTGCGATGTGGGTTTGTGCTTTGTCTTGTACCATCAGAAACTCTAAATAAAAGCTCTGTAATAGTATTTTTTATTTATTTATCACCTTGTACTAGGTAGGATATGATCAAACTTTTTTGCTATTGAAAGCGCTTAGCGTGTCCACTTGGACACGTAATTTTTTTCTAACTTCTAATATATTTAAATAAATAATATTTATATGATATATATAAAAACCCCTAATAAAACAATATTCGATAACTAAATAAACAAAAACTAAAAAAAATATAATTCGGGCATTACTGGGTTAACCAAAGACACTTCGAATATCAGTTGGTCAAGATATCCATTGGAATTAAAATGTTTTACTGCAGCAATTAAAGAATTGAACAACCTCGACCTGCCGCTCTGCACGCATACCTAAGCTCTAAACTATAAGCTATAAACAGTCTTATACACTTGAGTTGCGCGTGCAATTAATTCGGTTGTAATGGTTGTAAGCGAGTAAATTGTTTGTCAAATAAGTGTTTCTTTAATTGTTTCCTAATGTGCGTCTTTGTATGACACGTCTGTCAAACAGTATTTTGATGAAAGAGTGAAGTTTGAACAACAAATTTACCAAAAAAATTAACTGCTTACAGGGTCGCATTCATCATCATTATCATCGTCATAAGCCTGTAGCAGTCCACTGCGGAACATAGACCTCACCTCATGAGCGCCATTGCGCCCAGTCCTCAGCTCGAAGCATCCAGCTTCTACCAGCAGCCTTCGCAGATCGTCACTCCACCTGGCCGGAGGGCCGCATTAATTTATGTAAAGTACCTACATCCATACCTAACCACGTTCGTGGGTGTGTAAGCTTGTGTAAAATAAATAAGTAATTATTATCAAATACCAAGCTGCTCAAAGACATTGTAAAAAGCTAGGCCTCTCTATGGTGTGGTTTCTAGCTTTTTAGCGTAATATATATATGGTTCATTGGAATGAAAATCACTATTTAAATCAATTATTATAATAAAGTTCTACAATAGTTCATAAATGGTACACAAAATAGTCAATTTAAAACAATGTTTATGGTTGGTGAAATGGTACTAATTGGTTAAATAATGGTGGTTGAGCACGCGAGTGTCTCAAATGGTTAGTGGTCGCGAACTGGTCAAATTAACGTAATCGCGTGTGCAGTAAATGCATATCGATGCGAAAACGCACAAACGCTGATGTGTTCGGATTACTCCGAACATACTCCCGGCCGCGAGATGAAGAGATGAGATGATTTAGATGACGTAAATACCTAAATAACTTAAATAACTTAAAAAACATTAATTCTTAACAATAGGTATAAAAGCAAAACATCAAAGCACTTAATTAGTTGGTAAACATAAAACAAAACATATTTAAAAGCAAAAAATATATAAGCAAGTATGAATATAACAAAAATAATTCATTCATTAAATGGTTAAAATTACAACTATTAAAAACATAATAATTAAACTATAGTGTCTTCTTCCTTAGAATTGTTCTTTTTAATTGACGCGTATCGCACAGTAGGCCACCGTTTGGCATAACTATCAACAATATCATTATCACTTATTTCACATAAATTGCTAGCACTCAACACTTCACTATGCACATTTGTTATTCTCGGCGGCGGCTGAGTCACCACGGACTCCAGCCGACGACGCCGAGATGGTCGCGGTGGCGGCGGCGCTCCCGCCGGCTCCCGCCGGCGACGGCGCACGCCGCTGGTGCTCGTTGTTTGTCTCCCACATTGCCCTTTCCTCCTCCACATCCAGATTGTCGCTCCACATAGCGCTGCTCCTATCAGCACGTAGCTAATAACGTAGTGGTGTATGTGGTGAGGTGATATCTCATTTATCTCACCGTCGTTGCTCGCTTTTAGCTTTTTTACGGCCTCTCCAAGGCTGGTTATCGATGTGTTTAGACTCAAGTCCTCTGTAGATTTTTCATCTGGTATTTTTATGTTGATTATATGGTTTATCTGGTCGAATTCAGGTATATAAATCTCTGGTGCAAACTGTATTTGATTGGATTGGTGTTGTAATGAAAATAGTGAAAAGTCCTTTCCTTTTAATATACACTTTTGACTCATGCCGATGACCCCAGAACGGCTCAGCTGACGGATAGAAACTCGATCGTCGCATATGATTTTGATTACATAATTATCGCAGCAGAAGTACAGGTACTGCGACGTCGAGTGTAATTCAATCCATCGATTGTCGCATTTGGACTTTGTTATTGTACATTTATTTGTTTTGATATCGATTTTACAAAAACTCTCGTCGTTTTTAATGTCCTGGATTGGTTTTAGGAACTGGCACATGTAGGTTTCTCCATGGTATAAACATGAGGTCAACTCGGTGTTGGTCAGACCGAAGTATGAGTCTTTTTTCAGATTGACTGCTACATATTCGGAAACTGGTATTATGTTGATCATGTTGGTTTTGGTTTGGTGGGGGATGGGCAACAATTTATATAGTTGGTAGCTTTCTCTGGCTATAAGCGGAAATGTGACTTCGATCACGACGTACTTTTGGGTGGCTCTGGCCTTGACTTTTATAAGCTTATAAATAAACTGGAGATCTGTATCGATGTTTTTGATAGGAAGAGTGAGTTCGCTGGGCATCTGGCCGTATATGGTTTGAAGCTCACTCTTGAGTTGTTTTGGTGTTAGCAGATGCATACTTATTTGACCATGGTAAATGTCGGTAATTGTATCGAGCAGTGTTTCTTGTAACCTCTTTAATTCATGTAGTAAGGTGTTACCCGCCATTGCAGATAAGGTGAATTCCTGTATGTAAGATATGTTTTGAAGTTCTCGCTGAAGAATACTCGAGTTCTCTTGAAGATCGTTTAACTTTTTGTTTACTAATTTATGTTGTCGATCGATGGTGATTTCCATTTTCTTCATGAGATTGAATTCAGATTCGATAACGGACGTTTGGTTCTTCCATAAGTTGGACAGATGTTTCTCGTTTCGTTGTATTGTTTCTATGTCCTTTACATACTGTTCCGCGAAACGAGAGTCCAATACGCCGAATAAATCGTTTGCGAGGTAACCGACACCGTTGATAAGACCCCGGCGCCGGCGATGTCTAGCGTAAACGTCGAAATGTTGGTTAAGCAAAAGTTCATTATAGTATTCGAGTTCCTGGTAATCGTGCCGAGCCTGTTGTGTTATTATGTTACAATGCGATTGTTTTTCAATTGTAGCGCATAGTCTATCTAAATAACTTGAGATTTTTTGGTATGTATCAATTCCAGCCCAATATGGTTTCATATCATGGTATACAATCAGCGTCCATTTATCTCGGATTAATTGTAATTTTGATATGGGATCGAAGTACAGAGTTTGGTTTTCTGGTAGAGCCTTAACGTCGTATAGTGCATGCGCGGGCGATAATAAAGTCATCAAACAAAACAGTGCAGTTGCTATCGTTGCAAAATTTGGTTTTATTCTTCTTCTTTTTTCTGGTATGGTATCTGGTTGTTTTGCCGGTTTTTGGTCGTTATTCTGCATTCCTATTGGTAAAATAGAAAGTTTAACTATTGGTCTTTTTAGGAATCCGTTCTTTGTTTTCAAAGTGACGGCTCGTACTAGACCGTCTTCTCCTGTGTGGGTGTTAGTAACGCGCCCCATTGCCCACTTCCCGGCTGGTAAATTATCTTCATGAATGGTAACCAGATCTCCAATGTCAATATTTTTCTGAGTTTGTTTCCACTTATTTCTGGCTGAAAGCTGAGTTAGGTATTCATCCTTCCATTTTTTCCATAGATCTTGGAATAATTTTGAGATTAGGTGCCACCTGGTTCTGGCATCCTGCTCCGTTTCGATTACTGTTGATCCTGGTCTGCCTGATAAAAAATGTGCTGGTGTGAGGAAATCGAGATCTTCAGGGTCCTCTGATAGTGCACATAGGGGACGGGAGTTAAGGCATGCTTCTACTTTGGTGAGAAGAGTGGTGTACTCTTCGAAAGTTAATTTTTGCTGTCCAATTACTCTCTTTAAATGGTGTTTTAGACTGCGAACCGCTCGTTCCCACAGCCCGCCCGCATTCGGCCAGCTTGGTACATTGAAGTGCCATTCTGTTCCCATCTCTGCTATTTCTGTCAGGAATTCATCATTGATCACCTGTCGAAGATTGTCGTATCCTTCTTGCAGCATCCGATTGGCTCCTACAAAATTGGTGCCGTTATCGCTGTAAAGGTGGGATGGGGCTCCCCTTCGAGCAGCCATCCTTTGAAGGGCCGCCAAAAACGCTGAACTGCTCAAATCTGACACAAGTTCTATATGTACAGCCTTCGTCACCATGCACACAAATATTGCTATGTAGCCCTTGGTAGTTTTAATTCCGCGCCCTTTGTTTGCCTTCACTTCGACGAAACCTGTGTAGTCTACTCCACAATGATAGAATGCCTTTTCGGGATTAACCCTGGCCGCTGGTAAGTCTCCCATAAGCTGATGCTGTCTTATTGGATTGTGCTTTTTGCATGTGACGCATTGTCTTATAAACTTTTTGGTTGCCATATATCCACCTATTATCCAATAGTTTCGCCGAAGATTCGCTAATGTCAGCCGTGCGCCACCATGAAAGGTTAATTGGTGAACCTGGTCTATTATGAGATTGGTTATACGATGGTTGTGTGGTAGAATTATAGGATGTTTCATCTCAACATTTATCTGTGCATTTCTCAACCTTCCGCCCACGCGTAATATTCCTTGTTCGTCAATAATAGGGTTTAGATTTAAAATTTTACTTTTAGTGTGAACTTTTCCATGTTTTTGTAGGTAATTTAGGTCGTCGGCGAATTCCGAGAGTTGAATGTTTTTAATAATAATCATTTTTGCGCAACGTAGCTCTTTCAATTCTAGGTAAGGTTTGTGAACTCGTTTATTGTAATTGGGCAATCGTAATATCCATGTAAAAATGCGAATTATTTTTGTAATCGAGCTAAATTTGTGAAGCAAATGATTCACTATTCTGGTAATGATATTTTCGTCCTGTTTAAGGACTACTGCGTTGGTTTGTTTCACGGTAGACTTCTTCATTTCTAGGTTGGTCTCATAAATGGTTTTATTGTTATTTTGGTATTTGTACGATGGTAGCCATGACGGACCCTGCCACCATAGATTGTGGTTTTGTAGCTGGTCAACTGATAAACCACGACTTGCGCAGTCCGCTGGGTTTTCTGTGGTTTTGACGTGGTGCCATTGGTTAGCTGGTATAATATTGGTAATTGTTTTTACACGATTCGAAACAAACGGTTTCCACCTTGACGGATTGCCTTGTATCCACCCTAACACTGCCGTAGAGTCTGTCCAGCAGTGTACCTCTGTTTGGTGTTCTTGCAAACATTTTTGTACCTTTTTCATTAATTGTGATAAAAGTAGCGCGCCCATTAGTTCTAATCTAGGAGTTGATAGGACCTTGTTCATGGGGCCCAGTCTTGCCTTTGCAGCTACTAACGTTATGGTCGTTTTTTCTTTTACAACTTTGCAGTAAATAACACACGCGTAGGCTTTATTTGATGCGTCACAAAACCCATGTAGCTGAATAAATGTTTTTAATTGTATTCCCAGCCATCTTTCTATTTTTATGGTATTGATCTTTATTAGCTCCATGCGTAAAGTATTCCATTCCCTGGTTATTTCCTCTGGTAACTTTTCATCCCATTCTAATTTTGTAATCCAAACCTTTTGGAACATGATTTTCATGGTAGTAGAGATAGGTGTTAACCACCCTAACGGATCGAATAATTTAGAAATGTCCGAAAGGAGTGATCTTTTGGTAATTTTTCCATGAGATTTCGACTCTATCTTCCAGCTGAAAAAGAACTTGTCTTCTTGAGGTTTCCAGCCTAGGCCCAACGTCTTGGTGGAGTCTGTGTGTTTGAACTCAAATGTTGGTTGACTGCGCTGATCTACCTCCAATCCTGACAAGAGCTCAGCTTTGTTCGATGTCCACTTTCTTAAATTGAATGCCGCTTCTTTTAATAACGCTATAAGGTTAGATTTTAATTGGTTTGCTTTGTCAATGGTGTAACTTCCTCCACAGTAGTCGTCCATGTAGAAGTTGTTCTCCAATTCTTTTGCAGCTTCTGGGAACTTAGACCTCTCGTCTGTAGCTAATTTTTTCAAACACATCATTGCTAGCCACCCTGCTGGTTTGGTTCCGTATGTAAGTGTCGTAAGCTTGTATGTTTGTATTTTTGCATCAGGTGAGTCTCTCCATACGATTTTTTGATAGGCTTGATCCTCATCGTGTATCATTATTTGCCGGTACATTTTCTCTATGTCCGCTGTATAAACATATTGGTACTGACGCCACCTCAATATAAGCTCCTGGAGGTCCTGTTGTAAGTTAGGACCTCTATACATGACGTCGTTAAGGCTGTATCCTGATGAAGATTTAGCTGATGCGTTGAAAACTACCCTTAACTTTGTGGTGGTTGATTCTGCTCGGGTGACGGCGTGGTGGGGCAAGTAACACTCGGTGGTTTTGGTACTTGTATCTAACTTCATATGGTTCAGCTCTAAATATTCGGCCATAAACTTTTTATAATCTGTTTGTAATTGGATGTTTTTACTAAGTTTCTTTTCTAAATGGTGGAATTGTGCTAATGCTTGTGGTTTTGTGGCACCTAATTGGTCTTTGAGTTCTGGTTTAAATGGTAAACGGACCTCAAATCTTCCGTTTTCCAACCTTTTTGTGGTCTCTGAAAAGAATTTCAAGCACTCATGGTCATCGCTCGACATATCTATCTGTTGGTTAATATCTTCGTTCTCCCAAAACTTCATAAGATCATCTGTATTGTGTAGGACGACATTGCAGTTGTAATATGGGGTCATGGTTCCACAAAGCAGCCACCCAAATTGCGTTTGCTGGGCTATTGGTTGTTCGTTTGACTCTCCTCTTAATATACCTCCTAACATGATTCTACTGTATACTTCTGCCCCCAGGAGCAAGTCTACAGGCCGACTAATGTTGAAATCAGGGTCAGCTAGGTTGATGTTTTTTATGTGGGGCCATGATGGTTTGACAATGGTTCTATTCGGTAGGGCCTTGATTAAATGGTTCATAATAATGGCATCTACTTCTAAGGTGAAATCATTATAAATTGATTGTATTTCTACTTTTATCGCCCCTTTCGCATGGTTTTCTCGTTCTCCTATGCCGAAAATTGTTCCCTTGCATTGAGTTCGCTTTGAACCTAATATCTGAGCTGCTTTTTCGTTAATTAGTGAAATTTGCGAGCCCTGGTCGACTAATGCTCTCATGACGTGCTTAGTACCGTCAGCTCTCGTAACTTTGATCAGTGTGGTAGCTAAGAGTATTTCTGACATGTCCTCCCTGGTCACATGTGATGATCTTGTCACGTTTTCGGTGTTAGTATGTTGGAAACTGGGTCTCGCTTGCGAAACAGTATTTTGCTTTGTAAACGCGAAATGAAGCAAAGTGTTATGGCTACCTAAGCAGATTCTGCATTGCTTAATTGAAGAGCATGGCACTTTGTTGTGGTTTATTAGGCAATTATTACAATAATTTAACTGGTTTATTTTTCGCAATCTTTGCTCGGGCTGCATTCTTATGAACTGTCTACATTGCCAAATGCCGTGGTCATTGTTACATATTCCACAGGTGATTGACCGCGACTCGCGGTATGTGTTCATGTTCATACCTGGTTTTACAAAACTTGTATTGTATGATGGTCGAGAAAAATTATTTTGGTTAACATATTTTTGGTTTGTATGGCGGTAGGAATTTGATAAATGTTGGTTTGACTGGGGCGTGGTTTTTTGGTATATAGGTTCGATCTTGCGACGGGATGCTTCTAATGTGGTAAACTTAGATTCCAAAAAGTCCAGGAACTCCTGTAAAGAGGGTAGCTCTCTGGGCTTTTTGACCGACTCCATGTACTCGGTGAATGATGTGTTATCTAGTTTTTGAGCAAGCAGGTGTACTAAAAGTGGATCCCATGTGTCTATGTCTACTCCTAGGTTTTGGATTGCATGTAGACATTCCTTGGTCGTGTCATGCAGCTTCTTGATCATCACAAGCGACTGCTGCGGCATGGTAGGCAATGAAAAAAGCATGTTGGCGTGAGAGGTAAAGATGAGTTTCTTGTTTTCGTAGCGATGATTAAGAATTTCCCAACTAGCCTCATAATTTTCCGAGCTGATTTGTAAATGGTGAATCAGTCGTTCAGCCTCTCCTGTAACTTTTCCTTTTAAGAACTGCATTTTTTGCGCGCTTGACATTGATGGGTTGTTGTGGATGGCTTCGGTGAAGAGATCTTTAAATGAAACCCAATCTTGGTATCTCCCGTTGAAGCAGGGAATTTCAATCCTTGGTGTGGATTTCTCCCTGTGGGACACCGACCACATTCTGGTATTAATATCTTTCTTTAATTTATTGAAAATCTGCTCATGTTTGCTAAATTCGTCTTGGTAATGCGTATCCTCGCCGCCGTTCTCTCCTTCAATTTCCCAATGCTGTTTATCAATAATACTCCAACGAGATTCGAGAGACTTTAAAGCGTCCTCAAACTCCCATTTATTCTCTAGTTCGCCGCTTTGTATGCTATGTACTGTTCTCATAAAGGCCCTCATGTTGATGGTTTGCTTTTTAAAAAAATCTTCTAACTTGTTGTTGATTGGAATAGTTGTCGGGATTATATTTCCGCAATTTTTGGGTGTGTCGGGCCGTGTTGATGGTCCAGGCTGAGCTGGTTCCATTGGTTCTGGTGCACGTAAACCGATTGGTTGTTTTATTTTTCCTAACTGCTCTACCGTTTTATTTAACGCCTCCTTCATGGTCACATAAGCTGCTTCGGCCGTATCGTAGCACTGCTTTTTAAAATAAATATGGTCAAATAAGGCTAATTCACACATTTTTTGGTGGTTTTTCTGGTATTCGTTCCAGTAATTTTCTAAAATCTCGTTCTTTCGCTTGCAATAATCAAAAGTTTTTCTCTCCGCCCCATCTTTCTTAAAATTGGTCAGTAGCTTTGTTATAGCTTCATAAATCTCTGTCTGGTTGACGAAAAGATTCTCCATTTTTGAAGGTAGAAGGTCTCACTTAAATAAATAGATAAAAAGTATGGTTGGATCTGACCTGGTTTTCTCCTTCCGATATCCGCTCAATCCAAATCACTGCAATCCTTTTTTAATTCGTGGCACTGTTTCACTTGGTTAGGCACTGGTTAATAGTTCTCGAAGGACCATGTAAAAAGCTAGGCCTCTCTATGGTGTGGTTTCTAGCTTTTTAGCGTAATATATATATGGTTCATTGGAATGAAAATCACTATTTAAATCAATTATTATAATAAAGTTCTACAATAGTTCATAAATGGTACACAAAATAGTCAATTTAAAACAATGTTTATGGTTGGTGAAATGGTACTAATTGGTTAAATAATGGTGGTTGAGCACGCGAGTGTCTCAAATGGTTAGTGGTCGCGAACTGGTCAAATTAACGTAATCGCGTGTGCAGTAAATGCATATCGATGCGAAAACGCACAAACGCTGATGTGTTCGGATTACTCCGAACAGACATCAAAATGTCTTTGACCAGCATTGGATCATGGAATATAAATCATGTTTAGTCATCAGTGTTTGGTCATCAGTGTTAGGTCATCAGTGTACGTATTCGGGCTTCTATAGTAACCCAATGATGAAATATGAAACAATCTACTGTAGATAGATCTTATACGGTATCCATTGATGGCATGTTTAGTGCACAACAGCACATGCCTTGACACCAAACTACAGTCGCAAAGCGACCATGACTTAAAAATGTAAAGTAAGTAACTGTAATTTGTTCTGTGGGTTGGATCAGATATTTTTAAACCACTGAGAGCCATTCTGTGGGTTGGATCAGATATTTTTAAACCACTGAGAGCCATTCTGTGGGTTGGATCAGATATTTTTAAACCACTGAGAGCCATTCTGTGGGTTGGATCAGATATTTTTAAACCACTTAGAGCCATTCTGTGGGTTGGATCAGATATTTTTAAACCACTGAGAGCCATTCTGTGGGTTGGATCAGATATTTTTAAACCACTTAGAGCCATTCTGTGGGTTGGATCAGATATTTTTAAACCACTTAGAGCCATTCTGTGGGTTGGATCAGATATTTTAAAAAACCACTTAGAGCCATTCTGTGGGTTGGATCAGATATTTTTAAACCACTGAGAGCCATCGCATACCCTTAGAAAATGTCGGACGTTCGCCTGAAACCATTTCTTTCATTACAAGATGTTTTAGCACCCGCCACGCGCCAAGCCAGCACACGCTAAGAAATTTTCAAAATCCAAGTGAAAGTGAAAGTGTAAGTGAAAATATCTTTATTCAGTACGCACATTACAGTATACTATGAATGTTCATATTTTTTTTTTATTTATACCATTTCGTAACGTGACCAAACAGAGAAGAATTGGCAAGGCTTATCTATATATATAAAAGAGAACTATCCTCACTCACTCACTGACACACTCATCACGAAATCTCAGAAACTACAGGGCCTAGAGGTTTGAAATTTGGTACAGGTACTCTTTAAATAGTGTGAGCGCTCACTAAGAAACGGTTTTTGGAAATTCAACCCCTAAGAGGGTGAAAAGGGGTAAAAATGTTTGTATGAAAAATCGTATTCCTTGAACTTAGAAACTTGAAACCTGGGACATGTATTATTCCATACAATAAATAAAGATTGGTGTCATTGAAAATTTGAAATAGTCCTCGAGGGGGTTGCAATGGGGTGGTAAAGTTTGTATGGGAAAATCTTAACGCGTGGTGTGATTTTCTTGAAACTTCGTCAGAACACTTTGAATATTAAATAATAAAAGACTGTATACCAGGTTTTTGAAAAAAATACCTTGATGGAGGGAAATCTATGCATTTAAAATCCTTTGTCCTGAATGACTGATGGATCAACGTACAGCCTAAACCGCTGATCGTAGAAACCTGAAACTTGGAGGGTGTGTTCTTTGTATGACATAGGCATCCGATAAGAAACGATTTTCCGGAATTCCACCCCCCAAGGGGATGAAAAACGGTGGCAAAGTTAGTATGGAACAAAATTATTCCTTGGTCCAATCTACTTCAAATTTTGCATAAACAGTCTTTAACAGAATCGATGGAAGACGTGTTTCGTATTTTATTGAAACTCATCGCCTAACGGGGTTAAAAAGGAGTAGAAAGTTATTTTGGAGGTGATTGGCATCGAAGTTGATATCAATACTCCTTAGTGACACATGTTATGCCATTTTATTTTGACAATGTCGTGTTTGAAAACTCATTTCAAATTTATTCAAAAAACGTTGTTCTCACATAAAGGCTCCTACACACAGGTAAGTGGGGAGAGGTACGTTGAAAAATATTGATTTTTTTTAAGTTTTTCTGATCGAGTATAGTGCCCCGATTCATGAAATTCTGACATTTGCCTGTAGTTTCACAGATATGAGAGGGGTTGTTGTACATTTGCCACAAAGTAAATTCGTCACATTTTTGAAACTCCATACATTGAAAGAAAATTCGTCATATGCATTAAAAAAAGATGTGTAGGTGAATGTGATCGGTCACAATAATGTCAATATTTGCGTCTGCCGGAGGGCTTCGAAGTGCAAGGCTTGGATTTCCAAAATCGGGTGGTAACTTTTGGAGATTTTCCAAAATTTGTCAAATTTCAACAATTTTCTGGATCGAGAATTTCCCAATTACTTTTTTTGAGCTCGCTATTCAAGAAACGGAAAAAATTATATCTCGAGATTAATAATAAATAATAATAATAAATAAATAATGCGGGACGTAATCACACAGCATCATGTAGCCCCAAACTAAGCATTGATTGAATTAAGCTACAGCTTGAGCCATCTTAGGAGGCAGACGGACAAAAACTGTAGGCAGTAGAAAGGCCTGTACGCGCAAAGCCACTCTGCGCTCCGTTCACTTTTTCGTCAGTACATTATTGTCTAATTTTATCGTGTGCTTTATTTCTAAATTACATTTTCATTGCCTTTGATAGTTGCGCGTAGTGTGAGATCTGTAGAATTTCAGCACATTATGTATTAGGACGGCTAAAAAGTTACATACTGCTGCAATAACTCAATTATGTGCAAGAAATTGGGATGCATTATCGCAATAACGCATTATTGATTGATTGCGTGGCTTTCATATCACTGCGGCCATTAAGACTTATTGTGATCGCCACAAAAATGCAAAAACGCATGCTATATTATCGCCGATAATAACACACCTGTGTGGGGAAGCCTTAAAAGCTTGGTGCAATGAGGTACTCTTTAAAATTGGAATGTCCAATAAAAAATAATATTTAAATCGGATTAGAATTCGAAATTTCAATTTCATTCATTTGTTCTTGGTTATTTTGAAGACCACGGGGATAGCAAGTTTTTTTTTTACATAAAGTCTTGAGATTTTACACAGAGACTATAACGAAAATAAATAAACAACTAAAGCGCTGACCATGGGTGGGACCTTGGAGAACTTGCTGCTTTTTGTAGCGATAATGAAACTTAAAGAGGGTGATTTATGTGATGAAATTTTGCATGGGTAACCAATCATAATCAAGAGTTAGGCAAATAAAAATCCATCATACCTATACCGGCTGTTAACTTGACGACGCAACGGAATGGAAACAGGTACCTACATAACACTACATTACGGGGTAGATAATGTAGTTATATGTAGGTACTTTTTATTCCATTCATATTTAGGGCTCCGAGTCAAATTACCGGGCTTGGGAAACATTTCACATGAAAGGAAATACGTAAAAAAAAAGTATAAACGCAAACGAAGTTGCGAGCGGGTCAGCTAGTATTATTATAAACGTCAGTTTTACAATATTTTTTCTTAACTATTACTTGGTTTTGTGGGAGTTGGAGACAGTTTCATCCCAAGCTTTTTTGGAATCTAAATAATCTGAAATTTAATAATAAGCTTTACCACAGAGATTACGTTTAACAACATTTTTGAATTTATTTACGGATAAATTAATCACGTCGTTTGGGATTATGTTGAAGAAACGTACACTTTGCCCTTTAAATGATTGACTTGACTGATTCTAGTGTTAACATTATGATTGTCGCTATTTTTTTGAACAAATTAATATATTTTCGGACATAAGTACATTAAGTTTTCATTTATATATTGGCACGGAACTGTCATAACATTTATTTCTTTAAACTTAGTTCTAAGTGATTTTCTGGGGCCCATATTATAAATTGCACGAACAGCCCTCTTCTGCAGCACATATATGGTGTTGATATCTGCAGCATTCCCCTACAACAAAATGCCGTACGACATAATGCTGTGGATGTGGAAGTAGCTGAAATAAACCCGTCTAGCCGTTTCTACGTCAGTAAGTTGACGGATTCTTTTGACTGCGTATGCTGCAGAACTGAGTCTGTTCGACAATCCATTGTGAGCGCCCCATTGAAGCTTATTATCTAAAGTTATGCCTTAAAATATAGTAGTATCCACAAGATTAAAATTGTCATACATCTGTGAAAGAAATCAAATGTTGGACACAGGTTTTGCGGACGTTTTGTGCCGTAACGTGCGCACAAGAAGTAAGTTTAAATAACTGATATAAACACTATTAAATTTAACAAGGAGAATAAACCACCATAATAAGAGGATAATAATCTACGATGGAGAATTTCATACTTAGTAGAGCAACAATTATATAGGTACCTACTATAGGCCCTTAGCTTATTTCACCATCTTCAAGTTATGTCCAAGTAAGCTATATGCCGGTTGAAGTGACAATCACGCCCAGAGATTGTCGTTTTACCTTAGGATGCTTTTCACCATCTATATGTAACCGGCAAATAGCCTCCTTTGACGATACTGATAGATGATGAAATAGGCCCTGAGTGAGATGATTGTCACATAAGGCTTATTAGGTCCTTCATTTAGGGGTATAGGATTTGTAGTTCCAGAAAAATATACAAAAATGTATTTAGAAATGATTTTTTTCAAAATTTTCCATATAAAATGCCAATTTCATAGGTAAGGACCTAATATATCGCGACAACCATCAAACTTCCCTGTTCTCTATTCTCAAAAATCAGTGCTCAGGGGCCTGAGTTTTGGGAATAGACATAATTTTCACGTTAGATATTTATCGCGATAACTATCATAATTCTATTGCAATATAGGTCTAACGTGATAATTATGTGTAATCTCGAGAATCAGGCCCCTGAATTTGATCTCCAGTTTCCGTCCTTAAATCAAGAAAGGTATTACTAGATATCTATTATGTAGATATGTCCGGCAGGTACTTTAAATACTGTGTTTTAAACACACTTAATATACACAGATTAACTAAAATTATTTTATTTTATCTGTCTAATGATCAACCAGTCTGGATCATGTTCAAATAACGCCTGGCCTGTTTGTAGTCTTTGCTATTTAGCATAGCTATTCTGTTTTGACAGGCGCAACATCGTATCAACATGGATCTTTTTATTTCGGTTTTACCTACGTATTGGGAAGGGTTACTTAACATTAAAGTAAATTTTATCGCACAAAATCAAAACTATAAATTAACGCCATTTGCGTTACTTTATCGTTTTGATTTTGTGCTGCTGTGCTATGGTATTTCTTCCGCATAGAAGTATAGTGCGTCTTTCCATAAAGATGAAGCGACGCACTAGACTTCTATTCCAAATACAAATTCATAAAATGTATCTTATTCATAGAATCCATACTAAAATGTGCAACACATTGATACTTTTTTTTTAAATTTACATTCATTCGTTTGAATCTATATATATAAAAGAGAACTATCCTCACTCACTCACTGACACACTCATCACGAAATCTCAGAAACTACAAGGCCTAGGGGTTTGAAATTTGGTACAGGTACTCTTTGAAGAGTGTAAGCGCTCACTAAGAAACGGTTTTTGGAAATTCAACCCCTAAAAGGGTGAAAAGGGGTAAAAATGTTTGTATGAAAAACCGTATTCCTTGAACTTAGAAACTTGAAACCTGGGACATGTATTGTTCCATACAATCAATAAAGATTGGTGTCATTAAAAATTTGAAATAGTCCTCGAGGGGGTTGCAATGGGGTGGTAAAGTTTGTATGGGGAAATCTTAACGCGTGGTGTGATGTTCTTGAAACTTCGTCAGAACACTTTGAATATTAAATAATAAAAGACCGCATACCAGGTTTTTGAAAAAAATACCTTTATGGAGGGTAATCTATACTAATAAAATCCTTTGTCCTGAATAAATGACGGATCAACGCACAGCCTAAACCGCTGATCGTAAAGACCTGAAACTTGAAGGGCGTGTTCTTTGTATGACGTAGACATCCGATAAGAAATAATTTTCCGAGATTCTACCCCTAAAGGGGTGAAAAACGTGGGCAAAGTTTGTATGGAACAACGTGATTCCTTGGTCCAATCTACTTCAAATTTTGCATAAACATTCTTTAACAAAATTGATGAAAGACAGGTTTCGTATATTATTGAAATTTATCGCCTAACGGGGTTAAAAAGTGGTACAAAGTTTTTTAGTGGTGATTTGCATCGCAGTTGATATCAATACTCCTAAGTGACACATGTTATACCATTTTATTTTGACACTGTCGTGTTTGAAAACTCATTCCAAATTTATTCAAAAACGTTCTAACGTAAAGGCTTCTACACACAGGTGCGTGGGCATAGGTACGTTATTATTGGCGATAATATTAGACAATATAACAGAATATATCATAATATCGCATGCGCCAATATTGAAAATGTTTAAGTTTTTCTGATCGAGTATAGTGCCCCGATTCATGAAATTCTGACATTTGACTGTAGTTTCACAGATATGAGAGGGGTTGTTGTACATTTGCCACAAAGTAAATTTCTTCACAATTTTGAAACTCCATACATGAAAAGTAAATTCGTCACATGCATTAAAAAAAGATGTGTAATTTAATAAAGTGATCGGTCATAATTATGTCAATATTTGCGTCTGCCGGAGGGCTTCAAAGTGCAATTTAAATTTCCAAAATCGGGTGGTAACTTTTTGAGATTTTCCAAAATTTGTCAAAATTCTACAATTTTCTGGATCTAGAATTTCCCAATTACTTCTTTTGAGCTTGCTATAGAAGAAACGGAAAAAAATATATCTCGAGATTGAATTAAGCTACAGCTTGAGCCATCTTGTTTGCGTAGAAGGGCCTTTACGCGCAAAGCCACTCTGCGCTCCGTTCAGTTTTTCGTCAGTACATTATAGTCAAATTTTATCGTGTGCAAGAAAATTTTATAGATATAAATAGGCATTTTCAATGCCTTTGATAGTTGCGCGTAGTATGAGATCTGTAAAATTTTAGTTCATTATGTATTAGGATGGCTAAAAAGTTACATACTGCTGCGAAAACGCAATTATGTGCAAGGAATTGGGACGCATTATCGCAATAACGCATGTGATATTATCGCCGATAATAACACACCTGTGTGTGGGGAGCCTTAAAAGCTTGGTGCAATGCGATACTCTCTAAAATTGGAATGTCAAATAAAAAATAATATTTAAATCGGATTAGAATTCGAAATTTCAATTTCATTCATTTGTTCTTGGATATTTGAATACCACGGGGATAGCAAGTTTTTTTTTACATAAAGATTTTAGATTTTTCACAGAGACTATAACGAAAATAAATAAACACCTAAAGCTAAAGGTGGGACCTTGGAGAAGGACGTGCTGCTTTTTGTAGCGAAAATGAAACTTAAAGAGGGTGATTTATGTGATGAAAGTTTGCATGGGTAACCAATCATAATCAAGAGTGAGGCATATAAAAATTCTATACAAGATTCTATAAAATCCTATACCGGCTGTGAACTTGGCGACGGGTTGCCAACGGAAACAGGAACGAAAAAAGGAGTGAGAGCGGGAACAGGTACCTACATATTACTACAACACGGGGTAGGTAATGTAGTAATATGTAGTTGTAGGTACTTTTTATTCCAGTCATATGTCAAATTACCGGGCTTGGGAAGCATTTCACATGAAAGGACATATGTAAAAAAAGAGTATAAACGCAAACGAAGTTGCGAGCGGGTCAGCTAGTAATTTATAAAGCCAGTCTACAGTAGGAAAAGTGAGCTTATCTCTATTACTTTATAACTGTCGATCAATTCATCTAATTATTTCGGAAATACATTAACTACTAAGTATTCGTAAATTTTCATATATCAGTTAGCAGGGTGCACCACAGGCAGGTGAGGTTGGCTTGGGTTTCGAATGTGGCGGTTGAAACCCCTTACACCCCCACGTCACCACAAACAATCTCGAGAACACTTATTTTTAAAATTTCAGAGGAATCCGTTCAGTAATTTTGACGTGAAGAATACAACTTTTATCTGGGGCCTTCTCAGGAATAGAGATGATCGTTACGTTAGATATAATATCGCATGACTCACATAGAAATATGAAATAGTTACAAGAATTTACATAGATTTTGACAGTTTTCGGATATAGTATTATGTCGTCGAACCAGCTCACCAAAACTATACTATGAACTAATTTAAAATCTATTACAAATACGAAAGTGTTATCAATGTGCAGGAAAGGGCCTAATTTTCAAGAAGGCGTTTGTGGACCAGACTAGCAAGACTGTGGTGGATTGTAGGTACACATTGGATGCCTATATTGAGCAGTGGATAAAGTCGGACTGTGGATGATGATAATATAATGGTGTTGGGGTTTTAATATGACGCTCCATATCGACTCCCTATACCAGACTGTTGCGATAGCAATAATAGAGATGACGACAGAGTAAAAAATAATAATTCTAATTAGTCCGTCAGATAGATCAACAAAAAATATTGGACACAGATTTTTAATTATCGCATAATTAAAAATTGACAGAGATAAAGATCGTCAAAGTTCGGGAGTGGGGGCTTGTGACATCACGGCTAGGTAAAAAGTGTACTAAGCCGCGACGTCACGCGGAATTTAATTGACAAAAGTAAAAATACGTGTCCAGTATTTTTTGATTATGTAAATGACGGACTAATTAGAATTTTTAAATCGTCAGTCCCTAGGGAACTGATTTTAATAAACGTACAAATTTTACAACGGAAATATTATATATATATGGACACAACTTCCGATGCTAGATTAGATACACTAGAATTAGACATCAAGGTCAAAAAGCAACTAAAGATCTATTGTTAAGACTTAGGTCTGTACCTATTCACGATTTTATGTAAATTTAAATTTTGAATCGAACCACATCTAGAAAAAAGTTTCTAATACTTCGTCGGCCGAAACCACCGAAACTGGATGAGACGAGCTTTGTACCGTGGTTAGATTAGCACAAACACACAAAGACAGAGCTAGCAGTGGGTGAAGTCGGGCTACGGATGATGATGATGATGATGATAAAGTTTCTGCAGCATTTCATAGCCATTGAGTTTCTCGCCATTTCTTCTTACGACACTAACCCCCCAGTTGGGTGTCTAATTCTATTGCGATACATATTTTTTTTACCGAAGGTCATCCACCCTGGCTCCAAGTTGCATTAGCAGCAGCTATTACCAGTTATCAATTTAGTGGTTGGGCTGTGGCTGTTATGGGGATTTGGACAGAGTTAATGCGTTGAAATACTAATTACTGATCTTCAAAGGTACCTTACCAATTTTAATTCCTTGGACACCTTTATGGCTTCGAAAAGTAGAACCTCATTCCAATGATTACAATTTCCCAGACATTTGAAGCGTACATTTGAAATTGAATTTATGACCTTATGTAACAGGAAATAAAGCCTTTCGTCGATGTTTATGTCACAAATTGTTTCTATGTTTTCTCCTACGTTCATCTTGGAATCGGAAATAAGTGAAGCGTGAAAATTGTTTGCTGCCGCCCGAGGACAAGGTGCATCACATCATTAATGGCAAGTAGGTATTTTATTAGACCAAACAATCTTTTTGCTTAATTTCTATCATTATCACATCACATCACACTAATAGGTAGGTATCATACTTAACTGCGAAAGTTTGTGTGCGTTTTGGTGAGTATGTCTGTTAATAGATCAACGGATTTGGATGAAACTTGAAATATACATAGTTAGGTATCACGCGAGTGAATCGCGAGCGGAAGCTAGTCTTACAAATTTTATCAACTTAATTTATACACTGAAGCCATTGAATTGAAAGAAATAACTATTTAATTATTAATGAATAACGCCGCAGCATCTTCACTCTCAAGGTCACGTTATCAGAATATCACCAATGATGCGCACGCGCCGCCCCGTCAAATACACGAAGCGCGAGTGAAATTTAGTCGCGCAACAGCCACCGGACGCGGCGCTCGCGCTATAAGTTGCCAAAAATTTATACCTCGTGGTTAACCGCGTGCAACCATGGTGAGTGATCAATGATTACATGTTTTGTGTCGTGATTTCAGCAATTATCTATGAAAATGAGGGTATTTATTTTGGTAAATATATCCGCTGTCGATGCCGGTGTCTGTGCACGTGTTCTCTTGCGTTGGTTTGCAATGCGGCAGGTTGCAAAATCGAAATAATATGCATTTTCTAACTCTTTTGCCAGAACATATTGTGCAAGAAATTTTGCTAACCTTTGAGTTTGACGATTCTTTGTTTGTTTTGAATCCAAAAGGTTTCATCGCAAATAGTTTTCCGGAAGATTTAAAGGTTATAAAGATTTTATAAATTAATATATTAGATTTATAAAGATTTATCATGCTTTTAAAATGTTAGAGATAGGTAATTAATTAAGCTTAAAAAAGTTACCGACACAAGCGCAGTGTCGAATCCCCTCGATAGATCGATGCTCTCTCAAAAGTTTGCCAACTAGGATAGTGTCTTTTTGCTTCGAAAATAATGTAATTTACCTGTCCTTGACATTAAAAAAATCAAATAGCAGGAGCAAGTAAATAAAAAATGTATTTTGGCATAGTTACCTAATTACATATGCATTTAATACTGATGTTTTTAAATTCATGAATAATTTTAAATATTTCAATTTATCGATGATATCAATTCATTATCCGAAGATTATGACGTTTTCACTTATTATATTATGTAGGTCGGTATATCTTATAGTGTTCATATTGAGGTATCACGTTTTCGGAGTAGGAAAGCATTCACTAACGGGGCATGTTTAGTGGATGTTAGCTGGATGGTTAGGGTGATGATCTAGTCCATTACGAATATCCGTTCTAAGCGTCCGCCGCATCTTTTGTATTCAATTGTTAAACTCACTTGGTCTTACATAAGAACATCTTTCAAAAGATAAACGATGAGAAGAAAGAAAAGAAAGAAAATATATTTATTTCACCCGATTTTTATACAATGTACCTACTTAACAATAACAAAAACAACAAATACAAATACATATAACTAGATATTTAAGTAGGTAATGATCTTGAACAGTGGGTGAAACAGGACCCGATGCTTAAGCTCTTGTCATCTCTTACCGTTGGATTATGATAAACAGTGACAGGGCTAATTTAGAACATTGATTAACGTTGAGTAGCGTTCATAAGTAAGGGGGGACACAGGTTAACTCTGGTTGGCTTTACTCTGGTGTAGAGGTCGCGTCATGTAAAAAGAACGCTGAGGGGAAGCTGTGCAATAGAGGATTTATCGGTATTTACCAGTGCGTAAGGGGTTACGCACTGGTAAATACCGAAGAAGCGGAGGGGGGGGGGCACCCCTCTGCTTCTTCCAGCGTTCTTTTTAACCGACTTCAAAAAGGAGGAGGTTCTCAATTCGTCGGAACCTTTTTTTTATGTATGTTCACCGATAACTCCGTCAATTGTGGACGGATTTTCATAATTATTTTTTTGTTTAAAAGAGTATACTTTACCGATGGTTCCATATAAATTTTATTCCTGGGGGATTAGTACTTTTCCCGGAAAACTAAAAAAAACTCATAATCACTTGTAATTTTCGCCCTATGATTCCAATATCTCCGTTAATTGTGAACCGATTTTCAAAATTCTTTAGGGCAAGAAGTAAGAAGTGATTTATTTGAAGTTGGTTTATTTTTTTTTAACTTCCTACTTGTTACATGACGCGTAGTTATACCTACTTCATTTTTTTCATTGAGAGTTCAGCCGAGAGATAACCCTCTAACAGATACTTGTGTAGTTAGGAACTGATGGCTATAGTCTCTTTATGAGCAAAAAATAATAGTGGTACCTTACATACCTAAATCTAGGTAAATATTTACAAATAACTAGCACCCGCCCGCGGTGTCATTCGCGTGGTAGGTACCTACCTTATATATGGATAAAAGTACCACAAAAGAAATAGGTAAAGAAGACCATTTACATACAAAGCGCGCTCGAGCAACGCACACATAGATTAGATACCGATCACGGACACGATATCTCGGAACAGTTCGGACCAGTGCAAGAGCGAGTGTCACCCGCTTGAGACACGCCCTCTGAACTTTTTTGTGCAAACAAAAATGGAGCAACAAAGAAAAGTTATTAGCATTGTGCAGTGGACGGGTGTTTAACCTCAACATTAAACGGTGAATTGTAGTTTTTAAGCTACCAGTAGTTTCAGAGAGGTAAGTAGGTATTTGTTTGTATTACGATGGTTCGTTTAAATGTACTTAAATAACACAGAACATTTAGGTACCCTGAGAATATGAAGTAAAGGGGTTATCTAAGCTCGATTTATATTAGTTTCCTATTTTGAATCAGTCTAAACGAAGAAACTACATTTTTGTAAAGTGAATTCACGCCACCAAATATTACGTAAGTTGAAAACATGTTTATTTGTTAGTGTAGATATTGTGTTGTTTTTAGTGTCGGGAACGGAACGGAAACATCATCATCATCAAATTTTATGTATTTGTTCTGCAAACTTTTGTTATTGTAATAGTATTTTTATTGTTTTCTTTTAATATTGTAGACTAAGTTTTTTTTTGTGAAAGTAGTCTGTGTTTAACCAGGTCACAAACTGTGTAATTAGGTATATTCCAAGGCAGTTGAGTAGGCAAGAACAAACATACTTAGGGGGAACTTGGTTCGTGTAATATTTAATAGTTGATTACACACACATAGACACATACACACACAAAAACACAAACTTTTGCTTATAATATAATTATACTTAGTAAATATAATTCAGAGATCACCAATTAGTTTCATCAGGTAGTTTTTTTACTTTTTTAGGTAGCAAATGTGAAAAATTTATTTTTTTGCCCTGAACTATTTGTCTGAAGTTTTATTGATTGTAGTGTATACGCGAGTACGTAAAAGTTTACCCCCACATTCTACGAATAAAGTAGTCTTGATTCAATGGCGTTGGCGTTGTTTCTGCATTGCATCGTAATACTTACACTGATGAACGAGAGATAAGATGTTCATCAATAAGCCAAAAGTGAAGTTTATTTTAATGAAGTTCATCTTCGATTATGCTGCTTCACAAATAAGTGTCAATAAGAAGCTTCAAGGCAAATTTTTAATTCTAGTTATTTAATTTATTACCACACACAAATTTTATCCAGAACTCTGTCACATCACAAGAAACTTATGTATGTTTGTCGTTATTAAGGCCCGCCGTCAAGTAAGGTTTAGTGTCGTGGTAAAAAAATTGGGCAGTCAAGGTGCGATTTGGATAACCTCTACAACGATACAATTATCGAGATAATAAAATTTATTTTCCTCGAGAGGCACGACTCTACCGACGATAAAACATTAATTTTATTAACTTCAAAGTTTTCCTCATATATACAAGAATAATTAATATACCTAGTTCTCAAGCGCAATTGAAACACTAGTCAGGTAAAGCACCCTTCATAGGAAGCATGTGTCCATTGCATCAGACCATACCGGTATGCAGCGCAGTCGTCGCCGGCCGTCCGCAAACCCTTCTTACAAAGAAATTGTTACGCTGTCATCATATCCATTGATGGTATGCCATTAAAAACCCCTGCTGGTCACCTATACGTATCTGTATAATACATATTATATATTTTTCCTTCTGACAAAATAAGTCACCTCTTTGGTAAGTTAATGAAGCATGTATGATGGATGGATCATAATCATATCTTATCCTTCTTCCTATTACATTACATAATATTATAAATACGAATGTCTGTCCATCCTGCACGTCAAAAATACTGAACGGATTAAGCTAAAAATTTCACTTTTGCTAGTAAACCTGGAAGTACATAAAGACTTATTATGTAGGCACAACGCGAGCGAAGCCTAATAACTACTATTAGTTAATCTCTTCCACCCGCGGCTTTACTGGCGTGGTACCCGATATAAAGTATCTAGGTATACCTATACCTAGAGAATAACATACCTATGTTATTCCATACCATTAAGAACTACCTTTTCAGCTCAATCCGTTCAGTCGTTTTGACGTGAAGTACAAAAACTTTACATCTACATAATATGTTAATGTTTATGTGATTTAGAACATTTCTACAAGCTTTGCTTAGTTTGGGACTAGATGATGATATGTGAGAAAGTCCAGCATATTTTTTTTTATGAATCCTACATACGACTTTCGAAGATGATGATTTTTACGCGACAAAACTAAAAAACCTTTTTGCAGTGTATAATTATAAGCTAAGTTGGTGGGTTAAATCGACAGACATACTGCAGTATACAAAAGCCCTGATTCTCGTGATAAAGATGATTGTCACGATAGGCTATTATTTCGGGAGAACTCTCAAAACTCTACGAAAATTCGACAGTTCAGGCGACATAAGTGTCTAATGCGACAATCATCTATACTCCTGAGAATCAAGACTCTGACCTCTTTGATAAAGATGTTGATGTGAATTTTACTTTACAACATTCTTTAATGTTTGATGGAGCTAGATATTCAGGAAGTTACTTAGTAAACAATGTACTTATATGAAGGTTCTTAGAACAATAACGGTGTCTTTAGCAACAATATCGGGCACTCCAAGTTTGTGTGTGATTCAAGTAATCAATGCATATTAACAAAAACGTAGGAATGAAGTCAATTCCAGAACGATTCGTCTGTTATTATATGGCTAATTTTGGAACAATAGTCAATTCTTTATATCATTATCATGATGATGATGTTGATGATAATATATTGAGTTTGTGATTCATCTTCAATTTCAAATTAACGAAAAAAGTATTTAATATTAACAGCACATAAATATATATAACCAGTACCTAATGAAACTACCAAGACCAAAACCTTAAAAAAATATGGTTCTAAAAATAATCAACGTAACGTTACGTTTAAGTAAAAAACACTATTCTCAAGTGGCTAATTTGCCTAAAACTATATAAACTATATAGAAAATAAATAGTTATAGTAGGGGTAGGGTAGGATAAACAAGTATATTTACATAAAAATAAATAATCATACGTTAGTCTCGAAAATGGATAAATCGATTTATTTTTTGTTTTATTTACCTCAATATTGGGGTGGTTCCGGAAAAAAATGAAAATCCGAAAGTCAAAAATCTAAAATATCGAAAATGAAATTAAAAACTGTATGTTTGTCATCTATCCGTTTCGAAACCATTGATCAGATTGTGATGAAACTTAGGTAGGGTGGTGTTCTGGAGACGCCCGCCCAAATGATGCTGGCCCAAAAATCGAAAAAAATAAAAATCAATGTTTGTATTTTTCTCTATGCGTTCCGAAACCATTGATCAAATAGCGATATACACGCAAACGAAGTTGCGGGTGGGTCAGCCAGTATTATATGGATAAAAGGTAGATAGTCCGATGATAGGTTAATCAATTACTACCCGCCAGTATATGGTACCTACAACATAACAGTATTCAATTGGGCATGAACGTACAGTGTCACTTCCATCCCAACGGAATCTATTGGTTAATCCGTACGTCAAGTGCAACGGACAGCATGTAATAGCCCTGGTTCATATTCCATCGCTATTGTGTAACCTGTTTGTTATATGAATATCATTCAAATGATTATTCGTACGCGTTTATTTTGATAATACTTGCTTTACGTAGTTCATCCATGATAACTGATAAAGCTCTACATACTTAAAATACCTGAATACCTGAGTTATTGTACGTAGGTGCCAAAGTTATGTGGAGAATTACGTTTTAGAATGAGATAAATATATAAATTCATGGTGTGTAATGTAGGGGTTTCAATTTCCATCTTTGGAATCCAAACCAACCTCACCCGCTCGTGGCCCCTTGGTAACTAACAAGTGGGTTTCTGGTAGCCGGCTGAATGCGAGCACAGCCTAACACCGGCAGATCTAAATCCCCTGGCCACGCGACGCCGCGATGCCGACGGTTAGCAGCGTCGGCGATGCGAGAAGTTGTTCCCTGCGATCCCAACCTTGCATGCCCTCTATATATTTTCTCGCATGCGTTGGGATTATGGGCATATCCCCCTTCTCATTAGGGGAGGCCGTCATGACAGTCCACTGATATAGGGTGGTGATATAGTTGTTGATTTTGTACACCCTAGGAGCATGTAATTTTTAACTAACATAACTAAACTTACAAAAGAACTGATTGTACCTAATAAACGAAACGACAGAAATTTCGAAATCAAACAAATTAGACCACATTGTCCCTTGTAAAAAATAACTTGGTTGCACGTTGTTGAAACAGGTGCTTTCCTTAACTTAAAGAGTTTCGAAATAATTTTCTTCTTTTCTGTGGCTTCGTGTTTCGTACAATTCTTTGACTTCAAAGGTTGAATGTTGGCAAGTTACGAAAACATTTGTTTTTAAAAGTCCAGTTAATTAACTTTCCCCGACTATTCGATATAGAAACCATAAAAATTGAAAATCAGGAACATCAAAGGAGAATGGTAAAGGGAAATATCAAACGGATTTTTCCGTGTTTGGGTAAACGGTAAACCGCTATTTATTTTCATCCCCTTTGAAGCAAAGCCTGCACAACATTTATCTTTCACAACGTCAGTTTTTACTGATGTAAGTACATGGAAATTGAAATCAAATACTATCTAAAAGTAGGTAGGTCTAAGTTAACTTCTATATGTAGTATACCTACACTTGGCAGGCAGATTTTCCTCATCCAATCCTTTGGTTAGATTTGATAGCGATATGCGCGAACTCCATTAACGTACATTCTTTCCAATATTCGACAATCTCTGTGGCGCCTGGGCGAAGGCCCGCATGAGACTCAATAGTTTGCAGGTTCGATTCCCACTGCGAGACAAATGTTTGCATGTTCTAAAAATATTTGATTCTGGTATGTATTATACGTATGTATTTACAAAAATTGTAACATTAAATGTAAGTAGTACGAGTATAACAGTCATTTGGTTCCCAAAATACAAGCTCTGCTTAGTCTAAAGCTGAATGATGCTGTGTGATAGTGTCCAGCATTATTTTTTATCGCACTGATTATAAATGCGGAAGTTTGTGTTTGTGTGTGTGTGTGTGGCTGAAATGATTTGGCGATGAAAATCGGAATACACATTATTTAACACCTGGGCTTTTTATTCGGGTACCACGCAAGCGAAGCAGCAGGCGAATCTAGTGTTTTTATTTTATTTGGTATGAGCCAGCTCTTGACCTTGGCCTTGAAAGATGGGACGAACTTTCCCAGAAGATACCTATTAACTCTCTTTTTGAAGCCGTTAGGGCCATAAGACAATGGAAAAACAGACTCTGGCGGCTGATTCCATATTTTAATATTTTCCTATAATTTGGTAGAGTCAAGTCACGTGCCGGAGCATATTTACAACTTTATTTTATGTTGTAGGTACTTAACTACATATTATTTTGTAGTAGGTATGTCGATGTAGTTTACTAGGCGTACTAACGACATTTTGTTAATCGATACCTTGTGGTTATAGTACTTTGTCTCAACTACTGTGTTCGCATACCAATCTAATCGCCACTCATCTGATCAAGAGCTAATTACCCAATTCCCAGAATCAATCAAGCTTCACAAATGTAACTGTTTGATCAGATGGCATCTCAAGATAAACTCTAACTGATATACCTGGCGAGATGTGGGTTCGAATCTTGCTTGTGTACCTATAAAATAATGTGGGAGATTCAAAAATCAAAACAAACTTGGGAATGATATTACTTTCATGAGGTTATAATTACATTAAAAGATAAGATAATGTTTTTATTGAAACAACCAACATAAATACAGTTCAGGTTGAAGCCCTGGCTCCTAAACTAGCTTTAGCTGTATGTGTAGGAGTCAGTTGCATCCCATTTCTTAAGCAAATTATTAAATTTACGTGGTCTTATACTTTTAAAATAGGTATATTATCAAGGTACGTTTAAAATCCAAGGGAACTAAGAGATAAGATAGAGACGAAAGGACAAATGTCTTAGGAACCCTGCCAGTGCAACAAAAAAAATTAGTCAAATAATACAGATAAAAATAAATAAACATTTATTTGAGTCCCAAAATACACAGAAAATTAATTATAGGTAAGTGATTATATCTAAGAGCTAGGCCAGATGACTGAAATCTGCACGCGCGTGTCGAGTTGTGCGTAGCTAATTATATGGACGCACGTCACATTCGTAGGTCTGATTCGCAATATGAACAATATACTGGTGAAATTGTGGAAAATTATCTCAGAAGCCATTTAATAAATAAATGATGCATGACTAACCAAGGTGTTTTTATTAGGGAGTGCGCGCTTTGAACAAACATCTGTGCATGATTATTCCCAATAAAAATGCCCAAAAGGGGTTATGTCTCATTTCCTCTTCATTTATGTGTAACACTAAAGAGCAAATGAAATACAGCCCCCCATTCATGTGGGAGTATATATTAGGCATACATTTTTGTTCAAAGCGCGCACTCCCATGATAAAACTCGCGCGCAAATCGCCGCATCTAGTAGACTATCCCTAATACAAGAAAGGTGACAGATGGAATACAATACTCGTTATACGTTAGTAATAAGACACAAGTATTAGTGAAATGGAATAAAAGAAGATTGAACGGGAATTTTCTGATGAAAAAAATTGTGCGCCGATCGTTTTTTGTTATAGTCGCCATTGGTATCGCAGAAAACAGGACCTGTCTGATGACCTGACGACTGGACTTATAAACCGTTGCCGTTACGTTGCCTCATATTATTATGAACAATTATTATACTTGATATTGGCGAAATTTTGGAGGACTGTACCAAAAACCATTTAATAAAGAAGTGAAGTGAACAAACTGACTGAACGACCGACTATTACAATTACGTCTAAAATATTTTCCTTGGGTTTGCTCTACATTTCTTCAAAATCTAGGTCTTCGCTCTATTTTCGCTGTTTCATTGTTTTGTTTGTTTTTTATTCTACATCGTAAAAATGTGACAAAATGACCGCTTTGTTTTTCAGTTTTACTGCAAAATGCAGGCAAAATAGATTGAATAGATATCTAATCAATTATTTTACTTGCGTATTTATTCTCTTAGATAAAGCTTAATTTATTTTTAATTTGCCTTGTAGTTTTTCTGGTTTTCCGTGATAAGGCATGCCTCGTGCGATCAGATACTATTCTTGTAGATATTAGGCTTTTTAGTTAAGTAAACAATTTGAATTATACCTATTCATATGTAGTAGACATATATTAAAGAATAACATACGTACTGCATTATATTATAATAAGAGTAATTATTATTATTTTTATTGAATATCATGTTATTATGTTTGTATGTTTATTATAAACTTATTTATCATTTTTATTGCATCACTTTTGTGTTTAATTTTGCATATTATTCTTATTAAAATAAAGTACACCTCGTCGTTCTTACTTTTTACATACATATATCGTATTTATAATACCTAGTAGATAAATAAATTTAATATGCATAGATATATTAAATAAATAGATTGATAGAATAAGAATTCAATATAATTTTATCACTTAGGGTAACATGCTTCCTAATGATAACGTTATCAGTCCATTGGCGAAAATATCAACAAATCACAAATCTTTAAAAAGTCTACAATAAAGCCTAAAAATATTAAACAGACAGGCAGACACGCTAACACCTTAGCTTGCTTAATTTCATAAAAGACTGGAATCGGCCAAAGAAATTAATAGATAATAGATTTTGAGATACTTATCCTCATGCTTGCATTAGTAATTCAGTAAACCTGTTGGTGGATTATTCCTAGCTCACAGCTCTACCGCCTATTTGAATTCAATAATATATTGTTTTTATATAACCTTCTACCGAAAAAGGGAACGTGAAGACGTGAGGAATTATAAATTCAGTAGCCATAACCCAGAAGGATATAAACCAGCGATATAAAAACAGATTATTATCTAAAGCAGGCCTTATTGGTTGACGGAATCTACCTCTCTTTCCAACCTAGCCAAGAACGACTATGAATATTCTGAGAACCAATTCGAATGATAATCAAGGTGACTTTGAATGCTATTCCAAAAAAGGGTGAATCTGCTCCAAGATCAACTAGATTTGTTCAAGGACTTTTTTGTAGTTTCACATTGAAAAAATTGCTTGTAAGTTAACTAACACCAAAATTTTACTCAAAACCTTGCGAGGCAGCCCTAGAGATTGATAAGCGGCATTTTGATAATGATGATTGTAGCTCTGTATTAATTTTCGGGCTGTCATACTCAACAGTCAACCCCAAGATAAGCTTGAATTACGTATTTATTTTAACTGAGGTTCTCACAACTAGTGGATAACCATGGTCCAAATCCACTCCTTTTCTGAATAACACGATTTCAAACTCGCCCGCCCTGTAAAAACATAGGCAGGCGAATAAGTATGAACAATAACGATTAATCTACGTACATACAATGTATAATTCTAGTTTAATTACATCATGAGCACGACTACAGATAAGTTGATAAGGATAAGTTACCAACTAGTTTTTAACGATGAATATATTAATAGTAAAGGTACGCTGACGTGGTGTAGGCATGTAGAAAGGATGGATGAAAAAAGATTGATGAAAAAAGTATGTTATGAGGCCAGTGTGAATAGGACAAATGGAAGACGCTCCTCGTGTAGTCTCCAATAAAATCGGAGGTGTACTAGAAAAACGTTAGGTCAGGACTTCAGGAGTACCCTAAACCGACGAGCATTTATCAAGAATGTAATGAGATGTGAGTGATAGAAGCAAGAGATATAATATAATAATACAGGACACCATTGTTATATATTCTTACTGTTATTTATCTCAATGCAGGACACTATCACGCCGTCTCATGTAGCTCCAAACTGAGCAGAGCTTGTACTAAGGGAACTACATGACTGATATAATACTATAGATACTTTTTTATAAATATACTTATACATATTGGAAAAATGGGGGGAGGCCTTTGCCCTACAATGAGATTGTTCAGGTTGACAGTAACAGTAACATACATATTACACATAAGTAGCAAGAGGAGATCCGTGGTCTCCTACCCCTCTACTAAATAGGCGTGACTTTATGTAATGTATGGTATATGTATTTTAATAATGGACTACCTTACCTACCTACATACAATTTATTTATTACCTTTTGGCATTATCTCAAGGGCAAAAAGGATACTGATAAAAATAGATGCTTGAAAATGAGTTAGGCGTAACGACGCGGGAAAAGGTAAAAATCGTTAGATTACGAGGCTTTCTCCTCTTATTTATGATTCCAGGCAGACACAATAAAAAATCTATTTTCGTTCTTACATGTTTTGAAAGGAATTGCGATATCACATGCGTGTTGTAACATTGCAATTTAATATATATTAGATAAATGGCATATATTTTGAAATTTCCATGAAACAAAAAAAAATGGCTGAGAGAATTTATTTCATTTAAATCACTGCGTAAAATCCTAATATCACATTTACTACTTAAAAAAACTATTAAAAAATTACCAGAATTCTGGGCACACTGCCAGTCTGCAGACTGGGTAATATATAACATACTTCCTCATGGGTAATCCACCTGACCTCATGATAATGGTTTTTGTTATGAATACGAAAGTTTAGCTGTTTTTACACAATCAAGTCAATACAATTCAACCGATTTTGATGTAATCCAAGAACTTTTAGATAAAAAGTCAGAGTGTGATTGCAGAAACCAGGGCATTTATTGCCGTAAGTACGTATGCTTAAGAAAAAATGGTTTAAGATGATTATTTTGAGAAGTTTCAATTGATTCTAAGTGTAATAAGCGTTTACTAATACCAAATTAATCAATCCTAAACTTATGTCCTCAAAAGTAAAAATATTATATAAATGAAATATTATATTTTATACTTTTTTTCATTTTACGAAGTAGGCTGACTTTTTATATTACATTCCACAAATTGAAAACCGAAACTGTTTATTCTTTCTTACTTCATGTGCAGAGTCCTTTAAAAAGTGAAGAGTGAAATGGCATTCTATAAGGAAAACTCAAAAGAAAATCACGTACTATTGTACCACGTAAATTTATGGCCCAAATTTAATGGATAGGTCTATCTTTAGAATAGTGTTCTGGGAGAAGACATTTTTTTTATAATCGTTGGCTTTATCAGAGCTATATATAGATGGCTTTATATAGAGCTGTAAAACGGACCTGTAAGCAAATAATTTTCACCAATAGGAGTGCTCGAAACTGAGAAGGAAAACATCGTGAGGAAACCGGCATGATCTAGTGCTTAAATTCGAAAGGCATGGGCTCGGTTAGTGTTCCAATAAGAGCGGCGATTGGTTTGTAACGTGTAATGCTAAATGGTAAAGCTACCTTACATTCTGGAGCTTTTTGCAGTTAGTATGTTAGCATGTTTGGCCCTGCCATGGAATATTCGAAACTTTTAATTGGTCTAATATCATATTGTTAAATTAGTTATTCAACCGTTTTTTTTAAATAAAATAAAATTATAAACCAATAAGTAGGATAGCTTTGAAACAATCTCCAATATTTGAGTAGGAATTCCATAATACAAGCATATGTTAGCAACCCTAAATAATTGTTTGATACACCAATGATAATAACAGGTAGTTTAAATGGTGTAGGTATAAGAAAAGTAATGGAATATAAAATAACGTTGCTTACAACTAATTAATAATGATAACACCACATGTTTTATTATGCAGTATGAGTAATTATTTACTTGATAAATGATAACTCCTATCTAAACGTAACAATAGGTACTTTGTTACCATTATCGAAACTTGTCACTTCATTATCGATCACACCTCTGCATAAACTTAACGAGTGATAGGTAAGAATCAATGTTGACATTAATCCTAATCATCAACGACATCAACAACACCAGCCTATATCAGTCCACTGCTGGACATCACCGAAGACGACACTGCTGCCCGTCAGTTGCCAAGGGATAAGCTGTGCTTCACCACGGGTAGATGAGCCTGGCTTGGGTTCCGAAGCCCATCATTATTAGCCGTTTTCGACCCACTGCTGGGCCTTTTTTGTGTTTAATGTGATGTGATACTGTTTGTTCCCCTTTCTTCTTAGTCCGATCTGAACTCATGTCTCTTTTTTTGAGATGAAGTTTTACATTAAAGAGGTCTAACATACGTTTTTAAACGATTACCATGCTGTGGTGGGAAGCTAGTAGCTTTATAAGTAAGTACTTAGTACTTAGGTAAAGATGTGATAAGGTGATAACTACTTAATTATTTTATGTTTATTTTTAGTATTTTTTTTATCCACAGTTGGGTAAATTGATCTACCAAATACTCTATAAAATTTAAATTTCTGCGATGCTTGAAAAAGGCAACTATAGTTTTTTTTCATGGATCGTTCACTACACTTAGTTATGCAAATAAACATTGAATCTTGAATCCTGATTCTTAACTTTACTATCTAATCTACATTTTAATTTCCACTTCACACTAGCATAATTAGAACAAGAAAACGAAGACGAATGGATAAATAGATGACACTAGTGAATCTGCTTAAACATAGATTCACTAATAAAATCTATTTATCCATCCAGCATTCATTCCACTTTACAACATTATGTGGGATTGGTTCAAGATATTTTCTCTGTCCATTTCCTTCTTTAAGTCGTTATCCTTTTAAATACGTCATGTCATTTTTTACACAATTTACCCATCTTCTCTTTCAACTAAACCTGGGTTTTATAAGCTTTTATTATTAAAATCTTCTTAGTATATCATTATAGCTGTCCAAACTATTGAACATGTTTTTATACATTCAATTATAACTTAAAACTAGAGTACGTAGGTAGTATTAATTAATATAAAGAAATACTGTAGAATCTTAACCTAAACATAATTCTTACTTATAACAATTACCTAGATATAAAACTATATTAATTGTATTCTATATACTAAAGAGGCAAGCCAAGTCAACGGCAAAACATATGCCGTACTACTTAATAAGCGCCGTCATAGCATTTTTTTCTACCAACTAATATGTAAGTCGATTTCATAAATTGAAACCCGAAAAATATTCCAACAATGCTTAGATTATAATAGTATTCAAAAATACAACCTTCATAATGTATACTTAGGTACGTTTATGTTGTTTCAGTTTTTTTGGATACATTTATCAACGTAAGTGGGTATGAAGAAATATAAGTAGGTACTTTGTCTAATTTGAAATGCTTTGAAAACAATAGCTCTCAATTCGCCTTACAAGGCAATACAAAATTATTCTTAGGTTTTCAGTGGATAAATAACCAGAGTACCTACTTCATGACTAAAACAAGTACCTATTTACCTAATTAGGTAGGTACCTCACACTGTAATTCAATTCGGTTATAACTACATTGCCCGTAGGTACCGTACGAAATAAATTGATAGGTAAAGCACTACACAGTCAATAGAGCAGCCAGGTAGTTCATGGAGTATTTTGAGCTCGTTTCACAAAAACCTTCAATTTTAATTAAAAATATATTCAGGCTCGATATTTCAGCTGCAGGTTATGCCTACGTAGCTACGTAGGTACTAACGAACTGTTTTATTATACACATTTAGGGATGTAGCTCATAGGTTCGCACCGGACATGCTGAGCCGGCTGATTTATAGGAAGCGGAAACGGAAGTTTGCATCGGAGTAGAGTCTGCTTAGCTGAAGAAAATTTCCTAAACTAATTTACGTGTAGAGTAGATAGAGATCTAATCCGTGATAACAAGATATTTACATAATTTGGTTCGAACGAAATACTTTTATTTATCTATACAGATGAAATATCGATACATTACAACAAACTTTACTTTGAGATGAAGTAAGAAGCTTTTCGCGTACTTATGTGCCGTTTTGTGAAAATCCTATATAGTAAAAACTACTAAACTGGTTTGGATGAAACCTTGAGTATAGTTTATGACCTGGATTAACATATAGGCTACTTTTTAACCAGGTACCACGCGAGCGAAGCCGCGGGTTACCTACTTAGATCTGTTTTATTGCCCAAATAGATTTCAATAGGTACAAACTTAGTTTTAGTTGTGTGTCCTCAAAATGTACATTATGAAGCTCTAAGTAATTATACCTACTATGTTATTTGCCGTTTTAGTCTAAGGAATTATTTTAAGTATTATTGTAACCTCATTATTAATGTTTGTAGTTTTAAATAAATTCAAAGACAATTTGGCCGTTTCATAAGATCATCAACCTACCTAATAAGTACTGCAACTTTCGCATTTGTCTCGCGGCGGGAATCGTTCTGGGAACCTTCTATTTCTCAGGCAGGCTTTCGCCCACTGCGCCACAGAGGTATAATATAGGTACAAGGTTTCAATTTCCGGACAACTCGATGTGGTTATTTAAATCCCTAAATTGGCATCACTATTGAAATTCAACACGAAGCTCGCGGTAAAATAGTCGATGCAAAAACCACGTCAGCGTCGGAAAATGTAAAATGTATTTGGAAATGACAGCGGCAATGATGTTTTGTCTACCAAAATTAATTTCATCAACCATTGGGAAAACCGAAATGTGCATAAAATGGGTTTGCATTATCTCTAGTCTCTTCATAATAATATGAAATAACTACATGCTGAAGTAGAAAAGTACGAGAACCTACCTAAGGATTATAAAACATAAGCAAACAAACTTTGCATGCCAAAAAAGACTTCAAGTTTTTAGCTCTACAAACTGGTTTGTAATTTGCGGTACAGTTTTTACACACATCTCTACAGTTACAGTAACACACGTTTCACCTCAAAAGTATCCTGCATTCAACCTCGTGCGTGTGCCCTCGAATTTCCCTCGAAAACTCCCTCATGTTTGGTATTTAAGATTTATTTCTTTACGTTCGCTAAATGGTTCAATCGGGTCATTGCGTTGATCAAACTTCAGTTACGCGCAACTATTTTTCTGACATCAAAAAGAACCGGGAATCCCGTTTTTTCAAAACTTAACCTATTCTGCATAGTTAGAGCACTTTTTCACACCTTGGGTTACGTTACTTAACTTTTAGGAAGGATGCCTAATCTTTTCTTGTAATATATATAGCTTATGTAACTCAGAGTGAATATGTATAGCTTTCCAATGGTGATAGAATTTTTGAAATCGGCACAGTAGTTTTTGTGTTTATTCATTACAAACTATAACACACACAAAAATACAACTTTTCCTCTTTATAATATTAAGTAATATAAGTGATAGATATATAAAGATTATCAAGTCTTATTAAACGTTGTTAAATTTTCTATTATTTTACCTTATTTATGTCTGTACTAAGTCCTAGCCTTATGCATCTGATGAATTTAATCAAAAGCTCGAACGTGTCTTTTTATTGCGCTCGAAAGTAGTTACATAATTGGTTTCCGAGAAATTCTCAGGTAGCAGCGGTGACTTCTAAAGTGCTCTTAGTGGAACGAATTCTGCAGTTCAATGAACGAAAGACACGATGAATGTCCTTGACTATAATGTAAATAAAAACAAAGGTTGTAGGTAGGAAAAGTAGTAAGTAAGAGATCGCTGTAAGCGATAAGACCGCCCATTGTACTTTCAGTATAAGTTATTGTTTGTTTTGTATTTTATGTTTAAGTTGGTGTGAGTACAATAAAGAGTTATCTATCTATCTATCTATCTAAGCGGCGCGAGGAATAGAATAGTGAACCTTTGAATAAAAAAAAAACTACCTACCTACTTATCTTGCTTATTGATTGATAACGTAGACAGATACTTAAGTACTTATATTAATGAATTTCTAAAACACTTCGAGTGCTGAAAACACACTTGCTCTAAGGGCGCGGACTGCTCCTCCCGCAGTCAAAATGTTAAAATCACTAGTTAACTAACCATTTGTTAGACACTTTTCTCTGTTTTTGAGCTTCTTTATAAGTTCAGATATTTTATTCTATTATCAGCATATCAGCAGTTCGCCGAAGGGAATCGGTTCCTGAAATTTTCTCCGCTTCAATGAAATCATAAGTTGAAATTGCACCAGGGATCGGTTTCCAATTTCCATGCACCGTAGGTATTACTGAAAATCAATGTAGTCTTGTTGATCGCAACCACAGAAAAAACAATAGTAGTTCGCAACGTTGTAGTTTTAGCATTATTATCGAGAATCTTGACTTCAACCAGGGACTTGTTATAAAGATCATTGGATCCCTCTGTGTTGGTACCTAATTAGTAAGTACTTGTTGTATTTATTTCGATCTATCTTTTGCCTGCGCTTTCGCTTGCATTATGATTATTTTGTTGTCCCTCGGATACAGTTCTTTTTCTGGATGAATAGTAAGATTCTAGGTCTTTTTCTGTACCTCTGACAACTTGTATGCGATACTCCATCTAACCATATCCCAGGAAGTACAGCGTCCCAGTCAGTGAGTAAAAAGTTACCACTTGCCAAAAGTTGTTTCTAGAATCATCTAGAAACTAATCTGGTTTTTTCTTTTTTTCATTTCGGTAGCTATTTACCTAAAAGTTATAGATACCTTTGCGTTACGTTGGTCAACACTTTGAGCCTCAGATATGACGCTCCGCGCCGCCCCATGTCCGAGGATGCAAAGTAGCACTTTAAAGGGGGTTGTGTTTATCTGCGTATGATGGTGTAAAAAATTCAACTTTAATAATAGCTGGGTGTACGATAGAGTACATCTATCGATCTATACCTGTGTATTATTATCATTTTAATGATGTAAATAACCTTGGTTTAAACTAAGGTACACTTACCTACACCAGGTATAATAGGTTTTGGCAAATTGTTCCTGCGTTAGGCTGAGTGTTGAAGCAATTATCAATGTTTTGACTGAAAACTGGTCTTCATTAGTATAGATATATAGCTATTGGTTCCACCATGATTTAATGGTTCATTATGAAGGAATTCTGAGTTTAAAATGAATGCTAGAAACTGACTGTTTGTAGCAACCGAAACAATTATTCAAAATATTTTCAAATTATGACTAGAAACTATCGTAAGTTTTCATCACAAATTACGGCGAGGCTACGCAGAAATTTCATCGCATACGGCATCGTACGCGTACGATGTTTCTTTTAGAAGTCGGTTAAAAAGGACACATAATATTGTTTCCTTCTGAAAATGGCACAAGTTGTACGTATTTTAAGATCTCTCATTTCCGAGAATTTCTACAAATTTTATAAGTACGTAAACTTTCCTTTTTCAGGGGCCTGTAACATCACTCACAGTACTACTATCCACCATAGTGCTATGTTCCGGCGCACTAGTCAAACCTTCTGGCAATGGCAACTTCGAGTTGTTGATCCTCCACAACAATGATATGCACGCGAGATTCGAGCAGACATCCCAGCTCAGTGGAGCCTGTACTTTAGCGGATAGAGAAGTGGGGAAATGTTACGGCGGCTTCCCTAGAGTTGCTCATGTGTAAGTGAATACTTTTTTCTTTTCAAGTAGTTTCTTTACCACAGGTGATAAAGATTAGGTTAGAGTCGCTGCAGCAGGAGAACTTGGGGGCCAAAATGTGAAGTTGGTTATCTGTAACTTGAGATTTGAATACAATTCGTGTGATCAAGGACAACACCAGCCTATATCACTGCTATAATAAGAAGGGAGACATGCCCATAATCCCCACACAGGGCAATGGGGGTTGGGGATCTTCCGCCGTACCGCTGACGCTGCTGCTCGTCGATGGGCTGGTCTTAGGCTGAGCTATGCCACAATCATCCGACCCGTAGAGGCCCTACCGTAGAGCCCCGTTTGTTATTTGACCACGGTTAGGTGAGGTTGAGTTCGGTTCTAAAGATGATAGTTGCTATGGATGCTAACTATGATTTAAGATATATATTTCTCAAAAACAGAATACATGGGAAATACTAGAAAATTAATTAAGTAAGGCTTCAACGAAGCGAGTTTTGAACTGGACTATGGGTAGAACAATGATATTAGTAGGTCAACTTAGAATCTTATAGCTTATAAATAGAATAGAATAGAATAAATGGCGCGTAGGGCGCAGGCCACATTTATCTGGCGTCGGGCGCGGACATAGCACGGGTGGTTTCGGCTTATTGCAGAAATCCCCTGCGATTATCCTCAAGGTATTTTTGGACTTTTTGTCCAGAAATCCCCCTGCCTACCTTGTGTCAATTTTTTTTTTTCGTATTTAGATTGAAAACAAAACTTACCAAAGCAGTTTGTATTTACAAGTTGTGAAGGCTACACAGACACTCTGCAGTAAATCTGTAACATGTTTTTGCTACTAACTGGTAATTTGGTAGTACCTACAGCCTTACTGATTCTGTGGCAGTACTAAATAATCGAGCATTGGTATCAAGCTAAAGTAAAATTACTAGCAGACGTTCATTAAAATTACAAAAGTTCAAGTTCAAGTCAATGAAACATTAGAGGAAAGAATAGGAAACAGGAATTCACAAAAGTCCAAAATTGCACTAATAGATTTAATAATTATTGTCACTAATATGTTTTTAATTAGATATGGCATTAGTATAACAGTAGATATCGTGGCAAAGAGAACGGATATGTAAAAAAAGTTCCTTCGAATGAAAACTGAGTGGAGTTGATTGATATCTACAAACCTATGTACCTATCTGATTTTAGAAAAGTTTTTGTAGAGGTAGGTAATAAGAGCTGAAAACGAGAGACCCTGAGCGGTCCTGCGATACCTTTGTGGATTTATCGTTCCATTTCACCAGTGCTGAGGCACCGGGGCCTGTGCAAGCTCAAAAACCATTGGGTTCGTGATAAAAATCACTTTTCATTCGGTGAGTTTGGATGAAAAATCTAAAACCAATATTGGACACGTCCTGCGTATTGATAGAGACCAATAAAAATACCTGCATAGTGTAGTTACATACAATAACCCTACCCAAATTATCAGGCTTTAAGAACAACAACTGATTAAGACTAGCACAGGAACGAGGCAAGTGCCTTAGTCAAAAGAAGGGCTATAGCAGTGGGTAAATAACGGTTGAAATGATGATTATGATAGAACAACAAACGACAACAATAGATACTTGGTAGTAAACATTTCGGTACAGGTGGATAGGTGGAGATAAAACAAAATAAATAAATGTGATGTTAATTATAACATGAGATTTATTTATTTTTTAACAAAGAACAAAGTTTTCAAGTTAGATTTATTTAATTATATAACTCGACGAGCTCCGATAACCTTGTGCCGTAAAAGGCTCAGCATGTACTGTACGACGAACGTACAGTGCTGTTTTCTGCCAAGAAAGACTTCTCCAAGGACTTTCTTGAAACACTCGGAGACATTGGAACACTTGTTCCACACACAATTTGAGTCTTTAAGCTGGTCTGGCTAAATGCACTTCGTACGTTCCAGTGTAAAAGAGGCTCGTCTGGCTGCCCAGAGAGGCGAGGGTCCACCAGTCCTGTATCTAAACGCTGGTGACACGTACACAGGCACCGCCTGGTTCACCATCTATAAATGGCAGATCGCCGCGGAATTCATCAACGCTCTACAGCCTGATGCCGTCGTAAGTAGCAAGTTTTTCTATTGTTTTTTGCTGGTTCGTGTCTGGTCGTGGCATTTTTTGTTGTGAAACGTGCTGTGTTTGATGAGGAAAATAAGCTGTAGAGTGCGATTATTAACCTTAGCCTACTTAAGTACCTGCCTTGTTTCCAATCTTTGAGCCAAGACAAGCAATAAGTACCTACTTATGTATTTTTAATTGTTTGTTTTGTTTTTAAAAGTTCATTATGTATCATATAGGTACATATTAGAATATGGTATACATAAACACAGTTATAATATACCTACAGACAGTATGATTTATAGTAACTCGAGGAGGCTATAGCACCAAAAGTCTTCTTATTTAATAAAATTGACTATTTATGCGTTTTTTATATAAACATTGTTAATCAATAATATTGTTAGCGTAGTGCAATCTAAGCAAAATAAACAACATTGCTATGTGCACTTTGTTTATCGCGCATTTTTATAATCTTACCTAAATTTTAAAAAGTAGGTTAATATAATATGAGAACAATTATTCTACCTAATCTAAGTATTATTCGCGACAAATCTTAATTATAATTTCAAGCCTATTGCTTTTTAGCAATCTTTATCGTAACTTATTGTTTTACAGGATAAAAAATATACTAACTAATTGGTTTGATTCCTGTAATTTACTTAAAACCTCGCGCTTTCATCTACATTATTTTTTCCATACAAAGGTATGACTATCATAGAAATTATACAAATATTATAAATACGAAAGTTTGTGTGTGTGTGTGTGTGTGATGAAACTCGAGCGAATCCGCGGTCGGAAGCTAGTGTTTAATATATACCTGTCGACATTTTCCCCATGCTAAAACATAATAGGGAACAACATTTGCAACGCATATGTGGTACGGTTTCGCTAGAATAAATAATTTTAGCCATTCTCATCACATCATAATGTTACCGGTTTTGCGTTCGATTCCTGTTACATTCGATACCCAATTAGTTACCTAATACCTCATCTAGCTCACTAGATTATACCTATGTGTGTAATAACTAGTTAGGTACCTATATATAATTAAACGTAATGGCTACGTAAGTTCTGACAGGCGCGAGGCGGCTTGCTTAGCGTCTAACTCTAGAGCCTAGTGACCAAGGGCGTCGCCAAGGGGGGGCAGGGAGGGGCAACTGAAGCCCGCTCCCCACCCCTAGAGATTCTAAAAAAGTCCTAAGTCTACGTCGAAACTCGAATGAATTCACCAATTCCATTCCCTCCCTGGGCCATCGCCTGGCGATGCCCTTGCTAGCGACTTTCATCAAGTTTCGTGCTAGTAGGATATACGCTGCACGGGAGGGTTTATGTGTTGAAACCCTAAGAGCCTTAGCTTACTACTACTCGCCAGGTGACTTGCTAGTAAAATATTGTCATATATGACATGGCTGTAGATATCGCTGCACGGACACGTCTCTTTGTTCTGATGCATTGTGAATAGTGTCCCATATACCTACCTACTGTAGTACGTAGCCCGCAGCCAAATGGGAAACTGAGACCGTCTCAGTCCACCGATAATGGACTGATAATTCCCATGTTAATTAGGCGCGGCGCCTTGTAATTTTTTTTTTGCAGACAAAACAAGTTAATACTTTTAAGACTTTTGCATATCAAGTACAGGATGTTGCCGTACCTAATTTGCTATTTGACATGTTAGTTGTAGATTCTAGTAAATAATTTACATAAAAGTGGAATACAAACAGCGTGGTATCATCATTATCAGATGTTTTATTTGTATCACTTATCAGTGAAAGACAGACCCGTTTGCTTCAGTCGGTAGTTCATTCGAGCACATAATATAAATCGAACTTATCGTATCTACATTTTACTGAGGTATATATAAATAGGTACATGATTTTTTCTAAGTTACCAAATAATAGATAGATAGATGAACTTAAAGATAGTAAACGATATATAAATACCTACATCACGATATTAAACACCAATTAAAGACCTAAAATTTGATTACAATAACAGAGAAACTAAATAGTAATGTAGGTAGGTACAATGGGCGGTCTTATCGCTTAAAGCGATTTGTTCCATGGAAAGATTATACAAATTAAAATAATTGAGCGGTGGTGCTTATAATATTGAGGTGTAAAATACAGCAAGACAGGTTACACCACCTATTAAAAAGAAATCTAGCCCACGTTGCATTAGTTGAATATACAAAAAAAATATTAAATTAATGATAAAGGAATATTTAAATTAGTATTCAAATATTCAAAATTAATAAATGATACAAGATATTATTTACATAAATAATTGTAGGTAAACTAAAACATAAACTCCCAAAAATAAGATATAAAACTTACCTACTCTACATTTTGTATCCATCAAAATACCTATTGGACCAATAACAACTGTACTTAGAGGTAGTCGCGATAAAACCTTATCGAACTAAAAGTAAACCTACACTAATATGGAGGCTTAATGTGTACCCATTTGTACTTACCTCTGTATCGTCTATGTTTATGTAGGTGCGTTACTATTTGGTTCTGCTTATGTGTTGTTTGCTTCAATTGAAATGCTACAGGCCGTGCCGTGACGTCAAATGCTTACGCGGGTAAAAGGATCAATTAGACGATAGATTTTATTTGAACAAACAGCGAAAGTATTTTTGCTTTGTGTCAAAACTTCTCTTACTCATAATTTGGGGGTGTTTACTAAATCATTGTTAACGGAAATCTAAAGTTTTAAGCTATTGCATAGCTTCTATCGAGGGCCTTGAGCGCGGGGACCGAATCCAGAAATTCCGTAACGAAAAAAAACCTCACGCTCCCCACTCCGACGGGCACGGAGGTGTGGCTTGAAGGCCGTGCATTGTCTAACGTCATTTATTTTCGGCAGTCTTCAACACGGTGTTTGTGTGCGTGCAACTAGACGTACTTTCATTTAATAAAAGAAAAAAAAATATTTTCTTATCGGTCACCACGCTCAAAAAGTGTAACTTGAATTAATATCAAAGAAAAAGAAATACTGCATAAATAAAATAAATAAATAATTATAATGGCATAAGTTGATACAAAATGCTATGCAATAGCTTTACCGCGGCAGTCCCCGAGTGCCACACGTCTTTTTTTTATACTTAGGTATTTGTAAAAGGTTCATAACCTACTACACTTTCCTAATTACTTCTTACTACGGTTATTACTGTTTTAAGCCTTTTAGGAGTAAAGTTAGCAGTGTAGGTTTTGTAGGCTGTAGGAAAATAGGAAATCCATCGAAAATTCGATTGTCCATCGGAATTTTGCCATCAACAATAACGAACTCAATTACCACATTGTACACAGAGTCTCAGTTAGGGTACCCATTGTGTGGTTAGCAGATACCTAATTGCGGGAAGAATGTGAGCGGTACTATTTCCGTGGTGGTGTGTGGTGTCATCAGATATCAACGGACATCACGAAAACCTACGAATACACGCCTTTAATTTGGTTTGCAGTGTTGCCGTTTTAGCATTTGTAATGCTAAATCTAGCCTATTTCGTGACCCATTAGCAAGAAAATTTTGCATTTACCATATTTCATGATTATAATTTTTGAATGTAAGTACATAGTAAGGAATTCAAAGGATTATATTGAAACCAGAGACAATTTTTTAATTGACTCATTGTAGTTTTTTTTGTAGCATGGCAACTATCTCTAAAGCAAGTAGGAAATTTAGCTTTTGCTTAGCGATTGTTAATTTCTTATGAACGGTCGGTGTAGTGCTCATAATTTTAACGTCTAATTTGAATTTTATGTGTTAGTACAATATAGCTTCAGGGTGGGGCAAAATTTTACCTCATTTAGGGCAGCCACCTTTTCTTTTGTAGTTAGAAGCCTTATTCTGAGGAAACTATAGGTTTATTTTGAAGAAAAAATCCATTGCATTTTCAGAAATTTGAAAAATATACAGTCAGCAACACATTTCTACCGCAAAACATTCAAAATGTGAAGGGTCAATGAATAGTAATAAATATACGATGCAAATTTGTCTTAATACCTAAAGAGCAGAGTCTTCTATTGCGCTCTTTAAATGCGAACATACATCTATTTTAACTGAACCTCTTCAGTTTGCTATACGGGGATAAAATTTGGATTTTAGAATTGTATTCAACATTATCTCCAAATATGTACTTAATTAAAGATTATGATCCACCTCTTCTTTCGATGTGAATGTTTCCGTATGTCCTTAGTTATTGATTATTAGTTTATCTTCCTTTTCGGCATATCAAGAAGAATTACCAAGGTAGAGCATAAATAATCCATCATGATGCTCTAAGAACAAAAAATGAACTACCCCCCCCCCCCAATAAATCCTTGAAATAGGCGCTACGCACCTGGCACGCAGTACCTACGCATTGCGTTTTTCGATGCACTGAACAAAATGACATTTGCGAACCGAGTGCCTTTGTATGTACTGGTGGAATGATGAACAATGACGACAGAAAATCGATAAGAGACAAATTGGAGCGGCTCTCATGTCAGTCTCTGCCCAAAACTGCGAAATGTGCGTAGTTTTTCAGGGGTTTTTTGAATTATTCAAAATTCGATGTGACATTCAAGTGGGAGGCAAACGAACAAAATGTTCTGGTTCCCAATCTTAAACAGAGAATATTAGAGATTTCAAAGTTAAACTACATTAGGCAGAATACTAGTTGGTACTACTAGCGTACCATCAGTCAAATGGAAAAATTAAGACAGTTTTTCGAACGGTAGATCAAAGTCTCGAACCCTAAAGCTAAAGCTAAATCCAGGCAAAGAGATTTTAATATAACGAGATATTCTACTTCCTAAGTAACCGCAATGATGGTGTTAGTGATAACACGGATATTGATAAAGAAATGAAGTCAAAATCTTGTAAGTTCAATTTTATGGTCAAATATCTACTAACAAAAAACCTAACTCAATTCTAACAATAAGTTTATTGGCAAAAACGTTTTTAACTCAAACACAATACTAATATTTGGGATATTTGTTTTTAATATTCGGGATTATTATGTAACGTTATTAATTAAATGCTTTTCGGTGTTGGTTAATTTTTAATTATAACGCAATTAACCTTGTTCACATTATAAAAAAATAAAAATAGATACAGAATCATAGAAACGTATTTCTAGTAATAACAGTAATATTTTTTATATACTGCAGTGAAGCATTAACCATTAACCTATCTAACAAAATATATCACTTTTGAGGTTTTGTATTCAATAAAGTACCTTCTTGAAAACCTTTATTTTTTTCAGGTGCTCGAGAACAGCGACTTCGAGAATGATTCGAATGTCCTTTCACCTTTCCTCAAAAATATTCACACCAATATAATAGCCAGCAATATTATTCTCAAGTCAGCAAAGGATAATGAGACCATACAAAAATCTATCGTCATTAATGTTCAGGGTGTGAAAGTTGGTATCGTAGGATATTTATCGCCAAACTCCAAAGTCTTAGATACCGCTGGTGATCTAGAGTACATAGACGAAGTGATTGCGCTTAAAGAAGAAGTAGGCAAGCTACAGGCAGAGCAAATTAGAATCATAATAGCCCTAGGACATTCAACTCTACAAAGAGACATTGAAATTGCACGTGAAGTCGATGGTCTGGACATAATTATTGCAGGGCAAATGAACCAATTTTATTGGAATGTTACCCAAGTCGATGACCTAATTAATAGGAATGCTATTGTCGTAACCCAAAAATCTGGACGTAATGTTTCAGTAATTCCATCTTTTTCATACAAAAAATACCTTGGGAAACTAATTGCTGAATTCAGTAAAGAAGGAGAAGTAATTAACTACCATTCAGAACCAATTCTGTTAGACTCGACAGTAACTCAGGACGAAGAAGCTCTGCAAATTTTAAAAAGTCACATTAGTGAACTTACTGCAAGAAACGAAGCAGTAATTGGAAAAACTGCTGTTATCCTAGATGGTGATTCTTGTAAAACTGAAGAATGTAACTTTGGTAATCTGATTACTGACGCCATAACGTACTACCATGCGAACAGATTTCAAGGCCCCGTTCCGTGGACTGATGCACCCATAGCCGTCATACCAGGAGGTGATATTGCTGGATCTATTTCTCCTTCCAACCGACCAGCTTATATAACTTGGGGAGATCTTTTTAGAGCTCTACCTGGAGAAAATAACATTGTAGCCGTTACAATGAACGGAACTGTGTTGAACAAAGTATTGGAACATTCCCTTGCTGCATTCGATGCTAAAAATCCTACGGGGCAAATGCTTCAGGTATCTGGTGTCCGCGTGAAATACAATCTTTATAGGGAAGCAGGGTCAAGATTGGAATCTGCTTTTGCACGTTGCGCAAACTGCTACGTTCCTGAGTTCTTCGTTATTGATAGCTGGAGAAGTTACAAAGTTCTGATGCCCAGTTCTATGGCTGATGGTGCTTACGGATACAACATGTTTGTTGGGCTTGAAAAGGAGACTCAAACATACGACGAGGTGACCTGTACAGCTGAGTTTATTGGGTTAAGAAGTCCTGTCTACCCTGAAGTAGCTGGAAGAGTTGTTCTAACCGGTTCTGCTAACGGTCTGACTTCAACAATACTCATTCTTGCTATACTTCAATTAGTTTTGAATCTGTGGAACTAGTTACTATTGTGATTTATATATTAAATTAAACTTTACATAAATACATTTTATATACTTGTTCACTTCTCTTGTCTTCGAAACTTCTGTGCTTCTGAGTGAAGTTAGGCTGGCTGAGTATTTAACCAGATCTCCTACACGCACAATGGACCAACTGGAGTCCAATTGCGGAAAAGGGAGTCCATTTACATTTACATTTACCTACATTTCTCTTGTCTTCTTATTTTTCATCGTCTACTTTGAACTGACAAGGTACTAAAATACTTTGTAATCAACATCAATATTTTGGCTTGACTTAAGTAAATAAAATATTTAACATTTAACTAGCCTCAAAATAAACTACTTTGTCAATTTAGAAATCAATCAAGAAACCGGTATAGAAAACTGTGCCGACGAGTCGAGGAGCAACTTTAACTAGATGATAGAAATAACTAGATGATGTGAGTATTTTGCATGCCCACTTTTAATTTATAGCTTCTAAAAAACACTTATCGACCTATAAAAATCCACAGTATGACATAGCCCTTCCCCTTTTTGGGAGGGTTTTCCATAATCACCACGCTTGACATCCGAGTTAGTTATCGTACTTACTAGGTAGGTAGGTACTTAGTGTTAAGTAAAAAGGTGCACGCTGTAGCCGGTGTAATCTATTGGTTTATAATATAATTAGTTGAAGTTGAGATTTCAGTAGTGACAGAAATTATGTTTGCTTTACGAGTAGCTAAGATTCAATCTGAACGCATGCGCATCAGTAATTATGATATTCAAGAAGTCATTCACAATAACTGTTACATTAGGGTTGTCTTATACCTACCCAAGCTACCCATTTAAAACCTTGAAAATAAGTTGTTATGTCAAAATTGATAATTTTAGTTCACACAGCGCATAGCAAATAGACTAATATTCACTTATGGTACAGTGAGTGCTAACATGCTTGGGTTAGATTCAATTAAAACTCACAGAAAGTTTGCATGACTTTATCGCATGATAACTGTAGATTTTGCTAATCTACTTATGATTAAAATGTTTATCATTTGTTTCAGTCACTCGGAAACCACGAGCTTGATAATGGAGTGTCAGGGCTGACACCGTTTATTGAAAATGTAAAATGCCCAATCCTCGCTGCCAACCTCATCCTCAACAAAGAACCAGATCTTGCAGCTGAACCAAATTTAATGAAATCAGTAGTATTTGATGTGAATGGAACTAAAGTAGGTGTCATAGGATATCTTACACCAGACACAAAAGTCTTGGCTATCAGAAACAATGTTGATTACATAGAGGAAACCAAAGCGATAAGAGAAGAAGCCGCAAGGCTTAAGAGTGAAGGAATCAACATTCTAATTGCTTTAGGCCATTCGGGATTCACTAAAGACTTGCAAATAGCTAAAGAAGTGGATGATATAGATTTGGTTATTGGCGGACATACGAATACATTCTTGTGGAACGGTACATCTCCTGACGTAGAAGAGCCTGAAGGTCCATATCCAATGATTGTGAAGCAAAAGTCCGGAAGACTAGTGCCAGCAGTTCAAGCATATGCCTATACAAAATACCTTGGAAAACTCCATTTAGTATTTGATTCCAAAGGAGAATTAATCAGTTATGATGGAAACCCAATTCTTTTGGATAAATCAGTACCACAAGATCCTGATGTATTGAGGATAGTAAATCTGTACAGAGGCGAAGTCATGAAGATATCGGAGACCATGGTAGGAACAACGTATGTTATACTGGATGGACAATCTTGTCGGCTGAGAGAGTGTAATATGGGGAACTTAATAACAGATGCAATGGTCTTTAAGTACGCTAGCACATATAGAGGAAGGGGCTGGACAGATTCTCCAATAGCCATAATTCAAGGTGGTGGTATAAGAGCTTCTATTGCTCATTTGGAGCTACCAGCTAACATTACAAAGGGAGATCTTTTGACCGTGATGCCTTTCGATGGCAACATGGTAAGACTATCTATTAGCGGCTGGGGTATTTGGAGGATGTTCGAGCACTCGGTGGCAGGGTACTATCCCACACGCCCGCCAGGCCAGTTCCTGCAGATGTCCGGTCTGACTGTGGAGTACGACTTCAGAATGCCACGCGGTTCTAGAGTGGTGAATGTGTATGTCCGTTGTGGAGTGTGCGACGTTCCATTTTTCACAGCTTTGAATAAGAGTGCAGAGTACAATATACTGATGCCTTCGTTTTTATCGATGGGCGGGGATGGATTCTCTGTTTTTGACGGGTTGCCGGCAGTTTCTCTCAGCTACGATGAGTTGGAATCGGCAGTAGAGTACATTAAAGGACACAGTCCGATCTACTCGGGGCTAGAAGGTCGAGTAGTAATTAAGAACGCAGATAAATTGAGAGTGAATGCTGCGTCTCATTCAGCTCTGTCTTTATTAGCAGCGCTGATAGCGATAGTTAACATTGTGTTCATGTAAGAATATCAATAAGTAGGTGGGCACATTTTGTACGAGGTGCTAATTTATCAGTATTATTTTTGAATTGTTTTAAGATTTATGCAATTTTTGTATACCAGTGCATTAAACAGGTTAGAACAAAAATAGAGTAGCAAAGCAATAAACATTCCTCATTTTAAGTTAATTTGCTATGTAATACATGTCAATACCTCCCTCTAAAGTTATGATAAAATACTGTCCGAAGATGGAGAACAAATTAAATAGATGCGTAGTAAGCTTTTTACACTTTTGCTTTATTTATAGGTACCAACCATTTCCTATTACCACAACATTTTCAACTCTCTCACTTAGCATGATTTTTGTGAGCACGGCTTGTTCCGTTTCCGTACCTTATATACCGATTTATGTAGGTTGTTATAGGTAGACACCCAAAGCCGGTAAGTAATCCTATAAAAGCAGATCCATTAGGATTAGATGGAGCATGCATTTTACCTTCATAGTGCATTGATAGAATTTAGAATAAAGATCTGTAAAAACAGGGGTAGTAAAATGCGCCAATTATGGACCACCATAAGGATTTTGTCAAATAAAACTCAGAATTTTAAAGTTTAATCAGCCTTATATATTTTAAACAGTTCGATGATTATTTGGTATAAAAAATAATTTATTAAATTCTTAAGAAAAATCAACATTTTCCCAAATATGTCATTACTGTGAATTTTCAAAAAGTGTACAAAATATGGACCATATGGTTTCAAATATAGACCATAGTTAAATAGTCGTGTCCCCGTTGACGAACGAGATGCATTTTGTTAATAAATGCAATTAACGAGATGCATTTTGTTAATAAATGCAATTGACTAGATTCTATTGCATTTTTATCCCATGTTTCTCTGGTCTTTTCTTTTGTTGTTGATGCCATCCTAAAAGATTAAAAGAACATATAAGTGAATGTTTGAAATATGGACCACTAGTCCATATTCAAAACATGCCGGTGGTCCATATTATAATACACATACATTTATAGCTTAACATTGTTGTTCAGAAAATTATAAAACTATTGGATATTGCAACTTAAAATGAAAAATTGTAAAATAACTAATAACCTTTAATGTAATAACCTTTCCTTTGGTTTAATCCACTTAAATAAAGTGTAATATTTGTTGAAATTATAAGCTTACGAAGTTATGTAAGAAATCACATCGCGCGTTGATAAAAACGAAAATGGCTCCCGTGAATAAGTTCGCGCTCTCTGCCGGCCTGCAAATGGCTGGCGAGCAGCGGGACGGGTGACCCTTAGTGTGCGTTGATCGATGGCTCGTTACAAAGGATGTACTTTGAGAAACGCCGATAATTAATATTATAGAACCAGTCCATAATTGGCGCACTTACTCTACCTAAATGTTACGATACAAGTAACAAATCTTTGTTTTATAAAAAAACAAGACCGGAAGTACGAGTTGACTCGCCCGGCCGCGTCACCAGTTGCACCAGTTTGAAATTATGACATTTCTTATTTTTGACCCTCTGGAATATTTTTAAATTTTTACACTTTAAATCTTATTCAAATCTATACCAAATTTCGAGTCGGTAGCTTTTGTAGTTCCTGAAGTAATCAGGTGTGACAGACGACGGACGGACATAGCGGCACCTTTATGACCGTTCGGTAACGTCACCCTAAAAAACTGACTTCATAAAAAACACTTCTTACCTACGGCACTCATCATCATCATCATCAGCCTATAGCAGTCCACTTCTGGACATAGGCCTCCCTTATTGAGTGCCATTGCGCCCTGTCCTAAGCTCGACGCATCTTATCTTCTACCAGCAGCCTTTCGCAGATCGTCACTCCACCTGGCTGGAGGGCGTGCTACACTACGTTTGCCGAGCCGTGGTCTCCACTCAAGAACCCCAACGGTTATCGTTTCTTCGGCAGTTAGTGCTCTCAAAGTTTGAAAACGGAAGTTTTCTATATATATTTTATTATTTTCAATATCGGTGACGAGAAAACTCGACGTAGTTTTCCAAATGCTGCCCAACCCAGCTGAATCCTCCTCTTGGCCTCCTTCTCGAAGTTGATTCTACAAACTACAATATCTTCCCGAGGTATACTCCGAAACAACTTCAAGAAGGTGATCATTAACGACGACAGGACTCGGATCAATTCGGTCACCAACCATGACTTTGGTCTTGTCTAAATTCATGCCGAGACCTATCTTTCGCGAGACTGATGCTAGGCCGTCCGGCATTTGTTGCAGCTCCTCCGTCATCAGCCAATCGCAAGTGTGAGATGTGCTCGCCGTTTATGTTTGTGCCCATACCTTTCCAGTCCAGCGTCTTAAACATATCCTCACAGTGAGACCTACTGCCCTAAAAAGCGAAAAATAAGCTTAATTTGATATTTAATTCAAAGAAGCAATTAGGTCCCTATCACCTGTTTCAATTCAGTGCAGTACCAACGTAGTTAATAGACATAGAGGCCCCCTGACTCCTCCACGCTCACGCATTCACGCACGCATTGGGTGATGTGATGTGGCGGGAACGGGAGTTTTTAGCTACCTATCTACTAAATGGCTTAGAACCAACTTCAAACAGATGACCATTTTCTTCTTTGAATTAAATATCAAAACAAGTTTATTTTTCGCTTTTTAGGGCTGTAGGTAAGAAGTGTTTTTTTTTAAGTCGGCTTAATTTTTTTTTAAGTTTGTTTATTTTTTTATGTTTAGTGTAATTAGATAATACTGTAATTTTTAAGTAAATTAGCGTCATGGGCGCTGCCGGCCGCCCGGGCGAACAAGTGATGATTAAATTGAGTTTTGCGAGAAAAGTACCAATCTCTCAGAAATAAAATTAGTATGCGACCACCTGTGAAGTTTGAAAATCGGTCCATGATTGACAGAGATTATGTACATAAAAAAAAAACTAAAAAAATATTCCGACGAATTGAGAACCTCCTCCTTTTTGAAGTCGGTAAAAAATGATAATCACATCAATTTCTTTCGACACAATCATAGAGAGTGTAACCACAGGGGGGCAATTCTCAAGCCAGAGACATTGACTTCTACTAGACTTAGGTAGAGTGATCCGCCATTTTGTCTCTCGAAACAGAAAAACATTATTCTCGTGAAATCACCAACAGACAAAAGTCGACTCATATTACCAACGAGTGGTACTGAGCACACTACATGGCTTGTCTTAGGATTGGTCGATGATACAGATATTTCCAACATTGATATTTCATTTCGATCTAACATCAAAATTTTTAAATTGGCTCTTAATGAATAGGTGGCGAAATAACCACCGAGTACAACATAGGAAAGAATTAACAATGAGTAGATATACAGCAGACTAATTTGAAATGTATCCACGTTTTATTATTGCTGGTACGTACCACAAGAACTGACATAAACAAGAACATGATAGGTCATGTTATGTGTATTATTAATAAACCTTTATACCGAGGTATATATTTTCTTCTTATTAAGTTTATTAGTAAATGTAGGTAGGTAAGTAGGTATTTATGTAGGTATATGAATGATGTTTATCTAAGTTATATTCATGTAGTGGGTACCAAACCTACCTACCCTTAACACAAGCTCTGCCATTGATTAATGAACGAGGTATCATTTAGTACAAGTACAGGTTCTGCATACTTTTGGCACTTTTATGCTAAGATGTGTAACAACGTCCGGCAGTATCTACTTTTAAAGATTGGCTCTGACTTAGTACCTACCCACCTATTAATAAGTATTTGTTTTAATTAGTATTTGTATAATATTTTATCATATGATAGGCCTTCTATTATGCCATGTACTTTTTTAGTGTAATACCTATGTACATACCTTCCTGTCTTAATACTGAGCTACGCCTACATCTATAAATAGGTGAAGATATTAGTTTGCAAGAATGCGCGGCGATCGTGAGGTCGCCACCTCTGGTTTCCACTGAAAACCAGCGCTGCTACGCTCGCGGAGCAACATTAAGCTGAGAGGAAACCTAATTTAGCTTACACTTCTCAGCATAGACAAAATCAGCTCCATAGCATGAGGCATGAGCATGAGCGTGTGTTTGTGTTTTTTTTCACTGGTTCTTAGATTTTAATGTGTGCCCCTATAGATATAAGTACCTATATCTATCTATTTTTCTATTCCTTCAAAATCAAGTCAGTTCGAATATTCATTCAGAAACTGTATTACAATCGATACCTAATTATTATTCCTGATAAATCGATTAAATCTAAAGAATCTGCTTTAACATTATTTGGGCAATGTAAGATTGTAAGGTTTTTACTACATTTAGAAAAGTTTTTATCGACCACCGGCAACCCCCGCTTTGACTGACATTTGCTTGACAGCGCGTAAACAAACAAACCAAGCATTTACGTTTCGTTTCAAGCTTATAAACTTGTCTTAGTACCTACCTAAAATAATCTTTTTTTCTATCAATAAGCCTCAATAGTTGCATTTTAAAGCATACTATGGTCTAGAACCATAAGCAAATTTCAGCTCATTATCCGTTCAGTAGTTTTGGCGTGAAGAGGGACTCTCACATGTTCACATTTTTATTTATTTGTCTATTATGGGCCAGCTCTTGACCTCGAGAATTGCATAGGCAAGGATGAGGTCGAGGATGGGGAGAGCTTTCCCAGAAGATGCCTATTAACTCTTTTTGTACCCGTTAGGGTCTCCGCAGACGAACGACTTTTTGTAGGACAGAAAATCGGACAATTAGGGATGGGACGTCATACCAACCAGGAAGAAAGAGCGAATATCAACCAGGTTGGATTTCCGAAGTAAGTAAGGCCTAAAGAGCTAAAATGGTTGAAATTAGATTGTACGTATTGATATAAGTATTTTATGTTCTATTAATTTTTTCGTAAAGTTCATAGTTGTGGAGTTTTTTTTTGCTCTTAAGGCCTTACTTCCTCCGTCAATCCAATCTGGTTGGCTAACGGAGGTTACCTGGTTACGCTCTGTCCATGACGTGCCCCTCCCTAACTGTCCTACAAAAAATCGGTGGAAAAGTCGGTCGTCTGCGGAGAGCCTTAACATCTCGCAAACTTTCGCCTTTAGGCAGAGAATAAAGAGAGGAGGATTTTTTGTAGTCTGTCTGTCTGTGATTTGTTTGTGGTTTTGTTTTTGGTAAGTCATCAAATGGTCGCCAACAGGATTTTGATTGAACCTTATTATTCATGTATGAGTTTTTAAAACCTAGTTTCTAATGTAAATGGTAAGTAAGCTTTCCGTAGTAGGTACAAAAAACATGATTTTGAACGACATGACCCTAACTTAATAAGACTCACTAAGAACTGAGTTGCTGTTTTATGTTCCAAGATTTTTAGTTAACTACTATTTTTACTTTTGAAGAAATATTAAATTATATAGAGTACCTACCTAGCTACGTAAGCAGGCACCTAAGTTAGGTATTGCTTAGATAGATTCGAGGTATACCTACTGGTAGGTATGGCTCAGATGGAACAACAGCAGTACCTATCTAAACACTTTTTGTGCGATGTTTAAAAAATATTAGTGAATACCTACCTACTGGGTTGTTGTGGTACTCTGGTACCTACCTAACAACGTGAAAAAGGATAGAGCGAGTAAAACGATAAATCAATACCAGAGTGGATATCACTGATATTTTCAGTATACCTTTTTCATTTGAACCCTGATGACCTTTCGAATCAATTTACAGGAAATAAGATTGACCTGATAATTTTAGAACACGCTTTAAATTTGGGATGTTAGTTTCAATTCACGAAAGAATAATATCAAAGGAAAGAGTTTAAAGTATGTACTTAGTTTTTGTTGAGATCTTCAAATGTGGTTTGTTTCAGTCTCTCGGAAACCACGAGTTCGACAACGGCGTGAGTGGCCTAACACCTTTCATAGAAAACTTGACCAGTCCAGTTATATGCGCAAACCTAGTTTTAACAAAAGTCCCAGAACTAGCCAAAGAAGAAAACCTAAAAACGTCCATAGTCAAAATCATAAATGGACATAAAGTCGGCATAATAGGGTATCTCACACCGGAGACAAAGGTGATAGCAAGACATAACGAAGTCGAATATATTGAGGAAATTAAAGCACTAAAAATGGAAGTTAAGAAACTTCAGGACAAAGGAATAAAAATAATCATAGCACTGGGACATTCCGGCTATTTAAAAGACCAAGAGATAGCAAGAGAAGTTGATGGCGTTGATTTAGTTATCGGAGGTCACACGAACACGTTCCTCTGGAATGGTACGACTCCGGACACAGAATATTCACAGGGACCTTATCCGACGTACGTCATGCAAGCATCTGGTAGAAGAGTACCTGTTGTTCAGGCATTTGCGTACACCAAGTATTTAGGAAAAATCATGCTGACGTTCGATTCTGATGGCGAATTAACCCGAGTGGACGGTCTACCAATCCTTCTCGACCAATCTATACCGCAGGATCCTGATTTATTAAATCTAATTAGTAAATACCATGAAAATATACAGTTATCGACTGGAGACATTGTAGGTAATACTTCGATTATTCTAAACGCCAGCAATTGTGAGCTAGAAGAATGCAATCTTGGCAATCTTATCACAGATGCCATGGTTCAAAAGTATGCTTCTGAATACAAAGCAGGGAAGGATCACTGGACAGACGCATCCATAGCGGTCATACAAGCAGGTGGTATCAGAACGTCTATAGCTCATGCGAACATGCCCACTAACATAACCAAAGGAGACCTTTTATCCGTGATGCCTTTCAAAGGAAATTTGACTACTGTGACTATGAATGGGACGGTTCTCTTGCAAATGCTCGAATTTTCAGGAGCTGTTTTCTCTTCAGACTATGTTTCGAGATTCCTGCAACTTTCTGGTTTACGGGTGGTTTACAACATGAAAAAGCCTAAAGGGTCACGTGTGGTGAAAGCTCAGGCGAGATGTTGGACATGTTCAGTGCCGGCATTCATAAATGTCTATGAAAAAAGCATTTACAAAGTTATAATGCCGGGTTTCCTAGCACTAGGTGGAGATGGATATTCGATGCTGATAGGTTTGGAATCTGAACCTCTAGGTTACAGTGAACTAGAGTGCACAGAATACTATGTTCGTCACTATAGCCCAGTATTTGCCCAGGTAGAAGGAAGAATTACTATTTTAAATGAGGATATAAAAAGTTCATCTTCAACAGCTATAATCTCAGTCCAAATATTGTTTTTGCTGATAATTATTTCAAAGTTCCTATAATGTTTTTATGTAGCTACGGTAAGTTTTTCTTGTTTTGAAATTACGTAGGTACCAGTTCAAAACCTGTTATGTGGAATAATAGTAGACGTGGTAATATCTAGGTACCTACCTACTAGTTGTAACTTACAACCAGAGCGCAGAGTTATTCGGAGCCTCTTGCATGATATTGATAACGTATTTACTTAGATGAATAAGAATAATTCATACGAGAGCCAACCAAAAACCTATTGGCAACTTTGTTGTACTTTAGAGGCTCTGATAATTCTGCTTAACAACGTTTGAACAATTTTGAATAGAAAGTAATTGCATTTATAACTTATTTATTTAACGACTCTCTAATGCAACAACTCAAAAAAAAGCCGTAAAGCAGCTGTGCTGTTTAGGTTTGAAGGGTGTGGATGCCGGTGAAATTACAGGCACAAACAGTGTTGCCACCTTGGTTTTAGAAAAAATGATATTTTGTCTAGCTAGAAAGGGCTAGATATAGTTAATTTTGTCATGAAAAGGGCTAAAAATCAGAGTCATAATCGGAATATTCCAAAATCATATATACCTACTTTATTTAATGTCTCGTTTTTCTGGTTTTATGTAATAATTTGACAAATGCTTATGTTGCTTTTCTTCTCTCCCTGATCTTGTTTTATATTTTGTTCTTGTTACTGTATCTTTTGTTTGGTTTCTTCTTGATTTACTTTATTTATTTAATTGACAATTTCTGTCCCCTCCTGGAATATAGCTAAGAGCTTAGTGTGACTGACGAAATCTAGTCTACGTGGCGTGCATTGTAGGCACGGTGCAAATTTTCGAGGTTTTATATCGCAATACGAAAAAGGCCAGATTGCTCTTTCCGGGCTATATAATCAAAAAGAGTTCACATACGGTAAAAAGTGCTAGATCTAGCCCGAAAAAGGCTAAGGTGGCAACGCTGGGCACAAGATGCTTATCATCATCATGCCTCAAGTTGATGGACGCAGGGCGTTGCATCGTAGAGCAAGTTCCAAAAAACGTGATCTATGATGCAATGCTTTGTGACAGGTAATGGTTACCACTCAACATCAGGTGGGCCATGTGCTTGTTCCATCTTCAAGTATCATAAAAAAACTCCATAATGTGTGTCCTGTAACATGCTAAGAACTTGACATAAGTAGATGATGCAGTCTTTTAATACCCCTGCATCAGTAAAGATCAGCGTTAGACAAAGGTAGTTTAGCGAATTCGGTCTCTCTGGTACCATGTAAGCGTCTTGTGACTTGTACGGAACATAATAAAGTAAACCTATTTCTAACTTAATATAGTAATATAAACGTAATAGCTATATGAAGTCATTGATTAAGCATTATAAGTACCTACAACTTGTCTGCGACTTGTAGGTACGTTTGGTTAGTACCTACTACTTACTATTTTATTATTATCTATATAGATTAGGTATATATATAAAAGAGAAGGTTTTTTTCTGGAATCAACGCACAGCCATAACCTTTTATAGCAAAACCACCGAATAAGAAGGGATTTTTTGGAAATTCAATCCCTAAGGGGGTTAACGTGGGTGCAAAGTTTGTAAGAGGGACGAAATAAAATTTCCCGTATTGATTTGAAATTTTGCACAGACTTTCTAATTAAAAAAAAACACATATTTTAGGATTTATCGAAATTCAATAAAAATAAATAAATACCTGTTTCAGCATTTTTCGCAAATCAACCCCTAAGGGGGTTAACGGGGGTGGCAAGTTTGTATGGGGGATGAAAACATCTTCACCTTTTAACCTGAAATTTTGCACAGAGACTCTCGAATAGAAATAAATACTCGTACACACCTTTTTCAGCATATTTCGAAATTTAACCCTAGGGGTTAGTTAGGGGCGTTTACCCAGGCAGTAAACGGGGGTGGCAAAGTTTGTATAGGGGACAAAAAAATCTTCATCTATTGACTTTACAGACCTACCCCTAAGGAGTTCAAGGGGTAAAGTTTGTATGGAGGACAAAAAATCTTCACCTATTGACTTGAAATTTTGTCCAGGAACTCTAATAAAAATAATTAAACACCTATTTCAGCATTCCGCGCAATTCAGCCGCTAAAGAGTGAACGGGAGTGGCTTATATTCTTTCACAATTGATCCCTTAAGGTGGTTAACAGGGATGGCAAAGATTGTATAAAAATCTATCATCCCCCCCATCTCTGAAAGAATATTTTTGCTCTTCGTTATCGGAGTGCAAAAGCCGTATTTTTATCCGCTAGAGAATAAAGTAAATTGAATTTAGAACATCGTGTGCACTAAGTTTGTGAATTCAAAAAATCATTAAACCTATTTATTTCTACCTCCATAGTTCCGAATTTATCATACAACCTTTTTTAATTTGTTAAAAACTCAGACTCTGAACCTTTCTGATTGTAAATGTTTTTTTTTTGCGTTTAGTCATTTCCTCGCTGAGGTGGGATGAAATGTTACGTGTTGCACTCGAGTGCAAAAATTTTCACCTCGTGCTCTTTTGATTCCTCGCTAACGCTCAGGGTTATAATCAATTTTAGAATCCTTCGCTTGCTCGGTCATCAAAATTGAGCACGCTGTTAAAAAGCAACTTTGTACTCTTGTATAACAAATAACTATTAGGTACTTATTGACTTGAATTTATTCACAGAGACTTTTAAAATAAATAAATATAAATAATAAATGAAATTGATTTTCATCATTTATCGCAATTCAACCTCAAAAGAGGTAAACACGGGTGGCAAAGTTTGTAAAACTTGAAATTTTGCACAAAGACTATAAAAACAAATATTTTCGCATTTTTCGCAATTTATCCGATTATATCCTTAAGAAAACAGGTGTAACGGGCGTTGAAATTTTATGAAAAAATCTGTGAATCTTAATGCGACTGATTGAGCTGAGGTTTTGCACATACTAGACCAGGAGAATAACACAGTAGGCTACTTTTATCCGTCGTGCGAAGCCACGGGCGAAAGCTAGTGCATAATAATTTACATATTATGTAAAGCTTCGAGCAAAATAATATAAACTATCTAACTTTGTTGCTTTACAGTTTATGAATAGTTTTTGTTTATAAAACCGGTGAATAAGACGTAACATAATCATCATCAGGGTAATAGCAATGTTCTGCTGGCCATAGGCCTAATACTATAATAATTTAGTTCCTACATTGATATTAATATTGTGTGTACCTATAATAAGTATAGTAGTAAGTAACTGTATTGTCTATAAGTAGGTACCGAGCAAAAATATTGGTGAATGTAATTTACTACAAAAGTCAAGTTTATGTGTCTACTTTTCTATGTGAATGTACCTGTGGTTCCTATTGAAAAAATAATAAACATTGCATGGATATGGTATTTTTATTTAACGTCATCCACCCTTCTATAAAATTAACATACTCACATCCAATTGATTTAATAAAATAGGGATATTGCTGCCTAATATATAATCGATATTACTATTCTAACTCAATGCCTAATTTTTAATTAGGATATAAGACTTGATGTAGGTATGTTTCTTTCTTTAATGGTTTGACACGAAATCAAATAACCATTGCTGACTCACCATTCGAAATCAAAACATTTCAAAAGAACCAATGCTCCTACACTCTATGCCGGCGCGGTTTAGTCCGCCGGGCTTTGCTTGTAGCATTCCCGGTGCTTTCTGACCCTGCCTGCTTTCTGAAGCTACCAACACAGCAAAAACCCGCCGGCTTTGCCACCGGCAAATGTGTAGGAGCCTTAGATCAAAATGTAGACTGCAGCTGCAATATAAGCAGCAAGGTACACGTCCAAGTATAGACTGGAATGTTATCAAAACATAACACTACGTTTTTCTTTCAGTCCCTCGGAAATCATGAATTCGACGAAAATGTGGACGGAGTCGTCCCTTTCATCAGTAATCTGTCGTCACCGGTTCTAGCAGCCAACCTCATCTTAGACAAAGTACCAGATTTAGAGAAAGAAACAAATTTACGTAAATCAGTAACTTTGGAAAGAGATGGTGTAAAAATTGGCATCATCGGGTATTTGACCGCAGAAACCAAGTTCCTAGCCCCAAAAAATAATGTTGAGTATGAAGATGAGGTTACGGCGATACGAAAAGAAGTTAAAATGCTTAAGGAACAAGGCACTGATATATTAATTGCTCTGGGGCATTCCGGATTCATGAAAGATTTAGAAATTGCGAGAGATGTTGAAGATATTGACTTAGTGATTGGGGGGCATTCGAATACTTTTCTGTGGAATAATCCCAGCACCGATGAAAAACCAGAAATTGTTGAAGGACCGTATCCAGTAGAGGTGAGACAACCTTCCGGCAGAATAGTAAGGGTCGTACAGGCTTACGCTTACACTAAATATTTAGGTCGTCTCCACATTATCTTCAACTCCCGCGGAGAGATCATCCAGTGTGACGGAACTCCAATATTATTAGATCAAAAAATGCCAAGAGACCCGGAACTATTGAAATTGGTTGAAAAATACGGCACCGAAATAGATCGGATCAACAACGTCATAGTTGGAACTTCTTCGGTGGCTTTACACGGAGAATACTGCCGAGTCATGGAATGTAACATAGGAGATGTTATTACAGACTCTATGTTGAATTATACGAAGGAAAACTTTGGAGATCGATATCATGATGTCAATATTGGAGTGATTCAAGGTGGGAGGATAAGAAGTTCGATAGACCGATCCCAAAAGCCGTTTAAAATGACCAGAGGAGATTGGGTGACAGTGCTACCTTTTACAGACACACTGGCAATACTGAAGATGAACGGTAGCGTATTATTGAAGGGTCTAGAGCATTCTGTGGGTGGTTGGAGAACAACAGATAGTCCAGGCCAGTTTCTCCAGATCTCTGGCATGAGAGTAACATATGACTTAGTAAAGCCTCCCGGTTCTAGGGTCGTATTCGCCCAAGCGATTTGTTCAAACTGTGGTAATAACGAACTAGCAGATATAAAAGAACATTTCCAGTATAAAGTGTTGATGTGTGGTTTCTTGGCGGACGGTGGAGATGGTTTTTCTATGTTTGAACAGCTTCCTAGAGATATACTCTCTTATAATGAAGTCGATACTGTAATATACTATTTGAGTAAGGGCCTTGTATCACAAAAGGAGACTGGTCGAATAATTTTGCTGAACAGTGATAAAGTTAAGAATACTCAAGCTGAATTTGTAGATAACATAACAAATTCCTCGGATCGAATACTCACTAACAACAGTTTAGTATTCTGTTGGGTTTTAGTATTTCATGTTTTATTTTTGAATCTATAATAAAAAAAATAGATCTTAATGAGCGATTTGCTTGATGACAAGTATTAGTACGATAAGTAGATCTGAAATTATTAGTTGCGAAAATAAGTATTATAAAAAACTCACTATAAAACGAATTTTCATTCCCATATCGTAACAGTATTACAAAGTAGGTAATATTATTAAAAAAGTACATACCTAAGTACTGTCAGCAACAAAAACAAAAGAAAGTATTTATGTTTGATGGATAATTTTATGTAACAAAGTGTTTCCTGGAACTTTTCTTGTTATAGATATAAGCTTGAGAAAATAAGTATATCTAATTTAGGTCGCTCACTCATTATCAGTTCCTACTATTACGGAATTTATTTGCTATCACTTTCAATTGGGATTTTATTTTCAAAACAGGTGAATAAGACATTGTGTTCCAGAATTGAAAATTATTACAACAAAATTTCGTAATAGACCTACTGTTAAAGATAATAGCACAGTTCTATTATCAGTAGCCACAGAAGAGTAAACCACCTGCGAACTAATAGAAACGGCATCGAGCGTCGCGGAGCGTCTCTCCAGCTAAGTATAAGCACATAGGCAGTTGCTCAATCTTTCATAGCCAATGAGTTTTATGAGGTGTGTGCAAATCAATGGCAGCGCCGTCTTTTATTCGTAAAAAAAACAAACTAAGATTTGCGGAATGTATGGGTGAAGGAGAGGAAGAAACAATCCGACAGCGGTTCTGATACAAATTCTCATTGCTTTTCTATTGGGTAAGTAGTAGGTTTACTGTTCTGTAATCGTATGTAGCTATATAAAGCAGTTGTTAAAAAATCTAATCAAGAAATTCTATGATTGATAAAACATTTATTAGTATTTATGTCAACCTAAGTTACCGTATACGAAAAATGTGATAATTTTACTTGTTTCTATAAGATTAAGATGGATATTGTACTTACAATGAACGTGGGTTCATTTTCAACTAAGTTTAGTTATTTAATTTGTTCTTAGCATGAATCATTTCACCTACCTATAATAAAGAACTTCAGCAATCTTTCTTTGGATATTTACACTACACGAGTATACTTCCTTCCATCATTGAATTGGTTTACGTTTACCTAAGTATTTTCTGTATCCTTAGTACCTACAAAACGATAATAATAGTTGTATAATACGAAAAATTCAGTATTCGTTTTCGAGCTAAATTATAATGTTACTTTTTTGGCAATTAACTGACTGTTTGACTTTACATAACCTATGTCGTTTGATCAGTTTTTTTTAATCTAATTCAGTAATTAAGTTAATATTTCCATATAACATACAATAAAATTTAGCTCGAAAACGAAACCAGTATTAAATTTTTTTTGTTAGGCCTAGGAAGGCCTAGGGAAGGTCTAGGGGCACTGAACTACCGTTTGTAAAATAATATACGCGGCATATTGATACTGACGACGATCAATGATGAACGATGAAGAAAAACAAAGGAGAATGCCGAGAACCCGTACCAATTGCGTCAAAACCGAACGTATCCCATAACATGTATTATATTTTTTATATGACATTAACATTTTCTTTAGTTTTACACATCGATGGGATTAATAATCAAGTAAAAAATATTTTGTTGATTTGGTTTCCGCCGGCCGTTAGACTGCAACAACCAATGATATATACGTTACTATTAGCGGTGCGCGATTATGAGATATACTAACGGGATCATTCGATTATGGGAATGTCTCATTAGTAATTACTAATTTAGCCATTGCATTAGTAAATTAGTAATTACTAATGGGATCATTCAAATAAAGAAATGTCTCAGTAATGTTAGTAACGGTGTGCGATTGTGAGATATACTAATGGAATCATTCAAAAACGGAAATGTCTCATTAGTAATGTTAGTAGTGGTGTGCGATTATGAGATATACTAATGAAATCATTCAAATAAGAAAATTGTGAGTCGAGAGATGAGCGTCGAATGATGAATGACGAATGACGAGGGTCAAAATATACTCTAGTATATCTTGAAATAGTTTTTTATATCTCGGATTTTCGAATAATCTATCCAATCTAACTAATCCATAGATTATTCGAAAATCCTAGTATCCGAACCGAAACTTCGTTGCTTGAACCAAGCATTCCGCTTGATGCCATGAACATACATATATATAAAAAAATATGAACAGGGTATATTATTAAAGTTAAAAATCGATTATTTATCGACCAATAATTGATCATCATTCGATTAATAATCGATTATCAATCGAGTAATATTTGAGTAATTATCGATTCTTAATCGATTATAACTCGATTGAAAATCGATTGTAAACCGATTATTACTCGATTAATAATCGATTATTAATTGATTGAAAATCGATAAATACTCAATTGTTACTGGATTAAAATCGATTAATAATCAATAAATATTCGATTTATAATCAATTAATAATCGTTTATAACTCGATTAAAAATCGATTATGAATCGAGTAATAATCGATTATTCATCGAGTAATAATCGATTCATAATCTTATTCGATTCATTATCTTATTTTTATTCGATTTATAATCGAATAAAAATCGATTATTAATCGAGTATTTATCGTTTATCAATCGATTTATAATCGATTATTCGACGATTGATATTATTAGCTATGGCCTTGTTATGCCCTAGTCAAGAGCTAATAATCCATAGATAACTCGAAAATCCTAGTAGTCGAATAATCATTCATTCATCATTCGAATTATTTCATTCGGATCATTCGAAAATGAAAACCAATACACTACTAATATCTTATTCGAACAGTGAGATTAGTAGTGAATGATTTTTCGAAAACTGTTTTCGTTCGGAGTTGCCCATCGCTACCTTCAAATGGTGTGCGATTAATTTATGACATCATTATACCAATGGGATCATTCAAATATGGGAACATCAATGCGAATATTAGAATGGAATCGGGATAGAATCAGAATGGCATCCGGATGGAATCTAAATAGGGGTGTAAGAGGTTCCAACCCCTATCTCCGGAACCCAAGCCAACCTCACCTGCACGTGGTACACCCTGCTGTATAACAAACGGGGCTCCGGTGGCCGCCTGATTGCGGCATAGCGCAGCCTTACACTGGCAAAGCTAAATCCCCTGGCAACCGACGGGCAGCAGCGTCGGCGGTGCGAGAAGCTGTGCCCTGCGATCCCAACCCATGCGGGTTTGCCAGAAGTGGGGATTATGGGCATATCCCCCTTTTCATAGGGGAGGCCCATGTCCAGCGGTGGACAGACTATTCTGTCCACTGCTGGAACACTAGCCTATGCTAGTGTTGTTGTTGTTGTTGTTGTTGGGATAGAATCAGAATTGAATGGGAATATAATCGGAATGGAATTGGAAAAACTGTTCACTATTTAATTACATTTATTAATTAATATCAAATCCCTTCGTAGCAATCGTAGTGTAACGAATCGAAAAGGCCTAAGGTGGCAGCACTTTATTCTGCTTGCTTTCAGCTTGCTTGGCACCAATACCAACATAACATCAAACGAAACAAACAAATGTATGAGAGAATTAGTACATTCGTTATGGCTCTAGCTAGATTAGTAATTACTAATGCAAAACTACTAACGTTATTCGATTATGAGAACTGATTAGTTACTAATTTCATAATCGATTATGAATATTAGTAATTAGTAAGTGTTTCGATTATGTGAATCATTCATAATCGCACACCGCTAGTTACTATGGCAACCAATTTTTGATTATTTTGACAGTAGAATCGACTAAAAACTTATTGGAGATTTTTTTGACGCACTCACTTTAGTCTTGGTACCGAGCGCCATACATCAGACGGCATTCTCCTTTGATAGTCAAACTAATGAAAAGCCATTTTGGTTTTCGTCATCGTTCATCATTGGTCGCCGTCGTCGTCATCGTTACGTGTATGTCAATGTCAAATGTGCCGCGTATATTAAACTGTAGCTCTTTGGTGTAATGGTGCATATGGTACTAAAGTGTAATATCCTATTGTAGTATTTTTATAATCATTAGTATTCTAGAAAATTGATATTATCATCCCAATTCTCAATTTTAGTATTGTATATCAACAGTAATATAACAAATAAAATAGGTACCATATTTTATTGATATTTTAATAACACAAAATGTAATATAAATGAGATTATTTAGATAAGAGATTTTTAAATACCTACTTAAATAACATAATATATAAATATAATATAATTTGATATTAAAATTAATAATATCACAAACTCAACAATAAAGGTACACACGTACCTAAACCGCTAAATTATTCTTACGGATTACAAATATAAATGTTTAACAGATTATATAGTAGCAAGGATGTGGTAACGTCATATCGATAAAAAAAATAGATTTGTAAATTTACAAATATTAATAAACACTGCTACATTTTAATGTTAATTTGTTTTATTTTATGAACATTTTTAGTAAGAAAAATGAGTATCCAATAACAGAGACAAAGATACATGCATAAACATGCAAGAGATATATTATAATAGACACTTCACTATTTATTTCATAACGTAGTCCGATTACTTCATATCAAGCCGTTGGCGTTCGTAGCACGATAAATTTCATAAGGAAAAGCGTTGTCTATGCTATTGGAACGAAGTTCCGTATCGCGCGTTGCGAAAGGGGGCTAGACGGAAAAAATTAAGACCAAAAGTTGTAACGACACTTTGTAATAGTCAAATGGTTGGGCTGATGACGTCATTGTATAAAGAGTTGTCCGGTTATTTCAACCGTGCTCGTTAACTCGTAAGTGCTCGTTAGCTTCGCTGTAATAGGCTTGGGCTGCCGAGCTGCGACACCCAGTTCAAGTCACTTTGGTGATTACGTCTTTTTGCATGTTTTGGAACGCAGAAGTTTTTTATCGCGCGTTGCGAAAGGGGGCTAGACAAAGGTTGGATTTTTTTTTCTTTTTCAGATAGAGGTACAAACAAGGATGGCTATATATGAATTATTCATGTAAGCAATACACGACAACAGCTAAACGCACTAAATAGAAAACAACACAAAATAAGAGCAATAATATTTAAAACTAAGGAAATAAAAAAAGTAAAATAAGACTTACATAATTTAAATTAACTTAACTACACCAGAGTGTTCGTCTGGGGGTTTCAAAACAAAATATTTTAAAAGTTTGTTTATGAAAATAGGTAACGAGTCACCAAAAAGATCTAAATCATTCATTTTTTGTGAAATTAATCCATACTCATTACTCATTCTAGTAAGGGGGGAGTTAAGACCAAGGTTAGTTCTACAGAAAGGCGTGATAAAAATGTTTTTAATCGGCGTTCTAGGAAAGTTATAAGGCACAGAGAGAGATAGATGACTTATTAAACTGCTATACCCAGTGTGACCACTAGTTACTTTGTTAAGAAAGACTAGATCACTCATATTACGACGGTTACGGAGTGTTGTCATACCAAAACGTCTTAGTCGCTCTACATATCGTCTTAGGAGCTCTATGAAATATCCCGGTGCACCTAAATGCAAGATGTCTTGTAAAATTACTTTGTAAATTTTCGATTCTTTGAGAGTGAACAGCGTAGTATGGTTTCCAAATGACTGACGCAAATTCGAGGTGACTGCGGACGAGGGTATTGTAAAGGACAATTTTGGTACGACTATGAATAAAGCTTTGAGTTTCATTTATTGAAATTAAGAATATCTTTGTAAATACAACGCGTTTGACTGTAAAGATGGATAATTATGTTTCTAAGAATGTATAGCTTGTGTTACGTGTAGTGTTTGGCGTATTATATAATGTAGGATTTTTGAGATTTATTAGTTGTGTATAATGATGGGTAGTGTCGATAATTCTATCGATAAATGTGAAAAGTACTTTTAAAGGTTAGAAGTTATGTGAAGTAAGTTTTGAAATAGGTAAGTACCAGAGTAGTGTATGCTTGATTGTGAATCTCTTTTATAAAATGTAGAAAGGCCTTGCGAGTTTGCCATTCAGGTACGTACGGTAAAGGCAAGCTTTGTGATCGTTAAAACATTAACTCACCCACCTCATTTTATTTCAGTAAATCTGTTAATATGCATCTTACTAAAAACTACGTATATTATATATATTCTATATTTTAGATTTCCTAAAGAGGAAATAATGAAAATAAAATGGAGAAATGCTATAAATAGGCCGAAATGGAAGGCAACAAAATATTCTACAATAGGCAGCAGACATTTTGAAAAAAAATCTACGAAATTGAAACAAAAAGGAACAGTTTACTCAGTAAATTATTTCCAACCAAACCAACCAAACAATGTGCCTGTAAGTTTTGCAATTTTTCTACTATTCAATTTATATTTTCTATACTAAAAGAACAAAACAGCCAACAATTTTTGGGTCAGAAAAAAAACAATTTTCATATAAAGATACTTAAAGGGACGGTGATTTTATATTAATCTTTTCTATTTCTTTGGTACAGCCTGTCTTTTCACGTTCTACGCCCCGCATGTCTTTTCCGCACGTGCCTATAATTCTCCAACTTAACAATTTTTTTTTATTGCCGGTTATCTAGGAAGAAGAAAGAATATTTTGTTACCTATATACTTAATAAATTACTATTGGGTAAAAGTAACTTGTACGCAGTCAAATTTTTATATACATACACATTAGGTACTTAGGTGCCTACTTTTTTGTTTTTGTTACTTATGTAATTAGTATGTTTAGGTTATGGTAGGCTGAATTAAAGTATATCGATTAAAAAAGTATTTTATAATCATGTCGCCAAATCACTTACTAAAAATACGTAGGACAGGAAAGGAAAATATAACTAGGTAGCATTGACCTACTATCAGTAAACTTTAATATAGACGGATAGTCTCCAAGTTAAACCTGTAAAAAACCGTCTAAGCATATGGATTAGTCGGTAGAGTAAAAACATCGATAAATGAAAGTCGATATAAAAATGGAACTTCACTAATTCATCAGTCATCACAGATGCGCATGTGCGGTTCCATTTTGGTTGTCAATCCAAAAGTTGTTTCATTTTTGAGAACCCTCAGGTCATCTTCTGGTAATACACTAAATCTATGGGCTAGACGGAAAAAAATAAGACCAAAAGTTGTAACGACACTTTTTGCTATAGTTGTAAGCCGTGCGGCGTCCCTTGACACCTCTCAAGTTTTAATTACTTAGTGTGGGCCCTGAGGTGCCGGAGGTGCCTGAGGTACCTGAGGTGCCGGAGGTGCCTGAGGTGCCTGAAGTGCCTGAGGTGCCTGAAGTGCCTGAGGTGCCTAAGGTGCCTGACGTGCCTGAGGTGCCTGAGGTGCCTGCAGTGCCTGAGGTGCCTGAGGTACCTGAAGTGCCTGAGGTGCCTGAGTGGGTGAAGTTAAAGAAACTTCGTTCCATCCGGGTGTCCCTTGACACCTCTCAAGTTTTTTTTCTTTTCAGAGTTTTGTTGGTGTATGCATTAAATAACCTCAATCAACCATTGAAATGATAGTGGCGAACCTTGGGAGAGACCTGTCAACAGTCCAGCAGTGGACTGCGATATAGGTTGAGATGATGACGATGATGATGAATCATTGAACGTGCATTGCTTACCAATTCATTACCACCTTCATATTTCGAGCCTTTGAAAAGCCTTTATTATTCTACCAAAATTTAATGACGCGCGAGTAGCGCTATTTTTAATTTTTTAGTGCGTTTCAGAGTGACTACCTTACCTAGATTACCTACGTGTTTAAGAAGAGATGGAAGGTAAGTTACTGATTGGAAATCAGCATGAGCAGACCTGTTTCACTCCGCAAAATAGGTATTAAAACAAACCTACCTGAGTATATTTTTCGCCAAAATGGAAGTAAAAAGTATTGTAGTGCATTTGGTTGCTTAAATAATAATAATAAGTACTAGATTCTCACGTTTGAAAATGTAAATAGGTACTTATTATTACCAATAGTAGGTACAGAATATGTAAGGTTTTCTACCAACTGTTGGGTTAATTGGATATCAATATCTCCCGTATTTACTAACGTAGGTAGGTAGTTAGGTAAGTACCTACTTAGGTACAAGTTATGTTCAAGTGTAGGTACCTATATAACAACGTCTTTAATTATAGTATACATATATTTTCTGCCATTGGTACCTGCATAGCTAGGTAGTACCTACTTATTAATTTTGATTTTGATAATGAGACTTACATACTTTTTATTTGACTTAGCTTTACCCACACACTTTAGTCACACAAATACTGTTTTTTTTATCTTATGTCTCCCGAATTTACTCAGGTAGGTATTGGAAAGTTAGGTAGTAAAGGTAGGCTAGGTAGGTAAGAAAAAAGCCGCGGGGCGTACACGTGACATGAAAATATTTGGATCATATTTGTTTTTATCCATTTTCTAACTCAAAAAAAAGCCTGTTTTGCCTGGAAAAATAAAAATATGGCTTCAGTCGTGTCCATCTTACAAAATTACAAAATAAATGTTTTATGTACTGTAAAGATATTTTATTATAGTAGGTAGGTACAATGTAGAACTTCTATAGAAGTAGTGGCGTTGAGTGCACAGAAATCTCGAAGTTCTATAGAAGTGATTGGGGGTGAAAAGATTAATGTGCCGCTTTAATTCTATTCAACAAACACTATTCAGTGTATTTCCTATTGCAGTATTTTTTTTAAATCATTATTATTCTAGAAAATTGATATTATCATCCCATTTCTCAATTTAAGTATTGTCTATCAACAGTAATAAGTACAACAAATAAAATACCATATTTTATTGATATTTTAATATCACAAAATGTAATACAAATGAGATTATTTAGAGAGATTTTTAAATACACTAAATAACATATATGAATATAAAATAATTTGATATTAAAATTTGTAATATCAAAAACTTAACAATAAAGGTATAAGGACGTACAACGATATATTTTTCTTACGGTCTACAAATATAAACAAAGTGTATAGTTGCGCTAATTCCAATATATTTTTTTACTACAAATACGATTTTAGGATTTTTCTTTTCATGGCAGCGCAGCGTTTCCATCGAACATAAAAACACTACTTCCAAATCATATTAATGGAAAAACAGTGTAGTTCATTATTGATCTGAGTTTTTGTTTTATTCAAATACTTTACATTTCTTTTTTGAAAGAGTATCATATAATTTATATAAGTAAGAAGTATACTAACGTGCCATTTTTGAGGTAATTAATTATAATGAGTCAATAGCTTTGATTAAATAAGTACGTAAAATTACGAGATATCAAAAATAATTAATTTCTGCGTTACACAGGTTGGGGCAAAATTATACCTCATTGAGGGCTTTTCTTTTATATTTAGAAGGGTTTGTTCTGAGGAAACTATAGGCTTATTTTGAAGAAAAAAACAATTGCATTTTCTGAATTTTAAAAGAATGTACAGTCAGCCTAGAAAATTGACATTTGTCTTAAAAACCAGTTGGTCTCAATCGACTCTATTTCCGAACAGGAACACTTTTCCCAAAATAACTTACCAATGATGAAAATGAAATCATAAGTTTTCGAGAAAATTAAATTTAAAAACATTGAATTATGTTCACAACAAATAAAAATCTTTTATCTTGTATCTTTAAAAAAAATGTTTTCCATACAATTTCTATGAAACGCCATTCGCCACAAAATTGAGTCTATGTATGCAATTCTGTTCCGATTTCAAATTGATCTTTCATAATGTTGGCAGAATGATGATACCACCGATTACCATTTTGCGTCAAATTGCGTACATGTGTCAATGTGGTGTGGAATGGTGTTTCATAGAAATTTTATGGAAAGAAAAGTTGTTTTTAAGTTTTCGCGAAATCTTACGATTTGATTTGGTAAGTTATTTTGGGAAAAAATCCTGTGGGGAAATAGAGTCGATCGAGACCGACTTGTTTTTTTGACATTTTCTAGCCTGACTGTACGTTTTTCCAAAGTTCAGAAAATGCATTTGTTTTTCTCGTCAAAATAAACCAATTCATTAAACAAATCAAACTTCTAACTACAAAAGAAAAGGTGAATGCCCTCAATGTGTTAAAATTTTGCCCCAACCTGTATAATATCCTAAATACATTTATGTCTTACTTATAAAAATCTGTCAAAAGATAAACAATACTTTAAAGTATTGCCATCTCTTACTGTTAGTTAATGACCAGTGACAGAGCTCACTTAAAGCAATGGTAAAATTTTAGTATGTGGCTGAGCTTACATACTTACTTTCTTTCCTAAACACTAATTAAGGCAGGCTTTTAAGAAATATACACTGTCCTTCATTTCAGTCTAAGACAGTGAAAAAGCCGCGGATTGGGTAAGTAATTCATAATAATTAGCCTCTTTAGAAATTATCTTACTCTTCCTACATTTTATTGTAAAATTGACATTATAGTAACCTGAATTTGGTGAAGCGTGGTAATTTTAGATTTAACTTCAGAGCACCAGTCTTTTCTATTTATTTAGAAACGTAAATAACAAAATACTTGTTTAAATTCATAAAAAAGTTCCTTTCATTTTGATTATTGGAAAAGCTACGTTGTAGTTTAGTATATAATTATAACGCCCGAATACTGAAACGCTACTTCTAATTTTCGTTGTATTCTAGTTTTTAGATCAAGCACCAATCATTTAAGATCGTCTCAACCATTTGAGACGCCGCTCCTTCAGAAGATCACTTTCTTAAAGCTTGAGTAGCGTTTCAGCGTAAGGCGCTGGATTGCTTATTTATTTTCTAATTTTCGTTGTATTCTAGTTTTTCGATCAAGCACCAATCATTTAAGATCGTCTCAATCGTTGTGTTGTACTGTGAGGAGGTCAGACTGTCAAACTAAGCTCGACAGAGCGACAGAGCGTCGCGTCGCGTCGCGTACTGCTTAATCCAGGGATACACATACCAGTAAATCGGGAAAGTAGCTGGCATAAAAGTTACGGGCATGTACGAGTAACGGGCACAATGCGAATACATTTGCAAGTAATACTGGCATGCAAGTTGTGCCCTTGCATGCCAGTATTTCCATCGCATATACACTGGACAGTTGGTGAGAGTCACTCGTACCTATTCTTGCGCGAAACAAAAAACGTGCACCTACGTCCAACGGTCCAACGGGTCTACGGGCTACGACAGCGGCAATGCCCGTAGCTGTCGCGTCTGTTCACACGTGCCAGTATGGCAACCCCCCGCGACCCCTCCCTCAACGGGCATGCAAGTAAATCAAATGTGCTGGCTACATGTATGCCAGTTACAAACATGCCATTTAGCGTATACACATGACAGTAGCGGGCACGTTCAAGGAGCTAGTGTGCAAGCTACGGGCATGTGTATTCCTAGCTTAACGCGCGCGCTCAGTTTTACAGTCTTACCTCATACCTGGTAAGTACTTTTACAATACTTTGTTACAAGTAATGGTTAACACTTAACATCAGATGGGACTTGTGCTAGTTCCATTTTCTGTTATTATACAAAAAAAACATGTACAACACATCGCGACGTTTTAGCGGCGTCAGTACGCGGCGCTATAACGCCTTGACCGACGCCAGGTACGCTTTCTATTTGACAAAGCCTGATAAGATTTCTTTGGTTCGAAGCATAAACAACTCTTATTCCCGTATTCAAGAACTACATTCAAAGGTGAAGCCGGGTCTACACTGGATCTTTTGATCGGCGATCCGCGATCCATGATCCAAGAATGGAGCGTCGATCGTCCAGTGTGGAACCGACTTGAGCATAGCCAAAAAACAGAGAAAGAACGCGTGTTTTGACATGGATCGCGATGCGTGACGCGATTGGAGCGTCGTGGATCGTCCAGTGTAGATCCGACTTTTGTGAATCAAACTCTGATTTTTTGACAGATTTCAAAACAAAGTGCTACTTAAGGATATATTGAAACTTGAGCATGATTCTTAAATACGGGCACAAGATTTAAGCTTTCGGTGGTATAGCTTCCCATTTGACCTCTTGACTATAACCATAAGGCACTGTCCCTTTCATTATTATCAAACATTGTTTCAATGTCTCTTGACAGTCAGCCAGCTCCTTACAAGGTGCGTATGGTTCTAAATCTTGGGCCAATTCACATAATGGCTTAAATTGCTTGCATGCCAAGGCCTGGTCCCCTTTTTGTAGTTTCTCTATTACGTCTGGGCTAAGAAGTTTGTTACAACGGGTTTTTAATTTAGGACGGAGCTTACCGGGACTTAAAAATAGGTATGCAGGCCAGTTGTAGGTACAAGCTTCACAACGACAATCGAATTTGTATTGGAATTGCAAAGTAGCTCGCCGGCTCTGACGATCTTCCATTGCGTGGTGGGACCTGGAATGTAATTGCATTGATTATAACATGGTAAAAAAACTAATGTTAGTATTTTGATTCAATAATCACACCATATAATATTAAAAATGCGAAAGTTTGTGTGTGTGTGAGTATGTTTGTTCCCACTCATCCCAATAATGGTGAAACGGATATGGATGTTACATGGAATATGCATAGTTTGTCTTGGATTAACACATAGGCAACCTTTTATCCGAGTACAACGCGAGCGAAGCCGCGGGCGGAAGCTAGTATTATACTCAATAAAAAAAAGAAATACAGGACATCTCACACATGGTCTTGATCCCAAACTAGGCACCTGTATAATGGGTAATCGAGACTGTTAATAGATTGTGTCACAAGGGACCAAAATAATGTATTGAAGGCGAGAGCGATTGTTTGAATCAAGAGCGAAGCGAAGGATTCTAGAGTAGAATTCCGAGCTTAGAGAGGGATTCTTGAGTAGAATCCTAAGCGTAGCAAGGGGGTTCAAAGTACTTCGCTCGAGGTTAAATAATTTTTCACTTCTCTTGCTCAAAAAGTGTATCATAATAGTGTAGCTTAGCGGGCCTAAAACTCGAGTTTAATACCTCGGGCTAAAAAGTATTTTTTCTTTTTAATTTTTGTCTAAAATCATCAGCCCGTACAAAGCATTTGTTCTCTTACATAAAAACTCGACTTCTTGGTGCTCCGTCAATCTTTTTTTTTTTTAAATAGAACCGTCTTGGTGATGTTTTATGAAGGTTGATTAATTTTTAATAAAATTTCTGAAAATTGTCTAATTTTGAATTGTTTTATTTTCTCGCAATCGAAGTGAAAAGTAGAGTGTTTTACTCGGGCGAAAACCACCCATTATAAGTCGGTCAACAATCTTAATAATATGTCATATGTCTGTAATATTTTGATAAAACGTAATGATAATGATAATCAACATACGAACAAGATGTTCCCGCGAATTTATTTGTAATTTTTTTTTTTTTTTTTTTTTTTTTTTTTTGTGGCGTCGCACGGTTTGTGCATTTGCCATTTTAAGTCTTTAGGCATTTTACTTTTTTATTTTTATAAAAAATTTGGGAAGCTATTTACAACAATTATTGAGCTTACGAAATTTGAAAAAGGATCAGGAGGGTTAATGAAGGATAAAAAAGGATAATAATTTATGTACATACATGATATTTACAAAAAATATGGCTATATATTTATATTATTAGTATCTATATAGGAAGCTAAACATTGATATATACAGGGGTCCAAGGAAGAAAGTAAAACAGTAATATTTGTAGGAAGCGGGACATGGAGGAAAATTAAATCATTATATAGAGAAAGGTGTTCATATTTGCTGCAGGAAAAGAATATATGATTAACATCGCCAGTTTCATCTCCGCAGTCGCAAGTTGCATCAGTTATTATTTTCATTCGGGCCAGATGAGCTGGGGTACAAGTGTGCCCCAGCCGTATACGAATCAGCACAGTCGTCGCTCTTTTACTCAGTTTTAGTTTAAAAAACCATGGCTTTAGTGATATACATTTTTGAATGCCCTTATAATAGCTGCCCTTATTATTGCCTGAATCATTCCAAGCTTCATACCACGAATCTTTTAATATCTTTTTAGGAAGTAAAACAATGTCATGAGAAAAGTTTTTGTAAGGGAACATATCTCCACACTCCACAGCTTCATTTGCAAGCAAGTCTGCACGTTCATTGCCTAATATACCGCAATGACTCGGTATCCAGGCGAAATCAACATCAAAACCAGAGTTTACGCATTGCAGGAGTATACTTCTGGCCTCTGTTATTAAGGGGTAGTATTTTTTAGAGCGAAAAGGAAATTTCAGAAGTGCTTGTAAAGCACTCATCGAATCACTAAAAATAACGGTCTTTTTAAGTTTCATTAAGAGAACATATTCCAATGCTTTTACAATGCCATAGCATTCACCGGTAAAAACTGAAGTTTCAATTGGAAATTTAATTTTTTGCACAATATTATACTGTTTGTGATATACGCCTATACCAACGTTACCACTGTTCGTAATATGGGAGTGCTTGGAAGCATCAGTATAAATCTGATGCCACCCATGCCAACGATTATCAACAACAGCTTTGAAAAAGACATTAGCATGAGTACCACCACGATCTATATCCAGGTCAAAATAAACGTTTAAAGGTAATATCAAGGCTTGAAAGTTACAGTCAAAGACAGGTAGTAAAAGGGATTGGTGAGTTGGTGCTGATAATGATAGTTGTTTCTTATAGCTATGAACTAGATACGGGGGTGATTTATGTTTCCAGTACGTGGATGATGTTATAAGACGTGAAAGATGTTGTAGTTTGGAAAGAAGCGGATGATTTGAAAGTTGTAGGGCACGGAAAAAGAATCTATTGGATAAATACTGACGTCTTATATATAAAGGCGGTTCGCCACATTCTACCTGAAGAGCATTAATGGGACTGGATTTCATCGCTCCCAAAACGATCCGCATTGCTTTCGATTGGATTCCATCCAATCTCTTGAATGCTGCTACTCTACCAGGTTCTAACAGGTAAGTGCCATAGTCTAATGAACTTCTAATGAGTGCGTTATATATAAGTTTTAAAGAAAACGGATGGGCGCCCCACCAAACACCAGTGAGGCATCTTAATAAATTCAAATGTTTTTCACATTTTGTAACAACATGATCACAATGTGGATGACCAGAGAGCTTAGAATCCAATACTACGCCCAGGAATTTAGCAAAACTTTTCAAAGGAATAAGTTTTCCATCATAATGCACTTTTGCCGGAATTGAATTTACCTTACGTGAGAAAGATACTACAGTGCTTTTCGATATTGAAAGCTCCAAACCGTGCTTGTCCAACCACAATTTAAGAAAATTCAAAGCAAATGACAAATTATTACAACCTATATCAATGGAAGTGCAGGAAGTATATAAAAGCAAATCATCTGCATATTGCAAAATATTTACTGTACCGTTAACAGATTCTTCTAAATCATAAGTATATATGTTATAAAGAAGTGGACTCAATACAGAACCCTGAGGTAAACCCTTCCATGCTAATCTCGAGTTATTGGTAGAGTTTAAGATGATCACCCGCCCCGATAACATGTTTTGAATGAAGTTAGTTAACATATGTGGAATTTTAATAAAATGTAGTTTTTTGATTAATATTTCAATTAAAACGTTGTCATAGGCAGACTTAATATCTAAGAATGTCGCCACAACCGACTCATTTAAAGAAAAAGCTATACGTATATCAGTTATCAAAACACCGATGCTGTCCATTGAACTTCTACCCTTTCTAAATCCATATTGACTTTGTGGTAAAAGATTGTGTTTTTCGATATACCACTCAATCCTGTTTTTCACCAAATGTTCTGCAATTTTAATTACAACAGGAGATAAAGCTATGGGGCGATAGGATGTAGAGTCTGAAGAATTTTTATGAGGTTTTTTAAATGGTAACACTATTTGTGTTTTCCATGACGAAGGAATATCACCTGTCAACATGACAGAATTGATAAGATTTAGTAAATACTGCATTGCACTATTGCCAAGATTTGCGTAAAATGAATATGGAATGCCGTCTTTCCCAGGTGCTGTATCATGAGTTTCTGTTAAAACACCTTTCAGCTCGTGTAAGGAGAAAGGTGCATCAAGACCGTAGGGACATTTAGCTAATGGTGAAAGTATGGGGGCTAAACACAGTTCTTTTGGTGGGACAGTTGGTGGGGCCAATCGATCCAGAAAACTATCACTCAAAGAAGGTGGCATATTTGTATAAGTGGTATCACTAACTCCAGTTCTATATCGCCTTATATTTCTCCACACGATAGACGGTTGTGTATTTGGAGATAATGTAGAACAAAAATTCTTCCAACCCTGAGATTTTTTTTCCCTTAGCAATTTCTTAGTTTTAGCCATAATATCCATCAATTTATCAAAATTTTCCTGAGTCATGTTTCCATTATAATTCAACTCTGCCTCCTTTCTCTGAGCAACAGCTACACTACACTCAGCATCCCACCAGGGTGGAGATGGGAGCTTGCCGGTTGCACAGTTTTTAAGGGGGAAGGTTGCATTAGCCGCTTCTATAAGATTATTAGTGAAACTGTCTGAACAGATAGAAGTTCCCTGAGTAATGGAAGGCAATAGGTTAATTCTATTTTCAACAAAAGATTTAAAGTCACCCCATCTTTCATGTATCAATCGGAATCTCATTCTAGGTGGGGCTTTATGGATAATATTAACTTGAAAATCATCAAACTTCAAAACTATTGGGAAATGGTCACTACCATGTGTAAAAGGTTGTGTATTCCAATAGATAGAAGAAGCTAGGCTAGGAGATGCTAATGACAAATCAACGGCACTAGTGTTCTCAGTGGGCTTAGTTCGTCTGGTTTGAGTCCCATCATTTAGTATACAAAGATTTTGTCTGTCAATTATCTCAAGGAGATCTTTGCCATGAGTGTTTGAAACTGAACTTCCCCATGTCCTATGATGGGCATTAAAGTCTCCCATAATAACACATGGCTTTGGAAGATTAGATATTATATTTTCTATCTCAGTAAATATTTGAAGGGAAGGATGCGGTATATATATGGAAACAAAGCAGACTCTTTCAATTAAACAAGCAACAGCAGTAAAGTTATTAGTGTTATGGATAGGTATAGGAAACTGTGAAAAAGAATAAGAGTTATTTACAAGAAGAGCGGCTCCTCCCCAACCATCAGGTCTATCATCCCTGAGGCAGGAGAAGCCGCTCAATTTAAACACTGAGCCTGGCTTGAGCCAGGTCTCTGTGATAGCAATAATAAAGGGGTTAAATTTATTGATTAAATGGATAATCTCACATTTCTTACTTACTACACTCCTGCAGTTCCATTGAACTGCGGATCTGGTGTGATCCATTATGGTGGGTGTGTAGTATACTAATTGTGTCAATTATTTTGGCAGCGTTGGACGGTTCAATTATATTTGACTGTAATAAAGTAGTTAAGAGGGCAATTATATCTGAAATATTTATCTGTCGATCCTTCTCACCCCCAATAAGGGCACAACCGTTCGATTGTGTTGTGGAAGGTTGACTAGTCAGGTCACGATGTGCTTTCTGATCATAACTTTGGGTTAATTTCGGTGGTGAGCGTGGCTTCATGAAAACAGTCTTTTTATGGGATGATTGTTGATTTGTTTTTAGGTGATTATCAGGTATGAATTTTTGGTCCTTAGATGTGGCTAAAATTTCAGCATATGATTTTGAAAGGGGTGGATGTATTCTAGATGCTTCCGCATATGAAATGCATTGATCAGCCATTGAGAATTTGATTTTTTGTTGTCTGGTAAACTCTGGGCATGATTTGCTTGTTGCATGGTGTATACCACCACAAGAACAGCAGGAAACATATTCTTCATCTATATTACATGAATCACCTGAATGTTCTCGACCACACTTGTAACAGCGAGGTTTGGACCTACACTGTAACTTGGTGTGTCCAAAACGACAGCAGTTATAACATTGGATGGTCGGATAGGTGTATAATTGCACATTCAGAGCATTGTAGCAGATGTAAATACGGCTGGGTAACACTTGACCATCAAATGTTATAACCACCGTTTGAGTTGGTTTCCACACCGGAGTACCATTGATGACTTCTTTATAATTAATACGTCTCACTTTCAAAATTTTTCCACATCCATCTGGTACTGAAGCACATTCTATCATCTCCTCAGGAGTGATGTCAATGGGTACTCCACGGACAACTCCCATTCGAGACACATTGTAAGTTGGTATGAAGGCTTTAAAGTTGTTCTCGTCTAAGTTCTTGTGAGCAATGAATGAATTTGCATCTACATAATTATTAAATGCTATAGACACTCTATTTCTCCCAATCCGTTTTACACTGCCATTTACAACATTGTGAATTGAATTGCGTTTCAAGAATTTTCCAAAGATAATTGGGTGGAGTGTGGAGCTGTCATTCGGGGATTCTGTTATACGCTGAACATGGACAATAAAAGGAGCACTATCAGTAGCGTCGTATTTCGTTCGCGTAACTGGCAAAGGCGGAGATGAACTTGGAGGAGTCGACGTTTCGACCGCGACGGGTGCAGTAACAGGTTCAGGAATAATCGTGGGTTCAGAGGAAAGAGGGATCGGATTGGGGTCACTATCGGTATGAGCTGAAGGTGAAGGGGTTCCATCACAATGGCAACCCTTTGTTTCCGAGCTACCATGGCGTTTTCGCTTGTTGCAGTGCTTGCACATTTTGTGCAGGCGACTACGTTTTCGTCCTTTTTTGGTTGCGGAGGTATCAGTGTCCATTGCCGATTCATTTGAAAGAAGCTTTTCAAAGCTATTGGAAATTGTGATGTAACTGCCTACCGCAGGGACAGGGTCCCCGGGATCCGGCGGCTCCTCCATCGGAAAAATATTTAGTAAAGACTTACCAGAATAAAATATGTACACTACACTATATTAAATAAAATAATTAACAAAATAAATACAAAAAACTAACTCTACTGATCAATTATTTACAGAAAAAATAATAATTAAAATTCTGTTTGAAAAAACGCGCCCGCCTTTTTCAAGCTTCCCGCCTTTTTTTTTTTTTCATTTGTAATTTAGTTAACCAATGCCGTGTCGGCCTTTTTTTATTACCAGCCAGGACTTTCTCCAAGCGAATTGCATTCAAACTTATAAATTAAACAGTGTTCCAAATTCAAAAGTCATTTCGTCACTGTTATTGTAAGTGCGCCGGAATGACCCACTTTGCTCCCTCTTATCGAGGAACACTTCGCCTCTTTTCGAATAGATGGGATGAAAACATACAAATAAGCTCTATAAACACTCAGGCATATTTATTACATTAGATACCTACTTCCATATTCACCACACAAATGTTGGGGCGGGTATCAAACCTACGGCCTGCAGCTCAGAAGGCAGAGATGTTACCAGCTGACAACTCTGCATTATGTCTTAATTTGTCTATATGTATTTTTGTTAGAAACTTATGTCATCACGCTAGTTGCTATAATTTTTTTATAGATGGCGCTGCTCATAGCGAGTCCCGAGATCACGCACTTTTTGGGGCTAATTAACTGCGCGTTTCGGTTCCTATTTTGCCTCTCTGTCTACCAAGCGAAAAGTTTTTTCATACAACGCGAACCTTCGCCGTAGCCCTATTCAACACAACAAAATAAGTAAATTATAGAAGAAAAATAATATAAATCTTTACCCATAATTGTCATAAAGCTGCTGTCCTTTCTTGATAGGCCTTAATGCGAATAAATCCATCTTCCCCGATCCCAGTGTGCTGAATCTCACCACATTCGGAGAGCATGAATGATTCAACAAGCTGTGGAAAGCATACGAAGCACTCGCAATGCTGATCTCATCCACATAATCACCACCACTCGTCTCCATGTTAGAACTTATTCCATGCATGTTTGTAGGGCTCGTCATCACATGCAGTAGAAGAGTTCCAGCCACACATTTCCTTATATTCTCACACTCCTCATCATTATCGCTTTTCATAAAATCAGTTTTATCTGCCAATAGTTGGAGGAATACCGCAGCTGTGACAGACTTTTGAAAAATGTCTGAGATAGATCGCTTTTCAATGTTGGAAGCAAGGGTGTGTATTGACGTGTAGTATTTGGAATCAAATATCCATTTACCATCAATTTTCACATGACCTCTGTACTCTGAGTCTGCATTTGCCTCAGCTTCTTCTATGGTTTTGAATAGGGATGCCCAATCTTCATGGTCAGTTCTAGCTCGGATAACAGTCCTCAGAGCTAAGAGCTCCAGTTTAGTAAACTCCATATGAATCAACGTTGGCATCAGTGGGCACTCAAATTCATGGTATTCTTTGAGAGCTTTTTCTTTACATTCCATGCTACAATACAGAGCAAAACAGCACTTATCGCAAGGGAAAAGATTCAGATTCCGTGATAAGCAGTAGCTGCAGCTGAACAGATACTGTGACTTCTGTAGTAGTACCAAGTAAGGATCCTCTTCAACCAACAATTCTCCTACTTGAATATTCTCTTTGGCAACAACATGTCGGCCCATTTCTTTGTTAAAAACCACTTCTAATTTAGAACTGGCACATGGATATCTGGGATCTATTGCATTTTTCATTCTGAAATATTCATTTTGTAGCTGCTCATATTCACAAGGAAGGTCAGATTCTATTTCCTGCTGAGCTTCTTCACACATTCTTTTCCTTTTTAAGAGCTTGTCCTTTAAATTATCAGGATACTTCATAGAAAATACTGTTTTTATGTCATCTAAACATTCCTTGTACTTTTTCATTGAGAAAAAAGCTGCTGAACGGTTGGCTAAAGCCAAAGGGTACTGCTCAGATTTTAGCGGTGAATGGAGTATTGCCAGATTATAGTGTTGCAAGGCTATATAGTTCTCAGACTTGAGGAAATACTTGTTGCCATGGTTACGGTAGTATGCAGACACATTCTCAGACTTGTGTACTTCTAGGGCTTTAGGAAAGGAATTATTTTCATGGATTAAATGGTGAACATAAAGCACTCTTTCTTCATTGGTCTTGAGTGTAAACAAGTGTTTGGATATATTAAGAATTTTTCCTTGTCTTGTGAGCCTGGCTATCATTCCCTCATACAAAGAATCAATACTCATCTTGAAGGCTTGTGAAATTATTGATTTTCAGTGCTGAGAAAGTGTGGAAATGTCTCACTTTGCAACTTCATTTATAGTTGTGAACTTAGGATGCGAGATGGTGTTTGTAATAGACCAGCGCTTGAAAGCTCAGAAAATCCCAACGGATAAATCTGAAAGAGGTTAGTACACATTAGTAAAAGCAGGATGACCAAGAAGTGTTCATTTTAGCATTCTTTCTCTACAGCAAAAATTCACTGCAAGACAGACAGGTAGGCCCCTGAATCTTACTAATATTATATAGGTGCAAATTTGTGGTTCCTCTTTCACACCAAAACATAGATGCACTGAATGGATTGAGCTAAAATTTTGCACATAAAGGACCAGGAATAACTTATATTATAACAGGCTAAATTCTCTTTAACAGAGTACAATGCGAACAAAGCCATGGGCAGAAGCTAGTTTCTCATAAAGACAGAAAATCGGCAGGCAGGTTGGTATTGTAATAAATCTGGTATACAGTCACTCTGTACCTATGTACTATTAGAGCTGCCATAGACCAGCCTTTGGTGGTCAAGGAGATGCATAGTTTTTTTTTTTTATAAAGGTTCAAAGTTTTCTGGTCAGTAACTCCCATGCAAGTTTCTGGCGCCACATTTTTTTTTATATACACTCTTGGCATAGGGACCAAAAGACTGGGTGGCATGGGGGTGCTCTGTGTCGGTTCTGTGATATATTAAGAACCAAATCTACTCAAGTCGGGGTGCCCTAGAATCTACTGCTGCGGGAAGGATTTGACATTTCTCATTGTTTTCTCAATGTCGTCATTGTTATATTACCAAAAAAATCCCTAATTTGTCATAATTAACACAAATTAGGATTCATTTCGCATGTTTAAAAATATTTAAAAAATATAAGTATTAAAAATATTTAGACTGTGTTGATGATGATAATGAGACTGTGTTCCTGCAGCTAAAATCAATAATTATGGCTTCAGGTGTGGCCTCCTACATTAACAGAATCCTCAGATTCGTGCAACAATATTCTAAACCCAACTCCAGCCTTTTCATTGGCTATAGTAGAATTGGGTAAGAATTCTAGCATGCACACTGGGCCAGCTAAACAATCAGGTTGGTCATGAGTGCTCAGAGACTACTAGTATGCCCACTTGCATAACACCTTCACACTAATTATGACTAAACTTAACTATTGGCTGATCAGTCTGTGGTCTGCTAGGGGCTCTTATTGATAGTTAAAACTTAAACAGGTGGAATCTACTGATACCAGGGGATAAGCGTGAGTTATCGTTGCTTCTGTTTAACACTCACTGGCGGGAGGAAGTTATGAGATCTTAAACGAAGTAACCTAGATTTTTTACCAGAACCAAAACGGTGCAAATTCCTGGATTGCATATTATGTCAGTAAATTGATTAAAACCAATATATTTTCCGCAGTACTTACAGACTTGGTCACGGTTCTTCTCCACCGAAAGCTCCTCGATGAGCTATTTTTACCCCAGCCGGTGGCACAACACGGTATCATAAAACAACTTTTACAAGATATCTCGACGACTTCTATCATGAAACTGGACGACTACTCAATGAGCAAACTATGGGATCTAATGACCATGATATTCAAATGGCAATTAGCAGTAGCAACAAATCAAAACATTTTCGATATCACTCGCCGACATTTGAAAAGTGTTGCCGCATTGATGCCGCCATATTTCCAAGAATACTCTATTGAACAGACGATTTTAAGATTTGAATCTCTCTGCCAAAAATTCACTGATGATGACTATAAGTGCCTTAGCAACACAATGATTCTATGGTTCTCAGAGTATCACACAAAAATCTCCGTTCTTTTGCGGTTAGGCCTGCAGAAGAAAGATGGCACTTTCAGTCTACCTTCTACGCTTGACCCAAAAATATTGCAAAACCTAGGAGAGAATATTTACAAGTACGATAACAAGAGTCCTATTGAAGAATATGAGCAGCAAAGTGCTGACACAAGCGAAATAAACTGTCTATTATCAACGATTGAAAAGCAAAGCTTGGAGTCGAACATCGAGTTACAGCTGCCTTTACAACTTGAAAACAATGAAGGAAGTTCCAATAAAAAGATCATAAAATTACTAAGAGATACACGGTTTGAAAATATCAATACAAATATAAAAACTAGAAGTACAGACCTTACTTTTAATCCAAATATTCCAAAGACTGCTAACGAAGATCTTTTAGATATGCTGACAGATATCTGATAACATGGTGATAACTACTTCGTATAAAAATATTTTAAACCTATTTAGTTTTTTTTGGAATCAGAATAGATCTTAGGATCTTTATTATGTACAACATAACATTTAATTGAGTAAATCTTTAGTAGGTACATTTAATTACATACTGCACCGAAGTCGGAGGAATTTACCCATAAACTTGGTGAAATTTGATAACCTAGCAACACAAAACCCCAAAACAATGTCTATGGCAAAACCCTACAGTGGAGATGTCATCTATGATCGGGAAAATACCTACTATGCAGCTAGGGCACAAAGGCCTTTGGTTGTTTCCTTTCCTAGACAAATTGCATTCTCATTCGACTGCTATTAATTAGTTATTTGTTAGAGTCATAATATTGGGTGTTAGTGTTACGGTAACTCTAACACCCAATTATTAGGACCCCTACCTTTCACGTAGGCTTCAGGAACTATGAGTACGTACCCAGATACAATATGGTATTAGTATCTTCGGTCACTGGGCATTGGTAGGTAGAATGAACCATAGTCCGGCATTTAACTTTTGTTCCGCAGCGGGAATCGAACCAGCAAGCTCTCGCGTTTCAGCCGGCTACTAGCCTATTTGAATAAATACTTAAGTAGGTCTATGCCAAAAAAGCGAAACATTTTATTTCGATTCTATCGTGGCTAAATAGATAGATAGGTATTTATTTATTTGATAAACTTATAAATCTGATTAGTAATGTCTTAAAACCTATGTTAGGGTTGTCTAGAGTTAGATACTAGGCTACCCACTACTAAATATACCTACTATTTACCAGAACAACAGGATCAAAGACTACTATAGATATATTTATATAGATGCTGCGATGCTGTGCCTATTTATCCTAGGTATGTAATAAAGTACAAAAGCTACTTGTCTAGGAGTTCTATATTGGTAGGTAGGTAGGCATTTCAGGCGTAGGAATGAGAATATTTACAAAGTTACATTTAGTTATTCCCAGAAAATTATTTACTTAGTAAATGAGAACGATAAACCACAGGAAGTTATGCAACCATTCCACACTTGTTTTCATAACCAATTCTTTGAACTAACTAATTACCCACCTATTTGTAAAACAAACGATACAAAGTTGATTAATAGGTACCTAACTAGGCCTACTATATCGATTGATTCCTCGATGGCCTACTAGCAGGTAAAGTAGGTAGGTTTAGGTGCGGTACGGATTTAAATGCAGAGGGGGTCTACTACTACACTTCACCGAAGTACGAAATTTCGTTTCTTTTCGTGCGATTGGTCCTATTTTATACTGTAAATTAGATTATTGCGGTCGTATGGTTGGTGAAATAGAGTAGGATGCGCAACGTTCGGACTGTTACATTACAAACTTCGTGACGAAATTTCGGTTTTCGTTTGATTATGGGTACCAATCGCAAGAAATGAAAAACGTAATTTCGTACTTCGGTGAATTGTAGTAGATCCCCTGAGCCGTACCGGTAGCTGTACTGTTAAATTCTGAATAGGTCTAGCACTAGAAAAATCTATGTGCAAGTCTTGATTATATATATTTGTTTAATTGTGTATTTGTATATTTTCATGGAATATGTACCTACCTATTCTAATAATGCTTTAGGTACACACACATGGTCGGAAGCCGAAGCACGAATATTTTTGACATGCATGTTGTCGTATCGTCGAAAAGCATAGATATGAAACAAACAACGCGTTGTCATTGGCCCCAATTTTAAAACACGCTTACGATGCGGCATGTGAAAATGTTCATGCTGCCGCCTCAGTTCGTAGCAGCCTGCTTGAGTAACTTCGTAAAATGTATCCTAGACCTACACAGTTTTTGTAATGATCATATCCTATGAGGTGAATAAATAAAAAAAGAAAAATATATGTAATCAAAAATACTTTTTATTTCTCGCATCACTAACCTTATTCCTTATGAAAAATTAGTTATAACAAACACACACCTTTATTAAATCAGTCAGTCAACACTTAATCATAAGACATAATAGTTATTAGCATTAAGAATTAGAAAATATGACTTAGATACTATAATAAAAACCGTGTCTGTTTACAACGCGTTTTCAACGCGTTTTTCAAATTAACTACGTAACCGAGTGAGAGAGTAATAATACATGTGAATTGAAAAATAGGGCCAATAAGTAGACAGATGTAACATTCATTGTAATATTAGACATTTTTGATTACTATTGTTTAAACTTATTTGATACATTTTGGCTAGTGGCTTATTCGTCTCCTGTCATTTCACTTCTACCATGGAAATACTACTTATTTGTGCCATATTTTTCAAAAATTACGACATATTAGCTGGAAAATACTCGAGAAGTCACAACTTATGTACTCTGAAGTTGGCTGTAAGTAGCGAAGTAGTTCCTTTATTTGGGTCGGATCGGATTGTACTAGGATTGGTCGAATCGTTTACTGAGCCTTAACTTCTGAGGAACATAGATCCTTGTAATAGGGATGACGACTGGGTAACAAAATTATAAGAGGGGGGAGTCGGGAGTGGGGGCTCGTGACGTCACTTGTATGTAAAAAGTGTACTTACCCGTGACGTCACACGAAACTTCAACGTACTATATCTTTGTCATTTTTAGTTTAATTGACAAAATAAAAAATACGTGTCCAATATTTTTTGATAATGTAAATGACGGAATAATTAGAATTTTTCAGTCATCTAGCCTATTCTAATAAGTCCGTCATATATATAACCGTCATAGATTAACAAAAAATATTGGACATGTATATTTTATTTATCAAATAAATAATAATTGACGGAGATAAAGAGCGTCGAAGTTCGGGATTGGGGGCTCGTGACGTCACGGCTAGGTAAAAAGTGTACTAAGCCTAAGCTATATCTTTGTCATTTTTTGTTTAATTGACAAAAGAAAAAATACATGTACAATATTTTTTGATAATGTAGATGACGGACTAATTATAATTTTTCATTCGTCATATTCATATAAATCGATTACATTAGAAAAACACTAGAAAATGAAATTTAATAAACATGACACAGCCGTCGTTCAAGATGAAAAAAATGGTGACAGTGTCACTCATTGAGTATATAACTACTTTTCGACGTGTCACTGTCACATTTCAGATTCTGACAAGACAGTGACATACAGTCAGCTATAAAAACCTTTAGCTTTTATCACTAGTCTGAGGTTAACGTGTTTTACGTACACATTAAAAGTTTACTCCATTAATAAAAAAATAAGTAGGTACGTTTAGCAGCCAAAATATTAGATAAGTAAGTATATACTTTGCTATCTTTACATCAATAACTTTAAAGAAAAGTTTAGCTACCAATTCAAGTGTTCCTAAAGTTAAAAAATAATAACAAACAAACTAAACAAAAATAGCCTTCATTCTGCTTAGCCAAGCTAAATTGAAATTCAATTGATCATAAAAAAAACAAGAAGGTTCAAATTTATTGAATACTGGTAAAACTCCAATTTTATTTTCTAGGCAATGCAGAATCAGACGAAACAATTTTAAAAGCAAAATTCACAAGATCAATTATAAATTTGACATGCACCACACACAATAAAGGACACAGTTTGTTAAATAATGGTTGGCGGGACATTGATATATACGTAGTGCGTCGACCAATGATGACCGATGCGATGACGAAACCCAATTTACCAATGAAAAGCCATTTTGCTCTTCGTCTTCGTTCATCATTGGTCGTCGTCATCACTAAGTGTATGTCATCAATGTTAATAAGAATATCAACTTATATTTAATAAACTGTAAGTAATAAATAGTGCATGATTATTTATGTGTGCCATTACATTAATCGACTTAATCGTTTCGGCGAAGTTTCGGTTTGTGTAAAGGTAGTCGCATTAAACTTTTCACTTGGCAGACTTTGACGCGAAGCTTTGCCGGAGCGAAATAGTGAAGTACCTAATGTTTCATCTTATAGATTAAAATACAAACACCAGTGTTCCAGGTTAAAATTGCGCGTCTCCATCCCATTAACACAATACATACAATACAAACATACAAATATAATAAGTAACTAGTAGAGTCTGTGAACTTCATACCACCTAAAATTGTTTGAGAATTTATTTTACACAGGCTGTGTCATTCAAGGTATCAAGCCACTTTTAAAACAGAAAACTAAATCGAAATAGTTTTACCGTTTGGGAGCTGCCACAGACAGTGACAGATACACACTCATAATAAAAACAGAGGGGCTGTTTGTCTCGGGGGTTAAAAATAGAGGGGTACGTAATTTTAGTGGAACATCTTTACCTAGCCTCTCGATGTAATGACAATTCGTTAGCTGCCCTGACACCACTTATTTTAATAAAAAAAATACTTTTTCTATACTTAACATGTGAGTTTCGGGAGATCTTGTTCGGTCTTGTTTCAATCTACTCAATGTTACCTTGTTAGGCAAGGTATTTCGGATTCTTCTCCCGAAAGGACTATTCATCCGATCTGATAAACTCCGCAAAGTACGCATAACTACAATTATATTCACGGGTTGCGTCTTCACTGAACAAATACCTTTCAATTCGCGCCATAAGACTTATTTTGTTACAGAAAAAAAAATGACAAAAAATTCAGGTAGACCATGTAGTGATTCTGACCACGTTCTAGCAGCACTATATAGTTGCGTTATTCAAATACAGACTTTACCATTCGCATAATAATGTCTATTTAGCTACAAAAACCTAGAATGCGTCCGATTGGACGGTGAAAAGCTACTGTCTGGTAGTACACTGGCGTCTCCATAAACTGGTATCGTGGGTCCTTGTGACGCGTAAGGACTACGCGACCATGTTCTAGATCTGTTAAGTGGTGACGCCTCAGGTGGTATCACAGTCTGTACTGGCTCTGTTGGCAGCCGGATTTGAGCCTTCCTTTGTAGCCGTGATTGTACTGAAAATTAAAACGTAAGTCAGTTATAATAAAAATCATATTTGGTAAATAGGTTGATAATAAATCAACAATAGTAAATAGTAAACTAGTACAGGATACAGAAGCATAATCAAAAAGTATAGTTATACCCACTTCGGGTCAAAAACGGCTGATAATAATGAAAGACTGTATGAAAATCTTAGAATGGGTAGAAGTTGAATTGGGCGTCTACTCCGAAATAAAAACGAGTGAGATTGAACTCTAAGTTAGGATTGTGTCGAGCGATCTAACGAACGATATCAATTTCTTGACGATAACAATGACAATGATACACAGACGGACAACGAAGGGATCCTATAAGGGTTCCTTTTTTCCTTTCAAGGTACGGAACCCTAAAAAAGCATATTTTTACTTACTATAAAGATAAGCTGCAGTCACCGCAGCTATTGTCACTATAGTAGACAGATAAGGCGTTATTAATGAGATCAACGCGCCAAGCAACGTTCCACACGAAGCATCGCAATCCCTCTCCACCTCCACTCTAATCTCTTGAGCTGTCAGCTTGGACCAAACGGTCACCCATCCGAGTCCACAGGTCGACGCTTCGTTCGTTACAGTTATTGCGATCTCACCTGTTAACAAGAAAGTAAAGTAATATTTATTAAATGTAATATATGTACATGTACTATTATGGTGTAATATTATGATGTCATTAACATAAGCCGTATAAGCCGTGGTGGCCTAGTGGGATGTACCCCGACTTAAGATCTAGAGGTCGTAGGTTCGAATCCGAGCCGTGCACCAATGTGATTTTTCGTTTCGAAAAATGTATGTACGCATTACCACGAGCTCAAAACGGTGAAGGCAAAACATCGTGAGGAAACCGGCATGCCCTCGAACTAAAAATTTTGAAAGGCATGTGCTAGGTTAGTGTTCCAATAAAAGCGGGGTTTGCAAACTGTCACGTGGAATGCTAGCTGCTTGCAAAAAGTGGGCATGTATCGAACGTAATGTTTGGACTTGCCTCTGACTACCCCCGTTAAGGTATCCTCAATAGATTTGCGTACTGAGCAATATCTGAAGATATCCATAATGGGGAAAAAGTCGTGAAGATGTTTGTTATTTTTGTCACTAACTTGGGTAAATATGTATCCTACCATATTTCGGTGCAATCTATATAAAATAACAGACAAAAATTGTTTCTACGTAGTTACTTATGTCCATTATAGACTTAGAAGCCAGTCCAACCGATGTGCCCCGAGCCGGTTTCATTCAAAAGGCAATAATGCGAAGATGGTTTTAGACCACTATTATATATTTAACAAGTAGGACTTTAAAAAAAAAATAAACCGACTTCAAATAAATCACTTCTCACTTCTTGCGCTAAAAAATTTTTAAAATCGGTTCACAATTGACGGAGATATTGGTGATCATAGGGCGAAAATTACAAGTGAGGATGAGGTTTTTTGAGTTTTCCGGGTAAAGTGAGATAAAATTTATATGGGACCACCTGTGAAGTACTCTTTTTATACAAAAAAAGAATTTTGAAAATCGGTCCACAATTGACGGAGTTATCAGTGAATCATCATCAATCATCAGTGAAGGTTCCGACGAATTGAGAACCTCCTCCTTTTTGAAGTCGGTTAAAAATAATCAATGTTTCTATGTTTGTCCTCTATGATTGTGATATAAATCGCCTAAAATTGACGTCTATGGCGCTATTGCAACTTACCTGGCTTAGTAGCAAGATCGAGCTTCAACCCAGGCGATGGAGTCACCTTAGTCAACTTCAAGGCACGTGGATGTCCAATCACAGTGAACAGTGTCGGTGGTTTCAACACAGATACTTTCGTCTGAGAGACGTGTATTGGAGGCAGTAGTGACACTTTAGTACATGTGCGGTAAACGCCCCATTCAGCGCATAATTCTATCTCCGAGGCCTCTATGATTGGTGTGGCTGGGATTATCTTGCAGCCGATTTGATCTGGAAGTTTGATTTTGAAATGTATTAAGCTAATAGCATTCCGCCCGCAGTTTAAACCAGTAGGGTGATCACGAATGTTTCATATAGACCTATCGTAACAACAACAACAAAAACAACACCAACACCAGCCACTGCTGGCCTCCCCTATAAGAAGGAGGATATGCCTATAATCCCCACGCTACGCATGCGGGCTGGGGATAGCAGGGCACAGCTTCTCTCACCGCAGACGCTGCTGCCTGTCGGTGGCCAGGAGATTTAGCTGTGCCAACTTTAGGCTGCGTTATGCCGCAATCAGCCGGCCGCCAGAGCTCCGTTTGTTATTTAGCAGGGTGCACCACGTGCAGGTGAGGTTGGCTTGGGTTCCGGAGATTTGAGTTGGAACCCCTTACACCCTATCGTAAGCGTAACAAAAAATGTTGGCCAATGAGAAAGTGTTATTTTGAATTTTCGCTTTCTCATTAGCCAAAATTTTACGTCTCCGATATTCGTGACACATGAGCAAAAATGTATGAGATATATATAGATTATTAGTTTATTCGTCACCGACTTATATTGGTAATACTTAATACAGTGAGTTATCTTGAACTAGGGACAATATTGTATTTATAAAGCACACGTAAAAACAGCAAACAAATCTAATTAGGTAGGTACATATCTTATCAGTAAACAAAGAATTAACATTGTGCTAATGTGCCCATATACCCACATTATTGATTGTGAAAAATTCACTGTCGATTCTCACTACCAACGACTATTGTCAACGCATTCATCTCACAATGGCATTTATACATTTGCTCCCGCTATTGATCCGACAGACGGTATAGTGCATATGTGAACACGCTCAAACGTAGCAATCATCATCGTCATCAGCCTAAATCAGTCCACAGATGGATATGGGCTTCCGCTAATGAGCGCCATTGCGCCCTGTCATGAGCTTGACGCATCCAGCTTCTACCAGCAGCCTTTCGCAGATTGTCACTCTACCTGGCCGGAGATCGTCCCACACTTCGTTTATAGAGCTGCGGTCTCCACTCACGAACTCGTTTACTCTACGGTTAAGTTGTCTTCGACAAATATGGCTAGCCCACTGCAATTTCAGCTTGATTATTCTCTGAGCTACTTATGTCAAAAGATTTCGTTCTGTCGCACTGTTTCGTTGCGGATTCTATCGTTCGAAGAAAGTCCGAGCAAAACTTACTCCAGCGTAGTAATGGATACTTACTACCAATAATATCTAGCACAGGCTCTGCGGTATGAGGGGCTTTAGTCCGACATACAAAAGGCAGGTCGATTTGTACGCCTTCCAATGCGTATCTTTGCTCTTCTGTGCACAGCAACGGACCTCCAGTTAATCCTAAAGCAGTAATGGATATCGGCACGAGCGATGACGGCCATTCGCCGTTTTGGAACTCTATCTAGAGAAAGAAAATATAATATTATTAATCATATTTAGTACAAATCCCGCGTACCTTCTTTGACAAGTTCAACAGAACGACCGACGATGACGATGACAGATGAAGAGATCAGAGAAAGATATCGTAATTTGTACATGACGGAGCAAGTATGCTCCAAAGATGAATGTTGATACGGGAAGTGACGTCAGCAGACACCAACAGTGCTGAAGTCACTCCCTATAGCCAGGAATGTGGTGTGACAGAGCAGAGGTATGCTCCATAGGTGGTTGTTGTTAAGGGAAGTGACGTCATTTACGGAACAGACGTCACTCCTGTCGTCAGAGTGTGGTGGTCCCCCATGAAGTAGGGGTTGCAGTGGTAGCCCATGATACGCATGTCATCAGGCAGGTCGTGGTCACCCGTGACACGCTCTGCACCAGGCAGGCCAAGGCAGTGTGGTAGTCGCCCGTGACACGCATATCACCAGGCAGGTAGTGGCCCATGACATACTCCTGTCATCAGGCTGGTGGTGGATGCCCATGACATACTCCTGTCATCAGGCTGGTTGTGGATCATCATCATCATCATCATCAGCCTATAGCAGTCCACTGCTGGACATAGGCCTCCCCTAATGAGCGCCATTGCGCCCTGTCCTGAGCTCGACGCATCCAGCTTCTACCAGCAGCCTTTCGCAGATCGTCACCCCACCTGGCCGGAGGGCGTCCTACACTACGTTTGCCGAGCCGCGGTCTCCACTCAAGAACTCGTTTACCCCAACGGTTATCGGTTCTTCGGCAGATATGGCCAGCCCACTGCCACTTCAGCTTGCTAATTCTCTGAGCTATGTCGACAACTTTAGTTCTATGTCGGATAACTCGTTACGGATTTTATCCTTCAGAGAAACCCCGAGCATAGCTCGTTCCATAGCTCGCTGAGCGACTTTAAACTGGTGGACTAGCCGTACTGTGAGTGTCCACGTTTCGGCTCCGTATGTCATGACGGGTAGGACGCACTGATTGAAAACTTTTGTTTTCAAACATTGCGGTATGGGTGACGAGAAAACTCGACGTAGTTTTCCAAATGCTGCCCAGCCCAACTGAATCCTCCTCTTGGCCTCCTTCTCGAAGTTGTTTCTACCCAACTGCAATATCTGCCCGAGGTATGTATACTCCGAAACAATTTCAAGAAGGTGTCCATTAACGACGACAGGACTCGGATCAATTCGGTCATTGACCATAACTTTGGTCTTGTCCAAATTCATGCCGAGACCTATCTTTCGCGAGGCTGATGCTAGGCCGTCCAGCATCTGTTGCAGCTCCTCCAGCGACTCCGCCATTAGGACTATGTCATCAGCGAATCGCAAGTGTGAGATGTGCTCGCCGTTTATGTTAATGCCCATACCTTTCCAGTCCAGCGTCTTAAACATATCCTCCAACGCGCTTGTGAACAGTTTCGGAGATATGACATCTCCCTGTCTCACTCCGCGGCGCAGTTGGATGGGTTTAGACTGCTGGTCCTGTACTCGGACACTCATAGTGGCGGCTTCGTACAGACACCTCAACACTTCGATATAACGATAGTCCACTTGGCATCGCTGCAAGGATTCCAGGACAGCCCAGGTTTCTACAGAGTCAAAGGCTTTCTCATAGTCCACAAACGCCAGACACAGGGGCTGATTATACTCTTCGGACTTCTGTATAATCTGCCTCACTGTGTGAATGTGGTCTATGGTGCCAAATCCTCCGCGAAACCCGGCCTGCTCCGGTGGCTGGAACTCATCGAGTCTTCTGGCGAGACGATTTGTAATAACCCTTGAGAACAGCTTATAGACGTGGCTCAGGAGCGAGATAGGTCTGTAGTTTTTAAGAAGGGTTTTATCTCCCTTCTTAAAAAACAGAACCACCAAGCTCTCGTTCCACGCCTTAGGAGTTCTCCCACAGTGAAGGACGGCGTTGAAGAGGGTCCGCAGCTCCTGCACAACAGGAGCTCCTCCAGCCTTCAGAAGTTCCGAAGTAACACCGTCTTCACCGGAGGCTTTTCCATTTTTAAGCTGTCTCAGGGCCAGTACGACCTCGTCTTGGCTGATCTCTGGCAGGTCGTCGGTATAGTGGCGGGTGAGGGTGGCTCGAGAATCGTGGCTGCTACGCTGGGGGCAAGGAGCATGTGCCGCATACAGTTGGCCGTAGAAGTCCTCGATCTCTGATACTATCTCCGGCTTTGACAAGACGGTTCGGCCATCGTGTGTCGTTAACTTCGTCAGGTGGCTCCTGCCAAGCTGCTGAGTGAATACTTTGGACCCTCGGTTTCGCTCTATTGCCTCTTCAATGAGGCGTGTGTTGGAGCTCCGAAGGTCGCGCCGTATCATCTTCGCAATTCGCTTGTTCAGGTCTGACCTCTCTGACGAAGTGGCCTGAGTGGTTTCCCGTCTTTTTGTCATCAGCCGAAGAGTCTCATCCGTGAGTTTGGACTTCTTGCCTTTAGGCTGCATTTGGCAGAATTTGATGCCCTCGTCCCTTAACGTTCCAACCACGTTTTGTAGGGCCTCATCAACGTCATCGGTAGGTTCCACAGCAACGAATCTGTCACCGAGAAGCTTCTGAAACTTCTCGGTGCCCGCCATGATCTGGAGTAGATTGGGTCGGAGCGTGGACTTCATCAGACGGTTTCTTTCCAGCTTTAGATTGATATTCAGAGAGCCTCGGACAAGTCTGTGATCAGATCCGGTGTTGAACCTGTTGATCACGGAGACGTCTCTGAATATGTGCCTTTTATCCGTCATGATGAAGTCGATCTCGTTTTTGGTCACAGTGTCGGGGCTACGCCATGTCCACTTCCTGTGGGGCTTCTTCTCGAAAAACGAGTTCATCAAGAAGAGCCCCTCCTTCTCTAGGAAGTTAACCAGCATTTGCCCCCTGTGATTTCTACACCCAAAACCATGCGGGCGCACTAAGGATTCGTCGCCAATTCGGACTCCCACTTTGCCGTTAAAGTCCCCCATAACAACGTTGAAGTGAGCCTTCGTGGTGTTGTGCAAGGCTTTGGATATGTCCTCGTACATATCCTCCACTTCATCATCCAAGTGTGCCGAGGTCGGTGCGTAAACCTGAATTATCTTCATGCTATACCTCTTGGATAGCCGAAGGATCAGGTACGCTACCCTGGTCGACACACTGGAGATTTCTTCAACGTTGTTAGAGAGGGCCTTATTGACGAGAAACCCTACGCCACCCTGGGATGTTTGGTCACCCTCGCGGAAGTACAGAAGGTGGCCCGAGTCTAGGGTTATGGTGTCCTCTCCCTCTCTACGGACTTCACACAACCCCAGAACATGCCACCTAATGTTCTCCAGCTCCACTTCCAACTGCGCTAGATGTTCGTCGAGCCTCAGAGTCCGTCCGTTAAACGTAGCCAGGGTCAGATTTTGCAGGTAGCCAGAGGTAGCCCGGGGATTCTTAGCACCCCCTGTCCCGCCGTTACCATGGCCGCTACCTGGATGGCCAGGAATAGCGGAACGGCCGGGAACTGGGGGCCATCTCTTTCTTGTGTCGTTCATAATAGGGGGGGAATGCCCATAATCCCCACGCTGGGCATGCGGGTTGGGGATCGCAGGACACAGCTTTTCGCACCGCCGACGCTGCTGCCCGTCGGCGGTCAGGGAATTTAGCTGTGCCGGTGTAGGCTGCGCTATGCCGCAATCAGCCGGCCGCCAGAGCCTCGTTCGTTAGTCAGCAGGGTGCACCGCGTGCAGGTGAGGTTGGCTTGTGTCCGGAAGTTGGAGGTTGGAACACCTTACCCCCCGGTTGTGGATGCCCATGACATACTCGTGTCATCAGGCTGGTGGTGGATGCCCACGACATACTCCTGTCATCAGGCTGGCGGTGGATGCCCATGACATACTCCTGTCATCAGGCTGGTGGTGGATGTCCATGGTGGAAGGAAATGAAACTCCAGTAGACGTTGTTCCAATTTATTGTCGGAAAGCAGTGTTTAGGTCCGCACTGTCCGACAGCTCGAGCGAGAATGCTCAATTGTCGACAGTGGGCGCGTATTTATAGCAAAGCGCTGTGTCGCCAACCCCGTGGTTTTGAATTAGCGAACAAACTTGTATTGACGACACAGAGCTCCACTTTTTACAGTAAACTTAATGGAATTATTCTTAAAATCATTTTCAGAGGTACCAAACAATCAAATTAACGTCCTTTAACAGGTTTGACATAAGAACTCGACTTAAACTTGATTTTGACTAAAGATAAACCAACGATAAATCCGTTTATGATTTTTAGACAATGTTTTATCAGTTAACTAGAACTTTTTGCGACACGTGGCATCTGCAGAACATTTGACGGCCTCTGTGGCGCAGTAGGCGAAAGCCCGCCTGAGACACTGAAGGTAGCAGATTCGATTCCCGCCGCGAGACAAAACATTGTATGATCTGCAAAATGTCACATTGTATGATCTGAGTGTTTTCTATGTATATACAATACTAACGGTCCGCCCTGGCTTCGCACGGGTAGTAAATAAAAAAATAAAAAATTATAACTTTTTACATACACATATACACCCTTTATTTCTTGATAATAAGTATTGACTTGCCTTCCGTACCCCCGTAACGCTTATTTCATCGCTTTGCTGCCTAGCTAGCCGAGCGGGGTAAGAGGTGACATGGCCACGCAACTTTTTTCAAATACTTACATTTTTAATCTCGTGATATCTTTTGAATGGAATGTCCGAATTGAATGATTTAAAAAGTCATATAAAGTTATTGAAACAGTTTTGAATATAAAGTAATTTATTTTGATAAGGATTAATACCGAGTGACAAATAAAAAGCCCTTTCCAGTTTTTTTCTTTCCAATTTTTAAAATAAATTAACACTTATTGTGACATAACTATAATAGCTAGACATATGCTGTCGCGACACTTTTTGTAGGTTATGATGTGTTCTAAATAGTTGTAGTACATTATTTTGTTCTATCATCAATAGTTTTCGCAGCGCACGCGATGTAAGGATTTTTTTAAGTCATTTTTTACACCTCGGGTTACATAATTAAAATTTAAGTAAGGAACCCAAATTTTTTTGAAAATATAATATAGCCTATAACACCCGGGGATAGTGTAGCTACCCAACGGTGAAAGAATTTTTTAAATCGGTCCAGTAGTTTCGGAGCCTATTCAATGCAAACAAACAAACAAACAAACAATCAAATCTTTCCTCTTTATAATATTAGTGTAGAAGTGTAGATGTAGATATCAGTCAAGTGGTTCCAAAACCGTCTGCTTAGTTTGAGGCTATATTATGTTATGTGATACCACCCAGCATTATTTTTTATTTATCTTTCAGCCGTTATCATACCCTTACGCCTCAGGTTAATCGCTCGTTGTGCTAACGAGATCATCAATGCTATTAACTTACCTTGTCAATTGACAGTTGTCGAATAGTACGCGTGTTGATCGCTCTGTCTTGTCGTAATGTATGTTTGGCGGTTGTGTCGCGCGATAGTAATGCTAGCGACACGCCGCTGCCCGTAGATATTGAGACGTCAGCGGGTGCTCGCCAACCGATGCCTTCAAGGCAAACACCCCAGCCGCCGGTCGCTGTAAAAAAATAGGACTTAGGTAAGGTACTGGGTAAGTTTCTGCATTAGGGGAGCGGTGCGGTTTTCATCTGACGTAACAGTAATATCCCACTTCATACTAATATTATAAACGTGAAAGTTTGTGAGGATGTATGGATGTTTTTTACTCTTTCGAGCCAAAACAACTGAACAGATTTCGATGAAACCTATGTCAACGTGACGTATCGTAAGCGCATCGAAACATTTTGAACAATGACTATTTGTATCTAGCTTCTACGCGCGGCTTCGCTCGCGTGGTACCCGAATAAAAAGTAACCTTTGAATTAATCCAGGTCACAGACTATGTATATTCCAATTTTCATCCAAATCCGATTAGTAGTTTTTGAGTGAAAGAGTAAAAAACATCAATTCATCCTTACATGCGAAGAAGGAAGGGCCTCATTGATAGAAAAATAAATAACACTTTATTGATCACCGTATTCACACAACATCATCGTAATCATCATCAGCCTATAGCAGTCCACTGCTGGACATAGGCCTCCCCCAATGAGCGCTATTGCGCCTTGTCCTGAGCTCGACGCATCCAGCTTCTACCAGCAGCCTTTCGCAGATCGTCACTCCACCTGGCCGGAGGGCGTCCTACACTACGTTTGCCGAGCCGCGGTCTCCACTCAAGAACTCGTTTACCCCGACGGTTATCGGTTCTTCGGCAGATATGGCCATCCCACTGCCACTTCAGCAAACTTTCACACAAAATAAGTAACTTAGTCTAAGCATATGAAGGTAACACAATTGGCTGCCTTATCGTTGAAAGCGATCTGATATGATTACCCTAACTAAGTGCGGAGATTAAGGTCTGATTAGAGTCTGATTACTCAAGTCATAACTCACCAACAACACGATCACTCTTCGAGTCGATCCCTGTGACCCACACTTCGTCTTTGACAGTGACCCCACTCGCGGTCGCTTGGAATGTCAAGAAAGCACCCGCCGCATCCATGCCTGACACGACTAGCTCGGTGCCTTGGATGCTGCAACAAAATGTTATATTGATGAAGAGGAGAAATAACTACATCCTAATATAACTACTAATACTTGGATTATTTAGTTATTAATTACTATCTGACTACAGGTTTTTGTTAACTATAGGTTGCCAACCAAAATTGCTTTTCATTAGTTTCACAAATCAAATTCGTCATCGTTCATCATTGATCGTCGTCATCACTACGTGTATGTCAATGTCAATGACCCGCGTATGAAACTATATTTAACAACTTTAAATACCTAATCCAAACCCAACTGATTGTCTAGAATATCGGATTATAGTGTTTTTTGTATTTTTAAATTAAATGTAGTAGATTTGAAGATGAGGACACAGGGTATATTTAAATCAGGTGATGGTATATGACAAACATATATTATATCGGTCCACAGCAGGACATAGGCGTCCCCTGATAAGGAGGATAGGCCCATAATCTCCGTGCTGGGCATGCGTGTTGGGGGATCGCAGGGCACAGCTTCTCGCACCGCCGACGCTGTTATCCGTCGGCGTCGGCGGTATCTGTGCGAGTGTTAGGCTGCGCTTTGCTGCAGTCGACCGGCCGCCAAAGCCCCGTTTGCTAGTTAGCCGGGCAGGCGATGTTGGCTTGAGTTCCCAAGATGGAAGTTGAAACCCCTTACACCCAATTACATAGGTATCTTAAACATACCTAGATACTCATCTCTTGTGTACTTGTAAACTGTTGTTGCAAATAAATAGCTTCTATTTCTATTTGATACTAGCTTCCACCCGCGGCTTCAATCGCGTGGTACCTGGATAAAAAGTAGCCTTCATGTTATTCCAGGTCTACGTGATTTGCAGATTTTAGCTCAATGCATGGGAAGTTGGAACACCTTATGTACGATTCAGGCCACCTAGGACCAGACCTTACCGGCGCGCGTTGGAGAGCATTTTATAACATGCATCAGGAAATTGAAACATCCACAAAGCAGTTAAGTCCTTGCAGATTTGTGGATGTTTTAATTTCGTCTAGTTTGTTTTAAAATGCAGCTAGGTGTGAATGGTACATTACACCCCGGAATTAATTCAACGCTTATTATAAATTTGAATATTTAGGTACCTGTCAGCAGGAATAGGAGATACTGATACATTGCCATGCGGCGCCAGTAACTCCCGGCCGAGGGAATTACGCAACACCACGCGAATGGCCGACGAATCGCCGTCCTTAGATGGTTCCGCTGTGCAATAATGAGGTACACCTACTTCTACGTGAATTATCTGAAAAACCCATTTTTTTTATGCAAATATCAGTTTTTATGTCTCATCTGGTAGATGAGCAGTGTTCTGCGTAATTTCTTAGCTCTACTTTTTCAGTGGCCAACAGATCGTCAGCAGAGGCTACCTGTCGTATCTTAAGCATATCGTGAATTTTTGGCCAATGAGAAAGCGTTAGGCCAAATGTTTCGTTACCCTTACAATACAACAGCTTGAAATATTTGTAATCGCCCTACATTCCAAACTACTGTATTATATCGAAAGTTATCGCTTTTCAACATTATGACATTCAAAAATTAACAACCTGTCTAGATGGAGCTATTCACGCGCGAGTCCAGTCACGCGTAGCCAACCAGGCTAGCTCAATGTCACGTGGGATGAGACATATGTCGATATGATTGGCTACGAGCTACTAGCTCCCGCGTAAATCACTCTATCTGAACTAGTTCTAAAGACAAACCATTTGGTTTGATTATAATTCCATCGAAACCTTACAATCAGAAATACAGCACTGCTGCATGGTGGTACAAATGGAAAACATATGTTCAATATCTAACCGTCTCTCTATAAATGTTGTTCCTCTCGTCCATATGCTGAGCTATAACCACTCCATGGCCTGGCCTCTGCCCCTTCAGCTCGCCGTTTGGCGTCACCTCAAATGCGCCATCTTCATACGCCTTCCAACTGGCTCGTGGCTGTGATTTTAGGCGGATGGTAGAACCGACCACAAGAGCAATACGATCGCCGGATGATAAAGCTTTGCTCTGACCCTCGATAGCTGTTCTGATGTCTGATATGCCGAGGATTTCGATTGTGCTGTCCCAGGAACGAGTTTCTGCCACCTTAGGAATAAAAATGTAGTTGTAGCTGAAGAAAAGTATTTTGTTTGTAGATTGAATTTTACTAATTGTTGTTTACCAGTCCTTATATACTGTGAAATAGTAGGTACTATTGCTGCATCTTTTGACAAGGTAAACTAGCATAAACTTTTAAAGGAATAAAATTGTTTGAGCTTACCTGTCCCATATTCCGTACCCTGACGTCTATAGTGATCACTCCTGCCTTCAGCGGTACTACTCTGACAGATAAACCTTCGACGACAGACCGTTCCAGCATATCTGCAAGCAAAATTAGTTGTTAATATATATAGCAATAGCAACTTGCATCACTCGGTAAACCAGTCAACCTCAGATTAAACATATCAGTATTTAATTTCATTAACTACAGTTAATCTCGGAATGAACTCAGTCTGCCTGCTTCGAGCAAATCAGGACTGGACGAGCCTATTAGCAGCGTCTATGTACGTATCGTCAGCATCCTGTCGCGGAGATTCGCGATCCTATATATTTAGGTGAGAATAAATTAATTTATCTAGCGAGCAAGCGTAACTATGGTTATTTTGCAACCCTAAATTAAAAGAGTAGAAACAAAAATGTCATGTTACGGCGACTCTGACGGTAGAAATAATAAAAACAGATTTTTGGTGAGGGGCGAGCGAACGGATAGAGCTGCATAAGAACAGCGCGAGAATAAGAAGTGAAGTCCGGTGATGGAGCGGATGGCATCCATCCCGGGACGCAGGGTAGAAACCCAGTGAGTTCGCCCCATGTCATATGCTTATTATGTGACTAGATAGTTAGAAACTCGACAGTTTTATAGAATGTAGAATGTTAAATATAAGTAAGGTAGCGTAAGGCTTGAGAATGGAGGGGCGGAGGACGCATTCTCATGGACCCTTGGGGTCCATTCAAGAGGTTCAGATCGACTCACATGGTAATCATACCTTTTTATATTAGCACAGTCATTTATCTGAAACATCTACATATTGTGGTTGAGAAGCAGATACTCTCAGAATAGTAGTTATATCCTCCTTTTGTGGCACGTATATCGTTATTTCAAACCCAGGCATTGAAACGCCGCCACGCATGCGTTGTATACAGTCTAGCTACAGACAGGTCACGGAGAGTGAAAGTGACGCGCGGGGAGAAAGGATGGACTCAGTCCACCTGCCCCGATCCAAACGGGAGTGGGGGAACCCACTAGCAGCGTCCATTGTTTACCTTCATATCTATGTACGTAACATCAGCATGCGTTTTATAGAGTCTAGCTACAGCCGGGTCTCGGAGAGTGAAAGTGACTCGCGGCGGCAGATGTAGCGCGGCGAGAAAGGATGGACTCAGTCCACCTGCCTCGATTCACACGGGAGTGGGAGTGCCCACTAGCAGCGTCCATTGTCTACCTTAATATCTATGTACGTACCGTCAGCATGCGTTGTATACAGTCTAGCTACAGCCGGGTCTCGGAGAGTGAAAGTGACTCGCAGCGGCAGATGTAGCGCGGCGAAAAAGGATGGACTCAGTCCACCTGCCTCGATTCACACGGGAGTGGGAGAGCCCACTAGCAGCGTCCATTGTATACCTTCATATCTATGTACGTACCGTCAGCATGCGTTGTATACAGTCTAGCTACAGCCGGGTCTCGGAGAGTGAAAGTCACGCGCGGTGGCGGATGTAGCGCGGCTAGAGAGGATGGACTGAGTCCACCTGCCTCGATCCACACGGGACTGGGCGAGCCCACTAGCAACGTCTGTGTTGCTGACCGTACACGAAGCCCTGATATTGGGATAACCTAAAACAGATCATTAGTTAAAATAATAAAATTGCAACTAAGCAGAGTGCAAACAGGAATTTATGTACTAGATGAAGTTGCTATTATGTACTTTTCAATATTCGAGTGGCAAAGTGACAAACAGTGCGTTGAAAACGGCTGATAATGATGAAAGTGACTATAATTTTTATATCACAAATAGATCTATCGTGGCAATTAACTGAGTACAGGGCAATGGCGCTCATTAGGGGAGGCAATGGCCTATGTGAACATAAAACTGCTGTGCTTCAGCAGTTTTATGTAAACTGCTATAGGCTGATGATGATGGCAATTAACTAGCTGAGTCGTGAAAGTCACACTGGATAGTTCTGGGTGTATGATTATATTTTCTAACAGTATTTGTTCTGGGTCGGTAGTGGGAAAAAGGGAGAGAAAGAGAATTGAGCACGTTGTCCACTCATTTTGCTTTAAATGCACTTTAAAATATTTTAGGAACTCCTGCACTAGCCTCACCTCGACTATTGATTCGGCGCTCGCCATCTCAACGTTTTCAATATCATAAGCGATGAGTCTGACGCGAGCCGTGCCCATTGAGATTCCGTGTACGGAACCAGATGGAGAAACCTGAAATAAATAAATAATTATTGTCGCCATCAGGCCATGGGCATGACAGAACCGCGTCGTATCGCAGAACCAAATATCGCTGTTTATTTTCGTTATAGGTAATAACCTAAAGCTGCTAGGTTTAATAACACTTTTACTGCAGCCTAGGTAAACTCGGAACGCGGTTACTTACGTCCTAAAGATCGTCATAATCTCAAAGTTAGCAGAGTTGTGTCTTGCCTTTATAGGCGCAAGTCTTGAACCAACGCCGTGGTACTGCGATAGTTACCTCGATATATTTGAGCGCAGCGAGCGGCGCGTAATGGAGTGTAGCGAGATGGTTCGGCGGCCCGCCAACGTGCCTCAACTGCAGCCTAGCACCCGGCGGCACGCTCGCTACGCTCGGAATTATCTGTAGCGGCGGGAACACTAGCACCTGTCGAAAACAAGAATAAAACTGAGAAATACATTTTGAAACGTAATAATTACAGATTAACAGAAGATTTAAGTCGTTAAATGCCAAGATGTTAAAAGAGGTTTCGATCAAAAGCGTCATGGCGAGTTTTCAATCAAACAATCATTCATTTGGTTTACGCAACAGCGTCACCGTAACTAAAAAATCTAACTCTAATTCTCGCTCTAAACTTTACACTCATTTTCTCATTATAATAGAGTAACTATATTTTGCAAAAGAAAGCCAAAAAAAGGCTCTCACGTACCTATAGTTATCGTAAGCAATATTGTTATGTATCGCAGCCAAACTGTGTCATTTACTTACCTCTAGCTCCGGGCTCCACACCCCCGCCAACGAAGCCCTGACCCTCCCACTCCCCTCCCGCACCCCGCATAGCTTGCCCTCCCGAACTGTGACGTCACCGCTGATCCGCCAATCAGGCGCACCGCTCGTGCTAAGGTAGCGATGTGAAACGCCCTTCACTAGTGCTGAGATTGGAACGCACGCTCCGACGCCGACAGCTCTCGATGTTGATACTTCTACGCTAAGGACCTCTTCTATGTAAACCTGTTTGACAAATAACCTATTACACACAAAACTTCTGAAGAAATGATTATGCATGTTATAATACTTTCTTTCAGAATTTCTGAATTATTAACACATTATAAATTTGTGCTTCGGCCCGCGGCTTCGCTTCGTGGTACGTATAAAAAGTAGCCTATATCTCATTTCTAACCTAGAAAAATATAATGTGAAACTTTTCAACACATACCGCTCATTTTGACGTGAAATGGGAAGTCAAACATCTTCAAAGGACAATGCCGTCTGATGTACGGCGCTCGGTACCAATGCTAAAGTGATTGCGTTAAAACGAAACCCATTTTTTTTTAAAGATTTTTACCTGTTATTCATGGAATAGTAAGTATTTTTTAAGATAAACGTCAACAAATTGTTTTTATTTTATATTAGTTTCAGTTTGTTTTAAAAAAAATGCTTTTCCATTATTATTAGCAAACAGTTGATGCAACGATTGTGTACATTATTGTAATGATGTCTAATAAAATATCTATTTACAGAATAAACACTGCTACACAATGCCACAGAACACTCTAGGGAGAGCATATTAAATACACAAAGATAAGAGATAGTTTAGTACTTAGTACCACAAAAAACTTCTGATCCAACCTCTGATTAAAGAAAATGAAAAAATCTCCTAAGTTTTTAGTCGATTCTACTGTCTAAAATAATTAAAAGTGAGGGTTGTTGCAGTGTCATGGCGAAGTGCGCCGGAAACCAAATCAATGCAAGATTTTTTTACGTGATTATTAATCCCGTCGGTGTGTAAAACTAAAGAAGATGTTAATATTATTCATAAAATAAAGGTAATTTTATGGGATCGTTTGGTTTTGACGCAATTGGTACGGATAATCGGCATTCTCCTTCCATGGATTTTTTAAAGATTTTTGACGTCACTCGAACAGAGATACCATTCGTAGTGCGAGCCAGCATAGGCAAGGCGGATTCGAATTGTGCCTGTATTTATACCCAAAATTAAATATAATATTATCATATTGGTCATCTTTACTGAGGCTACTTATGCTTTAGTAGCGGCAATGGCCAATTAACTCTCAACATGCTCTTTTCTATACACTAAAATATTCTAGTCCACCGATGGAAGACCTTTGCCAAGCTATTAGTAGTAGAGTTCTTTGTGGGGGGCTCGTCCGGGGAAGTACTGCCACCATGCCTATTTCTGCCGTGAAGCAGCTGTGCTGTGTTTCGGTTTGAAGGGTGTGGGTGCCGGTGAAATTACAGGCACAAGAGGCTTATCATCATCATGCCTCAAGTTGATGGACGCAGGGCGTTGCATCGTAGTGCACGTTTCAAAAAACGTGATCTATGTTGCAATGCTTTGTGATAGGTAATGGTTACCACTCAACAACAGGTGGACCATGTGCTTGTTCCATCTTCAAGTAACATAAAAAAAAAAGCTACTTACGATCTTATCACAGCGTCAAAAAGCTCACCTCAACATGTTGTCTTTCTCCGTACACGCACAAGTCAGTGACCATTAGATCGTAGCTACCAGGTCCTGGCACTGATAAAGTTAGGGCTTCGTTTTCGACGGTAGCGGAGACTCCTTTAGGGGTCTCAACGGTGTAGCGCCCGCTACCGCCCGTTACTGAGACAATGTTGGTTAGTATCTCGCCTTCCCAAGCCACGTTCACCTGTACATACATAATTTAGTAAGTAAATTTCAAAAAGTTTCCAATGTTCATCTTCAGAACCCAAGCCAAGCTGACCAGCTCGTAGTGCACCCTGCTAACTAACAAACGGTTGTGGCGGCTGCTGATTGCGGCACAGCGCAGCGAATTGCTGTGATCTCCAACGCGCATGCCCAACAAGGCTATTATAGGCATATCCCCCATCTTATTCGGGGAGGCCTATGTCCAGCAACGGACTGATATAAGCTGGTGTTGTTGTATAAGTACCTAAAAACAACACACAACATATCTCTGTCCCTTCGAAGTTGGTTGCAATTAGCGATGTACTTCCTTTTTGTGGTCAAATTGTACTAGGATTGGTTGAGTCATTTTCTGAGCCTAACTTAAAGATCCGCAGAGAGTATTGTAAATAGTGACTACAAGAGGAGCCGATTACACGATAAATAAGTCAAGTAATAGCAGTAAAACATAGATATACCTGTTGTGGGTCACATTTCAACGGAGCCACGACTTTAGCTTGGATGCTGGCTGTCGCTTCAGGGATGCTAGCTTTCAATAAACCGTTCCATCCAATTGCTTTTTCATCTGTCACCACAGACTGTGAAACACAAAACATTTTATTTTGAGTCTTCTTCAAAATCAGGGGACATCCCACACATGGTGTACTGCGGGGCCGATCGGCTAACTCTGTTGCAAACAGAAATGATTGACGCCGATCTTTTTTTTACAAACTTTGACATTTCGTCCGTCGAACGTTCATTGAAGAACGTCAATTGAAAACCTGTCATTGTTTGTTAAAATAGGATCGGTGTCACGGATCACCCCGCAGATCACAAACAGAAGAGAAGGCAGTGCCTATAATATGGGTACCAGAGACTGATAAACATAATAAACATACTCAAAAACACCCAGACTCAGATAAAACATCAAGAAAGGTACCAGACTCACAAAATACATAGATGAAACTCCCGGACACAGAAGAAACATCCTGAGACAACAGTTTACACAGTACGAACAATTTAGTATAAGAATTCATATCTGCAGCTCTAGAAAGATGCAAAATCTCTTAGTGGTCAGCCAGGATTTGAATCCACCACCTTCTTATCTGCAGTAACGATATTTGCCACAGCTAACAATTTATATTTTGCATGCTGATACGTATATGTACTTTATTGCAAGGCAATAAGGCCAAATATTTAACACCATGATATTTTGTGAATCAAAACATACCTGATAAAATTTGTAAGGTACGGGAACAGGTGCGTATTCCGGGTGCATCTCGACAAACAATCTGTCCGTTGCTTTGTACACTACTCCGGGGTGATAAGGTTCAATATCCCACGACACTTTCGGGCCGCGTTCGTCTAATAGCTCCCTGCCGATTGCGTCTAGGAGTATTGTCTTGACTGATACCTCTTGTCCGGGCCGTAACCAAATTCTGATAGAAATAAATATTTTGTTTTAGAACAATGTCCGATAGTCGAACGCCATTGTGGATGTAGCTGGGAATATGTGGATGAAACTTGTAAGTGACGGAAAGAGTGACGTGATAAAGAGGAGGCCTATACCCAACCGTAGGTGTTAACGGGCTAAATTAAATATCCTACTTAATATTATAAATGCGAAAGTCTGTGAGTATGTATGAATGTTTGTTACTCTTTCACGCAAAAAACTACCGAACGGGTTTCGATGACACTTGGAATATGCATAGTTTGTGAGCTGGATTAACACATAAACTACGTCTTATCCCGGTACCACGCGAGCGAAGCCGCGGGCGTAAGCTAGTAATAAATAAAATAATAATAAATAATGCTGGACACAGCATCATGTAGCCCCTAACTAAGCAGAGCTTGTATTATGTGAACCACATGATTGATATATTAGTTATATGTTTTTTTTGTACATACTTAAAAGAAAATAATGATCACAAACTTTACAACGATAAGATATTTATAACTGTAACTAGCTGACCCGATAGACGTCCTGTCAAAATTCTATAGTTCATCGAAAAAAAATACTTTCAGTTTTAGCCATATTTTCCAATTATCTGGAACACAGCAATCATGTTTCACAAAAGAAATGGTTCCAACCTCCATATTTGGAACCCAAGCCAACAGGGTCAACAGGGTCCAGGGCCCTGGTGGCGGCTGATTACGTCGACGGGCAGCAGCATCGGCAGTCCGAGAGGGAGCTGTGCCCTACGATCCCCCCAACCTGCATGCCCAGCGTGGGGATTAAAATAAAAATAATAATAATTTGATTTTGTTCACAAAAACTTAACAAACAAACTATGCCATGTACTATGTACATTGAACCATAATACGTATGTATGTAATTTAGGTTGGACATGGTTTTATTATTTTATATAACAAGAGATACAAAGAAAGGCTCAACAAACACACAAATGAACTGGCCAAAAACTTGACTGGATCTGGACCAAAGAGGATGACCAAAACTCTCACACAACCAATTTCTGGCGCAACTCATTGGAATTACGCCCATACGACTCATCCCCCAGATCACATCTGATTATGGCTGAACAGCCGATTGCAGATAAGAAGAGAAAAAATATAATAAATGGTTTTATTAAATGGTTTTGACTTAGGTATAAGTATAGGTATTAAAAATGTGACGATCCTGATGATATCGGTGTTATTTATTATATTGTTCTTTTATGTATCGGTAATAATTAGATAACTAAGTTTGCTTGTTTGTTTTGTGTAAAATTGATAATTTATAATTTTAATCTACTTTTTATTGTGTAATTTAATTACGATTAGTTATGAATAAAATAAATGAAAATAAATGAATTTAAGATAACAGAATATAATGTAGGTAGGTACTATATAATTATTGTAAGTTTTGAGAGAAGGTATTCACTGTTATATACGATCAAAATCTCTAAACTTGGCTCCCACAGACATGCAATAATTATACTCAATACTCAATACATTTATTGCTGTCACATGGTAGTACACAGATGTTACATAGAAGGTAGGTATCACACATGAACCCTGTCTAAAGGCATTGCAACTGAGATAGGTAGGCAGACCGAGCATTTGTCACACTTGAAATTTATAACATTCACTTATTAAATGTCAAGCAAGAAAGTAAGTCAGGTAGTTAGTCCTGTAGTAGGTAGGCAATATGCAGATTTTTTTCTTTTTATTCATTTTTTAAAGAATCAAGTTAAGTATCTATTTTAAAAACATGTAATTTTATTTCACATAGTATTATAATTGATTGGTTATTATTAGGTATTATTATTACATGTCAAGTTGTGTTTTTAATTAATTATATGTAGGTACTAAGTCAATTTTTCAAAATAATTATATTTATTATTGTTTAAGTAAATCGTAATTAATTATTCTTAAAAATTGGCCTATAGGTACTCGTCAATATCATAAAAACACTTTTCAATTAAATATGATTTTAACTTTTTAATAAATTGTGCGTCTTTTTTTATATTTTTCATGTTTATGGGGACTTTATTATAGATTTTAACAGAAATTGCGTACGGACCGTCACTGTGTAATTTTAAACGTGATGTAGGTTGTATTAATTTATTCCTACCTGGTCGTAGGGCGTATTTTCTGGGGATATCTTCCAGTTTCGTGTATAGGTGTGGATGTTTTCTAACAAATTTACACATTTCTAAAATGTAAATCGAAGTTAAAGTCAAAATGTTAAGGTTCCGGAAGTGGGGTTTACAACTTTCTCTTCTTTTTATGTTTGCTATAATTCGGACACACTTATTTTGTTGTATGAATAGGTCATTAACGTCGGGACTATTTCCCCATAATATAATGCCTCGTGATAAATGCGAGAAATGGTACGCGTAGTAGGCAGATAAATTGCTTTGAAGGTCAGTGGTAAGTTTAAGCTCGCGGAGGGCGTACGTGAAACTTGCTAATTTAGATTTAATTTTTTGTACATGTAGTTTGAAGTTTAAATGGGTATCGATATTTATTCCTAGGAGTGAAAAAGTGTCAACACGTTCCAATTGATTGTTATTGTACGATACCTGTATATTTAGGGCTGGTTTTTGGACTGGTCTGAACTCCATAAGTTTAGTTTTCGTGTAATTTATTTGTAGACAGTGGTCCGACATCCATTGTGCTACATCACTGAGTGCGCTTTGTATTCTGCTGGTTGCGTTAGCTGCGCTGCTACATGGTGTTATTAGTGAGATATCGTCCGCAAACAGAACGCAAGGAATTTTTACATGTTTAGGTAAGTCGTTGATGTAGGTCGAAAACAACAGGCATCCAAGTGTGGTATGGAGCTTGTCACTTGATGCGCATCTGATCGAATGTTCTCTATAACTCCGGTGTTCGAATCAAAGTGTTCCACTTCAACATACTGTACTCGGTTACGTAGATAGGATACAAACCATTTATGGGCTAAGCCTCGTATTCCAATGTCTTGCAACTTTTTTAGTAGGATACTAAATTGTACCTTATCATATGCTTTTGACATGTCTAGCAGTATCCCGTACGCGTATTGTTATAATCAATAGGTGATCAAAGTATAATGAAAGAAGAACTCCATCAGTTGGAAACTAAGGAAACGTAAAGCAGGTTTGTACATACATACGTGTAATTAGTTAGTATCTACATTGTATACGGCTGAAATGTGTAGGATACTAAATTGTACCTTATCATATGCTTTTGACATGTCTAGCAGTATCCCGTACGCGTATTGTTATAATCAATAGGTGATCAAAGTATAATGAAAGAAGAACTCCATCAGTTGGAAACTAAGGAAACGTAAAGCAGGTTTGTACATACATACGTGTAATTAGTTAGTATCTACATTGTATACGGCTGAGCTCCAACTCCCAACTAGGTTTCCCTGTGTTTGGGATATCAGATTATGGACATATCTGGCTGGTGTTGTTCCTAATAGATATAGGCTTAACTTCACCGGTCGAGCCCTTCACATAGAACACTCCACAAGATCAGCCTAAATCAGTCCACTGAAAGTTGCCCTCCTCTTAAATATGTGACGATAATCCCCACGCTGGGCACAGAGAGAGCCCCACCGCTACTCCAATAGATTTAAGAATACAAGTGTGCAACTGACTTGGGTCCAAGGCTGCAGTTGCCCGGCGTTTCCGGCGGCTCTAGGCGCATGCGCGAAACGAGCGGCGCGCACGCACTCTCCAGAATTACCGACTCCGGTTCTTCATCAGTGTGTGAAGTTAGGCCCAGATGGGCGTCGCCTTTCTGAAAAAATTATAGAAATTGGAGGCAGATACTAATAGCAAACTAAAACGATATGATGCTGTGTCTGACTAATTGAAAATCAACATCAACACGAAAATCAACGCAGAGGTCAATACACATACAAATATTTTTTTAAATAAAAATACTTTTTTAAATTGCGAACTAAAAAGAAGCTGACTGAGAATATAAACCCAAGATGAGTGACTATGAATCTGACTGACCGACTTACATAGCTATTATAGGTACAGGCTATGCCGAAAATCCTTGTATAGTGTGTGTGATGCACTAAGAACGGTTTTCCTAAAATTCTGCCACTGGATGGATGCAATGAATGAAAAATTATTTATTCTCACAATAAATATCCAATCTGTAAGCTTACCCTCTTGCACTTGAAGGTAAAAAGCTGAACGTCAGGGTATCGATATGGTGGGGGCCCATCGCGTGACGTCAGATCCGCTGTACGGGTCTCACTGGTATGTGGGATTAGAGCTTCGCCTTCTGCTAAAACCTGTAGTAAAGACTCATCATTAACAATAACTCTGTAATGCCACTATTGTACATTTCTTTTTGTAAAGTTCAATAAAGAATTAAGTTTATCTATAGGTGTAACAAAAACAATATTGTTCACAACGATTCAAACTACTATAGCCAGCTTTTACTTATAACAAGCACCAACCATTATTTAAGTTTAAAAGTAGCGCAAATGACAGAAAAAATATGGGCATGATATGAGAAGGGTTGAACGTCATGTAATGAGAAGAGTGTTAGATATGTGGAAGATGACATGAGTAAGAAACGTGTGTGTTGAGATGTTGAGGGAAATGGAGAGAGAACACATGATGGACCGACCCCACATATAAAGTGGGATGAGGGCAGAAAGATGATATTTTTTGCAGTAAACGTGTTTGCAGAGGCACGTAAGGATACCATTTTCATAATTGTGGATGTTGGAAGGCTGTTCCATCTGTACTGTATTCATCGCGTTTGCGATCAAGATTGCGCTAGGTCAATTGTTATACATACGGGCAAAGTAGCTCCGACCAGTGCAGCGGCATACTTCGGCCATATGAGCACTGGCGCGGCTCTGACGGCCACTCTGGCCGTGTCTCCGGCCCGGCCGCGGGACACTCTCACTGTCGACACCCCACGACTAGTGTACACCACTTCTAGCACACAGCAAGCGCCATCTAATAAAAAAAAATCGAGGGTAAAGGAGAATGCCGTCTGATGTATGGCGCTCGGTACCAATGCTAAAGTGATTGCGTCAAAACGAAACCTATTTTTTTTGAAAGATATTATATTATACTGTTATTCATGGAATACTAAGTATTTTTTAAGATAAACGTAAACAAATTGTTTTTATTTGATATTAGTTTTAGAGTTTGTTTTTGAAAAAATGCTTTCCCGAGACCTTGTGTGTTCAGTTTTGTCTACATAATTATAAATATTACACTATAAACATTTAAATATGATAATATCTATAAGAAAAGGTTTGTATACCTCACAAAGATAGGTAAAAGGGTGTTTTAACTTCTACTTCGTAGGTAGGACATTACATACATTACTACTGTGTTCTACTTTATATTATTTTCAAATAATGATAGTGACGAGAAAGTAGATAGGCATTTACATCATTATAATAGGTATTAGTACTTACTGGTGAAGGTGAAATCCAAGCTAAGATCCAAGATCTTAACACATTAGTCACAACGACGAAAAGGCCATGGATGCCTCGATTGTTTATCGTTCATTATTGTGATTATGTCTAATAAAATATCTATTTTCAGAATAAACACTGCTACACAATGCCACAGAACACTCTAGTAATACATAAAAATAGGAGATAGTTTAGTAGTACCACAAAAAAGTTTCTGATCCAACCTCTTTGATTATACAAAGTGAAAAAACCTCCAATGTTTTCATTAAATTCTACTGTCTAAAATTAAAAGTGAGGGTGGTTGCAATGTCATGGCGCCGTGCGCCGGAAACCAAACAAACGAAAGAATTTTTACGTGATTATTAATCGAGTCGGTCTGTAAGACTAAAAAAAATGTTAATATTATATATAAAATATAGCCAATTTTATGGGATACTTTTGGTTTTGACGCACTTGGTACGGGTTATCGGCATTCTCCTTTCAACGGAGGGCTGGCTATGTTGCGCAAGGATGGATAGTATGGGGATAATTGGAATAAACCAATATTTGGTTAATTCTTTAGATATATAACCCGCAACGAAGACTCAATGGAACGTCTGGTAGTGCAAGGCTAGGAGGGCAAGAGATTACAAGGCCGCTCTCCCACGCGATGATCAGACCTTATAAAACCTATAGCACAAGCCACTATAACTGAATGTTCCTGTCAAGCTACACTAGACCTCAATGGAGGCAAGTTGCAGGAACCACCATTCAAACTGAACTTGCATAACCACGACCACTGACAAGTTGTCACAGCAGGTGCCATCTTACAAACAATGATATTACACAGTTATTTGTATGGAGAAATGGTTTTTATTTATAAAACTTGATGATGTAAAGTACAGGGCCCACCTGATTATGTGGTAACTATTTCTTATGTATGTATTAGTTTAAGGTACGAAGGTGTTAAGCCTCATGTGCTGTAATTTCATAAACAATTTTACAAGTCTGTATGTCTGTCTGTCAAGACCCTTTTTCTCAGGAAAACGTGGAGGTATCAAGTTGAAAATTGTTATATGTAAAAAAAACTTGTACGGTGTTTTTCTATACAAAACTCACCAGCAGGTTCGATCCAAGTAGCTGCTGTCGTGTTATGAGGTTCCGGACCCTCTAACAGAGTAACTGCAAATGAAGCGCAGTTACACCTGTAACAACATAGGTTTTAATTATCATCGTCATCATGAATAAATTGCGATTTTAGTATTTTAAGTAATTTAAGTATGTTTATGTTTGTATATGTAAGCTTATTTACCTTAAGAGTTAACTTAAATTATCTACTATTTCATTTAACAAACTTGTACTGCTACCAATCTATCTCTACAATACACAAAATTTACCTATCTGGAAGAAAATGTTTTTAGCATTCAATTCATTTATGTACTGGTTTTATCTTGTGCAGTAAAGTTTATCTTTTATCTATCATCATCATTTCAGCTATTTTCGAGCCACTGCTGGACGTAGGCCTCCCTTTGATTATGCCACTCGCCTCGATCCTGCGCTAGTCTGAGTCAGGTGCCGCCGCCCAGTGTTTCTTATATAGTCGACCGAGTCCCCAATACCGAAATCCACAAGCAGACTAAGGTCCAGAGGGTCTACTACAATTCACCGAAGTACGAAATTTCGTATTTCGTTTCATGCGATTGATCGAATTTTGTACTATCATTTGCAATTGCTCAGTCGTATGTTTTGTGAAATAGGGTGCGCAATGTTTGGACTGTCACACATTACGAACTTTATGCTGAAATCTTGGTTTATTTGTCCGATTATCGAGTACCAATCGCAAGAAACGAAACACGCAATTTCGTACTTCGTTGAATTAGAGTAGACCCCCAGGATGTCAGCGAGCGGATATTGGGGCTCAAGTGGAGTTGGGCAGGACACTTGGCTAGACAGAGTAACGACAGGTGGACCTGAGCGCTAATGGAGTGGTGGCCGAGAGTTGGTTACAGGAATAGGGACCGTCCTCTAGCGAGATGGGTTGACGATATTAGAAAGACCGTGGGCGGCACCTGGTTCAGAATAGCGCAGGATCGAGGCAAGTGGCATAATCAAAGGAAGGCCTTTGCCCAGCAGTGGGTCGATAAAGGTTGAAAATCATTTATAATGCGCACTGCTAAAATATGGAATAAGCTGCCAGCGTCTGATTTTCCATTGACTTACGACCCCAACGGCTTCAAAAAGAGAGTTAATAGGCAACTTCTGGGAAAGCTCGCCCCATCGTCGTCCTCATCCTTGCCTATGCGAGCCTCGATGTCAAGAGCTGGCCCATATAAAATTAAATAATATTAAAAAAAATAAAAGATGATGAGTCGACCCATCTCGCCGGTGAATGTCCGGTATTTTTTAGTAGCCGAAAGATGGTAGAGACTGAGTAACTCTTTATAGCTTATATTATCTCCTACCTATTTGAAAGGAACGGCTAATTTAATTTTAGCAATAAGTTTGGTGAAAAGTTTTCAGAATCATAAGTAATCTTTCTTTGTATTGGTGAAAGATTACTGTAATTTATCACCCATTTCACCAATATCGCATTATTTCAACCTGCGCTAGATCTGTCGAAGAACCGATAACCGCTGGAGCAAGAGTTCTTGGGTGGAGACCGCGGATCGGTAAACGTAGTGTAGGACGATCTCCGGCCAGGTGGAGTGACTATTTGCGAAAAGCTGCTGGTAGAAGCTGGATGCGTCGAGCTCAGAACAGGGCTCAATGGCGCTCATTAGGGGAGGCCTATGTCCAGCAGTGGACTGCTATAGCCAATGATGATGACTTTTTTATGGTAACTGAAGATGGAACAAGCACATGGCCCACCTAATGTTAAGTGGTAACCATTACATATCACAAAGCATTACATCGTAGATCACGCTTTTTTGGAACGTGCTCTACGATGCAAGTACCTGAATATGGAACAAGCACATGGCCCACCTGATGTTAAGTGGTAACCATTACATATCACAAAGCAAGTTATCGTAGATCACGCTTTTTTGGAACGTCCTCTACGATTCAACGCCCTTGAGGTATCAACTTGAGGCATGAAGATGATAAGCCTCTTGTATCTGTAATTTCACCGGCACCAAACCGAAACACAACACAGCTGCTTCACAGCTGAAATAGGGATGGTGGCAATATTTCCCCGGAATAAATCCACAAACTACTTACTAAAGTTGTCAATAAATTATTTTTCTATAGCTCAGAAACCGTATTTTTTTTTCTGGATGATGCCATATACGACTTTCATGATGATCGGATTAGTAACTAAGACGTGAAAGCACGGTGCACGGTGGCGCAACTGAAAACCAGCGCTGCAGTCGCCACTATGCTTCTGCAGCAAACGCTGAGTGGCAACCTTCTTGTCACTGTTTCACTTGTTATATTTAAGCATTTGCCAGTGTTTATTTTTGTTTTGTGACTCAAAAATTTTTTTCTTTACCTTACTAATGGCCGATTCCTATAATATACAGTTACCGATAACGCTTCGTTTTCCCTTGAAAAAAATTAACAACGAGGCGTCGAAAATTTGACAGTTTTTCATGGGAAAACGAGGCGTCATCGGTAACGGTATATTATAGGAACCGGCCATTAGTTTAACAAACAAACAAGCATTCGCATTTATAATATTAGTTAGGACTTTACCTGTGAAAGTTGTACAATTCGCCAGTAGTGGGATGCGTGGCTGTGAGCACAACGTGCAAGTGATGAGGTCGGCCGACGCGAGCGATTCCCGATGTCGACACATGTATAATCTCGTGAGGCGCCGACCAAACTCTGTAGAGAACATAATTCATATTATTTGCCAGGAATACCAATCAGCGAGCTACGAGAATTCACACCAAAAAGATTCTACAGTTTATGTTATCAGTAGGTCTTATTAGTGAACTATGAACGCCCCGCCTAAAGGGGCGACGTAAAATAGAAGTGGCGATAACAATAGGCCTTCATGGCCGCAGTGTTATGAAAGCCATGTAATCAATAAGAATAACATCAATCAGTGAAAGCCCGCCTGAAACGAAAAAGTTTGCGGCTTTGATTCCCGCAGGACAAATGTTTTTAAGCTCTAGCTAGAAATATTTGTCTAAAGATGGGTGTTTCTCTATGCATGTTAAGAAAAAATGTATATGAGTATTGAATCAGTCATGTGGTTCCAATAATACAAGCTCTGCTTACTTTGGGGCTATAATGACGTTGTATGAAACAATCAAACTTCCTTTTTTTTCGTATGAGCTAGTGGCCAACACTGTTGTTGGACTAACGATGTCGTTTTTAACGACTGAATAGCCGGGACCAATAACCGGCATTATGTATTTATTAAAAGTGGCATTCGCCGCATCTGTTGGCTATGTTTATATTTTTTTATTTAATATGGGCAGCTCTTGACCTCGAGGCTTCCATGGGCAAGGATGAGGTCGACGACGACGGGGCGAGCTCTCGCAGAAGATGCCTATTAACTCTCTTTTTGAAGCCGTTAGGGTCGTAAGTTAATGGAAAAACAGACGCTGGCAGCTGATTCCATATTTCCATATTTATGATGCGCATTTTGTGATACCTTGTAATTACGGGTGCACCGAGATTGTACCCTATTGTCTGTTAAAAGGGGTTTGATAGGGGTGTAAGGGGTTCTAGCCTCCATCTTCGTGAACCCAATTCAACCACACCGGCACGTGTTGCACCCTTCTAACTAACAAACGGTGATTTGGCGGCTAGTTGATTCCGGCATAGGCTTAACACCGGCACAGGTAGATTCCCTGGTCCCGGGCAGCAGCGTCGGCGATAAAAGAAACTATGCCCTGTGATCCCCAACTCGCATGCCCAGCGTGGGGATTATGGGCATATCCTCTTCTTTCTTTTCTTATTAGTGTAGGCCTATATCCAGCAGTGGACTGATAAAGGCTGGTGTTGGTGTTTATCTTTATCATAAAGTGAGATTTTATTTCTTATCCAACCTTTTTGATCTTTATTTACCTGCCAGTTGCTTTAACATGAGGATATTTCTTCAAATGAACTTTCACGGCTATATGGCCGTCCCCTCTTATCGTCACCACGCCACTGGGTCCGAGCGAAAGCGCACCTATCGCCGTCTCACTCTCAGACCAGACCACATCTTCGTTCCCTCCGCCTATGTGTTTTAAGGGAATTTCTCTGTGAAATATAAAAAGTTATATATTAAAAGCAAGTTACAGTACCAAATAAACTGCTTTATAAGATTTCGGCAGAATACCAGCGGCGATACCAGATCTACTTCTCCGTAGCAAGGCCTCAATGTCCAACCGAGGTCTTTTTGTTGCAAACACGACAAGTCGGGGCGACATTGCTTACTATTTATTTACTTGTATCTGTGTTATAATTTGTGCACTTATGTAACAAATATAACCCAATTGTCACTCAACTTGGCGTCAGGGAAGACCAGCGCTTCGACAGGCCCTCTGCCGTAGCACATGCCGTGTGGCGACCTGTTTCGACGTCTATTTCTAAGTTACCTAATTTTTCAGTGTCATATGTAAGAGATGTTGAAATAAATGTTTTCTTTCTTTCTTTCTTAATTATTTACTTTACTTCCTTAATTCTGTTGTGGTATGTATGTGTGCCAAGTGGTAAATAAATGATTGTTTATTGTCTATGATTTATACAGTCCTGAAGAAGTAAGGTTCGTTTTCTGAGACTCCAATATGCGTTATGGTAATTGGCGTAAAATTGAGTTTAATACTTACTGAATACTATCCGTCCATGCCACAAACAATTCTGGGGGTATGATTTGCAATGGCTCAACCACGACAGCTGACACTTGGCCTTCCACCTGTAAATAAAAAATAAGGTGTTGACTTGACCAAACAAACAAACAAAAATGACCACGGCACAATACAATCGTAACATAGAGAAGATAATAAATAAAATAAATAAATAAATAATGCGGGACGTAATCACACAGCATCATGTAGCCCCAAACTAAGCAGAGCTTGTATTATGGGAACCACATGATTGATATACTACACATATAATTTTTTTTTTTGTAAATACATACATATCATACATAGAAACACCCAGACCCGAGACAAATATCTGCAGAACATACAAACATTTGTCCCGTGGCGGGAATCGAACCCGCCACCTTCTGCGTCTCAGGCGGACCTTCGCCCACTGCGCCACAGAGGCCGTCAATAATAAAAGCAAAACGGGAGGAAAACCCTTCAATAATAGTATTCTCTCAATAATAGTATTACAAAAAATACTAAATACTAAATTCTGTAGACAAGTCATCAAAGAAGAGTATGAAATCTTACCTTATTAGTCAAAAGCTTTCCAGCAATAGAATGCAGCTTTGCTGTGACGGTAAAGGTTCCCGAATTTGCAGCCACCGCGTCCGTTATAGTCCCATTTTCCGTTGAACGAATCAAATTCACATTGGCCTCTCCTTCAACCGACAGTCTAATAAGTATCTCGCTACCCGCAGTCAATGCATGTCCGTCCTTGTCTAACACAATACAGTGTATTAGAAACACATCGCCTCTTATGAGTAAGCTCGATGGACGTAGAGTTACTCTGATAGCGTGAGGGGCAGCTACGTTTAATACTGCTACAGCCAATTCAGTGGAACCAGACATGAGTTGAACAGTTGTGCTGCCTGTTTCCATGGCCCGGACCAAGCTGATTGAGTCTTCGAGTGCAGCTATCTCTGTATCAGGTACTTTTAAGTAGTAGAGTGTGTCGGATATGTCTTGGGTGGTTAGGCGTCCGGCACGCGCTCTTACTACCCTGTCAATCAAACACTTGTCATGATTCGTAAATGAAATTCACAAAGCTATAATTACACATTGATTACATTAGTAACAGAAGCATGACACTTCAAATTAAAGGGTCACGAATATGCCTATTTGCTGCACTAAGACAAAATGTCCACTTTTTTAATTCGATTAAATTTCGACTAGCCTCGAGCGATTCCTATTTATTTAAATACGTCATGAGCTATTTCTATGACGCAGACGCGATTCTGCGATTCGCGATTGCAATAGAACTCGAAACTCAACTTTCGCATTCATCGAAAGAACTGCAGTATCAGAATGCAACTTCGCGCTATATCGCTTACGTGGACGATCCCTACATTTTAATTAACCCGTTAAATCAAAAATATATATTTTTTTTTTAAATTTATGTTTTGTTTAATACACTGAAAAAATGAACATAGTATAAACATATAATACCGATAAATGATACATTTTTATTTAATAAATTTTTTTTTTTTTAAATACCTGTATTTCAGTGTATCTCCCGGAGCAATCAATGCCGTTGCCGGAGTGAGTACAACACTAGCCACTACATGTAAGTTGAAGTATGTGCAGATATCATCAAGGCAGACGGTCACTCTAGATTCTCCTAACGCCTGGCCGTAGAGTAGGACTGAGTGGGAGCGGAGCCCTAGTGCTTCGAGCTCTGCTATACCATTGGGGGCTTCGTAGTCGGTATCCAGCCAGTTGACTAACCTGTGAGAATTTCAAATCAATAATAAAACAGCAAGTACATTTACTATTAATAAAATAACAAAAATAGGACCACAGTCAAAGTGACACACTAAGTTCTTAAAACGTCAAAATTATACTATTTAAATTCTGATCATTTTATTTTTAATGTGTTAACCGACACTTAAAGGAAAATCTAAAGCTGGGTATGGATAGCGCGTTCCTGTATACGCGTAGTCGTGGTTCGATGTATACGCGTACATTGGATACGCGTACAGTTAATGTGGACCGCCGCGAACCTCATCATATCCTTATGAATGGGAAGGGCACAGGTTCAAATTTCAGAGCCTAATTTTTTTGTGATATTGTAACTTCTTTTTGTTTCTACTCACAATACCCCTCATGTAGTACCCGGATAAAATGTAGCCTATGTTTTTATCAAGGTATAATTTACAATCATACCAAACATCATCCAAATCAGTTGAGCCATTGTGAAAATGAGTAACAAACATAATATGACACACATTAACTTAATTTTTGTGATGACCCAGTGAACTTTGTACCACCTAAAATTGATTTGTAATTCGAAGTGGCAATTCCCACACAAAATTAACAGTTTAGGTTATTTGGATTTTTTCTTTGTGTTTATTCAATACCACTCCAGTATTGAGGGGAACAAAACATAAATATATATATTGAAATTAAAAAACCCACACAAGTACTCATAAATTGCATTATTCCAATTTCAATTATTTTTTGTTCAACTCAATACTTTGTTCACCTAAATACTGGTGTAGTGGTTAAGGAAATAAGACTCATGCACAGCAATTTCTATTCTACTGGTAGGAACAAGTGCACGTTTTTGTAGATTTATTTCTACCAGTTTTATACATTGAAGATTTATTAAATAATTTTTGTAATATAACTTACTTGACCAACAATTCATCTCCTTTGGTGCTTCCCAGGTTCTCAATGCTCCATGTAAACTTGATACCTTCCAGTGTTGAAAACTTGTTACCTAATTCAAAAATCTGATTTCAGATACACATAATTCAAAAATCATTCATGAGTCAGCATTTAAAAATCAAGTTTTTTTTTTTACCTGCATTAAAATATTATTATTATTGTTTAGTGTATAACACTTTAGAGTGCTGAAAACACACTTGCTCTAGACAGCCTTCTGCTGCTCCTCAGGCATGTTGTGTAACATCATGCCCGAGGCCTGCAGTGAAAATGTTAACAGAATTACCTTGCTCATCATAAGCAATGACTTCAAAGGCTTCAGGTGCCTCTTCCAAATACAGTTTCCATGTTGTACTCATCACCTTCAATGCACTTATTTTGTCAATGTCAACATCTCCTCGGAGTATCTGAAATAAAGTTTGCAAATTTAGCGGTATTCACAAACAATACTTGCCTCAGTAAACTAGCAATACTATTTAAAGCAAAGTAAAGCATTAATTCTGCATTAAGTGTGTTCCTTATGGCAAGCCTTCGCATTCATAAACAATACTCAAACTACTCATAGCTATGCGAGCGCACTGGGTTGAAGAGACCTCAGTGATTTGTGATTGGTTCGTTTGTGTTACGTACTTCACTTTGTTGACTGATATTGACATTTCAATAATCAAACTTATTTCACCCTTGCAGGTGTGGACTTTTTGGTCCGTTTTCAGACTTTTTCGGATCATTAGATGTTCCGGATTTCTACGTTTTTTTACTTTCTTTACATACTACCTACTAGAAAATAATTCATGGCTTGCTGCGAATGATTGTTAGTTGAGGCCATTGCTTGTTCGTTTCTTATGAATCTAATTTCATAAATTTCATTCTAATTTCATTTCTGTGTCATTTCATTACATTATAGAGTATATAGCATGATGTACCTACCTAAAACAGTGATATTCAGTTTCGTACACAAGACATCTAAACACATAACCAACCCACTGTTTGACACTATGCATTGCTTAATATAGCTAGCTATTTCCCTTACGTATGCATTCACTATTGAAGACGCATAGTGTCGATCGCCACTCCAGTATTGTCTATGAATAGATTTTTGGGACCCTGTGCATCCAGCACGCACTGTGAGACCTCATTGGTTTGTGAATATGGATGTTAATTGTAAGGGTCCCACAAAAATGACAAGTTAAGATGGTAAGTAATCAAAATAAGTTTTTTTTTTATTTAGGTAGTTATATCAAACATTTTTTTACATATATAGTCAAATGTTTGCCTAGTATCACACCTGAAACAGGTGAAGAGGTGGTCTAAGATGGAGCATGTTTGGCTAAAGGAACCGATTCACTCAGGATATGGCTTTATTGATACATGATTTTAACTTTGGCGCCAAATCATAAAGGGAAGCTTACCTCGCCAGTGTTAACTTCCTCAGCTAGGATAATGACGGAACCAGGCGGCACACATGTCTTAGAGACCGAGACACGTGCCGCACGGGAACAGTGCCCCCAAGTATCTTCGTATATTGGCTCCAAATCAATGATGTCATCGCGAGACAAACTCCTAAAAATTTTCCGTTATTATGGCAATTTATAGTAATCAAACAATGTAAGTGGAGTCATGGGTCTACAAACCATGTATAACAGCCTCCCTCGATGATCTCAAAAATGAAATTAACGTAATAATCCTCAAACCAAGGAAGAAGTACTCTTGGGGTGTTAATTTTAGCACTATCGCATGTGAACACAACTGTGCATATAATGAACACTGCGAAGATTGTCTTCGACATTTTAACGATTTAGTTATTGTGTTTTACATGAATCATTCAGAAAATTCTTCAATTATTGTACAAAAATCTTAATTTAACCTCAAACCGCACAATTCAAACAAACGAGCGAGCCACAGACAAAAAAAAATCTTTTAGGATTTGACATTGACACTGACATTGAAAGACAACAAAAGAAAAATAAAAAAGTTTGGGAACTAACGGAAGTTACCGATTCACAGTCATAGTCACAGGACATCACTACATAAAAAAAAAAAACCAAAACAAATAAATGTCATGTCAATGTTTGTCAAAGTCAAAAATTCAAACAAAATGCCAAATATGGCTGCTCTGTGTTGGTCATGTTTGTCCCACTATTTTACGTGATTTTATCAATAAAATCTACAGATATGAGTGCTAGGAAATATAATTAAACGTTTTTGGTACTCTATAATTGATAGATATCTTCAATTTTGAGAAAAAATACACTTCAATAATATGTCCGTCGACAAAGCCCCAGAACTAAAGGGATTCGAGATCGATAAATTCAAACGTCGTCATAGAACTGACGACACTATTGTTGCGACAGCGGTACCAAGTGGTGGTGAAGATACATTGCTACAAATAAAAATGGAGAAGGCGGACGAAAGCACTGGCAAGCCAACGGAGCTTAGCCTTCAAGGCAACTCTCATCTGGTATCTAGCACAACGAGCAGCTTGGCCGATACGCCTGGTGATTCTGGCGTGTTATGCTTGGACAGTGAAGCCTCGGAGGCTACGAGTCAGGCTCTCATGTCGCACAGTCTCATAGGAGCAGAGGAATTAACTTGTGATAGTGTTTACGACGCGCCTCCTTCTTGCTCCCAAGACATGATCCGAAGCAGCACCAGCAGCGTTATGACCCGCAGTGACATCGACAACCAGAACATTGGAGCACCTGATGACGTTGTCCCTGAACTACTTATTGAGTCACACTCAAAACCTGCCTATGAAAACTTACCAGATGTAGTGTTAAAAGCATTAGAAAGTGAGAAAGTGGTGACAGAAGAAATAAGAAAGCCAGCATTGAGGACAAATGAACCAAAGAAATCTCTATCTGAAGATATTGTGTACAGACGGAGGTGCAGAAAAAAGTCACAAAGTGGACCAAGTTCTCAGAAAAAAAGGGTCTCATTCCATGAAGATATTTTAAATAATACAAAGACAGATAATATACACATAGAAAGAGGTTTCATATCGTATGTGCCTGATGGTTCTTACTGTGAAAAGTTTAGGCAGAAGAACAATGGTATGACTGATAGGTTTTCATGGTGTGCTTCAGGGGACAGGTCTCCGAAATATGCAGCAGATGTGGCTCAGCAGACCATGTCTGATATCCTAACTTATGGTGATTCAAAGAATGATAGAAGTGGCATATTTGAGTACTCAAGACAAGACCAGGAGCCTGGTAATGATAAAGATAATAATAATGATCCCCAGCAAAGAAGAAAGCTTTATGGATGTGACTCCAACAGCTCAGATTCTAATTTCAGCTGCGACTCTGAAACCTCATCCAGTGATTCATCATCATCCCATTCAAACAAAACTGAAACAACATTACTACGAAGGAAATGTGAGAAAGCACAGAAATCATACTCGTGTGATGGTTTTGAAAACAATGCTCATGTAGCGTTTATGAGGAAAACATATTTTTCTGAAGCTGATATTGACCAACATGATAGAGCAAAACATCCACTTGAGGTCACTCAAAGTCCTAGCAAAATCAATGAAGTGAAATCAGTTTTGAAAAAGAAACGTTACATCACTACTAATGTGGTAGAGGAAAATAAACAGAACAGTAAAGTTTTGAATTTACTTGACACAAATAACATTATTGATTCACTGAAAAATTTCTACAAGAACTTCAACTTTAATTTTACTCCGGAGAAAGGGTTAACGGAAAACAGCTTTGAATTGAACAATGTAGTTGAGGCTTTGCCTTGTGATGTAAATCAGAACAAGTATATATCTAAAAGCTTGGATTCAGGTTTTCAAATTGAAGATGAAGATGATTTTGTGGAAATTAATTTGAACTGTCAGCATATCGACACAGTAAAAAATGAGAACGGTCTAGCACCCAAAAACTCTGTCACAGGAGACAGGACACCAAATGAAGGATCTCCAAGGCATAAGCTTACGCTAAATATGAAAGCATCTCATGACAAGAAATCTGCGAACAAGGGAGATTTCCCCCCTCTCAGCAAATATGTTGTAAACTGTGAAAGTACAGTTTACGAGCACAAAGGTGTATCCTACAGCTATGTCCATGATACATTCCAAACTGCTTTTGATGCACCCAAAGAAACATTTGTGCCTATCCCTGAAACAACACCTGTTGCAGAGTTAGTGACCAGTACAAGTGACAAATGTCTACCAACAAGTGTTAGCCAAACTGAAATCAAAACCCTGTCCACAAGTAACAGTAAAACTGATATAAATTCCTTGACCACTGATGCAGATACGTCAAGCAAGGCCTCCACTCCGAAACGACAGTTCAACAAGAATGTGCAAGATGAAACTGAGCAGAAAAATGGAGTACCTAAACATCTATCGTCACCCAAGAAGCAAAATGTCAACCGATACAGTCGAAAATCTGCTTCAACTGTTCAAAAGATGGCAGAAGAAATTGCTCAAGCAAACAGTGACAACTGTTCCAATACCGATAACTCAACCCTCAAAGGCGCGGAAGATTTCAATGACGACTTTTTTGACAGCCCAGCCAACCAAAAACTGCAGTCAAACAAATCGGCTCTCCTAAATAGATATCTCAAAAACGTTTGTCAGCGCAAGGACCTTGAACTCAAAATAAAGAATAATAAATTCTTTCAACTGAAGCTGCGATTGGAGAAACATTTTCCGAGTATTATATTCCCTTTCAAGGACATATCGGATACATTCCACATTTCCGCCCAGCGGATGTCGCGCCTCATCGACAAAGAGGTGATTGAGAACAAAAGGCTTTCTGTGCGACTCCTCACGGCTGACGAGCCGTCCTACTTTGACAGCTTCGAAGATAACGTCGCTATTGAATGCAATGAAAAGCTGCGGCTTCAAATATTTTCCTACCCCAACGAAACCTTGAATCGGGTGAGTGAAAAAAAACTTATTAATTTTAAAATGAGATGTTTTCAGAAGAGTCTAAAAATTCTAAATGTATGATGTACCGTGGCTCGTAATATCTTCTACTTAAGCCTTCCGCCAAAGTACTTTTACCAACTAACCAAAATCCAACATAAACTTCGTAGTTATTTGCAGTATCTATTAAACATTCCTTTGCATGTCGTGTTTTTAAAGGTCTTCCAAATACCTTTTCGTACCACATTTTCGTGTTTTTAGTTTTTTTATATTCAATGAAAGCAAATTGTAAAATAACCTAACCAACATTTTCGGACTAGACGGGACTTGAACCCGCATCTCTGCCTCGACCTCAATCTCGACCTCTGTTTCGACTGTAACGTAACTTGACTGATGAAATTAAAGCAGCGCTGCCCGCATTATTATGGTGTAGCAATAGAGCTGAGATAGGACCTTTTTTGGCCTACACATAACGGTGCTTTTTTTTAAACTCATTATTTTTTATTTTTTTTTATCTTTTATCCTTTCTCGTTCATAAAGTATAGGTATTCTACATGTGTGTGTATATCAAACGTAAATGCATAACTATCTATCATATCAATCGTATTCAGTCATCTGTTTTAGTAATGACTAACCCAAAACGTTTATGTTCATTGACTAATTTTGTTACATTGTCGCAGATTGTTATGAGGTATCATAAAGTCCCAAAGACTTTTGGATCTAGTCCAAGACATTAGCTATAGAACAATGTGACTCATACAACAGTCCACAGACAAGTTTAACTCAGACCCTAGACAAAATACGATATCGATGTGATCGTTGGAGTAGCGCACAATAATTGTGCTATATAACTATTTAATAATCGTCCGTAATAATATAAATTAATAACTATCGTCGACCTAGCTCGCCATTTAATTGGTTCATTGACTCACGGTCAGCACAACTTTATCGCGAGACGCATAGATAGTAAATTAACTTAAGATTTTAGTTGATATTTTTTTACATTTAACTACCCCTCTGTCGGAGAAAGCCCCAGCTGTAGTGCTGTTAGTTTTCAGCAGTGAAAACCATAAGCAATGGGGGTGTAGTACCAACCTGAATTTTTGGAGCCTAAGCCACCCTCATCTTCCCGTCGTGCAAAATATCAATCGGGGTCCAGGCTGCTTACGGCAAAGCGCAGTTTAACACTTTCACAGCACAGAAGCTGTTCTCTGGGATGCCTTATCCGCATTCACAGTGTGGAAATTATGTGCATATTTTCCTTTACGGGGACGCCTAGGACGGTATGTCCAAGCTTAGACTGCATAGGCTGATATTGTTGTTGTTGTCTGCATTTATTGTTATTAGAAAAAGCGATCGAATAACGTACAATTTGTAATCCTGTGCCCTTAGGGATATCAATATAATAATATGTCTAGTAGCTCGGGTGAACTTTCTTTCATAAGTTATGTTATATTAGAGTACATACAATGTACAGCTTGCCAAGCCAAAAATTTGCCTATTTTTCGCCACCCCTACCGATAAGGGGAATCATAAAATGTATGAGTCATTTCAACTCTCTGCATTTGCGTTATGGTACTATAACCAAACTTGAATTAATGTAATATTACAGATGATGAAAGTCCAATCACCATACGCGATGGAAGACGGTACCTGGACGCCGCTTCTGGTCTTCATCACCGACTATGCCCTATACGTGGCAAGCGTCAAGCAAGGCGGTACGGAATACGAGATGCTGTGCCGTTTGCCCCATAACGAACTCGATGCTATAGCTGTAAGTACCTACTCACATATCTCGTATTAATTTTGTAATAAAAAATATAGTAACGTTTATTTATTAAAAAAAAAACACTATAAAACCTGTTACAAGTATGTCTAACTGGTTCTAAACACTCACTTAAGCTAAATTACACTTTATGTAAGAAACTAAAACAGTTAGCTATGTTTTTATGCGTATCTACTCGTTTATCTAAGATTGTCTGGAAGAGATCGCTCTAAGCGATAAGACCGCCCATTGTACTTTCAGTATAAGTTATTGTTTGTTTTGTATTTTATGTTTAAGTTGGTGTGAGTACAATAAAGAGTTATCTATCTATCTATCTATCTAAATAGGTACGTACGTAAAACTTAAACTTTGCGTGACCTTCCAGCATACATTTTCTATTAATAATATGTAAGTATTTACAAAAAAAAATGTATCTCTGTAGTTTATCAGTCATGTGGTTCCCATAATACAAGTTTTGCTTATTTTGGGGCTATATGATGCCGTGTGATAGTGTCCAGCATTATTTATAATTATTATTTATAAAATTAAACTGACGGTTTTGAAGCTATGACATTCCACAGTACACTTTTGCCAAATAGTATTGATACCTACGTAGTAGAGTTTTGTAATTTTAACAAAACTCTGGCAACTCTGGTGTCAGAGCTTTTAAGCCGCTCTTAAATGACTTATCTTAGCGCCTTCCGAATCATAGAAGCGGACTAATTTAAATACCGCTAAGTGGTCATTAAAATGAAGTTTGCTTATTTTTTACTGATGGCTTCCATGCCATCATGAGAAATTGAAACGCCTGTGTGGCAGCCCCAACACCATTCTAAAACATTGGTGGACAGTTGGGACTCTCCGTTCACTGGGCACTGGTTAGGTCAACACTTTTTAAGTGTTGCTGCCCCGGTAGCTAGGGGTTCACCATGTCCACGTATTTATTGTCATTGTATTTTTATTTGTATCATCATTATCATCAGCCTATAGCAGTCCACTGCTGGACATAGGCCTCCCCCAATGAGGTACATGCGCTGATTACGCCCTTTCCATTTGTTTTAAATATCTGTGTGTTATTTACTTGACATTATTTTATCTTGATTATTATTATTGTGTATAATGTGGTATACTTGAACGGGCTTTTAGTCTGAAATAAAAGTTTTTTTTAACTTTAACTATGCTCCAGAGATATATAACCCGCAGTTGTAAACTGAGCTGACGTCTGTATCAAAACTTTAAAAAACTGTGCTTGAGTCATCATTGAATTCAATTTAATACAATACGTAGCTAAAAACAGTAAGTAAGCCATGACAGTTTCAAAATTTAGATGTAATAAAAGAATATATAAGTGAATAGCCATTTAGGTAAGTTACACCAGTTACACAAACAATAATATCGAACTCTCTGAGTGATCTTTGACCGGTTGTTTAAGATAACATTCATTACTAGTGATCATTCACCTTAACATTATCTTTAAATAACGTAACCCCTTGTCCTTGTATCTATGAAAATTGATAGTTCAAGTTTTGATGATGTTTTGATCCATATTGATTTAACCTCAAAAGGAACCTTTATAATATCACTTCATTGTCCGTCTGTCTATCGGCAAGACCCTTTTCTTAGGCTGGAGGTATCAAGTTAAAAGTAGTATTAAAATACTCAGTCTGCAATCCCTTGGAGCCCTCTTCTACAACACAAATATGGTTTTGATATCTGCAGCATTCTCCCACAACAAAATGCCGTACGACATAATGCTTTAGAAGTAGCTGAAATAAACCAGTCTAGCCGTTTCAACGTCAGTAAGTTGACGGATTCTTTTGACTGCCTATGCTGCAGAACTGAGTCTGTTCGGCAATCCATCCATGTAAGCGCCCCATTGATGCTTATTATCTAAGGTTATACCTAAAAATACGGTATCCACAAGATTTAAATCTTGATCTTTTATTTTAATGTTAGTTTTAACTTGTTTAACATTTGTTAAAATAAATCTTATACATTTTTTTAGTCCCGTTCAGTAATAAATTGTTTACATCGAACCATTGTTTACATCGTCAAAACTGGTCTGTCGTCGCTTTAGTTTAAATAAAAGAGACGTGTCGTTTGCAAATATCGTGCATCGTCATTGTGTGTCGTCTTCATGCCTCAAGTTGATGGACGCAAGGCGTTGCATGGTAGAGCACGTTACGGAAATACGTTATCTACGATGCAATGCTTTGTTATAGGTAATGGTTACCACTTAACATCAGGTGGGCCATGTGCTTGTTCCATCTTCTAGTAGTATAAAAAAACTATTTCGAGGGTTGTCCCACAAGTCAAGGTTGGTCGTTAATGTAAACTAAAAATAGGAATGTGCCAAGTATTGATCCTTGAGGTATACCCATCTTTACCACAGATATCATGTAAACCATAATGCTCCCTGGTACTAAGTAGTTCTTGATTAGTTTTTGATTTGTAATAAGAACACAGTTTAAACCTCAGACCAACCCTAGTACCGTAAAACCTAAACTAGCTGTCCTAGGTTAAGCCACAACTAATGTCAGTTTTTGCAATAAGATTGATAGGGTGCTTCGCGTTTTTCTCTAGTCTTCGTGATCGAGACTGCACTAATAGCTACTGTATAAAATACGAACTTCAAAGTAATTTACGTAATCCTTACAGCATTAAATCCAGTGATTTAATCACGGTTTTGTATAAATTAACATACGTACATAATAGTGTTATGCAACATACCTTAATGATTATTTTAATTACGATGCTGTTTAATTTTAATGCACCATGAGTGTGACTAAATAATAGGTAGTTCTTCTCTAATAATATTCACAGACTGTCTCTGCGTGCTCGCACACAGGCCCGCCAAATGTTTGTATGATTTGCAAATATTTGTTTCGGGTCTGGATGCTATTTACTTTCTATGTATGTATTAACATATATATCATTTAAAATGAATTTAAAACTTTGGCTCATTAAGGAGGCGTTCTATGACGTTGATGAGTTTGTTTGTAAAATTCGATAAACTATCGGATTTAACACACAAACACACCAACTTAAATTTATTATTTATTATAATGTTCTCTACTATTAGTTATTATACTGCTATTTGTTCAATATAATCTATTGTATAATATAATCTAGTGTAAATTACAGTATGTAATGTAATGAAAACTTATTGATCCTTTTATATTAGTTAAACATTGACATGTAAATTTGTTATTTACCAATAAATTGATTATTCCTGATTATTCCTAACAAAAAACATAAGTCATACATAATACAAGCTCTGCTTAGTTTGTTGCTATAGGTATGATGCTGTGTGATTGTGTCCAGTATTATTATACAAGCTTTCGTCCGCAACTTCGCTCGCGTGGTACCCGGATAAAAGTAGCCTTTGTGTTAATCCAGACCACAATGTATATTCCAAGTTTCATCCAAATCCATTCTGCCTTTCTGTTGTGGAAAAGTATACAAACATCCATACATCCTCACAAACTTTACGTCCTCAAACATACATCGTCACAAACACGGTTATAATATTAGAAATAGTAGGATTATTGAACCACACATTTTCAGGTCGGCCCAGAAGCACAGTACATTCAGATACTCGACGTAGCTGGCAACATAGCGTGTTCGTTGGTGACAGGCGAGTCCTCGCTCGGTGCTCGACTTGCCTCCTCACTGGAATGGAGCGCTCGCACGTCGCCCTTGCGCATCCTCCGGCCGCCTGCCATGATACCGCTATCTTGCCGCGCGCTGGCCGCTGCGGTTGCTAGGCAACGGTACGAGAGACGGGTATGTAAAATCCATGAAATTTTCTGCTCCTAACCTCTTGTTACATTCAAGATGGCTTTACGTGTACAGTTCTTTGTGAAGGACTCGTCCGGGGTAGTATTCCTTCCATGCTTATTTCTTTCGCCATTCAGCATTGCTGTGTTTCGATTTGAACAGGTGCAGGTACACCGGCACCTTTTAACTTAGGATGTAAGGGGTTCCAACCTCACCTGCATCCTGTATAACAAACGGGACTCTAATATGTGTGAACTGAATAGATTGGTGTTGTTATTGTTGTTGTTGAGGCCGAACTATATTCTAAGTTTTATGAGGTCTGCGGCGCATCAGTTTTGCTTCTGGTGTTGTCTCCATGGGCCACCTCTGGGCCTTCTTAGCCCGTTCCGCTCGAATGCCAATGACTTTGAAATAAATATCCTTAGATATTTTATACAGTAAGAAAATAAACAATATATTTATGTGCGGTGGTGACCACTTTTCATCTATCTAGCCCGTCCGCTCGACTGCCAAAGTTAACAGACGTAGTAATAAATAAAATTTTCGTTAGATACTTTCACAGCAAAACAATATACAATAATATTTGCATAACAAAAGTATTGGTAACTAAGTTTTGTTTTGAATAAACTTTGACTTTGACGCGGTAATTCGTCATAGGTTTTTTGCAAAAGTTAAATAATTGCGAACGAGAACAAGGTATGACATTCTACAGTGCTTGCTTCCTACCTACATTTCATTCACAAACAACACGTCAATCGTCAATGAATTTGTAAGAGATGTACGTACAGAAAGCGTCAGAGTCTGGTAACCCCCCTAGTTAATGTTAGTAGGTTCAAACCGTTGCGGCGTCATTCGTAGATCTCAACTTTTTGCACAAATGTGTTTTATAAAACTTCTCCTTGCTTACGAATATATAATTACAATCTTATAACTATACTACACAATGGAGTGGCGGTTACAACGCTCGACATTAATCTGGACGTTATAAGAGTACTGGGTTCAAATCCCTCATAATCTAAATGTATTTTTGTTTATTTTTATTTTTGTTACTAACACAGTGGATTACGTTACGCTGTAAGGGTAGTAGGTAAGTAACCTAATTATTTAAATTAAGCTTAAAAAATAAAACAATGTTCAAAAGTTATAACAAATTTATTAAAACACCACATTTAACATAACAGAATATAGATAGTTACTTATTTTTTAGAACTTTCTATAATGTTTTAAATGATAGAATAATACTTAATTTACCCATATAAGATTAACGAGCGAACAAACATGTTAACATTGGAACAGTTTATACTTGCTGTATAAACATTCAATAAACAATTTAGATCACTCGCAAATACTTAGTCTGGTATTTTATTTATAATTGAAAACATTATATAGTATTTAAATATTTTTTAACACCGAATGGGATGGATGTCCAAAACTTTAAATTATTTGTTGAAGCCTTCTTTTCACTTGGGTAATCAAAGTCCAACCAAAACCACTACGACGCATCAGTTCCTAGGTTCTCATGACCTCCTGTTGCAGGTGGACATCACTTCACTCGTGTCCCAATTAGGACAATTTGACCCCACATATGCTCATTCTCCACATATTTAAACCTGGACTTTTAGATGACCATGATATGGTGATAATGCCCGTCTGAGAAGCGAGCCAATTGGTCAGAGTTCGCGAACGATGAACCGCGCAGTTATCATAAACTAAATACACCGTTCCTTCTGGATAAGCAACTTGCACTGTTGACTGCATGATTTCTTGCAAAACTGAACAATTATGCGTTCGCTCACTTCAACAATTTTTCTCCTGGGCCCATTGATGACATAACCTGAAAATAAAAACATAATATTATAAGCTTATGACGTGTTTATATAATATAAAATGGAATATGTATACTAAGCACATTGTTTATGGTAATCCTATTAATAATTCTCATACCATTTACCTAATGTTATTCTGCCATTTCCAATTCCATACATTGATGGGTTGTAGCGTTCCGAAATTTTATTTTGCAAAACGCACTCTTTAGCTCAATTTTTCGGGCTTTTTTATAAGCACCATTTTTCATAAATAAATTCAATGACGCACGACACACACCCAAGACGAAACAAGTAACCTTTTGTTCTGAACTATCATTTAATACACAACTACCCTCAATAGTCCAGTGCGCACATAGTGCGTAAATAGTTGCGCACTACCGTGTTAAACAAATGAAGAAGTTACTAGCTGACGCATCCATGAATACCTAGACAAAATAATAAACGTATACTGTAACTTATAATTTCGTCGTTAACGCCAACTGCTACGATAGCTCAGTTGGTTAGAGCGTCTGATTCCTAAACTGGTATGAATGAATTGCTGGTTCGATCCCCCAGCCAATTATAAATATTTTTGTAATAAGATTTTGGCCATTTGAATATGGTAGCCTCCACGGCAGCAGTTTAAATTTATACTTGAAAGGGGTATACCAGATCGTGACGCTGTGTGTACATTCATTTCCATTGTTTATGAATGAAATATAAATTGTAAATACTAATTCATAAATAACATATGATTTCCCCATATGCAAAGCCCATTAAAAAAAAATATTGTTACTGTAAGACTGAACAATCCCATTGTAGAGCACCTCCCCCCATTTTTTCAGCAACTTCGATCCTGCGCTATAGGTTCCCAGTATTTTTGTAAGATGTCGTTCGTCACGCCATCTTCTACGCGGTCTGCCACTGAGTGGCAATTTTTTTACAGCTCATCCGGAATATGGCGTACAATTATAATTATAATTTTAATTATTCATTGATTTTAACTATAATTATAATTCTAATTTTAATGAACAGGGGCTTTCCATTTTCCTATTTGTTGTATTAAAATATTTGATTAGTTTATTGTTTCCGCTTATTCAGAAGCATTGACGTTAGTTCTCAGATTGTGGTTTTTATAATTTAATTGGATTCGAAAATAAGGAAAAACTTAATTTTGCTTTAATCTTAAAACCTACGAAACCCACAACGGAGCATCAAGGAAATTATATTGTTTTATTTTCAAAATCTACATCTTGTGCCAAATGGCGTTCTTATAGAGTTTGACGTTTCAGTCAGTCATCATCACAGAGTAATTAGGTTAGTACTCATACCAAGGAGTTTTTATCATGGGAGTGAGAGTTTTCCAGCTAATTAGAGTATTATGGTACCTAAAGTAAAGACTGAAAATCTCTTTATTCAGTAGGAACCATAAAGTACACTTAGAACAGGAACTAGCACATGACCCACCAGGTGTTTAGTGGTTTGAAGTAATTGCTTTGTAGGTCACTTATGTTTAGAACGTGCCCTCCAACGCAAAGACCTGCGTCCATCAACTTGACGCATGAAGGTGTTTAGCCCAAAGTGCCAAAGTGCCACCCTTCAAACCTAACCAAATGCTGCTTCACGGCAGAAATAGGCATGGTGGTAGTACTTCCCCGGACGAGCCCTCCACAAAGAACTACTACTTTTTCTATTCACGAGTTTCGATTCTTCTTTTCACGAGACACAATTTAATGGAAAAACACTTCTAATGTGTTTTTTTATAGGTAGTGTTTCGTTTCCTCTTTTGACGAGACACAATTTAATGAAAAAACAATTTAAATGTTTTTGGACAGGTATTGTCTCGTTTCCTCTTTTTGTGAAACAATTTAAATAAATAGTTTATTGTTTTTTTTTAAATATAGGAACACCTTTTATAAGTTATTCTGTTTGTACTAGAACCGCCCTCTACCCATCCTAATTTGCGATGCCTGAAAAGAGTAAATAAGTTCTGTACTTTTAATAACTTGTCCTAAGACCTAATGTTACCTACACTTACTTATGCAAATTTATTTAAATTTAATGAAAAAACTATTTTCTTTTTTACAGGTACCACAGATCCTGTTTTACGGTCGCGCGTGTTCTGGCGACGCTGGGGACAGGCTAATCGAAGCCCCAGGCGCCTTCGCTCCGCCGCTGGAGGGCTATCTCATGTGCAAGACTGACAAGGGCAAGCGCTTCGAGCCTTGCTACTTTTTGTTGAGGTTAGAATTATGAAAATTCTTTATTGTACTCCTTATAAACTAAAACAACAAATAGAATCTTAAAAAAATACAGGTACAATGGGCTGTCTCATCGCTTAGAAGTGGTCTCTTATTACCCGGAACTTTGGCAGGGTTAATAACTTTTAGGTGATTCAAATATAAAATGACCATTGGATAAATGGGAAGTTTTTTCAAAAGGACCCCACATAGGCAAGACGCAACTGTTAATGCTAAAAACGGTATTATCAAATATAATAACCACTAACTATCGTAAAACATTAATTAGATAAAAATAAGAACGGATGATTATCATCATCATTATCAGCCAATAGCAAGTCTAGTACTGCTGGACATTAAACATCCAATGAGCGCCATGGCGCCCTGTCCTCATCTCGAGATTTTACTTAATATCATCTCAATCTGGCTTAAATATTTTTATATCTATCTTTGACTATGAGAGTTACAAAAAACTGCGTTAGTTTCGAAATCTACTCATCGTTTTAGTCTCTCATCAGGATGACTTTATATATACTACAGGTTAAGTTCACCCATTTTAATAAGACATTCGTTTCGCAGAGCGGGCGTCCTGTACTGGGGCCCTCATTCACCGGACGGCACACCGCTGCCGAACAACATTGCGCTACGTTTAGTCGTCGGGGTTCGGCGACATGTCGACTGGAGCAAACGGCCGCATTGCTTCGAGATCGCTCTGTGCGATGGCAGCAGGCTGTTACTCGCAGCTCCTGATGAGCCGGCTGCATCGTCGTGGCTTCAGTCGCTGCTGTTACATGCAGCTCAGGTAAATAATACTCAAATTAATGCCAGTTGCTGGTTTATATAACTGTAGCCTGCTCACCCCTCGCGATTAGGGCTAGCAAATATTCAAAAATATTCATATTCGAATATTCGAATTTGTTTCGGGTACTATTCGAATTATTCGAATAATAGAAAAACACTATGATTTTATTAAAATCACATCTTATTTTGTTATTTTGAGTGTTATTTTCATGAAGAAGTTTAAAATATCAACTTATTTTATTCTTAAACGCGTTTTTTCCATGAACTAATTTTAAAAAAATTACAAAAAGTTATGTCACCGTAACGAGACATTGGTGATTTACACGCACAATCAACCACAAATTAAAATTTTCTTCTTCGTATGAGCTAGTGGCCAACTCTAGTGTCGGAGATTTTAGGCCACCCGAAGGCCTCAGACATGGCTTAACGACTGAAAAGCCGGGACCAACATCTTAACGTGCCTTCCGAAGCACGGAAGTGGTCAAATCTAAATGTCACTAAACAGTCATCATCCAAGTAATGACCACGCGGAGAGTTGCTTAACCAAGGTGATCTCATATGTACACCGAAGTAAACCACGCCAAGGACGGACGGACGGACAAAGCAGCACCAAAAGGGTTCGTTTGACTGGCTCGGTAATGTCACTCTAAAAATAGTCTTATAAATCTAGGTTAGTTGTTATTTTAACAAAATCATCAAAATAAACATTCACGTTAACGACAGATACGAATGGACAGAACAGTCTCGTCAACTACGCGAATGCACTACGCGACACTTCCGAGTGTATCCGAACCGTGTTCCGAACCCGATAAAAGTTATTGGGTTTGGATCGGATCGTTCGACATGTTGTTTACCCGAACGACGACGTAAACTTGTATAGTCTTGTATGGATATATCGCGCGAACTCTTAAGTGGCATTTCATGCACATCTGAGTTCCAATTTCGGTGTTATTAATTTAAATCGAAGATTCGAATATTGAATTATCAGTATTCGAATATTCGAACAAAAATAATATTCGAATTATTCGAATATTCGAATGCAAGCCCTACTCGCGATGCCTATCGGGAATAGGCCAGACGCCTAAAAAATTCTAATTAGTCCGTCATTTACATTATCAAAAAATATTGGACATGTATTTATTCTTTTGTCAATTAAACTAAAAATTACAAAGATATAGCGTGTTGAAGTTCAGCGTGACATCACGGGTAAGTACACTTTTTACATACAAGTGGCGTCACGAGCCCCCACTCCCGAACTTTGACGCTCTATAACTTTGTTAATTTCTATTGATTAAATAAATAAAAAAATACGTGTCCAATATTTTTTGTTAATCTAACTGACGGACTAATTAGTTTTATTATTTTTTTACCCAGTCATCATCGCTATCACTACTTTAAAACGTCCGTATTGAGTGGCACTCGTTTATTGTCTACAGGTTTATTACAATCATGTGAAAATGCTTACTTACTAATTTTCACTAACACATACTTAATGCACACCACTACATATAACCATGGTAATTTTTTATCAGTTCATAATTATTAGTTTTTTGTAAAACTATTAAACAATTGAAAAATATATTGAGTATTATATCAGTTATGTGGTTCCCATAATATAGGCTCGGCTTAGTTTAGGGCTACATGAAGCTGTGTGATAATGTCCAGCATTATTTATTTATTTATTTGATTGAGATAACAAGGAAAATGAAGTTTCATCAGTTCTCAACTGTTTTATGAATTCACCATTTACAGTTTTAATATTAAACTCGTAGACCTTTGCCTAGCAGTAGGACAATAATATTAATTATAATTTAATTGGTAATATTTTACACCCCGTATGAAGCGCTCATGGCATGGCTTATTGGTGAAACGATAATCCGCCCGGTCACTAATTGAACGGTCATTTGGTGTTATTTAGATCTGAGAGCTTCTTCTGATAGCACTTTAGTTGGTCCCGGCTTCTTCGGTCGTCAAGCCATGTCAGAAACATTTACGCGGCATTAAAACTCAGACACCAGATTGGCCACTAACTAGCTCATACGCAGAAGAAGACATTGCCTTAGATGTTTCACATCAAAATTAAAGTAACTTCTTTTAAACCAGGCTCTGGAAGAGAAGGACGGTGCAAAGTCCGACCCCCGGGCCGGGGGGCCACCCCCCGCGTGCACAGTGCTCGTGACCCCTACAGAGGTTATCAGCTTGCGAGACACGCTCGACATGGCTTTCGTTGCCGGCGCCGCACCCTACCTGAAGGATAGAGGCTCTGATGCATTGTTGAAAGGTAAAATATAGTGTTATAATGTGAACATCATGATCAAGCCAAGCAATTTCTTGCCAATTCTTCTTTGTTTGAATGCGTTACGAATAGGTGTAAATAAAAAAAATATTAAACTGCATGCATCGAGCTGAATACAGGTCGTAAAGGTGCTCATTTGGGGAGGCCTATTTCCAGCAGTAGGCTGCAATAACGTGTTTCATGGTTCCTATTCAGTAAATAAATTTTGTATTACATGGTTTAGTAGTACTAGAATCTGTTTGTGAAGGCTTGTCTGGCATGCCTATTTTTGCCGTGAAGCAGCATTACTGTGTTCATGTATGAATGGTATGGGTGTCGGTAAAATTACAGGCACAAGAGGTATATTACATTCATGTCGCAAATTGATGGACGAAACGTAACCTACGATGCAATGCTTTGAGATAGACAATGGTTACCGTTTAACATCTGGTGGGTCATGTGCTTGTTCCATCTGCAGGTACCATAAACAACACTGTCCTAAATAATTATATACTTCATTGAATATTTTAGAATAAGCCCCTAATATAGTGTATACACGTACGAACAAAGAGTATAATGGGTGACACACACGTTACGAGAATCATCTTCGAAACCCAAGTCAACCTCATCAGCCTCTGATGCACTCTGCTAATAACAAAGAGGGCTCTGGTGACTTGCTGATTGCGGCATAGCACAGCCTAACATCGGCACAGTTAAGTCCCCTGGCCGTCGATTTCGTTGTCGCTCTTATTATGGCCTATACGAGGCTTATGTCCAGTAGTGGATTGATATAAGCTAGTGTTGTAGCTACATGTTTCAGAAAATCTCGTTATAGCTTTTTTTTAATGAGTTTTTTTGTTTGTTCAACAGAATACATTGAGGAGATGAGAACTGACGTAGAAATATTGGCGTGTGGGTCCATCAAGAATTTGACTGCTTTCAAGATTCCTGATACAGATGAAAACTGGTGCTGTTTGGTAAGTGAATATTAGTACAGTGGCAAGCTGAGTGTAACGTACGAGACGTACGTTCGTAACGTAGGAGACGTAAGGGTACGTACGTACTGACAGGTGGCTTGCTTAGTTCCTAGAGCCTCGCAAGTCACATGGCATCTAGTTTCCTAGGGATTCAACACGCAAACCCTCCAGTGCGGACTCCGTGTATCCTAGCACGTAACTTGATCTAAGTCACTAGGCTCTAGGCGCTAAGTAAGCCACCTGTCTGTGCTTACGTAGCCTTAAAGTTGGTTAACAGACCCGCTGGAACTGTCGGAACTTCTTTTGTGTTTATCTCAACGTGTAAAATCATAAAAAAATAAAATAAAATTTACGTTGCAATATAAATAAATAATGCTGAACATTATCAGTATCACACAGCATCATCTAGCCCCAAACTAAGCAGAACTTGTATTATGGAAACCACATGACTGATATACTACTTATATAATTTTTGTAAATACATATACACACACACACACTTAACATAGAAATCACCCAGACCCGAGACAAACATTTATCTCGCAGCGGTAATCGAACCGCCAGGTTGCCTTCTGCGTCTCAGGCGGGCCTTCGACCACTGCGCCATAGAGGTTGTAAGGTATCGCAGATTTTTCTGATGTCACAAATTCATCATGATCATCATTAATTTATCCAGGAATGGAGCGTGTGCGAAGCTCGAGAACGCGGCGCGGGCTTGGCGCTAGTGATGGCGAGTAGCAACGAGCTGGAGCGATTTATTGCAGCCGTCGAACAAGCATTCTGTTCGCTCACTGTAAGTTTCATATAGCTATTGTTTTAATATTTATATTTATTTCATTTTAAAGTGACTTCTTTTCTTCATAGCCAAATTCAACTCTAAGAGTGTACTCCAGGTGGATTTAAATGTATGTAGTGGCAATCTACATACATTTAAATCCACCTGTTCTCTTGATATCATCGTGCCAACGCATTTGTGGTCTTCCTTGTGAGCACTCCTCCTCCCAAGGTCTTCTACTTAGTCAGCGCTTTGTTTTTAATGTGTAATACTTATAAAATAAAAGGATCAAGACTTTCTAATAGAGAGCCGGCTGACTGCAAATAGCACAGCCTGACGCCAGGACGCCTAGTCCAGCTGTTGATATTGCCTGGTTTTGTTATGTCTATTATGAGGGCCACCGATTGATCCACGCTCTCAGTTCTTCTGTCGTTAAGGACAACATAAGGATCAAGATAAGGATTTTTTAGATAGTCTTCAATCTAAAAAAAATCTTCTATGTTGTGTTGTCCTTACGCGAAAGCTGATGCACTGAGCGACAAGCGTTTATCAATCGGTGGCCCTCATAATTGACATAACAAATCAGCCGATATCAATTTACTGCTGGACATATGCCTCCTGCCGTCAGGCTGTACTATTACGAAGTCAGCCGGCGGCAATAGCCCTGATTGTTATTTACCAACGTGCATCACGGCCCAGTGAAGTTGTCTAACTGACGAGTCCTATATTATACCGTAACCGATCACGCTTTGTTTTCCTTTGTTTTTCAAAGGAAAACGAAGCGTGATCGGTTGATGTCAAAAATTAACAACGAGGCGTCGAAAATTTAACAGTTTTTCAAGGGAAAACGAAGCGTCATCGGTAATGGTATAATATAGGAACCGGCCTTTAGATTTCCTGGACGGAGCTTACCTTTATAATTTAACAAATAATGAATTATTAGTATTGACGCTACTACTTCACTTACTTGCTTCTTGAATTTAAAACAAAAAACTAGGTGAAGTCTCATTGAATAATGGACCTTATTCCTTCCGCAGTGTGAGCCATTTCCGCTGAGCGTTGTTGAAGGGGCGACATCCGCTTGCAGTACCGCTAACACCAAATACGAGGCGGCTTGGTCACATATGCTGCCCGCACACCAATAAAAAGTTTGAAAGTAGTAGAACAATCATTTTGTAACATGGGAAATTTTCATGAAGGTAAAAACAGTGTTGAACTATCAGATGACAAATTCATTGATCCTATAAAACTAGTGTTTTTAGAATAGTGCACACTACACTAATCTCTTAGATTTGTATATTGTCAACAGCCGAGCCCGATTGCGGGCCAATTTGTAGTTTGACCAAGGTCAAAAGCCTAGGCGACTGGCCTTATAGCTCAGTTGGTAGTAGCTCTGACTTCTCAGCTGCAGGTCGTGGGTTCAATTCCCGCCCAGTACAAATCTTTGTGTGGTAAATGTTCTGTGTCTGGGTGTTTTAAGAGTATCTGTGTATGCTTATATCCGACTCTGGTAGCCATAGTACAGACTGTCACAGCACGAATATTTTGATATGTCGTATCGTTATCGTAACTTGAAATTTTGGCCAATGAAAAAGCGTAAATTCAAAATAAAATACAAAAAGCTTTTTATTCAGATACAACAGAAAATAACAGGTTGTCATTGGCCAAAATTTTATAATACGCTTACGATATGTCAAAATATTCGCACGGCCTCAGGTTTGGGATGAATTGACCGTGTTTAAGAGTTTAAATATTTTGTAAAATAAGTTAGCTATTTAGCAAAACCAAAACAAAGTTGAGAGAGCAGGTTATTTTTTTTTTTTCATAACATTCCAGAAAGTGTAGGATCATTTGGTCATATTGGTTTGACTTCCAATCGGGTTAGTCAACATGCAATAAGTTTAGTACCTATGTCGTTATAAAACTGAATTGTAATACGACCGCATAACATCTATCAGTAAGTGCTCTTTAGTGTGACATGGTACTTAATTATAAGCTACATACATTCACGAGAATTTCCTATTTTACAAATTTTAAGGAAGGTAAGGAGTTCAATACTTCGTAGGAATAGACAATACTAGGTCACATGTTGAAATACTTTCGTTTGGATTATAAGCAAAGTTAACATGGAGTTAGGTGTAATCTGTATAGTGAGTTCGTAAGAGCGTTAAAATTTACCTTCACATTGTATAGTTTACTTTCTTTGACTAATTACAAGAATATTACCCGATATTATAACTCTGAATCTTATAAATATACGAAAATACTCTGATAAAACTTGTTCAGTCAGCGACATGAGATTTTCCAAACTGCGGCGATCTTGGATTTAAAAATGTATCTTTTGCAAATGATAAATAACCCTGTTATTTTTATATTATAAAAATAAAAAAGTTATATCAATAAAAAAAAAATATTGCCATGGGAGATGGACAGTCTAATATCAAATTACAGACACATGAGGCTGAACATCGACACAATTCTTAAGAAGCAATTCTTTTTTATAAGTAATGTAAGTGTCGTTACATAGTATGCTGAAGTTACGCGACCGAAGTTCGGCATGACTACGCCTGCAATGCTATTTGAATTACCTAACTTACGCCCGACCGAAGTTCGGCTGTTCGTCATAACGCAACGTAATTTCAGCATAATGTGTCATCAGGGTGCCTAGTGCAGAGTTTTTACTAGCTCGATCGCGTTTGCGTTTACGCAAATGTATATGGAATCGAGGTAGCGCCATCTAGTGAAAAACCCGTGGCACTGTTTCCTTTCCATACAAATTTGCCTAAACGCAAACGCGATCCGGCTGGTAAAAAAAACTCGCCCTAGGCACCCTGATGACACATTATACTGAAATTACGTTACGTTATGACGAACAGCCGAACTTTGGTCGGGCGTAAGTTCAGCGGCAATTCGGCGGTAGAGCACACATTATACGCGACCGAAGTTCTGTTCAACTGCCGAAGAAATTCGGGGCGGGGAAAAACAAAAGTAAGGCAACAAAATTTCTGCCGCGTAAGTTCGGCGTTTATGGTGTGTCATATCAGCCGAATACGTCGGAACGTAAAATCAGCTACGGAACTGCCGTCGCGTAGTTTCCAAAACGAAGACTAAAGACAGTCGGAGTTTAAATCTGACATTTTGTATACAAAATACCAATTTTAAACCTAGACTATATCTAGTCTTCGTTTTGGAATAAGACAGTGTGTGCTAGTTCCATCTTCAGGTATCATTAAAAAAATTACATGTCACTGACTGTATCAAAGTACGATATTATAAAAAGCTTTGTTTATCGTTTTTGAAACCGTTCTTATTTACTTTTTTGAAGAACCAGTAACGAGTTTTGATGTAGAGGTCCTACATAAAAACCTTATGATATCGATCAGAACTTTGTTTTATATGACAAAAGATATTAACCTGTTAAAAGCACAATTTAGTTAATTATATTATAATAGACGCCTTTCTAGGAAATACTGCTATTTACCTGCGAAATTTATAAAGACATACTTTCAAATCAGCAAGTTTATTCGATGCATCCTTAAAACACGTTTTGAAGCTCGAGAGGAGAATCCTCAGTGAATTTTTAAACTGCGTAGGCACTGGCAAGTGTTTGCAATAACTTAATTGTGGGATTTATACTAACAAGTAGCAGAAATCTTTATGTCGGAGGCTAAATAACCAATATTTTGACAAGTATTGTAACCGCTTCGTAAAATTTTGGCCAATGACACGCGTTATTTCGTATGTAAGCTTTTTTATTGGCCAACAAAAAAAAAGCTTACATACGAAATTTCAAGATACGTTTAGTATACGACATGTCAAACTATTCGTGCTTCGGCCTCTGTTCCTAACCAGCTAAAGCCAACTGCTAAAAAAACCTCACTGCTGATTCAGCTCTAAAGCTGTAATTCAGAATGTGTTTATCTGTACACCTAGTACGAGTTATACAATACGAAAACGTTCATTGTTTTCGTTGTTTGTAACGCGTACTAGGGGCAGTACCCCTAATTTAATTTAAACATGGATTTTGTTGTGATTTCCCAAAGAATGTTTGATGTTTCAATTATCTACCTACATCATGCTGATGCATCGAAGAGTCCAGGTAAATAGTTCCCATTTAGCAGCTATTTATGGATAATGTAAAGATATTATCTCGTTTCTTAGGTCACAATGCTCGGTTACATTTTATGTCTTATCCATACTTTGACATTCAAGTAGTGGCATAGTATGGATACGACATTATTATTATAAGATATGTACTTATTCCTTAGAATTATTCTATATTTAACATGTATTCTACCAATTTTACTCATATCTATGACAAGCGATTAGTGAAATAAATTCGTAATATTTAATAATAATATATTTTTCGTATAAAATAATGTACCGTCTTATAAATTGGTATAGTGGAAGATTAAGAGTGAGCTTTTCAGCTAATGTAATGTGGTGGATGGCGCGCTATTCTGAAACTTGGTCACGCGAAATGTAAATCCGAGAACCAATAAAATCGAGTGATCTATACAGATATCCTGGATCATCTATATATCAATTTTAGTTGAGTTTAAACCAAAGATATTGAATTGAGTGTAAACTGAGGCGCGGTAGGCGCATCGTACGCAGCTTTGCAGTCATGCATTACAACAACATAAAGTCGAATTCAGATTGCGAAAGTAATTGCGTAAAACTACTTTCACTATGATATCACGTGTAAACGTCCAGTTTCACAATGCATTTATTGCACGACATTGATTTACTTTTGTCTTAAGCTCAAATTTTAAAAAAAAATCTACTTTTAAAAAGTTTTTTTATACTACTTGGAGATGGAACAAGCACATGGCCCACCTGGTGTTAAGTGGTAACCATTACCTATCACAAAGCATTACATCGTAGATCACGCGCTATTTTGGAACATGCCCTACGATGCAATGCCTTGCGTCCATCAACTTGAGGCATGAATGTGATAAGCCTCTTGTGCCTGTAATTTCACCGGCACCCACACCCTTCAAACCGAAACACAGCAAAGCTACTTCACGGCAGAAATAGGCATGGTGGCAGTACTTCCCCGGACAAACCCTTCTCAGAGAACTCTACTACCTATTAAACCGCCATGTAAAAGTGATGCGAATCTAGTGTCGCGAAAGTAGGTGCGTTGAGTAGATTGTTTGTTTATGCCCCTATGTTAGTTCTTGATTTTTCGAGACAACTTTTTTAATTTATATTAAAGCACATCTGCACAGAAAACAATATGCATGGCGAAATAAGCTCCGACGCTCACAGAGCCCATGATTGAAGCATGACTGTTGATTTCATGACAATTATTTTCACGTAAATACTTTTATAAGTAGTGAAACAAGTTTCGTGGAAGTCTTTTCATCATCCATGAAACTTGTTTCGCAATCTGAATTCGACATAATTCTACGCGTGTAGTGTAGTGTAGTGTGTCTAGGCTGCTTCTCAGCATACATTTAGCAATATTCTAATGAAAATACTCGAGCCAGTGACTCGATTGTCAAATACTTAATACGATGGTTCTCGAAATGATCAAGTTTTACAGAATAAGGCTTGTGTAGAACGCTTAGTAGATTTTGTACGGAAAATGAAAGATTTGTATCACAGACCTTATGTAGCTTTTTTGTTTGAAAAGCTAATTTTAACGGTTTTGTTTCAAAATTCAGTTTTATAAATCATGTCAGATGGTTGGGATTTGTTTACAAAGAATTTTGGCTGCTTTATTTTTAGTTTATTTATTATTTGTTACCAAATATATCAAGGAACATATGATATTGTTTCGTATGTGTATATGGCCGTTGTATAGGCCGTGTGATATTAATGTATATTTAGCGTAGAATCTAGAATGTTTGAATGCAATTTATAAACGAAATAATTCTTCAATTATTTTGTTTATAACATGCATGTTTAAGTATGATAAGAATTGCAATGTATTTAAATAAATCATCCCAGTGTTGATCATCAATAAAGAATCATTTATTATTTTCTTAACAGTTATTATTGAGAGTTATTTTATTTTTAAATTTGTTAACGAGGTGCATTCCTTGAATAATTTTGTAATTTGTACCAAAATTGTATTTTGTATTTACATGGATTTATGAATTGTATTGTTGCTTTTGTATTGTGATTGCTTACAGCCAGTTGCAATTTCATTAAAGACTGTTGGGCCTTATTACAAGGTGGTTAGGTTGAAATTGGGGATTTTTATTCAGATACCGCTTAGCTGTGATTGTGTTCTCTATTAAGTTTGTTGTTTATGCATAATATTAGATTAATTACTATACATACTTATTTTTTTATATTTAATGGTTTATGAAATAGATGTTGCAACGTTCTAGCGGCATTGTCGGAAAATGTTTAATCGATTGCCAAGTACGTGGCTACTTTTGTCTCCATACAAAAAAATACATGTAAAGATCCAGCCTGTGTTTAAACCAGCGAGGTCTGATTGCGTGTGCGCAACGCATAATATGCAAGATTTAACATCGAGTCGCGAACACTTTGCTTTGTCGACAAAGATCTCATACAGTATGTTAATGAAATTATGTTATTATATATATCTTTTAAACTTTTAAGACAATTTTTGAATTGGTGCGTTTAGACTTTAGACTGAGCAACCATTATTTTATGAAAGCATTGGATTGCTTATTAATTGTTCATCTCATTATCACTACCTACTTAACTTTTAATATAGTACGTATTACTCAATAATGTAATGTATTTAGTACCCAATTTTCGACCACTTAGACAAGGGGCGACCAGAAACAAGAAATTACACACGAATTTATAGTTTTTGATCGTCTTGATTTGTCTAAAGTCTGATTTTGGGTGCGTTTCTCGAATATTCCAATAAACTAGAGACAATATAATCTTCCGTTCTATTACACTGAGGTAGCTAAAGTATTATTAAGAACAATAATAATGTTTAAAAGTCACGCCGTAATTTGTAAATGCTACATCTTTGACTCATTCTTAAATTGTAATTGTTATCACGTAGTGTCTTTTCAAATGTTAAAAGGAATATTTTTGTACTATCTATACGAAAAAGACATAAAGTAAAGCCAGAAAACAATCAGCGTTTTCGTATATTAGCGAATATGGGTAAACTATCTCAATTCGTCCTTTGAACGAAGCAGAACAAAAATTGAAGTACCATTTTGAAAAGACACTAAATACATTGTAGCATACCGAAATTATACTGTAACTCTGTAATCATAGGCCATTTAAACTATTATCGCTTGACATTTGTTCGTATAAACCATTTAATAAATTCTTTGTGGAAATATTCTTGTCTTTTGAATTCTATTTTCCCTTGTCAACCACTCACACCACTGCCACTCAGGTACTGCCAGGTATTGTCTCACCACCAGGTACTGGTGATCAGTGTCAGTATCAATATTAGTAGGGGATCAGATCGGAACGTGATCTCTTAATAAAAAAAAAACTTATAATGTGGCAGCAAACAATATCTTGTATGCTGGGACTCCAAGAACAATATAAATTCTTATGCTGTCTCGCGCAGATCGGCGTTCCTAGGCGATCCCTAAACAGCAGGACAAAAACTAGATTAAAATTAGATGATACCTAAAATAAGCATATTAAAAGTTTTTGGTTTCTTTCCTTTTATAAGTTTAGTACATCAATTATGTATAAATTAAAAATTGACGGCTTTATTTCATCATAAGAGTTCTGGTAGAAAATTAACATCGTTCCATGAAAAAAAGGCAAAGCAGTAATTGCCAAAACACAAGTTTCATTAGCTTAGATTCGTATGTAACGTAACCAAAATGTAATGTTTTTATTTTTATTTTGATGATAAGTTATTTAGCAACGAGTCAAAACACGATACTTCTGTTGTAAGTTGGTAGAAGTCGGGTATCCTACAGATTCTTGGTGATGCTGCAGAATCAGTTCAAGGTTGCCATGTTCTTGCATTATCATTAGAATATAAAATGTATCAATCAGACCTGTAGATGTTTAGATTCCTTAAATTAATCAACAAGAAAAGAGCTGATGATCTTCAAGCGGCTAATAAAGCCCTCGAGTTGCCGGTGCAATTCGTTTGAGCGTCCAGTCGACCAGTCCAGGCCGAGGCCCAGCAAGGGTATTTTAATACGATCGAAATGTTTCCGAGTCGAATCCGACAGTGACGTTTGAACCAAAATTACATTTTAATATGTGGGGGGGTATTGTGTTGTGGTGCGAAATCGTATCGTAGTGTTCATCAGAAACACCATGAGGAGCTTTTGAGATCCCTAAAATCCAATCGCAATAGAAAAACAACTGAATAAAAATTAACGGATTCGATTCGGAAACTTTTCGAATGTTTTTAAATACCAGGGGTGGCCTTATGGCATTGGCTTCAGCTAGTATTAATTAGGCTACGTAATGTAATGACAATGTCAAGATACTAACACTTGAGTAAATAAAATAATAACGGCAATGTACAGCACCATGGTTAATTTCACGAACCTCTTCAACAGCTGAGGTGTCCGAGTGGTTAAGGAGTTGGACTTGAAATCCAATGGGTTCTACCCGCGCAGGTTCGAATCCTGTCCTCAGCGAAGTTTTTTTTTTACATTTTTAACTCTTAAATAAGTTATTTTGTGTGCGCATGCGCACCTCAAACTTAGGTGCTTATTATGTATGACTTACTCACTCTAGAATGTGTAAGCATAAGCACCTATCTAAAAAAAAATCTCCAACAAATCTTTGTTAGGACTAACGAAATAAATAAAATACCCAGTTTTTTATACGTACTTTTTATTCAATAATTAGCGGAGCTTAAAATAAATTCCATTACACAATTAGCATTATAAAATACCCTCGGTCAGTCGCGTCACCACACAAGAGCTTCTTTCACATTGTTCCGTTGAGGTTTAGAAGACTAAAAGTTGAAATTCAGATATAATATTTCCTATTTAATTAATTTTTAAGATACATGTACAAACATTTGGTTTGGTATCTCCAAATGTAATAGACGAACAATTATGATGAACATCACTTCAACAAATGGCAAATCTTCATAATATCTGTGCACAATGAGGATGCTGAGAACGGCGTGCATGCAGCGGGGTGATTGGCTAACTCTGTTGCAAACAGAAATGATTGACTTAGCTTCATTATTAAGTGGCTTCTGGGATAGTTTCCACAATTTCGCCAGTATAAACTATAATTGTTCATAATAATATGGTTTACAAGTCAAGTCGTCCAGTCTTTCACCGATCCTGTTTTAACAAACTGTTACAGTTTGTCAATTGACGTTTATTGAATTTCGACGGATGAAATGTCCAAGTTTGTAAAAAGAGGATTGGTGTCAATAATTTTTGTTTGCAATAGAGTTAGCCGATCCCCCGCAGATTACATCAGATTTTTTTGCATGTGAGTCGACGTTTTCATCGTTCAAATGTTTGTATTTTGGAATTTGTGAGTATTCAGTTATAACGTTACATTTTCCACGAAGTGTACCCAGATACAAGTTTCACAATCCACTAACATTACAATAAATGACTATAAAAATAGTTAAAACATTTAGAAAATGGACTTGAAACCTGTTTTGAGCATATACCATGCAATTTTTTTGCCATCTTTCAGAAAACTGACAATAAATTTATGCTACAGGCTCAACTCAGATTGAGCATAAAAATAAACTTAGAACAATGTGGAAAAAAGTCCTCACCAGAACGATGATAATTTTCAACAGAAACATGGAAACTTATCCGCATCTACATAAAGGATAAAATAAATAAAAATGGAATTTTCACGGCTAGCGTTCCGACACTACGGTAGTTCATTGGCTGTTTTGGATATTTCCAGGTTCATACACACAAACGAAAAAAGGATATATCAAGGCATAAGTTACTGGTGGAGATTCCTGTACATATAAACCGTATTTGAAATTTTGAACCCTCCTGCCTTATCCCAAAATGAACATTCAAAAACTTATAATAATGGACTACCTAAACATAAGCTTTCTATATTATTATGTTCGAATATCAGCAAATTGTCAGGAGATCAATTTCTAATATGAATTTCATTGTTATTTTTAGATAATGAAGGGTATTGACACAATCTCAATCGAAGTATTTCTAACTAAACTTATATTACATCGAAACAATATTCACTTAAAAACTATGGGTATCTGGATAAGGCAGTGCATACATTTAAAACTTACAGAGTTATGAGCATGCTACAGAGACAGAAGTTTGACTTCTGTTTAATATTGTGCTTGAATAGGATTGTTTTATATAAATTTTGGCATGTGTTGCCGATAGTACAAAGTTCACTTATCAATTTGAACAAAATTATATAAACAAAACAAAAATAAATCATTTCTGCACCTATAAGTGCAATAGATGGTTGAACTATCAATATCGGCATTTTCCGCAACTATCCACCAAAATGAATCAATGCTCGAACTATGATTATCGGCATTTCCTGCATATATCAAAGTGAATCATTTGGACGAATTATGAATATCGGCATTTTATCTGCACCTATCCAACAAAGTGAATCAATTGATCGAACTATGAATATCGGCATTAGGGTCTTGTGTAAGGGATTAACAATTTTAGAAGCCTCAAGCGCAGAAATCACGTTTTTAGTTACACAAAAACAAAACTGAGTAACGTTAACTTATTTTGTGTGAGTTTATTTTTACTCCTTTAATTCAGTCATTGATACATAACAACTTTTTCATAAATTAAACAAGACTTCTATTGTGTTCATGTAGGCTCTGCCTATGTTGCCCGTTGAAAATGAGTGAGCTTTCATGCATATTTATTTAATGATAAAAAATAGACTACAGAGCCAAGAGGTAAAACACGTGTTTGTTAATCCATTACCAAAAGCCTGTCAAAATACAGAGGAATAACGAACTAACGCCATTGCAATCAATACTACTAACGACTATCAAAGTTGCAATAAAAAAAATATTAACAACTTTTTCCGGTATTGGGAAAAGAACACTTACACTTTATGAGTACAAACTGGATTGTAAACACCTAATAGAAAAACCAGAACGACAAACTGCCAGCCAATGCATAGAAATCATCAGCAGCATTTCCGTTTCAGCCCCTTTTAAATGGCGATTTAAATTATAAGAAAACCAATTCTTGAAATAAAATAATTAGCATATTCATTGTGTGGTCAGGGGTATATTCAGTGGAAAATGGGATGTTTTGGTACAGTCTCTACCTCTAACCGTGGTTTACGTTAACTCCGGATTCCAGTTCCGACGCTGGCGTTTCTGGTTCCTCGTCGTTGTAAATGTTCTCAGCCATTTGCCATACCTGAAACGATTTTAAGACATGTTAAAAAGAACAGATAATTTAGTATTAGGCAGTTTATTATTTGAGGCCATATTCATTTTCAGCCTCTATGGGGGTATATATTATTCTCTTTTGCCCACCTGCATAATATTATCCTCAGACACGGAGCAGATGACCCAGGGTTCGTTCGGGTTCCATGAGAAGTCTGATATCTTGGCCGTGTGGCCTCCGTGGATGAAAAGAAGCTCAGGTGGGCCATCCTCCGCATCTTCTGCAGTCTGCTCCTCGCCTATCTTAGACAAGTCCCATACATGCAGTCTGGAAAGAACAAGTTACAAAAATATAGGAAACTTATCAAAATCTTACCAAAGAAAAACACCATATTATACTATCATAGTCACAACGCATCAATGTCCCTCTAATTCAGCCAATCCTCGTACAATAAAACCCGAACTACATCGCTAGTAAATGTGAGTAAGTTTTCATTCAACTCCGTAACGGCTTAACTGATTTGAGAGAAACTTGGATTGGAATATCTGGAACTCCACATAAGCTACTTTTGAACCGGGTATGCGAGCGATGCCGCGGCTGGAAGCTAGTATAATATAAAGGCCAAATTTTGCGAACTTTTATATTTTCTATATTTTTAGGCACTAAAACATTCGTCGAAAATCTAAATATTTCTTCTGTTGTTTACCTTCTGTCAGTCCCACTGCTGGCGAGGATAGTCTCGTTATGCGGCGACCATTGTACTTGGAAGATCTCATCTTTGTGCGACTCGAAAGAATGTAGTTTTAATTTTAGGTTACGCAAATCCCAAAGCGCCACCTAAAACAATAAGACTTTAGTTTTAGCATACTACTATTAGATACCATTAGTACAAGATACAAATCATACAAAAAAAATTCTCGCGGTGGGAATGGAACCCGAAAACTTCTGCGTCTCAGGCGAGGCGAGGCGAGGACACTGCGCCACAGATTTTTTTTTTCATTCAAATATTTAAAGAAGTTTCAAACACGCAAATATCGCCGTGTGCACTACACATCCTTATCGAAATATGCGATAAAATTTGAGGCTGTGTACAGAGTGATTGGTTGTTAGATCTCCTTGAATGGGGTTATACTTTGGGTCATTCGCAACAAAAAGTTCACATCGACTGCTCATAATCCAACCTACCTGTAGGTATCTACAAAACACTAAATCCTATCCTACTTCCTTATCCTTAATATTATAAAGTCGAAAGTTTGAAATGTGAAAGTTTATCCCTCCTTCACTTCAAAATTACTGAAACGAATGAGCTGAAATTTTGCACGTAATTCTAGACTTAGCACAGCAACCGTAGAAAAGGTTTTGTCGACGAAAGAATAGAGATACATTTTTTAGGATGTAGATGTAGCCAACATTTTAAATGTTCTAACTGAGGTTATCTAAAGAATAGATAAAAATAAGCATTTGGGGCAAAAATGAGCATGTTTGGGATGCAGGGAGACCCACAAAAAGGAAAGATACGTTGTCTTCTGTATCATAAAGTAGACATAAAAACGGCATGCTAAGGGAGGCTGGAATGTTACCTACTTTTTATTTGAGTAACAAAGCGAGCGAAGCTGCGGGTGGAAGCTAGTAATCAAATAATAGGTCAAGGTATAAAACTTAAAATACCAAAAAATACTGAATTCTGCCAAAACATGGAGAAGACATTATGTGTAGGTACGCACACATAACATTACACATTAACATTAGGTCCACAGTTATGTTTTCAGCACTCAAAGCGTTAAACCAATATTGAGTCTTTTAATAATGTAGTGCATTAAGGAGAAATTGTTCCCTTTTTATTAAAGTTAACAACCAAACAACTTATTTTTGTATGGCTTGCGAATCAGTAAGAACTAAGATTACGTAAGCAAAGTTTACGCTAGCTTTTCTAACTCACCGTTTTATCAGCACTGCCTGTGGCGAGGATAAATTCCGAATATGGGTTGAAACTTAGACAGTTCACTTCGGCTGTGTGAGCGTCTACTGTGTGCGAAGGTTTCGACGTATTGTTACACCTGAAAATTAAAAGACGTTAGCATTTATTGTACTGTAGATATAAAAATGGCAGTTTAATAAATGCGTACGTTTGTTCGATTGTACTTATTTGTTGTTTCCACGCTAACGAATTTAGATAAAACGGGAAAACATATAGGCTATTTTTATCCGATTACCACGCGAGCGAATCGTGACAATTTCATCTAGGATCAAACTAAGTCAAATCTTCAAGTTATCTAACACTAGCATAAACGAAGATGCAGGAATGATAAAGTGCCAAGTAATAGCACTTGCCAACACATCTAACTCGTTGGTCCTTTGATGTGTGAAAGTGGCAAACTCAGGCAAAAGAAGCAATTAGCCAGGTAAAACACAAGAGGGTTCGATTGCCACTGATGTTTGCAAGATCTGCACATATTCCAACAAATCTGGAGTCGAGGGTTCGATTGCCACTGATGTTTGCAAGATCTACACATATTCCAAAAACTCTGGAGTCGGAGTTTTAAGGCCGCCCATAGACGTCCGGCATGGCTTAGCGGTCCAGTCACAGCCGGGACCAACCCCTTAACGTATCTTCCGAAGCATGGGAGTACTCATATTAAAATCCTAAATTAAAAATATTTTAAAAAATATCTCAGTTTTTAATTCTCATATCCACAATTAACAATTCAAAGTGCACCATAAGGTTCCAACTTAGAGATTTTGACTTTTGAAAGGAGAGATTCATGTGTGGGTTCAAAGCTTGTATTTGACTGATGATTGTAAACCTGAATCCATACCTGTTTTTGTATATTCAATAAGGCAAATAGCTCTACAGCTACTCCAATCAACAGCGTGCATTATGACAAATTTTGTTAAGACAACAATGTTTGCTGTCAGAAACTAGTAGCTCTGAACAGAGCTTTATTTTATATCACCATAACCAATTAACTACCTTACAACTATAAAAGTAGAAACAGCTTGTCAACATACACAGACCTGGTGTCCCATATCATCAACTTCTGATCATCAGCGACAGATCCAAATAGGGACTCGTGTAGTAAATGCCAAGCTACATCCTCAACCACGGCTGTGTGGCCGGTGAATACAGACTTAGCTTCGATGACGCGACCCTCTTTGGGTGTCGCGTTTATATCCCACAAGCAGATTGTGTGGTCATCACTGTGGACACATATTGTAGTAATAAACAGATAATTTATATAATTTTAAATCATTGCAATTAAATCAATAATGCAGCGATCTAATTGAAACATACAAAATGTTAACAAAGTACTATAATAATGTACCGGAACTATCTGATATAACATGATAAATAATAATAAGCTGAGAGGGCACTCACTTAGCTGCCCAGTACCTCATCATCATCAGCTGCCCAGTACAAGCAACCCAAAAAAGCACATTTTGCCCAACCATATTGTACACACAGCGTCACGATCTGGTATACCCCTTTCAAGTATAAATTTAAACTGCTGCCGTGGAGGCTACCATATTCAAATGGCCAAAATCTTATACAAAAATATTTATACTTGGCTGGGGGATCGAACCAGTAACTCACTCACGACAGTTTATGAATCAGACGCTCTAACCAACTGAGCTATCGTAGCGGTTGGCGATAGTGACGAAATTATAAGTTACAATATACGTTTATTATTTTGTCTAGGTATTCATGGATGCGTCAGCTAGTAACTTCTTCATTTGTTTAACACGGTAGTGCGCAACTACTTATAATTATTTTGTGCAGCACTGGACTATTGAGGGTAGTTGTGTATTAAATGACAGTTCAGAACAAAAGGTTACTTGTTTCGTCTTGGGTGTGTGTCGTGTGTCATTGAATTTGTAAATGAAAAATGTTGCATATAAAAAAGCCAGTCCGAAAAATTGAGCTAAAGAGTGCGTTTTGCAAAATAAAACTTTTGGAACGCTACAACCCATCAAATAATCAATGTCAATGTTAATCAGTGTATGGAATTGGAAATGGCAGAATAACATTAGGTAAGTGGTATGAGAATTATTAGTAGGATTATCATAAACAATGTTCTTAGTAGACCTATTCCATTTTATATTATATAAACACATCTTATGCTTATAATATTATGTTTTTATTTTCAGGTTATTGGCGATGGATGTCATCAATGAGCAAAGTTTTGCAAGAAATAATGCAGTCAACAGTGCAAGTTGCTTATCCAGAAGGAACGGTGTATTTAGTTTATGATAACTGCGCGGTTCATCGTTCGCGAATTCTGACCAATTGGCTCGCTTCTCAGACGGGCATTATCACCATATCATGGTCATCTAAAAGTCACGATTTAAATATGTGGAGAATGTGTGAGCATATGTGGGGTCAAATTGTCCTAACTGGGACACGAGTGAAGTGTTGTCCACCTGCAACAGGAGGTCATGAGAACCTAGGAACTGATGCGTCGTAGTGGTTTTGGTTGGACTTTGATTATCCAAGTGAAAAGAAGGCTTCAACAAATAATTTAAAGTTTTGGACATCCATCCCATTCGGTATTAAAAAATATTTAAATACTATAAAATGTTTTCAATTATAGATAAAATACCAGACTAAGTATTTGCGAGTGATCTAAATTGTTTATTGGATTTTTATACGGCAAGTATAACCTGTTCCAATGTTAACATGTTTGTTCACTCGTTAATCTTATATGGGTAAATAAGTATTAATCTATCATTTAAAACATTATTGAAAATTCAAAAAAATAAGTTACTATCTATATTCTATTATGTTAAATGTGGTGTTTTAATAAATTTGTTATAACTTTTGAACATTTTTTTTATTTTTTAAGCTTAATTTAAATAATTAGGTAACTTACTTACTACACTTACCGCGTAACGTAATCCATTGTTAGTAACAAAAATTAAAAAAAAAAACATATTGGTAATGAGGGATTTGAACTCAGTACTCTTGTAACGTTTCGATTGATGTCGAGTGTTGTAACCGCCACTCCATTGTGTCGTATAGTAATTTGATTGAAATTAAATATTCGTAGGCAAGGAGGAGAAGTTTTATAAAACACATTTGTGCAAAAAGTTGAGATCCACGAATGACGCCGCGACGGTTTGAACCTACTAACATTAACTAGGGGGGTTACCAGACTCTGACGCTGTCTGTACACAATTGGAATAAGCTTCTAGAGACAGTAGTCAGGGCTCCACTCAGTCTCACTGATTGATTTAATCATGGCCAGATGTATAGCTTATTTTTTAAGCTGCTTACAGAAGTAGCCTTCTTCGTTTTCAATTAGGTTTGTGGTATAATCGGCCAGCCCAGGCCTTTTACAAGTCAAATTAAATATATTAGTCGAGTTATCAAGATTAACTCACGTAATTAACTTGTCTTGCATGTCTTACATCAGTCAAGTTATAAAAGAATAGAATGTGAGCTGAAAATATTGTACTATTGTCGTGACTATCATTCTCTGACAACAAATATGATATACCTGCAGTAAAAACTAGTTTCATATATAATGGTACCTGGCAGATAGAAGATAACCATTCAGGTTCGGATTCCATGATAGACCATAGCCTTCTTTTTGATGTCCTCGCAATCTGTCACAAAAATGAATGAATTATTAACATATATATATATATGTTCTGTAGATATTTGTCTCGGGTCTGGGTGTTTTCTATGTATGATATGTATGTATTTACAAAAAAAATATTATATGTGTAGTATATCAATCATGTGGTTCCCATAATACAAGCTCTGCTTAGTTTGGGGCTATATGATGCTGTGTGATTACGTCCCGCATTATTTATATTTATATTATTATATATACTGGATAGATAGATGGAAATATTTTTACTGTAGTGTGAGTACAAGTATATATATATAATATATAGGTGGGCCATGTGCTTGTTCCATCTTCAAGTATCATAAAATATATATATATTGATCACAATAGCAATTAAAAATAATATAGATATGCTTCTACTTTTACATACTAAGATAGCATAAAAATAATTAACATAAATTGTTATTTATCTACAATAAATATGTAATAAATTTACTAATAAGAGGAAAAATGGTTACCTGAGATCAGGATGGCATTCACCCGAAGGCTCAGGCTTGGAGGGGTGCTTAGTATAATCAAAGACGAGCACATCGGATGATGGAGTCTTAGTAGCGATAACACAAGGGTTTTGAGGCATGTACCTAGCCCTGTTCACTTCACCTTCATGGTTGATTTTGATCTCAATGTCTATCTTACCGGATACAGATCCAAAACCACCAAATTCTGAAAGTTTCAAGTGTTCAAAATTAGAAAGAAACTTTTTTGGAGTACTTATTTTTCTAAGTTCACTGAACTTAGGTAGAACAGGACAGTACACTTAGGGACTTTCAAAACTTGAAATGGGGTGTAAGGAGTTCCAACCTCACCTGCCTGTGGTGTCTGTGCTATATAACAAACAGGGCTCTAGCAACCGCCAGAAAGCAGTGCAGCCTAACAACCGCACAGCTAAATCTCCTGGCTGCTGAGCAGCTGCATCAGTGGTGCTAGAAGCTATGCCCTGCATATCATGTTTCTTTTAGGGAAGGCCTATATCCAGCACTTGACTATATAGGCTGGTGTAGTGTGTATTTTTGCAGTAGAAACTTAAAATTAGCCTTTTCTTCATTACAAGAACACCAATACATATGCTTTACTTTTGTGTTATTTACTATAATAAGTCAATTTTACCTCCTTTGTCATTATCATAATGACTGGCATCAAACTGTGCATCCTCATTTGGAAGTTGGACACTGGCAATCAACAAATGGTTTTGCTCGTCCGATGTGTGTGTGCCCAATATCAACCTGTAAGAATGTACTATATTAATGACAAGGTACTGAACAAAGGGGTTAGCAATGATGTACACAATACAGGTGCAGCAATAGATAATTAGAAGGCTTATTATGAGATTGATTTTTCCATTGTTTGGAAAGTTGCGAAGATAAAAAAATAATAAGTGTTGGGAATATAGGGGCAGCATCAGATCTTTCATGTTCTTTATGAATCATATTGGCTACAAGGCTTTGATTCTGACTGGCAGCTGTATGGTCAGTTACAAATGCAGAATAACCAGGAAGAGCATGTGGAAATAATCGTACTATCAGCAAAATTTACCTGTGAACTGAATAGTCCTTCCCTTCAGGTCGAGTAACGTCCGGTAACCACTGTGCTGTCAACGATGGCCACTCCAGAGCATGGGTCATCACCAGGTCATACAGGAACGGTGTATTCTTCTTCCATATCTTGTATTCCTCGTTTATCACGCGCTCTTCAACGGCATCGTCGAAAGTTTCTACAAAAAGACAGTTTTCTGAGCAAGATTCCTACCTCGCTAACCACAAATTCCAAACTGGCTCACAAGAAATGAACCGCTTTTCAGTGTAAAGACATATCATTGTATACAAATTTACCTCCGTCTCCTTTATCACCCATTATAACAATAAAACAACACTTCACTTGGCCGAAAAAGAATTGGCAGAGTTAAATGCAAAATCAACCGGCCCCAGAAGGCGCCAAACAAAATACTTGGCGTTGCTGCTCGCTCGCGTTTTGTCTTTTCTTTTCGTTCGACAGACAATATGCAAACTTCCGGTTCGTTAAATACTCAAATTCTAAAATTGGTTAAAAAATAAGTTAAACATTACGTTTTGAGTATTAATAAAATAACTTACTATTTGATTTATTATAAATTTATTTGTAGATCATATTTCTGCTTAATCAAGTTACTTATAAATAAAAGAAGCACCTAGCACGGTAGCGGAAATCGAATTGATTGATGAAGATTGAGAGGTGAAAATGAAACAAACACTAGTGTGGTAAAGACTCGCTAAAGTTAAAGCCTTTTCGGTTTTACCGGTTTTTTATATCCAGTGTAGACAGCAATAAAAAAAAATATTGTTTGAGCGCGAGTGTGTAGATACAGCATTGCCAGAACGCACTCAGAGGTACGGTTTTTGGGTTTTCCGTACATTTGACTTCTTACATATTATTAGATACTTCAATAACATTACCGTCCTCAGCTCATCAGACCATACTTCCGCACAAGTGGATCCGTACCGCTTCTATTTCATCACATAAACCATTCGATGCATAGGTACGTGCATCAAGATTTAGTTAACAATTCAAAATTATGTTGACTGCACATCACCAAGCTACCGGAGTTAGTGGGTTTTAGATTAGTATCTAATAAAGTAAGGCTTGGCCACAAGATCTTTCGTAAAGCGGGGAATTCACTAGACGGACATGCCCGCCGGACCTCGCTACTATAGGTCTATGCAATGTTTGCTGCTGTCCGCTGTCCTCAGACCTGAGAGGGCCAGCCACCAGTATAGTCTTTTATGATTTATGGTATTAAACTGTGTATTAAATGACTAAGTATTAAAATAAAATGAGTTTTAATGAAAATAAATTATTCTGGGAAGAATTGTAATTTTACTAATTGCATAGGTCTCCTGGTTCATCAATTTCTAATTCTTGGAGGAAATTAATACGGCTATACTTTATTTTTTGAAACCATTGTTTAATTATTTTGTTGTGTAATTATTTTCTTATTCTTTTGATCTAAGAGTATAATTGCGGCACTAAAAATTAAAATTTTTCTTCGTCTCGTTAACATTACAACACGTGTAGCCGGTTGAGAGACCGACAACAAACTGATGAGTCTGTGTAGTGTATTGTGGTGACAGACATGCCCGCACAAACTGCCCGCGGGCATGTCCGTCTAGTGAATTCCCCGCTTTAGCGTTCTTCCGGATCCATCCACTACAATCCTCTTTCATAAAATGACCTACATATATCTTGTGTTCTTAATTGTAAGATTTTTTTATTTAATAAGATGTACCTACCTTTGTTAATTAAGCTATTTTTTATGTATAACGCCTTGGATATTTTTCTGTAATGTTATATGTAATATGAATAAATTGAAATTGACCTTTCCAAATCAGCCCTTGTGTCTGGCCTGTGGTCTGGCCTTTGTAGACTATGAGGCCTTTGACTAGGTCGAAAGCGGGGCTGTCCTGGAATCTTTATAGGAATGCCAACTGGACTGCCGTTAGCGTTAAACCGAAGTATTGAGTTGAGATGTCTCTATGAAGCCGTCATTATGAGTGTCTGAGTACCAGGACCAGCAGTCTAATTAAACCCATCCAACAGCGCAGAGGAGTGAGACAAGAAGATGTCATATCTCCAAAACTGTTCAACTGTACAAGCGCATTGGAGGATATGTTTAAGACGCCAGACTGGAAAGGCATAACATAAACGGCGAGCTTACTGGCGGAGTCACTGGATGAGCTGCAATAGATGCTGGGTGCTGCAACAGATGTTCAGCCACTGCTGGACATATGTCTGTATAGACTGATGATATGATATGATGATTATGTTGGTCTAGGTACACCTATACCTACTCATTCATATTGAAAAACGAGAATTTTCACATATCGTTGCATCAGTGAAGTACCTCCTCTGCGTCCCGCCTAGCACTAAGTGCGGCAGCTATCGCTGCTCGGCTCGACACGCCTACTGAAACTCTAGCGCTGACCGTTATTGCACAGAAGTCAAAAGTAAGGTATCATATGGGAGCTAGAGGCGAGATAGAGCGAGAGACCCATGCGCAGAAGTTTCGTACACCGCTAGACTTACGTGCCACTAGAATAGCTAGTCTGTGCCTGCTTGCATAAAAAAACTACGTGTATCGTTTGTGGCAATTTTTCTTCGAACAACTATACAAAGTATATCGCGCGCCGTACTATGGCACTGTGAAAAAAGTGGCATATATTGCTAGTTATCATTTTTCAAAAGCACGTCATACAAATATCGCCTCTGTAATAAAGAAGATAAGACAGAAAATCTAAGTAAACCGACTAAATGAAAACTGCTGCTCCGATAAGCATGTCATACAAATGTCGCCTCTATAATAAAGTAGATAAGACAGAAAATCTAAGTAAGCCGTAAATGAAAACTGCTGCTCCGAGGCGTTTTGGCGGAGTTTTAGTCAAGCCGCTTTTGGGCGGATAGTGCAAAATCCTTTGTATAGTTGATCGAAGCATTTTTACCCACGACGGAAAGGAGACGGTTTATGAGTTTGGGGTTGTTTGTGCAAATCCATGTTGCTATTTTTTTCCAAAATTACTAGTCCAATTTTGATGCAGTTTTCAGTGGATTTGAGTTTGATTGGTGCATGTTCTTAGTGTGTTACGGTGACAACTCACCAAGGGGCGCTGCAGCAAACATTGTTTGTTCAAATCAATGTTGGTATTTTTCTCCAAAATTACTAGTCCGATTTTGATGCAGTTTGGTTCAGGTTTGATTGGTGCATATTCTTAGATAGGTGTTACGGTGACAACTTACCAGGGGCGTTGCAGTAAACATTTGTTAGTGCATTACTATTTTAGTCCGGTTTTGATGCAGTGTTTGGTTCATTAAAGAGGGTTCTTAAATATATATTACAGTAGTAACTTACTAGAGGGCGCTGCAATAATATATTTTAATATCTATGCTCTCTAAAAAGTTTAAAAAACAAGTAAAATTAAAATTTTGGAAAACCCCACGACGTACCCCACGAAAGTAATTGAAAAAGGGTGAAATAATTTAAACCCTCGACTTGAAAAATAAATGTACCCATAAACTTAATAAAAAACCCAAGAATATCCGTCGTGGTTTCCTAATTTTTTCCTTTTTTGTTATCATTTATATAAAGCCACATTCGCGATTATGTACATACAATATGTAAAGAAGAATAATCATCACCTTTTTGGAGATCGTACTTTAGCTGAAATTCATTCTGGCAACCATTTCTATTTTGTACCGTCAACTGTCACGCCCTATCCTTCCATCATACTTTAAAATGTCAGTCAATTGTCTGTCAGTCAACAAAAAATATTATGTATGTCAAAAATGGCTGATGCTGCAGCACGTCGCGAGGCTCGTCGTCGAAAAATATTAGAGAATTCTGGCAACAGGCTTCAAAAGATAGCTGGGAAAAGTAGCGATGACTCTCCTAGAAGTAAGATCCTGAATAAAGCATAAGCTTATAATAATTGTGACAAAAACAAGTTGTTTACAATTGTCTTTTTTTGCAGCATCACCTATCAGGGGTATCAGGCCTATTCCTGAACCGGAAGACGCAGCTTCGGTCTCCTCAACCAGTAGCAGTTTCAGTAAAACATCACAACCGAATGGTTCGCTTCACAATGACCCAGATCCAATTCGATTCCTACTGCCAAACCACGAGATTGACGCGTCTGGTGACGGTGAGCTAGCGAGTCCACTGGCACCTTCATTGCCTCCTATAACGGAACCGATACCAGCACCAGTAATGCCCTTCTGGGAGAAACTCATCACATACAAGTATGATGTAGTACTCCTATCTCTGGTCATACAAATATTGTATGGAATGTCATTGATCACATTTGATATAGGTGGTTACTTTTTCTTACCTGTTATTGTTTATATTGTTACAAAGTTGGTGTGGTTCCCCATACAGAATACTTCAAACATTGCCAATGTGCTGCTACTTCTCAATGGGGTATCTCAGTCTAGAGTCAGCAACATATTGTACCTAACACAATGTTTCAGTGTCATATCCCGTGACACCTTTGTATACTTATTCACTACAATTTGCATACAATCACTGTGGATTACTATAAGGGACTTCCTGGTTACATAAAATAATATTTATCCATTTTGTGGGCATTACACCTACAGCAATATCTAATAGCTGGTTTATATTGACCTGCATTCAAAATTAAAATGAAACATTCTTGGCTGTACCTAAGGTTTTCACTATAAGCACTGGGCTCAAAATAACTTTGTAGTAAAGTAAGATAAACAGCCTTATAAGATAGATTTTGTATGCAGTTCACTAGGCCCCATAATTTTGATTGCTTGTGCCTTTAAATGAGTGAGATGTTCTGAGATGTGTGCGATTGTGTCACATATTGCCATTTTTAGTTTATTATTAGAATTAATTTTGTATATCGGAGATGGTTTTAGTTATTATGCCCTAAATTATTTTTTTGTATTATCAATCAATTATCAAATTTATTTATTGTTATAAAATTAGATTTGTTCAGACTACATTTTAAGCTTTTAACAGCACTGTTTATAAATGACTTTCCAATTTCACAATTCTAACTTAGTGCATTTAAATTGTATTTACTAAGCTTATTTTTGTAAATTTGTAAATTAGAATGCCAAATTAGAAGTGCTGTACTCTAGACTATGTTAAATTGTGGACCTCATTTTCTGTGATGACAATATGGTGGAAGCATTTCTTGGACTCATCGGTGAATCTGCTAAAATGTGACTTGTATTTTGTATTGCTAGAACTTTGTAATCATGTTTGTACCAAATGGCATACTAGACAAGTTTATTAAGTCCCAAAACTAATGACGTAGATGTGACTGGATATTTGTTATAAATCTGTCTAGTAGGTTCCATAGTCTTATAATTGACTTTTGCTATAAAATTAAAATGTATAAATCTTAAATGGTCAAATTACTCCTGTTGAAGAGAATCTAAATAACAATTCTATTAGATCAGATCTTAAGGCCTATTTAGATATGTACAGTAATCGCTTCCACCCTCGGTAACGAAGTGTTGACAATGATGGAAATATCACGGGCGCCAATTATCACGTTGTCTGGGGCCTGGGGCGTGGGCCTGGGACATGACGCTATAAACGAAACTGGCATGTACTGGGTTCTGATTCTCAGGATCGAAGATAATTGTCACATTAGACTTGTCGCAAGAACTGTCAAATTTCCCTACAGTTTTGACAGTTCTCGCGAATAAGTCTGTGACCTCCTTAGGTTGAAAAGAAAGCATTCATCTCTGTTCCTGAGAGACGCCGGCCCTGATACCGCGACCCACCGGCGGTATGGCACATATATCTGAATATGCCTTTATATGAGTTTAGGATTAGGGATGATGATTCTGATTTTGGTTACAATCAAAATTAAGCTGGTACACTTAGAACTTATAATGTTATGCTTGTTTTGAAAGGAGGCAGGAACAAAATACCAAAGAATGAGGGTATAAGTTTAAATTATATGCACCACTGTTTTAAATTAAATCATTTTTGTTGATATTTAAATTATCAGCTTAATTCAGATTGTAAATCAATTGGTTGTAGTTCAATTGTTTTATAAAAAATAATTATGTATTATTGTAACAAATATATTTATATTTTGTAACATACAGTTGAAATAAAAAAATATTGATACATATTCCAAATTGTTCTTATTTTGTGAAAATAATCGCGTTGTTGGCTGAAAAATAAAAAACATATTAGGTAGGTTCAGTGATATCTGTTCATTACTGCTAGCATTAAGACATTACATTAACATCACATGCGTAAGCATCTGTCCACTCCACTTGACGCATCCAGCATCAATTTAAATATGGTTATCTAAAGAATGGATACCTATAAAAATAAGCGTTTTGGTAAAATAATAAACTTTGTTAGGATGCAGGAAGACCCGAAAAAGCGCCCGTGGAGTGGCTTACTTTGGTGGCCTAACAGATCACCGTAGTTAACACTCCGCCTGACTACTTGGATGGGTGACCGTTAGTAGCATTGCGACATTTAGATCTCTGCGCTTCGTAAGGCACGTTAAGATGTTGGTTCCGGCATTTTCCTCCGGAAAGCCTCTGCCTAGCTAGGTAGCAAACTATCTACGTTAAAAAATCATTTAGCTATACAATTCTCGAAGAACATAAGGGCCAGGCCCTCGGGCTTTTCAAAAATTCGGAGACACGTAATCAATAATAATACGTTGTCTTCTCTATCATAGAGTAGACATAAAAACTGCATGCTAAGGAGGCTGGACCGAGGGCGTCTTCGGTAGAGACTGCAGACAGCATGCAGGGACAACCCACTACCACTAATATCTGTGTGCGTTACCCCAGCAGAATTTTTTCTTCTAGAATGAAGTGAGTTCCAGGAATAATTAGTGCATTACTTGCTGTAAATGTGCGTCAAGAAAAAAAATTTGTGCGTGCTGCCGTTTTGGAATAAATCGCAAAAATAGGTATTCTGCTGGAGTAACGTTCTTCCAGCAGGAAGATTCTAAACGGATGATGCTAGACAAAAATGAATTATATGGGCAGGTAGCTTATATTTGTGCATAAAAGTGCGCAAAAAATAAAATTTGTGCGTCTTAAGGTTTTTGAGTTATTAACTTTCCTGCTGCGGTAACGTTTTGCAAAATCTTGGTTCTCAGAAACCATTGAATGTGCAACTATAAAATATACATGCACGAGTAGCTCTTAATTTGTGCGTATTTGTGACAAAGTAAAATTAACAAAAATCCATACAGTTTTTAAGTAATCTAGCTTTTTTGAAAAACCTTAAAAAAATTCTAGCTCTTTAATGGACAGACGCACAAATTCATTGTAAACGGTGTTCGGTTCTTGTTGTTATCCTTTGTAACCACAAAAAGTTTCAAGAAGGTACATACACGCGTTTTTGAATAATATCGATTAAACCAAATCTGATAAGGTCATAACTTTGACGTCAAAATGCAAGAAACCTTTTCAACGCACAATTGTGGTATGAACAAAAAAATTAGTGCGTTTAATGATAATTAAACCCTGAAAATTTCAGCTCTCTACGTCCCATATTGAGCTAGTTATAAACGATAGTCTGAAATAAGACCTAGACCCTGGTTTCTGACCTGTGATCCGACCAAATTCGAATGACCACTAAAAAGCGACCGTTTCATACATATTGATGACCTTCTTAATTTTCCTTACGAGCCGTATTGGTCCTGGATACACTCAAGTACAAAAGTTATTGATACTTTTGCAAACTATTTTAGGATTTAAGAGAAATGAAGTCAGTAGGTACCTATCTAACCACATACCTATCTTTTTAACCGACTACCTCGGAAGGAGGGTTATGTTTATTGAGAATATTAAACCTAAATGATTGTTTAAAGTAGCTAGTTTGCTACCTCTAGCTTCAATTTAGGGCATAGTTAGGTGCGACTACGAATCAAATGGAAGCAATCAAATCGGCGAGTAGAGCAAGCCGCGAAATTTTTCTAACATTGTGAAAACAAAATATAAAAAAATAAAACCTTTATCTGGATTTCAACCCAATATTTAATGAAGAATATATATTTAAATAAATGAGTGCGAGACGGATGACTGACTACGTCGTATCAATGCCAAGGACGAATTTCCGCTTGGAAGCATTTTTTTAGCCAAGACGAGATCAAAATAAATATTCCAAAATGAGAATAAAACGAAATGTAACCAATGCAATTTTATTTAATAAGTTCATAACAGTGAAGTTCAGAGGCGCTCATGGCGTGGCTTACTTCGTTGGTCTTCGCAGATCATCTTGGTTAAGCAATACTCCGCCCGGACACTACTTGGATGGGTGACCGTTTAGTGGCATTTAGATCAAAGCTCTTCCGTGCTTCGGAAGGCACGTTAAGATGTTGGTCGCGACTTTTTTAGTCGTTAAGCCATGTCGAAGGCCTTTTGGCGGCCTAAAAACTCCAACATCAAAAACCAACAGGCTAGGTATACATTTTATAGCTATAGGTACAGAGCTCAGTGTTCGCCGCCGATAGATTGTGACGGTAACTAGGTAGGTTGGTATAGGTATAGGTACTCGTAAATGAAAGAATATTTATATGCAGGTTTTTGCTTTTATTGAAACTAGAAAATAATTAAATACAAAACATACAGGCAAGTAGGTATAGTCACAGGTAGGTAGGTACATTTTATTTTTAATGCTTAAGGACCTACAATACCGAAATTCGATGCGGCGCGGCGCCACGGCGTGTCTTGTCTACTCGCCGCGCAAAATTGTATTGGGTTCACGCGAGGTCAAAACAGGAAGTAGGTACAATATTTAGTCCAAAAGGTCCCTACTTAAATATGAAAATAGATGACCAACTAATGCTTTTTATTAAGTTTGTAGGAATCTTAGTAGGTAATATACCTATCAATAGTTACCTAGTAGCTAGGTTATTACTATTATTACTATTAGTGATATGTACCTACTTTAAATTACAAAACAATATTTTATTATATTTTTGATGAGCTCTGTCCTAGTAAACTACATAGTAAGGAGTAGGTATATTATGTACATAATATACATAAGTACCTACTTCCTAACTACTGCCTAATTAGCTAAATACTTTAATAAACTAGATAGGTAGGTATACCTAAGTTAAATAACCGACTAAAACCCGACTGTAAAATATTGATAAGCGTACCTACCTAGTAAACTACACAATAGACATAAGTACTACGTAACTACTGCCTAACTAGCTAATTACTTATAATATACTAGATAACGTTTAAGTTAAAAATAACTAAAAATATATTGATAAACGTACCTACCTAGTAGTATATGTACATATATATGTGTTTTTCGATCCAGAGTAGGTAAAATTGACTGGAGAAAGTCTCTGCCTAGCTAGGTAGCAAACTAGCTACGTTAAACAATCATTTAGGTTTAATATTCTCAATAAACATAACCCTCCTTCCGAGGTAGTCGGTTAAAAAGATAGGTATGTGGTTAGATAGGTACCTACTGACTTCATTTCTCTTAAATCCTAAAATAGTTTGCAAAAGTATCAATAACTTTTGTACTTGAGTGTATCCAGGACCAATACGGCTCGTAAGGAAAATTAAGAAGGTCATCAATATGTATGAAACGGTCGCTTTTTAGTGGTCATTCGAATTTGGTCGGATCACAGGTCAGAAACCAGGGTCTAGGTCTTATTTCAGACTATCGTTTATAACTAGCTCAATATGGGACGTAGAGAGCTGAAATTTTCAGGGTTTAATTATCATTAAACGCACTAATTTTTTTGTTCATACCACTATTGTGCGTTGAAAAGGTTTCTTGCATTTTGACGTCAAAGTTATGACCTTATCAGATTTGGTTTAATCGATATTATTCAAAAACGCGTGTATGTACCTTCTTGAAACTTTTTGTGGTTACAAAGGATAACAACAAGAACCGAACACCGTTTACAATGAATTTGTGCGTCTGTCCATTAAAGAGCTAGAATTTTTTTAAGGTTTTTCAAAAAAGCTAGATTACTTAAAAACTGTATGGATTTTTGTTAATTTTACTTTGTCACAAATACGCACAAATTAAGAGCTACTCGTGCATGTATATTTTATAGTTGCACATTCAATGGTTTCCGAGAACCAAGATTTTGCAAAACGTTACCGCAGCAGGAAAGTTAATAACTCAAAAACCTTAAGACGCACAAATTTTATTTTCACTTCTCTTGCTCAAAAAGTGTATCATAATAGTGTAGCTTAGCGGGCCTAAAACTCGAGTTTAATACCTCGGGCTAAAAAGTATTTTTTCTTTTTAATTTATGTCTAAAATCATCAGCCCGTTCAAAGCATTCGTTCTCTTACATAAAAACTCGACTTCTTGGTGCTCCGTCAATCTTTTTTTTTTTTAAATAGAACCGTCTTTGTGTTGTTTTATGAAGGTTGATTAATTTTTAATAAAATTTCTGAAAATTGTCTAATTTTGAATTGTTTTATTTTCTCGCAATCGAAGTGAAAAGTAGAGTGTTTTACTCGGGCCAAAACCACTCATTATAACTCGGTCTTGTCATCCTCCCTCGCCACGCTCGGGAGTATAACAACCTCGTATATAATGGGATGGTTTAGTCCCTTGTAAAACAATCTACTATTTTTGCGCACTTTTATGCACAAATATAAGCTACCTGCCCATATAATTCATTTTTGTCTAGCATCATCCGTTTAGAATCTTCCTGCTGGAAGAACGTTACTCCAGCAGAATACCTATTTTTGCGATTTATTCCAAAACGGCAGCACGCACAAATTTTTTTTCTTGACGCACATTTACAGCAAGTAATGCACTAATTATTCCTGGAACTCACTTCATTCTAGAAGAAAAAATTCTGCTGGGGTAACGCACACCTAATATCTTGGAACCAAAGTTTGTTGCCACTAGGCAAAATAAGTAAGGTTCCTTAATTCTTTCTTCATATGAGTTAATGGCCAATTCTGATATCGGATTTTTAATGCCGCACGAAGGCCTCATACATAGCGTAACTACTGAAAAATCCGGGACCAACATCTGTGTCTTCTGAAGCACGCAGCGCTCAAATCTAAATGCCACTAAATGGTCACCCATCCAAGTAACGACCGGGCGGAGTGTTGCTTAACGAAGGTGATCTGTTAAAAACAACGAAGTAAGCCACGCCACGAGAGCTAGTAAGGTTCATAATTCCATAATTCATAACGCTATTACTAGCTATCGCGCCTGAGGGACAGCCGGCGCCGCTCGCGTGGGTCTAGGATAGAAGCCTGTTTGGATAATATTGAGGTACAAAAATCTTCTTTATGTATTCCAAGTTTCAATCAGTTGTTACGGAGTTGAGTTGGAACATTAAGTACTAACTCAAACTTTCGCATTCATAATATTAGTGTGATGGTTTTTTAAATTGGTGATTTGCATAAAAATACTACTAGTGTACTATTAGCCAAAGGCCACTGTTACGTTAGTTCACCATATGGCCTGTTTTAAGAATGGGATAATGGTATGAAACAATAAAATAATTATTTTACTTAAAAGTACTGTATTAACTAAAGATCTACAAAACAAAGTCAAACAAAAATGCATCAAACAAATAATGGCAGAATGTACATGATAGGATGTTACCAACTAAATCTTAAAAAAACTTTTAATACTACTCATTAAGTTCTTACTCTGTTTAGGTTTTGAGGTTTCTGTGGCTTCACTAAGGCCCTTGTCACCCGTGCTCTGACTTTCCACTGACTTTTCAATTTTACTCTTTTCACTTTCATTTTCTTTCAATTCTTCGTTCATGCTTGTTTGTTGGTCCGTATCTGATTTAAGTTTATCTGGACTAGAACTACTCTTAGCAATACTTTGTACAGTGTTCTTAGATACTATGGCGTCAGTTGGTTCATCAGAGCACCCGAGTCCCTATTGTGATTTTGCTGCACTTTTTGGCTTCTTTTCTCGCAATGGCTTGGCGCGGACGAGGTCTGAACGGCCCATCGATATCATTTTAAGTTCCCACTCTTGCAAGTCTTTTCTGAAAAGGGAGATCAAATTGATTGAAAACAAAAAGTAAGTGTTTTGGGATTAACAAGCACAAATATATTATGGTGTGTTCTTTTATTATAAGTACTATAACAGTCACATAATTCCCATACTACAGCTAGCAGCATGGGCTAATATGTTTGACCTTGAATGAACAGAACAAATTTTTAGAATTTTGTATGGACTGTTTGGTCTACTTGTTTTATGCAGTATCCCCACTGTTTTAGCTCAGGCATATAAATCTGTGCCGATACAAGTTTACTATGGGGATAGTAAAGCTGTGTGAAAATGTGTATACCGAGATAAAAAGTCGCCATTGAGTTAATCCAGATCACAAACATATTCCAAGGGTAATCCATATTTGTTAGCCATTACCTCTGTAATGGCTTAACAGTGGGAGGAAACAAACTAAAACACAAACACTCAAACTTTCGATTTTGCTATGTTTTTCGACTTTGCTATGCAAGAGGGATAATTCTGAATTGAACAGTGTTTCCCGATTATACTATGAGCCTCAAAAATAGCAAAAGTCAAGCATTTGTATGTACCTATATAAAAAGTTTTGTATAAAAAAGGAATGTGTATTAATATTGTGAGGGATCTGTGTATTAGTAAATTATACTTACAAATACTGTTTCATAAGATCTTGTGCTTGCTTATCAAGTTTGGATTTCTCAGTAGCTGGCAACTTGATCCATTCCGCCTTCACCTTTTCCTGAAATTCCTTTATACTTTTGCCTTGGAAACCTTCCTTTCTCGATTTTATAAAGAGGAAATAAGAAGACATTGGTTTCTTTGGTTTGCCGAGCTCTTTATATTCCTGAAATTAAAATCATTGTTATTTTAGTAAACTTTTTAACAATTATCGAGAATTAGGATATCCTATGATATTGTTAAAAGACTGGCAGCAAAGATTTTATTAGTATCACATAGTAGGATATAAATCCAGTATGTATTATAATGTTTCATTTTTTTGTAACCTATCTCATGCCACTGCTGGGGAAAAGTTTCCGACATTGACTTCCAAACATCTCTATTTCGGGCGACTTCCCACCACCCTCTTTTGAATTATTTTATTTGCCACCCGCCCCGGCTTCGCATGGGTGTAAGTTATATGTAAACTTTATATATAAACCTTCCTCTTGAATTACTCTACCTATTAAAAAAAACCGCATCAGTAACTGCATAGTTTTTTAAACTATGTAGTTCTTCTTCTTCTTCGTATGAGCTTGTGACCAACTCTGGTTTCAGAGTTTTTAGGCTATGTTAGTTATGTTGGTCAATATCACACTACATCATCTAGCCCCAAAGTAAGCAGAGCTTGTATTATGATTACAGTTATCGTAATAACTATAATAATACTAGGTTGTGAGTATGTACTACATGACTGATATACAACTTTATATATTTTTTGTACATACATACATATTACACATGTTTTCTTTAATCCCCAGACACATGAAGAATATTTGAAAATCATACAAATATGTGACTCGCAGTGGGAATAGAACTCCCAACCTTCTGTGTTTCTGGCTTGCACCCACTGCCACACAGGGGTCATCAAAGAAGAAAGGTATTCATTTCTCTACTTACAGCCTTTAGTTTTTTCTTTTCCTTTGCCACTAGCATTTCTTCTTTCACCCTTTTGATGTCCATTTTCTGTTGTTCTGTGAGTGAGCCTTCATACATCGCTTTGATCTTTCTGTAGTCTTCCAGATCTTTTGCATATTCTTTAGCCATTTGGGTTTTTGTCTGAAAATGAATAAAGTCAGTACCTAATTATAATAATTCACGTTTCTGAACCAAACTAATTTAACTAGGAACTAATGAAAACATTATGAAATACAGAATGATTTTTTGTATGACCTCTTTAGAACAAAGATTGAGCATTTTTAATTGCAATAATAGATTTTAATCCACTTGTTTTCGCCACCAGTCTCAAATTCTATACATCAGTGCAGAATGTGTATTGCCCCTGTCACCATGTTGTGATGTGATTCACTAAAATGGCTCGAGTGCTAGACAACAGCTGGTTTTATTTAGCTATCCTCAACAGTATATAACTTAAGTAATGAAAACACACTAGCTCTAGGTGACCAGCTGCTACTCTAGAATTTTTTTAGTATGATACAGGACAGTGTTTAATTTTTACCCAAGCACAAATTTAGTTGAAGCATTGATGGCCTTGATCTATTATGATTCGTATACAGAAGAATCTCACTAATCTGGCACAATTCGAAACCAGAATGTGCCTCTACCAGAGGGTTCAGATTACTGGATTGATAGAAAAAAAATAAGGAATTTCATAAAAAAAGTATATAGTGCATGTGGATGTATTGGTCTATTGAAGTGCCAGGCTAGTGAGATTCTACTGTTAGAACAATCGTTTGTGAGTGTCCTACCTCTGCATCTAACTCTTGCCAGTGCTTTGACGTCCAAGTAATGGCCTCTTTAGCATCCATACTAGGGTTTTTAGCCAACAGTGCTGGCCTCATCTGAGCCATGAACTTAAAGAATGGAGTCAATGGACGCTTTGGCTTGTCCAGTCCGAGCTTGCTTTCCGCAGACTTTTTTGTGTAGCTGCATGATTGTATGGCACCCAAAATATTTGTTCTGAAATAATTTATTAAAGTAAGTATGTAGGTACTTGCTTATAGAACCATTTTATCATCAAACTTAAAAATAGGTACTTTTCAAATAACCTTGAAATTACTAAAAATAACAACAAAACACATCCACACAACACATTATCTTTTAGCTCCAAACTAAGCAAGCTTGTAATATGGGAGCCATATAACTGATATACTACTTAGATTTTTTTTCTGTACTTACATACAAATTACACAGAAATATTTGCAGATCATACAAACATTTGTCTCGCGGCAGGAATCGAACCTGCAACCTTCTCAGACGGGCCTTCGCACACTGCGCTACAGAGGTACTACATAGACATTTCTGTTCTTTTCATGGAACAGCCATGAACTGCATGGATTCGATATTATGTTCAGTTAGTTTGGGTCGGTGTTTTTCATAGCATCCCATCGAGGAGTCTCTCGATGTAGCGTCCTAACCTAAAATTTACCTTCCATGAAGAATGGTTTTGTTGTAGCTTCCTATGACGAGATTACTGAAACGATACAGTTGAGTAAAGGAAGACATCATTTAACTGTGCTCCAACCCCAACCAATGCTCTACCGCGAGGTAACGATTTTAAATTGTTTACACAATTTCATTCGACCAAACCAAACAAATTCAAACACAATTCACTCACTTTTATTTGTTCGTTTCATTCCGTTGTAAATATTTATCGATGGAAAAATAAAAATGAGATAGCTGTATACGTAAATCTCTTTGTCAAACAAAGATAGCAAATAACACATGCTAAAAATAGACAAAACTACAAAATTGAATCTGTCAGTTGGTTTTGGTTGTGCTATTTCATGTTTCCTAACCAAAGTCAATGTCAAGTCAAATCTCTGCTGTCAGTGTCATTGACAATCTAAATAAAAATACCAAACCTAGATGCATTGAATTGAATTCCTGGCATTCCATCAATGATTTTCATTAAATCCACATTGGGACACCATTTTTTTCATCTCGAACGACGGTTGTCAATTTTATTAAATTTTATTTTCTAGTGTTTTTCTAATGTATGTCGTTTAATATTCATGGTATTATAACCGATAAATGTTAGTTAAAAGACACAAGTATTAGTGAAATGGAATAAAAGAAGATTGAACGGGAATTCTCTGATGAAGAAAATTGTGCGCCGATCGTCTTTTGTTATAGTCGCCATGGCTATAGCAGAAAACAGGACCTGACCGAAGACTGGACGACTGGACTTATAATCCGTACTACGTTGCCTCATATTATTATGAACAATTATTATACTTGATACTGTCGAAATTGTGGATAACTATCCCAGAAGCCATTTAATAAAGAAGTGAAGTGAAGTGAATTGAATTCCTATCTTAAATATCGGTAGATGACGTCTCAATTCGTGTTTGGTTTTGGTTTGTCTGGTAGTTTTAGAATGCTGCCTAGTACGAGTTGCACAATTCGAAAACTTTTATAGTATACTATATCAAGCTCAATTATAATGTACGTTTTTTGGAAATTACGCAACTGCTTTTAAGTAGAAACTGATCGGACAACATAGGTAATGTAATTTTCTTGCAGATTGCAATAATTATCACTCAAAACGGGAATATTTAACGAGAATAGGTACTTCAAAATTGAGCTTGATATCATATTCTATAAAAGTTTTCGTACTAGGCCCTCTGGACGTTATTATTTATCCGTTATCAATCACACAACATCATGTATACTTGATACTAGGTAAATTGTGGAAACTATCCCAGAAGCCATTTAATAAAGAAGTGAACTGAACTGATGGCCTTCATGTAACCCCAAACCACAAAAGCAATACGTATATTTCTTTTGTATCCAAACTATCAGAGCTTGTTTTAGAGGAACCACATGATTGTTATACTACATATACATATACCTACAGTCTTTTTTGACTACATACATATCCTACATAGAAAACACCCAGACCCGAGACAAATATCTGCAGGACATACAAACATTTTTCCCGCGGCGGGAATCGAACCTGCAACCTTCTGCGTCTCAAGCGGACATTCGCCCACTGCGCCACAGAGGCCGTCAAAGTCGTCAAGATGGTGCAACCGCAACCTAACAGCTATTAGGAATCTATTTAGGAAGAACCAAAAAATATCAGGCATTCAACACAAATAAAATACACCATTTTACTAAAGGACTTCATAATTTATTTACATTTTTCACAATTTTATACAAGCATCTCATCTCAAATGATTAATTTTCTTAGTAAGTACATAACTACCATAGAATAAATCTAGGGTAGCCTAACCTATGTACTAAATATGAACATTAATACAAAATCGTATCCCTATGTACCTACTACTTACAAGGAAAAAACTATACCTACATTTTTTTCGTTTATTAGTTTTGCAATACGAAACAACTGTAAATACAATTAGGTAATTAAGTAAGTAGGTAGGTTATTTTCTTGGTGGTGGTGGTGTTAAGTTATAAATACTAGCTTGATATTCACATAAAATATGTAGTTACTACTTACCTTACCGACGAGTCCTATATTATACCGTAACCGATAACGCTTCGTTTTCCTTTGAAAAACTGTCAAAAATTAACAACGAGGCGTCGAAAATTTGACAGTTTTAAAAGACAAAACGAAGCGGTTATCGGTTTAATAGAGGAACCGGCCGTTAGTCTATTTGTGTGTACCATACCTATGTTATTTCGGATATCAGTCATTTTATTTACAACTTATTACTAATATTAATTTGGCAAGGTGGGCTTTTAATGTATTAGGTAGGTAGGTTACCTACTAATAACTTTACTTTTTATAAAATAAATTAAACCCAATTAACTAATTTACTAAACTTTAAAGATAAGAAGTTTAACTCAGAATCGACACCAGTATGTACGTCAATGATAATACCATTATTTTTCAGCACAGAGTCAAAATAATGTAGGTATACAGGCGGCACCTAAGTCTAGCGGTGAACGAAAATTCTGCGCATGGGTCTCTCGCTCTCTCTCGCGTGTAGGTCCTATAAGATACCTTAATTTTGACTTCTGCGGAATAACGGTCAGCGCTTAAGTTTCGTGCCGCTACTTGTACCTAGGTTACCATAGCCCCATAGGGTAACCTATATTTATTTTGACTCAGTACGAAAAATGGTTAAAATTATTTTATAAAAAGTGTAGTTATTAGTAGGCTAGGTAGATATAAATCGATCATGAATGCAACCTCATTCAGGATCGTATAGGCCACATGGACCTTACCTAGCCTGAAATAAAGTTTATTTAATATATTAATATTATTTACCTACCATAAATCTCTATGCAACGTTTAGATAGTGTCCATTTTATTAGCATTTCATTCAAACACTAACGAATGACACTCATGTTAAGTTAAAAACACTAGGTATTTTAGGATCATGATCTGTATTTATACATAAGTAATTAATACTAATTCTTTAATAAGGCCTACACAGTAGACATAGTAATTAATGCTAGCGCCAAAAATTTATAAGGCATCAACACACATCTAAAGAGAAACTTAAAACTAATGGCACTGGAGTAAAAGTCCAACACAATAAATGCATATTCGGGGCTATCCCCTACTACAAGTATTCACCTTAATTTTCAAAGTCTAACCACGAAATGTTTACAACTCTGTCAGAGTATTGTTTCTCCTGCAGAGTAGTGGTAATGCCGAGGTTTTCTATAAGAGTGCTGCTGCGGTGGTCTGTAGGTGGCATACTTCTGCGGATGCCGAGGCAGGCTGTGCGTATGCGTGGCGTAGCAGTGCAGCGTCAATGGCGTCGGGGGAGGTCCGGGAGGGCATTTCGCCTGCGCTGGCTTCCGCGGCCCCGAAACCCGTCTCCATATAGCTTTAAGCCTCGGAGTACCTATCCAAACCGCGACCATGACCCCGAGGATCTGCGACGCGAATATACGGAACAGGAACACCCAGAAGGCGGGATGCGGGTGCGTTGATGGCTCTAGGGACGGCATGGGAGCGGCCAGCCATTCATTCCTCCACGCGTACTCGTACACCCATGTGGCGAGGATACACGCGGATGGAACTGCGTATAGGGCTGTAAATGCCCCTAATCGCAGCACGCTTTGGTCAGTCCGTTGTTGAGGTGAGTTCAGAAGAACTGAAGGGGCAGGCAAGGGGGCCGGACGTCTCAGCACCGCTCGGAGACCAGAAGACAGGAACACACACCCCAGCAGCAAGCAGATCGCTTCCGGCACGATAACCAACGCCAGCAAAGATTTGCTCGACTGGTTACCCACGTAACAAGTGCCTGGAACAAATCAAACAAAACTTTAGATTGTTGAACTCTGACTCTGTGCGCTCAGCGGATACGGTTTTTTCAACCAGAGTGCTGAATAACATTCCGATATCCACTAAAGCACCTCAAAGCGAACACCTACACAAACACACGGCGAGTAAAAAGGCTTGCATTAAAATAAGGCGGTTAAAAGGACCGATTTTAAATTGAAATACGAGCGTGAGAGGAGGAAAGGTGTCGTATTTAACGGCTCGATAATGGTCGAGCATTTCTTTCGGCCGCCATAATGGAAGGAACGAAATAAATAAAAATAAAGCACAATGCTTGGGGAGTGATTGAAATTGCAATATGCCTGAGAAACGGTCGAGTGGCAGCAATCACAGTCTCGCACATCATGTACAATGAAAGTAGGTACTGTGCGTAAAGCAGGTAGGTAATCATCCAAAGGTACCTATTTGTAGGGTACATTGTGAACCCGTGATATGACAGATACTAATCCTGCCTATAATATGGCTAAGTAGGTACAACTGCAGTCACTTACTATTTGAATGCTGCCTAGCCTGCCTACCTGAGAAACCTGAGTCGTACGTATCCACTGCATTTACAAACCAAATACGGCGAGTAACTGCAAATACCGAGATATACCGACGTATTCCAGTCCCTAAGTCGAAGAAGCCTAACTTATTTGCATAACACTTCATTCTTCTCAGGAATTTTCATGTTAATACTTTTCAGGTGCTAATGAATTCACGCTCTTTTTAACCGACTTCAAAAAAAAGGAGGAGCTTCTCAATTCGTCGGAACCTTTTTTTTATATACTTATGTTCACCGATATCTCCTTCAATTGTAAAAAGATTTTAACAATTTCTTTTTTTGTTTAAAAGAGTATACTTCACAGGTGATCCCATATAAATTTTATTCCTGAGGGATTGGTACTTTTCCCGGAAACCTCAAAAATCATCACTTGTAATTTTCGCCCTATGATCACCAATATCTCCGTATTATTTAGGGCAAGAAGTAAGAAGTGATATTTAAAGTCGTTTTTTTTTAAAGTCCTACTTATTATAGAAATAAGTTCCGTTAGTTAAGGTATTATTGCAATTTTTAAGGTGGAGCCCATTGTTTAGGATGATGTTAGGAAGTCGGAAGTTGGAGCTCAAAAGTGCGCATTAGGTGGATGACCTATTCACGTAACTATCAGCGGTCTAGCATTTATTGTATAAGTAATCATTATTATAGAGAGCTGTACCCATTAGTGTAATCATAAAAAAATTCAAACTCTTTGGTTCTAACATAAATTTTTACCATCTTTTTTTGTGCAACTTCTTTGTCGCAACATCTAAGACAAATTGTTTTCATTATCAGCGCGGTGAGTCCGTTGAAGTTAATCTTCGCCAGCTTATGTGATAAGAGTCTGATAAGAGCTTTTGCTTTTTGCCGCATTGTTAAAGGAATTAGATATGTTGAACAAACTAGCGTTATAACAAGTAGGTAACTACTGTTTATAGAATAAAAGGAAGTATTTTTGATCATTCCGACTTCTTCTTAGTGGTAAAATTTTAAATATGTATACATTTACTTAATGTATAGGAAAGTATTATGATGTCTATTGTTTGTTCTACGTCATACATAAGCTTTACTTAAGTCAAGTCTCTATGTGCATGAAACCTTAAACAATACTGCGATAGGTACCTACTTCCATACAATTCCACACAAACAGACTGAATGCCATTATAGTATGAATGCGTGCCCCTGCGCACTCTTACCAGATTTTAATCGCTTTGAAAATGCCGCCGATCAAACAAGAAGAGCCTATTAAAATATGAATCGCCATTTTAGCATTGTGTTTTGATACGGATGTGTATTAGAATGTATTGATTGATCAAAGAGGTTTTGTTTGTAAATTTTTTTTTTGTAACTTCCTGCAATAATTCCTACCTATAGTTCCACATTTTAAAGGCCTGTTAGTACCTACCTCTTGTTATTTAGCTAGTTCTTGTTGATTAGCTCTTAGGTCTATAGGTACTTACTTAGCAGCATTTTATGAGCCTTTGCATGTATTTATGTTATGTTAATGTGACCTAGTCAGCTTCATACGTATTGACAATGTATTTGACGACCTCTGTAGCGCAGTGGGCGAAGGCCTGTCTTGCCTGAAACGCCGAAGGTTGTGGGTTCGATTCCCGCCGCAAGAAAAATGTTTGTATTATTTTAAAATACTTATTCGTCACGGGACTGGGTGTTTTCGTTGTATGATGTGTGTCAGTCATGTGGTTCTCACAATACAAGCTTTTTTTTATAATACTAAGCTAGCAAACAGGCATACGGTCCTCCTTATGGTAAGCGGTTCCCGTAGTCTACTAACAAGCGGAGCTTAGTATGATGCTGTGTGATAATGTCCAGCATTATTTATTTATTATTTATTTCCTGTGGCTAAATGGATGTATATCCTTGGCAACTTCGTTTGTTTCTAAGCTTGGCAAGCCTACTTTATCTAACTACCGTCAACTTCATGCCGTGTATTACCCCGCGCGCGGCGTCCGGTCAGTCATTAAAAGTTACCTACCACTTGATTTTATAAAATCATACCTAGATAATTTAATTTTATTCTATAAAATTACATGCCAATGGCATTAGTGGAATAATTGTGAAACATGATCGTAGCTAAGTAAACCAGCATGTAGAGTAAGCTGCAAAAATTCAGGCATACTTTACAATGTGGGAGGTGCTTACATTTTGATAAAATAACAATTCTATAGACAAAGATGTCAATTAACGACGCTTATAGACTCTTTAGACCTACTTATAAGGAGTGGTTTAGCCTTTACTGGTAGGGCTTCTTAGGAAACGTTGAACTTGGTTATATAGACTCCCGATCGGATAGGACAAGTTCTTATTATCAGCTGCCTATAACTATTCTCGTAATGGCGTCGGTACTCACAAAGAAATAGGGTGTTATAAGAACTGGTCGTTATGGGTTATGGAGCCGCGTGTCGTTAAGTTGTAAGTGTTGTAAGATGGGTTTCTGTTGCATTCGACGTTATAGGTACTTATTGAAAATGACTATTGACCAAACCAGGGTTTAGAATGAGCTGGTAAAATTAAATTCAGCTTTCTTGGTATTGCAAAATATGTGTTTCGGACGCCCCATTGAGAATTTTTCGCTTTTTTTAGAATAAAGTTGCCTAAAACAGTCTACAAAAAAAATATCAGCATATATAACGTCCAGGATTATATATATATATATATATATATATATATATATATATATATATATATATATATATATATATATATAATCCTGGATTTATTTTTTTAAATAGTACTTATATATATATATATATATATATTATTATCTATTTAAAAAAAATAAAGAGATTTTGTATTTGTATTATTTGTTATAGCAGTAAAAACTGATTTCAAATAAAATGATTAGAGGAGGTATTTTTTCTTAAAAATAAATGCGAACAAACAGAAACTATATTACCTTCTCAAACGAAAAAAGAATTTTCCAAATCAGTTCATACATCCGTCATGTATGAACTGATTTGGAAAATGCTTATGAGGTATTCGTTATGAGGTAACAAACATAAATGAATTTCCCCATTTTTTTAAGTCGGTTAACGCTTTGTGTGCTGAAAACACACTTGCTCTAGGGTACGTGAACGTTTACGTAGTCAACGTGTTTAAAAATACAAATGAATGGAGAATCTCCCTTTTATGAAGTCGGTTTAAAATAAGACTATCTCATGCAGTTAGGTTACAAAGTGAGACTTACCTGTAAGCTCATCGGCATCAACATCCCTAGTGACGAGAACAGCTGCGGCCAAGGCTGCTGGCACACCCCACGCGCAGAGTTGTAACAGCGAGGAGTGTCTGTCATCGCGACCGCTGCTGACGGCGGCAGTCGGAGGTCGCAGCACGCTGGCTCGCCATGCACCTGCTACCACGACCCACCTGGAAGAGACGAAATACAGATAAGTACATTATATGAAGTCCCCTTTAACAAAAAACCCTAATCTGAAAACATGCCTGTTTGTGTAGACACGAGTATGCTCTAAGGCGCACGGCAATAACTATACATGTTATTTTTCAATGAAAACTTGGCTTACAAGTGCGTACATACAGGGGCGGATTTACCAATAGGCCAAGTAGGCCCGGGCCTAGGGCGGCAAAATTTAGGGGGCGGCAAAAATTGTAGGATTTTTTTATAGTCGCGTCTTTCACTTCTTGCTCCTTCGCGTAGACGATATTCCGTAAAAAATATCATAAAACAAGCAGCCCATATATTACCACCGCTAGCCCGCAAACCTCCTAAAAACCTCTTCAATTTGTTAATTTTTAAAATCATATCTACTTGTTTCTCAACATTTTTTTGGCTTGCTTTCTTTAACTTGGCTAACGGTCATCTTCGTAATATCAAATACGTAACATTATAGTTTAAATTGTAATACAGCCAAGGGCAAAAAGCCGGTTAGAGGGTTTTTTTTAAATCTTACGTGCTTTACAGCGTGTATAGGGGCGGCAATCTTTATATGCCTAGGGCGCCTAACGGATGAAATCCACCCCTGCGTACATATAACGCATTGAGTCACAAAAACTACTGTGCAGGAGGCGCAGGTCGTGCTCGGAGCATCATGTCCGAGGAGTTCAACGTGTTGATGAGGTACTACTCAAACTCGGTAGGATCACGATTATTTCAACCTAACGTATCTTTCCTAAGCGTAACCAATAACGAAGCTTATTTTGAATCTACGCTTTCTCATTGGCCAAAATTTTTATATAGTTTTTCGTAAGTCTTCATGACCGTGCTTCAGGATACTATATCTGACTATGGTACCGCGGCAGATCACACTTAATCTTTATGTCCCCGCCGACATCCACGATTAACTTAATAAAGCAGCCTAATGACAGAAGCTAGTAATTAACTTAATAATCAGTCTGTAAATGGGAAAGAAGCAGGTGTAGTAATTTAATTTGGTTGAAATGGCAGACATTTTACTATTCTTTTTAATAGTGATAAATAAACGGGTCATTTAATTAATTATGTCCGATTCGATCTCGGGTAACAACATCAGCCTATTTAGTCCACTGCTAGACATAGGCCTCCCCTATAAGCACGGGGATATGCCCATAATCCTCACGATGGGCACCGCCGACGCTGATGCCCATCAGCGGTCAGAGGATTTTGCTCTGTCTGTGTTAGGCTGCGCTAAGCTGCAATCAGCCGGCCGCCAGAGCCCCGTTTGTTACTTAGCACTAGCAGGATACACCACATACAGGTGAGGTTGGTTTGGGTTCTGGAGATGGGGGTTGGGGACCCCTAACCTACACCTCATCTCTCGGATGTAATATGAAGGTATCGTAAGGTAATATAGATATACATTCTAAGATGGCGCTTCTTATAGGTACTTTAGGACCAAACTAGCCACATTAATAACAAATGACCAAAAAACCAGTTGTAATCAAGACACTAGTAATCCGACGCCCGCACCGTAACTCGCTCGATCATAAAACTTTTTGTCCATATTCTTAACGACCTCACTCTTTGATCGATAAATCTTTGTTTTATAGTGAGCCAAGTTCCCTGGAAGTTTAATGTGTAATTCAGTTATGTTTTATTATAAAATTGCTTCCACTCGCGGCTTCGCTCGCGTTTTACCCGGATAAAAAGTAGTCTATATGTTATTCCTGGTCTAGAACTACATTTAAAAAAAAATCAGCTCAATACGTTCAGTAATTTAGCGTGAAGGGGCACAAACTTTCACAATACTCATAGTAGAATGGTAAAATACACTCATAGTCGGGGCAGTAAATTACTTAGTACTTTAGTCGTATACTATATTCGTGCCTTTATATTTAACCAACATAAAAAAAGGAAAAGGTTCTGAATTCGGCTTTTTTACCGACTTCAAAAAGGAGGAGGATCTATGTTCGACTGTAGGTATGTATTTTCATCATCGTCTGCTAGTCTTTTTAAATGCAGTTCATTCCAAAGGTTGTAGAGATCGCTCTAAGTGATACTGATAACTGAAGACGCCTATTTTTGTTATTATACGTTTTGTTTTTTATGTTTATGTTGGTACATTAGCCAATAGCTCGAGTGTACCAATGAAATCCCGAACCTATTCTAAGGATTTTGAAAATGTGTTTGTTCTTTGTAGATTCACTAATGTTGACAGTACCACCGCGTTAAACCATCGGACAGGTAAATCCATCCAAGAAAGGTGTCGCCTTGTTTCGACCCGACACCAGCTACGCCAGACCTCTGGACATCCTTGATAAATGATGGAAGCGGTGGTATGACGCGAGTGAGGTTACACTGGTCGTTGATAGCGGTGGCTTGTCCCCACTTGTACAAACAGTGGTGTTTGTAGAGATCCGAAAGTGGCGACCAAACAGTTAATGTTTGCTGGCGTTTGTTTGAGTCAGCGATGCACTGTTGGATGACTGTTGGCTAACATTTTAATGTTTGTATGATTTGCATTGTGGATTATTAGGGTTATTTGATGTACTTAGGTACCTAAGTAGCCTAACTGTAGGTCCTCCTTAGCCACACTTGATTATAAAATTTCAATACATCGACTCCATCAATCCTAGGATTGCATCTCTTCTTGCAGCCAACTTCAGTGGGAAAAATATTGTGATTGAATAAATTATTTGTATCCATATAAGACAACCATACATTCATACAAAGCGCGCCATGCTTGGCATTACACTTTTATACCGAGTCCCCAATACCGAAATCCGCAAGCAGATTATCTTAGGGTCCAGGGCGTCAGCGAGCGGATATTGGGGCTCAAGTGAAGTTGGGCAGGACACTTTGCCAGACGGAGTAACGACAGGTGGACCAGAGCGCTGACCGAGTGGTGGCCGAGAGTTGGTTACAGGAATAGAGGACTTCCTCCAGCGAGATGGGTTGACGATATTAGAAAGACCGTCGGCGGAACCTGGTTCAGAATAGCGCAGGATCGAGGCAAGTGGTATAATCAAAGAAAAGCATTTGCCCAGCAGTGGGTTGATAAAGGTTGAAATTATGATGATGATGAAATAAGACAACACCCTTTTTTAAACCAATTTCTAAAGAATTTTGAACAGGGTTGATAATTGTAATATGGGTCTGTAGTTAAAGGGGCTTTTTTATCACCTGATTTAAATATAGGGCATACTAATGCTTTTCATAATAAATAACATAAACTGAAAAAAAAATATGCTATTTCCAATTTCCATTATGTACAGTCAGCGATAGAAGTAGATTGACACTTTTCATTTTTCGACTTGCTATAATTGCTGCTGTAACAATAAACTTCTGACAAAGTTTTCTTAAAGATATTTCATTATTATTATTATTTAATGATTAGCATGTATGTAGTGTTTTAAATTTTGGATTCAAACAATTCGGATTTACGCGGGGCTGATCAACCACTGATGCCGGTGTTGAGTTGGTATCGCATATCTACGATGCCTGGGAGGACTCACATGATGCTTTAGGCATCTTTTGTGATTTGTCTAAGGCATTTGACTGCGTACACCATGAAACATTAATCAGGAAACTAGATCACTATGGCGTCAGGGGTATGGCTTTAGCCCTTCTCACTTCTTACCTATCTGACAGAATACAGAAAGTAGACGTAAATGGAAAATTTTCTCCGAGATCTGTAGTAAAGATGGGTGTTCCGCAAGGGTCAATACTTGGACTATTTTTATTTTTAATTTACATCAACGACCTACCTCAACTTGTGAGAGACAACCACGAAATTGTATTGTTTGCGGATGACACGTCACTTTTATTTAAACTAAAGCGACGGCAGACCAATTTTGACGACGTGAACAATGCAATAGCGAAAGTTGTTAACTGGTTCGATGTAAATAATTTATTACTGAACGAGACTAAAACAAAATGTATGAGATTTATATTACCAAATGTTAAACAAGTTAAACCTAACATTAAAATAAAAGATGAAAAAATAAATCTTAATCTAAATTTTGTGGACAGTACTGTATTTTTAGGCATAACTTTAGATAATAAGCTTCAATGGGGCGCTCACATAGATGGGTTGTCGAACAGACTCAGTTCTGCAGCATACGCAGTCAAAAGAATCCGTCAACTTACTGACGTAGAAACGGCTAGACTAGTTTATTTCAGCTACTTCCATAGCATTATGTCGTACGGCATTTTGTTGTGGGGGAATGCTGCAGATATCAACACCATATTTGTGTTGCAGAAGAGGGCTGTTCGTGCAATTTAAAATATGGGCCCCAGAGAATCACTTAGAACTAAGTTTAAAGAAATAAATGTAATGACAGTGCCGTGCAAATATATATATGAAAACTTAATGTATGTCCGAAAACATATTAACATGTTCAAGAAAAATAGCGACTATCATAATGTTAACACTAGAAATAAAGATAAACTAGCTGTTCCCACTGTAAGGCTCCATAAAGTTAGTCAATCTTTTAAAGGGATGTCTGTACGATTTTTCAACAAAATCCCAAATGATGTGATTAATCTATCTGTAAATAAATTCAAAAATGTTGTTAAACGTAATCTATGTAATAAAGCTTATTATAAAATATCTGATTATTTAGATGTCAAAAAAGCTTGGGATGAAATTGCCTCCAACTCCATCAAAAACAATGTAATAGATATTAAGTACAATGACGTTAAAAAAATATAAGCCAAGCAGAGTTTCTTGCCAATTCTTTTCTGTTTGGTCACGTTACGAATTGGTGGTAAATTAAAAAAAAATGACGTTTCAAAGTGTACTATACAGTTCCTACTGAATAAATGAATTTTGACTTTGACTTTGACTTTGTATGCCTAATGGCAGATCACAGTGAGCTCTTTATACCTTACTGTGTATCACAAATAAATTAATATATAAATAAATAATGCTGAACTATCACACAGCATCATGTAGCCCCAAGCTAAGCAGAGCTTGTGTTATGGGAACCACATGATTGATATATTACATAATATACTTTTTTTTGTAAATACATACATATCATACATAGAAAACACCCAGACCCGAGACAAATATCTGCAGAACATGCAAACATTTGTCCCGCGGCGGGAATCGAACCCGCAACCTTCTGCGTCACAGGCGGACCTTCGCCCACTGCGCCACAGAGGTTGTCAAAAATTTATTGAATTGATTCGAAAATTTTCACGCCCAATTTGAATATTAGCCATAAATAGTTGTAGTTTAATTCTTAAAATTCTAAAACGATTTCTAAAACACATTAAGTTTATCGACTTTTGTCGCTGACCGTACATTAGACCATCTTCTAATCTACTCTATACCACATGTCATAAATTTCATTGATGGCGAATAAAAATATTTATTTACGGCGTGAAAGCGATCGTTTCCAAGATAACCTTACGTTAATGGGTTGAGGCACAATACGACACTGAATAAAGTGGCAATACAGGATGTAGCAAGGTTTAGGACATAATTAAATAAAAAATAAACATCCTAGGTACATTGACCATGATCGATCAGGGGCATTGAGATACTCAGAGCCACAAACGTGGAAAGAAAATTGTCCGCAACAAAACTCGGCGCAAGCTGCGACATTGATAGATTCAAGTGACTTAACGTCTAAATTAGTGCAAATATGGCATTGCGAACTATTTATTTGATGTTTTTATGCTAACGATGCTTGGACGATTTTTGTCAGTTTTCACTTTGAGACTGTGACTCTATAGAGTTCAATCACGATGATCAGGGGATAATCTCATATAACCTTGACTAATTAGGTAGTTTGTAGGGGTAATAGGTAATCTAGGCTGAAATTTGTATTACAAACAAACTGTCAAAAATTCTATGATTGAGTCATCACAATCACTTCTAAACTCATTACTCAACTATACGTTTCACCTCGTTGCCTCGTTATGACTTCGTTTGGTAAGGTAAATATAAAGTAAATAAATAATGCTGGACGTAATCACACAGCATCATGCATGCAGCATCAGATGTAGCCCCAAACTAAGTAGATTATTAATAAATAAATAAAATTATAATAAACAGTTCTAGACTCAAGTCCTAAAACGATGTTTCAAATAGGAGATAATTACCGAATAGGATTTAATGTATATAACATGATTATTGTGATTTTTTTTTTAATAAAAATATCTCTATTTGGAAATTAAGCTTAATCTATGTAAAGATTAGAGCTGATCTTTAGTTTTTAACACGTTGACTGCGGGCCTCAGACATGATGTAACGCGTCAAGCCCGAGGAGGGCGAGACGTTTGTCTCGGCGTCCGTCCTCAGCGCGTTCTGGCGCGTGATGGTGACGTAATTAGTAAAGATCAAGCTTTTTAAACTATTTTACCTTTACTAAAATTTGCAGTTATTACATTCAGGTGGAGATGGATAAAAAAATATTAAATGAAATCCCTAAAAATCATTGATGTAGAAAGAGAGAAATAATAATAAATCCACGTGTGCTAGTGAAATAATTCAATAGATGCCTGCCTAAATCTGGCTTTATCGGCATTAAAAAAATGAAAAGGCTTGCAGGGTCCAATTATCTTACCACACCCTGTACACGCATGTCTTAAAAGCGATTGTCCTGTTCGCGCCTTGAACACTGCATTTTGGTTACGGACACGGTCGACATTAAAGTTAACTTTAGTTATTGCCCGCGTAACCACCGACCTGCAGGTAGTTATTAAATTACGAGAAAAGCCATAAATGTGACAGTAGGTGAGTATACAGAAATTCGGTCCAGAGGCCGAAGCACGAATATTTTGACATATCGTATTGTAAGCGTATCGAAAAATGTTGGCCAATGAAAACGCATTTCGGATCTACGCTTTGGCCTAAAGAAGGCCGGTCATTTCAGACCTGACCATAAATGGAAGCGACTAAAAATGCGAATTAAGTAAAAATATTCTTGTAAATGAAGTATTGAAATTATTACTAATAACTTTATTTATTAAAGCCAATACGCCCTACCGTATCGTATATTCGTATCATAGTTATTGAACGCACTCTCTTCTTTGTCTTCTTTTATTTATGGCCTACCAACATTATGCATCTCTCGTTATGCCAATTTCAACTGTCAAAAACAATACTGTCATTAACAAAGCACGCGTTTATTGGTGATGTTGCCATTTTTAGGCCAATTCTAGTACTATTTTCAGTTTTACATAAAGAGACAATTCAGCTGTACGTAGAGACATGTGACTTTAGAATAATTGAGTAACTGAGACTGTCCTAATCGATCCTAACCTAAAAGTATAAAATAAATATTCAGCAAATTTCTCCGGCTTTAATAAAAAAAACTATTAATTGCACATGGTATCCTGCAATAAGAACTATCAATTAAGACATAGGTGATTTCTAGTCGCGACATTTTATGTTCAGGTCACAGGTTGTATGAAATTGGCCGATCTTCTTTCACGATATGACATGTCAAAATATTCGTGCTTATTTATACAGCTCTGGGTACCTCTTTTATTTATTTCGTCTCTAAATATTAGCCAAATTAATTCCATTATAAAATAAGTACCCACCTATACATATTATATAATAATTATTTGAGAGATATAATACATAATATATCTGAAATAATGATTATTTTAAACGATATCAACATTTTACTTACATCGCGGTACGTTTTACGAGCCCTCTCGTGGTGGTCCCACTTCGAACGTCGAGCCTCGTAAACGTCAACATGACAGTCACCTCGGCCACTATGAAAATTATGATTTACTGTTGGGATATAACTTCTTTACCGCATTTGACAGCCCTGACTAAGGCGTTATACATAAGGTTTATGTTTCGGTTAGGAACCTTTTACCTATAGGTACCTACCGAGTCAATGCTTACAATACTATAAAAGTAAGTCAGTGAGTAATTATTAAAGCTTTACGTTATCTACAGTGACTTTAACAAAAATACTTTTCATCCAAACAAAGTAGATAGTTATACCTATTTATGTAACTTTTACTTCATATTTGATCAATAAAAATAGGGTGTGATAGCTCTGAGCTGCTCACCACGATTATTGTAATATGAAACCTATGTTTTACATAATACCTTTGGCCATAAATATACAAACTTACTTAATAACTGTGCAGTAAAGTCATTAAAAAACTCGATAGGTAGATAGCTGAGATGAAAATTGTGCCTTTAGAAGTTTAGAGAGAAGTTTTAGCAGCAGGTAACACATGGTTACCTAGTTACCTAGCACGGCCGGCTTCTAAGCGACATTAGGTATTGTACGAATACTTTATTTATACCTATATGTTACCGTTTCTTATCTATAAATTGTATTCCTGTACTCTTTCTTGAATAAATACTTACTCACGACACTCACAGGCACAATTAACCGCCCACCTATATTTTTCGTCACCCTGATTGCTTATGTTAACGCTTCGAGTGCTGAATACACACTTGCTCACGGTCCGCGCCATGTGTGATACCCGCAGTCAACGTGCATGTGTCTAGTGTATAACGCTTTGAGTGCTGAAAACACAATTGATCACGATTCGCGCCATGTGCGAGGCTCGCAGTCAACGTGCTAGTGTATAACGCTTTGAGTGCTGAATACACACTTGTTCACGGTCCGCGCCATGTGTGATGCCCGCAGTCAACGTGTTAACTGTGGCTTATCTAATGGTTTCGTTTTTTGTTAAGTGGGTAGGTTATTTTCAGATAAATTTATAAAATAATTCCGGCTTAAGTATAATCTCATAGTAAATCAAAACAAATAAAAAACAAACAAAAATGACGAAGGATGCATGCATCGTCAGCGACTGTCCATAAAACCTCGCAGCAGACAAATTCTCCTAATTACCAGACCAAATACGTGTTATTTTTACTCCGCCGTCAAGAAACTCTTGGTAATGATTCATTAGTAAAGTATATATTTTAGGTTCACGACTTTTATACCAACAGAAATCTTATAAGTAGGTTGGTGAGGTGTTACCTTCCCTACATTTCAAGCACATGTAAAAAAAATTGCACCGAGATTCGACAGAAATGGTAGGTTCCGTTTCGATATTTGCTAAACAGAAAATTTTCTATTGAACTTACTTTATTTACTGCTAACACTACTGAAGTAGAGGGGTGAGAGGGTGAGAGGGGTGTACGGGGTTCCAACCTCCACCTTTGGAACCCAAGCCAACCTCACCTGCACGTGGTGCACCCTGCTAAACAACGAACGGGGCTCCGGCGGCCGGCTGATTGCGGCATAGCACAGCCTACATCGGCACAGCTAAATCCCATGACCACCGACGGGCAGCAGCATCGGTGGTGCGAGAAACTGTGCCCTGCGATCCCCAACCTGCATGCCCAGCGTGGGGATTATGGGCATATGCCCCTTTATTAGGGGAGGCCTATGTCCAGCAGTGGACTGATATAGGCTGGAGTGGAGTGGAGTGGAGTATACCTACTGAGCGGCATATTCCCCAAGCGAAAAAGCTCTAATAAATAAAAACAAAACTACTGAAAGGAGGCTACAAGGAAGGATGCAGGTAATACATAAAGCAGCCTCGTTAAGCCAAGTCGTGTCAATAAAATCCAACACCCACGACACTATTAGGTGAACGGACCCATTTATGTAGATGGGGCGGTATTCAGTAATAGATAGTGGTTATTACGTACCTTGTGGGTTTATAATAAGTTACATATGAACGGTGTCTGATGCTATCGTATTTTATAGTTATTTTATTTTAATCTTGTTTTTCATCATTCAAACTTGCCTTTCGAACATAAAACTTAGATGCAAATGAACTAATACCTAAGTCGACCTTTCTATTGGAACCTGTGTAGTTTTTAAAGCTTCGAGTATCCTAAGGTTTAAGGCGACTATACAGGTCAAACCTCTTCAACCATATATCAAACTTAAGGCGATACATGTCAAGCCCTTCTCTCGCTCGCACTATTCAACATTTTAGAAGATATAAAATCACTGAATGTAGTGTAAAATAGCAAACCTTCACGGCCTAGAAAATAACAATACAAGGTTCAGCAAGAATATCATGTTGAACCCAACACGTTTTCTTACCAAATTGCACCAAAATTGATCTCATTGGTGTAAGTGTTTTGGTAAGAAAACGTGATAGAATTAAAATGATATTATTGCTGAACCTTTGTATTGTTATTTTCTAGGCCGTGAAGGTTTGCTATTTTGCAATACATTCAGTGATTTTATATCTTCTAAAAAATGTTGAATAGTGCGAGCGAAAGGGAGGCTTGACATGTATCGTCGCCTTAAGTGTTGAAACACAACTCTTCATGTGTAGTTGCGGGGCCATTTCGGACATGGCAACCACAACCGTGGCCCGCAGTCAGCGTGTTAAGAATTTATTTAGGTATTAGGTTTACACCGCTTGACCTATGTATAAATGGGTTTTTTTGTACGACGGCACTATAAAACCTTAGATTGAACGCTATAGCAGTTCATAAAATTAATTAAATATTGCCTGGAAATCCAATCCTGGAATTTAGGCCATTATATTAGGCCGTCACTTAAAGATTTGTCCTAAAACAACAATTGTAAAAGATAAGGTGGATACATGAACCGCGAAGATGGCTGATGCATGCCATGTTTCATCGAAGGGTCGTTCTATTTCGGGAGCTCGTAAAATCGATTGCCGTCCGATTCCAGCGAGTCTCGTTCTCGAACTGACGATTATAGCTTAAACGTTTACAACTGGTTTAAAACATATATGTTTCGAATGGTGAATGCTCAAAACCAAGGATGGTGCAGCAGTGAATCCTTTCATTAGGACAATTATTATTTCTTTAGCGGTCACTAGGTCACTACACTTGTCTTTTAACGAAGCCCACTTTCATATATGAGTAGTCACGGAATAAGGTAACTATAAGTACGAAGGAGGGAAGGAAGGCTTCTTCTTTGTATGAGCTAGTGTCCAACTGTGATGTCGGAGTTTTTAAGCTGACTGAATGCCTCCAACACGGCTATCTAATCCGACAGGAAGATAAGAAGACTATGAAAAAAGGAAGACATTTACAATATAGTAGCAAAATTATGTCAACCTATTATGATGGTGACCAAAAAAATTGCTGCTATGTCAGAGGTTTAAAATAATAAAGTTATTTTTTTACCTACTTTATTTTTTTTACAATAGTATTTAGTAAATAATATTTTTTTTAAAGTGGAACCTTATTAATTTAATGATGAGTAGAGGTAAGATAGCTATTTCAGAAAAGCTGTATGCTCGACCGATCTGCAGTAACAGGATGCACTATTTCTGACGCGCCTGAAAGCGAGCGATGATATTATGCTGATTCGAAATTTGAATAGCGACAGCTTTGGTTTTGTTGATACCACTGACGTAAATAGTCAGAAATAGGTCTGAGAATGGACCATTCCAAACTTGAATCAGAACTCTTTTGTTACAGCCTCTTTTGACAATTTATCGATCTCTCGATCTCTTTTACACACATAGCGTAGGAGCCAAAGAGGTTGGATTTTTTTATTTTTCATTAGGAGCGGCAGACGAGCATCTGGAATCTTCTTTATTATACTCTACTCAGTTCAGTGGAGCGAGCAGAGAGAAGAGGTGTTGCACGTGTTTCTCACACCTTCTTACTTTGGTTGAGTTTTTTCGTCTTTCTTTTGAAGATATACATTGACGCATATTTTTATTTTGTTCCTCAATATATCTTTGAACCAAACTGTGAAGTGCGCCGAAAACTTCTCTTGAGATTTTAAAATACTCATGAGACTTCTTTCCTGAGATCTTCCAAAATATTAAATTCTCCACGGTCTTTCCTATCTTTATTATGATTTTCTACCCAAATGGATCTTCTTCTAGAGCGTGCAAGAATCATATTATGCACATCAAATTCAAAATCGGAATCCTCATCAGATGAGCTATCCAATAAATCTAGCAGGAAAGCATGAGCCATAGATAATCCACGTTGCGATCGCACGTGGACTGTGTTGAAATAGAAGATACGATAATTCGTATCTTCGTCGTCTGTGATGGCCTAATATATATTAATATAAAATCTTAAGATGAAATGTTATAGTATCTTCACCGTCTGTATCGCGCTTTATGGTATGGTAAAAAGCGAAGAGCTTTTAAGTTGGTGATCATTCCAAGGTAGTTTTGGGCATTTTTATTGATAAAAATCAGGCACAGATTTTTGCTCAAAGCTAATTAGAGAGTGCGCTCCTTAAACTCCTTGGGTGCCAATTCAATGGGCAACAGACATGCAACTGTGATATTAATTTTATATCAAGACCTCTAAATTCAAAGTTAAGCAGCACAGCAGCTGAACTTTTTTACTAAACCTCTTTTGAACTTTTTTTCTAAATTCAACTATTTTCGACGAGTTTTTGTTTTAGATGGTACATAAACATAACAGTGGTAGCCCAAACTTCTAGAATTTACAATGGTTGACTTTTTATCACAGATTTATAAGTTTAGTACTAAAGTATACTTTTTATAGGGACAGAGAAACTCAGCGAGAATGTTGTCAGGGCTTTGTTACATTTCTATTTTACATAATGGTGCCCCGGGTACGCTTAACGAAACATGTCTTGCGCATACAAACTAGCCACTTATTTGAATATAGCTCGACTGTTCTTTATGTAACGACTTACCTACCTACCTATGGTATATCGCACTAATATGATATCTAAATACTAAAGTTTGTGTGTGTATGTTTGTGGTCGCTTCACGCTGCGCCGTAACGACAAAGGATTTGGTATATACTTAGTTTATGAGCTGGATTAAAATATAGGCTACCTTTTATTCGGGTACTACGCGAGCGAAGCCACGGGCGAAAGCTAGTTATCTATATCTTCCAAAGTACCATCTTTATTTCAAACCTAAGTTTTTTCTGGTTTACAAACGTTGTGAAAGGCATAGCTGGTGCTATTGAAAAGCCTTTGCGTCTATTCTAGATGACTCATCATGGTAACTTTTGCCTGCACTCGATCTCGAAAACTAGGGAAAACGTATTAGTATCGTAGAAGTAAAATTTCGGCCATTTAGAAACCGTAGATAGGAAATTAGACAACTTATCTTAAGCTTTGTTAGAAAGTCCAGCATTTTTTTTATCAAATGTGAAGACGCAAAAAAAAAAAAAACTCTCTTATGGCTTGCTCGATACCAAAAAATTTGCACCAAATATGATCGCATTGGTACCAGTTTTTTGGTAAGAAAACGTGATAGTATTAAAATGTTATTATTGCTGAACCTTTGACTTGTTATTTTCTAGGCCTTGAAGGTTTGCTATTTTGCATAACTACAGTATCAGTGATTTTATATCTTCAAAAATATCGAATAGGGCGAGCGAGAGGGAGGTTTGACATATATCGTCGCCTCAAATACTTACCTACTTTCAGTATCTATGGTTTTTAGCAGATTTTTTTTTTATTTTCTATTAAATTACCGCCAACGTTAATTGGCTACTCTACTCTAACTTTATGTAGTTCTAAAAATGTATTATTTATGTAGTGTAAAATTTCTAAGTAGTAGGTAGGTATATGTATTTTACTTACCTAAGTCTATAGGTAAGGTAGACACTAGTAACCTATTCATCCTTTTTTCACATTTCTACTCTCTTGTTTTCTCAGTTTGATCATCATCACCTCAGCAGTGAACTAATAGCTGATGATGATGATGAGGTCCCGGACATGAACGCGATTCGATTAATCCTGGTCTGATTATTCTCATTTCCATCACGCCGTATAAGTCTATCCAACGGGCTAGTCATCCAACCATCCAACTAGTCTTTTATACAGGGTGTCACAGAATAAGTAGTTAAGGCGACTATAAGGGTCAAACCTCCCTCTCGCTCGCACTATTCAACATTTTTGAAGATATAAAATCACTGAATGTAGTTATGCAAAATAGCAAACCTTCACGTACCTACTATCCTAACCTTATGTACCTACTATCCTAAAAGAAAAGTAAAGTAAAATAAAAGAAGAGCTTGTCTGAGTTGGTGTTGCCTAACAAATAAATATCATCATCATCATCATTTATTTAAGAGCTGTGCTCTTGTCGGCGCAACTGATGCAGCTCCTTCCATCTGCCTTTCTCCAAAGAAGCCTCCTTTACTTCGACATGACATCTAATTTCTCTTTAATGTGGCTCATATAATTTATCCCTGGTCTTCCCCTTCCTCTCTTTCTTATAATAAATATATTTTCATGAAAAATTTTTGGGCGTGCCTCGTAGTCCTATGATTTTGTTCGATTTATAGAACGACGAGATTATAACTTGCTTTATATTATGTCTATTTATCAAGGCTCAAACCTTGAAAAGTGTTTAGATTGTATTAATAAAAGAAGTTACCCTTCACGTGTAAAATAACACCCTTCAGAGATAAGCAGTTAGCAAGTACCTACTTATTTCAGGGCACCTTATAGCCTCCGCCCCGTCACAACTCCATCAATCTCTCGTAATTATATCTGAGCTCAGAGCGGGCTAATGAGCCGATCTCTAGTCACCATAACTCGATAATTGACCAGGGCTTGCGAAAGCCCTGAGGGCCAATCAATCTAGACGCTGCTAATGCAAAAGGTACCCTTTCCTTCAACACATAAACGAGCTGCGTGCTCGAGGCCAGAGACGGAACGACCGACGTGTCAAAGTATTCGTGCTACGACATTGTCGTATAATGAAAGTAAAATCAAAATTTCAATTTTGGCCAATGAAAAAGCTTAGAATCGAAATTACGCGTTGACAATTGCCAAAATTTAACGATATATTTACGGTACGTTATGTCAAAATATTTGTACATCCGACTCGGTAGTATGGGTTTTAGTAGCTAGCTAAAAAGTCTTTTAGTTTTTGAAATGATATGAAAGGGCCTAATAGCTAAAAATAAAAAGACGTGTGGCACTCGAGGACTGCCGCGGTAAAGCTATTGCATAGCATTTTGTATCAACTTATGCAATTATAATTATTTATTTATTTTATTTATGCAGTATTTTTTTTTCTTTGATATTAATTCAAGTTACACTTTTTGAGCGTGGTGACCGATAAGAAAACATTTTTTTTCTTTTATTAAATAAAAATACGTCTAGTTGCACGCACACAAACACCGTGTCAAAGACTGCCGAAAAGAAACGACGACGTTAGACAATGCACGGCCTTCAAGCCACACCTCCGTGCCCGTCGGAGCGGGGAGCGTGAGGTTTTTTTTCGTTACGGAATTTCTGAATTCGGTCCCCGCGCTCAAGGCCCTCGCTAGAAGCTATGCAATAGCTTAAAAATAGCCTGCCTAATAGCTAAAAAGTGTTTTAGTGCATGTGCCTGCTTAATATAGTTTTAGTAAGATGAAGGTTGTGGCGGGAGACCACACTCAGCTTAAGGTTACATTAACTAAATGTATACATTAAAACACCTCGTCATGTAACGCACTTTTTGATACGTATAAATGAAGTATTTTTACTTTAATTTATTACGCATAACCAAATTGAGAGACGTGGTCAAAGTAGGTAGGTAATTGCTAAGCGAAAGAGGAGTTGGGTTGGTCATATTACTAGGCTTGATACAAGTCAGATGGACGCGACGCGACGAGTCTCCGAATGGAGACCGCGGACGAAAGAAGACTAAGGGGTCATCCACCAAAACAATCTGCTTCTTCTTCATGTGAGCTAGTGGCTAACTAGGCCGCCCGAAGGCCTTCCGACATGGCTTAAGGACTGTAAAAGCCGGGACCTACATCTAAACGTACCTTCGAAGCACGGAAGCGCTCAGATCTAATTGCCACTAAACGGTCACCCATCCAAGTAGTGAGTAGGCGGATCGTTGCTTAACCAAGGAGATCTACTAAGAATACTGAAGTAAGCCACGCCACGAGACCAAAACAATGGATGGACGACATAAAAGGACACACAGGCTACCAGTACCTACCACTAGATGGCGAAGGCGACTGACCGTCGTGCGTGGAAGGATAGTCCATGGAGATGGATAGTCCATTTTTTAACGTAGGCCACGTTCAAAAATGGACATCCGACGGCCGGGGACTGACTTTAACGAAACTTCTGGTTTGTAAAAAATATATTTTTATGGAATCTTGATTGACTTTCCAGGTTTAAAAGTTTCATAGAATTTTTTCATTGGGAAAACGTAGTCTGCCGGTAAAATTTTTACGATGCCTTTGATCGCGTTGCCAAAACATGTTGACAGCAGGATTTCCGCTATTAAACTACTATTAGAGCGTATAAACAGCTTGTTAGGTAGTTGTTAGTATATTTCATTAGCTAATATTTTACATCGACACCATCAATACCAGTCGAAGTAGTTACAGTAGGTACCTATCTAGGTAAGTTTTGGTTAGTTTAGGTTTTGGGTTAGGTAAGAAGCGCTAGAAGTCAGATAGGAGATCAGTCAGCTCAACAACCGTAGACAAGAGATTTGTTCTGAGACTGAAACTTATTCTGAGTGTAGATGTAACAATATTTTGAATTTTGAATATTTTAAAAATGTTTTTCTGGAAAAAATACATGGTCGGGATACAGGGAGACCCCCAATTAGGAAACATACGTTGATTTCTCTATCATAGAGGAGACAAACACGGCGTGGTTTAGAGAAATATTAAATAGGCCCTCTGGTGCGAGACTTCATTGTCGTATGAGTCAGTGGCCAACTTAGACATCCCGAAAATGTCTGACGTGCCTTCTGGAACACGGAGGCGCTCGGTTCTTTAATCCACTACATGATAACGATATTACCTACTTTCTTATTAATTACAAAAAAAACTGACATTTAAATAAATATGAGCCTAACTGAGTTTCTTGCCAATTCTTCTCTGTCGCGAAGTTCTCTGTCGTGTCTGGTCGCGTTACGAATTGATGTAAATTAAATAATGTACCTACTGTAATGTGCGTACTGAATAAATAAATTTTCACTTTCACTAGCGGCCCGTCCCGGCTTCGCACGGGTTAGGGCACTTTTTTTAACCTTTTCTAGCAATAAATATAGCTTATGTTACTCAGGATGAATGCAGCCTTCCAATGGTGAAAAAAATTGAGATCGGAACAGTAGTTTTTGAGTTTATTCATTACATACATACACACTCAAAAATACAATTTTTCCTCTTTATAATATTAGTGTAAATGTAGATATTGGCAAAAACGTGTTCTTATCCCAGGTAACGTCCACTCTGACCATTAAAAATGTTACTAGATACGTACTTAGGTATTACTTCAAAAATATTTAGTAAAAGTCGATGATGTGAAAAAAACAAACATGAATTTCCTTTACACTAAACAAGGTACTTGTTCCCAACCACTCAAACTCAAATGCGGTTTTAGATTCAATAACGAACGTTTGAGTGACACGTTTAAAAATAACTCGAAAATATGTCTGCTATAACAAGATTCGACGCATAATTCGACGCTTTTAGAGTTCCGACGTGAATGACAGTCAGTTCTCGAGAGATGACTGTGCTGGTTTTTGGGCAGGGTTTATATCAGCCGACACGATTCAGCCCTTCCACAGGGCTAAAATAATCATCAGCTTATAGCAATCCGCTGCTGGACGTACGAATCCACAAATCAGCGCCTTTGCGCCCTGTCCTCTGCTTGACACATTCGGCTGTTTGTCGATACGCAGGGCTAAAATATACTTGGGCATTTAGATTAGTTTCAACAATCGAGAATAGATGCTTAGACGGGTTCGATTCCCGCCGCCGAACAAATGTTTGCATGATCTGCTGATATTTTTTCTAGGTATATCTGGGTGTTGTGGAACCAATTGTACTCATAGATTAATTCAGATATTTAAAAAAATATCTAAGGACACTTCATCATCATCATCCACAGCCCGACTTCACCCACTGCAGGGGATAGGCCTTCCCTTGTATGTGTCAATCTCTACGGTTCAAAGCTCGTCTAATGTCCTAGTCAGTTATATAATTAAAACAAGCAATACCTATGTTGTTTCTTGAACTCTAACAAACACACGTTATCATTATGGTCAGATCTTTCTGTTCTGAGATTAGATACAACCTTTGATGTTGCTTATTGCTTCTTTCGAATCGTATCGGATAATATAAGCAAGAACCTTTTATTGTAGATCGAAAGGTGATTTCAGAGTTATTTGAAAGCGGTTCTTTCGTACCTCGTTTAGAACGATTACTATTTTATATCAGTGCTGTGCCCGTGGGCTTCACAATACATAATCGAATTGCTAGTACGTAGGCGTAGTATGGACGAAGCGAAGTAGCTAAGCCCTTTGCTCGTGTGTCTTTTTCCGCCGAGCAGTTTCTGCTCAGCGCTCGGTGAAGCAACAAGTCCACCTCTGCATCATGAAGGTGCACGAGTCGGTCATGTCTTGACGATACCTTGTGGAGAAGGCGAAATATTGTAGATTTCCATTGAGTTTTTTTGTATCTTTTTGTGTGGTATTTCTCTAATTCTCCGTTCATTTGTCTCTTCCTTCGTACGAGCTAGCCAACTCTGGTGTCCTCACCCTAGACCGATTTTTGGGAAATAAAATGGGCTAGTTTTTGGTTTGGGCTGGCTTTCAGTTGTCGGTACCTAGTTAAAAATAATGACAGCGTTTATAACTGACCTGTAACAGAAGTCTATCTATAGGCGTAGGTATGCCACAACACTAGCGCACGGGTCGCCTTGGGTTTATCACCCATATTTCAACTTTTAAGCCGAACTGTTCAAACATTTGAAATGTTATGACAGACCGTTTAATTTTAATTTTTGTAGCTGTAAACAGAATAAAAGCTTTTAAAATAACTGTGACTGAAAAACTGTAATATGTTTCTGTTATTGTAAGCGCACCTTATAATTATCTCGCGGTTAGTTTTGAGAAGAAAAAATAACCTAGAGCCTAGACTAATCATGACCTAGCTAAAGGTTAATTTTTCAATCGTCAGTTAAAGCAGCATAATTATGTTTAGTTGAATTCATTCGAAAAATGTATGAAATGACCTCAGAATAACAATTATGTGACCTCAGACTAACAAATATGTTAGTCTGAGGAACTGACGCGTTCATTTTCAAAGTATCTGACGGTGGGTAAATGAAGATTGAAAAATCTGGGTTTAGTATAGTCATTAATAAACAGAAACTAACAGACCGAACAAGTTTAATTGTATTTCGTGAAATCGATACAAATACTGAGCAAGTATCGATGGGGTCGTAACGAGGCAATCGAGCGAGTCGTTTTTCATGGAATATCGGGGTTTTTTTATTTAAGTCCGGCGCGGGAGCATTGCCTTCGCCATAATAAACAAGGGAGTATCCAACTGTTGTGGTAAAGTAGGGATATTCGAGAAGAAGTTTTATACGAAGGGCTCATCAATCGGGGAACTGTTACCACCAGTTTGGAGTTAGCAGTTTACTCATTGAGGGCAGCTACCTGTGCTGTACCAGCCACAAAATTCTTCTGTTGATAAATAGAGTCGATTAAGACCAACATGTTTCTTTAACTGTGCATTTTTCAAAAATCTGATAATCCGGTATTTTTTCTTCAAATTAAACTTTTAGATAACAAAACAGTCTTGCTCCATAATAAGAGGTAGCTGCCACAATGAGGTAATATTTTGCCCCGCCCTGTATAGGACGAACCGTAAAAAGTATGTACTAAACTCAAAGTGGTTGAGACACGGTCATAGAAACGTCCACCCCCTGGCGAGATAGGTCGACGATATTAGAAAAACCGTGGGCGGCATCGGCACCTGGCTCAGACAGACGTTCGATCGAGGTTAGTGGCATAATAAAGAGATGCAAGCGCCTGGGCATAGGCTCAGCAGTGGCGGGCTGAAATGATGATGAAACTTAGAGTGTACTTAACCGGGATTTTACCTATGGCAGAGAATCGTCATTTTCTTAAAAATCTAATGTCTAATTTCTTGAAAGAATTAAAAGAATAAAACCTAGTATATAACCTACTTAATTACGATTTTATTTTATTTTCGAAATATATTAAATCATCTTCTTAAATAGGTAAGTACCTAATCTTTAATAATAGTATTATTATTCTTGAAAACCAACACTTTAAAAAACTACCTAAATATTGAAACATTATCCAGAAATACTTGAATTAATGGTGTCTCCACTTCACGAGACACGCTTAGTGTGAAAATGAGATAGCGCTATTACGCAAGCTGCAGGTGTGAACGGGACACGCGCGGAATATGCCGTGCGAGCCTTCGCCTATGGCTCCCAAACATTTAAAAAAAAAATTCGTTTACTATTTATCTATCTTCCCTTTTTCTCGAAACCTTTGTGGTATTTTTATCAATGCTGTGTGAGAATAGGTTCTGTATCAGAACAAAACCTAGCATTACAAGTGCTGCAATAAACATATTACGAATATAAACAAATATTTTTTTGAAGTGGTTGGCTTTCCCAGTATCTTCTGTCACTGTACATTGCATAAATAAAAATAAAATATTGTATGTTTTACTAATAAATACGTAGGTAAAATATATTGTAGGTATATGCAAAATCGCATTAAAAAATTAATTAAAACAGAAGCACTTAGACTGCTGACACAGCATTTATTTCAGAGTCGCAAAGTTTGACAAACACTGAAAGGCTCGTGCTTTTCCTTCGCCTCTTGTTAAGAGCTTTTAACGAGCAACCTTGCCGTAACTACTAAAGAGAGAGGCACATAGCACCCCCGCCCACGCGAGAACGAGACAAACAACCACGCGCCCAACAATAAGCTTACTAACAAGACCTGCTACCAGTTTGAGAACGACATAAACGCCGCAATCACGCATTAAATTATGCGTCCTATCTGTGTTTGTTTAAGGTGTGATTTCCCACGATTAAATATTGATAGTTACCGCCGACGGGGGTCGTCCGACTAACGAGAATGACTCAGGCGCAGGTTTTTGTCGTTTTTCCGAAATAAACCTTTCAGTCAAACAGGAGGGCTTAAATTAGATTGGAGGGAAGCCGCTCTATGGGGTTTTCTCGTAAATGTCTTTTTTGAAATTTATTTAAATTGGTTTCACGTTTCTGAGAGCTAATAGGAGCTATAAAGAATGTTACAAGCACATTTTTATTTGATAGTATCAAGAGATGTTGTAATAAACATTATAAGTTACAGCTTAGCTTTCTCTATAGGATAATAAACTTCTATTTATTGTTATCATAACTTTAGTTTCAGTCATTGTAAGTATGTGTGTTATATTATGTTGCGAAGAATTTCCCATACAAAAGACATAAACGCACTCTCTTCTCTTACCTATATACCTACATGTCTGTATCAAAGAATCAATTTGCAATATTTAGCCGATACCGTCAGTAAATGAAAAATTCATAATAATTAATTTGCAGCGAACATGAGAATTACAATAAATTAACAGTTCTTATGTAATTTTCAAAACAGTTCTACCATATTATAATCAGAGCACAAATGCAAATGTTTAGTAAATTAAAAATTAAATATAGGAACGGATAGATAACACGGATACAAAAAATGTACTCTTCGGTCGACAACGGCCGAAAGTAGGGTTATGTTATAATGGCACAAGTTATAATTGGTACCTATGTAATTATATTATGTTTTGAATGCCCGTGTTGGATTTTAAAACAAAATAAATAAATAAAAAGCGTTGGTTGTATATTTACATAGCTTATGGATAGGAGGCTTATAAAACCAAATAAACTACATGTTAAATTTAAAACACACGGATTAATCATAAGATAATCACCCATTCCACCTGTCTGTCTGTCAGTTAAGCTATTAAAATAAATGTGAGCCCTGTTGGGTTTGTTTTATGAAGGCTTTTACATTTTCAAAGATTATGATACTTTTTTGTTTTTGAAGTAAATAGCACTTAGGCTGGGCTGGCCAGGTGGCTCCATTTCAGGAAATATAGCGTTTTGTACCTATAATGAATAGAGATAGATATTGCTGCTTCAACATGCATACTAACAATAATAAACGCAGCCTATATCAGTCCACTGCTGGATGTAGACCCTAATAAGAAGGGGAGAAAATCCCCACGCTGGGTATGTGGGTTGGGGCTCTACACATAGACTTGTTTTTGAGCCAACCTGTTCAAAGGTTTGGTAGTCCCACATACTTTTTGTTTTTTAATGGCCGTTGTGATGACCCAGAGACATTATGGCTCAGAAAATTTTCTAGGCAGAATTTATTCCAGATCCGAGTGTACTTGTACCATGGTTGTATGAGTAGGTATTTATTTATTTATTTTATTCTTTATACCTATAGCTAAGGAGACGAGACCGGTGAAAATTTTATGCACACCCAACTCACTTTTTCTTCCTTAATGATCTGTTTCTACTTGAATTGACTAAAACGTGATTGGAATTCGTTCGAGCTTTGAATGTTCAAGTCAAAACAAATAGGTAGGTACCTACCTACTTCGACATGAGTTCCGGTTCTAATTAAAAGCGAAACAAAAACTGTTTTTGTACAATAAATATTACCTATAAAGAGAGTTGTAAAATGCGAGGCAGACAACAAACCACCGTTTACAGATCAGAGGCCATAAAGTACTATGGTATGGCAAAGAGTAGCTTTTGACCGTCCTATCATTCTAAGTAAGTATTAAATATCAATATTATGTTTTTGGAGAGGGTGTCAATATAATATTTTAAGGATAATTTTATCCACCTAAAAATCCTTATACTTATTACTGATGACTTTTCTGATCTTATCGCGTTTTACCGTTTTACATGTTCCAAATGTTTTGATCATTTACACGGGTTTCAATGCGGCTAGATTCCACAATCTAACCGCATTGAAACCCGTGAAACTTACTTCCACAAGTCGAAGAAGAAGAAAAACCACTTCGCTGACGTCCCCACACGCTGAAGTATTTGCACTAGCAAGACTATATCAGAAATCTAATGAATTAGACAAAGACAAACTCTTTTATAAAACAGCGGTTGTTCACTGTTCATAGTAGTAAGCTTTCTATCGCAATACTACTCTCGGATTAAAAGTAAGGCTTCCACGGCAGGTCGTCAATCATGTCCAATTTTATTACAGTACGCCTCGTTGCCCAATAGTCGAAAAATGTTGCCCATAAAAAAGAGGCATTAAAATGAAGCTTTAACGAGAGTATAGTATAGTGTTCCAACGAGTTAACTCATGAGTTAGTCGAGTAACTTATCATTGGTAGGTATTGTATTTTTGCCAAAAACCATTTTACGAAGTTTAAGGTTTTCATTATTTAGTGTATTTATTGCAGCATAAAACTTACTCTATGATTTTACGTTTACGTTTTAAAAACTAGTTTTAAGTACCTACATAGGTACCTTGTTTTCACCGTAAGCTGAATATGATCCTTTCTGTTACGATTTTATCAGAAACAATTCTTCGGAAATTTAAGAAACAAATAAAGTTTGTATTTTGTGAATATAATTTTTGTTATAAACTTAAGTATACAGTCATCACATCAGCCATCAAATTATTAAAAATCATCGTTCAGTACAGCCAAGTTCTAGACTGTAGATACTTAGATAGATTATTTATTGCACTTCATACCCCTGGACTAGTTTCAGTCTACTTCTAGGTAGAGACTTGAAAGGATGGTACAGTACGCTCAACAACAGAATTAAGGATATTATAGGTTTCAGCAAACGCACTACTTGCAGCCAACTTCAGAGGGGCAAGATACATTGTGAGTGTTGTGTAATGTGTAGGTATGTATTCCTTTCTCAGTACTACTACTACTCTTAGTAGTTCTTTAGTACAAAGGATTTCCTGAAAATCCACTTCCAAAGGGTGCAGCGAGGAAATGCCGTGAGCATTCCGCTAGATAAAATCATAAAACTATCACCATAAATTCCTCTATCGAATACATACGAACTGTTAGGGGACGCTAACGAGCAGCATCTTAGCGCTTCTAGAGTTAGAGAGTGGTGGGCCGACTGCCTTTGTCGTTGCCGCCTCATCGAGATGCAAAATAGAGATCAGAAGTGCCGCAGCCACGCTTTGATTATTATCGTAATAGTTTATCACTTGGGAGAGCCATGCACGATTTGGTTTTTGATAGGTTACAACAATTACTGGTGTCCTACTAGGACTTTTTTAGTGCGGTGGCGATACGCTTAAAATATTTTTAAGAATCATAAAAACAGAGTCAGTACAGAAATGATTTCTTGAATTGCGTAATAGTTTTCTTTAATAAATTGTACCTGCCTACTTTAACACGCTGACTGCGGGCCTCGGACATGCCCGAGAAGCTAGTTCTGCGCCTCCTGCCAACTGTGTTTTCAGTGGCAGTCAGAGCGTTAAATCCGAAACCTCACTTTCAAAAGTCGGTAGGTAAGTAGTACGTAGGTAGATGTAGACTTAGGACTCTGAAAATGTACTTAGTTATTCTACATGACTGTACCGTACCTATCTTATTCTGTGGTAATACTTAATTTTTCTCTTTCATGTTAATTAAAGCCAGGATTGAATAGAGTCATAAAATAATGTAAGTGTAAGCAATGAATGACGCGTATTCTACCAAGAAATTATAAATACCATAAAATTTTAAATTCAAAGGCGTAAATTTATTAATCTGGCATTCACCATCAGTTATGGACATCGAATTAAATGGCTCAGGTTTAACACTCTACCCATTCATAAAAACCACTGTTCTACACTTTTATAGACGTACTTTTAGTAAAGGTAATTTTATAGACACATCAAAGTAAAATTGAGAGAACGTGTAGATAACTATTGTTTTTAATTTATAACGCGTTCTTTGTAGAATTTATGGATGCGAGTATATTATGTTTATTAAAGCATACCTTTAATGATTATAAACCCCCTTCTCAAATGGCTATAAATACGCCTTATAATACCGTACAGATACCAGGCCAGGCCACCAGAGGCCAAGTGGAGTGAATATCCGCGAAAGATGTTTGCGTCGAGCTGAAGACGGCGCAATGGAGCTCATTTGGGGAGGCCTATGTCCAGCAATGGACTGCTATATGCTGATGATGATGATTAAGTATTGAGGTAAAGTAAATACTAAGGTAATCCACTTTGAGAAAGGGGTTCGATTCCCGCAATTTATTTAGGTAGATACTCACAACAAAGCCTTTAGCTTTTTCAGGGGTAAATATCAGATAATTTACTATTCTTATACAATACTATTGGGGCCAGACGGAGTGACGTCAGGTGGACCAGAGCTGACGGAGTGGTGGCCGATAGTTGGTTATAGGAATATGGGCCGTCCTCCAGCGAGATGGGTCCACGATATAAGAAAGACCGTGGGCTGCTCCTGGCTCAGACTAGCGCAGGATCGAGGCGAGGCATATCAAAAGAAGGCCCAGCAGTTGGTCTAAAATTTACGATGATGATGATCCATTGCTTTTAATTTTATAAATTTTACACTAAACGCGTAACATTTACTAGCGTTTCAAAAAGGGCAATAATAAATGTAAGGCAAGGGCAAGGGCATGTAATAAATACCTCTTTATGTTACAGGGGCCCAAAGTTACGGGAACCGCTTACCATCAGTATGCCTGTTTGCTAACTTAGTAGTATTTAAAAAAAAACTAAACTTTTATCAAATGTCTTTATAAAAAATCCAAAATATTAGGAATACATTACCCAAATTTGTATTTATGATCTTGTTATAGTAACTGGCAAATTTTTAAAGTGTCAAGTCGGCGCTAAGTTTGTCGAATTTATCGAGATAAGAAACCAATTGGGTAAATTGGACAAGTAAAGGTTTGATCACACGTAGCGATTATTTACGGCTTAATTTAACGTTTATAAGTATTGTTTTTAAATACAATAAGATATAATACAGACTGTACACAATTTATTTTTATTTTATATTAATTAAGCCAAGTAGTAGTCTTCTTTGTGAAGGTTTTATCCGAGGAAGTACTACCACCATGCCTATTTCTGCCGTGATGCATTGCTGTGTTTCTGTTTGAAAGGCTCAACACGCACACGCAGGACGCAGGTCGTTATATTGCTGCTCTACGGAGCACGTTCCAAACATGGTGTAACTTACGAAGCAATACTTTGTTATAAGTAATGGTCACCAAGATTTTACCCTTTACAACGTAGGTGTAGTAGTGCGTAGCAATAACCTACGTCAATTATCTATGCAAAATTATCGTAGACGTATACGCGTCCGCCTTTCATAAATTCTGTAACTAGTTAGAAGAGCGTAGCGCGTAGTTCTACGCCGTAGATCTATACAGGGTCGGTTAAAATTTTACCTCATTGAGGGTAGCTACCTTTTCTGTTCTAGTTAGAAGGTTTTGTTCTGAGGAAACTATAGGTTTATTTTGAAGGAAAATTATTGTTTTGATTTTCGAAAAAAATAACAGCCAGCCTAGAAAATTACATTTGTCAAAATAAACAAGTTGGTCTCAATCGACTCTATTTCCCTACAGGGACACTTTTCCCAAAGTAACTTACCAAATCAAGTCATAAGATTTTGCAAAAATTTTAAAAAACTATTTCCATTCAACTTCTATGAAGTGCCATTTGCCACAACATTTTTTTTTTGTGTGGCGTCGCACGGTTTGTGCATTTGGCATTTTAAGTCATTTTGCACGCCACAACATTGAGTCCATGCAATATGCTATTCGAACACTTGCCGGGATACTCTGTTCTTATTTCAAATTTATCTTTCATACTCATTAGAGATTTTTACTCATTAGAGTTGGCATAATGATGATACAACCGATTACAACTTGCGTAGAATTGCTTGCATGAACTCAATGTTAAAGCGAATAACGTTACATAGATTTGATTTGGTAAAAGTATTCCACTTTGGGAAAAGTATTTCAGCTGAGAAATAAGATAGATTGAGCATTTTTTTTTTTTAAATCCATAAATGCAATTGTTTTTTCTTTCAAAATTAACATACGAGTTTCCCCAGAACAAAACCTTCTTACTACAAAATAAAAGGGTGCCCTCAATGAGGTAGAATATGTCCCACCTTGTATTCGCTTCGTTTTGATTTCGTCTAGAAAATCCACCTTGCCTAAGCTATAAGTTGAGGTATGTATCACCTTATACCTACGTATAAATTACTATGTAAGATAAATGGCGCGAGTGGGTAGCTATGTAACCACCTCGTTTAGTGAAGCTTTATGATCCGCTTACGGACTCTGGCTTTACATACAATCGAACCTCTCTTATGCAGTGTATAAAAACATGAGGTTTTATTTATCTTGTGAGTGAACGTGAATATGTCGTACAGTTTCTGTTTTAAATAAGGTTTGAACGAATATTTTACGGATAAAATATTAAAGTAAAAAATTGTATACATGGGATAAGCTAATAACCCAACTGAGGGACGATCACGTTAAAATACTCTTATTGTATATAAATCTTGGCCAACGAGAAAGCGCTGGCCAAGATTTATATACAATAAGAGAGAGAGAGATAAGAAAAATAAAATAACGCTGTTATTAGTCATTGGGAAATAAAATTCGTTAGGTAGGTACTTTTACAATACGTCAGGTTGAAATATTCAAGATCGCCCTACTGATGACAAGTTGTTACTATCATGATAAAAAATGCAGTTCTTTTGTAATCTCCAATCATCATACAGGCGTGAGATCTTTTCTTCATTATGTGTACGTGTACGTAAGTAAAACTATTTTGTTCTATAGGATTATTCCAATAATCCTCTTATGGTATGAGCAGAGGCCCTTATAAACCAAAGACCTCCACCGTCTTTACCGCTTTGAGTACTGAAACACACTTGCTCCTGGAGCGTTATGTGCGGGGCCCGCAGTCAACGTACTAGAGTTTAAAGGGCATATAAGGTAACAACTTTTCGGTCTTTAAACCTAAAAGTAAACTTGTAGTAGTTTATCTCGTAGTCAGACTCTTTAGAATTCTGCGGACGTTTTACGTCAAAAAAACAGGTTGCCTCTTGTTACTGGAACTTGAACTAAATTGATCATGGAATTATTTTAAGTACTCAAATCTCCTTGGAATAGATCGACAAGAATGACAAGCAGTACTACTAGTGTAAACACCGTAAACACTAGTACTGTTTTCCCATTCGCCCTTTTGGGCAGGCTGAAGTCTATTGACCATACCGCCAATTCTTTCGTATTTAATTTCTTCCCTATTACCTTTTTAAGTTTCTGTCTTTCGTATGTATGTACGTATTTTAATTTGTTAATATCGATCGTTTATTTTTTCTTTGTCATTCTTGTCTTCCCTATAAGGAAGTAGGTTTTTAAACTGCGCCTGCACTTTGATGTCCTTCAAGGAGGTTTACTATGTAAGTAGGTATTACTAATAATTCTATGGTGTCTTAATTCAAAAGTAACCACTGCTGAGGTTTGTAGAGTTTTGTGGTTTTTCCATTCCATGTCAAAAACAGGTTGCCTCTTTGTTACGAGAAAATGCGTATGAGTTGATCGACAAGGATGACAAGTCGTCTCCTTCTCGCTAAGCACCTATTATTTGATCAATAATGCATTCTCTCGAGGTCTTTATCGGTCGATGTAAGAAATTGAATTAACTGAATATAGATTCATACTTCTCGGTAATCGTTAATTTTAAATTATGTGTGAACCATGTTTGATGTGATTGTTACAAAAACTTGCTCAGGTAATATTTGTATGGTTTTCATTACATTACATTCGTAAAGCACTCTAATATTAGGTATATATGCGAAAGTGTATATATATCTATGAGCTCAGAACAGGGCGCAATGGCGCTCATTAGGGGAGGCCTATGTCCAGCAGTGGACTGCTACAGGCTGATGATGATGATGATACCTAATGCTACTTGGCTATAATACGTAGGTAAAATCTAGATAAGGTACAAGCAAGCCATTTATCTACAAGTTGAAAGCACGGTCAGTTAAATTAAATTTTGTAACAAAACTAAAATCAAATCATAGCAATATGATTACGTTACGACTCAGCAATAAAATAATTAGTCATACATCCCTCTCATGTAATTGGAAAGGTCTGCGTGTGGGAGTGAGATGGATATAATAAGATGCAGGTATCCCGTGGGCATGTGCATCTGCTAAGCGTGTTCAGAGAACAGAAATTATGGAGACTTTCGTAGTAAAACATTTGGTTATTAAAATTGTTTATTTAAATTTAAATGGAGGATATTTATATATGCAAAAATTATAGCAGTAGATACCTATTTGTTATTTTCCCTGAAAAATTGAGGCGTTGTTTGACGATGCAAATGCATGAGGTGCACTTTTGTGAACTTGTAAACTGTTTATAAGTCTATTTTATTGGGTAAACTACTCAGGTAAACTAATAGAACTAGTACTTCGGTACAAGTACCTACCTAGTACGACATGTTTGTCGTAGTATGGGGCAATGGGAGGAGATCTTACTATAGGTAGATATTTTCTGCGTATGTGGCGGTTCGGTGATTGGTGATGTTATAATTTAATCACATGTCAATCTGTAGGTACTTATAGTAAAAATACTGCAAGTACCCGCCTACCAACCTTTATGAATAGAAAATTAAAATGCAATAAGTAGTGACTAATCAAATACAATATACATGTCCCCGGTAAATTCTCCAAAACGAATTTATAACATTAATTCGAAACTAAACAGAATTCCTATAAATAAACCAGATTTATTTATTCGATCATAAACATGTCTAAACATTTCCCTGTCCGATGCACGAAACATTCGGGTTGTTCGCCTGTAGCATTCTAAAACAGCTTTTACTGAAATAAATACGTTATTATTATGGCATTTAGATTCAAAATTGAAAATGTTTGTGATCCTAAAGTTAGGCTTAGTCAAGAAGAATTTTATCTTTGTCTTGATTGATTTAAGGTTCGGTATCATTTGTCGGTGTTTAGGGCGAAAATTCTATTCCCTTCTACCATGCTCCCTTCTGTGGTTATACGGGATTTCTCCTTACGATCAATAAATCAATAAATATACGGCTAGGCCTGTCCGGTTGTAATGGGAATGGTGTTTGTTTAGGTCCAATCCTGCATGTTATTAAACGGAAGTCGGAATATATCCTGCTTTCTTAAACATGATGCAACAAAAAAGGTTTTATTCTTTTTGAATTTCCCAGCGAAGGTAGTTTCCAATTGAAACACTGTTATAAAAGTTAGAATAGGTACCTAAAATGTATTTCATACGTAAATTATATACCTGTTATTGTTTTTTGCTTAGGAATGTATAGGTACACACTCTACAATCATTGGCAATTGATTTGCGCTGTAATTTTATGTAGCCTTTGTCCACATTGTTCTAGTAACAAGATAAGTAGACAAATTATAGAGCAGATTGTAGACCTATGAAACCAATGGCTTTTGACAATTTGACTTTGGAAGTCTGGTTGTTAATGACGATAACAAGTTCTATGTCACCCATAAAACAATTTACCCTCTCATCCCATAAATTCCCAAATTTGCAAGGTTGCAACCACATTGTATTCGCCCCCAAAAAAAAAGTCACAAAAAGTTGACTTTCTCGGCAAAAGTCCCCACAAACTGTTCAAAAACACCAGGACACAATAAATAATTCGGCGTTTTTTCAAACCGTACCGGGTACGGTCGGAAAAAAGCCTACCTGCTTCCAGACAATGGACCCTCGTTTATTTGGCTCAGCGTCGTAACATTTCACGTTTTCGTATTTGAAAAATAAAACCAATGGTGTGTCGGGCTTGGAAATTTTGGGTTCCCTACGAGCAGCATGTCTCAAGATATCGAGCTCATCGTTAACAAGCAATATTATATTTTCAAAAACGGTTTCTCTCGCTTTTTTGGGTGTTTTTTTTTATTTAGATTTAAATGGTTCCTTTATTTTAGAAAAGTTAGATAATGGTGGAATAATATCGGAAAATGACTGAAGCTGAAAGAAGATGCGCGCAAAGTGAGAGCCAAAGACATAAGCTTGATATCAAGTTCAGAAGTTCCGTTTTCATAATTTGACTTTGGAACCATAAAAAAGTTTCGCGTTTTTTTTAAGAACCTTAAGAGACCTTGCTTTTTGGATTATAGTTTCAAAGCTGTAAATGATTTTATGGATCAAGATATTCGAAATAAATATTATAGGGTGTAAATATTATATATATATATATATATATAAATATTATATGAAGCCATATCGTTTTTTTATATTTTGTAGCTATTTGTGAAAATTTTAAATTTTGCTGTCCAAACCAATTTAATTTACTTTAAATTTAATTAGCTGTAAATTTTCCTTTTAGAATATAATCAAATCGAATAATTTTTGAAAATATGGGGATGGTTATTTTATTGTAAGTTAGGTCAAAGGATGATGTATTATTTATTATTCTATGGGGATAGAGACATGATTTATAAAAAGCAAGTGGCTAAGAGTACCTAAATGTACGCAATATCATTCACAGTATTTGAAAAGGTGAGTTTATATGAGCCGATAATAACACCAATTCGCACCTGCATCTCGAAATAGAACAAACTTTTTTGATTTCAACACGATCTCGCTTTCCGATCAGCTCGTAATAAAACGCAAATTGCGTAGATACGCTCGATAATTGTGCTTATTACCCATAAGACGTACCTAGGCATTATGATCAATTTTAAAATTCCTGTCAAGGGGTAACCTGGTCTGCAGATAATCATCCTTAATTACACGGCTATCCATCATCGAAAACTAACAAACGAGATGGTTTCGGAGCCGACCACCCAGAGTTTGACGGCAAAATTGGAATACGTCCTGCCTTCTCTCATTCGCCACAGTAGTGACTCAAACAGTGTATATTTAGCAGCGTAATGTACGGAATATAATGGAGTGCCTCATAGTAAGTATCTACTTACCTACTTGAATATCTCACATGGTAGTAGTTTAGTGCATTCTAAATCTACGGCTACAGGAATCGAAGAATACACTGCTTTAGTAGAAATTTACAACTCATAACATTGAAAAAGTAAAATATCTTTCAAATTACTTATGTAGTTGAATTGGAACCTTTAAAATTCACCTTAAACTCTGAAGGTTCAATTTCAACCAAATTTTAGAACTCTTCAAATAACTGAAAAATGGAAAAAAGTCTCCCAATAAAGTCAAGTGGGTATTTGAAAATAAAAGGACGTTCTAAAGAGAACCTTTCCGACTTTTGCTACAGAAAAATACTTTACTAAGGTAAGGAAGATATCAATAGCGTAAGAGGAATACAGACAAAACCCTGATCAGACCACATTCCACTTTATACCAAAGATTCAATAAAAAAAGAAGTCGCTTAAATCCAGCTTCGTGGCGAGGAGCAACAATGGGTGAGATTATCATCACGCTTGAAACAGGCTTGGAGGCAGAGACCTTATATCTGAACCGTGCATCACTGCTAACGAGGAGCAAGGAAAGGGTTAAGGGAGAAATAGAAAAAGGGTGAAATTTAAAAACAGAAAAAATCGCAAGATAAAGCAGATGTCACTACTATACCTTATCTAGATTCAAGAGAGACCTTGTGCGGCGAACATAACTCATCTAGGTAGGTACTAGATACATCTGCTCATCCTATTAATACGTAGGTAAACAATAACTGTAATCTGTCTTTTGTACCTAACTATTTCTTTTGTCCAAATAAACATTTATCATTTTATCATTTATTTATTGAAAGTCAAAATAAGTTTAAGAAGACACGATTTTCCGAACTGAAAAATGAGTAGGTAATGGTATCCTACCTATAATATCGTTTAAATCCACAATACATAAAGATTAGCTGGCAGATAATGGTTCTTAACATTAAGTTCACCTATGTATATTGAATTTTGTGCTATAAAGAATCTTCTATCTATAATAGCTCAAGCAAAGTCTAGCTCTAGTCGGCAAATAAAGCGACTTCAATCAGAATAATCAAATAAGTATTTGCAAATGCAGCATATTGCCAATAACTATAGATGGATAGATAATACGCAAAAAACCTGAACTGCTTCGTGTGTGTCCTAAACAAAAAGTCAATTTACTGAACACACATCGCTTCTGGTTCTATCATTACCCTCTTTCGAACACGAGGCCACCGGAGCATGAGGTAGTAACGCGTATAATAGCAACAATTATGAACCAATACTCCAATAGTGAACATCCGTACCAATAGCGTCTTGTTTTTTAAACCCACATTTCTAAGATGTACTATTTGTATCCAACAAAGCGTGTTCCAATAATGAGGATCGTTCGATACGATCAGGCAGCGCCCGCGCCGCCGATCATTCTCCAAGATATGCAGAATCCTCCCGGCTCGGCTCCTTTGTACTTGCCAGGGTAAACACGGCTTTGTTCACAGAATGGATTGGTTTGCACACTACTGGCCAGTTTTCTTAAATTCCAATTAAAAAAGTTTCGTTCTTGTTCGTCTTTCTTCCATATTTAAATGTTCACTTCCCTATAGTTTTTTTTAATTTTATTGTTTTGCGCGTATATTGCCAGTGAGTTCGTGTTCGTAGTCTAGAAACATGTTGCCGTCTAAAACAAAGGATTTTTAAACTGAAGGATTTTTACGATCGGTAAATCAACAGACTACCTTTGCGACGATTACGCTTTCAGCTAAGGGAAGGTGATGATTGTCTGTTAAAAAAACAAATAGTGGCGTGTGTGTAAGTAACTTTTCTGAAGACTGTTGGGTACTCGGTAGGTTGTTAAAAATGTAAATTATTCTGCCAGTGCGAAGTACAGTGATTACATATCAAGCGGCGAAGCCCGAGGGAAGCGTCGCTCTCGCTTATTGCCAGATGATTGAAGACCCGCCGCCGTCATGCAGTTCTGCTGGCGTGCGAGTGAGAACGTATAACATCTGCAGTGATTTAGAAAGGGATGGAGACAGCTCAGCATCTGATTAGCATCCCAATTACGGCGCGGGCGCGCAGTGGGATCGAATCTTCGAACGTAGTGTTGTGCACAGAATTGTTGGGTGCTATCGATATTTTGTGTCTGCTTTAAATTCTGGGACAAAAAAAACTTTTGCAGTCTTCACATCTGCGTTAATTTTGTCTTATAAATCTTTTAGGTTCTTCGGAAACCTTTGTATTACGTATTACCTACATATCAGGGGTATTTTATTTTAGATTCAACTTCATAAATAAATGTAGTGTTATCTTAAAATAAAAACCAAACAATCTATCGTCATAGTATTTAAAAAAAACTTTTTTCATCGATATAAATTTAGACTGTTGCCTGCCAGCCCTAATAACGAGGATGCCGGTTCGATGCAGGCGTGGCGCGTGATTACATCGGCAGCGCAAGGAAATTTTAAATAAACAAGGAATTATGAGCCGACCCACAGATTATACACCTTGGTACTGACCGGACGGAACGTAACTAGAAAATTATGGAGCCAATTATTTGTTATCCACTTGAGAAAATGTAATCAGCTCGATGAGCTCTGTTGGTTATTAAATTCGCCAAGAATTATTTATTAATACGAATTTCAATCTCAAATCTCTTAAGGTAACGGAAGATGACACTGATGAAAAACTATTCGTATCACAATAATTGGTTCCCCCTATTGAAATCTAAACAAGAAAGTCTAAAAAAATTGATAAAAAGATAAACAATGTAAGGCAAAATCTAAGGTAAAGATAGACGGTATAGAAATAGAAAATAGCAATAAAAAAGGCAGTAAAGAAGAATTCAAAACTATATCTAGCATAAAATTTCAAGAAATAACCAAAAACTCCTACTAATCATGATAACGGAACTGACGTAACTTAGCCGCCCGGCGCAGGCGCATGAATACAAAAACCAATTTGACGTTTCTCATTACACTGCGACCACAAATGCAGAGAACTATGACCGGATCTATGTAATGTCTAGGGTTGTTCATGTTGATTCCTGAGAAATTGGTAGGTATAATTTTGCTGAGAAAAAATTATAGAATTTTTACTTGATTTGGTTAGGTACTAAATCAAATAAAACTAAAAACGTACCGACAGGAAGCTATATGTATTTGCCTATGCAAATAAAATGGCATTTGACGCTTTAAGGACTTACTTATTGAGGATTTCTTTCAAGGCATTTTTCCACGATCTGCAATGTATGGGAACAAAATCACACTTATCTTATAAATGCGAAAGTTTGTGCGATTCAGGGGAAGGGTCAGAACTCAGAGCTCAGAGCTAAGCATACATTGTATTGCTTGTCTGAAGTCGTTTGGGAACGACCAGGGGTCTTATTCTCAGGAATAGACATAATAAATAAATAAATAAATAATGCTGGACTATCACACAGCATCATGTAACCCCAAACTAAGCAGAGCTTGTGTTATGGGAACCACATGATTGATATATTACATATATAATTTTTTTTTTGTAAATAACATACATATTATATATAGAAAACACCCAGATCCGAGACAAATATCTGCAAAATATGCAAACATTTGTCCCGCGGCGGGAATCAAATTCGCAACCTTCTGCGTCCCAGGCGGACCTTCGCCCACAGCACCACAGAGGTTGTCATAATTATCACGTTAGATACTTATTTATAACACATATTGACAAAACATAGAATTTCGACAGTTCTCATAATTTTCACACATATTTCGCGAGAACTGTCAAAACTGCATGGAAATTTTACATTTCTCGAGACATGAACTGTCAAGATTTTGTCTAAATCAATTTATGTTACAATCATCTCAATAGAGATCTTCAATAGACGACCTATGCGCAATGGCCACACGCTCGCCTGAGACGCTGGGAGACAAATGTTTGTAAGTTCTGTAAATATTAGTCTCGGATCGGGGGTTTTCTATGTAAATAGTTATAGTGTATAATAGTTAGCAGTATGTATTTACGGAAACAAAAGCTAAAAGTAAGTTTAATAGTCATGTCGTTCGCGAGTTCCCATAATACAAGCTCTTAGTTGGAACTAGATGTAGATGATGCTGTGTTAGAATGTCCAACAATTTCAATTTAGTTTTCAAGTGTGACAATATTTTATAACACAAAACTTTGGCGACTTTGCGATCCATTATACATGCATGCGATAAGCTTTTAATTGACCTGAGAATCTGGCCCCTGTAGCGTAACAACCCTACGTTCTTCAGCGTTCAGATCTGGTGTGTTATTATGTTAATAGGCCTAGTTTAGACGTGGACACACGTTCATTGTAAACAATTAAATCTGTTCCCACTAATATTAGGAGTGTCTGTCCGTTTGATTGAGCAGAGCAGCACCTGCGGTGCCTGGAGATGTTTCTGAGTGCAGATCCAGTTTTTACTGGTGGTTACACTTAGGTATGTTATCCGGAGCCGATAACGATTCATAACTGTTATTAGGTACTTATTAGTTATTAATTTATTACTTATATTTTATTTATTTAAGTGCACCAACAAAGTGTACAACCAAGGCATGCATTTCATAAGTACTCACACAAACATAGGTTAGTGTCACCTCAATTACTTTATAACTTTATATTACCTAATACCTACCCACATAAAGAACTTGTATTTTATAACTAAGTTATTTACTTACTAGCTTTTGTACGCGCCTTCGCTTGCGTGGTACCCGGACTAAAAGTAGCCTATGTTAATCCAGATGTGACAGAGATGAGTGGTACCAAACATACATAAATATTTGCATTTATAATATTAATGTGATATAAATCCATGCAATTCATAATAGTTCTATAAATCTCAGATAGCTATAATGTCGTTAAAATATCATGTCACCTCTTTTTATTTACATTTTAATGATAGGGATAATCTTACTTTACCGAGCGTTATAAAATGACATGTGATTATAAATATGGGAATTGTATTATAACTTCTACCACATAAATTAGTGTCAGCCGAAGAAGAGCTGCAAACGATCCCTTATTACAAGTTAGTTACCTAATTTGCTCTTCTTCTTCTTCTTCATATGAGCTAGTGACCAACTCTAACTCTAACCTAATTTGGCAATCATTACCTTTATTACAACATGATTCTTAAAAGCCTTGACTTTGTCTTTCAAGTTGTTCTAAAAACCTGGTACATCTCACGGCTTGATTAATTAGTTTAAATTGAACTGTACCTAATTTAGATTCAGCTCAATTACACGTCAAGGTTCATGAACAGAAGACACAAATGTAACTAATTAGTTAGGATGGAATTAATCTTAAAATACGTAACATGTTTTACTTCTCTACGTTACATGAAGATGGAGCAAGCACATCGCGCACCCGATGTTAAGCGGTAAGCATTACCTATCACAAAACATTACATCGTAGGTCACGCACATTTGAAACGTGCCCCATGCCCCAACATCCTGTGTCCATCAAATTTAGACATGAAGGTGATAAGCCTTTTATTTCCCCGTTATTTGTAAGTCTACTGGGGTGTACGGGGTTCCAACCCCCATCTTCGGAACCCAAGCCAACCTCACCTACACGTGGTGCACCCTGCTAAACAACGAACGGGGCTCTGGCGGCCGGCTGATTGCAGCATAGCGCAGCCTACATCGGCACATCTAAATCCCCTGGCCACTGACGGGCAGCAGCGTCAGTGGTGCGAGAAGCTGTGCCCTGCGATCCAACCCGCATGCCCAGCGTGGGGATTATGGGCATATCCCCCTTAATTAGGGGAGGCCTATGTCCAGCAGTGAACTGATATAGGCTGGTGTGGTGTTTGGCTTAAGTCTAATGTTAAATGAATTAGCTAAAAAGCTGTATTATCTAAAAAGCTTTTTGTGTGTTTTTAGGGTTTCATCCCATTTACCGAATAAACGAAAATTTGTTAGGGCCTCTTCCAGCTCACAGTTAGTCTATGAATAAAGGCTGATGACAACAGTTTTAAAATTTCAGCTCGGAAATTATACCCTTTCATTGGCCATACGATTAATTTCCTGTGGTTTTTTTATTTCTCTGTGTGCTTGCTCATTTATTTGATCACACTGGTGTTTGTTTCGGGTAAGATGTTTCAAAACATAGAAAAGAACAAAGATATAAGTTAACGCCCTCCAGGTATAAGTAAAATCAGCAACCAGTATTACGCTGAGTTATGGACCTTTTTGCAACTTCATTATTCTTTGAAATGTTAAATACTTACCTCTTTTCGATATATTTAAGACCGTTTTCTGTTGTTGCAAATAAAAAACTATTATATTCTATTCTAACAGGAGTTGAAAGAACCAGTGAGTCGTGAGTGTTCAGTTCACTTCGCAGAGGCGCTTCATGCATACTCAGTTAATTTTAATAAACCAACATAATTAGAGCTCCACAAGAGATCTACAACCTCAAATATCAAAGAGCCCGTCTTCACATAAATCTATGTGAAATTATCATAACGAGTCCGTTGTAACTAATTCTTGCCTTTCTTAGAAATTAATAATGTCTACCATAAATTGGGGTCTATACGGTTGTGTATTTTGTGTAAGGCTCCTTTAGTTTATTATCTAAATAAAATATTTAAATGTTCAGCTTTTCACAAAAGTTTAAATAATACTAAGTAGGCGAGATAGTGCAGGATCGAGGCAAATGGCATAATCAAAAGAAGGCCTATGCGCAGCTGTGGGCCGATAAAGGTTAAAATGATGATGATGAGGCGAGTACAATATGCAGCGAGTTAGTGCCCCTGATCCCACATTTTTTTATAAACAAATTCAAATAAGTAGGTACCTTCGACAAAACCACATCATCATCATCATGAGCCTGCAGCAGTCACTGCTGGACCATAGGCCGACGAAACCACAGAACCAGATAATCCAGATCTAGAACAAAATGGTGATCATACTAACAGAATTATCTTGCAGCGGGAATTGAACCGCATCTTTCAAGCTAACTCGCCCACTTACTTCCCCATCAGAATTCCAACCCAACCATAACTAAGTTATTAAAACCGTAAGAAGTATATAGCTCTATTATCAAAACAAGATCAAACCATAAAATTATAATTTCTGATGACGTAATTACTTGTTGCGTGCCATAATCCAACTTTTTAAAGCAATAAAACATACGAAATGGCGGCAGGTGATTAAAAGTATAATCACCTCAATAAAATTCCAGCAAATCTTTGCAGAAATTCATTAAACACCTGATTGTGGATGGTATCGTAAAATTTATACTGCAACAAGGGATTATTGCAAGTAACGAACCAAGAATTAATACAAAGCTTATTATCCACTGAAGCATCCGTACCTACCCCTAATACAAAAAAAGTTGATAGTTTTAGTTTTCGAGCGAAATTTTATAGTAACTTTTTTCGGCAATTACCCGATACCTACTCCAGTCATTAAGTCGTAAGTCGTAAAAAACGGCTTAGAAATGCAAGTCGACAGAACCAGCTGATTTTTGGATATTATGTGGGGAGGGCTTAGACTTCTAATTGTCGTGTGCATTCTCCGCCATCTTGGAAAACCCCTGAAGTTCGGCTTTTTCGCTATAACTCTGCTGTTTGTCGAGATACGAAAATTTGTCTATAGACTTATTTGATGCTTTGTTCATTCTCTACAATTTTGCGTGAAGCATAATTCAGGTAACGTTCATAATTTTTGTGATACTGCAAAATTGAGGACCCAGGAACCTAGATGGAGGCCCCTTAAGCAACCATCATCGCGATGTCGTCAGCCTGTCGGAAGTCTGTTGCTGATCATTACCATCATCCAAACATCAAGGGTAACTGACGGATTATGGTCTAAAAAGGCTGTCACTATTTCATTTATCCTTATCGTACCTACCTTCCTTCTTCGTTTGAACCAGTAACCAGTTATACAAGGCGAATTTTCTTATTTTTAAGTCATTAATTATATCAAATAACAGATATTGAGATGCGTCTGCGCATATAAATCGTTGTTGCTTCAGCAGACAGCGGACTTTATTGATTTCGAGGTATTATTAAATTTTAATTGGCAAGGCTGGAACACGGTTAAGGCTGGACAACGATCTAAAGTTAACTACTATTCTGCTCGGTCTTTTTGTTCATTCGAGTCTAAATTAAGTTCGCATAAATTAGATAAGAAGTATGGTAAATAGTTGTTTGTAAATGTTTTTCAATTAGAAGAGATGATAAAAACTGTTTGTTTAGAATGTTTAACAAACAACTACTTTTTTTCGTATATTTTAAAAAGACCACCAGTTACCACTTAGCAGAGGCATTTTCTTTATTTTGAGCTTAATTTTTTTTTAAATGTTTTTGGATGCATATAGATATTTTATATCTGAAAAATAATTAAAGCGACAGTCGATCATGCCCAACAGGGTGTGTTAGGTAACAATAAATAATATTAGTAGGGAAAACGCATTGAGTAACAAAAGGGATAAGAGGGGTCAAATATTTTAAAATCAATAGGGCTCTTCAAATGTCAAACTGAATTTTATTAGTCGTTTGAATCGGTGCTTAATACAAGGACTTAATTATACTCTCCGCAGTTTGACGCCAAACACTTGAGTTTTAAATGTGACAAGAATTCGTTTAAAGGTTTTAATGAAATAAACAAGGCACTTAGTACCCTATGCTTACAATTCTACACAGTTGACGTTATTCATACCCAAGGCTTTTGGTTCAAGGATCACTGTGAAATATCACAAATAATCGGTTTCTTCATAATAGTTGACTCAAAACATATGCTCATAACACTACATCTCCTTGACTTATATACCCCACTGTGTCCGGTTCAATCTAAGCTACTAAGCTTCTCTCTTCACTCTTTCTTACTCGGTATTTGTGAAACCCTGCTAATAAATCTATTAAGAATATTCTTGCAAAATTGAAGGTACTCCCCAGTTTATTCAAACAATCAGAAGAATGAGGATTCGCTTTCAAAGGTGTTATGATTTCAAAAAATGTCTTCATTAGAGCTTCGTTTTGCGAGTTGGGCGAAAGAAATGATTGCTGGAATGAAGGTGAATGCCAGGAATGCCTGGGATTACCTTACGAATTCGAAGCGAATGCAACTCATGAGACAGAGCATATTTTGTGTCTGGAACTGGTATAAAAACACCGAAAGTTAGTCATAGATACGTCATACATATAAAAATTAAGACAGACTTAGATATGCTCCAAAATATATCACTCGAATCTTGGTAGCATTCTAAACTTAGAGTTATTCTAAGCAGCTACATACCTCTGAATTGTACTAATTTACAAAAACAAGACCATCATTCTGAGATTCCAATAAGTGAAGAGCAACAGCAGAAATATGAGACTGCAACTTTTTATTACTCTGCATCTTGTTTATATCTTACCCAAATCAACTCTACTGCATTGACATTCGAGCTTAGGTTTTATCACATGTGGCTTCATCCTAACAGGCCCGGTTCTTGTGAGCTCCCGTCAACAACGTGTATTTCGTTACAGAGTTTTACAGCCGCACCATATTATTATGAAAAGTATTTTTTAGACACGTCATAATCGTAAGTCATTTCTCAAGCAGTTAAAGTGTCACTTAAAACAAAATTAATAGGCAAGACTATACATAATGCTGAGGTTATTTATTGCCATCTTAACTGTAGGACATGCATATTCACTGCGTTTTGAAATAAGATTCTTTGGTTACTACGTCCGTGATTATTTTTGTTCTAAGCTTTCAGTTTATGTAACGAACATGTCGGCTATTATTTTATCAATTGTATCTCACAAATGCATATTCTGTTATATATGCGGCGACGAGTCCTACTCAAGTGTTTCGCCGCTTTCAACCGGCATCGTCTACACCTTGTGATTTATTGGACCTCGTTTATTTTATTTCCCAATTCGTTTTACTTTACGGCCGATGTTCCTGTAGCGTTTTAAAATAGTATTTCGAAGAACAAGTGTGATTTATCGTCTCGTTCTATTAGAGGCGAATAAAATATTGTAGCGCCAGAAACAGATTTGGAAGTATGTATTTTGTTTTTAATAAATGGCTTTTGGATCCATATGGGACTCGTTCGACACCTACCCCGTTATTTTATAAGGAGGTTAGGCAAGGTTGTTAAATTTCGGTAAAAAAATCGAATTTTAGATACTAAAAAATCTATTGAGAGATCGTTCAGTAGGTGTTGACGGGTGATTACTCAAGCTCAACAGTTCCGCAGAAAAAGCAATGTCTTAAATAACGTTTCAATATCATGGTAACGAACATAACCCAAGAACAATAAGATATAACATGAGTCGATTCAAACAATGACTTATTGCCAGCCGTAGAAACAATATGGCTTCTGACAAGTAGTAGCTAAGTAGGAATTCAAGCTTAAGTAAGTTCAAATGGCATTGTCTTAGCTCCACTGGACTGACTACGAACAACCATTAAAGTTCGATTTTGTATAACAAAGGAGATGAAAACGTTGAGTTTAACAAATGTAGATGAAATGAAATGTATTTAACGGCCCGGTTTATTTTCAACGTTTCCGCCGACTACGATTTAAGTGACAAAAAGTAATTGATTGGTGACGACCAGGACGTCTTAAACTTTAGAAATAATAACAATAGCGCAGGTATGACCAAAGGGTGGGTAAGGTAAGACCAAAAAGAAAGTTTTTGTCACGTATAAACAATAAAATAGATTGTATTGTCCAAAGGTGCGGAGGTGGCGATTGTTGCAGATTTTTTGCTAGACTTTATTGTTTTGCAGAAATATTGTTCCGTTGGCAGTTTAGTTAAGTGCTTGCAATATTATTTAGGTAGCTAAACAAAGTCCAAATAATACAAGAGAAATAACAAGTTGGAAGTAAAATCACTCACCAAACTGAAGCGGCGAGTCCAAAGTAATACAGCAGCAGGAAGACGACAGCGCAATTGGGGTTTGCTAATCCATCGTGTGCCAACAGCATCCGTGTCGGTGAAGTGGAGTCCTTAGCGCAGCCGGCAGCAGTGCGGCCTGCTGCGGCCCGTACGCCCCAGCCCGCTGCGGCCGCGCAACGGCACAGAGCCACCAGCACCAGTGCTCGCTCCCCGGCTCCTCCTCTGTCTCCACAGGCCAACTGAGCCCCCACAGCAGCGAGAGTGCAGGCAAAGCTCAGTGCGGCCCATGTAGCCAACCACACTTCGGCTGCTTTCCTTTCCCCAGCCTCCCACAGCACTTCAGCGTCACAGTACTGCGCGCAACGACCCGAGCCCCTCACCCAGACCCAGCTATTCGGCTTAATCAGCTTTCTACAGCCTGGTCTGCCATTCCCGGCGTCTAAGGGTCCGGTACCCACCGGTGGAGCGCGCTCTCCCGGCCCCTCCATACACATGTGTTCGTGATTGTTTTCAGCGGGGAATAGGGAACAGTCTAATTCTGGAGGCCACGGGAACCCAAACCCTCGAAGGACTGGATAACATCTGGAGTACACGCTCTCACAAAGGCCTCGGCACGGCCCGATAGGTAGGGCTACTTTATCCGTACACATAGGCACATACACCGAGCAGAGAAACAGGTGCAGTTGGGAGGAGCATCCGTATTGGACGAGAGGGCTGAAGGTCTGGAGGGTCACGTCCGCATCTGCCTGTAAAGTATGCCGCGCGAGGTTCGGCATCCCGGTCTGGTTGTATCCGATGTTCTTGCACATTGCCACTTTGATAGGTTCACATGTCCGCACGGAGGCCTCGGCGGCAGCTCCGGTCACTAGGGTCACGGCCAGAACGAGTACGATGCACTTCATGACGATATCATTAACGGCAGTCACATGAAAGATCTCATTGTAAGTCGCGAGAGTTCGACGCGCGAGCGCAGGCACAGGGCGCGGGGCGTGCGTCCGTCAGCACGTCTCGAGACGGTTTGTTTGCGCCGAGCAGCGGGGGGGAGCAGAGCTACAAAAAAAGGTACGCAGGTATGCGCTACACTGTAGCTAGGACCGAGGAGCAGGGAGAAAATGAGCCTCGTTGTGGAGTCAGCGGCCCTTACGCGTGTATTACTGCTTATCGCTCTTATCACTGAGGGTGGATTCCGACTCGCGGTGCGTATCGAAGTAATCCCGCGTTCCAATTGATCTTACCTACTCGAAATCGATTTCTAGATAATGCGATATATTATGTTTATAACTAAACTGCTGATAAGATAATTTACCTACACAATAAACGCAGCTGTGTAAGAGAATCAATAACAATTAAAACCTAATTTGATTAAAATACAAATAGCTTTTATAATATTTATTGTACATAATTTACTACAATATTAAGCATTACTGTATAAATTTTATGAAACATAAATAGGTAGAAATATGGTGATCACTAATTTTAGGTTGTACAAAAATTGGACCGAAAATGTATGTGAACAAAGTTACCAAGCTTAACGACCAAAAATTAAATTATTTACAGAGGCTACAGGCTGCTCGATCGAGGGTATATTCTTAGGATAACACTAAACAGAAGATAAATACTTTTACAGATAATCTTAATACAATATAGACAATAGCAATTACATCAGTAATTTCATAGTTCAAGCGCGGAATGGTACACGCAGGATAAAATACATATAACACTATGAGACATCACCTAACTACCTAATATACTTACAAATAACAATCTTATACTCCATCATCTCTAGTCTTAAATGTCTTTCACATAAGTTCTTAACTTGACGTTGACACTCTTTACCCTAGTTTATACAACATTCACAAATTCAATATCCTTCGGACTACGTTCAAGAACATTTTCGTCAGACTATTTTACGAAACTCATCCATCATCATACAAAAAAATATAGACGATTTGAGGACCTCCTCTTTTTTTGAAGTCCATGTGAAAAACTGACAAATGCTATCAGATGATCGTAGGACTGAACGGATGTTTTTGAACGCAGCCCAGTATGCTGGCCTCATAAACCATCAATAGGTATAGCCCGGGCGCGGAGCAAGAATACCGGTCATTGACACTAACCCCCGTTCACACGACATTAACACCACACGTATTTTTAGAGATGAATAGCACATCTGACATGTCGGAAGAACTGTCAAATTTCCATAGATTTGACAGTTCTTGCGATATTGTCTAACGTGACAATCACCTCTATCAAGTAAAATCAGTACCCTGGGCCCGGCACAAATTCTCAGGAATATACGATTATCACGTTAGACATATATCACAAGAACTGACAACAATGTGACGTGATGTGACATCAATCTTTCCTGAGAATTAGGGCCGGGCCCTGGGCCCTGATTCTCGTTAATAGAGATAATTGTCACGTTAGACATATATCACAAGAACTGTCAAAACTCTATGGAAACTTGACAGTTGCTGCGACATGTCATATGTGAATTCCCGAGAAATCTGACACCTCAGCATATTTTTAGCTGTGTATGATTTAGAGTTGTTTGTACTGCAAAAAAACTATACACAGTTAAGCATATTCCTGGTGACAGAATCCTGCAAAAACAGTATGTATCAAATTCCTTGTGAACGGAGTCTTACGGTTTTAACTCAGTCGCGTTATTAACTTCCTGTCCAGACTTTAAGTGGGTGTTGCACCATTCAATCTAGCTAGGCAATAGACGAGTAACTAATAACAATAAATTAAAATGTCCTTCTTTCCATTTCAAATAAATTTCTGTCCATCCCATAGCTAGTTTATAACTCACACTTTTGATACATACCTTATTGTATAGCAGACAGTTTAGTTATTACTGTACTCAAGGTTTCTTATCCTACTAATATTATAAAAGCAAGTTTGTAAAAAAGATATGAAGATGATTGTTTCTCCTTCTCGCCAAAACTATTGAACTGATTAAAATTTGCACAGAATGTATTTTAGGCCACCAGGGTCTGTATGTCAGGTATATAAAAAATACGAAAAAAAAAATCCATTAATTTTTGTTGTATTTCAACGGATTTCGGTGATCTTAAAAGCTGCTGATGGCGACTCAGATAATAAACTAATTCTAGCCTAATAGTCATTGTTCAATAGGATTCGATTCGGAAACGTTTCGAAATTTAAAAGTACCCCTATAGGAATAACAGGCTATGTTATACCATGCGAGCGAAGCCACGGGCGGAAGGCTAAGGTTTGTTATAATAATTTTCTTGTCTTTAATTTACGGCATCCAATCAGTCCTTTTCGTTAACGTCTACCAAACAAAACCTATCCATGGTTATAGAGGCCATAATGGCCCTGATTTGAGTACAGCATAGCAAGAACTTTTATTAGTACACTTATCTCTTCAAATTTTTAAATGGAATGAGCAATATTATATTGTTTTTGGTTTGATTGAGCTGCCGCATTAATTTACACTGTATACACACAACTTGAAGGCGACTCACGAGTATTCCAACCTTTACTTGACGATGGGCCACCTGTCATATGGAATACTGACAGCTTGCAAAAAGTGGACATGTACCGAACATAATGTTCGGACTTGCCTGAAACTATCCCCTATTTGGTATCCTCAATAGATTAGCGTACTTAGCAATATCTGAAGATCCATAATGTGGAAAAAGCCGTGAAGATTTTTTTTTTATCGTAAGCGTTATGTAAAAATTTTGCATAGATAATTAACGCTATGTCATTGTCAAAATATTACGATACGCGTAGTTGAAATATTCCTGATTGCCTTATTGATCCTCGGTTACAGCGAAAACTAATTTGACAGCATAACACTAAAATTATACATCAGTTCCTTCGTTTTCAAATTGGAAGAAAAGGATGCACTGTTAAAAGCTTATCTATTGTGCACTCATATCAAAGCCATTAAAGAGTGAAGTAAAAATAAAAAGTAAATTAAATATAAGGAATGCTATTCAAGCAACATTAAAATAGTGCCACTCTTTTATAATAAACATCAAAATGTATGATATAAAGATCTTACAAGCTTTCTGTACAGCTAAATACAACGATAGAATAAGGGTCGGGAACTTATAATGTTTATCAATTTTCTTATTATACAAAAAAGTGTATATTTGTGAACAATTAAGGAGCTGTCGGCAATCGACTCATTGCAGAAGACTTTACGCAGAAAATATTTTTTTCAAGACGAAAATGTAAAAATAATTTCATTGTGTTTTCTTGATTTTTGTATTAACTCACTTCAGGAAAAATCTAAAGTGTCTCGTCATATTTTCATTGTTTTTATATGAAAATCTTTTCAGTCGGAAATAAATATAAATTAGCACAACCAAACAAAATAGTAAATATTTCAAGATATTCTATAATATTTAAAAATCAACTTTATCTTGACGTGATACGAATAAAGGATAATTTGGCAGGATTATATAAAAGGGTGCTTTACACGCAAATCGTTTATCGTTGTAACATCGAAAAATATTTATTTATTATCTTATTATGAATATAAAGAAATAAGTTCTGGGTACTGGAACTGCCAAAACTCTATGGAAATTTGACAGTTCTCGCAAAATGTCGACATTAATCTCTATTCACGAGAATCAGCGCCCTGTTTTGCTGATTTTTAAAAATTTACATGATTTTTTTCAGTATTTTCATAACATTAATGTACTATGCTTAGAGTGTAGTTACTATATTTTTAATCAGGCTAACAGTATCAAATACTTGAAATTATCAGTAAGGGTTTGGAAGATTTAGAAATTAGCCTCTTATTAAAATATTGAATGAAAAAAATGTTTCAGGAAGTTACATGTAAATAGCTAAATCTTGCAAAGTTTCCCAGTTTTGATAAGTCTTTCTTTACTATTCTATACACTGGGGCTTATTTCCTACACATAATAATTATGGAGAGGTTGAGATTACAGTAAGCTTCGTAGCAAGAATACATTAGCAGTCGTCAGAAAATAATTTAGGCACGCATTACATACTAAGCATACTCTAGTTTTTCCGAGCGGGTAGAGAAAAAAGGTTCGAGGAATTCAATCCAGCTTGAATTCTTAGCTATAATAGAATCTCCAACGCTGAGTATGACAGTGCAACATAAACAAATGTGTTTGGGAGTTCGAAGCGAACACATGCCCCGCAACGGCAGGTGACTAGAGTTGCGATTCGCGGTCATCGCTAAGCCGGACCCGCAATCCTTCCCTCTCTCGCTGCACATCCGCTAGCTCGGCACAAAGCGCGCGACACACGCGATGCAAAACCGCGTTCTGTTCCATCAGCGCTCTGACGTCAGCGGCCGGTTCGGGCGCCCTACGGACAACTACTTCGAACGCGCCGCGAGCTCTCGCCGCGTCCTCGCGGTTGTAACCGAAGCCCTCGGCTTCGTACTCGCCCGAAGCCCCGCCGGTGCCCGGAGACGTCCGGGGCGGCGGCAGAGGCGCAGCACTAGGCATGCTCGGCGCGGGGTTAGGCCCTTTCAGGCGCGTTAGGTCGAGAGAGCTCGAACGAGCGTGGTTGCGCAAAGGCCTCGGCGGCGGCGGAGGAGGCGGCTCCTTCCGCGGCGCCAGCTGAAGCGACTGCGGCCCGTCGTCGTGAGGAATACTGTCCCTTGTCGGCGGGGGAGGTAAGACCCCGACGCTTTTGATCGGCTTCCGCGGCTGAGGGCGCGAGATAGCCTTGATCTCCAGCCCGTTCGGCGGCGGATCGGGCGGCGGCTGCGAGTGCAAACGCTTCGGACTGGCGAGCTCGAACGCGTGGGATATATCATCCCTCCGCGGGGAAGTAGCGACCCTCTGCTCGTCTAGCGGTATCGAGTTGGCGTCGGGGGTGACGCGCAACGCTACGGGATGGAAGATCTTAGGGTCGCGCTCGACGGCCGCACGTTGGAAGTCGAAGTTGACCGGCTTAGGGCCAGGGCTCGAGACGCTCGATGTGGGCGAATCGACGAATTTAGTCCACTCGCGATTGTTGGTCTGCGATTCGGGCTTCGGTGGGGTCAGCGAGGGTTTACGCTCGTCAGATTTCACCACAGGTTTCGCCTCGTACGGATCGCTCGGCTCCGGTTTGGGCGCAAAGTTGAAGTCCGCTGAAGTGCCCGAGCCAAACATATCAGCGCCGAGGTCGACTAGGTCTGTAGTGACAGCTCGTTGCGAGAACCGAGAGTCGACTTTAGGTATGAGACAGGAAGGTAGGATGTCTGGTACCGGGATGTTGCTCCGTCGCAGCACGATGAGGTGCATGGCTATGCTGAACTCCTCGAGCGTGAGAAGGCCGTCCTTGTTGAGGTCCGAGAGTTGCCAGATCTTGCGGAGATCTGATACTGAGAGGCGGGACTTTTCGAAGAACAGCCTGTGAATGTAAAAATTGGAATCAAATAATGTATATTTGTATAAAATGGCGTCTAAGATGTTCCACTTCCAACATCGGAACCCAAGGCAACCTAACTGGCCCGTGGTGCATCCTGCTAACAGACAAGGCTCTAACGGCAGGCTTATAGCGGCATAGAGCAGCCTAACACCGACACAGCTAAATTATTCTCCTTCTTTGAATGATCTAATTAGTGGCCAACTCTGGTCTCGAATTTTTTTCGAAAGACCAGTACAATCTTGGAGTCTTCAGATCAAGAGTGTACCAATACCTTTAAAGCAAGCGTCCATTTTAGACCTCATCTTCTTCAGGTGTGATGATTGTCAAGCGCTTGAGTATTTTTTGTAAAAAAGTACCGAGATGGCCCCATAAATGCTTGTTACTTTGTGTGGAAACAACTTTTTTTACACCACACCAGCTTAGAGCAGTCCACAGCACGAAACATTAAAAAACCCCTCAAGGCTGCTCTTTGCCCTTGGCTCTTCGAAAATCATGATTCGATTTAAACCCAACCCTCTGTAAGTAAAAAAAACTGGTATTCAGTCCGAAACTAATAACACTGGTAGATGATTTGCTAAAATAGTTTTATTAAAATCTTCATCTGCTCATATTTTGGTGGTCTAATAAGTTTTATTCAATCATTATGCCGCCCTAGGCCCGGGCCTACTTGGCCAATGGGAAATCCACCCCTGGTCGCTACTTGCACTCACTTCAACTACATACATTGTGATTGAAAATAGTGTAGGTAGGTAAGGTGGTATACATGTACCTACCTTACCTACCTACCTACACTATTCACTACTGAAAAATCTGAAGAAAAATAACCCGGGAAAGTGAGTCGAACTCGCGCACGAACGGTTCCTTACCATTGTATGGGAGCCCCACTTAAATAGGTATTTATTTCATTCTTTAGTTTTTGTTAGGGATAGGAATTTAGCTGTGCCCGTGTAAGAATGTGCTCTGCCGCATTTAGCCGATCGCCAGAGTCCCGTTTGTTATACAGCAGTGTGCAACACGGGCAGGTGAGGTTGGACTCCCAAAGATTTTGTTTTTTACAAATAAACTATTTTTCGTACCTGGCTGTGTGACCAGGCAACAGCCCGCAGTCAGGCCGCAGTTGCGCGAACTGCGACGCGTAATGTCTCGCCTGCGCCTCGCTGATCACCCACACATCCGTTTCAGTATCGCCTTCTTCCTCCGACGAATGCCGGTCCGATGATTCTTCCTCTGTACCTGAAACAAACATTTTTAAGTACAGCCATTTCTATATCTCTAAAATATTATATGTACGCAAATATTATATGTATATCAAAGTCCATATTCAGAAGATCAACTATTACCAGTGCTTGCTGGTAAGTTCAGTACGACAACCCTACTTCCTATCCTACTAATCCTAATTAATATTATAATTGAGAAAATTTGTGAGGATGTATGGATGAATGTTTGTTACTCTTTCACGCAAAAACTACTGATTTTGATGAAATTTGAAATATACATAGTTTTTATCTTGGATTATCACATAGCACATAGGATACTTTTTTTCCAGGTACCACGCGAGTGATGCCGCGGGCGGAAGCTAGTCACGAATATTTAAATTCATGGTCCATACCTTATGCGTATTGTAAAATGTTGGTGTTAATATCGACGCTTTCTCATGTTGCCACAATTTATGATATGACAGATTTGCGTATACGTTATTCGCCCTCAGTCCTATCAGTAAACTATAGTTACAAATATGACCGCATAAACTGCAGTAATCCATAACGTAATTACCGTATCAATAACATACCGTTTTTCAAGGAGCACTCAACACTAATTTATTGCATTTCAAAGTCAACCAGTTGGATCGGTTGCTTTTATCTTAAAGATAATGTGAGTATCCAATCTAAATATTTCAAATAAACCAGTTAAAACCTACATTTTCACAACCAATTTATCTTTGGTCAATGTAAAATTCTAGTATCATCAATTTAAGAAAGCACCTACTTTCTGAAAATCAGCACTGCATCCATTGCATCATAATGTCGTGTAGCACATTCAGCCAGAACCTGACTGCCGTTTTCATGCACAGAAGCTGTACTTTAAGTTGTTTTATTGACATGTTAAGTTGTCTATATCAACCAACTTTCATCTTCGAAACCCATGCCATCCTCACCTACCCTTGGTGTACCCTACTCACCAACTAACGGGGCTCTGGCGACTGATTGGAGCATAGCGAAACCGGCACAGCTAAATCCCCTGACAGCCAAGAGGCAGCAGTGTCGGTGGTGCGAGAAGCCGTGCCCTGCGATTCTCAACCCGCATGCCCAGCGTGGAGATTATGGCCACATCCCCCTTTTTATTAGGAGGGCCTAAGTCCACTACTATTATAGGCTGTTATTGTTGTTCACTAACGCCTGTAGGCTGATGTTACAAATATACTTGAGTCTTTACGTGGTTCTGAAGTATAGCAGGGTCCCAAATGTTTGAAAAGATCTCTAATTGTTAAGTAGCATTTCAGTGTTTGTGTGTTATACATAAACCTTAATTTTGGGTATAACTTAGATTTATTATAAGTTAAATCTGATTAATACTGAAACTAGTGATTCTTGGAATTAAATATATCTAGTCTTACCAAGAAGTTGTGTATGCTCTTCTCCCGTATTAGCTGGCCACACGCCCCGTCCAGTTGCGCTATGCTCCCAAACCGGATGCACCCTCTCAGCCACTGAGTTTGTCGGAGTAGGACTCTCGCTGGCTGTGCTCCATGGAGAGCCACTTTTGCCCCTTCTCTGTAAATTATTTAAATATAAATAAATATCAGCCATCAGACACTATGTTGAGCCTGTACTATAGGTACCAAACATTCATAATAATTCCTAATACACCCAGATGCAGAACAAATATCCATGTTCACCACAAAAACATTTGTCTTGGGCAGGAATTATCAACATCCATTTTTGCCTCTTCACTGTAAATTAATATTGAAAATTCTACTCATATTATAAATCGACGGCCTCAGTGGCGCAGTGGGCGAAGGACCGCTTGAAGCGCAGAAAGTTGCGGGTTCAGATCCCTCATGGGATATTTGCATTATTTGCAGATTTGTCTCAAGTCCGGGCGTTTTCATTGTAATATATATGTATTAAAAGCTGACATTTTGCACATACATAGCTCTAAGCCTGGAATAACATACAGGCTAGTTTTTATCCAGGTACCATGTGAGTTGATGCGAGGGCAGTCCTGGGCGGAAGTAAATAAATATATATTACAATAAATATAATATAATTGGTCACAAACTATGCAGAGCCTGTACTATGGATACAAGGTATAGGTACTCATAATACACCCAGACACAGAACATACACCCATGTTCACCACACAAATCGAAGGCGGGAATCGAACCCGCGACCTGTAGCTCAGAAGGCAGAGTTACCTACTCAGCTATGAGACTAGTCAAAAAGCAATTAAGAATAATATTTTTTTCATCCCCCCATCTCGGAAAGAGTATTTTGCTCTTGGATATATGAGTGCTAAAGCCGTTTTTATCCGCTACTAGCGGATAGAGTAAATTGAGTTTAGAACATTGTGTAAACTAAGTTTGTGAATTCAAAACATCATCAAACCTATTTAATTCTAACTCCATGATGCCGAATTTATCATACAACCTTTTTTATTTTGTTAAAAACTACGCAAAACGTAGCTTTTCATCCCACCTTAGCGAGGAAATGACTAATTGCAAGAAAAAAGAACATTCGTTTAACATTCAAAGTAAAAAAAATTACAGCAAGAAGGTTCTGAGTCTGAGTTTTTAACAAAATAAAAAAGGTTGTATGATAAATTCCGCGCCAATTTAATTCAGTTTCATAATCCTTCACTTGTGGTTAAAAAGCAACTTTGCACTCCTGTATAACAAATAACTATTGCATGGATCTATGTTCATAAGTTAATCTTTGAGCTGCTGTAACACAGATCCACAAGACTTTATCTGTTGTGTCTGGAATCCTGGTAAACTAGATATTAATATAATAAAATATTTTAGCTACATTCAATAACTTGAATCATTTGTCAGGAGAAGTTGTTACTACCTCACAAACACATTCAGGAATATGCTGACTAACTGGTTACAAACTAACAAAGTGTAATCAGTTCTAATTCCATATAAATTGAAATAAGGGGACAAAATTCTGCACCAATGTCTCGCATTGGGGTGTATTGTGCATTGCCCCCCTGCTAACCCAACCTCAGTCAGCCCAACTCCTTCAATAAGGGAGAACTGGGAGACTCTGGGTTGGTGGCAACATTGCTCTAGAATTCCCAATGCTGCCTGTGTTCGTGAGCTTTGATCAGAATCAGTACTAATAAGTTCAGCAAAAGCTGCTTATTTATAAATAAATAAAATTCTGTGATTGTAGCATTAATATGGATAATTTGTCTGGGCATGTTATTTGCATCAATTAGCTGGTTGTTAACCTAATGATAAGTGATAACATCCATTAGGAACAGGGCTGGAGCTATTTAGTATTATCTTGCGTCAACAACTCTAAAACAAATCAAACAAACACACAACTTTGTAGAGGTTATACACCTTGAAAATATTAATGTGACTCAAATAAATCAAGCCAAACTCTATCATAAAGTTTAGAATTAAGAAAAATGTCTATTGTATTGATCACTGTAAGATGTCTCAAAACACAATTATTTATATCAACAAGCCCATTTTGTCCCACAGCTGGGCAAAGGCCTCCCCAAACTTTACCACATGTTCCTGTCTTTGGCGGTCTCCCACCATTCATTCTCAAATGCATCCAGAGGCCTCATTTACTAACTCAGTTGTACACTCAAATGATCGGCACCGGATCTTTATTTGCAAACTTTGACATTTCATATGTTGAAATTCAAAGAACATCAATTGACAAACTGTCAACGTTTATAAAAAGAGGACCGGTGCTTATCATTTCGGTGTGCAACTGAGTTAGTAAATGAGGCCTCTGATCATACTGCCAATGTTTTTTTCGGCTAACCCTGAGGTCAATAAAAAACACTTCTTGCAATAATCACCCATTAGTTTGGTGGTTCTGTTAGGCCTTATGTGAAACAAGTTATGAAAAATGTATGTAAATCAAAATTTTATTGCTGGGCCATCATTTGAGAACTACTTGAAGTATTGCAACAGATGGATGTTAGTTTCTCTTAGAAAATTACTGGTAACTCACCCCTCTTGAACTAGACCTCTGTGACATAGTCTCAGACTCCTTTTCAGAATCCGTACTGAGTCCTTCTGTCGCGTCGTGAGACAGTGTTGGCGGGGCGTCACTATCAGACAGGTTTGATGAAGACAACCTTATTGGTTCATATGCTCCGATGCTGCCAACAAAGTTCCGCTCTCTTTTCACAATGTGTTGCTCTTTAGGAGAGTTTGAAAGTTGTATAAGGTCTGCACTAGCTTCAGAATTAATTGTCCATGTAAATCTCGGCAGAGGCAGGTCCAGAGGTGTTGATAACAGTTCAGGTTTCACAGCAATGTTTGATTGATGTGCTGCTATCAGTTTAAGGGCAGAATAAAATTGTTTTCTATTCAGGTGATTTAGAGTTACGCAGCTATTAGGGGACACGCTAATATCCATGATCTGAAACGTATAATTAGCACCATTATTCATACATATTGAAATGTACCTCCTAATAAATAACACTGGCTATCCTTAGCCTGCACGAATTTTACCTGTTTCAGGACTTCGTTTGGTGTATTTGAAGATCGAAATAATTCTGTTGCTTTTAGAATCGGTATTTTCCCATTAGATTCCTCGTCACAACACAAAAACAAATCACCGAAATATCTCATTTCGGTTTCTGTCAAATTGAGATCCTCCATTATAGTGAAAATAAATTAATTAGTTGACTTCTAAAAAGGTGATCTAGAATATCGTAATAAACACAGCACAAATAAACATTATCTGTTCGTATAGACCATTATTCATTGATAAATATACGGATTCGAAAATCGCAAAATTTACACGAAGCAATCTCACAAGCAAACGAACGATCAACGAAATGTCAACAATTGACAGACAAGACAGCTGGCGGCTGCCCGATGGTGTGCGGCCATCATAGATTAAGTACCTATTTTCTTAGTAAGGATGTCCTAGACATCAATTCGCATTTTATAAAAAAAAAACCGGTGAAAAAATTAAAAATCAGTGATGAGATTCTCTATGACTATCTGAAGATTCTTAAAGGAACTATTTATGTCAAAAAATGTACCAAAAATAATACAAATTAGATATTACATTTCAATTGCAAAAGCCCTTTTAGCCTGGAACTCATTTCCTAGCTAAATTTTTGTTGTTTTTCTTCCCGAGTTAATAGTATATCTCGGAGTTCAGTGTGCCTCTTGGCAACGGCCTCCTCTAACACTTTCCATTGCTTTCTATCTTTTGCAACTCTTCTCCATTTTGGACCTGCTGTAAGATTTATTTCGTCTTTCCATCTTTTACGTTGTCGACCTCTATTTCTATTGTTATTTTTTGGGTGCCATTCAGTCAGGATTTTACTCCACTTATCATGGGGGCTTCGCACAGACTTGTGGGGCTTCGTAACAAGGTACTAATGGCAAGTAAGGGGGTAACTATCTATCACAAAATTATCGAAATACGAGGCGGTCCCGTCCCGCTACATCTTGACGTTCACGATTTACCCACTCTCAGCAAAGCCAAACCCGGCAGTGGGTAATAAACAAAGAGGTTGGATATTTTTTTTGACAAGTCGTAAGTATGTTTCTGTCGAAACAATGGAGAAGATAACAAGGTTAAAATATCACACTTTTATGTACGTCGAATAAAAGTCTAAAGCGTTCACATTATTCTAGTTTTTATTTCATATCGATCGGTGCAATATTACCGAAGTTATACGAAGCATGGGAAGTTTACGTAGGTTTTTTAAATCTCGTCAGTGATCGCGAGTAGCGCGTGACGTCATCGCTCCTATACGGCGCCGCGCGGTGGGCGTCCGCAGTACATTTCGCTGCTAAGTTGTTTGCTCTCGTGCGCTCTAGTTATTTATATTAATTTAAAATAATGCTGATTGAGTGAGTGTATCGTGTAAATTATTGTTTTAGAACTAAAATGGAAGAAGGATTTCAAAAAGGCCAACCTAACAACCTTCCCATAGTTCACGATATGAAGAATATTTTATAAAAAATAAAGAAATCATTAACCTTGGTATGGTTCAATAAACTGCGAGTCGCGTACCCTACATACCTACTAATATACATGTATCGGGGAGCCCCCCTTAATTAATTTTAATTTAATTTAATTATTTATTTTTTAAGTACACATATAAACAAGTTTGGTAGGTACTAACGCTCTGGCTGCGGCTAAACACACGCCATCACATACTTCTTTAGGGAATCGTAATTAATTTTTGCCTGAATAATTGTTTATTTAATGTTTTATTTTATTGTAATTTTATGGAATTGGCTTATTATCCGTATTAATTAAAGTAAATAAATAAATAAATTGAATTGAATTGAATTAAATCGTCAGAAATCGAGCCCTATCCCATGTATTAGGCCCACAGTCAACGTGTTAAAATAACATAATACCTTATTTCTGCAATGTTTAGGTACCTGCCTACCTACTACATTTTGGTAGGGATTAACACATGACTACGGCTAAACATCACTAGTACATTACTTAGGGTCTCCCCTAGCGATAGCCTATGGCCTACAGTCAACGTGTTAAAAAACTTTTTGCTGGATTTTTCAGTTTGGTAAGTAAGGTTAGGTAACGCTAACCTTGGTAGGTAGTAGTAGGCGTTGTACGAGGCCCTCAGTCAACATGTTAAAAATGCTTAGAAACTAGTTTACTTACCTATTGTCAAGGTTCTTCAGGGTAAGTAGACTTATTAACATTCCGGTAAGTAGCACTAAAATCACAATCCACACTTTGTTTTTTGTCACATTACCTAGGTAGGTACCTACCTACATAGGACCTAGGTGGTAGGTTAATAAGCACAGAACATTCACCATAGGAATTATTATCTGATCACTTTAGGTTCACTGTAGGTACCTACATAGGAGGTAGGTAAATTACCTAGCACACAACATTCATCTAGGATAGAATTACCTATTATCTCATCACTTTAGCTTCACTGAATTTAATTAAGTTTTACCTACCTAGGTAGGTAGTTACCTACTTAGGCATGATTTAATTTCATTGAATTCACTGTTTTCACAGCACAGCAGGTAGGTGGGTACCTAGCTGCCTAGTTTCCATGTAGGTATGGCTCGATGTGCCTGCCTTGTCGCAACACGCATAAATCCGCACGGGAACGCACGGCACCGGTCGCTTTCCTCAGCATATGAGGCGTGATGCTGGCGCAAGCAGATATGATGCGGTCGCGCATCTCTTCTGGCGTATCACAATCCTCCGCATACACCAGTCCCTTCAAATAACCCCAAAGGAAGAAATCCAGAGGAGTTAGATCTGGGGAACGAGGAGGCCAGGCTACCGAGCCACTGCGACCTATCCACACCTGAAACCGCTGGCTTAAATATTCGCGCACGTCGCGGGAGTAGTGTGCCGGTGCGCCATCCTGCTGGAAGACCATGTCCCGGTATTCTACCAGCGAAAAGTTTTCGAGGTGGTCTTCCAACGGCCCTCTGAGGAACTCCAGGTAGTTGGGGCCATTTAATCTTGCCGGTAGGAAAAACGGACCGACAAGTTTATCCCCAATTATGCCGGCCCAGACGTTCATGCTCCACCTGTGCTAAAACCTGCTTTCACGGTAGAGGCGCGGGTTGGAATGTGCCCAGAAATGTTCATTGTGCTGGTTAAAAACACCATATCGCGTGAAAGTGGCTTCGTCAGACCACCAGATGTGGGAACCCAAAGCTGGCCTCATGTTCAGTTGGTCTCCGTACCACTGGCAGAACTGAACGCGCTGTCCATGATCGTTTTCGGTCAGCTCCTGCACTTTACTGTAGTGGTACGGATGCTGGCCGTCGTCGTGTAGCACACTCCACACCTTCGTCTGCGACACTTCAACGGCAGCAGCAACGCGCCGAGTGCTCCGTCGGGGATCCTCTTCAACGAGTGCCAGCACCTCCTCTTCCCTTTGAGGTGACACTACTCTTGACCTCCCCGTGTCGTTAGCGGCTCTATGAAACGAGCCGGTAGAGTGAAGCCTGTTCACGAGTCTCCGGAAACAACCATATGACGGAACAGGTCTCCCGGGATACCGCTCTTGATAGAGATTCCGTGCTGCCGCCAGCTCGTTGTTTCTGGAGGCTCCAACACACATGATCATATCGTAATACTCCGCATTAGAATACGACATCCTACCTAACAATAAAAACACAACACAACGTGTCCGTGATGCTAGCGTACACATAACCGTATTCTCGTTTGTTGATATGCCAATAAATAGAGCATAAATAGAGCATAATTAGTGCAATAATAAAATAAATAGTTCCTCTTTGGTTTAAGAAATAATCACCATTCTTTGTGTGTACGCCAGCATAACGATCAAGCTGGCGTACACATAACCGTTCTCAAAAACGGCTTAGACTATAGGAACGAAACTTACACACAAAAATAGAGCATAAATAGTTCCCGAGCTATGCAAAATTTCATAATGATTGCTCTTATAGAAACGGAGATAATGAACAAGACTTTGAAAAACATTCCGAGCTGGCGTGATGCTAGCGTACCCATTAAACAACGCAATAGTTCTTATAGAAAACGAGCTTTTCTTAATAAAAATCCTATATGGAAAAATAGTGCGTGAAATAGTTCCCCTATCGGTAGTAATACTTATGCAAATTCGTTGTGAAACAATAAAAAAAGTCCATGTGAAGTTCTAGGAACAAAATATACATTGTGGTACAGTCGCACAAACAAGCAACTGAGTAATATGTTATGAGGTTGGTAGTGAATTTATATACCTACCTACTTACCTACGCCGAACAAGGTAGGTAGCACAGACTTGAAACTAAATAGATGCGAGTGTATGTACGTTATGTAGTAAGAATATAAGTAGGTAGGCATCTAGTTTTGTTACCTACTGTAACCTTCCATGAGTTTTTTTGATATATGTAGGTACCTATATCTACGTGATTTTCATCCACCCATAAAATACCTAGGTAGGTAACTAATATTTTCTCGTACAAGATGCTTTGTTTAGTTTCACGAATGAAATTGCGTATTGTTATTACTAGATCTTGCTTGCATAAAGCTATAGGCAATGTAGTGGCACAGATTCTTTAATAGTACCTACTATCGCACTCTGCACAAAGATTTAAATAAACTCACTCAAACTAACTCTTGTCACCACGCAATAAAGTGCTATATAGCTCGCACAGCGCTGATTGCCTAACACTTTTTGCCTTTGTGCAACGCCGCGGCGCGGCGGCCGGTGGCTTTGAACAAGCCGCCTCGCTAACAGCGAGTACAACCAGTCAGTGTTGCCGGAACGTACTAAAAGGTACGGTTTTCGGTACCTTTTTACTTACTACCATACCTATTTGAATCAGTTTAAACGAAGCAAGTAGGTATAGGTAGGTACCTAAATCTTTATCACGCCACCAAATATTACGTAAGTTAAAATCATGATTTTTTGTTTGTGTAGATATTGTGTGGTTTTTAGTGTTATTTGATATGTTTTGGTCTAAAACGGATAGGACAAAAGAAATTGTGTAAATAGGGTAATCCGTTTAGAAGTTATTAGAGATTTTCTATAGTAAAAATTGTCAAATGTAAAATTGTATATGTTTTGTTCTGCAAACTTTTTGTATTGTAATAGTAAGTTCATTGTTTTGTTTTAATATTGTAGAATAAGTTTTTTGGTATGCCCTTTTATAGCCCGTATACCGCGGGTCTGGAGTAGCCTCCCTCAATCGCCCCAAAGTTGACAGCCCTAGCACGACCGCCGAGCGTAGGTATGAAAAGTGAAGTATCTACATACATGTGTTTGACTTCTGTTACCTATTTATTAGAAACTTAAAATTAACGAAACACAATTCCATTCGTAAAACTAATCAAAGCATCTTGTCGGAAAATACTACTTAGATAATGTAAACGCCTTACACACCATCCAACATGCTGTACAGTAAGCTAAAGACGCCTTGCTAGACTCAAGCATACACACCATCCAGCCGCGCATCCAGCGTGCTAGATGTAATCGAACTAGCGAAGTGAGCGGACGTGTTTTATTTGTAATAAACCCACTCCAAAATACAAATAGGCACTCAAAAAATAAATTATTATAAGCGCTACCCACTCATCTATTTGAAGTCGATGCCAGCCACGCCAAGTCTAATAGGTAGTACTGTGGGTAGTACTAAGGTACTAGGCAGTAGGCAATTATTTATCCAAACCTAATTAATCGCCACTGTGGGTTTACTAAAGAGTAGGTACAACGGTACCTAACCTACCTACTGAAATCAATTTTAAAAAATAGCTGGTGCCTAGGTGCCTGTGTCTGCTTACCTAGCGTAAGTATGTGGTAGATATGTGCGCCGCGTTCAAAATAGTCGACGCCGGCGCGCCGGTCATATTTGGTCGACGGCGGCGTGGCGCCGGCGGCGTGGAATTATTAGATTTTTTTTAAATAACTACGTGTACTACTAGTACTTATGAAGGGGGAAAGCTAGAGTTTGCACCGAAAGTGACGGTAGCAGCTCACAAATGCCATACACAAGGACCACCTGCTCGGTCACGGGCGGGAACCACCAGGTCTCTAGCCAGTCTTAGCGACCACTCCCTCTTTCGTAGCCACTTTCCTTTTGTAGCCACGCGCAGTGCGTGTGACCTACTATACTACTTCTGCGCGGCGGCGGTGGCCCCTGCGTGGAAATCTAAGGTATAGGCTACAGATGCCGAGTGATCCAGGGAGAAGGGCGATGTTCTGCGCCCTTGTTTTGATCCGTCCCTTCTCCCTTGCCCCGCGCTCCGGGTCCCGACACCTTTTTTTTGGTTGTTTGGTAGGTTTGACTTTTCTCACATGAACCGTCAAATCTCTCGGCTTCTCAGTTTGCGTGGCATGAAAGAGACCACAACGCTATCAGACACTAATCAACAGGGAGCAAACAAAAAAAAAATTGGAAATCGGTCCACGATTGACGGAGATATCGGTGATCATACATAAAAAAAGATTGACTTATTGAGAACCTCCTTCTTTTCGAAGTCGGTTAAAAGCCTAATATTTAACTTTTGGGATGAATATTTGGGTTACTTTATGCTATATTAGTAAAAAAAAATATTGGACGATTTTCAACAGAAAATTTGGCGATTTTATTGAGCAACGCCTGGCAACCCTGGTTGTGTCCGACTGTACTAGCGATGGGCAACTCGGTTAAAAACACAACTCGGATAACTCGGTTTGAAAAAATAAGCAAATCGGTTTGAAACCGATTCAAACCGATTTGCATCCAAATCGAATATGAACTTACAAAACAAATGGCAGATGGCACTGGAATTGTATTGACCGATGTGATTTAGTTAGATCGAATGATTCGGTATGTATTATGAACGTAATTGGTTTATTCTTAATTAATATCTTCTTAAAAAACGGTTTTTCATGAATATGACGTAGAGTTATAAAAAATAAAGAAAAATACAGTTTTTTTGTTAAAATGAGTAACACGTAAAATACACAAATCAACATGAGTGATAATACCTTAGGTATTTTTATTATTGTTGACATACATCAAATATCAACTACCCGTAAGTATGTGGTAAATTTAAATAAACAAATAAAAAAGACGTGTGGCACTCGGGGACTGCCGCGGTAAAGCTATTGCATAGCATTTTGTATCAACTTATGCAATTATAATTTTTTATTTACTTTATTTATGCAGTATTTCTTTTTCTTTGATATTAATTCAAGTTACACTTTTTGAGCGTGGTGACCTATAAGAAAATTTTTTTTTTCTTTTATTAAATAAACGAGCTTCGTAGAGTCGTACAATACGTCTAGTTGCACGCACACAAACACCGTGTCGAAGACTGCCGAAAAGAAACGACGTTAGACAATGCACGGCCTTCAAGCCACACCTCCGTGCCCGTTGGAGTGGGGAGCGTGAGGTTTTTTTTCGTTACGGAATTTCTGGATTCGGTCCCCGCGCTCAAGGCCCTCGATAGAAGCTATGCAATAGCTTAAAATATTTAATTTGTCTGTTTTTTTTTTTTGCTTTGATGTAAAGCTCATATAAAGTATAATAAAACAAAAATGTTAGTTTTCTCAAAAGTGGTTTCATTTTTGAATTATTAATTTATTTCCGTGTTATTGGAAAAAAGCGGGAAAATTATTATTTTCGTGTTTATTGCTCATAGGTTATAGGGTATTGCCATGTGTAGGACTAAGAGACCGAGTAGGAAATTAGATTTCAGTACTAGATTACATTTTGAATCATGAAAACATTACAAAAAAATAGTGTGAAAGAAAATTATGTGAATTGGTCAGGCGTGACCCAACCCCCTATCTCACTCACGCTTACTGCTCGCGCGCTCTCTATTCTATTTAGCGGCTAGTTCGTATCGTAGTTCGTTCGACTCGACTCGACTCGACTCGACTCGACCCGAAGACGCACGAGGCACGAACGACACGACACGCGGCGCAACGATAAGCTTTTCAAACCGATTTGGTCAAACCCTTGAATAGGTTTGACTCGTTCGATCGTCAAACCGATTTGAACCGAGTTGGTAAACCGAGTTGACACATCGCTAGACTGTACCACAATTCATTTGTTCCTAGAACTTCACATGGATTTTTTGTATTGTTTCGCAACGAATTTGCATAAAGTATTACTACCGACAGGGGAACTATTTCACGCACTATTTTTCCATATAGAATTTTCATTAAGAAAAGCTCGTTTTCTATAAGAACTATTGCGTTGTTTAATGGGTACGCTAGCATCACGCCAGCTCGGAATGTTTTTCAAAGTCTTGTTCATTATCTCCGTTTCTATAAGAGCAATCATTATGAAATTTTGCATAGCTCGGGAACTATTTATGCTCTATTTTTGTGTGTAAGTTTCGTTCCTATAGTCTAAGCCGTTTTTGAGAACGGTTATGTGTACGCCAGCTTGATCGTTATGCTGGCGTACACACAAAGAATGGTCATTATTTCTTAAACCAAAGAGGAACTATTTATTTTATTATTGCACTAATTATGCTCTATTTATGCTCTATTTATTGGCATATTAACAAACGTGAATACGGTTATGTGTACGCTAGCATCACGGACACAACACAACACAGCACAAGGTCCAAAGGTTCACTACTAGTAAGTCCAAAAAACAAATGCATCCGATCCGATCGCGACGAGTGTCAACAAGCTACTAAAAAATTTTACTATTTTTTCCTGAATTAAGTCCTTTGAAAACACCGACAATTTTTAGGGGCCAGTTTTAGGTTCAAATAAAAAAACCGCGTTCTGCCTTATGAGATAGGGACCTAACTTTTGACATCGTTATTTAATCATTAGCAAATCAATTTAATGGTTAAATCGCTCGTGGTGTGGCTTACTTCGGTGTTCTTAGCAAAGCATCTTGGTTAAGCAACGTTCCGCCGGGTCACTACTTGGATGGGTGACCATTTAGTGGCATTTCGATCTGAGCGCTTCCGTGCTTCGGAAGGCACGTTAAGATGTTGGTCCCGGCTTTTTCAGTCGTTAAGCCATGTCGGAGGCTTTCGAGCGGCCTAAAAACTCCGACACCAGAGCTGGCCACTAGCTCACACGAAGAAGAATAAGAAGAATGGGTGAAAATTGGTAAATGTAGTGGACAATTGGCAAACACCAAATCGTAAGGCAACGTTTATGTACCTACCTATTTACCTACGGCTTAAGTAGATAGTAAACTTGTAGCGCTTTACTTACCTACATTACAATCTTATTTTAGGTTAGCTACCAACACCTTGGCGAGGAAACAAACAAGTAGGTAGTTATGTGTACACCTCACCCCTCACCCTTAGATTAAGTTTACATTATTGTTTTTGCCTGCATTGGAATGCAGCTTCTTAGAATTGTGTAATGCTGATGTAGCCGTCTGGGTGTCGTCCGGCTGCATCCGAACCAAATGTACTTACTTCATTATTAAAGCGCCTCCAAATCGGTGTGGACATAATCACCCTAGTTTTATTTTATTAATTAAGTAAATCAGTTAGCTTTTTAAAAACCCGTAATAACGTTCCCAAATTAAGAGTGGCGCAGCCGGCGCGGATTTTCATCATTTTCACGGGTTTTCCGCGGTTTTTCTGATGTCCAAATCCGTCAGAAATTTTTGCAAGAAAATCTACGAATAACGTAAATCCGCCGAACCAAATAAATTTCTCTTACGGGTAAAGAAAAGCTGAGCATGGGAGTAGCGGTCGGTTGGTGAGTAAAACTTTTCGCCATTCCTTTCCCTAATCCTCCAGTATTTTTCATGGGTTATTAAAACTTTAACTTAAAGTTAATATTTGAGATCAAACTTATCTCAATATAACGTGTCTGGAATCTTTGTATGCAATTCTACGAAGGTTAACCAATATTCTTAGAATCGAATAACCATAGAGTTAGGAAAAGATAGATGGTACAAATTTTAAAATTCAGATTTGTATCGTAAGTTGTAGAATAGTGTTAGGTAACGATTAATTGATCTTAACATCGATCATTAATTGATTTATTATATAAAATATTATATTACAAATTTTACAATTCAGATTTGTAATGTTAGAATTAGAATAGTGTTAGGTAACGGTTAATTGGTCTTAGCATCGATCATTATTTGATTTATTTAAGCATAAACTATATTTTTAAAATATATTTCTTATAACTTTTACAAAAAATATTCCTTTTATATTCCTTTATTGTTTGCTTTTATGTGATTTTATTGTGCTGTTTTATTGTGTTACTGTGTAATTTTTGTGTGTTTAATTGTGTAAGTGCAAGTGAAAGTTGCCTTCTCTGAATCGTTCGTAGCTCTCCCGTAATAATGACGAAATCAACTCTCGAATTAATTCCTAGGGAAATTGTACAGTTAATTCCTTTGTTCAGTGGTGATAAAAGACAGTTAAGTTTATATTTGCGTAAATGTCAATATGTAATTGATAAATATAGTAGCATTAACGCAGATCAGAACTTGTACGTTTTCAACGTCATTACGAGCAGACTTTCTGAGAATGCAGCTGCGCTCTTATCAGAACGAGAGGATATTGCGACTTGGTCCGCTCTGAAGGAACTGCTAATCCAACATTTTGGAGACCCGCGTAGTGAAGCGTGTATTAACATAGAGTTGGAATCTTTAAAAATTAAATCAGGTGAAAGTTATTTAGATTTTTGTAATCGAATTCAAAGTGTGCGATCATTACTGATTTCAAAAGTGAACATGAACGCGGATAGTGATTTGAAAAAGGCAAAATTAATAATTTACGATAATACGGCTCTGAATGTGTTTTTATACAACCTTCCGGAAAATATGGTACGGATAGTGCGACTTAAAGCACCCGCGACTTTAGAAGCCGCATTGAGTGTCGTGCTCGAAGAAGTCAACTTCTTAGAGCAGTATAATATGAGAAATCGTATTCACGGTAATAGTCAAATATCAGGTTCAAGTTTAAGGCCATTGACAAATAATTCGTCTGGGTTTAAACCCCTATTGCCTAGCCACAATATGACGCCTAAATTTAACTTTGGTATACCGCAAAATGCTCAAATTAAAATGCCCCAAAATCAAGGGCAAGGTGAAGCACAGAATTCTGGAGTCCGCCCACACACATTCGGGTACCGACCCCAGTTTGGCCTACAGCCGCAACAGTTTGGCCTTCAGCCACAACAAAGATTTGGCGTTCAGTCTCAACAATTTGGTTATAAGCCCCCACAACAATTTGGTTATAGACCACAAATGAACCAACAATTTGGTTACAAACCACAATTTGGTTATAAACCAAACTTCGATAATAGACCGTCCCAATTCGGGTACCGTCCAGCGCAGGAACAAAAACCTCAATTGGAAGTTAGTGACGTCTCCATGAGGACAGCGCCTCTTAGACCACAGCCACAAGTATCACAAACAGGTTTCAAGTTAAACGAACTTACCACGAACATGAAGTTCGATCATGAACATGAACCTAATTATGACGAAAGCTTTTATTATGATTATGAAAGTAATGTTAATGTTGTGAACTATTGCGACGCAAATGAATCTGAAAATTATGAACAAAAACAAGAACAACTGACAGCCGTACCTCAGATAATGACATTGCACGAAACTATTTCAGCAGACTTGTCTATTCCAATTAATACTTTGAACTCGGATCATGATAATCAGCCATGGACAGTTGAGGATGTTGATGATGATGAATTACTTGAAAATGATTTAGATGGTGTAGTTCATTTGATTGAAGTAGATCAGAGTCCAGAAACAACAGAGAAACAAACGTTACTTAGTGATACATCTAAAATTAAAGTTTTGAACAAATGTTTGGCAAATAGGATGCAAATGATTAAAGAAAATAATAAATTAAAGAATGGTAAAGCTGAAAATGAAAAAACTATTTTTGCTCAGGATGTTAATAATGTTTTAAATGAATATTTCGCAGATAAAATGGTAGCGATTAAACAAAAGAATAAAGCAAAGAAACAATGTGAAACTGAAAAACAAGTGTTCAAAGAAAATAAAAATTTTGCTGAGCATATTAATAATGATGAGGATGATGATGATGATGATATGAATAACGGTAAAACAATACTAAATAAACCTAGTTTTGTCACAACGAAAGTTAAAGGTGAACCTGGCTGGAACGTTTTACCTATACAGATTAAAGAAAATAAAACTAAATCGCCATTCAAAGAGAAAAATAAAAAAAAATATGACTTTCCCATAGACTTCCGATAAAAAAAAAATGTATTAAGGCTCTTACAAACTGACTATTGGACTAGAGTTATCTAACGTTATTAAAATATAATTTATAATGATTATAATTATGTGTTTTTAGAACTTTTATACAATTAATTAACTTAAACTGACTTAACTGACTTAATGCAAAAATATTTATTAAATTCTTAAGCGTAAAAATAATTCATACAGAGTTCAAACGATAAATCATTGAACTAGAGTATGATACCGCCTACTTGTCTCACATAGGTAACATTTTGATAAACATACATACTTCTGAAGTGAATCATGATCAGACTATCATTTCTTAGAAATTAAGCTTGGTCTCTGGAATGTCTGAGAGCTTTATCAGTGGTGCAGAATAAATTAACCAGATAAATGTTGTGTACTAATTACAAACGTAAACTTGAGAGTTATGAGTTTTAAGTATTAAAGAATTTAGAAATAATGTTAAAATTTTTGTCGCAAAACCGAATAGTTAAGTTTTCTATACATGGATTGTTCTATATTTTTACGAATAGTTTTAGAACTAACTTTATCAGATTAAGTCAAATCAAAACAGCCTTAGCTTCTACTTAAGCTTTTAGCTCTAAAGTCTCTATATTATAACAGTGTATTGTGAATTCAGCCGAACTTTTATATTATTTCAAATTGATTTCTTATGTGAAAAGCTAAGTTAAGTCGCCTAACGAACAGAACTTGTTAAAATTAACTTTAAGTGTGAAATCATATGTTAAGAAAAAACAGATCACGTTTAGCTTGGAAATGTACTTATAACCATTTTAAAATGTATCCCTTACCAATTTTCCATCCATCTGAAAATAAAACCTTATCTATTTTCCCTAAATACCCTTACCTTTTGGCGAAAGGTTTGAAATACTTACCGATTGTAAAACCGTGCCGCCCGTTAACAGCTGGCGACCATTTTCTGTGTTCAGCAGACAACAGAGCCTTATACCATGAGCTCACCTGTATGGAACAGCTCACGAACTTCGAAGATGACCCCACTCATTGTGAGCAGCAAAAGGTCCTGATTATAAAGGCCAAGGTCCAGCGAGTCACAGCTCACACTTGGATTATTTTAAACAGACTGAAATCTACGTTAACCAAATGCGATAACGAGGTCAGTAAGCAGCCTATCTTCGGGATCTTCCTCGTGACTATCGACGAGCCTTGTGATTTGGAGATCAATGGAATTCGTAATCGCCACCGTATCTTGATAGAATCGGACGTTGTAGAGCCAATTCCTCTAATCGCCATACCGCAGCTACGTGTGAACGCGAGCCTATCAGGTGCACGCGCACTCAACATGAACGGTGTCAGTTTAATATTGTAATAAAATACATGGCGTATTCCCTTAAACATAGTGCAGTGATTGAAAGTGTTTTGAATGAAAATAAGTTTAGCTTCAGTGAAAATTTAGGATACGCGACTATAGGATTAGTTAATTTACGATTTTTCTTGTTTTTATTTTATCGGTTTTGCTAAAATTGTTTAAAACTGATCCATTTAAGAAAAATTATCGGCACAAATCTCCAAATCGATTCAACCGATAATTTTCCTCTTAGGGATGGAGGAGTTATGTGTACACCTCACCCCTCACCCTTAGATTAAGTTTACATTATTGTTTTTGCCTGCATTGGAATGCAGCTTCTTAGAATTGTGTAATGCTGATGTAGCCGTCTGGGTGTCGTCCGGCTGCATCCGAACCAAATGTACTTACTTCATTATTAAAGCGCCTCCAAATCGGTGTGGACATAATCACCCTAGTTTTATTTTATTAATTAAGTAAATCAGTTAGCTTTTTAAAAACCCGTAATAACGTTCCCAAATTAAGAGTAGGTAGTTAGGCAGGCACCTGATTGTTTAGAAAACGACAAATCTGCTACTAGGTATCCAAAGTCTAGCACAGATTATGTCTTTTCGTTTAGTAAAAATCTTACCTACCTACATTATGCAGCGGAAAACAAACTAATTAAAATAACAATGTTGTCATACCTACATAACACAAAGTTGTCAAAATCAGGAAAGTCTTGTATGGCAATTGGCATTAAATACAAATGACGTAAGATCGTCAACAAAGATCATACGAATAAAAAAATAAAAATAAAACATACGGAACCAATTATCACAAAATCCCTAAATCTCAAAGAAAGACCGCATTTCACCTGATTCGTTGGCGGTAAATGTTTAAAAATTTATTTCAGCAAATTGCAAAACCCGCTAGCGTGTGATTGGTTGGCGGTGTTATTTGACGATTTTCCTAGCCCAGCCCCTGAAGGTGTGATTTGTTCGCGGTAATGTTTGATAATTTCGGCAGGATATTTCACTGTCAAAGAGTAAGCTTACAGATGAGTAACTACCTACTTCCTAGGTATGTGAAGTGACACCAAGGTAATGTGAAGTGAAACCAGGACTGTGGGCCTCGTACAAAACGCGCTGGTGGAGAAGGTGGTAGGTAGGTTAGCATTAGGTTAATACCTGTAAAGTTACCTACTTACCAAACGGGTGCGGGCGTCGTACAAAGCGCGCTAGGTACTAGGTGGTGGTGAGTAGGTGAGTAGGTTAGCGTTAGGTTAATACCTGTAAAGTTACCTACCTAACAAACAGAAAAATCCAGCTTAAAGTTTTTAACACGATGCGTGCGGGCGTCGTAAAAAGCGTACTAGGGGAGTAGGTAGATAGGTTAACGTTAGATTAATACCTGTAAAGTTACCTAATTTCCAAACAGAAAAAACAGAAAATAGTTTTTAACACGTTGTCTGCGGGTGTCGTACAAAGGGCGCCAGGGGAGTAGGTAGGTAGGTCAACGTTAGGTTGATACCTGTAAAGTTACCGACTTACCAAACAGAAACACATGCACGAAAGTACGTAATAGGTTGGTAGGCATTTATTGAGTTGTTTTTGTGTCCTTTCTGAACATTTTCATCATAAGGTCAAGGACAAAGTTCAACAAAATCAGCTGTTTTAGGGTCGCCTCATAAGCGTTTGAGTATCAATTAGAGGAAAACTTTGCAAGCCATTATCTCAGTGAAAAACAATAAAATCGAAATGTCAGAAAACAAAATATTGTTGACCTTGGGGAGTAGATTGTCCCCCTTTCGGGATGATACCCCAATTCAAATTCTTCCTGTATATTCTGTGAATATTTCAAGCGTTTACCTGTTGCCGTTATTAATATCGAGCAAAAAAAACGGCAAAAAAAGTGGCAACAGAAATACATCATCGCTGAACATTTCAACGGTCTAACTATCACGGTTCATGAGAGCTTGGTGACAGATAGACGGACAGACAGACATACAGACGGACAGCGAAGTCTTAGTAAAGGGTTTTCGTTTTTACCCTTTGGGTACGGAACCCTAAAAATCATATTACTAGCAAAAACCAAGTACCTACCTAGTCTACCTACTAGGTACTTAGTTAATACCTATTTGACATGGCAAGGTTAAGTACCTACTACCTATTATTTCACATGGTATTTCAACAATTGACATCGAAATGATCCTCACAACAATATATATGCTGTTGTTTTTGGCCCTAATGGATGTGCGCTTCTCATAGCATTTGTCCATTTTTTCTGATTTTCTGATCCATGGGAACGTAAAAAACAACTTTTCGGGTGTTTTTGTGGCCCTATTTTTACATTGAGACTAACAATACAACATTTATTAGATGTACTCATGTAGTTTTTATTGATTCTTATTTAAAATAAACAAAGAAGTTCCGTGCGCGACGGGTACATTCGGGTAAATGCTTCGAATCCCCGAGTCGCTTGCCCGGAGACAGGAGCGGTGACGTCATCAACGATATCACGCTCGGTCCGCGGCTTAGACCGAAAATGTTAACTTTGCACTTATAAATCTCGGTCAGTTTTAGAGATAGAAAAATAATAAAAACACAATGGTTCGTGTAATTTTTTGTAGAATATTTTGGCATATATAACAAAAAAATTTTTTCTTCTTGATTATCTACGGTACAAGTGCGGGGCTCCGAAAAAAAACCGATAAATCCGTTTTTGATCAACAAACCTTTTTTTCGTCTCTCATATCGTCAAAACCCGATAAATACGTGAGACTCTGAAGATGGGCAGCCAGAACAAAATCCGACAATTGCATGATTTCGTTTCAATTCTTAACAGATTTTTTAGTTTTCGGACCAGTAACCGATAAATCCTATGCAAATGATCGAAGGCCGAATTTCGTTCGGATCATTGCCGTTAAAGGTTTTTATAAGAAATTGCTAGCATTCTTGTTTTAAGTTTTTAATGAATATAGGGGGAGGTGGGGTGCATTGATACAAGGGGCACATTGATACACCAGCCTTATCTAATAATTGAGTGAATGGATTTGAGTGGCGCAATCTCTAGAACGTTCGGAAAAACTTCCAAACGAATCCATCGTAACCGCACCGACCGTCTGTCAACGGGCAGCATTGGGCATTTCGAGACGTGTTTTAGGCACTCCTAAGTAAATTCTGACGCGATATGTGAGTGTGTTTAGACGCTTTTTAATAACATCTAACGAGTGTCTTTTCATACTAAAGGTAAATTAAACTATCAATTATTATGATTTTCGTTAATATTACTTAAAATCAAAGTTTGTTTTATTATGATAATTTTAGTTTTGAAAAATCATTGTTTGGGGCACTTTGATGCAACAAAGTGAGGGGCACATTGATGTGTATCATTGTGCTCCGTCTTTATATTGAGGTACCGAATTTCTAGCCCAGAAAGAAGACAGTCTGTCCTCGTTTGCTAGAATCTGATTCATGTGAGACTGAATTATTGAAATTAAGTGGTATCGATGATTATAAAAGATCAGACGTACGAAATGGACCTGATTTCGACATTCATAACCCTGAAAATATAAATGTTGGGTATATCCTTCACATTAATTTTGAAAAAAGTGCGCCATTAAGTGTCCAAAGTCATTTTTAAATACCACTTGATTGAGTATGAGTACTTATGAAAAAGGTGCCATATTTTGTCTTTTCAGATGTCGAAAACAATGCAAGTGTTGATTTTCGAGATGTCGTTTTACACTTGCCTACACCCAGTGCCGGTCCTATTAACATTTTTAACTGGTGCGAAGACTAAAAATGGCGCCCCACTAAATAAAAAAAAAAATTAAGCTGTTGCTTTATTTTCCACCAGAAAAAGCAGTGGCTACAGATTATTCTGCTGTCAAAAGTTCTTGCGAATTACCAGTTTGCGCGAATACCTATAAGTGAAGTGGTGGACAAATAAAAAAATAATGTTAATGATTGTCAACTGTTATTTATTATGTTCTGGTTCAAACATTATGGTATTTCCATCTTTTAAATGTATTTTTGATAGATGTTAAAGTCCAGAACTAGTGATTGCAGCCACATAACATTGAACGATTTTTGAATCGATTTATGACACCATCGTCGAATAAAAAAACTGTTATCATTATTTTGTCATTATCATTGTGGGGTCTTAATATCTCAACAAATTAATTATTACATCAAGAACTATAATTATTTTTATTATTTTTGTATTGCTAATATTGTAGAAGAAAATGATAAAATTAAATGGCGTAAAAAGTTTTGAATGAAAAAGACATGAAAACTCTTTTGTCAAATAACTTAGGTTTGAACATAGGTACGTCAAAATGATGTTCAGTGAAAACTGTGACAAGCATGCGTCATAGGAAAAATGCTTTTCACGATTGCTTTTTCACATGAACACAGGAGGTTGTTGGGCGTATGAGCAAACTAGAGCAACCAGTGTATGTTGTCTGGTAGGTCATTCTAAAATGCCTAATATCAATGTACAATAAAATGTCAATATACAAGTATTTACAGAATTACAGCTGGGCATTTCGAATTCCGAAATTCTTACCTAATTTAAGCTTAAATGACTGGACTATAAGGGAAATGGGAAATGTATTGAGATGACAATCGAAGGAGTTGGTGATACGCTTGCGTGAGTATCTCAACGTAAAAGAAGTTGACAATATCGCTCCGGGACTGTGGTTTGTTTCGTGGGCTGAATTCTTCGTTAGCAAAAGAATTAAAAGAAATTGCATTTTTATTTAAAAAAGCGAATAAAAGAAAACTTTTTATGGAGCACACAGATTTTGCCCTAGACCGGTGTAACTTTTTGAAGGATGCAAAACAAATAGAGCACTGGGAAAACGTAATTTTTATCGACGAAACGTGGTTTAATGCTAACCACACTTTGTCGAGGTACTGGACTGATGATAATGCTGCGTCTACCTCGAAAGTACCTATAGTAAAAGGAGAAAGATTAATCGTTTGTCATGCAGGAAGCAAAAAAGGTTTTGTAGATGGAGCTTTGCTAGCATTTAAATAAAAAAATACCGTGGAATACCATGAAGAAATGAATTCTGTAGTCTTTGAAGGTTGGTTTAAGGACTTACTGCTGGCACTGGAAGAACCTGTAAAAACTGTTATCATCATGGATAACGCACCATATCTCACCAGTTGAATAAAATGCCAACGCAAGCCAACAAAAAGTCAGATATCATAAACTGGCTTGTGAATCTATGTTGAAGTGTTAACTGGTAAACATTTAAAAAACTAAAAACAGAAACCTCTGTACGTTGTGTATGAAATCGCAGCTGAACACGGTCACGCAGTTCTCAGACTTCCGCAATACCACTGTCAATATAACGCCATAGAACTTATTTGGGCACAAGTGAAAGGATATGCTGCCAGAAATAACACGAGCCCACCATTTACAGCCAAAAAGATGCTCGAATTGCTAAAGAATGCCTGCAATTAAGTGACACCTGAAATTGGGCAAATGTGGTGGAAAAGACCAAACGATTAATATTATCGGTTTGGGAAAGGGATGTGACTTTGGATAACTTAAGAGAGCAAGAACCAATTCTAATAAATTTAGGCGAAGACTCACCAGTTGATGACTCGCCAGTTTGCTGTTGATCGACGATTAATAAATTTTATTCATATAGGTAGGGTATTAATATAGCTGGTACTATTTACGTATAACAGAAGAAAACAAAGATCAAACATCATCATGAATTTTCCCAACATGAATATCCTCAGATATTGCTTAGTACGCCAATCTATATGGGAATAAATTATAATAGATTGAGGAATCCGTAAAATGGAGTAGTCAGAGGGCAAAAGATTATATTTGACAGACGATCACTTTTTGCAAGCAGTTACTAAGCCACGCGACATACCTGCTATGTAAATATATATATTGTAAATACCTATTTTTAAATATATTAGTAACATAAAATTTAAATTACCTATTTTATGTCAAAAACTAAAACCGAGAAGTATAATCGATTATCGATTTTACGTTGTCAAATCGCTAAACCAAGTATTTAGATAGCTGGAATGACTACTTCCATCAGTGTTTCTGAATTTGGTCCGTTTTCGGACTTCATTTGATTTCGGCGGACTTTTTATCCTTATATTAGCAACTGGCAACGCATTTGGTAACATTTTTATACAAAATATCTATAGGATTATTTTCTTATTCATCCTGTCATATTATTAAAAAGTGTTGTTTGATATGCAAATAATACAATTAACTTATTCTTGTCATCCATCTGTATGATATCTCTTTATCTATTAGGGCATCATAGCTAATTATGAAAAGTCATTAATTTATTACGAAAAAAAATGGATTGCAAAACGAACATTTTTAGCTTTGGGTTCGGACTGTTTTAGTTAAGAAAAATGTCAAAAAACCTAAGATGGAAGAACTATAGTGAAACAAGTGACGGACAAAAGTTCACCCCGCCCCGCTTCCCGTTCCCCCGCAATTTTGTTACGCGACTCGCGCGCTCGGTCGAGCGTCTTTTGTTTCACGTTTTGGTTCATTTTGGCGCCCCCCCTTGAAGGCGCCCGGTGCGGTCGCACCGCTCGCACCGCCTAAGGACCGGCCCTGCCTACACCAAATTTTACGAAAGGCACAACTCGAACCTCATCTATGTATTCTTTTTCTATTAATTTAGTGTATATAATGTGCAACAAAAGAAGAAAAATATTTATATTGCTTTTTCATATAATATTAAGTTTGATAGTTTGATTTATTGATTGTTTGCGATTGACTGTGATTAAGATTTGTTATAATAATTACAAAAGTATCTTAATATAATAGAAGGCTGATTATGATCTCATCACAATAAACAAGTGGAATCAATGTAAAAGTGTTTAAATTTGACCATTTTCATAGTCACCCTGTATGAAAGTGCCCCACGTGGTGTATCAAAGTACCCCGCTAGTGGGGCAGATTGATACAAAAGCCATTTTTTACTAAACGTCAATTATCTCTTTTCTTTGATAACTTAAACAATTTTAAACTATGACATTATAATATTTAATTATTTAGCTAAACGTATAATGCGAAACTACTGAGAAATATATGTTTATACACATTTTATGGAACTTTAAATTTTTGTGTATCAATCTGCCCCACTTCCCCCTAAAAATTGTTTATGTAACGATAATTACAGGGGCACCGGAAAAAAACCCGATATAATATTCAATTAAGCCGTTGAAAAGCCGATAAATACGTAATGGTCGGACCAAAACCCGATAATTCCATATTTTAAATTTTATTGCTTATACTGTTCATACTACATTTCTTTTAATGACTACATGAAAACCCTTTTAAGAATAAGAATAAGAATAAGAAAAATTTTATTTGCAACTACACATAAATATATAAAAGAACAATTTAGAAACAGGTTTTTAAACATTAAAATAAGAGTACAGGTAACAGATGACATATAGAAAAATAGTCGCAAAAAGGACCTGAACTCAGCATGTAGCGGGTTGAAGGAATTACCTACAACGCGCGCTGGTCTTCCGTCAGGACCATTTTCTAAATTAGCGGACATGAGGAACAAAACACAAAACATGCAATCCGCTACCACAGTGTAAAAACTATCAATGAAAGGTACACAAAGAATAAACAAAATTAAAGAAAAAAATGGCTTCTGAATCACAAATATACAAGATTATTATTATTATTATAGTTGTGTAAGTATATGTGTATGTATAAGTATTATAAAGAATTTATATTATTTATTATATAGCACTTGTTTCGACCACAAGGTTTTCCTGCTCTATCTGCCAATCAATAAGATATTGCTTTAATTTTTTCCTAAAACCGTAAATACTCTGCAGGTTCCTTATTGGTGGCGGGATATTATTCCAGCACTTCGATGCAGCGTAGCGGAAACTGCCTCTAAAGGCACAAAACTTATGCCGCTGAGTAGCAAGCTGCATCGAGCACTGGCGTGGTTTGCAGGATCTCGATTTTGACATCCTTTGTATTTTCTCATAGAGATACAAGGGTGCGTTGTGCTTTATAACTCCAAAAAGAAGGCATGCTAGATGAAGTTTTTGCCGGTGCTTCATTTTTAGAATAGAGTGAGCATTTAGAAACGGGCTAACATGTCCTCTGAATGGAATATTAAAACAAAAACGAGCGCAAGCATTCTGGACTCGCTGAATCAGTCTTTGGGTTCTGGCTAACAACCGCGGTCCGAAAACGACATCCATATAATTTAATTTAGAGAGAACTAGTGACTCGACTAACCTAATACGCAATTCTTCAGATATATATGGTCTCATCCTGTAGAGAACCTTTAATCTATAAAAACAGCTTCCAACTAATGCGGCAATATGATCCTCAAATCGTAATGCGCAGTCCATCTGAAGGCCTAGATTACGTGCTTTATAGACACGTTCTACAGACTCACCCATAAGTTCAACTTTCACTGATGAGCTTAAACTAGCTAGATTGTTAGGACTACCAAAAATTAAAAATTTTGTTTTAGCGGGATTTAGCAGTAGATTATTGCTTTTGCACCAGAGAGCAATATTTTCTAAGTCAACATTAAGTTTTGCTATTGCGTCGTCTATATCCGAAGGCTTGAAAGAAATATAAATCTGAGTGTCATCTGCATAAATATGGAACTGACAATATTTTATATGCAGCCTTAAATCTGCTGAATACAAAATAAAAAGCATTGGGCCCAATATTGAGCCCTGTGGTACACCCCTATCAACCGGCAATCTGCTGGAAACCTGTGTTGAAGTTCCAGACTTTAACTCAACATATTGATATCGATTCGAGAGGTAACTATTAAACCATTTCACAGCAGCGCTATCAAACCCGTAGTATCCTAACTTAGAAATAAGAAGCTTAATATTTATAGAATCAAACGCTCGAGAGAAATCTAGCAAAACTAACAATGTACACATGCCCTCATCTTGCGCACAGAGGATATTGTCAGTAACGTCAAGAAGGGCAGTGACCGTACCGCGACCTTTTCTAAAACCAGACTGTAGCTTCGTTTTAAGAACGAAGTTCCTTATCGCGCGTTGCGAAAGGGGGCTAGACGGAAAAAATTAAGACCAAAGGTTGAAGAAGAAAACCATTTTTTGTTATATATGCCAAAAAAATCTACAAAAAATTACGAGAATCACTGTGTTTTTATTATTTTTTTATCTCTAAAACTGACCAAGATATCAAATTGCAAAGTTAACATTTTCGGTCCAAGCCGCAGACCGAGCGCGATATCGTTGATGACGTCACGGATCCTGCCTCCGCGCGAGTGACTCGGGGATTGGAAGCATTTACCCCAATGTGCCTGTCGCGCGCGGATCTACTTTGTTTATTTTAAATAAGAAACAATAAAAACTACATGAGTTCATCAAATAAATGTTGTATTGTGTCTCAGTGTAAAAATAGGGCCCCAAAAACACCCGAAAAGTTGTTTTTTTACGTTCCTAAGGATGCGAAAATCAGAAAAAATGGACAAATGCTATTAGAAGAGCACATACATTAGGGCCAAAAACAACAGCATATATATTGTTGTGAGGATCATTTCTATGTCAATTGTTCAAATACCATGTGAAATACTAAGTAGTAGGTACTTAACCTTGCCATGTGAAATACTAACTAAGTACCTAGTAGGTAGACTAGGTAGGTACTTGGTTTTTGCTAGTAATATGCTTTTTAGGGTTCCATACCCAAAGGGTAAAAACGGAAACCCTATTACTAAGACTTCGCTTCGATGAACCGTGATAGTTAGACAGTTGAAATGTTCACCGATGATGTATTTCTGTTGCCACTTTTTTACCGTTCTTTTGCTCGATATTAATAACAGCAACAGGTAGACGCTTGAAATATGCACAGAATATTTTGTTTATATATTTACTTCAAAAATAAATAATTGAATTAAATTAAAATGAATTAAGGGGGGCTCCCCGATGCATTTATATATTAGTAGGTATGTAGGGTACTCGACTCGCAGTTTATTGAACCATTCCAAGGTTAATGATTTCTTTATTTTTATAAAATATTCTGCCACCATCATATCGTGAACTATGGGAAGGTTGTTAGATTGGCCTTTTTTAAATACTTCTTCCATTTTAGTTCTAAAACAATAATTTACACGATACACTCACTCAGCATTCTTTTAAATTAATAAAAATAACCAGAGCGCACGAGAGCAAACAACTTAACAGCGAAATGTACTACGGACGCCCGCCGCCGCCGCCGAGCGATGACGTCACGCGCTACTCGCGATCTCTAGCGAGATTTAAAAAACATACGTAAACTTCCCATGCTTATAACTTCGGTAATATTGCACCGATCGATGCGAAATAAAAACTAGAATAATGTGAACGGTCTAGACTTTGATTCTACGTACGTAAAAGTGTAATATTTTAACCTTGTTATCTTCTTCAACCGTCCCTTGACACCTCTCAAGTTTTAATTACTTAGTGTGGGCCCTGAGGTGCCGGAAGTGCCGGAGGAGCCTGAGGTGCCGGAGGTGCCTGAGGTGCCTGTGGTGTCTGAGTGGGTGATGTTCCCTATCGCGCATTGCGAAAGGGTGCTAGACGGAAAAAATTAAGACCAAAAGTTGTAACGACACTTTTTGCTATAGTTGTAAGCCGTGCGGTTTGCGCGTGTTTCTCTGTCTGTCTCTCTCTCTCATAGAAAGCTACTTCGTTCCATCCGGTCCCTTGACACCTCTCAAGTTTTTTTTATCATATTTAAGTTGATCAAAAAGCATTACGATTTCTAATAAATCAATGTTTTGTATTTTCCCAAATGTTACGTAAAGCATTTTTGTTCCGGAATTCCTCAAGGGCAATTCGTTGTCCTCAAGTGTATGATACTTACTGGCTCGCGTCAGAGGGCATTTTATAACATGCTAAAGGAAATTGAAACATTAGCAATAATTACTTGTATGCGCTTTATCAAACACTGACATAAGTAGATCCGTAAGTAGATATTGCAAGCAAATAAAGAACTTAACTGCTTTGTGGATGTTTCAATTTCCTCTAGCATGTTTTAGGTGTCTGTCGTAGTAGTGATCTTTCGAAGGTTGTTGCTCTTGAAGTTGGCTCTGTCGAAATAATGCTTGTCGAATAATGTTCACATAGAGAAATTAAACGCTACGCTGATGTTCAGTCGAATCAATGACTTGTCGGACTATGTTCTTTCGAAGTTGAAAACTACGATTATCTCCAGAACTACTGAGTTAGGAAGTATAATGTCAAAGAACAAAAAGGAGCCACTTGAGTTTGTTTCTCATTTAGTCAGTTTTATTTGGATAGCATTACCGGATAGGCAGCTACAGATCTCTGAAAAAAAAACGAGCCACTGATGCCTCTGACCCGACCTATAATCTAATGAAGCTGACTAAATTAACGCACAGCCTACACCTTAAGAAACTTACGCATCAGGTGGGTGCATTATGAATCCTGAAATTCATAAGGGTACAGCAGGAAAAAATGTATAGCCAACCATCGGCCTAAAACCAGGAATATCTATGACAAAAAGTGAAATCAGAAAATCACATTTTAGAGCGATATCAATATATTAAATACACAGTATTTCACGGGGTGCCCAATAGCCCACTACTGGAACAATATTACTTAAGTTCTTAATAATCCTAACCTTACCTGTGAATAGGTAAGGTAAGGATACCTAGCAGGGAAATAATCATAACTATGCATAGGTTTTCTTTAAACTATTGTGTTATGGTGGTAGGTAGGTATTTTGTTGGTAGTTTGACGAAGGCATTAAAAATTATTAAAAGAAAACTATCTTTGAGAATACGATTTTATTACAACGTTTCACATACACGCTTTTGGTTTCATTGCTACAAGCAATCAATTGTTGTTTATAACAAAATGATAAGTAAAATCATCCATAAATCTACTCTCAAAGTAGTTCAATAATTTAGATTAGGTACACGATACATCTATGTTAAAACTTAAAGTAATAAGGGCCGATAATCTCGACAAAGTATTATAATCATCCAAATGGTAGAGTACGCTTACATTACTAGACATTTTAATCCTTGGTCTGGATGTACTTGATGAGATCGATGACTCGGCTGGAGTAGCCGTACTCGTTGTCGTACCAGCTGATGAGCTTGACAAAGTTGTCATTCAGGGAAATACCAGCAGCAGCATCGAAGATGGAAGAGTGAGTGTCACCAATGAAGTCAGAAGAGACCACCTGGTCTTCCGTGTAGGCCAGGACGCCCTTGAGGGGCCCTTCAGCGGCTTCCTTGACCTTCTGCTTGATGGCATCGTATGAGGCAGGTTTACCTAGGCGGACTGTAAGGTCGACAACGGATACGTTGGCAACAGGAACACGGAAAGCCATACCAGTAAGCTTTCCATTGAGAGCGGGAATGACTTTGCCGACAGCTTTAGCCGCACCAGTAGAAGCGGGAATGATGTTCTGCTGAGCACCACGGCCATCACGCCATAGCTTGCCAGAAGGTCCGTCAACAGTCTTCTGGGTAGCGGTGGTGGCGTGCACGGTGGTCATCAAGCCCTCAATAATTTCAAAGTTGTCGTTGATGACTTTGGCGAGGGGAGCCAGGCAGTTGGTGGTGCACGAAGCATTAGAGATAACCTTGAATGAAGGGTCATACTTGTCAAGGTTTACACCACAGACAAACATGGGGGCATCCGCGCTGGGGGCAGAAATGATGACCTTCTTGGCACCACCCTCCAAGTGAGCGGATGCGGCAGCGGTGGTGGTGAACACACCGGTGGACTCTACAACGTATTCGGCACCAGCCGTTCCCCAAGGAATAGCCTTAGGGTCCCTCTCGGAGAAAACTGCGATTTTGTTTCCGTTTACAATAAGGCAGCCATCTTTAGCTTCAACGGTGCCCTTGAAGCGTCCGTGAGTGGAATCGTATTGGAAGAGGTAGACCATGTAGTCCAGGCCGATGAAAGGGTCGTTGATAGCAACAACCGAAGCTCCCTTCTCGACGGAAGCACGGAGCACAAGGCGCCCGATGCGGCCGAATCCGTTGATACCGATTTTCGACATGATTCCTGTAAAGAACAAGAAGATATTATAAACTTAAAATAAATAAGAATGACCTTTCTATCAGTATTTACAGTACATTCTCATCTCTCTCGATACTCATCTTTAATAACAGATGTTTACGTTTGTTTTTATATCGTACCTACTGACGAAATTATAACAATTATTTTATAATATGGCAAGTACCTACCTAAAGGTACCTAGTACCTACCTACGTAATTGAATTGAACATGTAAACTACTAGCTTGTACCCGCTGCTTTACTCGTGTAGTAGGTTCCTATACTACCCTGATAGCCTCGAGTAATTAAGGATATAATCTACATTCATACCAAATTTCATCTATACGACCAACCGCCCAGCCGATACGGACTCGAGTGGGGTGGGAACCTACATATTCCTTTGCATTTATTATTTATTTCATTAGATAGTTTTATTGGCACTCCGTTACCCTCACAATAACCTCTCCAAGGTCAAACCAATCTTGGCTCTGAAGTTAATTTACGAATTCATGCAGCTGTAGCTGTAGTCAGTGCAATGTCAAGGTCACATCTGCTATTAGCCGTTAAGCATACAAAATTATATAACAGGACCGTTCTATAGAAGTTTATAAATATTTTATTTGTTTTATGAAAATTATGACATTATGACGTAATGATATCGCAATTTAAAAAAAAATTTATACTTCTCTAGTGCCAAATTAATAAAACAGTTTTTCTCTTGAAAATGTTGAAGAAACTTCGTGGCTTTTTTTTCATAGCCTAAATTTATAAATCGTATTCCGTTCTCATAATTCACTGTAAATCTAAAATTTTCATAATCTTGGATATAAAATACATAGCTAATAAATTTTCAGTGGGCTGAAATGTCTGTTTGGGCTCCCAGGTGAGCAGCTCGATTGAGACTATAGTAGGTGTCCATTATATTCTAAACAGGTGGGGCAAACCTCATTGAGGGCAGCTACCTTTTCTTTTGTAGTTTCAAGGCTTTGTTCTGAGGAAACTATAAGTTGATTTTGAAGGAAAAATAATGGCATTTTTGGATTTTTGAAATTATGTACAGTAGTAGGCATTGAAAATGACATTTGCAAAAAAACAAGCAGGCCTCAATCGACTCTATTTCCCAACAGGAACACTTTTCCCAAAGTAACTTACCAAATCAAATCAATAGATTTAGCGAAAATTAAAAAAAAACCATACAATTCCTATGAAACATCATTCGTCATAAGTCATAAATTTCGAGTTAAAAAAAAAAAAACGTTTATTTTTCCGGATAAACAAGACCTAACTACAAAAAAAGGTGGCTGCCCTCAATGAGGTAAAATTTTTCCCTACTCTATGTATATGTAGGTAGGTAGGTAATTGTACTATTATTTTCAGATGAAAACATTTCGTTGTGAATTTAGGTGCCACTATAATTTTCATAATCATATTTTTATCAAACAGCCTTTACCTATTGATTAAGGCAGGTACCAATGTTTGATAAAATCCTTATTTTAAAAAAATACTTAATGGATCTTTTTACTTAAAGGACGTGCGTGCAATGTTCATTTAGCGAGCGGAAAGAATAACCGTTAATTATGTACTATTTGCCGGGCTACCGGCGACCGGCCGCGGCGGCGCGTGGAGGTCGTATAGAGGTCAAGCTGGTAGTCCAGAATGTTGAACTATATCTACGCTTGAAATAAACGCACAAAAAATTGAATAAGTGTGGTCTTACAATCATCTGTATTAAACTGCTAAGTTAAAACTACTTCAATGAAAAAAGCTATAGACCCATCTACGTGATCCGTATGAGGTAATCATGGTGTAACTCTAAAAATATTAAATAAAATTGAATCAGTCTCAATAGTTTAGTAGTATATAGGTAGGTATTACAACACAGCATATTCTTTCGCAAAAAAGCCTAAGCAAGATGTGTACTCACAGGAGATAAGTTGAAGAGACTTAGCACTACACGTATTATCTCCACAAGATGGAGTTTTGAAATGTCAGCTGAAGGACAAGTAGGCAGGCAGCGCGCAGGACAAGGTTAAATCATAGACAATAGTAGAAAAATCGATGATACAAAGAATACAGCTCAGATGAGCATCAAGGCATCAGGTAAGGCTCACAAAACGTCTCAACGTTTTGAAGTTACCTACAATATATATCAAGGTCATGTATAATTATAGGAGACCATTTATATATTTCTATTTTTTGATATAGAAAAGAAACCTTATTCATTTGAAGATATTGTTTGCGAAATGTAAACTTTTCAATGAGCTCTTACTCTTAGGTAGTTAGGTAGAATAGGTAGGTAGTACGAAGAAACCTACTTAAAAAAAAAATTTTGCAAAAATTTCCAAGATTTTAAGATTTTAGACGGCATCTGATAGAAATCAAAAACTTACTGGAAGTGCATCGTCAGCTTGGGGCAAAGATAACGGTTCGACACCCATCCTCACAAAAGCATAGGCTCTTGATAATCGAAATACATTTTTCATTTCATCAAACAAGGGCAAAAAGTTCGTGTAGGTAATGTTAGTGGTCGTGAGTCGTGAGTAAATATTTTGCCGCATCTATTCGACATAATCTTATCTTTGTTTATAAACCTTTCTGTAGTCTATGGACCAAAGTGATGTGGTAGCGTTTTCTAAACATTTTTTTACCGGTTTTTATAAAAAAGAACGAATTACATCCGATTTTAAAGTTGAACAGTGGTTGGACAGATGCCCGCGAAATTCAAAATGACACGTTGTATTATGTGAAACAAAATAATTTTTAAATGAATATTCCTACAATTTCCCTTTGCAATGGTTATCAAAGTAGGAATCAACGGGTTTGGTCGAATAGGCAGAGTTATTGCACGGGTTTGCCTTCAAAATTCTGATCTTCAGGTAACAATAACCTTGTTCAGCCCAGCGAATGGCCAGCGACGAAAGTTTAGCCCAATGAGAATTCGCTTACTCCACTCGTCAGCTCACCTAATTCTACTGATTGCTTTCCAGTTATCTGCGATTAACGACCCCGCTATCAGCGTTGAGTATATTAGCTATTTGATTAAGTTCGATTCCACTCACGGGAAATTGAAAGGGAATATTACACACACCGATAATGAAATTAGCATTGATGGTAAGATAACTGTCACTGACTTCCATAAACTTGATAAATATTCGATAGCGAAGACCAATGATTTCCCTATCATCATCATCGTCATCATCGGCCTCCAGCAGTCCACTGTTCGACATAGACCTCTCCTAATGAGCGAATAGAGCTCACGAGCTAACGATAGTCCACTTGGCATCCAGGCAAGGATTCCAGGACAGCCCAGGTATCAACAGAGTCAAAAGCCTTCTCATATTCCACAAAAGCCAGAAACAGGGGCTGATTATACCCTTCGGACTTCTGTTTATTGATTACCCTAATAGTGTTTTTTTTAACTGGGACAGTACCACAACAGTACGAGGAAATTCGAAACCAAAGCAGATACAGACAAAGTCTGTCTTAATCTTAGGTCTGTCTTGTTATTGGTGAAGCCTATCAACATTTTCTTCGCTTATGTTAAAACCATGCATATAATTATAATAGGTACCACAGTTAACACAACGCTTAATAAAATGATAATAGGTTTATGGTACCACGGCTACAAATTTAAGGCTGCTGATCTCAGTAAATGTTTAGATAAGACCTACAGTAACAACCAGCCTGTATTTGACTTACTAACTTTTCGTTCTATTACTTACCTTTGTCACTCTCTCTCTCTTTGTTAACTCTCAGACATCCAGATTAAAATATTCCATGAGAAACTGCCTCAAAGTGTGCCTTGGCACACAGCCGGAGTGCAATACGTCGTCGAAGCTTCGGGAATGTTTACCAGCCTTGAGAAAGCGTCTGTAAGTATTTTTTATCAAACTAGTTTAAAGGTGCCTGATAAAGTAAGCTATTGTACTCAAGTATAGAGATTTAAGCGAGACAAGCATGATCTGCAGATATGTGTTCCAATGTTGTACTAATAGTTCCTGCTAGGATACTCGTATGGGATTAAGGCTGGAATAACATATAGAACCGTTTCCCCCCCGAAGGGTAGGAAACGGATATTTAGGTTTTAGCCGAAGGTTGAACCACATGAGATAACGCTTCTTGAATAAGTCACTCACACAATCAAATAACTCTACAAGTGTGTGTGTATACTTCATCTGTCCACTATTTCTATCATCCTTGCAGCGCGCGGTGCGGCGCAGAGCTTCGCTTCTTCAGTAGGTAACGTTTAATGTGCCGGCAAGGCCCATGAAAGGGGGTGGTTCAACCTTCGGCTAAAACCTAAATATCCGTTTCCTACCCTTCGGGGGGGAAACGGTTCTATTTAGGTGTTTGAGCCTTAGGTTGAACCACATGAGACGTGTTTATATTCTGCCGGCGCTGCTGATTTAAGGATTTATGCGTACTGTGATAGTGTTATAAAAGTTATTAATTATCTTTCTCATTAAAACACAAAAGTTTGAGAAATTAAAATGTATTTTCTTGGTAAATGAGAACAACGTAAAATAAAAACCAAAATTAACTCCTTAAATAAACATAAAATAAAATCAACTACCTAAGTGTATTAATTTGAAACAGAAAATTTGAATTAGAGGGTCGAGAAATTGCTAGTTATTGAATTAATAATATTATTGCTGTCATTATTTGAGGCCTCCCGGAAATAATGATTGAAAAAGGTTTTACTAGATTGCCAATTTCCTCTAGTTAAAATTTCATCAATATCATATCGATTATTGGTCCAGTTCTCTGAAGAGACAACTGCCCTAAAACTCCCTGCTGAACCTTTGATTGCAGCTTCCTTAAAAAGAGTTCGAATCCATCCTGAGATGACTGCTCTTGAAGCATCTTTCACTTTACCGCGAGTGGTGATAAATAGATTTGAGAGGTTTTTCCCCATGCGTCGGCTTTCGGATACTGAGATAGACTTACGTACCCAGGCGGCGACGTCTATACGTTCTTCCCCATCTGTGTTATTATTTTTAAGTACCCATCCTGATTGTCTGTACGAGCTTGTATCGGTTTTAGATCCAAAATTTGGCCACAAAACAATCTCCTCACCGTTATCTGATAGCGAGCCCTTTTTTATGCTTAGTAAAGTAAGATCGTGTACCCTTCTTCCAGAAGCCAGTAAGAGAAGAACACTTGTGTGTCTATAAATTTGGAAGATACTTTTTTCATCGATCTCGTAAGTTTTAAGAAATGTTATCATTTCGCTTATCTTCCAGGGCATGGGCTTCTTAGCTGGTGGGTTTGTTATCATAACCGCTTTTATTAAATGTTTAACTAATGGGTGGGAGCTTAGTTCTTCTGAACGCTGTGGGTTAGCCAAAGTAGCTATTACTGATTTGTGCAAGGTTATAGTACGAGGAGCAAGCTTTACACTGTTATGAAGGAAGCATATATATTTTGCCAATACCGGTGGATCCGGATTATCCGGTGCGACATTGTTTAATAGTGCCCATTTGTACCATCGCGTCCAGATGGGTTTATAAGTTTTTATGGTAGACTTCCTCCATGATGACTCTAATAGGTTCACTTCACTATCTGACCAGTTTATCAAGTGTTGCGTCCACCCCGTACCTTCCAGACCAATAAATTTAGAATGTGTACATTCTGTGGGGGGAGATTCGTTCGAAGATCTATAAGGTTCGATTTCAGGTCGGGGATGGTTAATGGCGAGCACACCGCTCTCCTCCTCGGGTCGGGTTCCCAAAACGCTTTGTTCCAACTGGGGGCTACAATCATGTAAGTTCCCTCTGATATTTCTAGATGACGAAGTATTTGAGGTATAATTGCCGGAGGTGGAAAGATCCAGGCTAGCTTGTACCGCCACGTCTTGCTGAACGCGTCCGTAAATAGGCTGTGACGATCTTTCACATCTTCGCTGACATAAGTCGGTACAACTGCCGAACGAGCCGACGCAAAAAGATCGATTTCGGGTTGGCCCCACTTCCGGAATATGGTTGATGTAACCTGTTTTTTGAGATGCCATTCGGGCGAACCCTTGTCCCGTGAAAGACTGTCTGCCAGGCAATTGTATATTCCGGGTATATACCGAGCTGTCAAGTGGCATTGATGACGATGGCAGTATTCCAAAATTTTGATTGCTGTTTCTAACAACCTTAGGGATTTTGTTCCTCCCTGTTTCATGATGTAAGCCACCGTGGTGCGATTGTCTGTCTGTAACATGACCGTTTTGTTTTCTACCTGAGGACCCATTCGTGTCAGAACTTCGTACAAAGCATATAGCTCCTTCTGGTTGCTGTGCCACTTTAATTGTGGTCCCGTCCAAATGCCCCAGTACTTTTGCCCGTTCGCTACGGCTCCCCAGCCTAGGTCTGCAGCATCTGTTGTTACAAATATTGAAGGTTTGGGTGTTTGCAGGGGCGATCTGTCTTGAAGGTTGTTGCGCCACCAAACCAGCTCCTGTAAGGCACAGTGCGGAATCGCGTGTTTTACATGTATTTTTTCCCGTGATATGCGATTCGATTCCCGCTGTAGCAGTCGACTGTGGAGACGACCCAAAGGGACCACGAAAGAGGCAAAGTTCAGCCTCCCTAGGATTATTTTTGCCTCGTGCCAGCTCCAGCGCCTCTTCCTGATAAGAGTTTCTACATGTCGCGTAAGGTGTTTGAGTTTTTTCCGCGATAACGACTTCTGATTGTTTTTGGTATCCCAAGTTATGCCTAAATATTCCAACTTTGTTGTGGCTACAGAGGAAGACTTCTTTTGATTCACTTTCCATCCCAGATGTGCGAGATATTTTTTGACGTAATCTACTTGACGTTCCAGAATTATTGGATCTTGATGAATTAGCAAAAAGTCGTCCAGGTACACTACAACTCGTAGGCCTTCTTGCCTTAAGGTATGGGCGATCCAATTGGTTACCTTGGTGAAGGCTGCCGGAGCACTGGCTAGCCCAAAAGGAAGACAGGACATTTGATATACTTTCCCTTGGTAGCTCAGGGACAAAAACCGACGGTGACTGTTTGCTACAGGAAGATGGAAGTAGGCCTGCGATATGTCTATTTTCATCATGTAATCGTTTTTGTCCAAGAGTGTCGGGATTTTGAAGTGATTTATCAGACGAAATTTCGGCGTAAGAACGTAGCGATTCAATCCTTTCAAATTGAAGATTGGTCGATTGGAACCGTCTGCTTTCTTTCTTAGAAACATTTCCGAAAGGAATCCGCTTGAAAATGTGCTTTCCTGAATTGCACCCGACTCTAACAGCTTCAGAATTTGTTCTGTCATCGCTGGAGAAACTTTTGTTTGGAACTGAGTTATGTTTTTGATTGAAAATTTTTTGATAGGAGGTTTCTTGATGAAAGGGATTCTGTACCCTTGTATAAAATTCTGTATTACTTTTGGTGCTATCTTCCAGTGTTGTACATAGTTCTGCAAGCACCCTGCTCGAAAGGAGTCACTTTCGTTTACCTTCCACCCATTTTGCCTTGGGCTGTGGCTGTCGTTGTTGCTGGTGGTAACCAAGCTGTTGTCTGAAAGGCTGTCTGTTTCGAGACTGTTGTTTTGGTGTGGAACTTGCGAATTTGTGCACACTTTTTGTTCTCCAATTATTCTTCCCTGGCATATGAGGCCGATTCTTGGTCCTGTGGCCACCCTGGTTCTGTTGATGAGGCTTGTTTTGGGTACGAAATGGAAAGAACTTCCGTATGTCACTGTTGGAGCAATCTTTAATTGCCTTAGATAAAGCTTCATCCGCAAAAAGGTGAGTTTCTGACGGTGGAATGTTGTGTAGTATGTCATTCAAAGCTTTGTTCGGCACTTTAAATGCACTTCTTCTCTGTTCGATTACCTCCGCTCGTCGGCCGCATACATATTGAAGGAGAGCGTCAGATTTTTTCTTGAACTCTGAATCCGCCGTAAGAAAACTTCTACCAATTTTACTTCTCACTGCGGGAGGTAGCTGATCCAATAAATCCCGAAAGATTTTCCGTTGTTGAAATAGACCGTAAGTAATCGCACCCAGTGTCATATCAAATTTTTCGAGAATGGCCCCCGATTTCCAATTCGGTGCTACACTAGCAAGGACGTTGTTAACTTTCAAACCACAGAAACCAGGTGAAGCTTGGAACTGTTTTTGCGTTTCGGCGTAGCGGAGGTTACGCCAACCTTCTTGGTTGAATCGTTGACAGTAAATTCCTTGTTTTAGGAAAAGGGGATCAGCTTTAGACACTTTCGGCTCTACTTCCACAGTTGAAGGGCTGAAATCAAAATATTCTTCCATCTGAGGTTGAAGTTCAGCCAGCTCTCTTTGCGCTTCACATATTTTGGCCTTCAACTCAGATTCTCGCATCTCTTTTTGATTGAGAAATTCCGATATTTCGCCCGGTAGACACAGACTGGGACAAGGTTGACTGACATTATCGTCTTCTTCCATCTGTGTGCTATCTGGTTGCGAGTCGAGAGAATCATTTAAACTGGAACCATTACCCGTTGTTGTTTCAGGTATAACACAATTTTTAGAGAATATTTTATCAATCCGATTATTTTGTTTATTTTGAGTGGACAACAATCTAGTTAACATTTCAGTCTGCCGTTTTAAGACTGAAACCATTAGTTGGTCATCATCTTGACTGAGACCCTTTGATTTCTTTGAGCATATACTCTCGACCTCAGGTATAGTGTCTCCGGGTCTCTTTCTTCCTGAAGAGTGCTCGGAAGTAGATGGACTACATGTAGCCATTCGGTCCGATCGTAATTCCATCGAGGCGTATTTGCGATTCGTTAGTTTGTCTTTAATAGCATGGACCGCGTTCATAAAGCTAAAGTAACCTTGGCCGGATCCATGTATCTTCTCCATTATGTTATGGGGCGCATAGATCAAAGCTCTTCCCAAAGGCCATTGCAAAATCCTAGCTCGGATGTTTCTGTATCGCCTTTCTGATAGTGAATTACAATTCGGAGCAAATGCTTTGGCTAGCTCTATGGTAGGTATCGCAAACCGTAGCTTACTGTCGATGGATGCAGATATTTCATCACCAAAAAGTTCCATAAAAGAAAACATCTGAACTTCCCAAGAACGCCAAGCATGTGGAAAGTGAGCGTCCAGCGCATTAACAATTGCAGTGAATGCTGGCATATCTTCAGATATGCATTCTTGAGTAGCTAAAACGCCCATCGTGGTATCTCTTTCCATGATCTGAAACCAAGATGTCCACCATATAAAGATGTGTAGACTACGACGGTCGCACCGAGTGGGCCGACGCTGTAGGTCGACAGCGACATCGTCGTCAAACGAGACGACATGTCGTCGTATCGTTGAGACGACATGTCGTCGTATCGTTGAGACGACATGTCGTCGTATCGTTGAGACGACGGCGACAGGCGTACGCTACGTTAGCTAGTGCCTGGCGATAGAACATGCCAGGTCACGTCACTGTCGTGTCGTCCCGGCGTCGCCGAAGCTGTACATTGTAAGGGTCACAACAAGTACAGACGCTTTCGACGACGCCTTGCCGTCTCGATCCGGCAGAGTAGGTGCAAAACACCAGAGTCGTCACTGGGCCTAGGGCGCCGAGTGGAAGTGATTTCACTTTAAAACGACAGTATTGAATATTATAATATACTTACGAATAATTTATTTCCCCAATTTCAAACTGGGTCTAACAAATATTTTACAATTTTGACGTGATTTTGACAATTATGTGACTTGTTTGAAATTCAAAAGCGTACTGAAGAAGCGAAGCTCTGCGCCGCACCGCGCGCTGCAAGGATGATAGAAATAGTGGACAGATGAAGTATACACACACACTTGTAGAGTTATTTGATTGTGTGAGTGACTTATTCAAGAAGCGTTATCTCATGTGGTTCAACCTAAGGCTCAAACACCTAAATAGGTTTTTTATCCGGGTACCACGCTTCACGCGACTTCGCGCTCCACGCGAACGAAGCCGCGGACCTAAGGAAGAGTTACTAAATATAGTCAATCTTCTTTCATGAAATTAACAAATTGCAGGGGCACCTCGCAAGTAATGGCGTGAAACGAGTTATAGTCACAGCTCCTAGCGTCGATGTGCCAATGATCATCATGGGCGTGAATGAGAACAAACTCAGCGTAGGTAAGTAGAATGTTGGCGATTTCACTGCCATCAGTTGCCATAGTTTTGGAAATATAGAAATGGAAAAGCATCGCTAGCGTGAAGTTTGAAGAATTTGATAATCAAAAATATTGATAGTTAACGGAAACTTTGTGAAATGAAAACTTAAGATGACCCAGTACGAGATGCACAATACGGAAACGATAAATAGTTTTCGTTTTCGAGCTTGTGGGAGACGTCGGTGAGGATGTTGGGTTGTTCTGCAGTAATACTCCCTATTTTGTGTAGAACTAGTTATTTTACTAGCAGAGAGACACGACACTAGGTCGGAGAGACGAGAGCAACGCACCCACGCACCACGCAGGGCTGCCATTACAATAAAATCATATACAATGGTATTTGCCCGATATCTCGGACAGAGCTCAATTTAAATTTTTGATGTAGGTATGTTATAATTACTTATGTAGTTGGATTCAAATATAAACTGGTCACGAGACAAAAAGTAATGTTCTTACAGGTTGCAATGTTTTTCACTCAAAACAGTCAGGTGATTGCCGAAGAATTTAACTTTAATTTTTGCTTGAAAACTAAAACTATGCAGGTTGGGGATTGCAGGGCACAGGTTCTCGCACCATCGACGCTGCTGCTTGACGGCGATCATGGGATTTAGTTTTGCCGGTTTATGTAGGCTGCGCTAAGCAGCAATTAGCCAGCCGCCAGAGCTCCGTTTTTTATACAGCAGGGTGCACCATGGTCAGATGAGGTTGGCTTGGATTCCGAAGATAAAAGTTGGAACTCCAGAATATCATCATAATTATAAGATAAATAGTTTCTTACCCAAAGGGTGCCGTTGTCATCATCAGCCTATAGCAGTCCACTGTTCGGCATAGGCCTCCCCTAATGAGCGCCATTGCGCCCTGTCCTGTGCTCGACACATCCAGCTTCTACCAGCAGCGTTTCGCAGTTCCTTACTCCACCTGGCCGGAGAGTATCGCTTGACAAATAATACTAAACACGAATTTAATCTACTGTCCGTCTTAACCAACCTTTTGTCAAAATTTTATGAACTTTCAGAGCAGAAAGTAATATCGTGTGCTTCTAGCACGCTTTACTGTTTAGCGCCAATCATCAAAGTCCTCGAGGATAACTTTGGAGTAGCTGAAGGGTTCATCACTAGCATCCACGCTATGACGCCATCTTTGAAACCATTGGATGGGCTATGTCTGAGAGGAAAAGTAAGCATACACATTTTTGTTTGGACCGCTACTGAGTAGTAGGTTAAATAGGTGTACCTTGCTTGTGCTAGATATAGAGTAGGGCAATTTATTTAGTTCGAATTCTCTGGCGAGTTTTTTTACCATTCAAAGTTTGCTTTAGGTGATATTCGTCTCGTAGTAGGTAGAGGGCTTAACTTTGAAAACCATCATGCCTATTTGTGCTTATATCATCTGCCGCCCAGCAGCAGTTCTGTTACGGAAATCAGATATTGCTCAGTGCACATAGGGGGAAGTCATAAAGCTACAATCTATGGTTCATGAAAACTTACGCATTCCAGCATTGGCGTGATCATAGAAGCATCCACCAGAATATAATTCCAGCGACTACCGGCGCGTGTAGAGCCCTCGGCAAGATCATTCCTCAGGTGAAGGACAAACTGACCGGAATGGCCTTTAGGGTGCCTATCGTCAACGTGTCTGTACTAGATCTGACTATACGGTAAGATCTTAAAGTGATAAACAGCAGGTTTAAAATGGATTGACATCAGAACCCTGTGCCCAGCACTCTTGGGTGTTAATTTCTATACCATGATTTGGTGATGCAATTGTGATGCAGATCGGTATAAGTCTCGCAATTGGTGAAAGTCTATTTGCTTAGACATTTACAAAAAACTGTGATGCAGGGTCCTGATATCAGGATATCATAACTAGACCTTTGGAGCTAGTGACCAACTATAGTGTCTGGTTTTAAGACCGCTGGAAGCACCCGCCTCCTACGTGGCATAACGACTGAAAAAGCCGGAATCAACCTAACTAACGTGGCTTCCGAAGCACGGAAACTCTCAGATATACCACTAAATAGTCACACAACTAAATAGTGACCAAGCGGAGTGTTGCTCAACTCGGATGATTTGCTAATAACACCGTGGTAGTTGAGCCAAGTTACAAGTATTTTAGCACTAAGGTACCCCTAGGGGTTCTAAGAAGCAACTATTACAACAGGAGATGAGCACAAGCACATGTATCTACCTGTCTGGTTAGTATCAATACTGAGATCCATAACGGTCTAACAAACGTGGTGATAGTGACGTAACCTCTCAAACAGGGCGAGGGCTATGCCCTGCAGTGAACTTATAGGCTGAAGAGAGGAGATTGTACCTATCTTACTACCACGTGACAGAATGGATTGTCCAATTCTCAGGTTAAGCAGCGACACAACTCTGGCAGATATCGTCAAATGTATAGAAAAGGCGAGCAAAAATGACTTGCATAACATAATAAAAATATCCAATGAAGAATCAGTTTCCTCGGACTTTATAGGAGAGAGTCACTCTTGCATTTTTGATGAAGACTCGAGCATTCAACTAAAGCCAAACTTTTACAAAATCATCTGTTGGTACGAAAACGAGCATTCGTATGCATGTAGAGTGGCGGACTCGATATTGTTCTCCGAAAAGCGATTGAATCTGCATTGTTCAGACAAACTTACTTGCGTTAGAACGAGGAAACAAGATGAAATTCAACAAACTGAATGCTACAAAAAAGAAATTTCGGTGTCATGCTGTAATTATATCAGTGATGCGAGTTCCAAATTGCCGTGTTGTACAGTCATAGACAGCAAAAACAACTTCCCATATAGGCCGTTTATGAAGAAACCTTCGTCAACTGATGCTAATTTATTGCCCAGCTTCAATAAGAGAAAGAATGAGCTGTTCAAAATATGGAATGACTGTAGCATTACTAAACCAATAGTAAAACCGAATAGAAGTTCTTTTTTCCAAAGTTGCATTGCTAGCTCTACTCAGAAACCTAAATTTGTTGAGGGTAAACCTCAAACACGACTAGAGACTGTAAAGAAAGAATTTTCAAAAATGATTAACATAACTGAAGATTTACTAAAGAAAACACATAGCAACCAATCAGAGCTTAATGCCATATCAAAAAACGATTTTATTAACAAAAGTGAATTCCAATTCAGGTCGAAGGATAGAGTTTTTATCGCCGATACAGAAAGGCTTAAAATCGAAAATGAGCCAATAGAAAAATGTGGTGATTGCTTAAGTTTAACAGCTCAAGTTTTAATCGATAGCAGTAACGAGGAAGAGATATCTTCGTACTTTTATCAAAAAGAAAAAGCTATCACTGCAAAGTCGGAGAATAAAATTTCAGAAAAACAAGATAACATAAACATAATATCACGGTCTCTAAATATTCCGCAATCACTAACACATAAGAACGATGATAAATTAAATACTCAAAATGCCGAAGAAACTCCAGCAGAATTTAATGCATTCAAACATGATGATTTCAAAGAACACTTGGCCAGAACTATCAATAAATTAATAGAGGGTCTGTCGCAAAATATGAACTATTTAGTCACCGACCCTAAAACAATTCCTGGAGTTATTGATAGATTAGAAAATAACAAAAGGCTATTGGAAGAAAATGCTACAGATACAGAAAAATCGATTACGATAGTTAGCCAGAATAGTGAGAACAACAATAAACTAAGTGAAATTGTACCTAAACAAGATTCAAGTGTAACTTTAGACCAGAAATTAAGTTTATATGAAAAATATAAGGTGAAACATGATAACATCAACGTGAAATATATTGACGAAGAACTGAAGAAACGCAATATAGTACTAGTAGAGAATTGTTTTATAGCCAAAACAATATCTGATGATAATATGCTAAACGTCTTTACCCCAGATAGGCTCGGACCTAAGAGAAATATCAATTCAGATATCCTAGAAGGACTGAAGTCGAATCCTCATGCTGTAGTGATAGTATCAGAGGAATCATCAAGATGCGCCAGCCCAGAGAATACTAATACGACTATAAGCAATCGAAATGAAAATAAATTAGATATTTATGATAAACTAGATAGTGCCAGTGGAACAGACTCTAACAACTCATTTGAAATCAACGAAAGAAAGTCACAAGTTATACAAATTACCGATCTAACGAATTCATTCGAAGACCTTGCTCGTTTGGATAAGATCTGCAGAATAATTGAGATTTCCGACGAACTGTCTGATAAACTGTTCTCAGCACTGGATAGTAATGAAGAAAATTTACTAAAAAAGAAAAAGTGGTCGTTCAGAGATTTGTGTGATCGTATACATTTGGATGAGTTTTGTAACAAAGTCTTTGGAAAATAGATTTGTGCTTTTATTATTGGCTGTTTTTTGTAAATTAAACTATGTTTTTATTATATACAACATCATTTTATTTAGTAGCTATAAATATTTGATTTTCGTATCGTCTATGAGTATTCTAAATACACCTAGCATTGTAAGGCACTTTTTAATAAAAAGCGTATAAAAATATGAACTAAAATATCACAGTTACGTAAGTATCTAGCAGATATGTCTGTAAAGTATATACCTACACCATTACAAAATAGTATCAGCATAAAAAATCTGCCGTCATGGTTTTTGTACAAAATTGAAATTGCAATAATAGAAGGTACTTTTGGAATCAAATGCAAACATACGTTAGCTCTTGACATTGGAACCATTATCGTGAAATTACTTTGCGGCTGTACAGAATAGACCGGGCGAACACAAAAACGTGCACAAATGTAGAAAGAAAAATAAATGCTCAAATTAACAATGAGCGTGAGAAATGCAAGAGTAGATGGAAAGCTTACCTAAATATCACAGCCGCAAAGTTATTCAAAGAACAACTTCTACCCATAATAATGATAGATGTCTGTATCCTTCAATAACTTCATGTTGAGTTGTATAATTTTTTTCGGGAATATAGCATCGTCCATCTCCACAAAGTCTGCAATGACTACGTTTAACGGCGACGATATACCCGCGGTGGAATTCCCGGGTACGGGCGGCCCGGGAGAGAACTCTGATAGTGCTGGAAGCACTTGATCTTTGACAGGAATCGCGCACTTCTCACGAAGGTTGGATATCCACCTGAAAATTAAAAAAAAAACAACGTATTTGACATTGACATTGACATTGACATTATAGTCATACAATATTTCGCCTGCCCCAACTAATGCTTTATGGGGAAGGCGATGTCGATGTCGATGGCCTTGTAGGGAAGATGGATGCCTGGCATCCTCAGGAAATTATCGACATGTGTGATTCCCATAATACAAGCTCTGCTTAGTTTGGGGCTACATGGTGCTGTGTCTATCTGTTCTATGACGATAGGGCAAAGGTATTTGCCAACTCACCTAAGCACAATAAAGGCAGGCGTGGGTGTCAGCACAGCTTGATGCACAAAGCCCACGCCAGGATGCCGTCTGATGTTCTTCAGGTATGAGATCAAACCAGAGACGCGGTCCTGACGAGGCCATGGCGACGGCAGCATTTGTGGCGTCCAGAACTCACCAGTGGCGAATACTGCCTGGTCGCGGTACACCACGATGACCTTGAATTTTAAAAATGACAAAATCTGACTGGTAACATGATTTAAATTACAAAATAGACAAATATAATAAATATGAGTGCTAATCAAGGTCTCTATTTCGCTGGAAGTACAAGTTCTAGCTCAACATAATCCTATCTTACTAATATTATAAACATGGAAGATGTTTGTTATTCTTTCACGCAAAAACTACTGAACGGATTTGAATGAAACTTGGAATATACATTATACATAGTTAGTAACCTGGATTAACACATAGGCTACTTTTTCAGGGTGTACCACACGAGCGAAGCCACGCCTGCAGGCAGAAGATAGCCTTTATGTTTAGCTTGAGACAAGACATATGTATATTACGTAGTGCCTTTCTTTAGACACATATCACTCGCTAACCTTACAGCAACAAAAAATATACTCCTTTTAAAGGTTCCGAACCAGAAAGGTGCCCATCATCATCAGCCTATAGCAGTCCACTGCTGGAAATAGGCTTCCCCCAATAAGCGCCATTGAACCCTGTCCTCAGCTCGACGCATCTAGTTTCTACCAGCAGCGTTCAGCTTCAGCAGAGCCATATTGTCATTCCTCCTAGCCGGAGGGCTAAGATAAATCTCTACTCAAGAACTCGTTTACCTAAGGGTGCCCAGGGTCCTGACCCTAGTATTAAGACTCCGCTATACGTCCGCTCGTCCGTCTCTCAGCGGGCTGTATCTCATTAACCGTAAGAGGTAGAGTTCAAATATTCAGAGCGTGAATACGTGTACCGCTATCCACACCACCACACCAGCCTATATCAGTCCACTGCTGGACATAGGCCTCCCCCTAATAAAGGGAGATATTCCCATAATTCCACGCTGGGCATGCAGGTTGGGTTAGGTTAGCCGGTGTTAACACCGGCACAGCTAAATCCCCAAGCTTAAGCTATTAGCTTAAGCTATGCTATGCCGCAATCAGCCGACTGCCAGAGCCCCGTTTGTTGTTAGCACGGTGCACCACGTGCAGGTGAGGTTGGCTTGGGTTCCGAAGATGGGGGTTAGAATTAGAACCCTTAAGGGCTATATTTCAACGGGACACGATGGCGGCGCGCAACCAGTCGCCGCTACCAACAAAGAACCCCGCATATACCCCGTGTATAGTATACGCTATAACATCGTACAATAAAATTATGTTAAAAGTACATTTTTCATTTCTTGTACAATGGTACGAAACCCTTCGTATGCGAGTCCGACTCGCACTTGGCCGGTTGTTAATTGCTTTAGGAGAATAGCATATTACCTGTTGATTCAGCCTGCTTAGTGAATTGAGAGTGAAGGTCTGAGGGTCTAGCCTTCTTGGAACTAACTTGGGTCCATACAAGTTGATCAGGTACCTGATGAGCCTCTGATGATCCTCGGGCGTGAATCCGTAGAAATGCTGGCAGTCTAGGATAACCACCTGAAAATTAAAACAAATTTTCATAATTCAAGTTTATTAGAAGTTGGCAATTGGCATTGATGTATGTATGTATGTATGTAGTTTTATTCTTCAAGACTTAATACTATACTCAACAATGCACACTGTGAAAACCCGTAGGGTTTGTCTCTTTTTGACGCATTTTTTTTACGCGTTGTTATACTCATTTTAAAATATCAATATTCAAACCTATTAGCTTGCCTATGAAAGCAAGCTTGGTTTGCACATTCTTAGATCCAATGAGAAAGAAGAGAGAGAAGATTATTGTGAGTTTGACGACCTCTGTGGCGCAGTGGGCGACAGCCCGCCTGAGACGCAGAAGGTTGCAAAGGGGTTCGATTCCTGCCGCGAGACAAATGTTTGTATTGTATGCTCTGCAAATATTTGTCTCAGGTCTGGGTGTTTTCTATGTATAATATGTAAGTATTTACAAAAAAATTGTATTTAAGTATTATATCAGTCATGTGATTCACATAATACAAGTTGTGCTTTGTTTGGGCTATATGATGCTGTGTGATACCTCCAGCATTATTTATTTATTTAATGATAAATTACCCAAGGTATATATAAGGTAGGTACATAATTAATTACTATTAAGTATTTAGGCACGTTAAGATTTTGGTCCTGGCTTTTCCAGTCGTTAAGCCATGTCGGAGGCCTTCGGGCGGCCTAAAGACTCCGACACCAGAGTTGGCCACTAACTCATACAAAGAAGAAGAAGAAGTATTTAGGTATTGGATGTTTTCACATTGGCTTGCGACTTACATGGGCCTTCTCAAATATACTTCCAGTTTGTAGTCACAATAATAAAGATTGTATTTAATCCTATGAGGTCCCTTGAGTTTCCTGAGCAATTAGTTCAATTATTACGAGTCATGTTATTACGAAACAGCTTTGCTTGCAATGCTGCTCTTTAAATTAATGAATTTTAAGAAGGCAAACCTCTCCTGGGTGAGTATTTACAAACTCCTCGACTTCCTTTAAGGCTATAGATATCTCATCTGCGTACACGCCGTGAGTGAAGTAAATATTACTCTCACCCTTCTTTGTTGCTAGTCTCAGGTCAAAATATCTGAAAAATTCCATAAGGATTTTGTTTAACATGCAATTTGAATTTTATATAAAGTTTGGAATATTAATGTAACCCTGGGTCAACGCTCTTGCTAGTATACACGAGTGCTGCCCATCCATTCTCTCGTTATATGGGAGCGTTCAATAATACGTGAGGCATTTAGGGGGTTGGAGGAAGAGGGCCGAATCAAACCTCACCCAATCTAGAGGGCAAATATCAAGTATTTTTTTTTCTTTAAGAAACTGTAAAATTACTAGAAAACTGGGTTAAATTTTCCCACCAAAATATGGCTATATTATAGATTAAATTATTTAACAAATAATTCAAACTCATTCAAGAACAATTTAACTTATTGATATTAAAAATACACATTTTGAAAAATCTCAGTGTGTCTCGGGGTGAGGGGGAGCTAATTCTCATGACATCTCAGCAACGGGGGGCCGGAAAATAGCCAAAATCGCCTCACGTAATTAATGGATGCCTTCTATGCAGTTGCCTGCCAAGTCCAGCTAAAGATCGATGGATACTCGCGTCTCGCTACTTTGACTCAGGTTACAAAACCAAAACCTAACAGAGAGAGAGCGAGGCGGGGAGACGTAGAGAGGAGGCGAGGGCGCCATCTACACTTTCGCACTCATGTCACCTCGTCTTACTGCCTGGAGTGTGGACCCAGAGTTACAAGCATGCCACAAGGCCGCGGACGCCAATTTAATGAAAAGCACTAAATGAAATAGCCCACAGAATGGAAATAGCGATCCTTCTATAATAGACAACATATAGCAAGCTAAGGGATACTTTTTGTACATGTATATTAAATGCCAATTTTGCAGTTAAAGGCGGGGATACATGTCAAACCTCCCTCTCGCTCGCACTATTCAACATTTTTGAAGATATAAAATCACTGAATGTCGTTATGCAAAATAGCAAACCTTCACGGCCTAGAAAATAACAATACAAAGGTTCAGCAAGAATATCATGTTGAACCCAACACGTTTTCCTACCAAAAAATTTGCACCAAAATTGATCACATTGGTGCAAGTTTTTTGGTAAGAAAACGTGATAGAATCAAAATGATATTTTTGCTGAACCTTTGTATTGTTATTTTCTAGGCCGTGAAGGTTTGCTATTTTGCATAACTACATTCAGTGATTTTATATCTTCAAAAATGTTGAATAGTGCAAGCGAGAGGGAAGTTTGACCTATATAGTCGCCTTAAGTAAATGTTTATAGACTAACCATCTTTATTCATAACCAAATGTCATTTTATAACGGCTCGATAAAGTAAGTTTATTCCTGTCATTTAAATGTAAATAAAAAGAGGTGTCATGATATTTTAAAGCCATTTTAGCTATGTGAAGTTTATAGAACTGTTATGAATAGGACGGTTTGCAATTACTGACCTTACTTATAAAAATCTATCAAAAGATAAACAATGCTTAGACTTATTGCCATCTCTTACCACTGAATAATGAGAGACGGTGACAGGGCTTACTTTAAGCATTGGTTAACTTTGAGCAGAGTTTATAACAGTAATACAATTGATGTAAATACTAATAAGAAATGTATTTACTTTTATTTTCTTTCTTTCTTTCTAACAATGATATAAAATAAGTACATAAAAATAGTGCTGTTAAAATATATAGATAAATGTGCATTTGTTACTATGAAGGTACCTAATGCCAATAAGTAGTTGGTGCCACGTATCTAATGCCTGGGTAATGGTCCATCGTAATATCGTACCTCGGAACAGAGGGTACAACCGTTGAACTATTGGCTCGGCATCGGGAGCAATACCACTTGCTCTTGTAATTCCATATGTCATTGAGTCATGGCTTCCTGAAATATGTTATGGTATTTGACTGATTATTTGTTGAGACTATGTCTTGAGTAAAGTCTACTAAACAAATAGCAAAAATAATTTTAATTTTAGTTAGTCCTGAGCAAGCCAAATAAACCCTGTCTTCTCGACGCATCCAGTTTTTACTAGCAGCCTTTCGTAGATATTCACTCCACCTGGCCGGAGGGCATCCTACACTAAGTCCTATGGACAGGGCGCAATGGCATTCGTAGGGGGAGGCCTATATGCAGTGGACTGCTAGACTGATGATGCAGAAGCCAAATGCTGATTCGTATAAGGGTAAAACAAGGTTACATGTTTATGTAGATATCAGCTTGTTATCATAAGGATAAATTTAGAACTTAACTCACTGCTGGCGTGCTTAAAGGAAAATGATACCATGACTGGTCACAAATAATAATACTATGCTATAGGTAGCTTATATTTTCAGCCCAAATTTAGAGGCTCATGTCCTGCTCGAAAAGGTTTGCCATAATCATAATTGAGTCAAAATGGCCTAGGAATGTACCCCGACTCAAAATCTGGGGGGCATGGATTTGAATCTTGGACATGCACTATAGATTTTTGTACATTACAATATGCCTTCTGCCAACCTGCAGGTTAATCAGCTGTACATGTTTTGACCATGCCTGTCCTTTGGATAAGGTCGACTGGGCTGAGAGAATGGTTTAGGTGTTGCTCAAGCGTACACTATCCAATCATATCTCAGGCATACATGCACTGTGTCTCGGCCACACATTATTAATATATTTTTTATATGGAACCTGAAGATGCAACAAGCACATAGCCCACCAGATGTTAAATAGTAAACAATACCTATCACAAAGCATTGCATCATAGGCTATGTATGTTAGGAACATGCCCTATTTCTGGAATTTTAACATTCTGCATCCATCGACTTGAGACATGAAGATGATAAGCATCTTGTGCCTGTAATTTCTTCGGCAACTACCCTTTAAACTGAAACACAGCATAGCTGCTTCACAGCAGAAATAGGCAATACTTCCCTGGACGAGCACTTCACAAAGAGCTCAACTACTACTACACCTGCCAGGGCATTTACATTTTATAAGAAGATTACAATGACTACTAAGAGATATCATTATTTCAGTGTTGGTGTGAAAAAATTGATAAAGTTAGTAAGTAGTCACAAACCTGGAATAGCTAGGTAAATTATTGGAAAATCTTTCAAAGGTTCTGGTAAATCGCTCATCCACGATTCTAAGCGTAAAGCTGCACTTTCTTCACTCATGATTAGTACTGAAACAATTGTTGTAACACTTGAAACAATGAATTTATGAATGACAAAGACTATGAATCATTGATAATTGGTGCTCTAGCTTGTGCTTAATACAACCTACGATTGCATAAAGGGAATCTATTAAGAATATACTCCTACCTTCAACAAAGAATCTTGAAGGTTCAATGTGAGGTACGAAATGGAACACGCACGATTATGATAGCGCCTACAACTACAACACAACGCCACTAAAACTGTTTGATTTATTCAACTTACTTGTTGTATTGGATAAAAAACCCTCCGTTTTACATTCAAAACACAACAAAGCAATAACTTTTAGTCAAGAATGAAGAAAGAAAAGAATAAAAACACAGGCACAAAGAACCAAACAAAACGATAGAAATAACAACGACGGTCGACGGACGAATAGCAAACAAAAAAAAAAACAATAGCCTACTAATTCGAAAATATCATTTATTCTAGGGTGCTAAATAGTATGATGTAGTATATCTGAAATTAACAAGGTTATATTTTACAAATACAATGTATTGGAATGATGTCACTGTCATAGATGTCAACGTGATGTCAACTGAATGTTAAAGTACAGATACAGAAAGCTTTTACGTTCCACTAACAAAGATAACGAACCTAGACAGAGAAAGCAAACGAAGCTTATAGGCCTAATACACGACGCCGCGATATTCAGTCTGTCTTAGTAAGAATGTCTTACTGACGAACTAGATTTACTATGACAGACTTAGTGGCTTACTCCTATTACACTACGCTAAGTGCAAGCCAGTCTTATTAAGACAGGCAGAATACCGCGTGGTTAAGCCTTTTAGAAAAAAAAAAACATTAGAAAAATGAATGGGGCGATAGAACTGGGAACGAAACGACTAAGCCACGGAAGATGCTGATTCTATTCTCTCTATAATACATAAGGTACCTAATTAGGTACCTACTTAGTATCTTCTACTACGACATACATTAACATTTAACATTAACAATATACCTCCTGAGGTAAGGCTTTAGGTATTTGTAATTGGCAGATACGTAACTAGGTAATTTACAAGGACTAAGCACAAAAGTATCAAAAATCGATATGTTTGAAAAACAGAGCTTTTATACTTGCCTCAGTATATCTAGGCTATTCAAGATCAAAGTGATAGATAAAGGAAAAATACTAAAAGATAACATACCCACAATTACTAAACAGGATGCAAACATCATCACATATGTAACCACAAATTATTGAATTTGAAGTAGCAGGAAAACTCAAGTTATTCGTACTTAGATTATGAAGAAGTTATACGAGTTTCTCAGATTTTGATGCAAACTTCGATTCGCGTGTGTGTTCTATCGGTGTGAGATTAAACTAACTTATCATGCACTTGAATGAGAACAATCTAAGTACTAAGTTAATAAATGCAAAAAAATGTTTGAACGTTTGTTATTAAACACTACTTTATGTTGGCCAAATCAAGACTAGTAGCTGAATGTCCAAATATCCACTACTTGGATTAGAAAGGAGATTAGGATTTTTTGCATGATGCCCGAGATTTGCTCTTTGGTGCTCTATTATTAAGTGTGACCTTGATTTTTTCTTAACCCCATGATCTATACAACTGCAACTGGTATTTAGCATGAGTTACTTTACTGGCCGGCCGGTCTAAGATGTAGTTCGGTAAAGTAGGTACTTACCTATCTGTCACCGCACCACAGTGCACGGTTATAAAAGCAGATGATAGAATTATAAATGAAACCTAGGTAGGTACCAATCTAGTTATATCCTACTACTCGTAAGGTACCTAACTACCTACCTACCTACTTAGGTTAGGTATTCCCTAAAAGCGATTAGTAGAAACTCCCAATCAATGATGTTGAAAAAACTTGGATCAAAGCAGCCCAATTATTTTCTCATGTGGGTCATATTAGGTAGGTATTTTCAATTCACAGACCGCTCACCGTTGCCGGGCCAAACATTTACAATTAATTAGAAGTGCAAAATATATGGAACCTTATTGCTTACACTAAGAGAACTACAAGTGGTGTCGGCGAGTGGAGCGACAAACAGTAGAAGTTCTACATATCTAATTGTTGTATAATATAGGTTCAGCAAAGGAACTTGCCAACAAGCTTCCTTTTCTGCACTTCTATTAATTGTAACAGAGCAGAGCTGCTATTTTTTAACTTTGGTGAAGCAAACACGTTTGAATTGAACACAGTTGAATTGACGACTGATAAGGTGGTCTCGGGACGAGCAGAAAGCGCGGGGTGTTCGAACCTATGCAAATGGCTATTGAATGCTTAGATTATCAACGGTTAACTACGATTACCAATTAATGACGGAGTTGAGCGATATGTGGCAAGCAAATTCAAAAGCTTTGGCGGCGGGCCACTTTCGTCGCACGGGCCTAGGTTTGGTCGGCCTTTACTTAGATAATGCAAGTGCAGCACTTTAGGTTACGTGACTTGATAAAATAATATTATGATAGTCATGAGAATCGGTAGACATTCGTCATTCATAGGTTCTTTGTCCCAAAGTCCTTGTGTTGAACGAATACCTGCATGACAAGTCTACATACTACAAGTTTATAAGTAAGTAGGTACCTCTACTTTACATATTTATTGAATTATGTATAAACCATGTCTTAGAGTCATAAGTAACATATCTACCTATGTAACACTTAGACTATGGAGACACGTCGATTATGACATTTATGACTATAGTAAGAAGTTAGGGTAGCCGGCACCAGAGTAGGGCATTGCCATCGTGCGAAAAAGAGGATAGTGTCAAGTGTAGAGGAACTATTTATAGGTTGAACTATTTACCATTGAAAAGTATATTTAAGGCAGCTCCATGATACTCGACCGGTTTACATCAACACCTTAAATTAAGAAAGTACCTAGGTACCTACCTTCCTAGTCATCAACTTCTTTATGCAATAAGGTAATTATATACCTACCTATGTACCTATTTTTACGACTTATATTATTTAAATAAGTTTATGTCCCCTCCGCAGCTCCGGCCAGGTGGAGTGGTGATCTACGAAAGGCTGCTGGTAGAATCTGAATGCGTGGAGCTCAGGTCAGGGTTCAATGGCGCTCATTGGGGGAGGCCTATGTCCAGCAGTGGACAGCTATAGGCTGATGATGACGATCATGATGATGAAGGCCTTTCTCACGTTCACTGCGGTCTTCGCACGTAACGGGCGTTTCAACATTCAGGCGCGAGGAGGGCCACCTGCTCCAGGAACCCTGGAGACTGGATCCACAGTTGTGTTTTCAGAGCTCAAAGTGGAAACGTACAACAAACGTACGTACAGGATTATCAAGTTGGTAATTCAAGTAGAAAATTACAGAACCGCCCTTGGTTCTGTACCTATATGCATTTTTTTTATTTCAAGTAAAACCCACGAAATGATAGTGATACTTACGAGATAGATTTTATTATTTATGAGTGAGATAACAGATTTAATCTATTTGCTGGTATGATTTGAGCAAAAAACATTTTTTTCATCATAATTTTGAATAATTGCCCTGTGACTCGATTCACAATTCTAGCGAAATAACAAAGTTGTTAAAAGATTTTGATGGCATGTGGCATACCATTTTTAGGGAGTTGCAAGAGAATTTTTAGAGAGTTGGAAGATCCCGGTTACTTTTTTTTATTTTGTAGCAGTAACATGTAAAAATGTAATATAAGTATGTTTTACATAATTCCGAAATTTTACCAGTCAATTAAAAAATGAATGTAAAATTCGGGTCTTCTTTAAATAAAGAAACTCAAAAAGACTCTCATGCCCTCTGGATTTTTTTCGACTTTTAAACTTTAAAAAGTCGATAAAAAAATCCACAGGGCATGAGAGTTGATAAGGGGCCTAAAGAATAGCAGATGACCCCTTCAGCAGACCATTTCTATTTGGCACACGATGCGCCAAACATCCTGTAGTAGGTATCTCAAATTCTTTCTGCTCCATAAGGAGGTAAATGACTTACCTACCTATTACTTTTCGTGAAAGTTGCATGATCTGTAGGTAATGTGACATTTTCAAGAAGGTGGTGAGGTGTGCCTAGTTCATAAATCTTCTTCTTCCCCTATAAATTGTTCATGACTGAAGGTCATGACCACTCTGAAAATATTTTTAAACATAGGCAGGTACCTAGGTTTTTTTGTACTACTAAGTTAGCAAACAAGCATACCTACCTAAGGTCCACCTGATGGTAAGCGGTTCCCGTAGCCTTTGGTAGGTCTACATAATGCCGAGCTTTTGATATGCTGTTTTTTTGTCATTAGCAGGTAGCCTACCTACCTTATATGGTTACCTTCGAGTTGATTCAATTCCAAAAGCTAGTACATAAAGGATGCTTAGAAGGTATATTTCAAAACGCAGCGTACCTACCTGCTTACAATTAAATACTAGTCAGCTTTTAGAAGTTTAGTTACTGTACTGGAACCGGTGTTTGTACAGTTCCAATCAAATGTAGCAGCACGACACAATTTGTATAAATAAATAAATAAATAAAATAATTTATTCAAAATTTCTTAAAATGGTAACATAAAAACATTAAAAGGTACTGAAATCTTAATTAAACATAGGTATAATAAAACAAGAGCCTGAACTAGGTATATAATCCTGTGTTTCAGGCGAAGAGAGCTAACAAATAGAACATAGGAATAAAATATGTGAATAAATTAATATAAAGCAAAAATAAATGCAGTAGGTTAACTGCATTTTAATACTAAGTTACGACTGAAAATTTAATAGGTATGCACATTATAATAGTGAATTAAATCTAAATCAAAATAACAGTCTGTAAATAGCGTATTTGAGAAATCTTATTTTACTTAACTTAACTAAAAATAAAACTAAACAGATTGCGTTATAACTTTTAGCACATGTATAGTATGTGGGTGAGTTGGACCAAAATATACCCACCTCCGTAGAAGCCACGAAGCTGCCCGATCAAGAATCGATGTCACCCGAAGCCAGTGTCGTCGTCACACTGCTCCCTCCCAACGAACCGCTTTCGCCTCGCCACGCAACCGCACTCCGCTCTACCCAAGCCCCCCACAGTCCAATTCCATTTCACGTTGTTGCCCGTTGCGTATATCATCGCGCGGACGTTGTCGTGAACGGCGCTCAGTCGTGCATTGCTCAAGCAAAATAATAATCCAAACGTGGGACAAATTCAAGTTAAAATGAGCAAATTAAGATCGGGAGTAAAGTAAACCTTGAGAATATCGATAATCCTAAAGTAAAAGCGATAAAGGATCACACAGAACTGTTTAGCTATTGTGATATCCCCGTGCGATGTTGTTGGAGAGTTTTGGCTGAAAAGTTAACATTGGACGTTTACTGGGAATTATTGCGAATGTGTATTGAAACGTTCATCGCTATCCACGGGCGCACTGCTATGCGCCACGATTTGGTTCATTTCATAAGGCACACATCCTCAGATCACTACTGCGAAGGAAGAATTTAGTTGTGGTGGCAGGTAAGCATAACATATTTCACCAGAAACTTCTAGTATAAATCTAACACCGAGGTCGCTGAAAATTTAAATGTTAATAAGGCTAACAGACTAACCACAGGTAAATTCCAATACGCAAGTTAATAGGGTAAATTGCAGTGATCACATAACTTAGTCATACAACTTAAGCATTCACCTGCAAGTATGCGTTAATAAAATAACACATGTAAACACTAAGAACGGCAGGTATTAGAAGCAGAAGTCAAAAGATCAATCTTGAAACCAACCGGTTTGAAATTCAATAAGCTTAGATGTCTACTAGGCTTGGTGAGTTCTTACGACAGCACAATGTTGATGAAAACAAAGCCATTACACTTTTAAAGGTAAAGGAAACCGTTAATGATATTAATGCTAACGTAACGAAGAGTATAGACCCTGTTCACAAAATTAAGCTCTAAATGGCCTCATAAAAATTTATCAAAAAAATAAAAATTCTTAAATTATTGCCATCTTTAAACGTTAGTTATTGACAAACAGTGACAGGGCTAACTTTAAGCAATGGTTAAGTTTAATCATGGTTTATTTATGTATAGGGGTTAACTTATTGACAAATATGCAGGAAACTGCGTCATGAATGATATCTTGCCTCCTAATATTCCTATAATTTTTGTGTATGTAGATACTAGAACTCTTCTGTATCTGATAATAAAATGATATATTTCGAAATTGTATGAGAATTGGTAAAATATTTTACAAACCATTGAAGATGACAACAAACCATGATAAATTGATAACATACATAAACAAACAACAACTTGCATAGCCCCAACAATAATAAAAGCAAACTTGCTCTTATGCGGACTCCGTTTCGAAGTAACAAAGGAGTATTATTCTTAACAGCCTTGTAAGTTCATGCTCCGTTTCACCTCAGACACTTAATAATAAAATATGTATACGTACAGGATTGTCTGCACAATAGCGGGTGCTTGATCTGCATTTAAAAGCATCCGCATTGCGAGGGATTTACGTAAATACGACAAAAGAATGAATGAATTAAATAGGTATGTAGTTCTCTTTTCCCTCGCAGCTACGACATGGGGTCCTTCGGCCCGTCTGTTCGCTCACAAAAAAAGGTAGTAGGTGTAGGGTAGTACCTACCTATAAATAAGTTGCAAACTAAGAGCAAAACAGGGAAAAAACAGAGGTAATGGATGATAAAAATGTATTGAAAGTTGGGAAAGACCATAAAACGATAAATGATTTGAAGATACCTTTCTATAAAAATCGCGTAGTCTTTATCATGTATGTAGCTGTAGGACTTTAGACCTTGCCTACAATATTCAGTCTTAAAGAATGAAAAAACCCTAAGCTTTTAGGAGTGAGTTCTTTGTCCCGTAATACTTATTATCTAGGTTTTCGTGCCATAGACATTACTTACCTAGGTTAGTAGATACTTACACATGTAGGTAAATAGATATAGATACTTAGGTAGGTAGGTAGGTACATGTTTTAGACGCATTATAATTTCACCTTCATGCTAAACCTTATTAATAAATTCCATCGTTCTGGGCGGATTTAGCTGGTTTTATCCGAATTCATAAAGTTACTTAGGTCCAAAGTCTCTTTATCATCATACTTTACATACTTCCTAATCAGTATTTCTTATTCGTGATTCTCCAGAACTTTATATCGAATGGGTTATCCGATTTCACCTTTTTGTCAGTTAAATTTCAAGAGGATTTCAAGATAACTTTAAAATTGTATCGTATTATTTTTCTATTTGCGATTTAATCTTCAATTTCTTTATTCAATTTACTCTCTGTCTGTTCTATGATCTGATCTGTATTTTTCCTATTAGCCTTTGCCAGGGAATATAAATTGTTACAGTTTTGGCACCATTTGCCGACATAGTGCGTATGATCATTTACAATAAGTTTTCTAGCATAAAATTTCCTCCTCCATTTACCTCAGTTTTTGGATAGAGTGACACAACAAAATAGGGACCTATAAATTTTTGTTCGGTAGGTACCTATTGTTAAAAAAATTTAAGTATAGGTAATCAAATCCTAGTGCCTAGTAATCAAGTACGTAGGTTACACAAGTTACTAAGCTCACGTTACCGTATTGGGTTTCCATTTCCACGTCACGATCAGCATTCTAATACAAATGAGGCTTATCCAACATTGTTTTGATAAGACAATTTAAGGTATAATTGAAAAAGATACTTAGATGTAGTACCTACATAATTCAAAGAGACTTACTTTTGTTGCAGGTCGCTGATGGCGTTAAACATCAAGGGTGATTGGTACATATATTTCTGGTGTTTATACTGCAAAATCTATTCATCCATTATATGGTTGTTCGGCAATCACTGCCACGGGACTGATAAGGTTCGCTCAGTGATAAGCACCGGAGTGGTTGGCCAGTCGGTTTCAAGCCTTCACAGAGTACGCACGCGTAGGAAGAGACCGCCTCAGCAGCACCGAAACAAACACGTCGTAGCTTTGACAAGGAGACCGTCTTTGAGAAGAATAGTGATGGCACCTGGATCTAGCACTGCTCATGCAATGATGGAGGACAAAGAGAAGGCGCTACATGGAGCTTTGCCAACTGGTGAGTTTTGTATAACAATAAAGTTTTGCTGATAATCATGTCTTAGGATGTATTTTTCTTATATGATTTTTCAGTTTTGAATAGTTCAATTCGTTTGAGCTTTGTTCTACAATAAGGGTCTCAGAGATGTTCAATGAAGAACTTTATTTTCCATAATAAATATCATATTTATCTCCTTAAAAGGTCGAAGACTGTGTGATTGCTGGTTCAAGTGGAGATTTCTTTAAATAATTATTGCGGGAAAAGTTTCACAAAGCTGCTAATGTTACTGACACACATTGAGTATTTTCTAGACGTGACGAAAATATCTAGGTTGCCGTTTTTTAAAGTTTCAGGGTAATCGTGACAATTATCTTTCATCTCTTTAATTAAATAGTAATCAGTAAACTTTATCTACTTTTTGCTTAGGCAACGAAACACACAATTCATTACGATCTGCTTAAGTTCTTAGACCTAAGGTAAAACTAAGATAAGTTTTATGTGCTGGTGCATGGTAGTCTATATTTGGCACTCTCTTACAATTTGACTTCCTGCTATATCTATTGTAATCTATAAGGTCAATGACAATGAATCAAGGATTCTGAATAATTGACAGGCTGAAGAATATTTATTTACATATAGGCCTTGGTAGCATTGATTCTTGCATCTTGCTTATAATAGGACGAATAAAACAATGACTTTTAAAGCAAAACTTCTAACAAATACCTAAGTGCTATAAAATATTTTTTTTATTAGTCTGCAAAGCGCATAGTTTCGTTATTACTTCAATGAAAATCTTTAGACTTTTTAACATAGAAATTGAAAGCAGCCTGAGGCAATTCGCTTAAATTAAAATAGTTAGTACTTATTTAGCAACAAGGTAGTTCAGGTAACACATTTACTTTTTGGCATACAACTGAGTCTAACTAAAGATTTTGTACAAGTTCCTCGTAATCCACCTCATCATTAGTGACGATAAGTCGACATCACCATGGCAAGTAGCCAGTTACTATACCTAGGACTCAGTGTCCCCGCATAGTCTAGCATTTTGAGATATTTATGTATTTTGACAATTTGCCATTACACGTTTTTATCACGTGAAAAAAATCAGCTTTCAAAATAAGTAATGTGAATAGGTAATCAGTATGTAAGTTTAAGTAAGTATCAAAATGGAACATTTGCATGACTGGACATGACAATTTTCTTAGTCATTCTACATATTTTGATAAGTGAGTACCTCAAGGTTCAGTATTGGTCCCTATTTCGTTGCTAGATTTCAATGCATGGAATTATTAATTATTTTTATTTTCCCATAGACCAAATTTGAACGTATTATACCTAACTTGACTGGAGTTAATAATTGTCTAAAGAGATTTTGTTAACGGATACAAACTAACTATTACAAATCATCAATACAATTGCAAAATTGAAACTAAGTAATTGATTATTAAATTAAATACTAATACTTAGTAGCCTCGTTCCCAGTTTTGTTTATAAAAGGGAGTAGGTAGATTAGATATCCAAGAATAATCCAACAAAAAATGTTATTGATAGTAGACACTAGTGGTCTTACTTTTAAAAATCTGCCAAAAGTTAAACAATGCTTAGACTATTCTCATCTTTTAACGTTGTATAATGTAATGATGACAAACAGTGACAGGGCTGACTTTAAGCAATAGTTTAATTTAAGAAGCGTTTATGAGCGTTATGGAGGTGATGAGTTAGCTTTGCTATAGTTTCTGAATGCTAAACTTCTTTAACTGCTTCTGGAGCTAATATTACTATTTATTTATTTATTATTTACATAAGTTTGCATACGATCAATGATTTTTAGAATGGTTTAAATTAGTCAGGAACTTCAATTGCCTCGAGCACATTGGTCAATTGCCTTGGGACGAGAATATAAACGATGGACTTTGTACTTGCTACTAAAATAGCAGGAATGTAAACTTAATCCTTTGTTTAACTTTGTTATCCAATACTCTCTGTAAAAGAATAGGTGCAGTGCAGGTACCTAAATACTAAGTTACTAAGTATTTACGAAATTTGTGGTTTAACCAGTAACCGCTATTGCTTAGCAAAAAAAATTGTGGCTTTAAATTCCAATGAATTAATGACTAAGTAGATTTAAGTACCTAGTTAAAAGCTAATTACTCATTAGCAATATAATGAAAATGAAGATTATAATTGGGTAGTTATATTAAGCACGAGTACGTGAAATGATAGTGATAATGATGTGGGAGGTAAAGATCGTATCTATTTGCAACGTGACGTGAAAAGACGACATCGTCATTGATGTTACGTGGTACCGCGACCTTTGAATCAATGATCTTTAAAGTCATGCAATCATTTCAACTTTGAATTAGGAGTAGTGACTTTAAATAAATAAGTATTGAAAGAATAAAACACGCTTGCGCTGAACGAAAACGAACGAAGAAAAACGGTGCATGTATTTATAAGTGAAGTGCTTAAAGAAACAGGTGACGTTTCTAATTCTGGCAAAAGTTATAGTTTATGTGGACCAGATATAAGTGCGAATATTCTCGTGACATTTTAAGAATCATTGGCAAAAATAAAGTAACTAAAGTAAGATCCAGTTTGTTAACTAGCGCTGAGAGCAGAGAACAAAATGTTTAGAGGCTGCGATGACGTTGAGCCACGCCTACTAAATGAGGCCATTGTTATCACACTCAACAACTTGAAACAATATAGAAACTTAATAACTGGACCGACATTAAAAGGTTAGACGTCAATTTAAAGCTTCTGACTCGTTCATAATTATAGTAAACAATATCTACATAATATAGATTGATATTTCCACTCAATACAAATACTTTAATACCTATATTGTGTCTAATTACTTAGATCACTTACATGTAATTGCTTTCAAATCTGTTCGGCAAATGTTTCTAATTAGAATTTTATTGTCTAAAATAATAAAGGATTGTATTTAAAACGAAAATAACCTTTTAATTGTTATTTTATCAATAACTTTATTTTTGTTAGGTTATAACTTTGAAAAACATCGATAAAACTTACAAAGATTAAGAGATGTTTGAAATTGATAGCAGTATCATATCACCATGCCTCCAACGAACTTAAAAATCGGCTAATAAACTTGTTTACTCTTTTTTGCAAAGATAATTATGAAACGTTGGGTGTGTGACCTAACAGTAGTTATTCATAGTATTTATCTTTAGGTACCATATTAAAATGTTGTTCATCTTTAACTGCCGGAGTTCACAAAATATTCAATATTCATACTGGTAGATTTCCTAAAAAAATAATAAGGTTGAGAATTTGCAAGGCTCAAATTAGATACATATTCTCTTCTAAAAACAATTTGGGAACGACTTGTTGAACTGACGCAATGTTTTTCATTCCTTATCCTGCTTGAGGGATTTAAGCAATATTATGATTTGAAAATCAAATATTGATAAAAACTTATTGCTCAAGAGATAATTTTGTTTTGAAGGCACGTCAGCCTTAGATGAACCCAAGTGGGCGAGGCATTGGTGGCATGATAGTGATAGTGTTACGAACTGGACGACAATCTCTTGTGACGAAACTCTACTCATAATTACTGACGGACTCCTCAAGTACCATATTATTTAATCAATCAATAGTTTACATCACTTCTACGTAAACACGATAAAACCAATTTGCCAAAGCTATCTTCTCTCCAAGAGTTATTTTCCAACCGTCACAGACTGATTTCAAATTGACTTTCCAGATCATATTATAAAGTAGCTGAACGTGTACAAAAATAAACTGTTTAAATATTTCTCTTACTCATTCATGATGCAAAAGTCGGGGGTCATATTCATGGAAAAGTAGTTGGATATTAGAATAATACTGATAACGATTGGAAAATCAATACCCACGTCTTGAAAGCGTGGTCTGCAGACGTCATAGGTTTTAGTTTAAAATTGTCGACCGTTTTAAAACCATGCGCTTACTATGGGTACCTATAGAAACTTAGAAAAAACTTTTTATAAAATTTTACTCGATTCATCCCTCGAAATTTAAATTATATTGAGTTTAATCAATGAAAAAGAACTTATACTAGGCATATAATATACCTAAACTATGTAGGTTTTGCTACGCTGTCAATGGTGCAAGCCGCCCCGGCCCGTAATGCGAGCCAAACGAGTTCCGATTGCGACTGCCTACTTGTTGTAGAAACTACCCGCAATGAGCTTTATGGTAATATTGCTTTTAGTGTTTATAATGTAATCTATATTTTTGTAATTATTACGTAAGTAAATAAGCATGTATGTTAATGCTGACTGTAATTTATTTTGTAAATTACTCATCTGAGTAGTTAGTTCTCATTAAATTATTAGTTTATAATCTTATGAGGAACAAAAAATCTTTAACAGTAACCGTAAATACTAATTTTGTTCATACTCAGGCAGCTGTCTGTTGTTTAACATAAGATCATTATTTGAAAGCTTAGGTAGGTACGTACCTAAATCTAAATAAATTTATCTTCATGTAGCTGGCGTATTACTTCATTTACCTGCCAAATTGATCAAGGTAAGCTTCGTTGCATCGGAAAAACATACTTATCTCATCTTTCCTGTTTAGCTAGCAGCAAAACTTTTTTATTTACATTACATTCTGCCTGAGATGCTCCATATTATTTCATGGAATCTCTATTTTGGCACAGTCGAAAGCGTGAAATTATTAATTCTGTCCGGCTTGAGACATGTGTCCGATCTATCTGTGAGTTGGTAAATAGGTATAGATATGCACACATGTTCCCATTCGGGCGTTGGCATGCGATGGACAACGTGACCCGCCAGGGAAAACTTTACGATAAAACTAGATAGGTATAGGTACCTAAAGTTCCAGTAATCAATAAGAAATGAATAGGTATTCAATGAACTCTGTGAATCTGTTGCTTAGCTGTTGTATTCGCCGAGAGCTTTTCTAAAGTATCTAATCTTTCGAATTTTTATCTTGTATCTTTCTTTATTTAATGGAGTCCAACTTGATCTTTTTTGTCACACTTTTTCTGGCTCAAAAGTAAAAAGCATTGTTTGGATCTAGCAAAAACTGTGGTCATCCCAATTTTTTGTAGATAGCTCTATAGTTATTTTTTGTCCTCTCGCCAGTTACTAATAAGCAACTGCCCGTTCAGTTTTATGTTTTCTGAGATCACTATCTAAAAATACATTCGTAAAGTCGAGCCCCTTAGAATATTATTAACGGTTATTAGTCGTTTATTAGCAAGAATATTAATTATTGTCATCATAGAATTCATAATTAAATGTTGTTATTCGCTTTTATAATGCTTGCCGGTGATGCTAGTTCGTACCTTGCCTACCTACTTACTTTACGTCACTGGTTTAACTATTGCCTTCCTGTTGGGCCAACTACCTGATACCACATTGTTAACAAATAATTGACTTACAGTAGTAACTCCTTCACCCATGCGCACCTTCGTAGGTAAGTAGAGAAAATGACTACGCTATCTTTTGCATGAAGTAAATTTTTAATCACAAATTATTAAAAGTCAAGCCAAGTAAGTATTTTCAAATTATCAAGTCTCAGGCGAAGCGCATGTAACTATCAAGCTATCAAGAAGTAATCAAAATGGCGCTTCTTTACATGATTACATTGCGTAAAGATTATTTTAATAGACTTTCTATTACAAAAACGAAATTCAAAGCACGTGTATCGTGTTTACAAAACAGACTTTTACAAATGAAGTGAAACAAAGATGTTTACGGCAACGGCAGACACAACATGCTGAAAGTTTTAAAACAGCATTTTTGTGTTTAATCATTGTGGAAACGTCTAGAATAACTTTTTTTTCTTACGTAACTTATTTAGAAAGCAATAAATAACGAGTAGATAATTCCTTACCTAAGTGTTTTATTGGTAAAATCGTTTTTTCAATGGAAGAAATAAAGTTTTATTATCGACGTTACAGTATGATTCACCGGTATGTTTTGTGGTGGTGACGAAACCGTAATAAATCAGACACACCTCCAAAATAACAGTTTAATTCATTTTATGTTACAAGGTGATAACAATCAGATGACCGAGTCACCACTCAAAAGGGAATGTTACGAAATCAAATTGACTGTAGATACCAAATCAAGAGTGAAGTGAATATAGATTGTTTCCTCGAGCAAACTAAGTCCAAAGTACAATATTCTGGCAATCGCGATAGTACAGGCAGCCAATAAAGAGTTTTTAACTATATTTGAGCTGTATTTTTATTTCTATAAGGTTGAATTCCCGTTGGTAGATTAGCTATAAGGTCTGGCAAACCGTTGAACTGGCCTTGTGTATTAGTTGCGATTATGACACCGATGTGGTTTATTTTATTTTATATTTCAAATATTCGAACTGCTACGTTAACATCATTAGCTGTGCAGGGGTGGCAAATATTTGAATTTGTAGCATATAATCTTTATCTGTCTTTCATTTTATAATGTAGTACCTACCTACCTTTTTTTTATTTAGTGGCAAAATGTTTTGTTGTAACGTCTAAAATATTGATTATTTTATCTATAAAACTGGCTGTAAAGACACCAGTTTTCCTTGTAATATGATTACTTATGTAATAAAACGTTAGGATAAATTCATAAAAATATCAAGATTCTGACAAACACTATGCGGAAATCCGGGCTCGTTAAGTAACGAAAGTTTTTTGTAGCATAAATTGTTTAGCCTGTTAGTCTTTCTTCTTCTTCTTCAGCCTGTATTAGTCCACTACTGGACATAGGCCTCTCCCTGTTAGTCCTATCCTATTAATATTATAAAGACGAAAGTTTGTTTGTCTTTTACCACACTTTTACGCCAAAACTACAGAAGACAAGGACTAGACAAGGAACCACAATATGCTACATTTTATTCGGGTAACCATGCGAGCGAAACTGCGGGCATAAATGACAACCAATACCGGCCGAATACATATGATCAACCAAAATACAAGCCTAGCTATTCCTAGAAACGTGACACAGATTAAAATGCAAAATCAGTAAAACTATTTCAAAATGATGTAAGGCTTGCTTTGCAAAGTTAGCAGTAAGACAATATTCTGTGGTCAGAAGGCGTGTCGGTAAACGCCTGTTCTATTGGTTTATTTAGTTTGTATAAACTCACTTACTTACCTTAGCTTGTGCTTGTTTATACGAGGAATGATGTCAATAGAAGAATGGTTCAGCAACGATTTTGTTTGAATTTTGAATTTGTTGTCTTGGAATGTAATGGTATCAGGATCGGCATTTATTTTTAAATGTGATTCTCATAAATACATAGTTTATCTTTGAAAGGTAAGGTACTATGATATCATTTGGTAAATCTACCAACCTGTTCTGTTGTGTTCTGTTTGACGTTATCTACTATCTGTTACTTAATCCATTATTAGATTGTCTGATTAGAAGCTAAGTACCGGTTGTAATGGCTTCGTGTTTGTTTTTTCTATCAGCTTTTATGCTTTTGCACTTTATGTTTTGTCTGTCATCTGTATCTATTTGTCTTTAATGTACCATACGAATAAAAAAATAATGGATTCGTACTTTGGACTCTTTGTTCTCTGGTATGTACCTACGAAATAACTAAAGGACAGGTGGTAAAGAACTTTACCCAAACAATGCTAGTATTAAATGGCTTGTTGTGAGTTATTGGAAACCAACAACGACTTGCTCACTTATCGTGTTGACCCGGACAGAATTGTAAGGTTAACACGCTTGATAATACTGCTTATAAACGTCTCGAAATGTACTTGTGAGCATCATATTCCAGATATATCTATACTTGGTCATGGAATACATGAAAACTGGTAGAATGACTGGTAGAATGGTAGCTATGAATGACTGATACATGTACATTTACCGCTGCGCTGACGCACACACCTCCAATCGTCAGTCAATGTGCATGGTTTTATGAATTTTGAACCACGTAGGTACAAACAATTTTGGTGTCTATCACATGATCACGTAAGTACTTACAAGTGAGTACTTATAAAGAGATATCGTCGAAATTACGAAAACTTTTGTATTTGCAATGTGTTACATACTTATACGTTAAGCTGTATAACAAAGAAAACATTCAAAAAACAAACGAACGAGCAATCACCTAAAGTGTTCAAAGCCTCTTGCCGGAAAAATACAAGGTTCTTTGTTGATCATACGATACCTCTACCAAGCCCCTGGATAGACCGGTCCGACTAGTTCGAGAGTCTCGTAAAGAAAGTTGTATGTCCCGCTTGTTCCTGTTTACATCTGACTTTAATGTGTTCTTTTTTATTCATTTGTAGGTGTAGGTTCTAGAACAAATTACTCCCTTACTATTTTTATCTACATCTACACTTCTACACTAATATTATAAAAAGGAAAAATTTATATTTTTGTGTGTGTGTATGTTTGTAAAGAATAAACTCAAAAACTACTGTACCGATTTCAAAAATTCATTCACCTAGTTACATTAGCTACATTCACCCTAAGTAACATAGGCTATATTTATTGCTAGTAAAGATTAGGTATCCTTACTAAAACTTAAGTAACGTAACCCAAAAAAGTGCCCTAACCCGTGCAAAGCCGGGACGGGCCGCTAGTCACTTAGATAAGTAATCAAGAACTTTTGATAATCCAGACTTAATGGAAACTTGACTAGAAACTTCCATACTATCAGTGAAATATGATGCGTATCAATAACTATTCATATTTATTACCTTATTCAACTCTTCATATCTTTGTACACATTACCGATGCCGATGCGGAAAAATAAATGACACGAGAAAAGTATTAGATGGATGATAGGATTATGCGGATTATGTATTTGAAGGTCGTCAAATACACGTCAAGTAGGTAATCAGCTAACACCTGAATAAAATAAAAAGAGACATGGAGTTACAGCATCTAGTCCCAAACTAAGCAGAGCTTGTGTCAGGGGAACTACATGACTGATACCTATATAAGGTATATATATTTTTTAAATACAAATTATTCATTAAAAACACCCAGACCAGAGAAAAATATTTGCAAATCATACAAACATTTGTATCGCGGCAGGAATCTGCATTTAATTTTAACAAGTTGATGATGTTAAATTTCTTTCTAGGATCGATGCGCTCGCGCCGCATCAGCCAGTTCGCGCCACTCCTGATCGCGCTGGTTGGTCTACCAGCGAGGGGCAAGAGTCAGCTCGCACATCGCCTCTCCAGGCATCTCAACTGGAATGGAGAGAGCACTAAAGGTACCAAAACTACTTTATTCTTGTTTTTGTAACTCTGAAAATTCGCATCAGTCTATATATACCTTCTTCAACTTATTTCCTGAATCTAGATAAAATCTCACAGGTTCACAACACATTAATATAACTAAAATAAAAATTGGTGTATTGTAGTAAAAATTTAAAAAGAAAGTGATCTAATTATAGAACTGTTCTGAACTGGACTCTTTGCCATCATTCTAAATACTCGTTCGACGTACAGCTTTATATAGGTCTGTAAAGTAATTGAACGGATTTTTCGCATTTACTTTACAAAAAAAAGACAAAGAAAGATTTTGTGATCCAATGCATTTGCTCGTGACAACTTTTGTTCAGAAACTCTGGCTATGTGCAAACATCTTGACATTCTCTAACCACCTGATTCAATATCAGCACAATCTCGTTCGTGTAGATAGAGACTCATGACTGTAGTAACACATAGAAGCGTCTAATAGCAAACATTGTAATTTATTTCCATGCGAGCCCTGACCCAGATGAAAGACGTGTTCTTGAGCTCGTCACTGTGCACGATTTCATATTTATCTATACTATCAACTACAATTTATATGTTGGTCAATTTTAATGAATATTTTTGTGAAGATCTAATTAGGAAACCACACAAGGCTTGAAAGGGAATTCTCAGATTTCATTTTTGAGAATCAGTTGAAATCCAAGTTGTCTTACGTTGACTGTACTTAGATAGTCTATTTTTGTGTTATTTTGGTGTGATAAGAGGCACTCCAATCTTCACGAATCTTATCTTTACTTAGCCTAGAAACATTTGTCACGCAGATTGTATTTTTCGTGGAAAATAAATCTAAAGTTCACTCTCTATCATTTAATTGCGATCTCAAAGTTTGATATAAATCCTACTATATGGATGTATGGATGAATGTTTGTTACTCTCGCGCAAAAAACTACTGAATGGATTTGCATGAAACTTGGAATACAGAGAATGTGACCTGGATTAGCACATAAGCTACTTTTTATCCCGGTACCACGCGAGCGAAGCTGCGGGCGGAAGTTAGTCTAATATAAAGGTAACTATTCAATAGATTAATTAGATACAGCATGACTCAATACTTATTTATGTACCTACTAGGTGTTTAAATTAAAAAATAAATAATGCTAGACATTATCACACTGCATTTTTAGCACCATAGTAAGCACAGCTTAACCTTGCTTGTGTATTCCAAGTTTCATCCAAATCCGTTCAGTAGTTTTTGCGTGAATGCAAGTTTGAGTATTCAAACTTTCGCATTTATAATATTAGTAGGATTTGTAAAAACTTATAGATACACCTGGACCCAAGATAAAATATTTGCAAAACATTTGTCACGCGGTGGGAATTCAACCCGTAGCCTTCTGCGTCTCAGGCGAGCCTTCGCCCACTGCGCCACAGAGTTCGTCAATATTCAATTTGACGAATCGCGTTGACCCGTGAATAAGCATTGGTATATAGGTACTTAGTAAATGCTTGTTATGTAAAGAAACAAAATGATAAAGCAAAGGGTCGAAAATAATTAGATTATTGAATCTTTGGCTATGTTTTGCGAGAATCGATTATTTGAAGTTCATAAGCAAAAGGGTTGTAAGAGTTCCAACTTTGGAACCCACGCCAACCTCACCTGTCTGTGGTGCATCCTGCTAACTATCTAACGGGGCTCTGCGCGGTATAACACCGGCACAGCCAGGGGCGGATTTCCCAATGGGCCAAATAGGCCCGGGCCTAAGGGCGGCAAAATTCAGGGGGCGGCAAAACTTAATACGATTTTTTTTAGTCGCGCCTTTAACTTCTCGCTCCTTCGCGTAGGTGATATTCCGTAAAAAATATAATAATACAAGCTGTGGCTAATAATGTGTAGGTATAAATGACATCCTGGAAATAAGTATTGGTTTTCGTATAGGGTGGGGAAGGTTTTTAAAATCATACAAACTTGTTTCTCAACCGTTTTTCGACTTGCTTTCTGTACTCTGTACTCCACCACACTTTTCTCGGGCCAAAGGTCTCTTCGCAATATAATACGGAACAAATAAGTAACTATTTAGTTTAAACTGTAATATAGCCAAGGGCAAATAGAAGGCTAGTTTAATAATTTTCGTGCTTTCCAGCGAGTAGAGGGGCAGCAATGTCTCATATGCCTCAGGCGACCAACGGATCAAATCCACCCCTGGCCACAGCTACATCCCCTGGCCGGATGCCCAGCGTGGGGAATGTGGGCACATCCCCCATTCTTAGAGGAGGCCTATTTCCAGCAGTGGACTGATGTAGTCTAGTGTTGTTGTGTAGCAATATTAAAGCAAGCACATAAAATAATGTTTCAAGAAGGCTCATAGAATTTGATGAAAGGATTAAAGATATAAATACTGCGTATATCTTTCGAACTACCAATATTGATGGTATCACTGTAAATTAATAGTTTGCTAATTAGTTTCTTCACATTGTAATGCTTATTACAGAAATATCAATATACTTATCTTATCGTTATTTATGATAAAGCACTGCTAGTTAGAAAATTAGTTGTCAATAAATACTTATAATTGGTTACTAAACAAGTTCTAAGATGATTGAAGTTTAAGCGAAGAAATTCAACGACAATAATTTTATACTTACCTACCTGAATTATTTCTCGATCTATTGTTGCTATTTGCCACAATGACTTTAAAAAAGAGGCAATTCTAAGTTCGACTGTATGTATTTCTTTGTACTTACCTATGTAGGTATGTATATTATCCGATTTCTCCGTCAATTGTGGAAGGTAATTGTTTTATGTGTAGGTACTCAACATGTTATTCTGCTGATATTAAGCGGTAGTATCGATGATATTAGGTATTACTGATTTTTTTGTTTCAGTGAAGTACCTACATATTTGAAGTCAATTTTACGGTTTTTAATATAAAATATTTAATTAATATTGGTTCAATGCTTTTGGTCTTATGTTTCATATTTTTTAACTTATGATATATCTACTAGGTCCTTTAGAAATCCAAAAATCATACCGGAATAATTAACGAATTAAAAAATATATTAAAAGATATATGTATTTTGATGCAATTTCGTTGGTTACCTTAAACCAAAGAGTTTTGATTATTTTCAAACAAACAAGAACTTGAAAGTTCTAACATACAAACTCCTTGCGTGGTACTATCACTAAAGAGTTTCAAGTTTCAACTAAAGAGTTTGGCTCAAAATGATTTATAATTTAGGTACCTACTTCCATCTTTCTAACCGTTTTTTTTTATTTCAGTGTTTGACTGCAGCGAATACCGACGCCGGCACATGGCGCTGTACGGCAGTCATGACATCTTCCGCGCAGATAACCTGCAGGGGTCCGCCATCCGCCGGCAGAGCGCCCGCGAGGCTGTGCAAGACGCTGTGCTCTGCCTCAAGGAGGGAAATGCTGTTGCTGTAAGTCAACCCTTTAAATTATTATTTTTTTCAGCACCTACCTCCTTTTGTGCGCTTTACCACCTGTCCAAGAGGAAATCGTGATGGATCCCGTGGCTTAGTCAACTCCACATGTATTTATTATGTCTTTCCTGTGGGGAAAGGCTGACTTGGCTGAGAGGATTTTAAAGGTGCTGGGCAAGCCTACTCCATTTAACAATATCCCAGGCACTACAGCCAGCGGCCCGATCATTGAGTAAAAAGTTACCACTTGGCACTTTATAAATCATCTAGATTAGATGCAAAGGCTAAAGAGACCTACTTTCGGACGATATAACTATTAAGAATTTTTTGTCTATTATTTTAGTTCTAACCGGATACATGCTTAGAAGGATTTTTATTAGTTTAAGTAGTATTTGCCTTAGTCCTTACAGACCTCGCAAACACGACGGTTTGTCGTCGCGCTTAGTCGCGAGCGTCTGTAAGTAATATCTTGCTGTCGCGATTGTCGCCGTGTGTGCGGAGCGTTGAACAAAATGTATGAATATTGGCCCCGCAGCTTCTCGTAGCGTCTAATCGCTGACGTTTGTCGTCCAATGTGCGCAGGCTGTTATAGTCTATATGTTACATGTATAACTTCAGTAGACAAAATCTCAAGCAATTCTATTTTGGATGCAAATTCTAGGTACTGTTTACAAAAACAGCATTACTTGTCCGATGCCAATAGAAATAGATTTCTGCGCATATCTATTAGATAAACAAGTGATTATGAATAACGTTGCGTCACTTCATAACATCAACACTGTGGAAACCCCTTGGCTTCGTCCACGTAATGACTATGGAGCTGATTTAAAAAAAAATCTTTATGTTATATATTGATAACCTCAAAATTTAACTTGGGTTATGCCACAGAATAAGCTTACATATTATTAGCTCGTTATAAATATGTATATATTTTTCCGTAAATAGGTATATACATTCCTACCAACATTTCCAGATTCGAGACAACTATTTGCAAATCTTACAAACATTTGTTTCACGGTGGGAATATAACCTCTTTCTATGTGACTTATATTCCATAGATTTATTTCATAAAAATATTAGTGCCTATTTAATTAAACTCGCAATCTTTAGATACTTATCACTAAGATTATAATAAATAAATAAAATAATTATATCTTTACAAAGGGAAAACAACTGATCGAAAACATATTGCTTATCCGTTTCGTCACTTATCTGTATTTAGATCCTGTTTATGCCGTTCAATGTGAACATCAATAACTTAGGATTGACCTTTCTAAGAACCTCGGGCGTTCGTTTGACCAAGAGAGGGGTCAGACGATCGTTTGAGATATGTCTGTGCTTTCACTATCTGTCACTAACACAGTGTAGAATGCATTTATTTTTCAATATTCGGGCAGTTCTTGTGTGAGTGCTGAATAAAATAACGCAACTTCCCATGCTCAGCACCGCCGTCACCTCGGGCGTGTCGTGTCCGTGGCCAGCGGTCAAAGTTTGGAAGCACCTTTTTGACCATTCATGATCTATTAATAGGACCCTTTTGTGAAGGGCTCGTGCGGGGAAATATTTGCACCATGCCTATTTCTGCCGTGAAGTAGCATTGCTGTGATTTGAAGGGTGTTGGAGGAGGTGCAATTACAGGAACAAGAGGCTTATCACCATCATGTATCAAGTTGATCGACGCAGGACAACATTGTAGGGCATATTCCAAACATGCGTGACCTAAGATGAAATGCTTTGTGAAAGGTAATGGTAACCATTTAATATCAGGTCGGCCCTATGATTGTTCTAAAAAATAAATACAAAATTACTACCGTAACCACTTAGTTCTTTCACTCAAGCCTCTGCTCTTAGCATACCTACTTCAATAATAGGCATTGAACTCATGCTGGGACTGCTGACCAAAAATTTCTATTACAATTGAAACGACACGATGATGCTGAAGATCAGTGTCACCAAAAATGGAATCACCAAGACATTGATGTAACGGTCTTTTAAAACTAGCTTTTGTTTCAGATCTTCGATGGCACCAACATCACGCGCGAACAGCGTCGCGAGCTCAGCGAATACTGCGTCTCAGACATGGGTTTCAGGATCCTTTTTATCGAATGCGTCTGCGAAGACCAGGAACTGCTTGAACGTAACATCATCGAGATCCTTCGTTATTCCGCTGACTACAAATCCATGAGTGAGGAAGAAGCGGTAGACGATCTTCGTAAGAAGATGGAGCATTACATGAGGCAGTACGAGCCGATTGACGCTAGTCTTGAAGACATCAGCTTCGTCCGCGTTGAGGATATGGGGGAGACGGTCACAGCTCATAAAGTCGCCGGGCAGAAGGAGTCGGGGATACTGGGATATCTGTCTGGGATGAGAGGAATGCCGCAGACTTTATTCTTCACTCGGGTAAGTGATTTTAACCTTGTTATGCAGCCTTTTAGAACTGAGGTAGAGGTTGTTATACATAGATTAAAGGGAAAAATAAAAGGATAATTGTGCAAAGAGGTTGTATCCGAAACTTTTATAATTTTACATAAAATAGCTTAGATTCGAGGATTGTATGGCGGTTGCCAGGTTATCTCGCTTAAGAAAAAATACTGTAATAATTCTTTGATCTATTGCAAGAAATCATGCCGATCTGTTGCTTTGTGTTGCCAGGTTTCGCCGTGGGTACTTACTTACCTACCTAATTAACGGTCAAATAGCTTTCAGCAAAATAAATTTATTTTATTAGCTACTAGTTTTTGGTCCCGGCTTGGCTCGCGTTAACAGATATATTTCTATTCCTCGAGAACAGTACTTACTTTTTTCTGTATGAAAGGTACCCTGTGTCCTTTTCTGTACCTACTCCTAAAAAGCGCATGCCAAATTTCTTGATCAGTTGTGTAGTTAAGGCATGTACGTAAGCGTACCAAACAAAACAACAATCCTAACTTTCTCATTTATAATAATAGTTAAGATTAAATAACTTTCGAGCTCCTTTCCTGAATTCTGTAATTATCTTCAGAAACTCTTCTAAGCAAACATGTTTTCGAACCGGACATTTATGCAACGCGTCGGCGTCTGAATAAACAAGTGCATTTGCAATAGGTTACAATAACAACATTGCGGATGCGATGTTTGTTGGTTATGTAATTAATTATGGCTTTGCATTCCAATAACAAATTTATTCTAACTAAACAACATAAGTTACCTTACTTAGGATTATATTGCGGATTCGCTCGCGTAGTAACCGGATTAAAAGTAGCCTATATGTTATTCTTAGTCTAGAACTACTTATCTACAAATAATTAGTTCAATACCTTCAGTAGTTTTGGCGTGAAGGTTGTGTTCACATTTTACATTTTCGCCCATATAATGTAAGTACTTAGGATCACAGTGGATCATACGTTAGTATTTGACAGAGTAGCCAATTGCCAAACCAAAATCCAACCCTAGCCAACCAATTAAACCTATACTTACTGACAGACAGAATCTCTTAGAATTAGCTGAGACAGAATGATAGATAGAAGACGATGCCACATGAACCGACGACATCGCCAAAGATGCAGTTTAAACGGTGAGAGAAGAGACCAATCGGTCCAATGAGCAAGACCGGTCTTCGTGGAAACCCTTGGAACCTATGTTCAGCAGTGGATAGGTTATAGGTGGATAGGTTGTTGTTGTTGGTGATGATGATGATGATAATTTAAATCAGGCCAGTCGAAAAAAAACAAACTAATCTACAATGCCTGTTCTTTTAGAACAATAAAATAAGCGTTCTTACTAATTTAGGTCCTTTACCCATTTCCTAAAGATGAAATAGAGAAAGCAGGATCAACTAGTATATCTATGCTTATTATATCATCTAAAGAGCAATAAAATCAATGAGATAGTACAAAGTGCATTCTCTGCCAAGTACCTACCTACGTATGATATGAACGAGTTTCTAAATCTAACGCCTCCTTCATTCGTTCTAAATGATTATTCTGCACCCAATGATTGTTAAATGAATTTGGCTATTACTTCGTGTTTGGATACAAGAATATTTTACGTTTGTAGTCGTAATTTTGAGCTTGATGTCTTCGAGGAAAGTGTTTGCCCCGTTCTCAGAATAACTTCAATGAAGTGCCTGTACTCAGAATCACTTCAGGAAACACATGATTGTGGGTGGTATGGACTTTGATTGGTATAACAATAACAACTTTCTATTTATAAAGTTATTTAAATTTGTTGAATCAGGCTAATTTACAGTATCTTAGTCATCCAAGATCACGCAGAAAAAAAAATCATGGTCCATAAGTGCTCAATATCTTAATCTCTTAGACATACTTAGGTTTAAATTTATTAGGTATAAGTACCTTAACCGGCATTCTGATTTCGGGACGATGAATGAATGTGTGAAATCTACATAAAATAACATCGTTTATTTGGATCTAATAGACTAAAATAATATCTATAAGAGACTATGTGGGGTGAGGGTTTGGTAACTAGTCGATCAGCCTGACGTATCGTAAGCGTAAGGAATTTCGACCAATGACAAAGCGTTATATAGAATCTACGCTTTCTCATTGGCCAAAATTTTGAGTCTACGATACGAATACCTTTCGCTCGTCTTCGTGATCGAGCCTATGGAGTACCTAGTCTTAGCCTATTAAATCATACCGAGATGTAAACCTAACGATACCAGTGATACGTTTTAAAGGTATCTTATTGCTACACCTTAAACAAGGTATCTACATAAAACTAGTTTTTAAAATTATTTAGCATTATTATGTACCTAAGTCCCTAAAATACACTGAACACTATCCAGCGTCATAGGTTGAGTATCCACTCAACCTATCTTTTGTCTTCACAAATTCACGTATCCTTTCCTTCACAGCACGGTGAGAGCGAATACAATGTGCTCGGCCGCATCGGAGGGGACGCGTCTCTGTCTCCCCGCGGCCAGCTGTACGGCAAGGCTCTATCTGACTACATCAACACGCTGGCTGCGAGAGAACCCTTCACCGTGTGGACTTCAGAGCTGAGGCGAACCAAGCAGACGGCGTCTGAGATCAGAGCGCCGAAGAGAGCTCTGCGCGCGCTCAATGAGCTTGATGCAGTAAGTGTTTTTTTCAATACTCACTTCATTTTTTTTACAAAAATATCATTTAGTTAGGTTTTCAGGATGGTGATATTATCATACAGCATCATATAACCCCAAACTATTTAGAGCTTGTATTATTTGGTTCCCAAACCACATAACTGATGTAATGTAATTTGGAAATATATACACTGAATACCCAGACTTGAGACAAATATAAATTGCAAATCCTACAAACATAATATTACTTTAGACTGCAAATATCATAAAACTGCCTACCTATAAAGTTTAATCAGTAGATTTTTACGGAGCGCCGCGCCGTAGGTATATAAGTTTGCTTTATCTCCATCAAAAAACTGACAGGTATGTACACAAAAGTACAGATATTCAGTCTTTATCTACGTAACTATACTTCTAATAATAGATACCTACTAGAATATGCAACGCAATGCTAAGTCAGTTCCGAACGTTATCAAGCAATAATAAATAAAATGCTTAGTAATACTTATCTATAAAAAAGTAACCGCGTCGTCATTTACGATGATTACAAACAAAAAGCACGTTATTCGACATTAAGGCTGTATTTTTAGTCATTCATCACGTAATCTTTTACGAAACGCATTGTCATTACATTAGATTAATATTTAGAGTACAAAAACTTAGCTAAAATGTACAGCGAATACCAGTACAACATGACTCTGCAACATTTTAAGGCATCATCCTGAAAGTCTAATTTTCTTGTTGTAGCTGCCCTCAATAGGGTTAAATTTTGCCCCTCTTTGTATAGGAAAATATTTCATATAAAGGTCCAATTATCGTCAATGTTTATCTATAGCAGATTTAACAATAAGTGCACAGAACGAACCATATTTATCAGAGACTTTTAGCAGTCCGAGCCGAAGGCGATGGCTGATAGTAATGTCGAGGATATCAATGAACTTCTTATTGTGTTTGGGTGTATGGCTCATTTTCTTTGCCTTAATGTAGATTCATTTATGAGTAGATTTGTTTATGCACTTGTGCACAAAATTCGATTTTGTGCAGCCTTTAGTACAGCCAGAAGTACTTTCAGAGCATGAGAAGTGAAAATATATTTTTCACTCTCAAGGTCTCGGATAAAAATGGTTTGTTTTGTGCACTTGTTCTAAAATCGACTATTGTTTATCATATAGAAATAATGACACAAAGTAACCTTGTTTTTAAATAGCTTCTGTATAAGTTATAATATTCATTTCCTTTTCATTATTATTGTGAAATGGCACGATGTTCCAACGTACTCTAAGGAGGAAAAACATGTTTTCCACAGGTGTTCAATACCATCTGTGGTGACAAACAAAAATACCTACAATACATTCTAAAGACATGTACATGATATTTGTAGATTCTTACCTAAGAAACAAAAGAAAGAAAATTTATTTACCGAAAGATGACAAAGTACAATCTTTCGGTAGGTTAGGTGCCTTACTAAAACTAAGCAAATTAAGCGCGGGGCTTGGGTCTTGGGCATCATGAAAGCGTGATACTCGTACAGAGGTCTAATTCTAAGTCCAATTTGAAGTGGGGGGGGGGGGGGAAACAGTTCTGCACTGACGATCCTATAAGAAGGACTCTGGGTTAGTAGCAACATTGCTATAGAATTCCCAGTGCTGCCTGTGTCTGTGAATTTTGATCAAGCAACTTTTTGTGACCCGGATTTTGCTCTGGCTTCGTTTGTGGCAATCCAGTGTAAGATGACATGTTCCACTGTTTCTTCATCTTGAAAGCAGCGGCGACAGATTCCGCTGTCCGTAGCTCCTGTCCTTACTAGGTAGTGGTTCAGGTCACAGTGGCCTGTGGTAACGCCAACCGGAATGCGCAATTCTTCACGCAGGGGTGTTCCATTGCTTCTTGTTGTTGTAGTTGTTAAAATTATTTGCTTTTTTGTATCTAAATATATAAAGGAAATAAAAAAGAAAAGACAAACATTACTTATGACGCGTATTGAAAATAATGGGGAGTATGGGGGATGGGAATAAATTGAGTAGAGTTTAAAAAAGTCTCTAGTGTGTTGGTTTGAGTGTGGAGCGAGCGTGGTAATTAATTATGTTCGTAGTTAGTATTTTTATTACACTTAGAACAATTGATCTAAGTATTAATAACCTCGTATTATGCCTGGATTGCAGACACAATAGAACATCTATTATGTCTAACGTGGATTTACGCTCCAACATAACAAGATTTAAAAACACCTATAATTGAGTGTGAATTGACTGGATTTTTACATTCATTGTCCATTGTTATACCACAGTCTATAAATTCATACAGTCGTCCGACGGAAGCGTCTAGACAGGGCAATCGCGTGGAGTGTGGGGGGAGCGACGCAGGAAGGCCGAACACAACTTTCAGGGCTAGCAACAACAATCTACATTTCGATCAATTTCTTTAAAGACCTTACAGTTAAATATTATTGTTGTTATGATTTTACATTATGTCACCTATTGTTTAGGTACATACCTTTAATGAATGTACGTAATTAGGTACCAACTTAACTTTTGATGGCCATATTGAAATAAACAAGAACAAATACCAAAAACAAGAACAAGAATTTATTTATTTGACACACAAAAAGAAGGTTACGCAATGTTTATCCACTTGTCACAACCCTTGCCTTCCTATACTTTCACGACATTTGTCGGCATTAACCACAAGATCTAAGGCGTCAGACTACTGTATGGTGGTAGGTCATTATACTGTGGTTATACTGTAGAACGCCTACTACTGGTCCTAACTCAACGAACCTGCTGTTCAATCTGTGATGAAACACTACAATGAAATGAAGCAGAAAATCACGTAGTATCTTTCCACTATGAAACTGTCTTGCCAATAAATTGTATCAACATCTAATTTTATTGCTTGTGATACTGACTCATGCGTATTTACGTTTGACATTGAAGTTTAGCTAATTCTCTGTTCATTCACACTGAAATATGTTTAAACTAGCTTTCGTTTACGGTTTCGCTCGCATGGCTTATATTCGTATGTGTTAGACCTAACACATACGAATATAAGCCATCATGTAGCCCAAAACTTAGCGCAGCTTGTATTATATTCTGGAAACCCGATAAAAAAGGTAAATAGTAGTCTAAATTTATACCAACGCAAAAAAAATTATTCTGATCAAAGTGGTTGAAACATACAAACTTTCGTATTTATTTTATAATAGGATAGGACGAGTAGAATGAGCTACCTAGTACCGACTGCTACGTCCAACTCGAAACACATGCAGAAACATGTGCGACCTTTCATTTGCATAAATTGCCGCCATGCCGTCAAAACACCGACATCATTTTTAGATGTTTAGTTTTAACTGTTTGCGAGCTGTCGATGCAAGATAGTTTTTGGGATTATAATATAAAAGTATTACACAAAATAGTTTCAGGGCGCTTCTGTATTATGGGTATAGTATATATATCCCAGTGTCGGACAATAACATATATAGGGCATACCTGGCTGTTGTAGGGTGTCGTACCTATTACAATTAAATGACTCATGTCATTCAATGCATTTTTATTCACAACTATAAAGACTTATTTACACTAAGCATGATGCTTTGCTAACCCTGGCGCCGCATTATCAGACTTTAGCGAAGATTTTTCATGTACGAAACTTGCACATTGAAGATGAACATTACGAATTAGCAACTAGTTAACACAGCAAGTATAGCAGTTATTTATCGTTGTTTGAATGTAACCGATTATGAAACAGATAGCGAGTGTCAACAAACCAAAGTGTTATGTGACTTGACTGGTATAGCTATACACTCTTGCAATTAATTACTGTCACAACTAGATAAGTGGTACTTAACTCGACTTGACTTCATTATCCCGTTCTTAAGATGTAGTTAATCAGGTTAGTGTTGTTTCAAGAAATGAGAACGATATTGAACTTGCGCAATCCACTTTCTGCCTAAAGATGACGAAACGCATCAGCATTGTCTGATTCATATCTCTGAGGCTGCAGGTACTCGTTTATCCCTGTGTGGCACTTTCTATCAGGAATCCCATCATCTTTATCATCTTCGTATTTTAGCAATTTTCGGCCCATTGCAAGGCATAGGCCTCCCTTTGATTATGCCACTCTCTTAAGTAGTACTGAACAGGAAGCTCAACTGTTTGTTTATTCCAACTCTAGCTTCTACCAACTTTTGGCACCAGGATAAAAAGTAGCCTATATATTTTTCCTGGTCCAGCAAAGATATTTTCAATAGTTAGAAACGTATCCAAGTCGAATCCGACTGTGACACTGGAGCCGAACTGGGTGCCTAGTGCAAGTTTTTTTACCAGTTCGATCGCGTTTGCGTTTACGCAAATTTGTATGGAAGGAGTAGGAGGAGTAGTAGGAGAAGGTATAAAGGAGTTAGTACCACGCGTCTCTCACTAGATGGCGCTACCTTTCCATATAAATTTGCGTAAACGTAAACGCGATCGAGCTGGTAAAAAAACAAAGTTACCACTCGCATTTACGTTTCAAACAAAGTTACCACTCACATTTTACGTTTCGAACAAAGTTACCACTCACATTTTACGTTTCAAACAAAGTTACCGCTCACATTTTACGTTTCTTTCACCTTCGTAATATTTTCACCCTACTGATATCAGTAGGGTAAAATATTTTAAAAAATATTATAAACTAGCTTCCAGCTTATAATCCAGGATATAGAATATGTACATTCCAAGTTTCATACAACTCTGTTCAGTAGTTTTTGCATGACTTTTACGTATAATAATTATGTAAGATTGTATTATGTGAACCATGACTGATCTGAGGGTATCTGCTTTCAGTTCTAACCTGATAATTTTGAATTTTACTTATTTTATGAATGTCTTCTTTCTAGGGCATCTGCGAGGGTCTGACGTACGAGGAGATGCAGGAGCGGTTCCCCCAGGAGTTCGCGTGGCGCGATCAGGACAAGCTCCGCTACCGCTACCCGTGGGGCGAGTCCTACATCGACATCATGACCCGCCTCCGCCCGGTTCTGTCCGCCCTGGAAGATGAGCATAACGTGGTGGTGGTCGGACACCAGGCCGTGCTGCGCTGTATGCTTGGATACTTCCTCGACGCTAAGCTCGGTGAGTCTCCTGACATTTAGTACAATAGTCACAAAGTATCTAATTATTCTATGCCTACTCAAGTTGGCTGGAAGCAGTGACGTAGTTCCTTTATTTGGATAAAATTGTACTAGGTTGAATTGTTTACTGAACCTAACTTCAGAGGAGCAGAGATCCGTTGTGACTAGCGTAGGGCTCTTAGTGAAGATGAGCTGTGGCGGCTTAGTTGCCTGCGTTTCAGTTTGAACAGTGTGCCGATGAAATTGGGCACATTAAACTTAACACTTATGTGCCTTAAGTTTATATCACAGACTTCTAATCTAATAGTAGATTGTTTTACAAGGGACAAATCATCCCATTATATACGAGGTTGTTATACACCCGAGCGTAGCGAGGTAGGATGACAAGACCGAGTTATAATGGGTGGTTTTGGCCCGAGTAAAACACTCTACTTTTCACTTCGATTGCGAGAAAATAAAACAATTCAAAATTGGACAATTTTCAGAAATTTTATTAAAAATTAATCAACCTTCATAAAACATCACAAAGACGGTTCTATTTTCAAAAAAAAAGATTGACGGAGCATCAAGAAGTCGAGTTTTTATGTAAGAGAACGAATGCTTTGTACGGGCTGATGATTTTAGACAAAAATTTAAAAGAAAAAATACTTTTTAGCCCGAGGTATTAAACTCGAGTTTTAGGCCCGCTAAGCTACACTATTATGATACACTTTTTGAGCAAGAGAAGTGAAAAGGTTATACAACACATAAGCATATCAAAATTTCAAGACAAGCTTACGATGCGACATGTCAAAATATTCGTGCATCGGTCTCAGTTACGCTATGTAGCGGTAAACGTAGCTGCGCTACGCAACGTAGCGAGTAATGTAGGCATGATACGCAGTGTAGAGAGCATATATTTCGTAGCAGTGAACACTACTCTTGTAGAAGCGTAGCTGCAAGACATGCTACGTGGTGGCGCTATGGAGTCGCCAATGCTACGTATCGTAGCTGTGCTATGTAGCGTAGGCGTAGCTACGTAGCGCAGAAATAGTTACATTCTGTATCATTTAGAGATTAGAATAGATGAGGTTTATTATAGTACATGTTAAATATTACCTTGACCCATACGTACAGTAAGCTAATCATATTTTTTCTTTGTTTCCAGATGAGTTGCCTTACATGAACATCCCGCTCCATACGATCGTGAAGCTGACGTCATACGGCTACAAGTACAAAGTGGAGATGATCAAGATGGATGTGGAGTGCGTCGACACACACCGCAAGCAACCTGTCGTAAGTCTAAGTTTACATTAATTAATTTGATATGCCTATTTACTTATCAAAACTAGACTTTTTTAACCGACTCCGACTCCAAAAATAACAAGTAGGTATCTAGATCTACCAACATGGTAAATGCATAGATCGTACGGGATAAATTTATAGAAAAAAAGGTTGATTACTAGTTGCATGAACAAAAAATTTGCAATTATTTTTTACTTTTTAGTTTTGCAAATGTTTTTGAAGTCGTTTTTTTTTAATATTTTATATATTCTTCATTAAACATTAAAAAAATATCCAAAATAAAGATTTCGAAACACAATTGATTGTCCCATGTAGGTTCCAAATCCGAATAGAATTCAAATAAAATAGAATTCATAAAATTCCGCCTCTACTAATACTTAGTATCTTCTACGTTTTCAAAAATAAGATGTCATCATTATTGAGTGCTAACCCATTTTTTGTGTACATCTATTGTTCAAAATGGAAATAGTACCTATGTACTTGTCCCACATGAAGACTCTAACCTGAGCACTTTTGGCTTTATACCTACTATTAACTTACTTTAGTTGGTTTATAAAGTTGTTAGTACTATTATACTCAATAGTAAGTTTATAAAGGTTTGTTTTGTTTGTTCCAGAACTGCTCCATAAACAGGACAGCTATAGACGCCCTCGTAACAGTGCCGTCTCACTACGACACCCTCCCATCAAACCTCTGGCAGAACACAACCGAAGCACAACTTTAGGCGTCTCACGCAGGCCTTTTAGGCCTCTGGCGCCAGTCACCAATCCAGCATTATTATGCAGGTAGATTCTTCTGATCCTCGGTTGTGAAAAACCATGGATTCTACGCCCTAGATGTGAACAGCGACCGTTGAACGTACGCGACTTGTGGTTTACACGAGATAGTATAAGGTTTAAATTAGTTTGACACTTTCCAAGTTCCGTAGCTTTGCGAGTGGAATTCGTTCGGGCACGTTCTTATTTTCTGCGATCAGCGCAACATAGAGGTCGTATATCAAATTTTGTAAGTCGATCGCAAGTATTTTAGTTATAATTAGTTGAAATAATATTTATGGAAGCTACTTTTTTCAACATAATGTGTTGTTGGGAAGAAAACGATCGTAGCAGAAGCAGATTGAGGAACTTAATTTATTTTTTTACGTAACTGACTACAACCAGCCATCGCTATTTTACACTAGAACTTAGAAGACCTTCTGATGTTATATTATTTTCTTTCCCACCTAGTGATGTGACTTCTATGTTGAGCTAGACACCTCATTTTACTGTAAATATAGTTTCACTGCATTACAATTTGAGGGGAATATTCGAGCGTGCTTGTTCGCGTTCTTTCTCGATGAGCGTAATGGAATATGCCTCGTGCACTTCCAACTAAAAGACTGAAGAGGTTTACCTATCCAATCGATGTCAATGTCCACGAGATTTATCGGAATTATTATTGTGTTCGTTTAATATTTTGTAAATTCTTTCTCCATAACACTGGTTCTTGAAAATTTGCATTATTTTTATCCTACCCAGTGATATTTCACCACTAACAGAATGGTATAAATAGTTGAATATGATTTTTTTAACCTCGTAACTTTTTCCTCCCTGTGAAAGTTTAGGGGAGTGGAGCGTGATGTGCGGGGAACGGGCAAATGACAACCTAGCCCTCAGTTCACCACGCGATCCCATGCTATCCCCCGCGTATCAGGAGAGCGCCCTCACTCGTAGCGTCGCGTTCTTTAGTGCTCCTAACAGCGGGGTGATCGGCTAACTCAGTTGCAAACAGAAATGAATGACACCGATCCCGTTTTTACAAACATTGACATTTCATTCGTCGAAATTCAAACGTCAATTGACAAACTGTAACAGTTTGTTAAAACAGGATCAGTGTCAATCATTTCTGATTGAAACAGAGTTAGCCGATCACCCCGCTGATCAGCATGGTAATGCAACATTCCACCATATCCGCTTGATACCAAGAGTTGGTTTCATTTTGACATTTTTACACAAGACTGATTGCGATTGAGAACGTCTTGGCTTGGGTTTCAGACTTAGCTGATAAGGCTGCCGGTCACAATTTTGACCGAAAATCTCTTCCTTGCTCCAGAAGACACGTTAAGTTGTTAGTCCTAGCATTTTCAGTCGTTAAGCCATGAGGGTACCTGCAGATAGGTGAAGATGCCAGGGCAGGCCTTCGAAACGTTGGCGCGATTATATCAGTGCCTTTCATACTAACTGGTAGGAGGCAGCAAGCAATCGTAAGTCGTGGAAAGAGATGGGGAGACGTTTCCCCAGCAGTGGGACAGCATAGATTAATAAAAAAAAAGCCATTTGGTATTCGGTGGCATAAAACTTCCACACCAGAGTTGGCCATTAGCTAAGAAGAACGCCCCGTCCTTCTTAGCTAATGGCCAACTCTGGAGTTCCATAGAAGAAAAAAATTGCGTCTCTATTCCAAAGAACTTGGTAGGTAGGTACTGAATATTTACAATACCCAGGGAGTGGTCTGAGTTACGAGGTCCGCATATAACTACATTTCTTGTAAGTCAATCGAACCAGGGTGGGGAAGGAGTTCAGTTTCTATGTAAGCTTTAGCATCTAAAGTATTGAAATGCTTCCTTTTATTTGCTAGCGTGTAGGTAATGGGTAAATCATAATATGTACTTAGGTATTATTTTGTTTCTTTATCTTAAATTAATTTCTAGTTAATCATGTTCATTGTATCGATAAAAACATGTTTATTAATGTGTTGTTCTTTCTTAGATTAGATTATGTTATTAAAAGTCTATTCAACTAAAATCAGTTGAAATAAATCGTTGAAGATTACTTTGAAAAGAAGTGATATCATATTGAAATCGGGAATTTTCACGTACCGATATAATGCTGTCTCGTTCACTCACCCTGATGAAGGCTCTCTCAAAGAGGTGAAATGGGGTCGGTGCATGGTGAATGATGTAACTGTGAAAATATCGCGTTTTTATGTATGAATGAGTCACGATTTATTTTAAATCTAATTCTTATTTGAAATTTGTCTTCTTATGCCAATTTCATTAATTTACTTATGAATATCCGTGTAAACATCGAAATTCGAAGTGTCAAACAGATAGTTCATGATAGATTATCACCAACGGATGTTTACTTACTGATACTTGTAGGTACCTTTACTCTAATAAGCCGGGATTCGTCTAGCAATTTACGAAGGTTTATGCTATATACTTGCTTCAGGTTTTAGCTATAGTAACAGTAAATAGAAATTTTACACAATAATTAATATCCATGGGTTACTGTTACAGATTAACCGACAACGTTACGTTTCTTTTAACTCGATCACGAATATTTTAACCTTACGTATCGTACAAAAAATTATGGGCAGTGACATTATTTTGATTTCTACGCTGTTCTCATTGGCCAAAATTTAACGTCTACGATACGGTTACTTTTGCACTGGTATACGTGATCGACCTTCTGTTAAAAATGTTTTGGCCTGTAGAAAACTAATTGAAACATTATTTTTGATAAATGTTGAATCGCTTAAATGGATTACTGACTATGAAACATTTCGATCAATTTTATAAGAATAACGACACGTTATCCGTTGACGAGTAATCGGAACCCGCTCTAAGTGGTATGATGTACTTATAGGACAATTGTTAGGTTAGTAGTAAATTGAGTTTGGGTAGGACAATTCTAATTTTACGTTATTATAATGATTTGGGACTACGAGAATATATACATGTCCAGATAAATAAAAGGTACTTTGTACTCTAGCTGTCAAATCAAGCATTAGGTTTTCGTTTGTATGATAGCACGTGCTAAGTCACTTTTAATTATTTGGGTTCGGTGTAGAAAAATATTTAGATATTAGAATCAGAGAGTGGAAAAAACACTTGATAATTATATCTAAGTTAAGTAATAAGTGTTAAGATGTTATTTTTATGAATAGTTTAAGTTAAAGTCAATTATGGCTGAAATAATCCATAGATCTGTTTAGCGAGATATGACAAATAATAGTGTCTATGCATGAATTTTATAATAAATGGTAGATTTTATTTATAACAGTTGTTTTATTTCACTAGCGTGCTGCAGCAGCGTCGCCTGAACTGTAAGATATTTTACAAATTTTTCAACCTACCACAGAACAATAAGGAATAAGTAACGAAAAATCTTGGCCAATGACAAAGCGTTATTTTGTATCAACACTCCATCATTGATCAAAATTAAACGTCTACGATACGACGTAATATGCCAGTAACATGCTAATACTTCTATAATATAATATTATATAATACCCGCCATTCTGATATAAGGCTAGCGGCTCATTTACTTTCTTGAATAACTCTGGATCTCTGCTAGTACATTGCTTGAAACATTAGTACATTGCTCGTACATTGCTCTCATGCATAACAATTGACCACTTGATAACACCCGCCATCCTGATGCACACTGGTATTAGACATATTGGTCTTTACAGATATGGTTCTTTATTAGGTTTGTACCATACCTACCGAAATTGATGATGTGTGAAACATTTTTCACACAGCATCTTATTAATTCCATTTTTATTTTCTTTTATTCCCAGCATATTTAAAAAAATAAAAATAAATAAAGAAGTAAATACACGGTATAAACTAGTTTCTTTTGTAATCTTTTGTTGTAGTATCACTAGTAGATGGTAGAAATCAATGGTAGGGTCAGACTCAATGTTGTGGCGAATGGCGCTTCATAGAAATAGTATGGAAAACTTTTTTGAATTTTCGCCATATCTTACGATTTGATTTAGTAGTTACTAACAGAAAAGTGTTCCTGTTGGTAATTAGAATCGGTTGCGACCAACTTGTTTTTTTTTTGACAAAAACATTTTCTAGGGTGACTGTAATTTTTTTCTAAATTTCGAAAATGCAGTTGTTTTTTTCTTCAAAATAAGGCTAAGTTCAGATGAATGCAAGGCGGTCATGTACACAACAACATTGATTTGTGACAAACTTAAACCGCGCGCCCCGAGCCAACTGCGCGTCGCCGCGCGTTCATCTGAACTTAGCCTAAACCAATAGTTACCTCAGAACAAAAACTTCTAACAATAAAAACAAAAGAAGAGATAGCTGCTCAATGAGGTAAAATTTTTACCAACCTGTATGGTCATCAAATTTCATACTTAATTTCTAGAAGTTACCTCGTACTCAATAAGAATAAAAGCCACAATTATAGTAGTAATCAATAAGAAAATCATAATATCAAGTAATTTGAGTGTCTACAGCACCAGGGGATCATTATCTATTTAAGCTTTACTTATTAGGAAATATAAATTACAAAGATACATACACCCTAAAAACATAACCTGATAGAGGAGGACTTCGGTCGGGTAAAAAGGTCCACCCTGACTACTTTTACCTTCACTAAACAAGAGCACTGGCACTTAGAGACCATAGATTTAATTTCTCTTTGTTTGAGACAGAATAAGGAAGGTGATAGGTACCTACTTACACTGGTCGGAGCCTTCGGCCAAGTACTTCAGAATTTCGATCTAAATAAAAAGGTAATCAGGTTAATAAGTAGCGTAAGTACCTACCTATACCTACTAACTAAATTCTGTCTGGAGGTCGTTATATCTAATTCAGAATAGCAATAACTACATTAAGCAATAACATCGAATAACGAGTTTAGTTTTATCTAACTTTTATATATTTCTACTTATAATTTGGTACCAGGAATATAAGCATACACAATTGCTCCTTGCAATTCTGATTCTTGAATCTTACGGTTAGTTAATTACCCTTTGCAGGCATCGCATAATGTGAAAGGTTACGCTATTAATATACCTAATTCTGAAATTTAGGTATACCGAGGTACAATTACAGAAACATCATTTATACTAGATCCATTTAAAAAAAATTCGCTCCAAAGTTTCGTGTACTCTTGTTGATTTTAAGTTAGGTATTTAATACGTTCAAACTTGTTTTTAATGGCGATGTTTGCCAGGTTTTTTTTATGTTCTGGCCTTCAGCATTCTATCGGGCGAGACGTTTTGGACATTTTAGCGAATTCACTTATTTCTCGGCGACTCGGGGTTTGAGTGTGAAAAATACCTTCCTCAAAGTTTGAGTTAACTATAAAGGGTGAGTTTGAATTTGTATGCTATCCCGAAATGGGGTCAATCTATGAGAAAGTCCACTACATTTTGTTTTAGGACTTTTCGAATTTTTCACTGAAGAATTGGCTTGTAAAGTTACACCATAATTTTACTCAAAAGCTTGTGTGCAGCCCTCGAACGGCTGATTTCGTTGATGATAATTATAGCTTCGCGTTACTGTTAGTGTTGCCCACGCACAGCAGAAAATGCTAAAAGTTTTTGCAGAAAATATTTGAATCACATATTTTTAAGCGAGTTTCTCCCAAGTTGTGCACAACCATGGTCCATTGGTCTTAATCATCCCCTTATGGGTTAACATATTAAAACTAATTCAAACTCACCCTGTATGTTTGTATAAAGATTTCAATATTTTACAAACTTCACGCCATGGGCGCTGTTGCATTGCCATACAAAAATATAGTCGACGCTCACTTTTTTTTTCACACTTAAGCCACCGGTCGCAACTTCATTTGTGTCCTCTACCGTCAAATCAATTCAAATATAAATAGCACAGCATAAAAAAACTCAGGGACATTTAAGCTTTCTGCCTGTGAATAAACCTTCAAAATCGATTCATTATTTTCTGAGATTACCCCCTACATACATGTACAACTTTTTTACATTGTTGTTAGGGACCCTGCACCTACGTAAGTGCACACCTGTACTTTATGTTAATGCAGGGCTTAAGCATCATAAACAAACTATGTCAAATGACGCATTCAAAATAACTTGCCTATGACAGATGTGACAGGTACCAAGAGGCACGAAAACTATTGATAGGAAGATGATAGGAAGTTATGAGCTAACGCCGAATAGGTACAGATAAACCACGTCTATGCATAGGTAAACAAACAAATGCATCATGAGTACAATCATGAGTGATGTGATGACAGAAAGTTTTGATCACGATTTATAGATTTAAACAAAGCTGGTGGTTTTTTTTCCTTTATCTGGGTAAAAGAATTCACGTAAAAATAAATAAATAATGCTGGACCTTCACACAGCATCATGTAGCCCCAAACTAAGCAGATCTTGTGTATGGGATATGTATTTGTATGGGAACCACATGATTGATATATTACATATATACTTTTTTTTGTTGTAAATACATACATATCATACATAGAAAACACCCAGACCCGAAACAAAATATCTGCAGAACATGCAAACATTTGTCCCGCGGCGGGAATCGAACCCGCAACCTTCTGCGTCCCAGGCCAGGTTTTCGAAAAATTTTTCTTTAATCTGGAAAAATGAAGTCACATTTTCTCACGTAAGTAGAATTGAGAATATTCTACTTTTATTTTTTTATTATTTATTTATTTATGAACACATATAAATACATTTTTGTAATTGTTGTACCTAAAAACCTTGTTAGGTTTGACTAGGTACTCACATTCGTCGTTAATTGTAACTGTTGCTAGCATTGATATATACTGTTACGAATGGTTGCTAGGTAAAAACGTGTGCGTATTATTCACGCACACGCCTGCTTGCGCAGTCCATCTCACTCGCACAACGCTTTACATGCAATGTTGACAGAAGATGTAACGAAAGCCATTATTATTTGCAAGTGGGTAGGAGTACGCGTGGGTAACTAGCACCACTACTAACTGGTAAACAAGTCAAGCAGATACAGAATGATGAAACAAACCAAGAGTAATATTAATATTGTAATAATTTTTGTAAGGTTAAGTTAAAATAAGTTATTATTATTATTATTATTTCAGAGAAAGGTATATTAAAGCCGAACTTAAAAGTTATAGTTTATTATGGTAAAATTGTTTTAGTTTTATTTTATAATTTCTATTATTTATTTTATTTTGAATTGACTGTGGAATTGCGTTTAATACAGTAGGAATTATGAAGTTGGTGGTACGTCTACCATAGAAATTCCTCATTTTAGGAATATATAATTTGCGCTGGGTAATTTTTCTAGTAACTATTTTATGCTCAACAAGCTCGAATGAATTAAGATTATGATATTGTTCAGTTAGTAGGGCGAGTTCAACTTTCTGATGCACCGGAATTATGTTGCAATATTTAAATTCGTTCCCATGTATGAGTTTTTTCACTTGTTTGGGGATAATTACTTTAAGTAAGCGTGCTTGGAGTGAAAGAATTTGATCCAGGTAAGTCTTGAAGGTTCTTCCGTAGCTACTTAGTCCATAGGCTATGATTGATTCAGCTAAGGCATTATAAATATTTAAAAGTATTCGCCATGGTACTTTTGGCTTAATCACATATAATTTGGCAAGAATTGCACGAAGTTTGTCACAGACGCTATTTATTTGGACTTCCACTTCCACTTCTTCTACTTACTTCTCCACCACTTCTAAACAGCTAATGGAGTAACCATGTCCATCCTAGTGGAAATACCTGCTTAATAATTCAGCTTTGAGAGCACTAAGTAGGGGCAAGAGATTTTTTATCTGAAGGTACACATAACGTAGATACGTTAACCTTCGAATTATCTATTATCAACGTAGTCTATCAGTTTGATAGAAATTATGGGAAAAAAAGCAACTGGTCACGTGAGATTAAGCGCTTCATGATTTTATAACGCAACCTAACTAAGTAAGTTCATTGAGTACAATAAGTGCAGGATATTCGTAAAAAAACACAAGAAAATCGAAGACTGGTGCTGGAGGGATTAAAGGTGTGTCATCAAACTCGTGGTATTATGAATAAAAAAAACTTTTGTCAAAAATTAATTTCCACTTTTTCACAAAAAAATACGGCGTTTTGGTAATACATAATTTCGTATTTTTTTTGTTCTATAGCTGGTCATAAACCAGTACTATGAGTACATACTATGGCAAACTTAATTTATCTGTTAGTGAACTGTATTTATTATGCTCCTTGAGAAATAATAAATATCTTTATCCAAATATTTTCTGTCCGAAATTTGAAACTAGCGCAATCATTTGTTTTATGTTTAACAAGTAAAATTTACTGTCTACGATGCATTGATTTGTTATTAATAATAGCTACATACCTACATAAATTATAGGTAGGTATTCTTATTAACAGCTATTACGTTGTCTATTATATTGACTTTACCTATGATATTAATTACAAAAAGACTGATATTTTGAATGAACAAAACATTTGGTCTAACCAAGGTCTCTGAAATCTGTACGTAAATTCGTGACTCGTTTTCATAACACTAAAAATCAAGTGTTCAAAGTGGAAACTATATACTAGGTTAATTGAAATCAAAATTAGACCTAAGCCCTTATTAGCCTAAATGCACCTTTTAATGTTAGCTACGCCATGTGGCGCGAAAGTCGAATAGTACAATCGCCTTGTCCATTGATCGATAGCCTATTCGGAAACGAGAGAATGGCTCCATAAGCGACCGTGACTTACTTCATTGACTGTACTTACCACAGTCTTGCTAAAACACCTAGTTCTTTTACAAAAATGTAGAGCACCCGAAATCGAAAGTATTTAGCTAGTATTTGGTGGATTCTGAGTAACTCTTTATCGCTAAAACTAGTTAGTTAGCAGTAAAGTAAAGTATTTTTATTGAATTTATATGAAGTTATACTAACTAACTAAAAACATGTCCGCTCTAATAAGTTCATCTTTCAAGGGTCAGTTAAAAACCTTTCCCGATTAGGTACTACTAAGATATTCATAGTGAACCTACGGGACTCTAAGATCTACATCGCACCTGGCAAACTGAAGTCTACGTGAAAACCTTCTATTGAAATGAATAGGGATAGTAAATGAACTGAGCGTGACTGAACTGTTGAAAAATCTTCTGGACAAATCATGCAAATGAGTGTAATAAACGTAATACAATGTTGACGTGTGAAACAATCGTGGCATCGGAGCATCATTCGTTGGTACTTACTTACAAATTGTACAATATGCCTCTGCAAGAAGGGATGTCGGTAGAAGCTGTCGGCGTTGAGTAGAGGACATTGCGCAATGGCGCTTATTAGAGGAGGCCTAAGTCCAGCTGTGGGCTGTTATCGACTGAAGATGCTGATAATGATGATGAAGAAAGGAAAAAATGGCGAGGAGTTCTCTCTTCGTTGGCAACTTGATCATAATCACACATTTAAATACACATGGATTCCTCGAGCTCAGAACAGGGGACTCAGGCGCTCATTAGGGGAGGCCCATGTCCAACAGCGGTCTGATAATGATGATGATGAAAAACACATGGGAAGCCTTGTTTTGTTAGCCACCAGCTGTTCACCCGAGGCTGTGGTAGTCTACACAGCCTGCGACCCGGCGACCCCGAGCGAGTACCATTGTCATACAAATCTAGACGATCGAAGCACGCACACGTATCAGCATAATCGTACCTGAATTCTATTTATGTTTAGTCAAATAATATGAACTAGTGAGGTGAAGTGATCGTGTTTAAATACAAGCGGAGTTTTTATTTACTTAGTAAGTATTAGAGGTTTTTATTAATTGTGAATCTATGACTCTACTTACTTTTATTTGATTACTACTAATAACCAAACCTTAATATACTTACCTACATAAACAACTTGTTGAGTTAGCTTCATGAGTAAGTATAATTATTCCTCTGTTTGGTTATGTTATTCCTTTCTCATAAGCAAGAGCTAAACGTCCACAGGTGTCGTTAAAAGAGTGAGAAATCTATCTTGCCTGGAAAAGACAATTGATAAAAGCCTAGCAATTATTATTTTATAAGCATGAAAAGTTAATATTTAGGAATTTACCTTGAACTATGCAAATGCGTGGAGGTGCAGTGAATATAGCCGATGACGTGAGAGATGCGTAGGTTCTATTCCCGCAATCTGCAGTTTTAGGTGCTGATGCCGATCTGTGTCTAGCCAATTATAATGTACCTGGATCCATCCAGTTTCCACCCTTATTAGGAGAGTTCAATAAGTCAAGTTTATTTACTATTTGCGTCCGCCCGCAACTTCGCTCGCGTGGTACTGGGATAAAAAGTAGCCTATGTGTTAATCCACGCATATCTATGTACATGTATATTCCAAGCTTCATCCAAATCCGTTTAGTGTTTACAGAGTTGACATACACACATAAACATACGTTTACACAGAGTTTGAATTTTTGTTGTATGCGTTCACAAAAATATACTTTTATCAATTGCGTTCACACATAAACTTTCTAGTGTGATGTAAGTGTATATGTTGTTATATATAACCTTAGAGGTAACTATAAAGTTAGTAGGTATAGAAAAAAATCCAAACTCTTTGGTAATAAATATAATAAAAATAATAATGCGGGACGTAATCACACAGCATCATGTAGCCCCAAACTAAGCTAATAACATAACTTGATCAAGCTAAAAATAGTAAAATTAGATATCATAAAAACTAAATAGGTACCTATGTTTACGGAAAGATACCTATCTAACTATTATACTTATTCAGCATGATGATATCATCTAAAAGGCAAACACTTGCTAAATGGCGTGACCAATCTCATTAATGTAAGAAACTACGCGTTTTTTTAAAAGGCCTTTTGCATTTTATTTAAATGATTTACATAGCTTCAAGTGGCAAATTTATACAATATATAAATAGGAAGATAAATTTAAAATGCGTTCGGTAGATTTTGGTTGAAAATTAAAAATAATCGTAAGTAGTAATTTTCAACCACCTGGCTTAGCACGGGATGTAGAGCAGTATTTGTAATGACATATCACACCATACATAGTTTTGTTCTACCTTAAAATGGCCCTTTTCCACTAAGGCACTTTTTGGTGAAATTTTCAACAACCATCGCCATATTTCAACCAATTTACACAAAACCTTCCTCATTAATCACCCTGTTTATTTGTGAAAGCCGCATGAAAACCAGTTCAGCAAGAGTTTATCGCGAACGAAACAGACTGACAGACTTCACTACTTCACTTATAAATTCTAAAGTTTGTGTGTGTGTGAGTATGTTTGATCTCACTCAAATCCAATGAAAGTAGCAGCCGAATTGACCCATTAACCACAGACATCATAACCTACTTTTTATCCAGGGACCACGCGACTGAAGCCGCGGGCGGAAGCTAGTTGCTTATAATATGTAGCGAAGCGATAGTGATGATAATATAGCGATAAAAATCATACATAGAACCCAACTATAAGTATGCACTTATTAATTATGTAGGGCACAAGTAGGGCGCTATTAGTGCCCTACATTATGAATACCTATTATCTATAATGATATTGACACGAGATAGATTTTAATAGGTAGGCAAGGTAGCTATTTATTGGCCAATTAAGTAGGTATCAAATTCATAACACATTTATTTTAACCTCGTTAGTATGTACTTTTAATGAACGGTAAGTAGGTTATTTAGATGTTTGCCTTGGCTATAAAACAGGGTCCCAATTTTACTTGCTAAGACTGAAATAAGTAGATAAGTATTAAGTGAAATTATAAACGGTTTGATTTTTTTACCATTTCATTTTAAATCGTAAGTAGGGGAGAAGGAGGCACCTTTGAACAGGGGCACCTTCAGAAAGAAAGAAAGTCAGAAAAATAGTCGGAGGTCATTTTTGTTTTTGGCGTCTCTAAGTAAACTTTACAAAAAAAGTTATAAGGATATTGATGGAAATTAGGGAGATATTGGTAAGTCGAACTTTGCTTATCGTATGGATTATTTCATTGTTATTATACTAAACTGGAAGTTACCTATCAATTAATGTTTTTATGTAAATAAAATAATCGTTATTTTTATAAGTATTCGTTGGGGCAGATTTTAACAAAACAAGGGGTCACTTTTGAACATCTTCAAAGATGCTCCATATTATAGTTTTTAAAGTAATTTTTAGCATAGTTTTGATTATTTATCCATTTAGCATCGATTCAGATAAAAATGGTTAGAAAAAAGTGACAACTCAATATAAATGAAGATGTCCACTATAGCAGTTTTAGAAATTGTTCTATCATAAAACATAAATATGGTAGTGACAATTCTGTTTGAACGTAATATACTTAGGTATGTAAAATGATTATAAAGCTATGTAAAACATATTGTAATTATTGTTAAAATGTTTCTTTTTAGCATATAGGTACTTATATTTTTTTTTGATTAGGTTTGTTAATTTGCACTGAGTTTCGTTTCGTTAGCTCATAATGTAGGTACTATTTAATGGAGAACATTCACTGGTTTTTGTAATACTTATTTTATTGTTCTATGATATTGTGTTAAATTCCCAAATAAAAAAAAAATTGAAAGTTTATAATCAATAATTTTAAATTTTATAACTACCATGATTCCTTTCTTACCGTTCATAATATCACATAATGTGTTTTGTCAACATGTCAAAATAATTAATTTACTTAATTTATTCATATTTATATTATAAAATAATTAATTTAATTTAAAATATTTTACATAAAATAAGCATTTATTGTTTAAATTTATCAGTTCAAAGGTGCCCCAGGTAAGTTCAAAACACCCCCCAGCTTTGAACGTTTGAGTTTCTTCACTAAAACGCCAATTGTGACTAAATTATTAACATATTGATTATAATTTGAAAATATTCAGATAGCCCAATAATAGATCTAACTACAACAGTAAAAAAAGTAAATAAAAATAACTTGTTAGATTTTACAGGTACGAATGTAAAAAATGTTCAAAGGTGCCCCCCTCTCCCCTATATTAACCAAGGGATCATTGCAGTGTCTCACGGGCGCCATAATGAACGATCGAGCTCAACGAAGGATTCTAGAGCAGGCTCCCGGTCCCGAGCCTACCTAAGTGGTGGTGAAAACTTTACTTTTCACACCTTCTGCGAGAAAATAAAAAACAATAGTAGATTGTTTTACAAGGGACTAAACCATCCCATTATATACGAGGTTGTTATACTCCCGAGCTTAGCGAGGGAGGATGACAAGACCGAGTTATAATGGGTGGTTTTGGCCCGAGTAAAACACTCTACTTTTCACTTCGATTGCGAGAAAATAAAACAATTCCAAATTAGTCAATTTTCAGAAATTTTATTAAAAATTAAATGTGCAGTTAGAGCAATTTTGAATGTTTAGTGATATGTTTTTCCCGGGCAATTTTATTTCGGTTCTCTGTGATTGGGATGTGATAATATTTTGAGTTGATTGTTGTGGAGTAAAAGTTGGAGAGACTCGAATCATGCTTGAGTTTCCTGCGCGGCTTCAGCTGAGTTCACATATTCATCCAATCCCGCGATGTAGATGCTTGGGGTTCTGTAATGTTTGGTAGAATATTGATTCCTTCCATAATCCGCTGCGTGACGTGATACTTGTTTTGTATAGAGTCCTCTATATAACCTTCAGCCACTTGATCGGACCTCCATCCACCGTGGCGTTTTAATGTCGTTATATTCGCACCAGAGTCCGCCAACAGAGTCGCGGATGTTCTGCGGAAACAATGGCCCGTGTAGAGTTCCGGATTTGGTAAATTTAGATAAGTGGCAATATCTTTAGGCATGTTACCAAATTTATTTTTGCCTATGACTTGCCTTGTGCATTTACCATTTTGATAATTTAGAAAAAATCTTCTCGTTGAAACATTAGTGGGACGTAACTCCTGATAGGCTTTAACTATATTAAGGTATTCTCCACTGATGACAAATTTACGCTCTTTGTTTGTTTTCGTGTTCGGCAGACTCACAGCTTGCAGGTTTGTATCCGTTTCTACGTCTTCTAGCGTTATATTGGCAAGCTCTATTCCTCTGCATGCACCGCTGATTCCATAAATTAAAGCAATCTGTTGAACAAAAAAATAAGTGTGTTAATAATCGTAATAACCTAGGTACATAATTTAGGTATGTAGGTAGATATCTATTTATTTAGTTTGAGTAGAGTACATAAGTAGGTTACCTTTGTTGCCAAGTATTGTTTATTTGGAGCGTTATTTAAAAATGTTTCGATTTCTTGTGTCGTCAAGACTTTAGATTTTTTTGCCTTGTATCCAGTGGACAATTTCTTCAGTAAAGCCGTTAAATTTACATATTTTTTAATATCGACGTCGTGTCTCGTTTTTAAGGTCATTCTTAACATTGAATATGTGCTCCAAAGAGTCGACGATTTGAATTTTTTCGATAATTCATCAAAATAAGTGAGAAAAACCCCTTCTGTAAAAGAATCCACACGTTTCTCATCTCTCCATTTCATAAAATTTTCGTAACTCTAAATATATTTCACGTGATTTTGTCGGCAACAGATTCATAATTATTTCTTTGCCCTTTTCTTCCATTTGCATATTAGCATCTTCACTATCACTTGATGACATTTTTCACGTTCACAATTTGAAAGTTAAAGTCAGGAAGTTAAACGTAAAAGTTTGTGATTTGGAATGAAGAAAATTCTAGAGATTTAGCGCCAACACCATCTTTTTTTTTAAATCTCTATACCTTCAATAACCCTCAACGAAACAGTTCGCATTCTACCGTGAAGGGAAGAATCAACCTTCATAAAACATCACCAAGACGGTTCTATTTTCAAAAAAAAAGATTGACGGAGCACCAAGAAGTCGAGTTTTTATATAAGAGAACGAATGCTTTGTACGGGCTGATGATTTTAGACAAAAATTAAAAAGAAAAAATACTTTTTAGCCCTAGGTATTAAACTCGAGTTTTAGGCCCGCTAAGCTACACTATTATGATACACTTTTTGAGCAAGAGAAGTGAAAAGCTATTTAGCTTTTTTTATTTAATATTATTAATTATTATTTTCGTTGTACTCGCAGAATGAGACAAGTTCGAAATTCGAAATAAGCGTGTCACACACTTCGCTGAAATTATACATTCAAACTGGTTTTTGTGTGTGATACTTCGTCGCGGTACCACGGTGTAATTAAGACTAGATACTAGTTTAAAAAAAATGTACGTTTAATGTACGTTATTGTACGTCCAAGTAAAAAAAATGTACGTTGCTATTTCACTGAAAATTAACGTGTCGTCGTGGTACCGCCAGGAAGCATCTTTCCCAGCGGTACCACGCTGTGTTAACGGAAACCACGAAAGGTATCTGAATACGGTTTTCTGGAAATAAATGTATAATAAATGTACTAACCGGTTCTAGAAGTTGAGAGTTTGTACTTCAAAGATTTAAGAGTAATAGCCAATTCAAACTCAAACTGTACCCTGCATGACCCCCATTATTTCACACAAAAAAGTAGCAGTGTTAACAGAAACTACGAATGTTATCAGAAAACAGTTTTTTGGAAATAAATGTACGAAACATATTCTAATCTGTTGTAAAAGATGAGAGTTTGTACTATAAAGGTGCACGAGTTATAGCAATGAAAATAATTTGATATTTTTCACTCGAAATGCTATTTATATATTGAGTAAGATTAAAATTTGTATTTAATCTCAAGTTGATAGCTTAGGTAGATGGATAAAAAAGTAGCAGTGTTAACAGAAACTACGAATGTTATCAGAAAACAGTTTTTTGGAAATAAATGTACGAAACATATTCTAATCTGTTGTAAAAGATGAGAGTTTGTACTTCAAAGGTGCACGAGTTATAGTAATGAAAATAATTTGATATTTTTCACTTGAAATGCTATTTATATGTTGAGTAAGATTAAAATTTGTATTTAATCTCAAGTTGATAGCTTAGGTAGATGGATAAAAAAGTAGCAGTGTTAACAGAAACTACGAATGTTATCAGAAAACAGTTTTTTTGGAAATAAATGTACGAAACATATTCTAATCGAGAGTTTGTACTTCAAAGGTGCACAAGATAAAGTAATGAAAATAATTTGATATTTTTCACTTGAAATGCTATTTATATGTTGAGTAAGATTAAAATTTGTATTTAATCTCAAGTTGATAGTTTAGGTAGATGGAAAAATAATCAGCCATGACAAACGGATGGATGAATTTGCATTACAAAGCCCACTTGATGTTAAGTGGTAATCAATACCTATCATACAGCATGGCATCGTAGATCGCGTTTTTTTGGAACGTGCTCTGCTATGCAATGCCCTGCGTCCATCAACTTGAGGCATGAAGATGATAATCCTCTGGTGCCTGTTATTGCACCGGCACCCTTGAAACCGAAACACAGCACAGCTGCTTCACGGCAGAAACAGGCATGGTGGCAGTACTTCCCTGGACGAGCCCTCCACAAAGAACTCTACTACTACTAAAATCAAAACCAAATCAGGTTCAAATCTTCTGCAAAACAAAGTGCAATTAATTATCATCAAAAGCTTTTATCAACCCTCAATGTCCCTCTCAATGCTGGGCAAAGGCATCTGTCCACCCTCTTTAACCATCTACCTAAGCTATCAACTTAAGATTAAATACAAATTTTAATCTTACTCTACATATAAATAGCATTTCAAGTGAAAAATATCAAATTATTTTCATTACTATAACTCGTGCACCTTTGAAGTACAAACTCTCATCTTTTACAACAGATTAGAATATGTTTCGTACATTTATTTCCAAAAAACTGTTTTCTGATAAAATTCGTAGTTTCTGTTAACACTGCTACTTTTTTATCCATCTACCTAAGCTATCAACTTGAGATTAAATACAAATTTTAATCTTACTCAACATATAAATAGCATTTCGAGTGAAAAATATCAAATTATTTTCATTGCTATAACTCGTGCACCTTTATAGTACAAACTCTCATCTTTTACAACAGATTAGAATATGTTTCGTACATTTATTTCCAAAAAACTGTTTTCTGATAACATTCGTAGTTTCTGTTAACACTGCTACTTTTTTGTGTGAAATAATGGGGGTCATGCAGGGTACAGTTTGAGTTTGAATTGGCTATTACTCTTAAATCTTTGAAGTACAAACTCTCAACTTCTAGAACCGGTTAGTACATTTATTGTACATTTATTTCCAGAAAACCGTATTCAGATACCTTTCGTGGTTTCCGTTAACACAGCGTGGTACCGCTGGGAAAGATGCTTCCTGGCGGTACCACAACGACATGTTAATTTTCAGTGAATTAGCAACGTACAATTTTTTTTATTGGACGTACAATAACGTACATTAAACGTACATTTTTTTATACTAGTGTCAAGTTTTAATTACACCGTGGTACCGCGACGAAGTATCACACGTTTTTGTCGCGGATCGTAATCTGCTGGTCAAATCTTATCATCGGCAGATGTAGGATTTGTAAAAGAATAAAAAATCCAACCTCTTTGGTATTCGTGGATAGATTGATAGATATATTTGTATACACAGTTAACATCTGGCCATCTTTCGATATATGTAGGTGCCTACAGATACTTGACGGTAAAATTTAAGTTAGCTGCGTAGTGTGTGTTGCTCCTTGGATTTAGAATAAAGAGCGATATTGATTATTGACAGAAACACGCTCCAAATACAGATAACTTATGTACCGCATCTGCGTAGTGTGTGACATGCTTGAGTAAATTACTTTTGGTCTGGTCTTTAGGGTAAAAATATAATCTATCTGTCTTCGAAAGCTCTTCCAACAAGATTCCAAGAAAGCTAGTTCGAATTTCGAATACGTAGGTAGGTACGTAAATATATTTGGTGTAGTCTAATCTACATAATGCTGAATTGCTGATGGCACTTTTTATAGTCAAAGTTTAGGTTCCAAATTCAAATCTCATTTATTATTATATTAATACTAAAAGTTTATTTACCTATAAAGTATGTACACTAAAAATAATATCTAATCGCATATTAATTATTAGGAAATACACAGTTAACATCTGGCCAGTGCTATTTAATATTATTTTTAGTGTTACTATTTATCTCGATGATAATTATTATGAAATCCACTCTTGGCAACCTCTGTGGCGCAGAGGACGAATGCCCGCCGAAGACGCAGAAGGTTCGATTCCCGCTGCGGGAAAAATGTTTGCATGTTCTGCAGATATTTATCTTGGGTCTGGGTGTTTTCTATGTATGATACGCATGTATTTTACAAAAAAATATAAGGAGTATATCAATCCTGTAGTTCCCTTAATACAAGCTCCGCTTGTTGTGTGATGTACAGCATTCCTTCCTTAAGCATAAGGAGATACAAATACATATCTAGACCTAATTTTAATACTAAATAGTACTTTCTTATTCGACCACAGGGTATTCAGTCTGTTGTGTAAAAACGTGGTCTTAGTGGCTTACTCTTATTAATATATCTATGCTAAATGTAAGACATATTAATTACCGCGTGGTCCAATAAGCCTTTTCCTTCATTAGACATTGGACCCACTATTCTGGGCCCACACCAATAAGGCCCACCCCATGCCCACCCACACCTAGGTACCTACATTTTATACATAGATTAATTATTCTGTGCTTTTAGAGAGCCCGCAGACACTACTGTAAGTTGGCCGAGTAAATAGCAGAGTATACTAATAGGTGTAATTACTTGTGCTAGCCCGCACATCTTCTCCAACAAAATCGTCCAACTAATTAATTGGACATTGATCGTATCAGAATCGAGTTTCACTTCGCTTTTCGTTTCCTTTCGTTTCACTACGCACAATGAAGAAGAAAACCATTTTTTGTTGTATATGCCAAAAAAATCTACAAAAAATTACGAGAACAACTGTGTTTTTATTATTTTTTTATCTCTAAAACTGGCCGAGATATCAAAGTGCAAAGTTAACATTTTCGGTCTAAGCCGCGGACCGAGCGCGATATCGTTGATGACGTCACGGATCCTACCTCCGCGCGAGTGACTCGGGGATTCGAAGCATTTACCCCAATGTAATAATTTACAATTTACCCCGTCGCGCGCGGAACTACTTTGTTTATTTTAAATAAGAAACAATAAAAACTACATGAGTTCATATAATAAATGTTGTATTGTGTCTCAGTGTAAAAATAGAGCCACAAAAACACCCGAAAAGTGGTTTTTTTACGTTCCTAAGGATGCGAAAATCAGAAAAAATGGACAAATGCTATGAGAAGACACATCCATTAGGGCCAAAAACAACAGCATATATATTGTTGTGAGGATCATTTCGATGTCAGTTGTTCAAATGCCATGTGAAATACTAGGTAGTAGGTACTTAACCTTGCCATGTGAAATACTAACTAAGTACCTAGTAGGTAGACTAGGTAGGTACTTGGTTTTTGCTAGTAATATGCTTTTTAGGGTTCCATACCCAAAGGGTAAAAACGGAAACCCTATTACTAAGACTTCGCTGTCCGTCTGTATGTCTGTCTGTCCGTCTATCTGTCACCAAGATGTATCTCATGAACCGTGATAGTTAGACAGTTGAAATGTTCACCGATAATGTATTTCTGTTGCCACTTTTTTTGCCGTTTTTTTGCTGGATTTTAATAACAGCAACAGGTAGACGCTTGAAAATGAACAGAATATTTTGTTTATATAATTACTTCAAAAATAAATAATTAAATTAAATTAAAATGAATTATGGGGGGCTCCCCGATGCATTTATATATTAGTAGGTATGTAGGGTACTCGACTCGCAGTTTATTGAACCATTCCAAGGTTAATGATTTCTTTATTTTTATAAAATATTCTGCCACCATCATATCGTGAACTATGGGAAGGTTGTTAGATTGGCCTTTTCCATTTTAGTTCTAAAACAATAATTTACACGATACACTCACTCAATCAGCATTCTTTTAAATTAATAAAAATAACCAGAGCGCACGAGAGCAAACAACTTAGCAGCGAAATGTACTACGGAGTTACGGACGCCCGCCGCCGTATACGAGCGATGACGTCACGCGCTACTCGCGATCACTAGCGAGATTTAAAAAACCTACGTAAACTTCCCATGCGTATAACTTCGGTAATATTGCACCGATCGATGCGAAATAAAAACTAGAATAATGTGAACGGTCTAGACTTTAATTCTACGTACATAAAAGTGTAATATTTTAACCTTGTTATCTTCTTCATTATAAAGGCTTGTAACCAATAAAATAAAGTTGGTCAACTAAATTATAAAAGTACGCAATTTTGTGGTTCGATAGTCGGCCAACTTAGAAATATGTCTCTTAATCCGAAATTGATTTACTTACGTACATACATTAAAGATAGATGGCGTTATGTCAGCATCTATGAAAATAATAGGAACATACCTACAATAATTTCAGAAATGAACGAGCAAGATCTGGCCGTGGCGAGGGCTCTTGCGGCGGAATCCAGGGACAATTCCCCAGGTGGTTCCCCAGGACCCCTCCGGAAAACTCCGCTGACGAAAGTAGCGGATAGACTTAACACTTTCAGGTATATTTGCTATTAAGTGCCTCCTGATCCTGAGTCCTGTACTTATTTATATATCTATCTACAATACTGTAGTCTTGCATGGCTTCCTTCCTTCGGTCCTGGCGTCGGAGTTTATTGGCCGCCCGATACCTGAGATACCTCTGACATGGCATAACGACTTAAAAAACCAGGACCAAACTCTTAAAGGCTTAACGCCACTAGTTAGTTTAGATCCAATTAGTGCCCGAGTAGTGTGTTGCTTAACCCATCTTGGTTAAGTCTGCTGATGATCAGAATCAAAGCTATGAAATTAATGTACCAACGCAAAGGGTGAGAGAGAGTCTATCTGTAATAAGTAACGCGCCACCTTAATCAGTAGGACGTAGAAGTAGTCTTCCTTATGAAAGATTTAAATAAAACCTAGTTTACATCCTGTGTAGGTGTGAGAGGTTCCATTTTCATATTCGGAACCCAAGCCTCCAGCCTCCCTCGTGTCAACTGCTCGTGGTGCACCTCGCTTACTAACAAAGGTGGCTTTACGATGAATAGTGAGTAAGCTATGGCGGCCGGCCCACTGCGGCATAGCGCAGCCTAGCACAGCTAAAATCCCTTGGCCTGTGACATGGGCAGCAGCGTCGACAACCTGCATACCCAGCGTGAGGATTATGGCATATTTTCTTTCTTTTTAGGGGAGGCCTATGTCCAGCAGTGGATTGATAGGCTGGTAATATGGGAAAGATGACGGGAAAAGGTGCAGGGACAGCTAAACTAGGGTAAGAATTCTCAACTACTGAATGTCATTTGTGCTCTTGACTTTTGAATGACAATGACAGTTTAATTGTCATGTCAGAACAGTAGAATAATAGTTCCAGTCCTATTGTTGTACGTAACCTAAAAATATTTGTTATTTTTACGTATTTTTGTGAATTTTCATTAGAACAAAATTAAAAACTAAATTATTTTTATGTTACCGCGGAGTATACTAAGTACTTATTGTTACAATAGAGTGACTGTATTCGTTGTGAAGTAAATAAATTGTTTTGAAGATGGACACGAAAACTAAATCAAGACCGCCCACAACAAGCAAAGATATTTCTGACGAAGAGGATAGGTATGTAGAACTGAAATGTACTTAATTTCCGAGATTTTTTGTACTTTGTTTTGTAATTGATGCCCTCAAAATCCCTTCTGTAGTAGGTATTCTTTTAGGTTAAATTATCTAATGGAATTTAGGCGCACTCTTATTTACTTGCAGGATAATACCTACTAAAAATCAATAAGTACTCAGGTCCTTCTTATTATGAGCCAATGGTTAACTCAGCTGTGGAATTTGATATGCCACCCGAAGGCCAGACCTAGTCCTCGGAACCAATCAGCCATTAGGTAAACATTTAAATCTTAAATAATTGTAACAAATGATCAAATAGTCGAAAATAACAATCCCATTCTGGTTACCCTAATTTTTCTGCACAAATTTTAGGTACTAAAATCCTATCTAAATATTTAAGTACTTTCTGAATTCATTGGCAATGATTATGTTGTTGAATTTAAACTTAGTTTTACAACTCTAAAAGTATAGCAGTCCCTATAAAAATAACCCACTTCGAAGAAGTTGATTTGGTTTTAAATTTAAATGAGATCAGCAAAATTTTCAAAACTGTTCATACATGTTTTAGTAATAGGTATAAAGCGTCATAAATTCTCTCAGAACCTCCTTTTTTATAAAACGAGCCTTTTTTATAAAGGAGGTTTTCTTAATTATTATTTATTCTTAATTCAGTTGTTTTTGTTTATGTCAGTTAAAAAGGGGACATGAAGGATGGGAAAGGAGGAAATGCATGCAATTTAACTGTTCTGCTGTTCAGATATTAAGCACTAAGCATACAATTCGATCACTTGCAGGGAAATACTGTGTTCTTATTTCAAATTTATCTTTCATAGTGTCTTGACAGAATGATGAAACCATGAATTGCCACTTTATGTCGAACAGCATACATGAACTCAATGTTGTGCCAGATGATGTTTCATAGAAATTGTATGGAAACAATTTTCTTATTTTTTGCAAAATTTTCGAATTGATTCAGTAAGTTATTTTGGGATAAGTGTTGTTAATGGGAAATAGAGTTCATTGAGATCAATTTGTTTTTTTGACAAATGTCATTTTCTAGGCTGACTGTACAGTTTTTGAAAAATCCAAAAATATGGATTGTTTTTTTCTTCAAGATAAATCTATATATATATACCCAAGAACGAAACTTTCTCACCACAAAAGAAAAGGTAGCTGCCCTGAATGAGGTAAATTTTGCTCCAGCCTGTATAGTCCAAGCCTAAGGAACTGAATTTCACTCACTCCTAACTGTTGTTAGCTTAAAGCTGTTCGCACATTACATCGACTCAACGCTGACTCAACTCCAACTCAACTCACAGTATGGCATTGAAATGTAAGCTTTATGTTTTGTTTCTTAAGAGTGAATTTGTCAAACGGGTTGGTGATGACAAGTTGCCGATTACAATGCCATACTGTGAGTTGAGTTGGAGTTGAGTCAGTGCTGAGTCAATGCAATGTGCGAAGACCTTAACATTTTCTAACAATACTATACCTATGGTTATCTGAGATTAGCTGTTTGATCTTTCTTAGTCTTTAACTGAACAATATAAACTATACATAACATGCTGATAGTGTCTATGAGAGCTGATGGTCAATTATTTATAACAAATACAATATTTCCCAATCATTATTTGGTGCTTGGACATCATGTCCATGGCATAAAAATAACATAATCCTATCCTACCTAATATAAAAAATGTGAAAGTGAGTATATTTGTTTGTTGTCTTAACTACCTACTCAACCAATCATCATGAAATTTCGCAAATACATTGTCAGGGGCACAGCAAATTATATTAGGTTACCTTTCATCTAGAAAAATGTTCCTAAGGGATAGAACAATAAAAAACGCGAGCTAAGCTGTGGGCGAAAACTAGTTATTCATAAAACTTTAAAAGAGCAATGACAATATTTATATTGTCAGTGACAATATATATGACAATATTTATATTGTCATTGCTTTTGTAGTTCTAAGTTTTAAGAGGCAAAACCTACAAATTATAAAAAAATTGTAACTGGCCTGAGAAAATGTAATTTCCAGCTTTAAATTACATATACAAGATCCAAATTGGCACAAGTTGGCAACACTGCTACCAGGAAAGAAATGCCACAATTTTGGGACATTGACTTCTGACCTACAATTTTAATTCAAAGACTGACGAACACATGCCGCCGTTTCTCGTCAATTATTGTTTAAATGTGCCCAACTGGCCTTAATGTTGTGACAATGCTGTCCCTATCAGTGTTTGAGTAATAAACAATACCCTACCTAAACCATTTACGTACCTGTAAGTCCACATTTTTTTTAAATTTTTGGCCAGCATTTTCCGTCATCTTCCATGAAAAATTGTATGAAAGACATTTAGTATGCACATAGTTAATTACCTATACGTTATTTAACGTAACTAGTTACAGGACAATTAGTAAAAAAAAAAAGATCTTTCTGAAGTATAAATAGAAAATAATTGTTGCATTATTAAAATCATTACGCATAGTATGTCAGTTATTTCATAGACATAGCGTCTAATATTGGACAAGATTTTCGATGTATCATTTGCATGACAACTTCGAAATTTCAAATCAATGGGCAGCTATTTAAATAAGATATACGATTTTTTAATTTACATTCTTGCTAATGAATATCCACGATCAACTGAAAGTACGGGATGCTAGTGAAAACAATTTCGCTTATGCTAATTCCGTTTCGCTACGCGAATCCAGGACAAGTAATTAGCAATGATTACTTTCAGCATTCAGCGCAGATTTGCTGAACTAGCTAACACGAAAGATACGCTTTCAATGGTACTTTCTGTGAAAAAAGTGAATGTAGCTTTTGTAATTTAAATTCTCTAACTTATTACCTCTGGAACTAATGTAACAGAATTGCTTAGTAATGTTTATAGGACTAATCTGAGAAACAACCGATCCGATTCTAAAATCGTAATCATCGATATATTATTGTAACTTTATCCATGAAAAAGTGTTATGTTAAGTTTAATCGCGATAAGTTGACGTACGGGGACGAAAGACCACACAGCAGGGGTATTATAAAATGTTCGAAATGTTTCCGAGTCGAATCCGACAGTGACGTTTGAACCAGAATTACATTATTAGGTGGGGGTGTATTGTGTTATGACGCGAAAACGTATCATAGTGTTCATCAGAAACACCATGAGCAACTTTTGAGATCCTTAAAATTTATCGCAATATAAATACAACTGAATAAAATTGACTTATTCGATTCGGAAACTTTTCGTATGTTTTAAAATACCCCTGCTGGAGTGCGGTTAGTAACGAAATAATACTAAACAAAAACCTAATAATGTTATTATTCTCAAGAACGGACAACAAAGTAGTTTGTCAACAAAGAAGTTCTAGAAACAGTTTTAAACCTTTATCGCTACATATCTACAAAGTTAGGTCAGCCAGGGTCGGTCGTGAGTCGTCGATTTATCGATAATAATTTTACTAAAAACAAACATAGGATGACACGCGTATGCCACTCGATATAATATGTCACTGCCAATACAGTCATCGTTAAAAGTAATTAATTATTTTTTTTAACTTTTAACGAATGTAAATTTTGGGTTTCGTCTTGAAATAAGAAATAACTTACCGGACCACCACACCTGCCTATACCGGTCCACTGCTGGACATAGGCCTCCCCTAATAAACGGGCGAAGCCGAAATCTATATATGTATGCGGGTTGGGGATAGCAGAACATAGCTTTTCACATCGCTGACGCTGCTGCTCGTCGGCGGCCAGGGGATTTAGCTGTGCCGATGTTACGCTAGAGCTCCGTTTGTTATACAGCAGGGTGCACAACTGGCAGGTGAGGTTGGCTTGGGTCAAATATCGTCACGGCCGATTACAAATGATTTTTTCATAGATAAATTATGTGCGCATTACCTACCTTAAGCTCAAAACAGTGGAGGAAAACATCTTGGACTTAGCTCCACAAAATTCTAATTTTAATATCTCTTTATCTTGTTATAATCTGAAGGTTTTAATCTCTAAGGTCTACAGTGTACCGTAGATAGTTTTATATAATCGATCGAGTATGTAATATGTCCCTTGAAACACTTGTGATTTTCACTGCACTTTTTGAAACCTTATTAATTTTTAATCTGAGTAGCGTGAATGACAATAAATTAATGAAGAAACTTCAAAATATGTATTCAATAAATTTGGTAAATAAAAACGAATAAAAAATGTAAATGAAGTAATTTTCGCAATTGCACTTGTATTTCATCACATTCATAGAGTTGTGTTCACCAACCAGTTTGTATTTACATACTTTGTATTATGTACGTTGTTAATATGAGAACACCACGCTGACGCTTAGTAGCTAACTACGATCGAATCGCAATATTTGCCTACATTACGATAATATTTACCTAAAATTCAAACAAGACTTTTCCTTTTTCGAGTTAATAACATACTTAGCACCTTTCCTACCACCTCGAGCATGACTACAGACAGTCGCGATAAAGTTTGTGATAAGTTTGCGATGGTGACCAGACGCAGATATCTTTTGTTTGCCATTTTCGAACATTCGGTGACTTCGTGCCGACGGCGCGGGACCTAGTTACTACAAGGCGTGGGGCATTCATGCAGTCCGACTCCGCAGTACAATTCTAACAAAGCAGACAGTCGGTCAATCGCTTCTCGCGCGCTCTCACGTCCGTGTCGGTCTCGGCAAGCGGACGCATTGGCCGGCTGCGGCCGCTTCGCGCGATCCAAACTCGAAACCGCAGTTTCCGCACACTTAATAATTCAGTTTCCAAGCCCCCTCGCAATATTAACGTGAGAGCGCATTCCGAAATTTTGCAACAATTCGCGCACCGTCAAACCAGAAGGTTGCCGCGCCAAAACAACGTCGATTGCAAAATATTAGTGTTCTAAAGTTGATCCTCTTTAATAGGGTTGCGACATAGCTCCTTAGTAGCTAAGTGGTGTGCTAAAAGGACACGAAAAGACATCCTAATAATGTTGTCGATGGATAACTTGTGGTGCGGTTCGGAGAGCGAGCTGTCGACTCTAAGACTGTGCAAGAGTACTGCGGAGAGGCCCGAGTATCGGCTGACGAGGAGGAGATCTTCGAAGAGCCTGATTCCGCAAGCTCTGCTGCATGCTCTACCGGATCCACAGCCCAGGACTCACAGAAGACGAAGGTCCGGTACATGGCCGTAAGTGATACCGCAGTATCACGTTCATTACTAACATATTCGTTATAATTTTGATATCACTGGCTGGGTCTTGGATATCATATTTTTGAGATGGTCAAAAATCAAAGTTCAGTCCCGAGCCTGTTTAACTAAATGTATAGATCACATTTAATTGTATCTCATTATGTTATTTTGCCTAAAAAAAGAAATTTTTATATTAAATCACTGGAAAAATCGCCATCGCCAAAAAAAAACATTTTCCCATCTGACTTCAACAAACAGCCCCTTTAATTTGCATCAGGATTCACCAAATTGCAAACAGTATAAGGATCTCGTTTAAATGCCATAGATTTATGAGCTCTAGGTATAATAATTTCATTGTTCATTAGCTGATTATACACCAAAGGACCGTTAACGTTCTAGTCTCATGACATGATTAGAAGGAAACCTAGTTATACCTGTTGGGAATGCTCAAATGACTCGCTGTTGGTAATGAGAATTTAATGGATTTCGTTCCTCGCAATCTAAGCAGTATTTTTTAATGAGTATATATAAATTATACCCTGAACGATGAATCGTAGATAAGTTTACGCCTTTTTTTGATAGCGTTGGTAAAGTATTCCTTGCTTGAATGTTTCGGTAAACGCAAGGAATTTTCTAGTTTTGAATATTTTTCGGAAAAATATAATTTAATATCTTTAATCCATTATTTCTTGCTTGCATGGAAATTTTAAATAAACCCTAAGCATGTCAAAGCCACGTGCCACCTTGTAATTAATTTATTTACTCAAAGAGTATGCTAAGAGCTTACGATGTATAATATATTCGCGTAAAAATCAGGTGACGCCCAAGGATATTACGAAATTTTTCGAGGTGATGCTCTATTTACAATTCCTTTTGGCGTAGCAGTATTTAAACATTGCAAAATGCATTGTATTATGTTATTTGATGTTTATGTAGTAAGGCTGAAAGATACTCTACTTTAAAATATTACATTCAAAGATCGTGGTCTATCGTAGTCACTCTTTTACATTATATCGATTAGTCTTTGTCATTACATTAGTGTGTCCCTGTCCCTAACCATGTTAGTAAAAGCGTAAAGCTACGGTTCAGCGTTTTTTCAGTATATCATTAGACAACAAAAACTATATCGAGCCTATGCAACTCATGTTTGCTATGCATGTCCATAGTCTTACCGCACTGCGCACCCCTTCCGCCCAGATTGGTGCTAAACCACTGAGCATATGGGTCAGCCTAAGGATGCAAGTGCACAACTATGGTTTCTACGTATCACAAGCTATTCCGGCGACCCAGATATGCTTTGATGCGTTGAAACAACCTTCGGCTTGTCCCTCCTTCACGCGATAACTGCTGAACGGATTGAGCTGAAATTTTGCATATGTGTAGTTAGACCTGGAATAACGGCTTTTTATCCGGATACCACGTCACTGAAGCAGCGGACGGAAGCTAGTAATTAATAGTTCTTCTCTGGAAGCACACGAAATCGCTCATGGCTGAACGACTGAGGCCTGTTCAAGAAAGGAATTCAAAGGTCTCATGCGTAGATTTTTGGACGGTTTTAATACAAATCGTAGCTTTTATTGGCCCCTTACATGATCCTTAATTGAATACAAGCCAGTGTGATAACTTAACATGAACTTCTCCATTTTTATACATTCATATTTCACGTACCGTTACATCGGTGAAGGCACGGACGGCGATTCGACTCCTTAAGAGAGTCTTCATCAGTGTGAGTGATGGCGACGCTATCCCCCCGCTTCCCGTCTAGCATTGAGGGCTTCATTCCCGTTTCATATGAATTAGTTAATTCACGTGAGTTTCAAGAGTACAATATTTTCATACAGTTTAAAAATCATATGCTTGAGTATTTCCACCGTGTAATTTTACACAGCAGACAATTCCTCAACTGTGCTGTTGCTAGTTGTAGAATAGGAATGTATTGAATGATGTTATTGCAAAAACTTAACGTACTCGTATGTACGTCATTTGTTTGACACGGAAACAATAGTGTACTTTAAGTTACATAATAACAAAAAAGCTATTTTCAAAGGATTTCTTCTCAAAAATGCCTGATATTATTGATTTCTGATTCTGCGTTTAGCTTACTATTACATTTATTCCTAGAAGTGTTTAAATAAATAATGATGATAATATTATCTTTCTTTAAGAATAATTAATTCCCTTGTTACAATATACTTTATTTTTAATTACTAGTTTAGTAATAAACATGGGTTATTAATATTTAACAAGGTCTTACAAGGTTGCCTTCCATCCTCTAATTTACGTATTACGCGCTTAATTTTGAAGGTTATGATGATTCCACTAATGTATTTAAGTTCGTAGTACATCATTCATGCTGTTCCCACTTCCTATATAAAACACATGCTATGCTTACCTTGGGTCACTATTATTGTTTTACGGCAACTAATAAAAATAATTGCCTTCGGAACGCAAACCGACCTCACCTATCCATGGTAACCCCCTGGTAACTAACAAACGGGGCTCTAGTGGCAGGCTAAAAGCAGCATAGCACAGCCTAAGCAGCGCGCAGCGTCGGCGGTGCGAAAAGCCGTGCCCTGACATCCCCCCCACGGATTATGGACACAGCCCTCTTCTTATTAAGGGATGCTTATGCCCAAGTAGGATCCGGCTGTGGTCTGATGTTGTTGTTATATTTTACATATTGTTGACATCTTGACGTGTGAGCATTAATCTACACTTCTACCCAAAGTTTCATTTCTCCAATTCGGCGATTTTCTGTCTCGGGAATCATTATAAAGTTAAAGAATACTTGTATTTTGCAGAGATTCTATAAGTATTACCAACGAAGCATAGTTTTACTTGAGATAATTTATTCAAGTTAGGTAATAAGTAAGTTGGTGTGGATTTAGTTTTGTTATGACAATTAGCCGAATTGTTAGATGGTCGTATTTGTAAAAGCGGCAAGAACTAACTGTAATTTTATGAATTTCAAAAAAGTGCTAAATATTAATTTGAGTGAATTATGAATTTAGAATTAATTCAGATATGGCTCAGTACGCAAATCTATTAAGGACACCATATAGGGGCAGTTAAAGGCAAATCCTAACATTACATTCGGTACCTCTTTTAATAAGCTACTGCGAAAATCTGTTGTGGATCGATAATCATTGAAAAATTACGATTTACGAGTCTGAACTTGTTCAACATTACTCGTACGTTCTGCGGCAGACCATTTTTTAACTTGGTTTGTATAAACAAGGCATTTCATTAAGTTATTTATATTATGCGGTAGCCATTCTCACTGCGAATATACTCATATAGAATCATAATCATGATCATCAGCTGTTAGCAGTCCACTGCTGGACACAGGCCTTTCCAAATGAGCGCAATTGCGCACTGTCCTCAGCTCGACGCATCTAGCTTCTAACAGCAGCAGCCTTTCGCAGAATTTCTGTGGAATAGTCTACTTAAATAATGAATAACTTAAATTGCTACGAGTAAAAGTATTTTTTTTTAGTATGCTGTTGCTATTTTCTGACGTACTCCTTCGAAACGACCAATTGAGATTTCCTTTCCTTCAGAATGATTTGCACTTGCGTGATATGTAGGAGTAGCTACTACGTCCGACTGTGTAACGAATAATAGACTGAATACGTCCGGTTCTATTTATATTCGAGTTATTCTCCTCAGATGAATACGATGCCTTATCTTACCAGATACATATTTGAGTCATTCTCATTTTTGGAAAAAAGAACTTTGATTATGGATTTTGTAACATATAGCAGCTAAATAATGTTATCATGCTTTGTGTTAATAAAATATAAATAACATACTATTATTCTAGAACAAAAAAGGATATAAGTAATTCATAGTTTTTTAGTTATATTTAAATTTTAACCATCAAAATTGTCACTTCCGTGGATATGACACGTTTCTGCACTAGTTTCATAAATAAAGAAAAATCCTGAGTTTTATTTGTCAAAGTGAATTGTAAAAAAGTATACAGATATTATCTGGAATATAACGAGTGTTTTGTCCGTCTACTACTGATGTCTTTTTTTTTAACTCTGTAGCTATGTGTGAAAACTTTTAATTGGCTGTCAAAACCTATTCACTTATTTACTCATGTACCTAGCTGTAAGTTTTCCTAGAGAATAAAATAAAATATGTCTACAATTTATTAATAAAACGTATGTATCAAAAGCTACTAAAAAAATCATAAACTTTGACATTAAGTTTGAGATCGATTTTTATGTCACTTCCATGGCCTGTGAAAATGAGAATTAGATTGATAGAATGTGAAAATTTAGATTATTCGGCTATGAGTTCTTAGCTGATGATGATGGTTGTATGGAAAATACAACATTACCACGATCGACTAACCATCCTAGGAAAAAAACGATTTTCAAATTGTATAATTTTCAGAATGGTTTTATTTTTCCTTGAAGTTACATTATGATTTGTAGAAGCCAATTCTAGCTAAATATAGCTAATACGAAGACAAATATTTGACGAGGTTGTGACTACATTAACGATTTTAACTTATTTTCTCTATATATTGCTTTGTTTGTCGCCTGGTTGCTATAGTAAAATTGGTTTCAACACCCTCAGACCAGACAGAAATGTAAACTTGGTCTATATTAAAGCTATAAACTGAAATTATGATATGTGGTAGAATGCCTCAATTAATCCAGAGAGACATTATTTTCTACGCGAAATTCAGTTTCATAAATTATCGAAGTTAATACTACCGTGCGATTCTACCTGTCCAGTTAACATTGTTATTTAAACAAAGTATTAAGACTAGTTAATGATTTTTAAATTATCAAACTGGACGATGTTGATAGACAAATGCCAGTCTATAAAATAGCTAATCAACTAGTCAATGGAGCAGTCGCACAAAGCTGTCATATCCGTCTTCTCCATTTATGGCATTGACAAAACGTAGCTGATCAACTAGTCGGGTTAACATGTTAATTCTGTAGACACGGACTGTTTATTTATCATGTTATCAGACTTAGTCCTAAAACATGGTCTGTGTTTATTGTTGAGCAATTGAACAGAGGGTTCGTAGAACAATTCAGTTAAACATCAATTATTTTCTTTAGGTTTCTCGTGTGGGATATATTACTCGCAATGGACTGAACTTACCTCGTAATCGGTACGCTCAATAAAATATACGGCAACTTAGTTAGACTTCGAATCATTAACGTAAAAAGGAATAGATGTATAAACACATAATTAGGAAGGTATAAGGGAAAAGATGCGCAGGATGAGGATTTATTATTATTATTATAAAAAGGAAGATTAGCATGCTAAGGATGCCCATAACGTACCGTTATTCTACGTACGGAAGAAGAAGGTACAATTTTAACCACAAAGCTACCACATCGAAAGTGAAAGCGATAAGTCGTTCATATTTGTATAAAGAGCGTGGGTTTAAATTAGCCATATTACTTCCTTACACAACATTTGCACTGTAAGATAGTGAAATGTGGCATCAAGCTTCGTATCAGACGTATTTGCTTTTTCATAACTTTCTTTAATTCTGTACTTTCCTTGATACTGATACTGTCTCCGGGGTTCTTTGACGCCCAGTTTTATAAGACTTGATATAATAGTATCTTACAACGATCTGTTTTGCAAAGTACATATATTCGGATTTTTTAAAATATAAATCTATAAAACCTTTTTATACCATAAAAATGACTTACATAAAGGATCGCATGTTGATTGTTATACACAATGATGCGCACAAAATGTCATGCTAGAGTAATAACACGTACTAACCTATCTTGTTAATTACTAACCACTCGGAAACGTAAATACTGAATCGATTACCTTATAGGAGGTCATGGGGTTTTCACTTCTCAGTTAACTGTTCCAGATAGGTGAACTATGCTGTTCAAGGTTAGACATGATTAAAATATTGTAATATTTCGTTGGACTCAGTAACAATATACATAATGTAGGGTGATCACGAATATTTCAACCTGATTACAACAAAAGCCAAAAATGCCAATGACAGCGTTATTTTGAATCTGCGTTTTCTCATTGACCAAAATTTTACATTTACAATACGAATATTTTTTGCTAGTCTTCGTGACCGAGATTGAAACCGCTTCCGTCATTCCGCTGTCCCTTTTAATACAGAAACTACCATTCATATATTTTTGTTATAAGCAAAAAATTTACTATGTAAGTTTATCAGTATTTATTCCCTTTGTTGCATTATGCTTCACTATGTTTACGTTCGTCACTATTTCAGCATTCTCTCGATTCATAAGCATCTTTTCATTGCATTGTTTTCCATTCAATGGAAACAGTGTACTCTACATTATTTGAGCGTTAGTATTCATCATTTTGTTGTGTGTCTACTCATCCATGTCGCCTGTCATTCGTTTGGTTCTGGTTCCAAGGTTGACCATTGATGATACTATGGCTACCTAAAAAGCTATACGATCAGCCCATTTCTTTCCCTATTTCCTGTCATTAATAATTTCTGATTTCCTGTCGTTTATAGCAGTTATGGTCTGTACTTCGCTAACTTGGTTAACTTTCTAGACCTCTATAGGATTTTTAAAGACCAATAATCACTTCACACAACTCTGATGAAATCGTGGTGACGTATATATCGGTCAATGCTAATGTTGTCATGTCACCTAACGCTCTTAATGGTACGTTCAAATTGACTGGCCAAAGCCACAAAATTATATAATATGCAGTCATAAGGCTAAGCCAAGTATAATTATGGATATTGCTAATAGAAAACGCAATGACTGACGAACAAATTTTATATCTTTTTATTATATTGTGACTAAATAGACGGAATCTTCTTGTGTCTAATGCTACCCTGGTAATTTTGGAAGTTTCGTTGTATATTGGGTTTGACTGTCCTACTTAAAAGCCATAATATAACTAAAGTTCAATTGCGGTATTATGATGTATAGGCATTTTGTTTTTTTAACTGAAATAGTATGGAAAAATTCTAAATCAGATGCAGAAAACTTAACTGTCTTAGAAACCATTTGTTCCATATTTTAAAGACCTTTATTCGATTGTTAAAAATAAGATCTAGCGCTAGTTTTTCCGAATAATAATAAAAGTACATTCTAGTTTTAGATTTACCTCATACTGTACAAGTTTAAAAACATTGTTAAAATAGAGGTCTACGTATACTTTACAATAACTACATACGCAATTACACGAGCTACCTTGCAAACGGATGTCATGCCGGTATATGAAACCATAATATTATAATGAGAACAACTTGAACTATGCTAATTATCTCTGACTTGCACTCGAAACTTGAAACGGATTCTTAGCCATCTCAATGTTTTTAATGTGTGTCTCTCTCGATAATCTAATATTCCACTTAAAAGTTAGTAGAACTTATTCTCCAACTGATCATAAGGTCATTCGTATAGCGTTCTCCAATGCCATCAGATTATAGTTAAACCGCGAGCGAAGCAAATCGCATTGCAGGTCAGATGGTTTCGTGTACCCGGTCAGGCTACAATAGATCGCCTATATCGGTCAATGTCGGGCCGCATCGACACAGATTTACAATGCTGAATCATCCAGTTTCCTATGCAGATGCTTATCCTAATAGCTCGAATAATTAAATATTAAATCAAAACAAAGATATCGAGGAGACGTTCATTCACATAAACTGCACAGAATAACAAGGAAAATATACATACAAACACACGCTTTTCAGGCAATAAATAATAGACATACAAAATCTAAACACAGATAGTACCTAACCTACGAAAGGTGAAACATATCGACCAAAAGCAGCTGAGTTATGTACACAAAAAACGTTTCAATGTGCAGTGAACTTAGGCATAGCATTTTGTGCTGCTATTCAACTCACAGGGTTAGATTTCAACTTAAGACTGGTTGACCGGCGAAGTTTCGCCAGCAGTGTAAATAATTATTAAATTAGATAGGTACGTAAGTGATAAAAGTATAAATGTAGATTGAGCAAAAATAACTTAATGTGAAGTAAACAAGCAGACGTACATATTTAAGGTTAAAAATAGGCAAATACATAATTACATTGTGCGACATGCGTATATTAAATTGCGTGTTCTTCTGATACAGGTTGCTCACCTCCTCGGGCTAAAGTTTAATATGAATGTGTGATAGCTTACGTAGAAAGCAGATTTCCGCGTTTTCTTTGTTATCATCACTCTTATTGATAGGAAGGGTCGAAAGGGGAAGAAGTATTTTGGCCATTAGGCAAAATACTTCTTTACCTGATTAGTTCACATCATGCTTTCGTAATCGCGTTTTCATTTTTTATTTTTTTCATTAAGTCATATAACTTTCTTAGCGAGTAATAACATTTCGTCCTACCTCAAAATTAATGTGAGCTTCGGTCAATATTCATGTATTACTGATCCAATTCGGGTCACACCAAGTTACCAAAATTCCTTGTCCGGATTTAGCAAGATTTGTTTCACGTATTTTGTTATTCAATGCGGCTTCGCTCGCGTGGTAGTGGCGTGGATAAAAAGTAACCTATATACCTATATGTATACCTGGTCTAGAACAGAACAAAGTTTCTTTGTAACCTCTTTGGTCTAGAACTACATTTCTGATCAATCTGTTGATTAGCTTTAGCGTGAAGGAGGAACGAACATTTTACAAACATTCGCCCTTACAATATTATATAAATACTAGGCTACTGGCTGTATCAACAACGTGCAAAAGCTGGTAAACTGAAGAAAACCGCGTAGAAACCCGCATTTCATGTGATTGTGCCCTTAGACGGGCATTGGTCCGCTTGTGGAACGTCGGTTCATGATAATCGCTTGGCGAACACATCAAGGTCAAATCTGTCACTTGAGACGCGAAGAGCCTTCTTCCTACCGTTGCCATCGCCAGTCGGCCGTCAGCGGCTGCGCGCGCGTCTCTCCCGCTAAGTGTTTGTTATCTCGCCTGTATCGTTCTCAAGTGGATATGGATACAGGTTGAATGGAATCATTTTATTATCAACCAGTCATTATTATGTGACTAAAATGTGAAATATACTAGTGTTATTGAATGTTGTGTACTTATATTATTTCGACCAATATTGTGACTAGTTATCATAAATCATGGAGTTGTATAAGAAAACGTTGCGAAGGCAGTTTTCTCATGAGTCAGGCAAAACTGAACTTGTTAGTGCTAAGGACACCTATCCTGAAAGAAGGTATTTTATCATCATTATCAGCATTATCATGATTTTTAGTCATTAGAGATTCTTTAACATGATTAGAACCTATCTAATTCTTGACTTTATCCCCACAACTTACATATTTTAATACAGTGGAAAAGGTTTTATTTTATTTAGATATGTATGTTTTTAAAACAGGATAAACTACACATATAAGCGTCTAACCTACTTACTGAGTTTATCTGTATAGCTTATCTACTCAAATAAATATAAATGAAATATCTAGTTACCATGCATATCATGCACGTGAACACGTAAAAAATAACCAAAACAAGCTTATTATTTACGTCGTCAATCTGATAATAGCATTAGAATAGCACGAACCTAATCTCACATACATCGTCTGCAATTTTTTATGTAAAAAAAATGCAACCAGAACCAGAAACATAAAGATATCTCACATCACACATTCACACACATATTATTATTATTATATATGTTTTATAACAATATTATATATATTATTATTAAATTAGGTTTAATTTGCAGCATCTGTATTATTAAATAATATTAAACTAACATAAACTAGAAAAAATAATTAAAAAATATAAATTAAAGCATAACTTCATTCTAAACTTAACTTATTACTATTGTAATAATTACAATTGATAGCTACAAAATTCCCATCATTAATATTAAAAGCGCTTGCGTCGTTTTGCTTTGTTTTTTGCGATTGCATTGAATTTTGTTACATTGTTTATCTGTGTACAAAAAATAAACTAATTTAATATCTGTCTTATTTAGACCTTTTTTGCCTTTTTGTCTAAAAATAAGTTAATTCCAAAACAAAAACTTGAAACGTGTTCATCTCCAATACAATTATGGAATCTTATCGTAGTGATAAGAAAGTAATGTGATTTTTATGTTCATAAAATATCGAGCAGTAGTTTGATAACCATTGATGGCTGGGCTGATTTGTATTTGTATTTGCAAAAAAACATAGACATAGACATATAATTATTTGCAACTGACCACACAACACAACAAAATAAAAAAGTAACAAACAAAATAGAGAAAAAGTCAACATAAAACATGTGTGCTACAGCAATAGCTATCATCACATCACTGCGAGTTAACCTTTTAACTTTTTACTGGCTAGGATTTCCTATTATACTATTTGTAGTGTTTTTAGGGTATTCCGTACCTCAAAAGAAAAAAACCGGACAAGTGCGAGTTGATCTCGTGCACGAAGGGTTCCGTACTGTTGTATGGGATCCTGACTTAAATATGTATTTTATTCTGTTTAACAGAAACAGATAGATAGATAGATAGATAGATAGAAAACTTTTATTCGTATCGTATCGTACCGCCACAATTAAACATAAGAGTAAAATAAAATGACTTTACTAAGACTAAAACTAAACAAAAACAACAGTTTGTAAAACTGCTCTGTGTAGTGGTGAATTGGTCCTCAGCTCAACATTTGCTACTGCATGTTACCATGCTGCAGCGCTGGTTTTCAGCTAAGGCCAGCGTTGACTCCACGGACATCCTGACCGGAGCGACTTCATAATCTTAAATACATCAATATCATCTGTGAAAATTTCGACAGTCTAACTAATGAAATACAGCCTGGTGACAGACCGACTAGACGGACGGAAATGGAGTCTTAATAATAAGACCCAAATTTTTCCTTTGGGTACAGAACCCTAAAAAAGAAACCCATATAGGATCACTTCGTTGTCCATCTGTCTGTCTATCAACGACGCAGACGTTCAAACGTTTCAAACGTTCTCAGAAACGCATGGAGGTATAAAGTTGAAACAAGTATCAAACACACATCAACACGTCTGCAACCCTTGGAGCCATGAAAAAATTCAAACATAGCAACGCAATTAAAGATACGGCCGTTTATTTTGAAACTCGAAAGTGATTCAAAACCTATAGTGTACTTCCCGTTGACCTAGAATAGTGAAATGTGATAAGAAATAATGTATTTGCACAAGTAAAGGGAAAAATCCGGTAACTGTTATTTGTAATAATAACAAAAAAATTATTCCTACAAATAGTGCGGAACTCTCGGTGCGCTAGTGTGACTCGCCTTGGCCCGTTTATTTCTTGTGTTAAACTTTTTTACTGTTCTTATATTGTATTTTACTTTCTGCAAAGATTTTGTGTTTTACAAATTAGAATGTTTTTTTGCGGCTACTCAAACTGATTTGAAAGTTTTTACTATTATTTGCAACGTAAATTTTCTTTATATTGCTGAGATCTGCTTTTACCATACGTTTTAATTTAACATTGAATCTCATTCTTTATTATTTAATGGCTGTCATTTTTTGTTAGTATTTTTACAAACGTCTTATTTTCCATATACACGTAACTACGATCGTGCTTCGCTCATTAACAAGGTCGATCAGGTTAATTTAAAACTTCAAGTATAAGTATACCTAATTTAAAATATATGTAAAAATCTGATTTGTATTATTCAAAAAACTAGCTTATGCCCGCGGCTTCACTCGCGTATTTTTCGATGGCACTGGACCTTTATTCTGGATGAAAGGTACCCGGTACGTTCTCTTCTGTACCCCTGTCAACGTGTATGTGAAATTTCATAATGATCAGTTAAGTAATTAGGCGTAAAAGCATCACAAACAAATAAAGGTACTAACTTTCGCATTTATAATATTAATTAGGATTACGTTTTAATATTCTGTAAGTAATGTTGTTTCTGTAAACTCATTGTGTACCTGATTTTGAAATTGAAATGAAGCGTTACATTCAGGCAACTCTGTTGAGGTGATTCTCCTGGAATGGAAATTCCTGGTAACCTCATAACGTCATTCTTAATTATGCCATGTAGTGCCTAGCTGCCATTATTATAAAAATCAATAAGAATTATTTAAACTAAATTGTTAGTTTTTTGGTAGCCTATTCCAGTCTTGTTATAGCTTGACGTAAAGTAACTTCTTCATTGTATAATGTAAATCAATTGAATCACACTAATATTATAAATGCGAAAGTTCGTGTATATATGAGTATTTTTATACCCACTTAACTCTGTAACGTCTGAACGGATTTGGATAAAACTTAGAGGAAATTTGTGACCAGGATTAACACATAGGTGTTTTATCCTATGTATTATATATTACAACGTGAACGAAGCCGCAGGCAGAAGCTATATCTATATATTTATGCTAAATGCATGTGAACTGCTGTTTAATAATCAAAATATTAGCATTTGTACGTACGACTGCCGATCATAGTACATTTAACGGCGACTATGTGTGTGCTTGTGCCCTGTGGAATGGATTTTTTATCGAAATAGTTATTCAGGTACTTACTATTTTTATTATTTTTGAGTTGATTAGAACACCGTATTCTTATCTTCGTATAAATAGCTCTGGTGTCCGAGTGTTTTGGGTCGTATTATTGACTGATTTATCTAATTAAAACTGGCACACGAATATCTTCAATTAATTAAATAATTAAAGTAAATTTTTATAATATAGGTATCATGTTATTTTGTGATAAATGACACGTTCAAATTAATTTTCTGCGCCCTGACAGGGTAAAGTACTAACTAAATGCTTAACTTAGACCTAAGCAAAAAAATAACAATGTGGGTACTTGTATGCAATAAATAAACATATATATAACTAGCGGCCCGTCCCGACTTCGCACGGGTGGACTTTTTTTACACCTTTGGTTACGTTACCTAAGTTTTTAGTAAGGATCCCTAATCTTTTCTAGCAATAAATATAGCCTGTGTTACTCAAGGTGAATGTAGCTTTCAAATGGTGAAATATTTTTTGAAATCGGCACAGTAGTTTTTGAGTTTATTCATTACAAACATACACACACACAAAAATGCATTGTACATTTTCATTAATAAAATTCACAAGCATTTGCACTTCTAAGCATTTGTATGTTTTATATGGAGAAGTCATTATTGATCATAGGTAAATTCACTTCAATAGTCAACGTATCCGAATTCCAAAGGTAATTTTGTTCTGCTTGTATTTCAAAAAGTATTTACTCACGCGCACAACTTAAAACACTTCGTAATCTAAAATAACCTACCCATGTTTTACGATATCACCAAGTCCCTAATCTAATATCACGCGAACTAAGCGTTGGCGCTGTAGTACTTTGCCGCACCCTGGCCGTTGATCTACGGTCCACTTTTCCATCATAAGCTACCTGAGTTATTAGGCTCACGACTTGTAAACTAATTAGGCTCTTTCTCTGCATTAAAAATCACATCGTTATCATCATCTGCTTCTAGAAGTTAACTGCAGCCCTCTTAACAGGGTGGTTCTTAGAGAAGAGTTTTATCGACGGCAGAATAGAGAAAAAAATATTTTTGAATGTATCAAGTAAAATAAGATTTTAAATGGTTTAAGCATAGTTTTCTATTATAATCATAATAGACCAGATACGCCCGCGGCTTCGCCCGCGCATAAAAAGTAATAATTAGCCTAAGTCACCTATGTGTTAATCCAGGTCATAAGCTATGTAATACTACATTTCAATTTTCATACAAATCTGCTCATTGCGTGAAAGAGTAACCATCCATTCATCCATCCATCCTCACAAATTTTCACATTTATAATATGAGTATGATAAGAAAAAAATAAACATCCTTATTTGAAAATACCTACATTGTCTTCTTTATTGACTTTTGTGCAAGCCGTCGTAGTTATTAAGTAAATAAACATTTCTCTACCGCTAAGAAAAAAAATCTTTTTTTATTATTAATAGGTTTATTTTCATCGCATCTAGTGTCCAGATAGCATTATAACGAAGAAAAATTGAATATATCTAATAGAATTTATTGTTTCTTTGTTGCAGGAGAACCAGATCCCTGAACGCACCCTCACCGATACAACAATTCGGACCATGCGGGAGGATAATGAAAAACTCAGCCATGGTAATGTAAGTATAATTAGTAAGTAGTTATACTAACAATGTTATAATGTTTTGTTTTCCGCTCCTCGGCAGTTACCAGTTAGCTGCAGGTGGACTCTAATTATTATTTCCTCGTATTAGAATTGATTGTGTTCTAGTACCATGAAACGATCATCATCGACTAGGTGTTTCCGGCCTTCAACTCAATAATCTGTTTTATTATGTGTATCTCGTCTTCATTGATATCTAGCTACTGTTTGTATCATAAAATAATCGGCATACTAAGTGCATGCTAATAAACTTCTAGCTCATGGCGGCGCGGTAAGATCAGTGAGCTTTAAATATCATCATAATAATAGCTATTTTCAATGTGAACCGAAAACTATTGAACCATTTCACTCTTATCTAGTAAATCTAATGGCAATTTCATTCTTAACTAGCTAATAGTGTATAGCTCTAAGTCTGACCGCGACCTAAGTGGGGTCAGACTTAGTTCACAATTTATTAATTCACTGAATTTGGCCAAGTCTTGTACTCGTGTTGACACTTGACAGTACACAGTACCCATTCCCACCCACCCATAAAATGCGCAATGCATCATTGTAAAAGTGAACTCCATTTACAACGACAATTTCTCAGTTATGTTATAACGTCAAGGTGTGAACACTTTACTGCCCATTTAAGGAAAAAGAAAGGATGACATTCTTGCCACTATACGCTGTTGTAGGCTTGTTCATGAAATTGCAATGGTCCACTTTAAAACTGCACCCGTGGATTACATAAACATCACTTGACAATACTGACTTTCTTTAGCTGTTATTACAAAGATAAAAGGTTAATTTGTAACTACACAATGGTTCATTGACAAGCATCAATGTGTTTTCCGTTGTCAAGTTTTTGTTGGATCTTCGCTTACTCACGTTTCAATATCTATGACTGCATCATTCATGCGTTCTGCACTAAGTTGTTTATATTATGATCTTAATTCACGACAGCGCAGACTTCTTTTTCGTTCGCAGTCAGCGGACTTCTTTAACTAATTACTTATAATAAAAAAAACGACTTCCAAGACATTTTTAGGAGTGGTATTTTTACTCTAAATTTAAATGTGAATAACCAGGAACTATATCCTCCCAAACGAAAAAGGAATTTTCCATATTGGTTCATATAATAAAGGAGTGAGGTATGAGGTAACAAACATGAAAAAAATACAACTGAATTTAGAACCTCCTCCTTTTTAACCGAATTCAATTTCTTTTTGTTGAAGTTGGTTGAAGGTCCACTACTGCCCATCCTCTGAAAATCACTTACGACAACCACTGGCGCAAGAAGGAGCGACTGCGCCGGGCCCAAAGCTTACCACCTCTAATATTTTCAGGCAAATCCAAGACCCTGCGTCGCAGCGGCTGACTTGGTACAAACCACCTCTGACGGTGCTGGTCATCAAGAAAGTGCACGACGCTACTATACTGGCCCCATTTGTGCAGTTGGTGCATTGGCTTGTTCATGTAAGTTCATTCAAGAGCTGCATTGACCCAGATATCAACCACCTAATATCGAGTTCTGGGGTATACTGAAAACCAGCCCTGCGTAGACCGAAATCTGTGCACATTAGTGTTTAGTATACTACCATGTTCCTAAATCACACTCACATCACTGTTTTTTTTTTTCAATAAAAAAACAAATTCTTGGCAATAAATATATTTGTATTGTATTGTATTTCTGGGGGGTGTACGCGGTTCCAACCCCCATTTTCGGAATCCAAGTCAACCTCACCTGCGCGTGGTGCACCCTGCTAAACAACGAACGGGGCTCTGGCGGCCGGCTGATTGCGGCATAGCACAGCCTACATCGGCACATCTAAATTCCCTGGCCACCGACGGGCAGCAGCGTCGGTGGTGCGAGAAGCTGTGCCCTGCGATCCCAAACCCGCATGCCCAGCGTGGGGATTATGGGTATATCCCCCTTTATTAGGGGAGTTCTATGTCCAGCAGTGGACTGATATAGGCTGGTGTGGTATTTCTGGAGTCCTACTGGACTCCATAAATACCTAGTTATAAATACACAATAACACCTGCTTATATCAGTACACTGCCAAATATAAGCCGTCATTAACAACAAGGGGGCTATGGCCGTAATCCCCACGCTATGCATGCTGGTTCCCCAACCCACAGAACACATCGCTGAGTCTGTCTGTGCCAATGTTGCTCTGCACTATGCTTCAGCCAGAAGGAATCAGACCATCGTTGTTAGCAAGGTGCATGAGTCGGTGAGATTTGGCTTGGGTTCCGAAGATGGAGGTTGTAACTTGGAACCTTTTGCTACCCAAAATATAAATAATACAACTTATGCTTTTACTTCTAATCCAGGCGAATGAACACAAAGTCAAATCGTATCTCTTTCTCGTAGCTTAGTCGGTCTTATCCACCTCCTGTTAAACGAAGCACGGGTTTCGTTACGATGTTTTCCTTTTCCGTTACGTTTGTTTTGTAAGTAGTATTTCAAACAGCTTTCGAATATTTTCGCATTATTTCTCCATATAAAAGCCCTTGTTAGTCACAAACAATCGTTATTGAAAAAACAAACCCAAAAAGCAATGGTACTCGTTATCGTTCATTTAATACATTTTGATTATTATGATGCGTTTTTTTATTGCTACTTGACTATATGACAAAAGTTCTTACTAATTTAAAAAAGTATTATGATATCTGTGCTAATGATAAATGTTAGGTACTTATTTATTTTGTGCCCAATATGGCGATACCTCTTCATCACTGACAACATATAGAATAGAATACCATTGCTGAACATAGTTCTCCCCCTAGGATTTTCTCCAACAACGGTCCTGAGCCCTCTCCATGCACCGATTACCTGCAATCTGGAGGATGTCGTCGGTCCATATGGTGGAGGGTCTTGCATACCTCTTAGCACTCCTCATAATATATATAATTTACTCATAAACTAAGATTTCACGCCAGATATAGATTCTGTTACAAAGTAACATAACATACGTCACACAACATACCTATATTAACTGTATAATGAATCGCCAATTAGCTCTGATTATTAGCTCTGATTCTAGAGAAAGTTTAAACGTCTAGGGACTCGAAACGTTCTATATTAGGCTTAACATAGTGGAAACTTATAATCCAAATCTAAAACAGTGATGAAGCGGTCTGACTAACGCGTCAAAACTTAAAAACTTAATTTTTATTCAGTTAGAACCTTAAGAACACTTTGAATCGTCAACTTTTTTAATTTACACCGTATAATTCGTAACGCGACCAAGCAAAAATAATTGGCAAGAAACTCTGCATGACTTATATCTTTTTAACGCCTTTGTTACAATTGCTATTTTTAACTATTACATTGTTCTTGAGGGAGTTTGAGATAATTTCATCTCAAGCTTTTTTGTCATCTAAATTTTTTTTTTTTTATAATAAGCATTATTACTGACAATCATGTCAAGATAATATCTAAGACTTAAGTACAGTTTAAGCTGTCCCGTTGATTGTTCATATCAAAAAGCTGTATGCTTTTTATGTTACCTTAAGATGGAACAAGCACATGGCCCACCTGATGTTAAATGGTAACCATTACCTATCACAAAGCGTTGCGTCGCTTGCTTGGAAATTGCCCTCCATATAGATAAAAGAAAAATCGATATAATTAATTACCATACCGTAGCGGAGCTTTAGGGAAAAAAATAGGAAATATATGAAGGATCAGCAGAAAATTCAAAAAAATTTGGTTATTTTGTATGGGATTTTAGTATGAACTCTAGAATTAATACAGAACAACGTCTATAGGGTCAGCTTGTAAAAAATAATGAACCACAATCGTAGTTTTTAACAGATCCGAAGGCTTAACAACAATAGTTGACCGACGTGTTATAGAATCACTCACTTGACACGTGCATGTAAAACAATAGTCATTCTCGAAACTTCAACGATCATTAAAGTTGCATGAAATTCAGGCATTGATAAATTAAATGCGTAAATTATACGGAATGGCTATAGCAATTCGATTATATTACGAGTAGGTAATATAGTAACAAATATACAAACAAACATAGTATAAACATGTTTCGGAAAATTGGAGTTTATTGAGCATAGGCTTCCGCGTTTAGGGTATAGCGGGTTCCAACCTCCACCATTCCAGTCTACCCTGCTGCATAACAAGCGCAGCCTAACATCGGCACAGCTAAATCCCCTGACAGCGAATGGGCAGCAGCGTCCGTGGTGCGATTAGCTATTCCCTGCGATCCCAACCTTCATGCGCAGCGTGGGAATACGGGAATTTATAGGAAAGGCCTATTTCCAGCAGTGGACTTCATAGGCTGGTGTTGTTTTTCCGCCTTCAGCCCTTTGCTAAGCTTGCCTTACCAGAACAAAACATTTCTGAACTAGGAGGAACCAGTACGGTAGCAAGATACCTTACCTGCCTATTTCCCAAAATATGACTTCATCCAATTGTCTTAAAATGCTGATACCCAATATTACGTAGGTATATAATATTGCCATTTAATCTTTCAGGACAAAAGTATGGTTGTGTTCGTTGAAGCGGCAGTATTGGAAGATACGCTACTCAAAGAGTACGGCGACTTTACATCAGTTAGGGAGAAGCTGATGACGTTCAGAGCCGGCACTGACGATCTCACGGACAAGATAGACTTTATTATTTGTTTAGGCGGTGACGGGACGCTGCTGCACGCCAGCTCACTGTTTCAGGTTTGTATTTATATAAACTGTTAATTAACCTATGTTGTCCCCTTGCTGCCTTCTACCATTTAGTACGAAAGGCATCGATATCGTCACGCCAACGTTTCCAAACCTGCTATGGCTTCTTCACTCATCTGCAGGTACCCATTGGGTGAAGATTGATGTTCATCTATTAGGGTGCATACGCCTCACGTGACCTGCCCAATACCACTTCAGTCTAGCACTCTTGTCCGCTATTCCAGTTTTATTTAGTGAATTGAATTATTGAATATAATTGATTAGAATATTTTATTTGACACACACACATACACCAGGTATACACCAGACACTAGGCATTGTCTAGGAGAGTGAAACGCCACTGCCTCTCATACCATGAAAGAAAAAACAAACCAAAAGAAAAATATTTCAGCGGAACACCAGATCACATTTTACTTATCATTTTCAGGCAACAGAGTTTGTCTGTTCATATACGCACTATAATTTGTATAGGATAGAAAATTTACCTTTGTTAACACTTACTGTTCAAGTCATAAGAAAACAACCCAGACAGAAGCCAATTAGAATAATTTACTTCCACGTATTGATTCCACGTAAACATTTGTAGTATAACGACTGAATAAGCCTTGCCCTGAAATGCATTCACGTGTTAATTTTCGCACGTCCAGTAGATTTTCCTAACATACTAAACATTACCTTTGTTTTCAGCAATCAGTTCCTCCGATAATGGCATTCCACTTAGGCTCTTTAGGATTTCTCACGCCATTCGAGTTCAACAATTTCCAGGACCAAGTCATGACTGTTTTAGAAGGTAAGCTTGATTGAATGTACTCGGATTAGTCACCTACTTATTTCCAAGCATGTCCGTTCGCAACTTGTGAAGATTTTTTTATGAGGCCCAAAAATACGAATGTCATGAATCGGAATAAATATTGCGCCAAGCCCTAAAGATTTTTGCGGAAACATTATGATTTGCACTAAAGCATTTTGCCACATAAATGCTCGTAGTACCAAAGTTATTGGGGAGAAAAACTGTGAAATATTTTTTTAAGGTCGCGAATAAGATGCCATTTTTATAAAGTTCTTTGAAAGGAATGGATCGATCGGCCTATTTGGCAAACAAACAAGGCTCTGCCAGCCGGCTGATTGCGGCATAGGGCAGCCTAACATCGTCACGGTTAAATCCCCTTGCCGCTGACGAGAGCACCTTCGGTAGTGCGAGAAGCTGTGCGATCCCCAACCCGCATTCTCAGGGTGGGAATTATTAGCATATCCCTCTTCTTATAAAGGAGGCCTATGTCCAGCAGTGGACTGAAGGCTGGTGTTGTTGGTGTGAGTCATCTCGTCCCCGTCATCTCCATCCATCAGAAAGAGACAGCTGCTAAGGCTTTAGTAAAAAAATCGCCTACAGTGTTTGTTTTTGAAGTAGCTAAACGTTTTTCACGTCATTTCAGGTCACGCCGCCCTAACGCTGCGGTCGCGTCTCCAATGCGTGGTGCTCAGAAAGGCCAGCGACCAGGGCAGTGACAAGAAGAAGCCGACCACTATACTTGTGCTGAATGAAGTGGTCGTGGACAGAGGGCCTTCGCCGTACCTCTCGAATATCGACCTGTTCCTCGACGGGAAGCATATTACTTCGGTCCAGGGCGATGGTAAGTTTAACTGGAAACTACTCTAGTAGCCTAACAACTACACTAGTGGGCTAGAAACTACACTAGTGGGCTAAAAACTACACTAGTGGGCTAGAAACTACACTAGTGGGCTAAAAACTACACTAGTGGGCTAGAAACTACACTAGTGGGCTAAAAACTACACTAGTGGGCTAGAAACTACACTAGTGGGCTAAAAACTACACTATTCGGCTAATAAATTAAACGTACTGACATATAGGTTTGAGCGCTATTCCCTGGTCCCGTATTTTCTGTAACCAAGCCATATTGGGGTAACTAAAAACTCCAAAGTTTGTCACTCTAATACAATATAGAGAAAAATGTAGAACAAATCATTCCTTACTGTTATTTCTTTCATTTTGTTTAAACGTTTTTAAACTATTTTGAGGCTATGAGATATAGATATATCCTGCTATAAATATTTTACTTGAAACTTGATGCAATATGATGTGTATGGCCTCATAAGCTAGTTGGTAGGAACTTTACCTTCTGCGCTCCAGGTTGCGAGTTCGATCCCCGGTCAGGACAAACATTTATATAACAACAAACTTCTTTATCATAAATATAAAACACCTGAGTGCTGTTTTCAACGTAGTTCAAAAATTTAAAATACAATATAAAGTATTTATGTATGTGTAACAGCCTCTGCTATGTGTATTGTAGAGGCTCTGCCTAGCTTGGGATCAGTGACCCGTGTGTGAGTAATCCCGTAATATGGATGATTCTTGGGTAAAAAAAAAAATAATTCTAATTAGTCCTGCAGTTGGATTAACAAAAAATATTGGACAAGTATTTTTTTATTTATCAAATCAATAGAAATTGACAAAGTTATAGAGCATCAAAGTTCGGGATTGGGGGCTCGTGACGTCACGCGGAACTTCAACACACTATATTATCTTTGCATTTTAAGTTTAATTGACAAAAGAAAAATACGTGTCCAATATTTTTTGATAATGTAAATGACGGACAAATTGAATTTTTCTGTCATCTAGCCTATTGTTTATTTACTTATTTGTGATTCTCCATTAATTTTAGGTCTAATAGTATCAACGCCCACTGGCAGTACTGCCTACGCGGTGGCAGCCGGTGCCAGTATGATCCACCCTTCAGTCCCCGCCATAATGGTGACCCCGATCTGCCCTCACTCGTTATCCTTCAGGCCTATAGTCGTGCCCGCTGGAGTAGAATTGAAGGTAAAATAAACCTTATTATATTACTGTTAGGGTTTTTTTTCACGGCTATTTACATGGGACGAAGCTATCCATAGCTCGCCTATATAACGTCTACAGGGGATTCTGTTGAGCCAGTGTGTTAGGCTTTGATATGCCGAAATCAGCCGTCAGAAATCTATCTATTTAGCACAGTGCACCACGGGAAGGTGAGATTGGTTTTGGTTCCAAAGATGAAGATTGCAACCCCTTACACCCCAACAGAATAAACCACGGACAAATTTCATTGTTGAAGGATAATTCTGAGCGTATTTTGTATAAACAAATTCTAGATCGCGCTATCGCCGGAGGCGCGAAACGCAATGTGGGTGTCATTCGACGGCAGGAATAGACAAGCGTTGCAGCACGGAGATAGGTAAAGGCATAGGCAATTACTGCCATTCTGCCACAATGCCTGCGCACGCGACGCTTTCTCAATTATTGTAATTTAGATGCTAATGTATGGACATTGATGATTACTAACAAAAACTAATTGGCTTGTAATTACTGATGTCTACAATATTAGTCGTAGAAAGTTGTCTGTTATAGTTTTGTTTGTACTGTGAGCTGTGTAATTAAATCATTAATACCATCGTACATTATTTTGATTAGACGTGGCATTTCAGGAGACAAAAATGTTAAATGCTCAAAGTTACTAAATTATACGTCAATGTTTAACCAAAGTTCATGAAAGTGAGAACGCTAAGCTTGTTTCAGATAACTCCTAGCGTAGGCGCTCGATGCCCTGCCAGTGTTTCCTTCGACGGCCGCTCACAGATAACCCTTAGACCGGGCGATAGGTAAACACGCTAGTTTAGTGGGGGCGCTTCATAGCATTTTATTTTGAACAAGCTGACTTACCCTAAAGCGCTAACCGCTCGGGTGAGCATACTTGCCCTAAAGCGCTAACCGCTCGGGTGAGCATTTCAAATAATTTTAAACTGCGGGGTCACATCTCATATTTTATAAAAGAGCATCTTATTCATTCATTTTTTAATTCAATGGCATCTGGGATAGGTACTATAATTTCCACAATTTCACCAATATAGCGAACCGATATGAGGCATCGTTGTACGGTGTATAAGTGAAGTCGTCCCGTCTTCAGTCATGTCTTGTTTTGCTGTAGCAATGGCGACTATGTCAAAAAAAAGCGCGAAAATTTTTGTTCATCCCAGAATTCCTGTTCGAATTCACTTTTATTTCATTTCACTACACTTGTATCTTATTGCTAACCCATGATGGATAAAAAGCCAATAATTTTACTACATAAATAAAAAATAAATGAAGATGAAATGGTTTTTTTGAGGATCTCGTTTAATCAGGAATAATTATGTTCAAAGAAACTGTCTTATGTCAGTGCTTGATATTCCCAGGAAGTTCAATCGTTAATAATCATCACAATCATTTCATTTTATGTATATTAATTGGTGCAGGTAAGTGGGTTTGGTTGCATTAATAAATATTTTGCTTGCTCACGCTTTATGCTATACACTGTATGATTTATTGTGGTATATGTACTTTAATAATATACTCGTAATAAACTAACATTATTAACACAATTTTGAACCTAACTGTTCATAATACTATTCTAGCACATGTACCTTTATCATCAGCAGTCCGCTGCTGGACATAGAGCTCCCTTTAATGAGTGTCATTGTGCCCTTTACCTTAAAATAGTAGTTTTTCATACATTCATAGATTAGTCGACCTCATCGTTACCCACGCAAGCCAAGAGCTGGCCCATAATTTATAAATAAAACAACAATGTTTGTAGATCTCCCTTAATGAGTGCCATTGCGCACTTTACATTAAAATAGTAGATTTTAAGCTATTGTATAGCTTTATCGAGGGCCTTGAGCGCGGGGACCGAATCCAGAAATTCCGTAACGAAAAAAACCTCACGCTCCCCACTCCGACGGGCACGGAGGTGTGGCTTGAAGGCCGTGCATTGTCTAACGTCGTTTCTTTTCGGCAGTCTTCGACACGGTGTTTGTGTGCGTGCAACTAGACGTATTGTACGACTCTACGAAGCTCGCACGAATCGAGACGATCACCACGCTCAAAAAGTGTAACTTGAATTAATATCAAAGAAAAAGAAATACTGCATAAATAAAATAAATAATTATAATTGCATAAGTTGATACAGAATGCTATGCAATAGCTTTACCGCGGCAGTCCCCGAGTGCCACACGTCTTTTTTTTTATACAATTGTTCTCATCTTTAGTATCAAAAACTTACTAACTCTTCTATCCTTCCAGCCTCTACGTGACAACATCAGTATACCCTGTCCCTTCAATATGCGCTCTGGATCAAATCTCAGATTGGTTCGACTCGTTAGCTGAATGTCTACACTGGAACGTACGTAAAAAACAGAAGCAAATCGACGAACTGAGCGACCTAACACATTCCTCCAGTGACGCAATGGAAGACTTGGATAACAATCACCACGACGAGAGACCAGCTGATACATGACCGCATTTCTCTGTAAATAGGCTAAGATGAGACTTTTCGGTGTAAGGTGCAGATAGAGCAAGATAAACATATTCTGTGCATAGCGGAAGAGCGAGATGTGTATTTTTGGGAGGTTTTCATAAAAATTTCATGGATATTCAGATAATTTTCACGGCATCATAATAGTCCCAAACTAAGCAGAGCTTGTATTATGGGAACCACATGACTAATATACTACTTGAATACATTTTTTTTTTAATAAATTGTACATGGAAAACACCAAGATCCGAGACATTATTTACAATATTTGCAGAGCATACGAACATTTGTCTCGTGGCGGGAATCGAATCCGCAACCTTCTGCATCACAGGCACACCTTCGCTCAAAGAGGTCGACTCCTCAATGATCCTCTAGCATAACAACTCCCCCACATAGGAGCGTTATTATCAGTTTATAAAACCGGATGCATTATAGCGATAATGTCCCAATTCCTTGCACACAACTGCGTTTTTATCGTCTGATAAATAATGGCACGTTTTTCTCTTAACGTGTCATTTTTGGTCGATAATACCGGATGCGTTATTGCGATAATTCGGGATCGTACGTCTAATAAAAATAATCCTAAGAACTCATATCGGATTATCGCAGAACGGAGGAACGCAAGCGTCCTATTTCTATAGCGCCAATGTGGGGGAGCCTTAAGAGTTCCTAAATAATTCAAAAAAAGTCAATAAGTAAAGTGTTCATTCATTTATTCATTCCTAATGATACATGGGCCTTGGAATGTCCGTGAATAAAAAACTAAAGAACTTAGATATTTATAATCCTGGTTTATCTTTGCATATCCTGTATCACCATTATTAAGAACAACGAGTTATTAAATTATATAAATAATCTATAGAATTGTATGTGATGTGATTGTTTCGTTTTAACTTTGAGAATTTTAAGATTTGTAATTACAGAGGGAAGTCCAGTTGTAATATAGTTACAAAACTGTGTAAAATAAGACTTTTAATAAGGGTTTTTGAGTACTATTTAATATAAGAATTTATTTAAAAATATAATGTATCGGCATTCTGTTTATGGTATGACTCCGTTAAAGGCCCGAATGAAGTCGGAATTGTACCTATTAACGTACCTAACTAAAAATAGTCTTAGAGAGAATGCAGCATGCCTCAATTCTTAAAGATTTCTGTTATTGGAAAAATTCTACTAAATTGTTATTTATTTATTTTACTTTTACTGTATCATTTTGTTGGTTGTAGGTATACCTACATTGTACTAGCTATATTATACATTCCTATTTTCCTTATTGAGAAGGGTTTTTTGTTAAATGCTTGTTGGGTGCTCAATTTATATTAGCTTATTATTAGCTTTGAAGCTAATATGTACCAACTTGTCGCTTTTTGCAATAAAATGTATGGTTTAAAGTAATATTTTGAATGAATTTGTATTTAAAAATATAATATAAAGGTGCTATAGTAAGTACTTATTGAAAAAGTGCCAATTATAGGTGATAATAATGTGATAAACACAAACATCACATACTATGTTTTACATCATGTTAAGAGCACAAGATAAATCAACTTATTTTTTTTTTTTACTAATCTGCCAACACATTTTTATTTTGCTAATAAGCCAGTTGTTTTGTTTTTACAGTATGAATCCGATCGGAATCTTTGAAGGAATTATTGTTTCAAAGCAATAAATAAAATATAAATTTTATAGGTATTTGTATATATTTTATAAAAGCTTGTAATAAAAAAATTGTAATTTATGGCTTTCTGGGAATAAGTCTCGTTTGGTTTTTCAAGAGTTTATTAATATTAACAAAACATGACTTGTTACTGATGAAAATATACAAATTCAACTTTTATTATACATATTAAATTGTTTTATTCATTTTTGCTTTGAGAAGATGTACTCTGCGATCACCAACCCGCATGCCCAGCGTGGGGATTATGGGCATATCCCCCTTCTTATAGGGGAGGCCTATGTCCAGCAGTGGACTGAATAGGCTGTTGTTGTTGTTTGTTGTTATTCATTTTGAAGTTTGAATGTGTGAGCAGTGATAAATATGGTGAAGAAGCCTATTTAGAGGTGTACCTATCCATCTATCCATGCTGAGCCGGCTGATGTCTCTACGTTAATTACACTATAATAGGCATCCTAGTAGTCTGTTAGTGCTGTATAAGGTACCTATCTTGGCAGTAATGTAAGTACACCCATCGAGAAAAATATTTTTCTCAAAGCTTACATACATACACCAACTATTTACAACCACGTCGATAAAAAAAGCATTACCGCACCGCGCCGCTGCGCCACCGCCGCACTTTTTGGAAGATTGCACTAAAAAGAACCGGTAAGTCCACGACCATTGCGCACGATACGTCTTGAAATCCCTAGTGTACAAAAACGATTGACACTTTGACTATGTCAATTGTCAATGTCAAATGATAAGTCAGAAAATAACCTCAAAATTATATCACAAACAACAACAAAACTTTTAAATTTCTTTAATTAATTCTGCACTCAAGATGTCCAAAGTTACTGTAATACTGAATAACATTTCAAAGCGGAGTATTTCTGTATCCGCCCCTCGAGAAGGTAAAAGAAACTTCCGCAAATTCGTGTTACCCAACAAGAGGGGCTCAATTTTACACAAACAGAAACAAATGACCGAAAACAGAGAGCTAGAAGTCGATAAAAGAGGCGCACGAGATATAGGATACACACTCAATGGCAAATTCCATCAGGTACCTGAAATGATTCCCGAAATAATTGTGCCAGACTTGACCAACTTCCAGCTAAAGCCTTACGTATCCTACAAGGCAGCTGATGTCATTCAGAGCGAGTTCACTTCTAAACAGCTATTTGATGCTGTTTATAGTAAGAAGATTGTTCTAGATTACAAACAAGGAAAGTTAGATGAGGAAGGAAAACCACTGGAACCATCTGAAGAAGAAATGTTACAACCAGAGGAAGCAGTTGCTAAAGCGAAGCGAACTGGATCAGATATATTCTAACTGTTATTGATGATGTAGTTCTGTTAGGTAGAATTAAGTGAATAAAATATGAGTGTATCTAGTTTAATTTACTTGTTTATATTTTACTAACTTCCTGAATAAAAAGTAGCTTAATGTTATTCCTAGTCTCGAACGATATAAATGTTCACAAACACAATCTGTTCAGTAGATTTATGTGGTGAAGCAGCATTGCTGTTTTGTTTTGAAAGGCGTGGGTGAAATTACAGCCACATGAGACTTAACACCATCATGCTTCAACTTGATGGCTGCAGATCATTGCATTGTAAGGAACTTTCCAAACATGTGTGACATACGAAGCAATACTTGGTTTTTAGTAATGGTTACCACTTAACATCTGGCGGGTCAAGTACTATTTATCAGGTATCATAAAAAAACAGACTAGCTGTAGAAACTTTATGAAGTGTTTTTTTATCATTGAAACCTGTAGGTACAGTTTTCTTTCTTATTTTAATTTAGATACCTCACTCAAAAGTTTTCTAGTTAGAATCAATGCAAACTCAGGCCGGAACCGAAGTATACATAACATTGTTCCAACACCTGTCACAGTTAAGATACCTACCTTATTTTTGAAGTTTTAGAAACTAAAAATTCAGCAATGCATATTGCTGGATAGTACAAATAAGCACACATACCCACCTAATGTTAGGTGACCTGATAGCTTAGCCAGTCATTTATGTTACCTACATACTTTTAAACTGAAGACCTATGTACCTTACCATACCCTCCCCCTGAGAAGGCTTTCTCCTACAAGCTATCTAGTGAATAGTATTTCTAGATAATAACGGTAGTCATTTTGTCCTTCTTTAAACTGAAGACCTTTGTACCATACCCACCTGAGAAGGCTTTCTCCTACAACCTACAGTATTTCTAGTTATTAAAGCAACCTACCTACCCTCAATGCACGACACGCTAATGATCACGAACAAAGTATAATTTAGCGCATGTAGGTAGGTAGGTACCAATATCAAAGATGACATGACCTGAGTTTATCTGGTAACGTACCAGACGGTAAAATAATCGAAAGCTTTTTATCATTTGAATAGGAGATACCGCTTCCCGCGGTTGTCTGACGCCTGCGCAGTTCGTTCGATCCGGTTTGACAAGCTATAGATAAACAAGCAGAATGGGTGGTAACTATTCCGCCATGGACCCGATGGCAGTCCCCGTACCGGACTTACCAAAATTATTTGAAAGAGACGAGTATTTGAAGCCGTATGAACGTGAAATCAGACGCAGGTAAGTCTATTATAAATTACCTTACTGTTTTAACTTTGTAAATACAGTTTTTGTTGTAAAATCAGTGAATTAGATGTAATAATCATATTGAGGTTAGATCGGTTGTGTTTACTAATGTAATGAATGACAATCAAGCAATTTAGCGCTGAAACTATTAACTTTGAGTTAGCTTTTTTTTTTCTCTTAAAAACTACTAAATAGGAAATTACATTATAAATAGTAGTTACGTTTATAAGTCAAGCAAAGTTATTTATAAAAACGATTCAACTAGATAAATGTTTCAGATTACAGCGCTGCAAGCGCTTTTGTTATCAAATTACTATTTCAATGTCAAATGAAAGGTCAATAAAATTGTACCTAGTCGATTCAAAATAAAATTCCAATGAACGATCTTCTCTACCTAGGTGTTAAACTTACTACCTAAGTAGTTTTAAGTTTGTTGTAATGTACCTACCTACATGGAACTTACTTACTATCCTAATATAGCCTTGATAAACTTAGTGGTTGATTCAGACAGGTATATTTTAAGTATTATTGTGTAAAGTTACCTAAATATGTGGGTAGGTACATGGTATTAATTTGTGAAAAAAACTATTCAAACGTATCCAAATAGTAGCACTATAAATACCAACTCTACGCTAACAAGGACACTAGGTTACCAATACCAATAATTAAAGTTTATCAGCTAGTGTTAGGTACTTAACAAGTAAATAAGTAAGTAAGTAGGTAGGTACCTAGTCTGTACATTATCTGATTGATTATTTAAACAAATGCTGAGTAGAGTAGAGAGCAACTAGGGTTGTTGTTAGGGAGGTACCTAGTACATAAATAAATAGGTACCTATAAATATATAGTATCTTTGTTACCTACAGAAAAAGCATGGATTATGAAAGTTATAAAGCGACCCGGTGGCAACTTTGTTTGTATAATCTTCTACGTTTCCTGCCAGTGCAGCAATGAAAGCAAATAATTTTCAAACTTCGTTCAGTAATTTTTGATTTTAACAAAAATACAAACTTATCCTTATAATAATAATTTATTCGTGTCAATTATATTTTTAATATGTCTAAATGAACTGTTAAAACCTAGTATTTTAATCTCGTCGAGCTGAGGACAGGGCGCAATGGCGCTCATTTGGGGAGGCCTATAAGCAGTAGTTGCAGTAATAGCGGGGAATAAAATAATTTTGAATAGGTATATACCTAAATTAAATTACAAACAAAAAAGTTCTTACATACCTACTAAATCTTACTTCTAGATATGCGTGCTTCAAGGACCTGTATGACCGGATCGAGAGCTGGGAGGGAGGAGTGGATGGTTTTACTAAGGGCTACAAGTACTTTGGTGCTCAGTTCAACGGCGATGGCTCCGTGACCTGGCGAGAATGGGCGCCAGGCGCGCATAGCCTTCATCTGCAGGGGGAGTTTAGTACGTACAACTTACAACTTTTTACTATACGTATCCCTGAAGCCGACTTTTGACTATGTGATATATATTCCATCTTGATATTTTATAGCTCATCATACATTTTGAACGACACACCTCCCCGGACACCGCACCTCCCCCTGCCTCGCCCTGAGTTTGAAGTATCAAATGATCACGTGTAAAGATTACATCCCAAAGTCAAAATCCGGCTTATAGATGGAGATACCAGGAACGAAATGACTTTTAGTTAGTTAAACGCAAAGAAGTCAGATCTTTTGAATATACTGAATCTATGGTTATACTTGAGTGTCGGAATCCAGCACACTATTCAACTAAGTTGGTAAGGGGGCGTCTATTAATTACGTGAGGTGATTTTGGCGATATTTCGACCCCCTTTGGTGAGATGTCGTGAGATTTTGCTCGACCCGATCAGAATCAGCGGGGTGATCGGCTAACTCTGTTGCAAACAGAAATGATTGACATCGATCCTGGTTTTACAAACTTTGACATTTCATCCGTCGAAATTCAATGAGCGTCAATTGAAAAACTGTCACAGTTTGTTAAAACAAGATCGGTGTCAATCATTTATTATGTTTGCAACAGAGTGAGTCAATCACCCCGCAGATCAGCCTATATCAGAATTTTAAATGCAACTACGATTGACAAAGGTCTTAAGGCGACAATACATGTCAAACCTCCCTCTCGCTCGCACTATTCAACATTTTTGAAGATATAAAATCACTGAATGTAATTTTGCAAAATAGCAAACATTCACGACCTAGAAAATAACAACACAAAGGTTCAGCAATAATATACTTTTGATTCTATCACGTTTTCTTAGCAAAAAACTTGTACCAATGCAATGTGATCAATTTTGGTGCAAATTCTTTGGTAGGAAAACGTGTTGGGTTCCACATGATATTCTTGCTGAAACTTTGTATTGTTATTTTCTAGGCCGTGAAGGTTTGCTATTTTGCATAACTACATTCAGTGATTTTATATCTTCAAAAATGTTGAATAGTGCGAGCGAGAGGGAAGGTTTGACATGTATCGTCACGTTAATAGCTTCTCTTTGCAGACGGCTGGAACTCAAAAAGCCATGCCTTCACAAAACTAGACTACGGTAAATGGGAGCTCCACATCCCAGCGAACGCCGACGGATCCTGCCCTCTGAAGCACGACAGCCGGGTGCAGATCATAGTCAACGACCACCTGTACCGTATGTCTCCGTGGGCGAGCTACGTGAAGCCTTTTGAAGGGTTTACCTACCAGCAGTTTATTTACAAGCCTGATCAGGTATAGCCAATTTTGTACTCAGAATACTACGTAACGTGAATTATCTGCCTAGACTATTATTTAACTCGTTGACTGCGGGCCTCGGACATAATTCTATGCGCCATGCCCTCATGCGCAGTTGTAGTATTCAGCACTCAAAGCGTTGTTACGGTAAAAGTTTTTTTTGTATGTTGGTAGGGATTTAAATCGCAGAAACTATTGAATCGATTATGAAAATTCCGATTAACCCGACCATAAAAACCAATATTCTTATTTAGATATTATTTAATCAGACAATCAAAATCATTCAAGACCTAACCTCAAAATGCGAAATTTCTACAAAAACTTATTATCCCTACCAGTAGAAATAGCTCGGTAGGGATAAGAAATGCAATGTGCACCTATCGCTACCGGTAGAAATAAATCTACAAAATCGTGCACTTATTCCTACCAGTAGAAATAGCTTGGTAGAGATAAGTGTACCAGCCGGATGTTTATGCACTTAAGTCTAGGTACTTGCTAATTTTATAGCCGGGATTCAAATGCCATAACTAGAATTGATAAGATTGTCTGATGTTATCGTTATAAATAGATGTAACATGCCATAATACACGATAAGGTATAATGCCAAATTATTTGTGTTATCTATTGGCTGGCGTGGACACAGCTCGTGGAATACCGTACACGCTTTGAGCATACGATAACATAAAATATAAGATAAATTTTTAGCCTATCTAAATCTTGTTATTACCTACCTACCTTATTATATGTTCTTTGTGCTGTAATTGTCAATGCTGAATAAACATTTATCTTAACTAACACGAGCATCATCATTATCACCACTCTAAATACATACAACGGCTTCAAATAGGCATCTTCTGGGAAAGCTCGTCCCATCGTCGACCTCCTCCTTGCCCACGCAAGCCTCGAGGTCAAGAGCTGGCCCATGCTAAATTTAAAAAAAAAAACATTATTGATTTCAAATGTTTATTGAAGCCACCATGCCTTTTTCTGTCGTGAAGCAAAAAATAACAAATGGTTCCTAAGACAATAAATAAATAATAAATAATCCTGGACGTTATCACACAGCATCATGTAGCCCCAAACTAAGCAGAGCTTGTATTATGGGAACCACATGATTGATATACTACATAGATACATTTTTTTTGTAAATATATACATACCATCTGCATACCATACGTAGACAACACCCAGACCCGAGACAAATATCTGCAGAACATGCAAACATTTGTCCCGCAGCGGGAATCGAACCCGCAACCTTCTGCGTCACAGGCGGACCTTCGCCCACTGCGCCACAGAGGTCGTCCAATACCTCTGTAGTTAGGTATTGGCTTATTAGTTATTAGACCACGCGGTATTCAGTCTGTCTTAGTAAGACTAAATGACTTGATTAGTCAGTAAGTCTTACTGACTAATTAGTCAAGCCTAAGGCCGACATAGTGGCTCACTCTTATCATACTACGCTAGGGTAGTCTTACTGTCGGACGAACTGACTAAGACTTAATACCTAGCGTGTGGCCTAATATGCCTTTAGGATTTCCCCGTACTGCCCCGTTAAAAAAAACCGGCCATTTGCGGTGCAAGTCGGACTCGTACATCGAGAGTTCTGTCAAACTTGTATCTTTTAATTGAGCTGCCTTAGTAGTTTGATTTTTTCACTGCCTCAAGGGATCGCAGACTTGATTTGTGTTTATTTCAGACTTATCAATTCAAGCACCCCAAAGTGCCGCGGCCAGCTTCGCTCCGCATCTATGAGTGCCACGTGGGTATCGCCACTGCGGAAGGCAAAGTTGGCACTTACAACGAATTTAGGGATAACGTTCTGCCGAGGATCAAGAATCAAGGCAAGTACTAAGTCTTTTATTATGTACTATTTACACTTACCGGCGCGCGTCGGAGCATCGGAGAGCATTTAATAACATGCTAAAGGAAATATCCACAAAGCAGTTAAGTTCCATATTTGCATGCAATTTACGCAGCTTTGAGCATTGCAAACACTGACATATATAGTTCCGTAAGTAGATATTGCATGCAAATAAGGAACTTAACTGCTTTGTGGATGTTTGAATGTCCTCTAGCATGTTTTAAAATGCGCGTCGATGCTCTCCGACGCGTGCCGGTAGGTGTAAATAGTACATTATAGACCACTAGCTTTTATTCCTCGCGTATAGTATTTTTTCGGGATGAAAGGTAACCTATGTTTATCCTTTTCTGTACCCCTGACTTTATTTTATTTTTTCGAAGCCTCTGACAAATTGTATGCGAAAAGAACAAATAACTTTTGGATTTCGGAAGTTGCCCACAATGCCCTAACACATATAATAAGTAAATAAATGGTCTGTTGATTTAAAAACAAATGCATTGTTGCCCCACTAAAAGAAATTTTGGTGTGGATGCACCTTCAAAATGACTTTTATGACGACCTCTGTGGCGCAGTGGGCGAAGGTCCGCCTGGGACGCAGAAGGTTGCGGGTTCGATTCCCGTCACGGGACAAATGTTTGCATGTTCTGCAGATATTTGTCTCGGTTCTGGGTGTTTTCTATGTATGATTTGTATGTATTTACAAAAAAAAAATATATCTGTAATACTTATATCAATCATGCGGTTCCCATAACACTAGCTCTGCTTAGTTTGGGGCTACATGATGCTGTGTGATAGTCCAGCATTATTAATTATTTATTTCTTTCTTTTTTTTATGTTTCAGGGTACAACACTATTCAGTTGATGGCTATAATGGAGCATGCTTACTACGCTTCTTTCGGATACCAAGTCACCAGCTTTTTCGCGGCGAGCAGGTAAAATAATTATTTATTAATGTACTAGCTTTCGCGTGCTGCTTCGCTCGCGTGAGTTATTTTTCCCTTCCTACTTTTTTCTGGATGAAACCTTATCTCCTTTTCTCACTCAGTGCTCACACATGCTCACTCACTCACTCACTCATGTTCACAAGCACATCTCCAACGGCATTTTTCATACCAATGCCACCACCTACCACAGCACTAATAGTATTATTTGTGCCAGAATAAATAATAAATAACAAATAAATAATGCGGGACTTATTATTATTATATTAATATTGCGGGAATTTATTATTTATTCTGGTACAAATAATACTATTAGTGAATACTATATGTGATTACTAATCACACAGCATCATGTAGAATGCGAATGAAACCGGTACATTGCTTCTCAGCATTCTAGGCGATCATTGTGATTTGCCTGTTTTCCATGCAAACGAGTTCTGTTACGTAAAAAAATATTTAAAATTATTTTAAAAGTAATTAGATAAATTTTGTACGTTGGTACGGAACGTTTGGTTGCGTAGTCCTACTGTCACTCAACCGGTTTTTTAATATTCCTTGTGCACTTCACCTTCATTTTTTATATTTTATACCCAATTTTCAGTCGCTACGGCACACCATGCGAGCTGAAACAGCTGATCGACCGAGCGCATGAACTTGGCCTGTACATATTATTGGACGTGGTTCACTCACACGCTTCCAAGAACACTCTGGATGGACTGAACGAGTTCGACGGGACCACAGCTTGCTACTTCCACGACGGAGTCAGAGGAACGCACTCGCTTTGGGACAGCAGACTGTTCAATTACTCAGAGTAAGTTAATGCAGTTGTATCTCTATGAAAATAGGGTTCAAAATCCAACTGTGTAGTTTACTCTCACTCATCCAAGAACACTGAATGGGCTGAACGAGTTCTACGGAACCACAGCTTGCTACTTCCACGACGGAGTCCGAGGAACACACTCGCTTTGGGACAGCAGACTGTTCAATTACTCAGAGTAAGTTAATGCTGTTGTATCTCTATGAAAATAGGGTTCAAAATCCAACTATGTAGTTTACTGTCACTCGTCCAAGAACACTAAATGGACTGAATGAGTTCGTCGGAACCACAGCTTGCTACTTCCACGACGCAGTCAGAGGAACGCACTCGCTTTGGGACAGCAGACTGTTCAATTACTCAGAGTAAGTTAATGCAGTTGTATCTCTATGCAAATAGGGTTCAAAATCCAACTATGTAGTTTACTCTCACTCATCCAAGAACACTGAATGGGCTGAATGAGCTCGACGGAACCACAGCTTGCGACTTCCTCGACGGAGTCAGAGGAACGAACTCACTTTGGGACAGCAGACTGTTCAATTACTCAGAGTAAGTTAATGCAGTTGTATCTCTATGAAAATAGGGTTCAAAATACAACTATGTTTTACTCTCACTCGACCAAGAACACCGAATGGGTTGAACGAGTTCGTCGCAACCACAGCTTCCTGCTTCCACGACGGAGTCAGAGGAACGCACTCGCTTTGGGACAGCAGACTGTTCAATTACTCAGAGTAAGTTAATGCAGTTGTATCTCTGTGAAAATAGGGTTCAAAATCCAGCTATGTAGTTTGCTCTCACTCGTCACACTGAATGGGCTGAATGAGTTCATCGGAACCACAGCTTGCTACTTCCACGACGGAGTCAGAGGAACGCACTTTGGGACAGCAGACAGTTCAATTACTCAGTAAGTTAATATAAGACTTCAAAGTTTAGACGTGGAAAAGCATATAGGCTATCTTTTGATCCCAGCACCACGCGGGCAAAGCCGTGGACGATAGCTAGGGAGGCAATAAAATCCAACAATAGCTCATATACGCAATACGCTTTTCGTTCACTCGTACAGAAGGCTCGCTAAATGAGTCGAAACGCCGTCGGTGCCTTCACCGATGTAATGTGAAAATTCCTGTTTTCAATACGAATGAGTTTCATGAGTAATATGTTTTATTTCTCTTTGCAGGAGTTTCATGAGTAATATGTTTTATTTCTCTTTGCAGGATTGAAGTTCTAAGATTCCTGCTGTCAAACTTGAGGTGGTATCAAGAGGAATATCAATTTGATGGATTCAGGTACACCTTAATTTTACACCACGTTTAGGTACTTAGCGAAAAATGGCTTCTGTGAGTATTTTCTACTTGACAGGAATACTCGTCAGTTTTCTAGACGGCGATGTTTTGATGACAACATAAACATTTGATTTGATTGATAAAAGATTTTCACTTAGAGTAGTATTATGTAGTCTGTTTGTAAGTAGTTAGGTACTAGTTATGTTAACTAAAATCTGCAACGTTAGTTAATAAGCATGATGTGTTTACTGTAGTAAATTACACTTAGTTCGTATTATACTATTATATTTGTGATTTCTTTTTGGTATAACAATAGTTGTAAACCAATAAATAGAGCCGTGGTGGTCTAGTGGGATGCACCCCAACTAAAGATCTGGAGGTCGTGGGTTCGAATCCCAGCCGTGTACCAAAGGATTTTTCGTTTTGAAAAATTTATGTGCGCATTACCACGAGCTCGAAACGGTGAAGGAAAACGTCGTGAGGGAACCGGCATGCCCTCGAACTAAAAAGTTCGAAAGGTATGTGCTAGGTTAGTGTTCCAATAAAAAGCGGCGAGCACGTGGAAAGCTAGCTGCTTGCAAAAAGTGGGCATGTATCGAACGTAATGTTTGGACTTGCCTCTGACTACCCCACTTAAGGTATCCTCAATAGATTTGCGTACTGAGTAATATCTGAAGATATCTATAATGGGGCAAAAGTCGTGAAGATGGTTGTTTGTTTATCAAGGACGGAGTACGAGTGAATAGCATACAAAAGACGTTGAGCTGAGGACATGGCACAGTGGCGTTCATTAGCGGCGGCCTATATGTGCGGTAGTGGAATATATGCTGATGGTTTTAGGCTGATGATGATGATGACCAACCTTTAGCAAAACCTCGCAAACTCGACATAACTCAGAAAAGAGAACAAAATCACACGCACGCTAATATTACAAATGCGGATGTTTGTGAATATGTTTGTTCCCACTCAACTCTGTAACGGCTAAACGGATTTGGATGAAACTTGGAATATACATAATTTGTGACCTCGATTAACACATAGGCTACTTTTTATCCGGGTACCATGCGACCGAATCCGCAGGCGGAAGCTAGTAAATAAATAAAAATTGAAATACCTGCAGTTTGTATTCTTTTCTTATCAGCCATTTTGTCGCATGAGTGTCGAGAGTCTTTGTATAATAAAACAATGTATAACGAAACAGGGTAGAAGTTTAATGGCGACTATTTCTTTTTAAATTTTGTCTTCAGAACTGAGTTCTATAGAGATCTACTATAAGATTGTTATTTCATGTAAAACATTGTTTGGTACCCTCAGATTCGACGGCGTCACCTCCATGTTGTATCACAGCCACGGCATGGGCCAAGGGTTCTCAGGGCACTACGACGAGTACTTCGGCCTGAATGTGGATACAGAGGCACTTGTCTACTTGATGTTAGCCAATGAGATCACACACAGGCTGGATTCCAGGGCCGTTACTATTGCTGAGGTAATCCTAACTTAGATAGATACATTAGATATCTATCTATACATTTTACATAACTACATAATACAAGACTGAAAAAAGGAAAAATATTAATTCATCTATGTGTGTTTTGCAGTATGACAAAAAGGTCATAACTCAGCGCATAATGTTGCTCAATGAGCAAACACTGATTTTCAGTTATAACCGCACAATGGACCAACTGGAGTCCAAATGCGGAAAAGGGAGTCTATTTACATTTACATTTACAACCCGCCGAGGTAACAAGAAGAACGAGATGCTATACAACAATAACAGTTGGTAGGTTGGTATAATGTACATAATCAATACCTATGAATATGATATATTCAGTGCAAAAGTGAAAGCTATTGAAGAATCAAAGTGAAGATGATGAAGTTTTAATTATTGACCGGATATTGAAAATGTACATGACCTGACATGTGGTAGCTAGGCTCAGAGTTGGCGAACAAAGCGTTTTGGAATACCTAACTTTTGTTTTTGTAATAAAAATGATTTGAAACGTATGTTTGGTATTTAAATTTCGTATTGGAGGTGGAATTCCAGCGCTTCGTTGCCAAATATCTGAAACTACCTGTAAAAGCCGCCGTTTTTATCCCACTTATATTATACAGTTACCTTCGTAGCCGGCTGCTGACAGTAGCAGCAAGCGACCAGTTGCTGCGACAATACGGGTTATATGTATTTGTATGAAACACCTTCCGTTTGGACAATGACTCGGAGAGACAAAGAGATTTTGGAAGCATTTGAAATGTAGTGCTGGAGAAGAATGGAAAGAATAAGCTGGGTAGACAACTAACAAAGAAGTTTCAATGAAAACAGAAGAGGACAGATGTTTATACGACATGACAACTTTATACGCAATATCATGAGGGAAAAATAGAAGGAAAGAGAGGAAGGGGAAGACTAAGGATAAAATGAGCCACATTAAAGAGAATATAGGGAAGTAAAGGAGGCTGCTTTGGAGAGAGGCAGATCGAAGGAGCTGCATCAGTTGCGCCGACAAGAGCACAGCTCTTAAATAAATGATAATGATGATGATGACCTTTCGTGGCTAGGAACACGTCGTTAGCCGCTACGGGCCGCTACGCAGACGTTAGACGACACTGTCGCCCGACCGCAGATCAGTAGTAACCAACTGGTATACCGCGCTGTCTACTGCAACTGGCTACGAACTTATACCTTAGCCCCTTACTTATAAACGCTACTTAAATTTAGCCATTGTTTAAAGTGGTCCCTGTCACTGTTTGTCAATAGCCAACTATAAGAGATGGCAATAGTTTAAACATTGTTTATATTATGACAGATTTTTATAAGTAAGATGGATGAATGTTTGTTACTCTTTCAAGCAAAAACCACTGAACAAAGGATGAAACTTACATTACCTATACATAGTTTATGACCTGGATATGAAACACATAGGCTATTTTTTATACGGTTACACGCGAGCGAACCCGCAGGCGGAAGTTAGTATCATAAACTGCGAATGTGAGTTTGTTTGGTGTTTGTTACCCTTTCATGCGTTAACTATTCAACCGATCATCATGAATTTTCACACGTTGTCAGATGTAGGTACAAAGTACATAAAAGAACATAAGGCTTCATTTTCTTCCAGAAAAAAGTACTGTTTCTGACGGATGGAAAAATAAGTTTTAGGCGGATTTATAAAATCTATACCTAGTAACGCGGGTAAAGCCGCAGGCAAAAGCTGGTAAATGAGTGCGGAGTCCACTAGTAATTTATTTATAATTTAATCATGTATTGCATTTTTTTTACAAATGGTGGACTCGTAGACAACATTTTCCGCCAGTCAATCTTGACACGTAAAAGTAGGGGTTGGCGGTGTAATCTCTGTCTTGTTTTCGTTTTTTAACTGGTAAATAAAATATTTATACTGTACTAACTTCCGCCCGCGGCTTCGCTCGCGTGGTACTGGGATAACAAGTAGCCTATGAGTTAATCTAGGTCACAAACTATTTATATTCCAAGTTTCATCCAAATCCGTTCATTCGTTTTTGCGTGAAAGAATAGCAAACATTCATCCATTCCATAGTAGGAAGTAGGATTAGAATATTATTCGGCAAGGTGGAGTGACGATCTGCGAAAGGCTGCTGGTAGAAGCTGGATGCCTCGAGCTCAGGACAGGGCGCAATGGCGCTCATTAGGGGAGGCTTATGTCCAGCAGTGGAATGCTATAGTGCTATAGATATAAAGTGGAATGAATAGAATGTTTAAGTTACAATTGTGTGACCATTTCCAGGATGTATCGGGTATGCCGGGTTCCTGCCGTCCGGTCGCAGAAGGCGGTACCGGGTTCGATTACCGCCTCGGCATGGCTATACCGGACATGTGGATCAAACTGCTGAAGGAGCAGAAGGATGAGGATTGGAAGATGGGGCATATCGTCCACACGTTAACCAACAGGCGCTGGATGGAAGGCACTGTCGCGTATGCTGAGAGTCATGACCAAGTATGATTTAGATATAAAAACATGCCTGTATGACTTGCGTACCGAGGGTTCCATACCGTAAGGGGCCGTCCATTAATCACGTGAGGCTCGAAAGGGGGTTTGATAAAACACGTAATATCATAAGGGGGGGTGTAGTCTTAAACCTCACCACGTATCACCAAGGGACGGCCCCAAACTTGTAGGAATGAACCTTAAAAAACCGGTCAAGTGCGAGTCGGATCGCGCACAAAGGATTTCGTACCTTTGTATGGGAGCCCCACTTAAATGTTTATTTTAACCTTTTTTTAGTATTTTTTGTTATAGTGGCAACACAAATACATCATCTGTGAGAATTTCAACAGTCTAGCTATCTTGGTTCATGAGATACAGCCTGGTGACAGACGGACAGACAGACAGCCGGACAGTGGAGTCTTGTAGTGCGCACCGAGGGTTCATACCCTTATAAAGTTGGACCCTAAAAACAGACGGAGAAGAATCTTCGACTAGATGATTATTTGAAGCTTATTCTGCTTCTACCTATTATGCTTTGACAACCTCTGTGACGCAGTAGCCCGCCTGTGACGCTGGTGTTAGCGGGTTCGATTCCCAGAAACCTCTCACAGGCACCAGTTTCTTGCAAAGTTTGTACTGATCTATACTTTTACTCTTAAACTTTACAATAACTGTTTTATAGGAAAACAAAATAAATTAATAGATGGGTTTTTTTATTAGGTATAAGCTCTGATTACCTGGGGCTTTGTGATGTGTGAACATGATAAATTAAGACAATTTAAGATATATTTTTTATATCGCACAAAATGTTTACATTAAATGAATGTTTTACCTATCATGGTTGACTGGCAGAAAATACTTTCTAGCATTAAGTTCATCAATTAACTATTATATTTGTAAAAGTACAATAAAGAATTATATAAATAACATTATTCATTAATTCCAGGCGTTAGTAGGCGACAAAACCATAGCATTCTGGCTGATGGACGCTGCTATGTACACACACATGAGCACTCTGAGCGAGCCAAGCAGCGTGGTCGAACGAGGCCTAGCGCTGCACTGTATGATACGGCTGATCACACACGCACTGGGCGGGGAAGCCTATCTCAACTTTATAGGTACAACGCCAAGCCAAGCCAGTAACTAGAAATACTGAAGCCAGTACTAAAGTCAAAGTCAAAGTCAAAGTCAAAGTTATTTATTGCGTTCATGTGTAGGTACAAAAAGTTCTTATATATATATATATGTATCAACATGAGCCCAGGAAGGGCATGGCAACATTTAGGTTTACCTATGTAATAGGTACTTTTATACAGCTTTTTATGCAAGTATTAAATTTAGTTTTAAACTTTTATTATAAATGTTATTTACAGCTTATTCCTTTAATACTAATAATAATATAATATCTACCTAAATAATACCCATCTACTGCTTCTATTAATTTTCTTCAAATTATAAATAATTAAGTTATGTATCACTATTTTGCATGATAAAAAAAAACAATAAAACATTTAATATTTGCTAACTTATTAGCATAAAACATTGCTAATAAGTTCCTACCGCACTCTTTACATACAAATTATGGAAAGTAATAATAAAACAATAATAAAGTGAACATTTTAACATTTTTGTAAAACATATACCTAGCTTATTTATCATCAAAAAACTCTTGCAACGAGTAGAAACTATTTTGAATTAGGTAATTTTTTAAAAGTGTTTTAAATTTATGAAGGTTTTCTTCGTTTAGAATGACTCGGGGAATTTTATTATAAATCTTGATTGCCATGGCGTGAGTACCAGAATGAAATATTTTAAGATTAGAAAATGGAATGGCTAATTTTGTTTGGGGTCGTAAGTTTTGTGGCCTGGAGTATTTTTCAAAGAAATTTAAATTTTTTTTTACAAATAGTCCTATTTCTAGTATATAAATACCAGTTAATGTTAAGATTTTTTCTTTTATGAAGTATGGTTTGCAGCTCTCTATTGTATCCAGGTTGTAAATTATTCTTAGGCATCTTTTTTGAAGAACAAACAGTTTCATGGCATCAGTGCTATTGCCCCATAAGGTTATGCCATATTGAAGCCAAGCATTTGCATATGCATAGTATGCAGCGGTAGCTGTTTTTACATCTGTTGTTTTCTTTAGTTCATAGAGAGCGTATGTGAATCTTGAAAGTTTGGAAGAAATTTTTTTGATGTGGTTTTTCCAATTTATAAACGAGTCTATTTGTATTCCTAGAAGAGGATAGGTGTCAACGAGTTCTAACAAGTTATTTTGATATTTATAATTAATAGATAATGGTTTTTTTTGGTACGGATAAAATTGTATAAGTTTTGTCTTCTTTAAATTTAACTGAAGGTTGTGTTCTTCAAGCCATTCTACGATTTTTAGGATGGTAGTATTTAAATGTTCTTTTAGGTTACAGCCAGATTTGCTAGGGATTACTATGGATATATCATCTGCAAAAAGAGTACAGTGATAGTCTATAATTTTAGGGAGATCATTTATATATATTAGAAAAAGTATGCATCCGAGGACGCTGCCTTGAGGTATGGATTGGTTGACAATTTGTTTTTGTGATTTTATATTTTTGATGTATCCTGTAGAGTAGTCGAAATGCTCAACTTCAACATATTGTTGCCGATCCCTAAGGTAAGAAACAAACCAATTGTATACAAGGCCTCTAACACCTATACCGTAAAGTTTATTTAATAAAATGTTATATGTGACTCTATCATAGGCTTTGCTCATATCTAACAGAATTCCAATGGCATATTTTTTGTCATTTATTATTTTTAAAATTTCATGTATGTATTTATAGACAGCTAAGGATGTTGATCTTTTTTTTCTAAATCCATTCTGAGAGTCGTTAAATATTTTAAATTTTTCACAAAATGAGTAAAGGCGGGTTGACATCGCGCTTTCATAAATTTTGGAGAAAGTTGGTAACAGTGCTATTGGTCGGTAGTTGTTAAAATCACTGTGATCTTCTTTTTTATGTAGAGGTTTTATTACTGAAATTTTTAACAAGTCTGGAACAATTCCCTCTGTAAAAGATTGATTAATCAGAAATTTTAGAGGTGGGGCTAATTCTTGTGTGCATTTTTTAATAAGCGTAGGTGGCAGTTCGTCGTATCCAAAACTTCGTTTGTTTTTCAATGTGCGAATAATTTGAACAATTTCTTTTTCAGTGACTGGTTGTAAGTACATTGAATTTTTAGAAGGGGTTATGACAGGACGACCAACTGTTTTTTGTAGCAAATTGCTGTCTCCTACTGATAAGAAAAAGTTATTAAAAGAATTTGCCACTTCATTTGGATCATCTGTGAGCTTATTGTTTACTTTAAGTTCTAAGTTTTTCCTATTTTTTTGTGATAATTTATTTGTTTGCTCTTTTACTATATGCCACATTGATTTTACTATGTTATCTGAGTTTTTAATTTTCTTTATGTTTTGAAGCTTTTTTGATGTAATTACAGTTTTTTTTAGGATTCTCGCATATTGTTTGTAGTTTTTATTTATTATAGGATTATCCAACTGTGATGCTAAAATTTTTAAATTTCTTTTATGTTTGCAAGATGTTTTAATGCCAGTTGTTAACCATGTTTTGTTATTTTTATTTTTTATTTTTATTTCTATTTTAGGTATACACATATTCAATAAATTGTTTATAGTTTCACTAAATATATTATAATTTTTGTTTGCACTGTTTTCGTTTTTTAGGATTAGACTAAAATCAATTTTACTTAATTCAGTTACAAATAATTGTATGTTTTGTTCATTAAATATTCGTTTTTCTGTTAACCATGTCATTCTTATTTCCTGTTTTTTCGTAGGTATAATAATATTCACTCCCCTATGATCACAAAATCCATATTCTTTAACCACTACATTTAGTTTTTTATGGTGGAAGTTAGTGAATATAAGGTCTATGCAAGAAGATTTTATTGAATCAGTCTTTTTTGAATAGTTTATTCTAGTTGGTTCATTAACATGTTGAAAAAAATTGAAACCCTGCATTAAATTTAATAGTGTGATTGAATGAATATAGTCGAGTATATTAACATTAAAATCTCCTCCGACAATAATATTTTTTTTGTTATATTTTGGTTTTTGCAAGAGTTGCATAAGTTTTTGTAAGGTTTGATAGAATAAGTCTGGCATTCTTTTACTATTTGGCCAGTATAAATTAACTAATATTATGTCTAGTTTTGGTATTTCTATTGGACATAATTCAATAATATATTCTATAGTCAAACTAGTTATTTCTTTTAGTTCTAAATAGTCTATTTGGTCTCTGAGAAGAATGCATACTCCGCCGCCTTCATGGTTCGATCGACAATAAGAAGATGCAAGTTTAAAGCCTTCCACACGGAGTAAGTCTTGTTTGGTTGAGGTTACCCAGGTTTCTGATAGGCAAAGAATTTGGATATTTTTGTCATGTTCTGTAGCTGCTTCTATTAGATGTTTTTTATTACATAAGCTTTGCATGTTTTGGAAAAGAATATTTAAGTTATTCTCGAAAAAACAGCCCAGGTGATCTTTGAGATTTGTCAATTTTTGCTTTCTTGTTGATATTATTGTTTTGGCTTTGTTTGTTCAGATCTGAATCTTTAGCAGCATTTTTTTCAGTGTATGATGTATTTTTTGATTCATTTATTGGAGGCTCTATTTTGTTTAGAGTTTCTTTATATTCTTTACCATTTATTATTAATTTATTGCCTATAATATTTGCACGGTGGCCATTTTTTCGGGCTTCAATGAGTTTTTCAATTAGTAGTTTTCTATTTTGTAGTGATTCTTGATCCAAGACTTCTGAGATTGCTAATCCGGTTTTTTTGAAGTAACTGCGATTTTCCAATATGTATTTGGTCATGCTTTTACTTAGCAGTTCAATAATAATAGGCCTTCGATTTCCTCTTTTTCCTAGTCTCTTTAGGTCTTCTACGTATCCCGACAGGTTGATGTTGAGTATGTCTTGAAAGAGGTAGATTATTTTATTGTGTAGGTCATAATTATCTTCATGCATGCTCTCCTGCAAACCATATAGGACTACGGTTTTAGTGTTACTTTCATTTTCTGTGACTTTTTTTTCAGGCTGGCTTTGATTGTTTTCCGGTTCTTTTGCTATCTGTTTTTGTATTTCTTGCATATCTTTTTTCAATTTGAGATGTTCTTTTTGTAATACACTTAATTTTTTGTTTGTCTCTTCGAGGGATTTTTTTAGTTCGTTTTGGTCCAATTGTAGAGTCCTTGTCTTTTCAGTAACTTCTTTCAATTGGCCTTTGGCTGCTGTAATAATTGCTGATTTTAGTTCGTTTAGCAATGACATTTTTATGTGTTCAAGTTTTTTGTCCAGAAGTGCTTCGAACTGGTCAATAGCAAGCACATTGTTTGCTTGTGTTACTCGAGGGCTTTTTCTTTCATTATCAAGGTAAGTGGTGTTTCCAGATATTTCTATGTCTTCATCAGAAGATGTATCTTGAGTGATTGATTTTCGTTGCCTTCTTGTTCTTCTATAGGCATTGTTACAGGCTAAACCTTGAATGTTTTTTTGACTGGTCGGGGGGGTGTATTTTTGTCTTGGTACAATGATACGTTGCGGTCGCTTTGGGGGTGGACGATGAGGCGTAGTTGGGCTTATTTGTTTGACCCTTTTAGTTATGCATGTTTGACATTCCCAGGAAGATCGATCCATAGTGCCATAATATCGCGTGACTGAGACGTTGGCACAGTCAATATCATAATTATCCTTACATGCTAGGCATGTGAGATGCTGTCTTTCAGGTATTTTTTGTAGGCACTTTGCACACACTAGTGACATTTTTGCGTTGGGAAAACAATAACCTCACTTTTAGAATTTAAATGTTTGTTGACTATTATATACACCAATGTACACGCGTCACGGCTACTGTTTTGGCTCTAATGAATGTTACTCGCCAGTTTTAATCACTACATGATGGTTTACTTGTCCGTTTTATCTAAGCGTCACTTTCATTTTTTTTGTGGGAAAATGATTTCACAAATCCTTGAAAAGTTCGTCGAAAATTACAATTTCACTTCCGCGTTTTTCTTTTGTTATTATTAATTGCACAAAACTTTTTGTTTCTGATCAGGAAAGCTATTTTTAATTAATTTTTCTAATTACAAAAACATTGAGGAGGTTATCGACAGTCCAGACAGTACTAGACCCAGTAATAGAGCAACTCTATCTTCCCTAATTTAATTATTCATAAGATACATTGAATAATTGAGAGGAGATTTTCAATAAGCAAATCAAGAAAAATTTCAATCAATCAAAAAATCTATGTATTTTAAGTATAGACACGGACACAGATTGTGGTCCGTGGTATAGGTAAATATCAGAATTTCACACAGTTATTTTATTTTATTTGGGAAACAAACAGTATCTAAAACAATATCATAAAACTATAAAATAAAATCCAGTAGTTTAGTTATAGTTAAAAGATGTAGCACAGTAATCATTTTAAGAATTTATTATAAATTAATTCCAGGCAACGAATTTGGCCATCCAGAATGGCTGGACTTCCCCCGAGCCGGGAACAACTCATCGTACCACTACGCGCGGAGACAGTGGCACCTCGTGGATGACGAGCTTCTCAAGTACAAGTTCCTGAACCGGTTCGATAAGGACATGAACCAATTGGAGGACAGATACGGATGGCTGGCGGCTCCACCGGTAAGGCACTAGTCCTACTGCAGGTTTAAATAAATAATAATTCTGAACACCAGTACTATGATACCCCAAACTAAACAGCCACATGACTGAAAAGCATGCTTTTATATACATTTTATGTAAATAAATACATAGGAAAATCCCAGACCTGAGAAAAATCTTTGCAGATCATACAAACATTTGTGTAGCAGCGGAAATCGAACCCGCACCTTTCTGCATCTCAGGCGGATCTTTGCTCACTGCGCCACAAAGGGAGTATTTGTAGATATTCAAAAAAAAATAGTATATTAGTCATGTGGTTCCCATATTACAAGCTCCGCTTAGTTTGGGGCTAGATGGTGTTGTGTGATAGTATTATTATAAACTCAAAACTGCCGACTCTACTAAGAACAATGACATCTAAGTGGCTCTAGTTTACATACACAAAAACTTCACAGGATCCCGATTCTATAAAGTACGTAAAGTATACGTTAAGTATCACGGGCGTAGCCAGGGGGAGGGTTTTGGGGGTTCAAACCCCCCCGGAAAAGTTAAGATAAAATTTAAATAGATTAACTATTACACTAAAAAATGTGTGCGATTCCCTACGGCGCACCGCGCCCAGTGTTAACACTTTAGTTTTTGAAAACGGGCATTTTGACAAGCTAGAAAGGCCTGGATATAGCTAATTTGGTCATGAAAAGGGCTAAAAATCTGAGTCTTAATCCAAAATCATATATATTTAATATAATTACCTACTCATTTTTCTGGTTCTATGTAATAATTTGACAAATGTTTTGGTTGCTTTACTCTCCCTGAACTTATTTTATATTATATCATGTTCTCGTTACTAGATCTTATGGTTTCTTGGTTTATTGACATTTTCTGTCTCTTCCTGGGATATTTATGGCGCGCATTGTTTAATAACTTGGTAGGCACAGTGCGAATTTTCGAAGTATTGTATCAATACGAAAAAGACTAAATTGCTCTTTTCGGGTGTTTTCGGGCTAAATCATCTAAAACGAGTTCACCTACTGTAAAAAGTGCTAGATCTTGCCCGAAATGATGCGAATGAAGTAGTGGATATATTTAAAAAGAAGAACAGAAGATTAATTCTATAACGTGTATCTAGATATAACAGAACTTTATTTTTTTATTTAGCCTATATGGACAATATAGGCTAAATAAAAAAATAAAGTTCTTGAAAAGGGTCTCCCCTGATTCCTTCTATTCCAGAAGTTTTCTATGAATCTGTTTATTAGATAATGTTCTTATGAATAAATTTACTGGTTATTTTATGCACTTTTTATTCGTTTTATTTTCTTGAACCCTCCCCGTCACTAAAACCTGGCTACGCCCGTGTTAAGTATATGAAATGTTTGTTCTTCCTTTACGCCAAAACTACTAAACAGCGGTTTGTATTACAATTTCATCTCTAAACTGACCCATCACCACACTTACTATACACTTTGAGAAATAAAGATAAACTATCTGTTCCTACTGTAAGGCTCCATAAAGTGAAAAGGGCAATGTTAACGATTTATTTACAAAATCCCAAATTATATTCTTAATTTATCTGTAAATAAATTCAAAATTGTTGTTAAACGTAACCTCTGTAATAAAGCTTATTATAAAATTTCTGATTATCTAGATGACAAAAAAGCTTGGGATGAAACTGCCTCCAACTCCCCCAAAAACAATGTAATAGGTTATTAATAAACTTTGTAAATAACAAGACTTTAAAAAATATAAGCCAAGCAGAGTTTCTTGCCAATTCTTCTCTGTTTGGTCGCGTTACGAATTGGTGTAAAATTAAATTTAAAAAAAATTTACGTTTCCAAGTGTATATGTGCTTATTGAATAAACTTATTTTGATTTTGAAACTGATTCTTTCGCCATAAGTTACAGGACCCTTTTTGCATCTTTCATTATTTGACTAAATATATTAATATTGCAGGCATACGTCTCATGTAAGCACGAAGGCGACAAAGTGATAGCTTTCGAGAGAGCCGGATTGCTTTTCGTGTTCAACTTTAATGCGTACCAGAGCTTCACGGATTATAGAGTCGGGGTCAACGTGGAGGGGACATATAAGGTAACATATTTTATCTGTAAATAAATTCAAAAATGTTATAAAACGTAATCACTGTAATAAGTGTAACTATAATAGGTAAGTTATGATTAAACTTTAATAACATAAACCTCAAAATTAGGTTCCTAGATATAAGTAATGTAATTGCACTTGAACTCTGGGTAAAACAGGACCCTTACTCAGCATTAGAGACAAAACTTAGATGCCGCGCTGGTTGTTAGATTATTCTTACAATTGGTGAGCTTATAACATTTACAAGCCATTATTTCTCTAAAAGGCTACTGCTTTCTGTCTAGGCAGCGATTTCCGTATTATTGTCATTGTGTATATGGCCCTCCGGTCAGGTGGACTGAGGATTTGCGAAAGGCTGCTGGTAGAAACTGGATGCGTACCCTGAGGACAAGACGCAATGGCGCTTATTAAGGGGAAGCCTATATCCAGCAGTGGACTGCTATAGGCTGATAATGTTGATGGTTCGGTTTATAATGGTGGGTTGATGTTCGTTCTTCCAGGCTGTGTTATGCTCAGACAGTAAGGCGTATGGAGGCTTCGGCCGAGTGGAGCCAGACACCGATGAACACGTGACACAAAGCATGTCCTGGGGCAATAGAATGGATTCTATACAGGTAACTATTTCATACTTTCCTTCCTTCCGATAGGTCATTTAAAAGCTATTGGTTAACTCTTGTCAGTGTCACAGCGCCGTTGTGACCTAATCCGATATGACATAAACGGGGCTCTGGCAGCCGGCTGATAGCAGCATCGCGCAGCCTATCTCAGGCACAGCTAAATCCGCCAAGCACCCCCCGACGGGCAGCAGCGTTGGTGGTGCGAGAAGCCTTGCGATCCCCAACACGAATCCCACACGCAATGGATCAACAGGAGTCCAATTGAAGGAAAGGGAATCCACCTTGCTTAATTTACTTACCCCAATACTCATGTCCAGCGTAAAGATAATGGGTATATCCCTCTTCCTGTAGGGGATGCCTATGTCCAGCAGCGTGCAGCAACGTGAGCGAAGGCGCGGGTGGAAGCTAGCTCGTAAATAGAGGAGGACCACAGCGGCGCCCCTATCCAAAATATTTCCGTGCTTAAAATCATATTAGTTATTATAGTGTTTTTCACCGTATTTTAGGATACCTACCCAACTTATCTAACTGTATTTTGTTTCAGGTTTACATCCCAACACGCACTGCCATTGTTTATGCTAAAGTAAACTAGTTTCTATCGATAGGTACTTTTACTTGCTATTTATAGCAATGTTTTGAAAGCAGGAAATTGAGATAGCATGTTTTATATATAGGTTGGAAATTGAAACTAGTCCTAAAAATTATGGAAACTCAATTTTCAGGTTGATAGACTTTATTTACAAAATATATTTTTAGATGTAACTCTTGTTATTAATAAAAGATCTGTTAGTAAACTGTTGTTTTATGACGGAACTCCTATAAGTAGGTTGTTTTTAGGCGTGCAGGATAGGAAGTTGAGTTTGGATAGTGTGACTTTGTAATCAAATTCTTGAGCTAGCCACGCTCGGTCTGAATCGATAGCAGCCATACACCGCATTCCTCTTTCAGTCAGAGGATGGTCTTCGTGAGTTTGGTCTGCTGCATGTCCAATACACAAGTACTGCTCTAACGTCACACTTCCAAACTTACTACTTCTTGGATACACCAAATCATCTGTAACATGTAGAGACCCATAGCAACAAGGGCATATTACAAACTTTGCATTTGCTTTCAAGCACTTGTCTAATACAAGGTCACTAGCAACACCACATGCATGTAATGCAATACCTATATCAAATTTACCAGTGAAGAAGTCTAAGTTGCATTGGTAGAAAAGGATATTTTTCACACCCATTTTGTGTACTCTTTCTCGGGCTCTTATAAGAGATTGTTCTTTATTTTCTAGCAGCATAATAGTGCATTTCGGCAGTAACATTGCAACAAGAATACCTAAATGTCCGCTGCCACTACAAAAATCTACTATCAAGTCTCCATTTTTAGCTATGTTTGTGACAACCAAAGCTAAGTTCTCAAGTTGTTGTGTTTTTCTGACAACTCTCTTGTCTGGTAGATGACCTCCGGAGGGCTTAGCCCCTTCAGGTATACTATCCCAATTAATTGTAGATTTCATTTCAGTTTTTGTAACCTCCATTTCCATTCCATCTGAAAGAGATCTTAATGCATTTTCAATGTCATCCTCTTTTGTGAATAATCTCTTTTTAGGGTTGTGTCTTTTTGGGTCACTTTTGTAAAGGCTCACATCTTCTGTTGCTGGTACACTTAAATTTGCTAATGATAGAGAAATCCTTGGGAATTGATTTAATAGTTCTATAATAGCATTTCCTTCTAATGTATTGATAATGTTCGTGTACCATTTGTATGACAGTGGAAGAAGAGTTTCAAAGGTGTTTCCAAAACCCTGTACAATGATGTGATAACTTGGTAGTAGGATAAGATCAGCTAAAGTGATAAAGGGTCCTTCCGCGTAATCATGGCTGATGTCCAAATCTTCAATATTAATAGAGCAGTCTACTTCAAGTTGCTTTTTATTATTTGACTTCCATTTCCTATTTTTAGATTCTCTAGTTTTATCACCATCGGATTTTATATTAGTGTTTGTATCATCTTTGCTCTCAATAGACAATTTTAACTTCTTCATATCTCGGACTATTTTATAAACATTGTGGACTTTGACTGGCTTTTTCAAGTGGTTTTCAAAGCGTACTAAGTTTACAGGCACTTCTTCTATTTTATCATTTTGTAAGATGTATTTTACTGTTTTTATGATGTCCACTTCACAAAATTTGGTCCAGATTGATACAGTGTTGGGAGCTTGCAAGCAACTTTTCCTAAAGCCCAGTAAGCCTTCTTCGTGTTCGTGACTGTTGAGAGGACTATTTCTATGTGCACAGATGTGCCTGGCCACTGCACAAAGCCCGGTTATAATTGTATCTTCAAACAGAACTACAGGGAACATGCAAGCCGCCACTTGCCACGGAACGTCGTCAATATTAATAAAGAGAAGTTCATCTTGAAGTTTAATACCTGTTCCATTTTTAATCAGACAATTATTCACAGATACAAGCCGCAAAGAAACTTCCCGCGGTGAGCAGTGTTTGTAAATGCAATAGGTTATAAACGACTCAATTGGTAGATGAATCATTTTTGTTTCTTTGTAACATGAAGACGTGGTGTACGTTTCTAAGAATACTATATTCCTAGACTCCATATCTCTTTTGGTAAAAAGATTGACTTAAAAATCCTCCAACAAAACTCAAATCAAAACAAAAACCAGAAATAAACACAATCAGTGTTGCCGTTTTTTATTTTGAGAAAAAGCTAAAACTTGTTTCAGAAAACGCCAAAAAAATGCTATATAACTCTAAAAAATGCTAAATAAAATGAAATGAAAAACATATAAACATACATTTCGGGGAAGTCCTTATTCCTTTAGAGAGAGATCCCATGTTTGAAAAAACTACTTTGAGGTAAAAAAAAATTGTCTCTGGTTTCTATAAAATCTTTGGAATTCCTTTCTAAGTAGGTAACATTCAAAAAAATGTAATACATTATATATGCTAAATGCAATTTTTTCAAGCTAACAGACCCGGAAATATGCTAAATTTAGCATTCAAAATGCTAAAACGGCAACACTGAACACAGTAACGGCCTCTGACAATCCTAGACAGAGAAAGCTATAGACGACGCGATAACTTCATCTCATTCTTTCAAGAAAGAGAACGACTTATGCGTGCTTCATGCAAATAAGGAAGACCGTACTATATGATTTGCTGTCCCTTATCGCGTGCCGGTTTTTTCGTTGTTTAGCGCAACATTGCGCTAAACAAACTTTGGCAGCTAGCAGCAGTTTCGGAAGATTTTGTGAAAAACTTGCTTGAAACTAAATTATTACCTGGAAAAATTATGTTTCATCTATTGTAAATCAATAATAAATAACAAATGAATGTTATGGATTTCTCTATGAAAATGGATCGGTGTAGTGTATTTTGGTGCAAAAGTGGCAGTGATCAAAACATTCCAGATTTGTCTTTTCATTCGTAAGTATCGTACTTTTGACGAGGTATTTATTCAAAAATGGATTGTTAACTAGACTTCCACACTAAATAACAACATTTAGAGTAGAAATCTGTAAGAAAATAAGCCAAAAAGTGAAATTCAATTTTGTTTTGTTTTGTTTGGTGTTGCCGGCATTTGAAATGAATTTTGCCCACTGCACATTAATTTTTGGCTCAACTTTCATTTATGTGTAGTGAGTTAGGCAGCTGGAATTTGTCACAGATAGGTCTATATCTAGGAAGCTTAAATCTAAAATGGCGTAGTGCGGAACCAAATAGTTTTTGAGATATGATTATTTGAAAATTCAATTTTTTTACTTAATTTCGTCAAACTTGATGACACTGCGGGCAATTTTTTTTTCATCACTGAATAGCGAAAATATGATCTTCTTCTTTTTATTTATGGCCTCTGTGGTATTTTTTGGTAATTCGACATTGACAATGATATTTCTCGTTGTTAATGTAATACGTTGAATAGACAGTCGGTTATTAGATTTTTTACAACTACCTGGAAATCCTTCCCGCAGCAGTAGGTTCTAGGACACCCCAACTTGAGTAGCAAAGGTTCTAGATATATCACAGAACTGACGCAGATCACCCCGATGCCACGTAGTCTTGTGGTCCCTATGCGTAGATTGGATATAAAAAATGTGGAACCAGAAATTCGCGTGGAAGATCCTGAGTGGAGCTAGCCCGCGAGGACGAGTGGACGAAGCGACACTCAGGGCCGACGAGGTCAAATACCCGAATCAAATATCCATTTTTATGATTTGAAACTGTTTTTAAACTGATCATAGGTCATAGGTCCGTAGTAGTCCGGTAGTGTGTTTTGGCGTTTATTGTTTAATTTTTTTTCTCTCGTTAACCTCAAAACTTAATTATTTTTTTCTCGGAAACTGTGAGATTCCCCCTTTTAGAGGGAGAGTCCTCACTCCCTCCCTGCCCTTCCCCACCCCATAAGTTCATTACATATAAAGGAAAGTCGATTCATTTTTTATTAGAACTTTAAATAATATAATTTCTTTGTTTCATTATTATTTGCATAGCCCGGTTTAAAGATGACGTTTTAATTTCAGGATAAAAAACCAAAGGCCACGTAATACAATGGATGGTAACTGAAAATACACCTGTATGTGTCCAGTTATGTGAATCTTCCACGGTAAATATAAAAAAACTTTAATCTATTTTGATACTGATTTTATCGTTTAAAAGCCTTGTGCTATATTTGGTCAACCTTGACTAACTAAGGTTTTAATTAATGTATAGGATAAAAGACCACGAAAACCAAAGAGTTCATTATTTTTTTATATGTTGTGCTATGAAATGTTAGGTTATTATTGTTATTATCATACCTTCAATGACAGAATTCAAAAAATTGACAAAATTCAAAATTCATTTATTCAGTAGACATAGACATAGACATAAAGACATATCATTTATTCAGTAAACGTAGGTTACATAGTTTGGTTAACCGTGCTTTAAAGCCTATGTTAGGTTTACAAGTAGTAAACTACAAGTAGTTTAATAGGAACTGTATAGTACACTTTGAAACGTCATTTCTTTAATTTACCACCAATTCGTAACGTGACCAAACAGAGAAGAATTGGCAAGAAACTCTGCTTGGCTTTTATTTTTTTAATGTCATTGTTCTTAATAACTATTACATTGTTTTTGATGGAGTTGGAGGCAGTTTCATCCCAAGCTTTTTTTTCATCTTAATAATCAGATATTTTATAATAAGCTTTATTACATAGATTACGTTTAACAACATTTTTGAATTTATTTACAGATAGATTAATCACGTCATTTGGGATTTTGTTAAAAAATCGTACACACATCCCTTTAAAAGATTGACTTTATGGAGCCTTACAGTAGGAACAGCTAGTTTATCCTTATTTCTAGTGTTAACATTATGATAGTCGCTATTTTTCTTGAACACGTTAATATGTTTTCGGACATACATTAAGTTTTCATGTATATATTGGCACGGCACTGTCATAACATTTATTTCTTTAAACTTAGTGCTAAGTGATTATCTGAGAATTCGTTCATTTTTGTTTTGGTTTAAAATTATTATTTTATTTCAGACTAGAGAACCAGGCTTCTTTAAATCAACGGATCATTCAGATTTGAGACGGATTCGGGATTTGTTAGTCACAACTTGTCAGTTGTGACAATACACCATTTTTTTTGTGCATTTTTTGACAATACACCTATATGCCCCCAATTATTTAAATCTGCCACAGTAAGTAAGTATCAAAAATGATTAAATCAAATTTATATTTAAAAGCCTAAGCTATATTTTATCAAAACCGGGTAAGTGAAACCCAAGATACTGCTTGTAATTTAATTAGCTAGTTGCGGGTTCAATTCCCACTGCGGGGCAAATGTTTGCATATTCTGTTTGGGGCTACATGATGTTGTGTGATTACGTCCCGCATTATTTATTTATTTATTTATTTCCAATGGACTTTGACTGACAGGAAAGAAATACTTTAATGTTAGCTCCGGTTTTCAAAAAGGTTTTTACTAAGATTTTATACTAGCTTCTGCCCGCGGCTGCGCACGCATGGTACCTGGATAAATAATAGCCTATAATGTTATTCCTGGTGTAGCTCAATATAATGTGCAATGACAATTTGTTATATAGGTACCTACACCTAGTTAACTACCTACAAAACCTCGGTCTGCGAAAAAAATTGCGTTGGACTGCTAAGCTATTAGAAGATACGCGAAAAACTGCGAGCTCTTGGGGAAAAAAGTTGGCGTTTAATAAAAGAGTAGCGAATTTAGAAAATATGATTGCAGAATCGAAAGCATAATTTTCTAAATGTTGAATTTTTGGAAAAATAAAAATATATTTCCTATGGTTCTATTCTTTTTTGCATGTAGGAATTTTGAAAGCTTATACAAGAGACATAAAGGCAAGTAAATAATAGGATATTTTTGCCGTTCTTTAAAAAATCAATGCAAAATAATGCTTTATTCATGTCCATTAAAATATTCAATAGTCTCCCCGAAGACATGAAAAATTTGACACTTAGCCTTTTTAAAATAAGACTTATGGCTTGTAGATAAATGCTTTTATACGATCGACGAATTTACTAAAACTAAATAATAATTTACTATTTTTATTTCTTCTTTAGAATTGTTAGTTTTCATTTTGACAAATATTTATTAAGTAATCTTGTTTGTCAACTTAATTATTGTTAATTAAAATTAACCGATGTTAATGATAATTAATGACATATATACATATAACAATTTAATATTTGCACGCTTCTGTAATGAAGTATAAGTACGCGATCCACATAGCCATTAAGATCCTTTCCTTTGTAATTACCATACATTTATGCAAATAAATATAATTTGATTTGATTTGATTTGAAAATTATATAGGTAGGTGTATTCAATCAAATTTGTTAAACATCCTTCCTTCCCTCACATATTATCAAAAGTCATTAAAGTTTATTAGTGAAGGTAGTACGGGGTTCCAACCCCCATCTTCGGAACCCAAGTCAACCTCACCTGCACGTGGTGCACCCTGCTAAACAAAGAACGGGGTTTCTTCTCGGGGAACTTCTCAAACTTCTCGCACCACCAACGGGCAGCAGCGTCGGTGGTGCGAGAAGCTGTGTCCTGCGATCCCCAACCCGCATGCCCAGCGTGGGGATTATGGGTATATCCCCCTTTATTAGGGGAGGTCTATGTCCAGCAGTGGACTGATATAGGCTGGTGTGGTGGTGTGGTGGGAAGGTATAAATGAAAAAAATTTTTGTCATGCAGGTAAAGTATTAATTAATAGATTAATACTTTACCTGCAGTATTAATTGATAGATTAATACTTTACCTGCATGACATTAATTTCTTATTAGATTTGTTTGTCGTTGAATTCCTTGTGCAATATGCAAATATTTTACCCATTATCATTATCAGCCTATAGCAGTCTACTGCTGGACATAGGCCTCCCCTAAAGAGCGCCTGAGTCCCTGTCCTGAGCTCGACGCATCCAGCTTCTACCAGAAGCATTTCGCAGATCGTTACCACCTGGCTGGACGGCGTATCATCAGTATATTTTACACAAATCTATGGAAATTTTAATTATCTGGCAACCCTGCAGTTAAAATGAGAAAGACTCATGTGGCCACGCTCACTATATATCTATAGGTATACTTAATCTATGCTCCTGACAATCCTGCCCTGAGGGGCTATTCACTAAGTCAGTTGTCCACCGAAATGATGAGCACCGAGGCTAGGTGTGCAACAAATGTACGTCAAATGATTGATTTGGTATTCGCTAACTACAGTTGCCAACTAGGATGACGTCATCGGTGTGCATCAATTGCGTTATTAACTGGGGCGTCTGGGTGACGTCACAGTGTACAACGAATGCCTGTTTGTTTTGACGGTTTCTATCGAATTTATATTTATTTGGTATTCCGTAACCAAAGTGGAGATCAAATTGGTAACCGACCTTCATGGTATAAGGTCCTGCGAGAGACACTAGTTTGTAACAGTGTTTGGTGGCTGAGGATTATGGGCACTGTACCTCACCGTGAGATAAAATAATATTATACCTAATTAACATAATTTGTTTTATTATCTCAACACAATTTGTTCTTATAAAGCTAGAAACAGTAATGTACTGCTTTACTAAAACCTACATTGTGTGACTGGTAATGAAATATGAATATTGAACATTTACCTACGGATCGGTAGGAAAATTAAATAATACTGCTACCTATTATTTCAGTTGCCCACCTCAATGTTATGAACCGGGCTAGGCATAGATTTAGTAAACAAAATCCAACCTCTTTGGGGCTAGGTGGCTAGAATGTTATCTGCAGTTGAACACTGTGATGACGTCATCGGTTTACATCGAATATTTCTATCGATATCTTATCATTTGGTATTCAGTATCCAAAGTGGAGATCAAATTGGTAGTCGATCTCCTTGGTGAAATGCATTGCGAAAGGAACTAGTTTCTAGCAGTGTTTGATGATTGGGAAGTGATCGGCACTATTATTCGACTAATTGTTGTGTGAGGTAGTCTATTAGAATTTGTTCTGTATTTACATTATTTGTATTTTGGTAGTATATTTAAATAAACTTTTTGTCTGATTTTTAATAAAATGTAGTGGCATTGATTCTTTTTGATTCCTTGTTTACATTATTGATCATAAAATCATTAGGATTTTTGATTTATTTGCCTAGCTATGTGACCTGTCTCCAACTACTGATGAAACAACTGGCTGCCGTAGGTAGGCTTTCTTGAAGAGGGCTGTTGCGGTCGTGCCCTGCCCACGTAATGATCAGTGTCTGCTTTTTAAGTTGGGGTCAACTGGGGTCAACCTTATGTCATACACAGGGTTCACATTGAGATAATAAAGGGATAAAAATGTGTAAACTTGTAATTTTCAATAAACTTAATTTGTAAATGGAAAATACATAGAGTCTAATCCAGTATCTATATTAATCTTGCTTCCTTTTATAAACTAAAACAAAGATAGATTCAGAACAATAGCTACACGAGCAATTTAGGTATGTATTCTATCTAGCTAGCTATACTGTCGTACCTATTTTTGTTTTAGCACTGAAACCTAACTCCTTTTAGCCTACCTACTTACTCAAAACGTGAAGGTGGGTAGCGTTTAATTTATCTATGGCGAAAGTACGCTAATAATTAAAGATAGTCTTTATTCCCATTCGGTTGGTGGTAACATGGCTATATTTTAATCAGTCGTATAACGTCGATAGAATACTAGAGACGTTCAGTGGCTTGCTGAAAGCCACCTTTGATGCATCATCTCACAATCTCGTACGGAATACCGAATAAATTATTTTTTCAGTTACACACTCACTTCGGTTGCCCACCGAAGCTGTCAAATTTACGTTTGGCATTTCTTTGTTTACATTTTTATTCAAGTACGAGTTAAATTTCTCGTGGTTTGAGGTAAGGTTTGAGGAGATATAGAACCACCAAACCGCACCACATCACACCAGCCATTGGGAGTACAGTTCACTGGGAGATAATACCCATAATGATCCTACGCTGGGCATGCGGGTTGGGGATCGCAGGGCACGTTCTCGTACCCGACACTGCTGCCTGTTGGCGGTCAGGGAATTTACCTGTGCCGGTTTGCGCTATGCCGCATACAGCCGGCCGCCAGAGCCTCATTAGTTTGTTATACAGCAGAGTGTAACACGGGCAGGTGAGATTGGCTTGGATTCCAAAGATGGAGGTTGGAACCGCTTACACCCTCATATGGTACAAGACTAAAGAAGCACGTTCTATACTAGGTAGGCCTAGAAATTACCTACTCAAGACAACAAAGCAAACAAATCCGGCTTCTACAATACTTTTCTTAGCACATTTCATCATGGAGTTCCAGTTGCATTCTTGCGGCTCCATCTTCAGACCCTCGTCATCAAGATTTCATGGCTTCATGTAAATAATTTTGCATTGCCATCCCATTTCCAAATGCATGCAAAATAGCTCATTCAAAAACCTCGAAGAAGGTTAAATTTAATTACCAATAACCTTAAAGTTAACCTAACAGTATACTTTTATCTATGGGTAAAACTAAATAAAAGATAAAATTTAAATATATTTAGGATATTACTATATTTTCAGGTAAGTACAACCTTAGTAAACCTAGGTACGCCTTTTCCTGCTTCACGTCCTCGCCAGCAGAAGAAGCGCAAGTGTCTCGCTAACCTCAGCCATCGCTTCCGGCGCCTTGCGTCGAGTTCCAACGCAAGAGTTTGGAAAAATCGAAGGTCAATATCCCTGACAGGAATGAGGTCGATAGGGAAGACTTTATCCTTGTGGAGAAGATACGTCGACACTTCGACAGAGATTCGGCCCGCAACAAGCGCAGTACCGCCGCGATACCAGCCGACTATCAAGATTTGCCTCTCCCGTTTTGATGAGACGACCGGGGTCGGTGTCAGGGGTCGGTCCCAATGTCACTTCAGAGGCTGGAGAGCAGTAGAAATATTGGTTTCAAGTCCTACTCTCCAGATTCTGGCAAAGCACATGGATGTAGGTACTCATGGATCCGAATTTCAGCCCAGTGATTTCAGCCAGCTATAGAGAAGCGGCACCGAAGCAGAAGCTATGGCGAATAGCTATGGGCTTTTTTAATCATTTATATGTGCCGGAAATAAACGATTATTCATTATCTTATTTATTTGTTTTAAAGTAAATGGAGCGCTCACATAGATGGGTTACCAAACAGACTTGGTTCTACAGCTTAGGCAGTAGCTAGGATCTTTTAACAAGGCTTATTAGACCACGCGGTATTCAGTCTGTCTTAGTAAGACTGTCTTCGCACTTAGCGTAGTGTAATAAGAGTAAGCCACTAAGTCGGTCATAGTAAATCTAGTAAGGCAGTCTTACTAAGACAGACTGAATACCGCGTGGTGTAATAAGCCTTTTTCTGACGTAGAATCAGATTTGTTAACTAGTTTATTTCAGCTACTTCCACAGCATTGTCTTACAGCATTGAACTGTGGGAAAATGTTGTAGATATCAAGACCATATTATTTTGTGCTGCAGAAGATGGCTGTTCGTTTATTGAGCAACTACTTTGCTAGGCTAACGAAATAATAATTGAAACACTTTGTCTTGAAAAAACAATGTTTTATTGCTCCTTACTTATTAAGCGTACACTCAGGTAGGTAATTCTGAGGACGGAAGGTAGTCCATCAATATTCAGGTAGCTAAGCGCGGTGCTTAGCTATAGCTATCAAAATAATCTCGATTGGTGTTCTAGTTATTAAATGTGAAACTTTGTTTGGTTGGATGTATGTAGTCGAGAGACTAGTTGCCCTCGTCTCGACGCATAGGGTCGTTTTCTTGTCCCGCGAGTATTCTTTCGATTGCAGACGCGATACCCTCCAGCGCAGCGCAGCCATTTGACACTCTTCAACCTCGAACCGACTCCACTCTAGATCGTCCGCCCAAAGCAACGGGGTAGCCCAATTCCCATTTTGAAGAACTATAAAAACAAAATACGTGTTAAATTGATAATAATATAATAATTATTTGTGGATGTAGAGATCCAAAGATCGGGCTCAGTCGCGCTTACTGGAAAAGGCCTAAGTCCAGCAGTGAGTTACCTAGGTATTTTAGTATTATGACATTCAATGAGGACCAGTGACCTAGCCAACTCTAAATTGCATTCCAATTTTGGTTTTTAATAATGAAAATATGGAAGAGACATCCTCTTTGAGGCAAGGGATGAAAAGCCAGCTGAGACGCAAGAGGTAGAGGTTGCGGGATCGATTTCCTCTGCAAGACAATGTTTCCATTATCTGCCATTTTTTTTGTTCCGGGTATGGGTGTTGTGGTGGGTGGACTCGTAGTTTCGAATACCCACGAGAAGGGAAGGATTTGATACACAGGAGAATATGATTGTGTTGGGTCAAGCAATGCTATGTTTCTATCTGCCTGTTGGGTGTTTCTTTATGTGTACTATATACCTACTTAGCTAGATGTGATAAGCAGTACCTAGTGTAAGCTTATTTATAGTAAGTATTATTAAGTCTTATTTTTTATAAATCACTTTTCACAATACAATCACTTTCCTTATAATGAAATCTCACAAAAAAATGACATTCATGCCGTCAAACGATTGTCAAAACTCAAAAATATTATCGATAAAACATTAGAGACGTCCGGTGATTTTCTGAAAGGCACCCATACATATCGACTGTAGTGAATACCGAATAAATTATTTTTTCAGTTGCCCACTCATTTCGGTTGCCAACCGAGAGTCGGTTGTACACTGAGCTGTCAATTTTACTAAATAGGGGGGCTGAGGGGCTATTCACTAAGTCAGTTGTCCACCGAAATGATGAGCACCGAGGCTAGGTGTGCAACAAATGTACGTCAAATGATTGATTTGGTATTCGCTAACTACAGTTGCCAACTAGGATGACGTCATCGGTGTGCATCAATTGCGTTATAAACTGGGGCGTCTGGGTGACGTCATAGTGTACAACGAATGCCTGTTTGTTATGACAGTTTCTATCGAAATTATATTTATTTGGTATTCCGTAACCAAAGTGGAGATCAAATTGGTAACCGACCTTCTTGGTATAAGGTCCTGCGAGAGACACTAGTTTGTAACAGTGTTTGGTGGCTGAGGGTTATGGGCACTGTACCTCACTGTGAGATAAAATAATATTATACCTCATTAACATACATAATTTGTTTTATTATCTCAACACAATTTGTTCTTATAAAGCTAGAAACAGTAATGTACCGCTTTACTAAAACCTACATTGTGTGACTGGTAATGAAATATGAATATTGAACATTTACCTTCGGATCGGTAGGAAAATAAAATAATACTACTACCTATTATATCAGTTGCCCACCTCAATGTTATGAACCGGGCTAGGCATAGATTTAGTAAAAAAAATCCAACCTCGTTGGGTTAGGTGGCTAGAATGTAATCTGCAGTTTCACACTGTGATGACGTCATCGGTTTACATCGAATATTTCTATCGATATCTTATCATTTGGTATTCAGTATCCAAAGTGGAGATCAAATTGGTAGTCGATCTCCTTGGTGAAATGCATTGCGAAAGGAACTAGTTTCTAGCAGTGTTTGATGATTGGGAAGTGATCGGCACTATTATTCAACTAATTGTTGTGTGAGGTACATAGTCTATTAGAATTTGTTCTGTATTTACATAATTTGTATTTTGGTAGTACAATATTTAAATGAACTTTTTGTCTGATTTTTAATAAAATGTAGTGGCATTGATTCTTTTTGATTCCTTGTTTACATTATTGATCATAAAATCATTAGGATTTTTGATTTATTTGCCTAGCTATGTGACCTATCTCCAACTACTGATGAAACAACTGGCTGCCGTAGTTAGGCAGGCTTTCTTGAAGAGGGCTGTTGCGGTCGGGCCCAGCCCACGTAATGATCAGTGTCTGCTTTTTAAGTTGGGTCAACCTTATGTCATACATAGGGTTCACATTGAGATAATAAAGGGATAAAAATGTGTAAACTTGTAATTTTCAATAAACTTAATTTGTAAATGGAAAATACATAGAGTCTAATCCAGTATCTATATTAATCTTGCTTCCTTTTATAAACTAAAACAAAGATAGATTCAGAACAATAGCTACACGAGCAATTTAGGTAGGTAATCTATCTAGTTAGCTATATTGTAGTACCTATTTTGGTTTTCGCACTGAAACCTAACTCCTTTTAGCCTACCTACTTACTCAAAACGTGAAGGTGGGTAGCGTTTAATTTATCTATGGCGAAGGTACGCTAATAATTAAAGATAGTCTTTATTCCCATTCGGTTGGTGGTAAAATGGCTATATTTTAATCAGTCGTGTAACGTCGATAGAATACTAGAGACGTTCAGTGGCTTGCTGAAAGCCACCTTTGATGCATCATCTCACAATCTCGTACGGAATACCGAATAAATTATTTTTTCAGTTACACACTCACTTCGGTTGCCCACCGAAGCTGTCAAATTTACGTTTGGCATTTCTTTGTTTACATTTTTATTCAAGTACGAGTTAAATTTCTCGTAGTTTGAGGTAAGGTTTGAGGAGATATAGAACCACCAAACCGCACCACATCACACCAGCCATTGGGAGTACAGTTCACTGGGAGATAATACTCATAATAATCCTACGCTGGGCATGCGGGTTGGGGATCGCAGGGCACACGTTCTCGTACCCGACACTGCTGCCCGCTGGCGGTCAGGGAATTTACCTGTGCCGGTTTGCGCTATGCCGCATACAGCCGGCCGCCAGAGCCTCATTAGTTTGTTATATAGCAGGGTGCAACACCGGCAGGTGAGATTGGCTTGGATTCCAAAGATGGAGGTTGGAACCGCTTACACCCTCATATGGTGCAAGACTAAAGAACCACGTTCTATACTAGGTAGGCCTAGAAATTACCTACTCAAGACAACAAAGCAAACAAATCCGGCTTCTACAATACTTTTCTTAGCACATTTCATCAGGGAGTTCCAGTTGCATTCTTGCGGCTCCATCTTCAGACCCTCGTCATCAAGGTTTCATGGCTTCATGTCAAATAATTTTGCATTGCCATCCGATTTCCAAATGCATGCAAAATAGCTCATTAAAAAACCTCGAAGTAGGTTATATTTAATTACCAATAACCTTAAGGTTCACCTAACAGTATACACATACACATACAGTATAGTATCTATAGGTAAAACTAAATAAAAGATAAAAAAATTTAATATATTTAGGATATTACTATATTTTCAGGTAAGTACAACCTTAGTAAACCTAGGTACGCCTTTTCCTGCTTCACGTCCTCGCCAGCAGAAGAAGCGCAAGTGTCTCGCTAACCTCAGCCATCGCTTCCGGCGCCTTGCGTCGAGTTCCAACGCAAGAGTTTGGAAAAATCGAAGGTCAATGTCCCTGACAGGAATGAGGTCGATAGGGAAGACTTTATCCTAGTGGAGAAGATACGTCGACACTTCGACAGAGATTCGGCCCGCAACAAGCGCAGTACCGCCGCGATACCAGCCGACTATCAAGATCTGCCTCTCCCGTTTTGATGAGACGACCGGGGTCGGTGTCAGGGGTCGGTCCTAATGTCACTTCAGAGGCTGGAGAGCAGTAGAAATATTGGTTTCAAGTCCTACTCTCCAGATTCTGGCAAAGCACATGGATGTAGGTACTCATGGATCCGAATTTCAGCCCAGTGATTTCAGCCAGCTATAGAGAAGCGGCACCGAAGCAGAAGCTATGGCGAATAGCTATGGGCTTTTTTAATCATATTTACATGTGCCTGAAATAAACGATTATTCATTATCTTATTTATTTGTTTTAAAGTAAATGGAGACGACCGGGGTCGGTGTCAGGGGTCGGTCCTAATGTCACTTCAGAGGCTGGAGAGCAGTAGAAATATTGGTTTCAAGTCCTACTCTCCAGATTCTGGCAAAGCACATGGATGTAGGTACTCATGGATCCGAATTTCAGCCCAGTGATTTCAGCCAGCTATAGAGAAGCGGCACCGAAGCAGAAGCTATGGCGAATAGCTATGGGCTTTTTTAATCATATTTACATGTGCCTGAAATAAACGATTATTCATTATCTTATTTATTTGTTTTAAAGTAAATGGAGCGCTCACATAGATGGGTTACCAAACAGACTTGGTTCTACAGCTTAGGCAGTAGCTAGGATCTTTTAACAAGGCTTATTAGACCACGCGGTATTCAGTCTGTCTTAGTAAGACTGTCTTCGCACTTAGCGTAGTGTAATAAGAGTAAGCCACTAAGTCGGCCATAGTAAATCTAGTAAGGCAGTCTTACTAAGACAAACTGAATACCGCGTGGTGTAATAAGCCTTTTTTTGACGTAGAATCAGATTTGTTAACTAGTTTATTTCAGCTACTTCCACAGCATTGTCTTACAGCATTGAATTGTGGGAAAATGTTGTAGATATCAAGACCATATTATTTTGTGCTGCAGAAGATGGCTGTTCGTTTATTGAGCAACTACTTTGCTAGGCTAACGAAATAATAATTGAAAAACTTTGTCTTGAAAAAACAATGTTTTATTGCTCCTTACTTATTAAGCGTACAGGTAGGTAATTCTGAGGACGGAAGGTAGTCCACCAATATTCAGGTAGCTAAGCGCGGTGCTTAGCTATAGCTATCAAAATAATCTCGATTGGTGTTCTAGTTATTAAATGTGAAACTTTGTTTGGTTGGATGTATGTAGTCGAGAGACTAGTTGCCCTCGTCTCGACGCATAGGGTCGTTTTCTTGTCCCGCGAGTATTCTTTCGATTGCAGACGCGATACTCTCCAACGCAGCGCAGCCATTTGACGCTCTTCAACCTTGAACCGACTCCACTCTAGATCGTAGGCCCAAAGCAACGGGGTAGTCTCCCATTTTGAAGAACTATAAAAACAAAATATGTGTTAAATGATAATAATATAATAATAAATAGTGGATGTAGAGATCCAACGATCGGGCATAGTCGCGCTTTCTGGAAAAGGCATAAGTCCAGCGGTATTTTAATATTTTGACATTCATTATGGACCAGTGGCTTAGCCAACATTAAATTGCATTCCGATTTTGGTTTTTAATAATGAAAATATGGAAGAGACATCCTCTTTGAGGTAAGGGACGAATAGCCAGCTGAGCTGAGACGCAAGAGGTAGTGGTTGCGGGATCGATTTCCTCTGCAAGACAATGTTTCCATGATCTGCAATTTTTTTTGTTCCATGTCTGGGTGTTGTGGTGGGTGGACTCGTAGTTTCGGATACCCACGAGAAGGGAAGGATTTGATACACAGGAGAATATGATTGTGTTGGGTCAAGCAATACTATGTTTCTATCTGCCTGTTGGGTGTTTCTTTAAGTTTACTGTATACCTACTTAACTAAATGTGTTAAGCAGTACCTGTGTAAGCCTATTTATAGTAGGTATTATTGTCTTATTTTTTATAAATCACTTTTCACAATACAATCACTTTTTTTTTTTTTTTTTTTTTTTATGGCAATCGTCCTACTTGGACATATCTGCCAGTGTCACGTCATAATAGAAACAATTGAGGCGTATGTACAAACAAAATTGAATAAAAACAGACCAGAATAGGATTTAAACAAAATAATGAATAAATGAATATGAATATGAATAAGAATAAGAATTCATAAACCTCGACAACCCGGAAATATAAGGGAACCTTATAATTTCAGGTTGTTGAGTTTTATGAATTGGATTAAAGTTTTGTAGACATTTGGATCTTTAGAATTTAGAAGTTCCGGAATATAAGTTGGGAGGGAAATTTTTAGTGAGACAAGTGAATCTAAGAATTTAGAATGATTCAGAAGGGGGCATGAAAAAAAAATATGGTTTAGGTCGCCTTCATCAAGGCCACATTCACATACAATCACTTTCCTTATAATGAAATCTCACAAAAAAATGACATTCATGCCGTCAAACGATTGTCAAAACTCAAAAATATTATCGATAAAACAATAGAGACGTCCGGTGATTTTCTGAAAGGCACCCATACATATCGACTGTAGTGAATACCGAATAAATTATTTTTTCAGTTGCCCACTCATTTCGGTTGCCAACCGAGAGTCGGTTGTACACTGAGCTGTCAATTTTACTAAATAGGGGGGCAGGGGGGCTATTCACTAAGTCAGTTGTCCACCCAAATGATGAGCACCGAGGCTAGGTGTGCAACAAATATACGTCAAATGATTGATTTGGTATTCGCTAACTACAGTTGCCAACTAGGATGACGTCATCGGTGTGCTTCAGTTACGTTACACACTGGGACGTCTGGGTGACGTCACAGTGTACAACGAATGCCTGTTAGTTGTGACAGTTTCTATCGATATTATATTTATTTGGTATTCCGTAACTAAAGTGGAGATCAAATTGGTAATCGACCTTCGTGGTATAAAGTCCTGCGAGAGACACTAGATTGTAGCAGTGTTTGGTAGCTGAGGGTGATAGGCACTGTACCAAACCGTGAGATAAAATAATATTATACCTTATTAGCATAAATTATTTGATTATCTGAACACAATTTGTTTTTATAAAGCTAGAAACAGTAATGTACCGCTTTACTAAATCCTACATTGTGTGACTGGTAATGAAATATGAATATTGAACATTTACCTACGGGTCTAAAATTAAATAATAGTGCTACCAGTTATATCAGTTGCCCACCTCAATGTTTTGAACCGGGCTAGGCATAGATTTAGTAAAAAAAAAACAACCTCTTTGGGGCTATGTGGCTAGAATGTTGACTGCAGTTGCACACTGGGATGTCGTCATTGGTGTACATCGAATATTTCTATCGAAATGGTATTCAGTATCCAAAGTGGAGATCACATTGGTAGTCGATCTCCTTGGTGAAATGAATTGCGAAAGGAACTAGTTTCTAGCAGTGTTTAATGATTGGGAAGTGATCGGCACTATTATTCGACCGATTGTTGTGTGAGGTAGTCTATTAGAATTTGTTCTGTATTTACATTATTTGTATTTTCGTAGTACAATATTCATAAATAAACTGTATTGTCTGATTTTTTATAAAATTTAGTGTAATTGATTCTTTTTGATTCCTTGTTTACATTATTGATCATAAAATCATTAGGATTTTTGATTTATTTGCCTAGTTAGGTGAGCTATCTCCAACTACTGATGAAACAACTGGGTGCCGTAGGTAGGCTTTCTTGAAGAGGGCTGTTGCTGTTGTGCCCAGCCCCCGTAATGATCATTGTCTGATTTTTAAGCTGGGATCAACTAATGTCATACACAGGGTTCACATTGAGATAATATGGAAATAAAAATGTGTAAACTTGTAATTTTCAATAAACTTAATGTGTAAATGGAATATACATATAGTCTAATCCAGTATTTATGTTAATCTTGCTTCCTTTTATAAACTAAAACAGAAATGGATTCAGAACAATAGCTTCATGAGCCCTTTAGAGGTAGGTACTCTACCTAGCTAGCTACATTGTCGTACCTATTTCAGTTTTCGCACTGAAGCCTAACTCCTTTTAGCCTACCTACTTAGTTGAAACGCGAAGGTGCGTAGCGTTTAATTTCTCTGTGGCGAAGGTACGCTAATAATTAAAGATAGTCTATATTTGGTTGGTGGTAAAATGGCTATATTTTAATCAGTCGTATAACGTCGATAGGATACTAGAGACGTTCAGTGGCTTGCTGAAAGCCACTGTTGGTGCATCATCTCACATTTTCGTACGGAATACCGAATAAATGTTTTTTTCCGTTGCACACTCACTTCGGTTGCCCACCGAAGCTGTCAAATTTACGTTTGGCATTTCTTTGTTTACGTTTTTACTTTTACTCAAGTACGAGTAACATTTCGTGGTTTGAGTAGATATAGAACCACCACACTGCACCACATCACACCAGCCACTGGGAGTACAGTAAACTGGGAGATAATACCCATAATCCCTACGTTGGGCACAGGTTCTCGTACCCGACACTGCTGCCCGTTGGCGGTCAGGGAATTTAGCTGTGCCGGCTTGCGCTATGCCGCATACAGCCGGCCGCCAGAGCCTCGTTAGTTAGTTATACAGCAGGATGCAACACGGGCAGGTGAGATTGGCTTGGATTCCAAAGATGGAGGTTGGAACCGCTTACACCCTCATATTTCAGTTTAAGAATGAAGAACCACGTTTTATACTAGGTAGGCTTAGAAATTACCTAGGTACTCAAGACAACAAAGCAAACAAATCCGGCTTCTACAATACTTTTCTTAGCACTTTTCATCAGGGATTTCCAGTTGCATTCGTGCGGCTCCGTCTTCAGATCCTCGTTATTAAGGTGTCATGGCTTCATGTCAAATAATTTTGCATTGCCATCCGATTTCCAAATGCATGCAAAATAGCTCATTCAAAAACCTCGAAATAGGTAAAATTTAATTACCAATAACCTTTACGTGACAGTATACTTTTATCGATGGGTAAAACTAAATAAAAGATAAAAATTTAAATATATTTAGGATATTACTATATTTTCAGGTAAATACAACCTTAGTAAACCTAGGTACGCCATTTCCTGCTTCACGTCCTCGCCAGCAGAAGAAGCGCAAGTGTCTTACTAACCTCAGCCATCGCTTCCGGCGCCTTGCGTCGAGTTCTGACGGAAGAGTTTGGAAAAATCGAAGGGCAATGTCCCGGACAGGAGTGAGGTCGATAGGGAAGACTTCATCCTTGAGGAGAAGAGACGTCAACACTTCGACAGAAATTTGGCCCGCAACAAGCGTAGTACCCGCCGCGATACCCGCCGACTATCAAGATCTGCCTCTCCTGTTTTGATGAGACGACCAGGGTCGGTGTCAGGGGTCGGTCCGAATGTCACTTCAGAGGCTGAAGAGCAGTAGAAATATTGGTTTCAAGTCCTACTCTCCAGATTCTGGCAAAGCACATGGATGTAGGTACTCATGGATCCCAATTTCAGCCCAGTGATTTCAGCCAGCTATAGAGAAGTGGCACCGAAGCAGATAGAATAGCTATGGGCTTTTGTTATCATAGGTGCCTGAAATAAACGATTATATAGTATCTTATTTATTTGTTTTAAAGTGAAATGGAGCGCTCACATAGATGGGCTACAAAACAGACTCGGTTCTGCAGCTTAGGCAGTAGCTAGGATCTTTTAACAAGGCTTATTACACCACGCGGTATTCAGTCTGTCTTAGCTAGACTGTCTCGCACTTAGCGTGGTGTAATAAGAGTAAGCCACTAAGTCAGTCATAGTAAATCTAGTTAGTCAGTAAGACAGTCTTACTAAGACAGACTGAATACCGCGTGGTGTAATAAGCCTTTTTCTGAAGTACAATCAGCTCTGTTAACTAGTTCATTTCAGCTACTTCCACAGCATTGTCTTACAGCATTTATCTTATCAGGATCACGTTTATTTGCTTTGCATTTGCTGGGGTTACGCAGGGTAACACACTATGGTGCTAGGTCATTAGTTTTGAAATCGAGTTTTCTCTGGAATTATTGAAGTTTTTATCACATTTAATTGTGGGAAAATGTTGTAGATATCAAGACCATTTGACGACCTCTGTGGCGCAGTGGGCGAAGGTCCGCCTGGGACGCATAAGGTTGCGGGTTCGATTCCCGCCGCGGGACAAATATTTGTATGTTCTGCAGATATTTGTCTCGGGTCTGGGTGTTTTTCATTACCAGTAGTCCGATAATCGGACTAGGTACCGATCGGACTACCAGGCATAAACGTTTTCTATGTATGATATGTATGTATTTACAAAAAAAAAAAAAATTTATGTAATTTATCAATCAAGGGTTCCCATAACACAAGCTCTGCTTAGTTTGGGGCTATATGATGCTGTGTAATGTGTCCAGCATTATTTATGTATTTATTTATATTATTTTGTGCTGCAGAAGACGGCTGTTCGTTCATTGAGCAATTACTTTGCTAGGCTAGCGAAATAATAATTGAAACACTTTGTCTTCAAAAACAATGTTTTATTGCTCCTTACTTATTAAGCGTACACACAGGTAGGTAATTCTGAGGACGGAAGGTAGTCCACCAATATTCAGGTAGCTAAGCGCGGCACTTAGCTACAGCTATCAAAATAATCTAGATTGGTGTTCTAGTTATAAATGTGAAACTTTTATGTATGTAGTCGAGGGACTAGTTTTAGTCGTTTTCTTGTCCCGCGAGTATTCTTTCGATTGCAGACGCGATACTCTCCAGCGCAGCGCAGTCATTTGACACTCCTCAACCTTGAAACGCAATGGGATAGTCTCGCATTTTGAAGAACTATAAAAACAAAATATGTGTTAAATGATAATAATATAATAATTAATAGTGGATGTAGAGATCCAAAGATCGGGCTCAGTCGCGCTTACTGGAAAAGGCATAAGTCCAGCAGTGAGTTACCTAGGTATTTTTATATTATGACATTCATTATGGACCAGTGGCCGACTAGACCTAGCCAACACTAAATTGCATTCCGATTTTGGTTTTTAGTAATGAAAATATGGAAGAGACATCCTCTTTGAGGTAAGGGACGTATAGCCAGCTGAGACGTAAGAGGTAGAGGTTGCGGGATCGATTTCCTCTGCAAGACAATGTTTCCATTATCTGCAAAAAAAATTATTCCGGGTCTGGGTGTTGTGGTGGGTGGACTCGTAGTTTCAGATACCCACGAGAAGAGAAGGATTTGATACACAGGAGAATATGATTGTGTTAGGGTGAAGCAATGCTATGTTTCTATCTGTCTGTTGGGTGTTTCTTTATATGTTTACTTTATACTTAGCTAAATGTGATAAGCAGTACCTGTGTAAGCCTATTTATAGTAGGTATTATTAAGTATTATTATTTATAAATCATTTTTCACAATACAATCACTTTCCTTTTATTGAAATCACACAAAAAAATGACTTTAATGCCGTCAAACGATTGTCAAAACTCAAAATAATTTCTCTATGCTCAAAAATATTATCGATAAAACAATAGAGACGTCCGGTGATTTTCTGAAAGGCACCCATACACATCGACTGTAGTGAATACCAAATAAATTATTGTTTCAGTTGTCCACTCATTTCGGTTGCCAACGTGTGCGTTACTCCAGCGGCATGTTGACTCGGATCGGGATGAAACTTACAGAAAAATTAGAGCACTATGTCCTGTAAATGTGCCCCAAATATTAAATTTGTGCCTATTAAGGTTCCAGAGTTATTCGAGAAAATAAGATGCCGCTGTAGTAACGCCTGAAAACGTTACTGCAGCGGCATGGTTTTTACCCATTAGCCTTAGCCAAATTTAAAGTAGCTTAAAAGATAGCTTATATTTGTGCATGTCACTGGCCAAACAGCGGCATTTGTGCGACCTGTGGTTTATGAGTTATTGCAGATGCCGCTGGAGTAACGTTTTGCAGATTTCCGGATCTTCGAAACGGCTGAACGCACAAATATGATTTTTTGTGAGCGAATGTGTTGTAATTTGTGCCTATTTGTGCGCTAGTTGCTTTTCCGAAAAAATGCACGACGTATGAATTAGACGAGTTTTTGTGAAAATCGAAAATTGCCTCTAGCTCTTGAACTACTAGTGGAAAACACTTTATGATTGCTTTGGCTGATGCCTATAAGGAATATACATCTTCTGACAACCATTTTGAAACCCTACATCTAATTTTCGACAAAATAAATCAATTTTACAACTGAAAATGGTTTGCTAATTTCTAACCTCAATTAAGGGAGTTTTAACAAGTTATCGACTTTCATGATTTGCCAATAATTAGAGCGCATATCCAAATAGAAGCACACTGAATTTCAGCTTTCTAGACCTTCAAATTAATGATTTACAACTGAAAATAACAAAACGAGGTCTCTTAGACTGTTATCCGACCAAATACGAAAGGTCATAAAAAAGCGGCCGTTCAGTACTTCGAGACTACATTTTTAAATAGGCAGCTTTGTCATGTTTAACGTTAGGTACACTTACGTGGACAAGTTTTAGTGTGGGATAAAAGCACCTGTAAACATTGATGCTGGACAGCATTTATTTCAACCAATAACATGTTACATGTACGTACTAATAGCCCTACACCCGTACAACAACAATTAGTTAGGGTTTTTTCAAGTACCTTTCGTTTAAATAATACTGTATAGTTTTGTCATCGATTTTGACTACTTCACTCTCGTCTCATCGGACGAGTATTAGATTCGATTATTTGATCAGACAATATGAAAGAGAGCTGATGTCTAACATGGGAAAACTGAACCGATTCAGTGCGGAAGGCGCCGCAGCGGTTTCATAAAAAATCTTTTTATTCAGGCGTATGGCAAATCCTAAAATGGGATGGGGTAGAGGTAAATCCTCCCTCGTTCTTGCGGTGCGATGTTGTGCCTGTGTGGTTAGTTCAATTTTGAGATTATTTAAAGGGGTACCAGGTAAATAATAGTAGATTGTTTTACAAGGGACTAAACCATCACATTATATACGAGGTTGTTATACTCCCGAGCGTAGCGAGGGAGGATGAGACCGAGATGACCGAGATGATGACCGAGTTATAATGGGTGGTTTTGGCCCGAGTAAAACACTCTACTTTTCACTTCGATTGCGAGAAAATAAAACAATTCAAAATTAGACAATTTTCAGAAATTTTATTAAAAAATAATCAACCTTCATAAAACATCCCAAGACGGTTCTATTTTCAAAAAAAAAGATCGACGGAGCACCAAGAAGTCGAGTTTTTATGTAAGAGAACGAATGCTTTGTACGGGATGATGATTTTAAACAAAAATTAAAAAGAAAAAATACTTTTTAGCCCGAGGTATTAAACTCGAGTTTTAGGCCCGCTAAGCTACACTATTATGATACACTTTTTGAGCAAGAGAAGTGAAAAAAATATATATTTCAGAATAATCAACAGCTTTATTCTTCTAAGGTAGGTACAGCAACTGAACTAAAATTCAAGATAATTATTTCATAATAACAACTTCATACAGGCCCATTATTAATTTCTTATACTTGTAGACCTTTGATATCCTTTTCAAAAAACTATAACAGGTAGGTAATGAATAATGTGAAAATAAAACACTGAGAGGAAGGTTTAATTTTGGTTTTCATTGAAATATTCTATTTCCGTTTATATTTTAGTATACAGGTGAGGCAAAGTTTTAGGTCATGGAGGGCAGCCACCTTTTCGTTTGTAGTTAGAAGGTTTTGTTCTGAGGAAATTATAGGTTTATTTTGAAGATAAAAACAATTGCATTTTCGGAATTTTTAAATAATGTACAATCAGCCTAAAAAAATAAATTAGTCAAAAAAAAAAACAAGTGGGTCTCAATCGAGTCTATTTCCCAACAGGAACTCTTTTCCCAAAGTAACTAACCAAATCAAATCGTAAGTTTATGTATGCAATTCGAACATTTGCTGGGAAATGTTCTGTTCTTATTTCATATTGTTCTTTTATTATGTGTAGTATACGACCAAGAAATTAATATTTATTATTAACTTTAGCTATTAATAATTTATAAAATCAGTCTCAGTAGAGCATAGGTTGACAACCTGTTAATTGTCTATTCATTTTAATAAGTAAAGGCTTAAGGTTTATACAATAGAATAGGTACCTACTCAAACTGTTGAAGCAATTTTAATGAAAACTAAAACTATATAATTCAATTTTGTGTAACAATAATTAATAATATTCAATTTTGTGTAACAATAATAATTATTAAATTTTAATAATTTAAGTATAGTTTATGGTAAATTGGTATAATTTATGGTTAGAAAAGAATGAATTAAAAGAAATTGTAAGTATCTAGTTCAGAATCATGACATTGTAGGTAGACTATCCAATTGAGAGAGTACTGCTTCCTGTAAAAATAATAATTAGGTATAGTCGATGGTATATTGCTATAGTGAAAGGTAAGAAATTAATTAATTAAAAATAAATTATAAGTAGGTACCTAGTGCAGGACTTTAGGCCTTTCTGAATACAGAAAAATAAATTTCATACATATTTGAAAGTGCCCTAACTCCTAAACTATGAACTTTACGAAAAAAAGTACTAGGGCATAAAATACTTATATCAATACGTAGAATCCAATTCCAACCGTTTAAGTTCTTAATACCAAATTTTCTGATCCAGAAAAATACATTTTCATTTATATTTGAAAGTGTCCTAACTCCTAAACTATGAACTTTTCGAAAAAAAGTATTAGAACATAAAATACTTATATAATTACGTACAATCAAATTCCAACCATTTTTGCTCTTTAGGCCTTTCAGAATCCAGAAAACGAAATTTTCATACATATTTGCAAGTGCAACTTAACTCCTAAACTATGAACTTTACGAAAAAAAGTAATAGGCCATAAAATATTTATATCAATACGTAGAATCCAATTCCAACCATTTAAGGCCTTAATACCAAATTTTCTGAATCCAGAAAAATAAATTTTCATACATATTTGGAAGTGCCCAAACTCCTAAACTATGAACTTTACGAAAAAAAAGTAATAGAACATGAAATACTTATATAATTACGTACAATCCAATTCCAACTTCCATTTTACCTCTTATGGCGTTACTTCATTCTTCGATCTAACCTGGTTGGTAAACGCTCCGAGGATGAGGTTGGCTAACTGTCCTACAAAAAATCGGTGGAAAAATCGGTCGTGGGCGTTGAGCGTAATATACATTGTCAACAAACATTCGTTCATTTCGTTGACGACAGACCACACATAGACATAGGTATATAAAATGCTGACGACGATAGAATGACTTTGGATAGATGCCCTCAGACAGATCTTGCTTCACACTCACGTAATCGATTGACGAGTACTTGTAAATGCAGACCGTATTAAGAATGCGTGATAGGCACAGGCAAGAACGAGGGAGGACAATAAATAAATGAAACTTGTAACTGGTTTCGTGTTTTAAAAGAGGTTTCAAACCTCTCCCCTAACTCATTTTAGGATTTGCCATACGCCTGAATAAAAAGATTTTTATGAAACGGCTGCGGCGCCTTCCGCACTGAATCGGTTCAGTTTTCCCATGTTAGACATCAGCTCTCTTTCATATTGTCTGATCAAATAATCGAATCTAATACTCGTCCGATGAGACGAGAGTGAAGTAGTCAAAATCGATGACAAAACTATACAGTATTATTTAAACGAAAGGTACTTGAAAAAACCCTAACTAATTGTTGTTGTACGGGTGTAGGGCTATTAGTACGTACATGTAACATGTTATTGGTTGAAATAAATGCTGTCCAGCATCAATGTTTACAGGTGCTTTTATCCCACACTAAAACTTGTCCACGTAAGTGTACCTAACGTTAAACATGACAAAGCTGCCTATTTAAAAATGTAGTCTCGAAGTACTGAACGGCCGCTTTTTTATGACCTTTCGTATTTGGTCGGATAACAGTCTAAGAGACCTCGTTTTGTTATTTTCAGTTGTAAATCATTAATTTGAAGGTCTAGAAAGCTGAAATTCAGTGTGCTTCTATTTGGATATGCGCTCTAATTATTGGCAAATCATGAAAGTCGATAACTTGTTAAAACTCCCTTAATTGAGGTTAGAAATTAGCAAACCATTTTCAGTTGTAAAATTGATTTATTTTGTCGAAAATTAGATGTAGGGTTTCAAAATGGTTGTCAGAAGATGTATATTCCTTATAGGCATCAGCCAAAGCAATCATAAAGTGTTTTCCACTAGTAGTTCAAGAGCTAGAGGCAATTTTCGATTTTCACAAAAACTCGTCTAATTCATACGTCGTGCATTTTTTCGGAAAAGCAACTAGCGCACAAATAGGCACAAATTACAACACATTCGCTCACAAAAAATCATATTTGTGCGTTCAGCCGTTTCGAAGATCCGGAAATCTGCAAAACGTTACTCCAGCGGCATCTGCAATAACTCATAAACCACAGGTCGCACAAATGCCGCTGTTTGGCCAGTGACATGCACAAATATAAGCTATCTTTTAAGCTACTTTAAATTTGGCTAAGGCTAATGGGTAAAAACCATGCCGCTGCAGTAACGTTTTCAGGCGTTACTACAGCGGCATCTTATTTTCTCGAATAACTCTGGAACCTTAATAGGCACAAATTTAATATTTGGGGCACATTTACAGGACATAGTGCTCTAATTTTTCTGTAAGTTTCATCCCGATCCGAGTCAACATGCCGCTGGAGTAACGCACACGTTGCCAACCGAGAGTCGGTTGCACACTGAGCTGTCAATTTTACTAAATAGGGGGGCAGTTTTGCTAGAAATTGTGTCAATTGTGTCACATGTCAGTTTGACATTGACTTTTAATAGGATCTAGACAGACAGGGCTTCAAAATAAAGCATAAAACACCCTCCACATCGGCACCGATGTGCAATAATAACCTAGACAGAGAAAGTGCAATAACGACCCTCGTGACAGAGGGCTTACCACGGGTTTGATAGTTTTCGAAAACTTTTTAGGTTTTGGTATCTTTCCATACATTTTCGTACAGCGCCTCTAAGGAAACGTGCATGAACTACGAAAATGTATGGAAAGATCAGTGTTGCCGTTTTTTATTTGGAGAAAATGCTAAAACATGTTGCAAAAAATGCTAAATAACTTTTAAAAATGCTAAAATCTATATTTTTCTTTTGAATTCCTTAGGAATTTTGAATTTTTAGATAACGTACAAAATAATGTTAATCATAAAAATATGCTAAATGCGAATTTTTCAAGCTAACAGACCCGAAAATATGCTAAATTTAGCATTAAAAATGCTAAAACAGCAACACTGGGAAAGATACCGAAACTTATAAAGTTTTCGAAAACTATCAAAACTCGTGGTAAGCCCTCTGGACGAGGACAGTTTTTTTTTTAGTGCTTATCATTTTGTCAGGAAAAAAAAAAACATCGCAAACAAATGTTTTGATAAAAATTTTGTTTGTTGTTCAGAGAATTTAATAGATTTTAATTAATCAGTCAGACCGAGTTTAATTGTTAGGATAAATTTCAAACGTACATACGATTAAACGATTCAGTGTACGATCTTACCTTGTTATTTTTCTGAGTATATTACTGACAATGTTGGAGGTTATAAATGGTTTCTTGCTCGTTTACTTCTTAATTTTATGTATGATCAGTGCATTGGTTCCAGTTCTCGTAAAACCGGTCAGTAACATATGACGCGTAGCAAAATTAAAATGAATACATAATTGATAATCATTTCTATCCAGAGCAAAATCTTGAACCTATGAAATCAATTTTGTTTTCTGTTTTAGATTATAGCATGTTTCGCTAGACCATCGAATGAAGAACGAATTATATGGACAGAATTAGTGAAACTCAGGTCAGAGCAGAAAGGAATCTCTATGAAAGATGAGTTTGCTGCTTACTCCAAGATCCAGCGAAAAATAAACAAACTCGAGGGGAAATTGAAAGATGATTCCCAGTCTCGTATGGGCAAGAGTTTGGCTGTCAAGAGCACAATACAGATCATTTTCCAAGTCGCTGTTGCACTGGTGACGGTCATATCTGTAATTTACTTCAGACGTGAGCCAATTGTGGCTTTGAAAGGGGACTTGTTCCCATTCGCAACTATGTTAAGATATCCAAGTGACATGCCAAATTCCATTTCTACACACATGTGGGTTTTGATTTCCAACCTTTCTATCAGAAATCTGGTGAAACCTCTAGTTTCTTGAGCCAAAACAGCTTTAGGACTTGTGACTAATTTATTATTATGTTTGTTTTGGTATATTAAATAAAGCTAAAGATATTTGTAAAATTAAAAGCTTTGTATTTTTATAATCATTTTATTCATTAAACAAATAGTATTTTATACTCAGTCCGACATAAGTCCAAATAGTGTCCTCTAAAATTATAATAACAATCAAAGGCTCTTTCTGGAAACAATATTATGCTTATTTTAGATATAATTAACTTTTACTACTACCATCCGATCATGGCGTACTGGTATTTGACATACAAATACCTAAATTGCCAGTTAATAATGAAAAGAAACATAAAAACCCCTCTTTAGCATTTAAGCAGTTATACAAAGTTAAAGGTGGACCACAACTCTGACTAGTCCTGGTCCATTGCAGGGATTGGGGGATTGATTGAGGAATGGGCAACTGCATTGCCTGTGGCATGTTCCCTGCACAATTCCCTCAAGCAGAAGATGATATTGTAACTATGTTTATACAGTTTATTTACATTGGCTTTGTGCAATTTTAATTTGAGCTTCACATTTTAGCTGTTTATAGTTGCTTTTTCTCATAAAGTAACAGGAGAATGAGGACATAAACAATTTTTTAAAATGCTGCCAAAATACTTTGCTTAATTCAAGTATATATTTGAAATCACACAGCTGCAGCATAGTACTACCATCTCTGATTGCAGTTAATCTAAAAGAAAGGCATTACATTTTTTGATTTAGATATCTTGTAAAAAATGCATTGAAATTACAATCAATGCACTAATATTTTTGTCATTTTGACTCAAGGATTCAACACACAAGTGGGGTTAAAGTGTAAGAATAAAGTGGTGTAGTTTTATAACTAAAGCAATTCACGGACTGCATGCAATATTAAACCTTATTCATATATTTTACAAGCTCTATATCACAGCTCACTCTTGCTAGGTGTGCTTGCGGACAGTTGGATTTCAGAAATCATGTTTCTCATACAAAAACTTCACTCGCCTTCAATAAAATATCTGAATGCTCTGCTAATTTACAAGTACAAAAGCTTCGTGCTAGACACAACATTAAATCTATTTAAAATTTAAAAAAATAACGCAATTTACATAATTTGTTAATGGGAACTCTTATAATTTCAATTCTACATTCAAGCACATTGGAGATGCCAATCAGCAATGGAAAAATATCTGTAAAGCATCAAAAATGTTAAATATTTGGACAGATTTGGCACTAGAATGCTCAAGTACGCATATTTTGTGCAAAAGCAGTAATTTAAGTAGATACATGTATAGGTATCTGCTAAACTGTTGCTAAAGACTAGAACTATGACTACATGTTGCTAGAATGGCTGTACAGGTGAATAATGGATAAAAATATTTCTTAATGAATGACCAAACGTTTTTGACTACCAATTTCTTTATAAATGATCTATAAAACTCAAATTTATACTTAAAACTCGAAATAAAATAACATTAAACGTAATAGTCATCTACAATTTGACGATAATTCTATTGCTGCACCAGAAAAAACCTTACAATACAAAAAAATCAGTCGCGACATTTGGTTGTCAGCAATTTGGTTTGTATATTAGCGAATAGTGTAATTTTTTAACTATGAATGATAACAAAGCACTGCCAAAGCTGAATATTAGAAATACCCACAATTATAGAATCACCGTAGGTATATTCATCTCAGTCTACCCTCCAATATCTTAAAGATAAACGAGCGAGAGCTACGATTAGCCAGGTTATTTCTACAAACACCAATGAGTAGGTTGAACTTTAACCTCTAAGCTATAAGGTTTATCTTTCGCCAGCGTCCTCTTGGGACCAGCTTTTGGCGCTACGCCTACGCCTAAGTTAGCAAGGACATCGACACTCGGGTTTGCTAACTCGTCCGAGTTAGGTGTTCTCGTAAAAGTTATTATTGTTGAAATGTGTAGTGAGAAGGTACACTACAGCTTCGTAGGTTGACATCATGATAGCTGTGTTCGGTATCTGACGGACTAGCTGCGTGCCCAAGCCCCTGTTAACAGAAAAACAGTTAAAATTAAGTACAACCATATTTCCGACCACAAAAGCGCTCGTGGTTGTTTTACTTCGGTGTCCGTAGCAGATGATCTTGGTTAAGCAATACTTTGATGGGTGACCATTCATTAGCATTTAGATTTCAGTGCCACCGCTGCTTCGGAAGGGACATTGAGATATTGATTCCGGCTTTTTCAGTCGTTTAGCCTACTAAATATTTAAAAGACCAATGTACTTACAGCCGCTTCTCAAAAATGTGTGGATTTGACGAACACGAGTCTTCCAAAGTCAATATACTGTAAGACTATTGCTTATTGCAACTAACCTGTACACCCCGCGATATCCCTCCTCCATCCAGACTGTGTGGAGCGTTTGCCAGAATTTGCGGTACTTGTCACCCTCTTCTCTGAGCCGTGTCCTTGCTACTTCTGCAAATAAAATTATTTACACTGTCGTTGAAATGTCGTTGGAGAATGACAGCACTGTTAGCGCGGTACGTAAGTGGGTAAGATACGTATCGTTGGGAAAGGCTGCCTTTCTAGCGCAGTACGCAAGTGGGAAGGTTATATAGTCAGGGAAAGATATAAATCGCTGTTGGCGTATCTTCTAAAAATGCGTACCAACGCAAGTATAGCTCGAGTCATGAGAAATGCGAGGCTAGCGGCAGGAGTCGTATAACTTTCGTACAGGCTCTGCCTAGTTTGGGATCAGTTGACTGTGGTGTGTCTCCCATATATTTATTTTCTTCTTTATTATTTTTAACCACAAATCATAACTAATAGATTTCTATTTTGACTGCTCGGCTGCATAATCTAGTTAACATACCATTGTTAAGTAAATCTAATTTTGGAGAAGAGTTTTATGTGTAAAGTTCAAGAGTCAACTCACCATCATCATCAGCCTATAGTAGTCTACTGCTGGACATAGGCCTCCCCTAATGAGCGCTATTGCGCCCTGTTCTGAGCTCGAAGCATCCAGCTTCTACCGTCTAAGCTCTGCAGCCTTTCGCGGGTAGGTCCCATTTGTTCTATGGAACATGACGTCATCGAACAAAATGATACATTTTCTTCCCTATTTTTTCCATAGAACTAAATACTAGCTTTACACCAGAGTTTCATGCCACAGAACAAAATGGGAATCACATTTTCCCAAAATCTTCCATGAGAAGCTAAATGACACTGATAATAACAATTATACCGTCTTATCATCGACAGTCTTAAAGAATCTTAAAAATAGAAAAATGCATATTCGTAAGAAGCAACAGGAGGACTCTCCTGATTATATAGAGGATTCTCAGTCTCACGATAATTTTAGTGCCTATCACCAGTTCACAAAAAAATTTAAACGACAACCCTCACCAATAGTATGAACCGGAAGTGTGCCTGAAGGAACATCACCGGAGATATAAGTGAACTATGCTGATTGCTTCGAAGAAAAATAACACAAGAGCAATTAATATTTCGGGCTTTATGTTTTAAAGATAACCTTAAAGAGGTTTTATGTACCTTGTCCTATAGAACAATTTGAGAAATAAAAGTATTACATGTTCCATAGTACAAAATAAGAAAAAAATATCTTATTCTGTCCGATGACGTCATGTTCTATAGAACAAATGGGACCTACCGCCTTTCGCAACTCACCATGTGGGTAAGCAATGCAGGAGGCCACAGTCTTGGAGAAGGCCCCGGCGCCCATGAATTCTACAAAGTCCCTCGGCGAGCGGGTGTCGTTAGGCACGCCGTCCACACTTCGCGCCGCGATCAGACGCGCCTTAACACCTTCGTACAGCACGAAGTGGACGACCGTCTCACTGATGCCCATGTATGAAGCTGTGATGCCTTTGTAGAAGCCTCTGATACCCTAGAAATAAAGGCTATTTTATTAACTGAGTAGGGCGTGGGTAGTAGGATTTTGAAGAAAATTTAAATATACATAGAATTTGACCTTGATTAACATAACACATAGGCTACTTTTTATACGGGTACCAGGCGAGCGAAACCGCGGGAGGAAGCTAGTTCTTCATACATACTCGTCAGTTTAGGATACTCTTGACCTGACTTCTTTCTGCAAGTCTCTTTTAAGCGTACCATGTTGATGCAAAATAACGAGCGATATTTCACAGTTAGCAACTTTTATCTTATCTATTGTACTATTTTTGCCAATACACAATAACAAAAGTGAGACTTTCAAAGTTACCGAAATGTCATGGCCAAATCTAAATTTCTGTAAAGTTTGTTTATTCTTAGGGCCTTATTAAAGCTACCGGATACTAATCATTTAAATGGCAATAAATAGTGTTGGTATAACAACTTTGACATTTATACATTCCTATTTTTTTCTATGCATTTTATTGACTTTTTGTATTATAATTATAATTGACTTTGACATTTATAAATTCCATTTTATCTTCTTTGTATTCTACTCTTATCAGTTTGACTCAGCATGAATTATTAAAACATTTATTTAATTATTAATTCTTTGATTTTGCATGCCGTATTATTCGGTAAGGTGTGTGATACCAGTGTATACACAACCCTTGTACAACCATACTCTTTTGCAAATAAAACATTCTGATTCTGATACTGAACTTTAAATTCAACTTTATTAACTTAGGAATACTTTCAATCAGTATATCAATTGGTGTAATTTTTTATACATTTCAAATTAATCTCTACATTTTATAAAACGTATCTTTTTTAGTAGTAGTTTTTAGCTCATTGTGAAAGACTCGTCCAGGGAAGTGCTACCACCATGCCTATTGATACCGTGAAGCAGCATTGCTGTGTCAGTTTTCAGGACGGTATGTCGGCTACACAAAGCTTAATACTAGTAGTTAAGTTACCGTTTTGTGGTATATCCTCTTAATGCACTGCACAGCGGTGACATTTTGGCCGTCCAACTGCAGACGGGTCTTCACAAACCAAATCGGGTTGGTCATCGTACATGATACGAAACCTAAAACAAAAACAAGTCTTGAATACAAACACTAGGAAACAGTTCTAGAAACTTCTAGGTGACCCATTAAACCGGAACTGCTGGAATGTAGTATTTAATTTAGCTACCTGTTTCAATATTTGATTTAAACATAAAAATCTACTTTTTGTTTATATAAGGATTTTTTCTTGAACTTCCTGAGTTTTTACACAGATACCGGTAGATAACAGTAAAAATTCGGTTGTAGCCGCCATAATGCTTCATAATTTTCTTAAACTTCCTGAATTTTAGAATTACTCTTACAGACGGTACAGGGGGTCTACTATAAGTCACCGAAGTCATTACAGAAGTACAAAATTACGAGTTTTGTTTCGTGCTATTAGTACTTGTACCTAATTCAACGAAAACCGAAATTTCGGTACGAAGTTCGTTATGAGACAGCCCGAACATTGCGCACCCTACTCTATTTTACAAAACGTACGACCGCAATATTGGAATTGACAGTATAATTTCGACCAATCGCACGAAACGAGACGACATTTCGTACTTCGGTGAATTATATGAAATTTATGTTAGTACATGAATATATTTATTTATTTATTAATAGGAACGCCAACCGCTTAAATATCAATGCATTGTAGGGTTACACTGACAAAGATTTCATTCTGATATAGAAACCAAACAGGCCGACACAGCATTAATAATAATAATAATAACTAAGTAGTAGGCACTTATGGTAACTAAGAGATCAATAGGTACATTATGTATTATAACAACTTAAAATATTTAAAACTTAAACTTAAGACGAATACTTAATAAACCATCGAGATATATTATTTTGTTCGAAGGTAGTAGTACTAATGAAATTAATACCTTGGTCTCACAATTCACTAACTCTAACTCACGAATAATAGGGAATTAAGAATTAGGGAAGTAAGGGGGTTCCAATTCCAGCCTCGCATCTTTGGGATCAACCAACAAGCCAACTTCACCTGCCCGTGCCCGTGAATCTGCTATACAACAAACGGGCCTCTGGCGGCGCCGGCTGATTACGGCATAGCGCAGCTAATAGCAAGCTAAATGCAGAGCAGAGCTAAATCCCCTGACTACTGGCCACTGACGAGCAACAACGTGGGGATTATATGAATATCCCCTTCTTAAAAAGGGGAGGCCTATGTCCAGAGCCGTAGACTGATATAGGCTGATGTTGGTGATGGTAAGTGAACGAGGTAGTCCCAACATCGTATCGAAAATACATCTAATATGGCAAATAATAGCAACATCTACACTGTAAACATAGAACATTTACATATTTTTTATCATTCGGTTTGTTTTCATCAATATGCTAATGCCAGCCGGGCCCCAAAGCGGTGCTTGTGCATATTTATCGCGTATTGAATAACATGTTTGGGCGTGGACTGACACTGCTGTTAAACTGTGTTCAAAGGATACACATCGACTGGTTTTGACCGCAGTAAAAAGTTCGAGGCTTGGTACACGTGTACTCAACTAAATTCCGATATGTACGCAGTTAGTTCAAACATTTTGCCTATACTTATTCCGTTTGTGCATATCCGTAATTTTGTTGACATTTTTTTATGTCTGTATGTCTATAAATAAGTGGTACCTTAGCACTAAGTACCTATGCTTAGTAAAATATTTATTATTGTTTGCCATCATAATTGTAATTCTATGGCATAACTAGCCTCCCGCGGCTTCGTTCGCATGGTACCTACCGGAATAAAAAGTATATATGCAGGTTGGGGCAAAATTTTACCTCATACATGGACTCAATGTTATGTTTCATATAAATTTTATAGAAATCTTTTATTTTCGCAAATTCTTACGATTTGATTTGGTAAGTTACTTCGGGAAAAATGTTCCTGTTGGAAAATGGAGTCGACTGAGACCAACTTGTTTTTTATTAACAAATGTCATTAATGGCCGATTGTAATTTTTTTCAAAAATCCGAAAACGCAATTATTTTTCCTTCAAAATAAACTATACTTTATTCAAAACAAAACCTTCTAACTACTAGAGGAAAGGTAGCTGCCCTCAAAGAGGGAAAAATTTGCCTCTCTATGTCATAAACGATGTATTTTCCAAGTTTCATTATAAATCATTCAGCCGTTACGGAGTAGAGTGGGAACAAGCATACACGCAAACTTTCGCATTTATAATATTAGTGCGAAGAGTAGTTACTCGTTGAACAGTTGTGGAGTAAATAACCCCGTGTCTCTTTTTGCGGAGAATAGCGCCTATCTCGAGAATATGTAACAGTGCTTTTGTTTATCTTTTATTTTTGGCAATAAATTGATTTATTTTCAAACAATTGTATGGCATAAAGAATACTTATACTGTATCTAGAACAGTGGTTGGATCAGCAGGGTCAGAGCTCATCTCGTGTGATGTAGGATAAAAATCCCCGCTTCTCTATTTGCAGAGAACAGTGTCAATAGCTAGTACAGTTTTTTTGGCAATCAATTGATTTGTATTTATGTTACCTGCGGCACTTGCTGCGGAGAGGTGAACAACTGGCGTGTCCGGCGCAATGTTCTGGTTCAGTATGGCCTTAGCCTGAGAATATGTGCAGAAGTAAATAGCCCTGGATGGCGCCACTCCCACTATATTCGGGCCTAGCCCTTTGAACAGTGCTTTTGGCCCTTCGTTCTGAACTATGTGCCTGAAAAGAACATAATAGTTAAAACATGATAATTTTTCTTTTTTGTCGATCCCTATACAATGACGTGTCGTGTCGTGTTTCATAAAATATTTAGAGACTGCTCGTTTTTGGGGTTTCCGTAACTCAAAAGGAAAAACGGAACCCTTATAGGATCACTTCGTTGTGGTGTTCTTTTAACACCAACAAGATATAATTAAAATATAACCCTTCCGTGCAGTCGGGTAATGCTGAAAACACATATGTTGATGTCAAGCAGATCGCGATCCAGGGGCCAGTAGTCAACGTGGTAACTTTACTGCCTTATAAGATTATGCCTTAATAAGATTAGAACAAGAACTAGTATCTAAGATGGTAGGTGTACAGTTCAGAAAGTGCTACCCTCGGCTGGCGATTCTACTAGTCAAAGTTGAATTAAAATTATGTCACCTATCAACAGGTCGGGTCTTTTAAAATTAGCTTCAGGCCACCTTCACAAAATTATCTCTACTCTATGACGTAAATGGATATCTGAATTAGATAAATATCCACATGAACAAGTATCTGAAAATAAACCAGTTAATTAAGGTCAAGCTAAGACCTCGAGAGAGTTTAACTTTTTGAATCGAAACTGATAATGTAACGTTGAAGATAACAGTTTATAGATATAAGTAGTTGTAAAGATTATAATTATCTATCTATATTAAAGCGGCGTAAGCCCAAATCCACTATGGATAATATGTTAAGCCAACCATGCCACTCTATACTACGCTTTTGCTAAGCATTGTAGTACCTACCTGTAAGTTATACGGTTGTTTCGTTATCGTATTGTGTCCCATACCACCGCAGATACGATACGATAATTGAACACGCATACTATCGATCTAAAACAAGCAATTTTGATTGACATTGAAGCCACCGGTAGGTACATGAGCCAGCACTCAATGTGTAAGTGTATAAAAGTAAAATGAGATACCCGAAATACATAGGAGTTATTGATTGACGCAACACCTCCCAAGTTTATTAGTGAGATTTATCTAATCGCTTCAATAGAGACCCCACGTGTGCTTCTCGTGATCAGAATAATTTCTTATCATTAGCACACAGCTGATAACTACGCCGGTTACAGGCAGTTCGACCCATGTTCACCGTATTTGAGTAAATAATATACAATTGTTGAATCTTTAATTTAAGATAAGTATAAGAAATAGTATTTTTCCATTCGTCTGACGCAGAGTGCACGCGGTGGTTGAAAAACATCCTCATCAGATGTTCCTGTATGGGACATTTAGTGACGTTCGCTCGCCACATTCATTTAGTCGCCCGCTTGCTACTCAAGACTCTACTCAATCTTGGCGGTCGTTCCACCAAGCGTTAATCATGGGCAGCATTATCTATCAGTTTTCTTCACAATAATACTGCAATCACCATTCTGCCTGCTGCGGGGTGATCGGCTAACTCTGTTGCAAACAGAAATGATTGACACCGATCCTGTTTTAACAAACTGTGACAGTTTGTCAAATGACGTGCATTGAATTTCGACGGATGAAATGTTGGTAATCAAATGTTTGTCAAAGTTTATAAAAACAGGATCGTCAATCATTTGTGTTTGCAACAGAGTTAGCCGATCACCCCGCTGGTGCCAAGCGAGATGATTGTGGCGAACTCTTCCAAATTAGCGAAAGGCCATGCCCTGTAGTGAATTGTTATAGGCTCAAGAATTAGAAACAGAGAGTTATTTCACCGTTTGCAGGTGTAAATACCATGCCCTGTGCGTCTTTGTGACACATTTCATCAGACAAATCAACGACAGCGCTACTGTACACAACAAAATGGCTACAAGCCAAAATTCGCTTGCACACGTTAAATAACAGCTGTTAAGATGCTTTGACACTACCTACCGGGTAATTGCTTATACGAATGAGAGTGCATTTAAAACATTTAAGATTGCATTATTTCTAAAATGCTAAATATAGCAATTTAGAAATAATGCAATCTCAGGTGAGCATCACGCCACTGTAAGTATGATGTAACAGTTATTGATCGGTAGCGACCTTGTTCGTCGTTTCGTAGGACCTGTAGGCTGATCGCGTAATTCTGTTGCTATCAAAGGTTTGATACGAACAAATAAAATATACTATCAAAGTACAGTGATCACGCATCTAGTTGGTATCATTTTTCGACCGCTATCTATGTGTTGCAATACTAATTTTACAACGTGAAGATCCTGCAAGTTAATTAAATCCGACCAATTTACAAAGTACAATTTGTAGTAGGAACCGTGTAGAAATTGGTAACCCACTATAATCGACCGTTTATTACAACTCGTTCACTCATTTGTCTATGATTTTGTGTTGTGTTTCAATCAAATGCCTAGTACCTAGTTCAATGCAACGGTTACCTAGCAAGTAAGTACAAACAAACAATATATTTATTCTTTTACATTATTTCTTTTAATTAGCTTTCTCCTGTGATTTACCATGTTATTTTCAATTTGTTACAAAGCAATGGCACCAATCCGGCAAATTTCGCACCGCCAATTAGAAATTTTGGTTGAGTTTGCAGAAACAAACCCAGCCGCTGCTCTAAATAAAAAGAGCAGCGGCCCCCTTGGCCACCAACAGAATAACAAGGCCTGGGAACACTGTGCCAGGTTGTTAAATGCCGTGGGGGACGGTACTATAAAAACCACTGATAAATGGAAGAGGGTAAAATTTTTCAATAATCCTAGATGTGTGTAAGCAAACCGTGTGGTTCATCATTATTTTGCTACTTCTATGATATAATAACAAAGTTCTATGTTTTTCTTATTAAATACTGGCATATGTACAAGTGCCGCACTAAAACCACTAAAACTAAGGCGGCGAAATTAAGAAATAATCTCCCTGTGAGGGAGCGATAATGGATCGCTGGCGTCCCGCATCAGTCTTCTACTATCAACAAGCATTTTTTTTGGCGCTGTTCCTCAGCAATTGCGAGCAAATAACCTCTTGACATGATAAACTAAAATGAATTTTAATCAATTGATGAAATTGGTTTGTAGTTATGCACTAGATGATTTTGAACTCCTATTTATATCATAATGATAATCATAATCATAATCTTTATTGTTTCATGTGGTAGGTAGGTACATTTAGGGTCTTCAAATTATTGAAGTCCGCAACATGAGCCTCGTAGAGGCACTACAATACAAACTTATGTAGGTAAGTACTATAAACTTGTTGTATGTTTAGGTACCTATTAACTACTTTACAATCAATAAATATACACATCAAAACACTAGAACTCACTTTATTATGATCTTACTTATCAATTTATATCATTTGCAACAGCACCTTACTTGTCTCAAACCGCAATATATCTTATAGTAATCGTAAGCTGTCATTTTGATTGAAACAGCCTTACGTGATCGTTATTTCATGCTATTTACACCAACATTACATCTTATTGCAATAGTTCCTTGTCAAAGATGTAGTTTTGATGCTATACGGTTTTCATTGTAATCGAAGGTCCTACGTGATCGCAACGCTGTCAAAATTGACAGGTGCGACTAGATTTTAATTGCAACAAAAGTTACGCGATCGGCCTGCAGATTAATGTCCTATGTACGTTTTCGATATTGTCATCATTGTACTTAAACAAAACGACATAGGTACTAAGATACTGCTGCGTTTTGGACGGTAGCGCCACTGGAAATCAGCACCTTTTTGTGGCACTGTGTCTTAAGTGCAAAGATGAAAGCACCATTAAAAAGTACATCAATTCTTCTTTGACCCCTCACATTTGTGAATGTATATGCAGGTAGGTTATTGGAATTTTATAGTTGATAGTATGTTTATATGACTGTGATTCTTTCTCTTCGCTTCAGAATAGTTCCTAAAGATAAGATAAGTGTCCAAGGTCTCATATTCAATCCATCTAACAATAGCGTAGATAGAGTTACAACACGCATGTACCTTCCTACTGTCAGACAATAGTAAATAAGCTCTTGATAAGCAAGAGTAGTTTATCCGAGCGTTTTATAACAAGCTATCATATTTACGATGACAATCAGGAAAACAATCAGTAGGTAATCTACTGCAAATCTTATCACCTATTTTGAAATGTCTGATCCAAGCATTTTACGTTGATAATCAGGAAAACAATCCGTAGAATAAACCTGAAAATCTTATCTACACCCCCCACCTATTTTGAAATGACTTAATATATATGTTTTAAAATTACTTTATGTGATGCCTATCACGTATGATTTTCGACACTTAAATCTGCATTCTGAAAATCGATGGGCCTGCCATTTTGCAAAGAAGCAGTGACATTTTATTTACCTACTTTACAAGTTTTATTTTGGGAAGAGTGTAATGTTGGTATCTTATCGAAAAGAAGTTTATTTTTCTATGTATGACACTTTACGTACTTGCGCACGATACAGTTGTGTGGGAGCATTTATTTTATTGTTTTTAGTATTTGAAAGCGGCAACAGATATACATAATCTGTGAAAATTACAACTGTCTAGCTATCATGGTCCATGAGATCCGAGAGTTAGCAGGGCGCATCACGGTACGGTGAGGTTGGCTTGGGTTTCGAAGGGGGAAATGGAATGCCACGCTTCTTATTCTCACCTAATGCACTGTATGAGGCTCATCCGCGAGTTGGTTCTCATGTGACCTGCGCGGGCGCATTGCTGTACTTGACAGTTGTAGGACATCAACATGCGGTCGGCTTGCTTGCTGTAAGCGAACATAGCGCCCATGGTACGTCTGTAGCCCCATTTTGCTTCCTGTAAAGAGAAATATAGCTAGTATCAATCACATTGAAATTATGTTTTATCAATTAGAATCTTCGTCGAATGTTTTGAATGCAATCACGCAGATTCCTCGTTACATGACCAAGTCTAGAAGAAACATTCACCTTAGTATCATAATATTACCAAGTAGGGTCTTTGTAGTACTTTGGCCTAATCATAAACATCAACATATTACGATTGCTTAGCAATAGTAGTATAATATAACTGATGATGATAAATGGAAAAATAAATTCATTTAACAAGTAAGTACATGGTTCTTGAAACGGATTATGGATATTTCGAAGGATCAAAATTGTAAAACCTAAAACACCAAATATAGTAAAGTATAAATCTCTATTCAGTAGGAACCATAAGGTACACTTTAAATCGTATTTTTCTTAATTTACTACTGTTTTTATAAGAAAGCTTTAATGTTTACTAGCTGCGCCCCGCGGCTTCGCCCGCGTGGAAATTTATGTATCAAAACGTGTTTCATTATTTACATAAAGATTTATTTTTACCATGTTATGCGCGGAACAAAAAGTACCAACATATTATTACTGCATTACCTAGCCGTACCCGTTTCCGTTCCAGCTCCTATTCGCGTTTGTCACCAATTCAAAAACCGGTTAAGTATGATGATTTTTTATAGAACTACTTAACTTGAGAAATGATTGGTTCCCCCTACAAACTTTCATCCTCTATCATAGCCTCTTCAAGATTTATTTTCGCTACAAAAGGTAGCAAATATTTCTTTTAGGGTCCCGTCTGCAAAATTCATTAAAATTGATTCAGCTGTTTTTAAACACCTATTTATTAATTTCCTTAAGTCTTTATGCAAAATTTCAAGTCAATAGGTGAAGATTTTCCTGACTTTTTTATGTTTTTTCATAACTTTTGTTTAAAAAAAATGCAAAAATTGTTGTTTTCGTAGTGAGTCTCTGTGCATAAAGATTTTTTTGTTCCCCATACAAACTTTGTTACCCCCGTTTACCCTCTCAATTTGTCAAAATTAGATTAGCCTTTATGTTATTCTGAAAAATAATCTATGTACATACGAAATTTCATCTAAATATGTTTAGAGGTTACGGAGATACGTGGTAACAAACATTCACACAGACTTTCTCATTTATAATATTATTAGGATTAGGATTAATATAAGTTAATAACATTAATAAAATGTCTTGTTTTTGGTATAGATACGAGTATGTAATTATAGTCAGTATTGAAATTGTTACAATATTTTTTAAGAACGGTATAGTAGAATTAACGAATAATATCTATCTACTTCTAACATCACACCTGTATAATAAATTGGAATTTAATTAGAAAACTTTAAACAAGCATGGTAATTGGCGATCTAACTGTTTTGATATCAAATGGTAAAAGTCAAATTTATTTGGTTTGTTTAATTAAAGTTTCATTTAATGATTCAATTAAATAGCCAAGTACAGAATTTCCCGAGATACTTAATTATGTAGGTATCTATCTAGTATAAGCAGTGGTTAACAAGCTGGTTTTAGTGCATTAAGTTGTAAATAACTTTATCATCTACATTCTCATGTCCTTTAGCGGCTAAGTCACGTTATCCAAAATTCGTGAAACCAATACACTTTTACACACGACTGAGGACGTCTTGCCTTGGGTTTCAGACTAAACTGAAAAGGCTGCTTGTCCCACACTAGGTATGGTCGCCACAACATGAATGTTTAGTTAAGTAGAGTATTAATACGTTAGACACATTATTTCCCAGCTCGGAAATGGCAGCAAATAATCCCTTACAATTCGTGTCTCTGAAAGTCTGTGAATGACAACATCGCATGACTTATATTGATGGTTTTGTTTTGCAGTGAAACACCCTTCCAAGCCAATTACTAAATTAAAGAATCGTCCCACGGCATCTTAGTCGGACGGAAGTATTTTTGGCTGCAAAATATTGAAGCTATCTGATGATTTCCAAGTTCGCCTTGATATATAACATTTTAAGACGGATCATCAAAGTACTACTATGCTATCAATTTAGCTCTATTCATGCCAAATACTACAGAATGAAGACTGATATTTTAATAAGTTATGAACATGATAACGGCATAATAAAGCCCACCAGATGGTGTTGAATATTCCTGATATAGGTACATGAGCGCAAAGTATTTTTATGTGGAGTCAAAGCTACGTAAGTGACAGTAAGTTGCAATGATTAGATTAGAGTTCGAGGAGGAAGTAACTGCTATTTACAATCTCAAATACTTCTGAAAATAGTTGATCACTATACTATTAGTTGATTTTCAAAAACTTGGATTTCATTTGAATTTCAGCATATAGCCCATATCAAAATATGTACCTACTATTGTGTACATAAATGTTTGGAACTGATGATCAATTGATGTTGTCTATTCCCATAAAGTGATTGTGAGAGATAACATTAACCAAGGAAAATTACAAACAATTCAATCATCCATGAAGCCTTGTTAATGATGTGAGTAGCAAAATGATTGATTTGTCTTGGTCGTACAAAATTATACTTACCTATAAAGAGATCCACATGTTTGCCAAGGCAAGGACAAGTCTTTGACTTGATACAAAGCTATATAATCAATTTATCAAAATGTAATATTTTGTATATAATATATAATCAACTTACTATAGAATATTATGCCTATCTGATCCGTGAGGGCGACGATAACAGATAATTTTTAGTTATTAAGCTAGGTATAGTATTCGAACAATGTAAGATCAAATCGATCGAAACAAAGCGCAGCGCTCACACGGAAAGGAGTACCTATTAAATTATTTATCTAGGCTAGATACACGTTCTTCTTATTAAATACTGTTGAGACAAGTGACATCAAAGAGATGCGTAGAAGAAACATCTACTATTTTATAAAATTCGACAAGTGTACGAATCGAATCCGTAAATTTTTGTTCAATTGTATTTCTATTCCGACGGATTTCTAGCATCTTAAAAGCTGCTAATAGTGAATCTGATCAGAAGAACGCTATGATACAATAGCGCATCACAACACGACACAGCCCGACAGATTAATGTAATTCAAGCTCAATCGTCACTATCAGATTCGACTCGGGAAGGTTTCGAACATTTTAAAATACCCCTGCTGAACAACAAATGAATAACGTATCATCAAACCGTAATAGATGTAATCAGTAATAAGCCACATCACATAAAATGAAGTAAACAAGTGCAGCTTATGTTATAGTAACTGCATAAGTGGCCGGCCGGCTCGGGCGCCATGTCTAACTTGCTTGCCTGATTCTACTTATAGAACGACCTTGAATCTCCATTACTCTGATACGGAATGACTTTGTAGAAGGTCACTAATCTCTCATAGTGTGTACAACGCAGTACCGAGTACAACTATACTGCCTACACTAGGCATATCTAGTGATATCTTGGTTACAGTAACAGCATGCCATGCCTAATAAATCGATCAGCTTTGCGTTTTCAATTCTCGTGTTTCTCTTTGCCTACACTAAATACTTTTCAGTCAGATCATGCTATCGTTTTCGATTTCATATATATTTGAAAATATACTTCAGACAATTATGTGAAAGCGCAGAAAATACGCAGTTCTGTCCGGGGTCTGATTGATGTAGCTTCTCTGCATTATTGATTGCAAACAATTTACAAAGTTCAAAATATGGAGTGCAGACTTGCAGAATCTACCTACATTAAACAGGCCACAGATAGCTTAGCTTTAATGATTGCTAAATGGTATAGGAAATTTCTGAATAATCAAAACAACAACGAGTTGAATGACACACAATCCACACCTTAGCTCCATAAACTATATCCTATTTTCGTAGCGAACAAGGATAAATAAACGTTGATGCCAGCGACGATAGACGAAGAGTAGTTCCTATACGTTGGAAACGAGAATTCTCTGTGCATTCAGCTATTTATATACACATCCTTGGCATAAATATTTTACGCATTAATACTTTTACTCGATTCTTAGCACTGTTTAAACAATATGGTTTATAAACTACCGATACATGTATTATACATATTGTTATGTAGTCTTTCTTTATTGAAAATGTAATGTTGATGACATATTAATTCAACATGAAACATATTTTTTTAAACCACAGATTTCAAAAATAAAGTTAAATAAAATAATGTAGATTATGTAATTGTTTCGTTAATAGTTTACCTAGACGTTCCAAAATCTATAGTTTGATTTAGTGCAATTAAGTAAGTTGTATATAATACTAGCAGCCCGTCCCAGCTTCGCATGGGAAAGGGCACTTTTTTACACCTTGGGTTACGTTACATAAGTTTTAGTAAGGATCCCTAATCTTTTCTAACAATAAATATATCAATAAATCGGCACAGTAGTTTTTAAGTTTATTCATTACGAACATACACACATACAAAAATACAAATTTTTCCTCTTTATAATATTAGTGTAGATACCTACCCGCCATCTTTCTTTTTTGGATTCTTTCTGCGTAAGCATCCATTATACAGCAAACATGTATTTTAGTACAATCATTTAAGGCGACTATACAGGTCAAACTTCCCTCTCGCTCGCACTATTCAACATTTTTGAAGATATAAAATCACTGAATGTAGTAATGCTAAAAAGCAAACCTTCACGGCCTAGAAAATAACAATACAATGGTTCAGCAAGAATATCATGTTGAACCCAACACGTTTTCCTACCAAAAAATTAGCATCAAAATTGATCACATTGGTATCAGTTTATGGGTAAGAAAACGTGATAGAATCAAATTGTATTATTGCTGAACCTTTGAATTGTTATTTTCTAGGCCGTGAAGGTTTTCTATTTTTCATAACTACATTCAATGATTTTGTATCTTCAAAAATGTTAAATTAGTGCGAGCGAGAAGGAGGTTTGACATGTATCGTCGCCTTATGGTTTAAGCATGAGAAATGCTGTTAGTACCTATGTGGTTTGGGTAACAAACTGAAATATAAATTATATGGGGCTGATGACCTCTAGGTACGACATTGTGGATAAGTGTTGCCGAATGCCAGACAGACCTCATTACGGTCTAAAAATAATGTAAGAAACATAAACACGTAATGTCGATTCAACTAAACTCTAATAGGATCGAGACTATTAGTTAGAACAAACGAGGGAAAGAACTACTATAGTCTTAAAAAAGAAGAACAAAGGTCACCTTATTATGTTGTAGATGAAATGGACCATGGACTATAGGGTACACAACTGGTATAATTAGGTACCTAGTGAGGTTTTTTTTGATCTTGACTCGAATAAAGCAGTGTGGGATGGACTTGGACAACGAAGCCAACAGTCGAAAGATGTGGATGGATGTTGCTCAAAATAGCTTATTAGAAAGAAAATCTTTTAACTGATAATGATGTTATATTACTAGCACCACAGGCGTTTTCGCTAGCTTAGCTAGAGATATACTCTGCTCGGTCTAAATCTTTACATTTCAAACCAAACTTAGATTGTAATCCTAATAATCCTACTAATATTATAGATGTGAAAGTTTGTGAGGATGGATGGATGTTTATTACTCTTTCACGCAAAAAATACTGAACTGTTGAAACTTCTAATAAGTATAAGTTTGGCCTGGATTAACTACAACATAGGCCACTTTTTATTTGACTACCGCGGAACGAAGCCGCGGGCGGAAGCTGGTTTATAATATCAGTATAACGGTATGTTTAAATAACGATCCATGTGAGCATGGTAAACCAAAATACCTTTTCTATAGTTGATATGTAAATAAATCTAAAAATAATCTTCATAGATTTTCATCGAAGAATGTTCGAGAGAATTCGAGTAAGCTAAAATGGAACATGAAATAATTTCAATTCCATCTTGTTCTAACGGACATGTAGATAAGACCGTGTATGTGATCAATTTCAAAATAAAATACAATATATATTCTTATAGTATCTTGTCGCATAACTTAACTCAATTTGGATAATCGCCAATGAACTACCTAGTTCACGTATCAATTTCAATTCTTCAATGTAGACCGGTAAGGTAAGTGTAGTAGGTACCTAGCTACCTACTTTCCTGATTTTCTCTTCAATAATGTAAAATACGACGGCGCGCCGCGTTGATCGGCGGATAGATGTTGGTGTTGGTGGATCAATTTCGATTCACCCCTTTTCGTTAGGTAGCACAATTTAGGCTTTAGGCTTAGACGGTATAAATAGATCTTCCACACCACACCATAACTGCCCACAGCTGGACATAGGCATCCCCCGATAAAGGGGGATATGCCTATAATCCCCACGCTGGGCGTGCGGGTTGGGGATCGCAGGGCACAGCTTCTCGCACCACCGACGCTGCTACCCGTCGGTGGCCAGGAGATTTAGCTGTGCTGCCAGAGCCCCGTTCAATTTGTTTAGCAAGCTGCACCACGTGCAGGTGGGGTTAGCTTGGGTTCCGAAGATAGGGGTTGGAATTGGAACCCTGTACACCCCAAAATAGATCTTAATAAAATTATACAATGTGTCCCCAGCTTGTGGCATAAATGAATACTACACGTTTATTAGGGTATTTTTGACCAATATGCAAAGTATTAAAACAATAGGTCTAGTATTTACCGAGAAAACAATGGTTTTAAAATTGTTAAAATAATTGATAAATGTGACGTGGCCATAATATAAATAAATAAATAAATAAATAATGCGGGACGTAATCACACAGCATCATGTGGCCCCAAACTAAGCAGAGCTTGTATTATGGGAACCACATGATTGATATACTACACATATATATATATATTTTTTTTGTAAATACATACTTATCATACATAGAAAAGATATAAATTAAGTTAGTCTGACGTAAATGTTTTATTGATGAAAAGCATGCATTTCTTGCTCACACAGGTATCTCTTGTCATCTTATTCGTGTCAATAATGATACAGTATGCTACTTTCTTTTTTTGATTTTCTGGAATTAAATTTGTTAGAATATTTTGATTTTGACTTTTCTAATTAAAACCAAAACTGTTTCACAGCATTTGTGAGAAGTAGTATTACGAGGGTGTTCATTCTTTGTCCACAGGCTGGAGACACGATGTATTAGATCTTGTGGCAGTTCTGGTCTCAGCAGAATAACAGTGCCTGCTGTTTTAACAGTAGGCATTATGCTGATTCGAGGACCTTTTGCTACTGTAGCACACACACATACGTCTAGGTACTTAGTTTAAGTTAAACTTTTTGTAAACTTAAACTAGGTAGGTAAGTAGGTACCTATTCACTGCCATGATATTTAAATATTCTGAATGGTGTGCTAAGTAGCTAATAAATGATGTGTCTTGTCTATGTCTACATTATAAGAATATGTATTTTTTATAGATTCCACATCCACATCCACATTAGCCTATATCAGTCCACTGCTAGACATAGGCCTCCCCTAATAAAGGGGGATATACCCATAATCCGCACACTGGGCATGCGGGTTGGGGATCGCAGGGCTGCTGCTGCCCGTCAGTGGCCAGGGGATTTAGCTGTGCCGATGTAGGCTATGCTATGCCGCAATCAGCCGGCCGCCAGATCCCCGTTCGTTGTTTAGCAGGGTGCACCACGTGCAGGTGGGGTTGGCTTGGGTTCCGAAGATAGGGGTTGGAACCCTGTACACCCCCAAAATAAGATTGCTACAACGGATTAGATGAAAATGAATGCGCGCCTGTTCCGTATCAACTAGCTATTTGCCCATTGCGCCATCAAGGTCACCACAGTCAGCTCGAGTTACAGAGCGATCAACAAAGCCAGTACCTAAGTCTGGGAATGCAGCATATTGTTTACTGCTAAGTTTTTTCCACGCGTTCCAAACAAATTATTACCTACACACAACACAGATCAAAGAGCAAAAAGTTGTTTTCATCTTCAATTAGTAATTAAACTGTACAATGAATGAGCTTTAACGAGATCCAGAAATATTTTACAGAGAGCGAAGTCGACACTAATAAATTGAAAAGAATTACTCCTCAACACTAACACTCGAATACGCTACTAAACCATTTGAGATGAACAATTTGAGAGGCCAATCCTTATACACTAGACATTATACACTAGCACGTTGGCTGCTGGCCTCGCACATGACGCTCCGCGCCATGCACGAGGAGGATGACGACGTGCAGAATCACATTTGTGTTTTCAGCACTCAAAGCGTTAAGAATTTGTACGTCAATTGGTTCACCTCTTAACTTACACCGGGGTGTAATGGGTTCCAACGCCCATCTTCAGAACCCAAACCAACCTCACCTCACGTGGTGCGCCCTGTTAACTAACAAACGGGGCTCTGACGGCCGGCTTATTGCGGCATAGCGCAGCCTAACACTGGTATGCCCAGCGTGGGGATTAAGGGCCCATTTATTAAAGGAGGCCTATCAGGTCCAGCAGGGGACAGCAGACAGGAGAAGTTAAGTGGTTTGATAACCACTTAACGCTTTGAATGCTGAAAACAAAACTGAGCTGCGGAGGCAGAGGACCCGCAGTCAACGTGTTGAAAGCTCAACTATTTTAATAACGTTTCAGTATTCGTGTGTAGTATAAGATAGTATTTTTGCTCGTCTGTATTGGATGGGGAGGTCTATCTGGATTTGAAAGTGGAAGAGCAATATGGTTGACTGGCATGGTATGGATTATGGTAGGTAGTTACCTGAAGATGAAATTTATCACCGTTCCACCCATTACATTATAATTTATAATATAACAGAGTATTGCTTCGTACTCTTTGTAGGTAGGTCACGCATTTTTGGAAGGTGCCCTACAGCAATGCAACGCCCTGCGTCCTTAAACTTAAATGGTTAATTGTTATTATATGAGGTATTAAATTGTTAAGCCTTGACCTTTAATATCACCGGCACCCACATCCTTTAAGCCGCAACACAGCAATGCTGCTTCACGGCAGAAAAAGGGCATTGTGATAGTACTACCCCGTTTTGAAGCTCTGTCCCTTGCACTAGGTATCTTATTAGCATGTATAATGTAAATTATAGGTGGATACGTACAGGATGGAGCCTAATGATGTCTAGTCTAATTGCATCATCACAGCTAAATGATTATAATGCACAATAACGACTATGTTTTATTTATGTTTGGTGGTAATACAAAGCCCAAGGTAAGTGTGCATGTGATAATAATTCTGTAATCTGCCCATACGAGATTACATTACATAACCGTCAACTTACCGCAACAATAACAAGTTGTTATCAAAGAGGAATGTCGCCTGTATTGCCTTTCAGTTAAAGTTGAAAATGTTGGAAAACTTGCTGAGCTGATCTATACTTGTCCAAATGTTAAGATTATTGATTTGGAAACATATTGTAGAGATATGAAGGTCTACTATGTTTTGTAGTGTAAGAAATTGGGTCAGTTTATTACATGGCAATTTTTTTTATTTATACTTACCACAAGGTTGCTTACCTAACTACCTAACCTAGGTACCTATTTTAGCCATATAGTGGCCGTATGTGAGCTACTGGATAGGTAACATCTATGTACCTTCTGTCTTACTACTAAATAAATAAATAATTTGTAAATACATCACATTTTAAACAGAAAACACCCAGACCTGAGACACAAATATTTTCAGACAAACATTTGTCTCGCCGAGGGAATCGAATCGCCTGCTGCGTCTCAGGCGGGCCCACGCCCACAGCGCCACAGAGATCGGCTATGTACTACCTATTAGGTTCTCAACTTATCAACAGTAGATAAGGTATGTAGGAAAAGTATAGGTACTATTACCCTACCTACCTAAAGGTAGGCTTTTAGGTATGTAGGTAAGTAAGGTATGGTATGCCTGCCTTGCCTAGTGACTATCACAGAATAAGGACTGTGACGCAAAATTTCTAAAGCCTCAACTTCATTGCATCATATAATTTTCTGATGAAATTTGATGTGATGAATGTTTCTGAATCATGGTGTTAATATTGGGCAGCGCCAAGCACCAGTTTTCCCACTTTTAATAAAAAATATAAGCAGATTATAAAACTGCAAAACTAAAAAGTAAAAAATTTGCTTATTTTTTGTTCATACAACTAACAATCCACCTTTTTTCTATCAATTTATCCCGTACGATCTATGAGTTTACCACATAGGGAGATCTAGATACCTATCTGTTATTTTTGGAGTCGGAGTCAGCTAAGGAACACGATATTATAGCAACTATAGTACCCCTTCCACCTCGGACATGCCCTCCGTTCGACGCGCCGTCTACGCAATAGTTGACGTGCCTTGGCTGACACCGACTCCAAAAATAACAGGTAGTTATCTAGATCTACCTATGTGGTAAACGCATAGATCGTACGAGATAAATTGATAGAAAATAAAGGTTGATTGTTAGTTGTATGAACAAAAAATAAGCAATTATATTTTACTTTTTAGTTTGGAGTTTTTGAAGTCGGTTTTTTTTTATTTTATATATTGTTTATTTCCGAATTTTTAGTGAATCTGACTTTAAGACGAAACCTATTTATAACATAATAAAATTCAAGTCGATACAATTTTCATTCCCTATTTTATCACCCTTAGGATTGCTATTTTTATTTAAAATTTATATGACACCACACTGAAAGTAAACCCTTAACAACGGAAAACTAATTTTTGAAATCGGTTCATAAATGACGGAGTTATGAGGTAACAAACATTTAAAAAAATATAACCGAATTGAGAACCTCATCCTTTTTTGAAGTCGGTTAAAAATAAAAGGATTTTTAAGCTCTCTACGTTCATCTCAAGACTCAGCAGTCTGATCAGATTGTCCTTGTAGAGAATTTTAAATTTTACATTCTGTTTAACTTTTTACATTATGTTTATGACGTTAATTCTGATAAATAATACAAAACTCCCTTGCAGTTGCTACTATTATGCTACTACTATGCCAATTGACTTTACTATTTTAACATATATTCTCGCGTGGTACCCAGATAAATAGCCTATATTATGTTAGAAACCTGCCTGGTTTACAATATTATAAACATCATTTCTGGTCTCCACGATACAGACTACGCCTAATGTTGAATTGTTCTCAATTACCTTTTGGTACCTACATAAAAAAAAAAAAATTCTGTAAGTGAAAGTTTTCAGCTTAATTCATGTTGGAGGCCTTTGAAAAAACCGACACCAGAATTGGCCACTACCTAATACGAAGAAGGAAGCAAAAAAGCTCAATCAGTTCAGTAGTTTTGATGGGCACCTGACGTGGCTGCTTTCAAGATTAAGAAACAGTGGAGCATGTCTTGTTACCCTGCACTGCCACTAACAAAGCCAGAACAAAATCCAAGTTACAAAAGCTGCTTGATCAAAGCTCACAGACACAGGAAGCATCGGGAATTCTAGAGCAATGTTGCCATCAACTCGGAGTCCTTATGGGTCGGCTTAGCAGGGGGGCAATGCACAATTCACTCCAATGTGGAACGTGAGTGCAGCACTTTCTCCCCCCACCTCAAAATAGAATTAGTTTTGGTGTGAAGGAGGTACAATAATGTACCTACTTAGAAGTAAGAATAATTAAAGTTTTAGTTATATACTAAAGTATACTCTCTCCCTAACTATAGTAGTGCCCATCAGGGTCCATAGCAACTTTCCTTTATACCCTACCATCTGTATGCCTATTTAATTTTGGAAACAATAAACTTAATGAACATTGGAAAAGGAACATTGGAGGAGGATTTCACATCTTTTTAAACTTTTGTCTTTATAATATTAATAGACTAAACTATGATTATACTAAGCGATTATACCAAGCTTAAATTCTTAATTTATTTTAAGTTTTTGTGTGTAACATACCCGTTTTTGTGTACTTTCCATATATAATTGACTATTGAACTATTGATTTTTAAAGTGCTTTACTAAGTACCTTATAAAGTGGAAACTTGTAATTATCCCTCAGTAGGATATCATGCATGTATGAAGACGATATTGTCAAATCATTGCCGTTAGTTTAAAATTTGTAAAATAAAACAATAAAATAGAACTTAAGACGTACCTGATGCCTAGGGATCTTGGAACACACTTTCCTTGCATTAGTAGTGCTATCGGACGGTGGTGGGGGAGGAGGTATCCCCACTCCTCGGGAGGACTGCAGACGAGTCTTCACCACTTCAAGAGGACATGTCACTACTGCTCCAGCTGTGCCGGCAACCCTGAAAGTAATATTTATTAATAACAATAGTTACTAGGGTATATTCATAAATAACTAGCTTTTCCTGCAGATTCGCTAATGTTAAATGTTAAGGCGACTAGTAGGGTCAAACCTCCCTCTCGCTCGCACTATTCAACATTTTTGAAGATATAAAATCACTGAATGTAGTTATGCAAAATAGCAAACCTTCACGGCCTAGACAATAACAATACAAAGGTTCAGCAAGAATATCATGTTGAACCCAACACGTTTTCCTACAAAAAAATTGGCACCAAAATTGAAAAACCAAAATCACATTGGTACCAGTTTTTTGTTAAGAAAACGTGAAAGAATCAAAATGAGATTATTGCTGAACCTTTGTATTGTTATTGTCTAGGCCGTGAAGGTTTGCTATTTTGCATAACTACATTCAGTGATTTTATATCTTCAAAAATGTTGAATAGTGCGAGCGAGAGGGAGGTTTGACCCTACTAGTCGTCTTAATAAATAAATCGCACCTTGAAAACAAAAGAGGCACTAAACAAAATTTGGCGAAATAGAGTTACAACTATATCTGAAATCTACAGAAAAAAATAAGTCGTCTCCAAAGATCCGTTTGTTAATATTGCATGCAAATGTCCCTGATGTGACCATGTGTAACTTAATACTTTAAGGTTTTGTGCTTATTTGTTAATTAAAAAGTTACATATTTTGTTTAGTGTCAATTAAGACGTAACTTTTCATGAAATAATCATAAATCGTTAAATACAACAGTGGCATATTTTAGTATAGTGCCACTTATTTAATACAAATTATCATTATTGAGGCATCATGATTAGGTATTAAGCAAAAAAATACTTGTCAATTTGATAACAAAAACGGCACTATACTGAAATGTTCAGTATAGTGTCGTTTTTTCATTTAAGCCTTATGGCACTAAACAAAAATTTTTTTTAATGTTAGAACAAACACTATGCTTACCTTTTTTTTTCAAATAATTTTTTTTTGGCCATTAAAATCAACCAGATTTAAATATTATAATACCTATACTGTAATTTTAAACATTAAGAGTACAATTATTTCAATTTTTAGTCGAGTTATGGACCTCATAAACTTTAAATGGCCATACTGAATTGAAAATGAAAATTGAGTTTTTAGTTTTGTGCCACTTTTGTTTTCAATGTGCGATATGTTGTTATTTTAAAAGTTATTTTTCTATCCCGCTTTTTTTTCTTCTTCATATGGGTTAGCAGCCAACTCTGGTGTCACTACACGGTCACCCATCCATGTAGTAGTAAGGGATACTTCCCTTGGTAATAGTATTTTTTTCTGGATGAAAGGTGTGTGTCCCACTGAAAATGACTATACGAAATTTCATGATTGATTGAGTAGGTAGTTAAGGTATGAAAGCATTACAAACAAACAAACTCACTTCACTTTCATATTTATAATATAAGGTCAGGAAATTAGAATTCTCTGATTACAAACTAAAGTTTTGGGACCATTTTTTTCATCTTAAATGATGTTTTGTGTCATTTTTATTTAATTTTATTTTCCAGTGTTTTTCTGATTCATGCTGTTTCAAATATTGTCAATTTAATGAATTTACTGTGTTTAATATAAGTGAAATTTGAATTGATGAAGAAAATTGTTTGCAGATTGTTTTTTGTTATAGTCATTGCTATAGAAGATCAGGACCTGACTGAAGACTGGATAACTGGACTTATAAACTATACTACATTGTTATATACCCCATTTACATTCAGCTCACTTCCATGGTAGTGAGCAGGAAAGTAGGCAGGTAAGTGGGTAGAAAGAGCATGTAAACACAATACTTCTCATGCTACTGCCAGTACTACTGTAGTAAATGAGGCAAAGGAATTATGACTGGCAGCACAAGGAGCAGCGGGATGACCAGAATATAGTATTATTAACTATATATTTAATAATACTGGAGAAATTGTGGAAAATTATCCCAGAAGCCACTGCTTATGGAATGAAACTCAAGTTTGACAAAACTTGTGTCAAAACTTTAGTCTGGTCCAGCAAAAAAGTCCTGATAAAAGATGAAGAATGACCACCAATAAATACAAGTAATTACCAAGCTATTTTGGTGCTTTTCTGCCTTCAGAATGGTTCCGTCCTTCTTATAGGGAGCTTGTGGTTGGAATTAGCAGGAAACATTAAGTGTTGTAGTTTAAAGCATTGTAGAATTACTTAATCATTTTTTTGGACACATTAAACCTAACTTATCTTTATTATAAGTAGGTAACGGACAATGACCTTAGAAAAAGAATAGAGCAGCACCAACATCACCAATGCAAATTTTTATCAACTAAAATACGCTCAGTGTGTGTGTAACATTGGTTGTAATAAATCTGTCTTGCGTAGGCAAGGCAGAGCGACTGCTAATCTATATAATATCTTCAATTCTCGGTTTATGTGCCAAAAGCCACTGATTAAGTGATTAGAGGTAGATGATGAGGCTGATGGGATGACAACGATGTACTTTCAAACTGTACTCACCCTCCTGCCACCAAATGAATTGCTGTATCCCTCTGAGACATTTTAGCGCCGCTAAAATTACATGTCTGTAATTGCGACTGTCTATAAATAAACAATGTGCACCACCACTGTTTCTGTTTTTACGATCACACCCGACTGATAGACGATACGACGAAAGAAATCAACGAATTGACAATAAACGCACCAGTTTACGGTATATAATTTTGCGAATGCATACAAGATTCATAGACCAAAATAATACGAACAAACTATCGCATTCATGCCCTGCGCTGCCCGAAACAATTTACTCACACGAGTGAAAATTGTATTGTACGACACGGTCAGACAGTCTTCCAAACAAACAAAATGATTCCCGTCCGTGGACACACCAGCACAGCACCATAGCAAACTGCCATATTCTGCACGTACAATAAAGTCGTAAACGGCGCAGCAAAGTTGAAGCAAAACAAGTTTGACACGCACACACGCAAATAGCCAGTGCTACGTGACGTCCCTCATGACGTCTTTGCTAACAGTGTTGCCGTTTTTTATTTGGAGAAAATGCTAAAACTTGTTGCAGAAAATGTCAAAAAAATGCTAAATAACTTCTAAAAATGCTAAATAAAATGCTAAAATCCAAATTTTATTCCCAAATAGCAAACTCAAGTGGTCAACTGTTAAAATTGATGCATATCCGCATATAAAGAACGCAAAAGAAGACTGCTCTTTGGGTATTAAAATTAATTTGCATCGTAGGTTAATTAGTTTTCATTGACCTTTCATATTTTGCATGTTTTGCGGTGGAAATGTGTTGCTTCAGTAAATTTTAGCTATTATGTTACACTTACAAAATTTGCAATAAGTTAAACTCTGTCATCATTTCCAGTTGTTCGCGCTAAATTTTCTCATAAATATGAGAAGCCGTGATATTATATTAACACTTGAGATTCAAATTGGACGTAAAAATTAAGAACACTGCACTGATCCACCACCACCACCACACCAGCCTATATCAGTCCACTGCTGGACGTAGGCCTCCCCTAATAAACGGGGATATGCCTATTATCCTCACGCTGGGCACTGATAGTTCGTAACAAATTAACAATCGCTAAGCAAAAGATAAACATAAATTTCGGGGAAGTCCTAATTCCTTTAGAGAGATCCCATGTTTTGAAAAACTACTTTTAGTTAAAAAACAAATTATCTCTGGATTCTATAAAATCTTTTGAATTTTTTTGAATTCCTTCCTAAGTATGTAACTTTCAAAAATATGTAAATCATTAAATATGCTAAATGCGAATTTTTCAAGCTAACAGACCCGGAAATATGCTAAATTTAGCATTAAAAATGCTAAAACGGCAACACTGTTTGCTAACAAGCACTTGGTTGCTATTGGCCGGTCAATGAAAACATGAGACAGCAACTTCCTTCTTTCTCTGTCTAACGGAAGCTATCGTGTGGCAACATTATTACTGCATTTCACCTGACTTAGACATTTTTCCTTAATAAGGTTTAAGTTGATGGATTTATTACGTGTCATGTCTTTCACATCCATTTTGCTGTTTTTTTTGCTTTCCCTCGTATCCTTTTTTGTATTGACATCGACACACAGAATAAAATAGACTAAAAGCTGCTCAAAATCACCACAGATCAGTACTACCTATGTATCATCTGTGGTATCATCATAATTCTCTGTTTTAGCTACAGTTTTATCCATTTTAATTCACATTTTTTTGGCAATATTTGCACCAAGTTTCGGCATTATTCACAAATAAAAAACGGCAGCACTGGTCTGATGGATGTGTGTGAGTCCAGATAAATAATGTACTCTTTGGTGTGAGTGATGTGTGTGAAGCTAACAGGGTCCTGATATTGCACGGCCTGACTATGCACAGTCTGATCATCCATGTATGTACAAACAAAGCAAAGCAAAAAGTCCACCAAAAACTGGCTATGAAAAATCAACAAGTGACGATTATGTACGGCCTGATTAATCACAGCCTGATTATTGATGTACATGGCTTCTGATTGGTCGATTTTGGCAGCCATCGCTGGTTTGAAAGTGTCAAGTAAAAACGTCCATAGACTATAACTAACCATAGACTAATCACTAAACCAAATCACTAAAATGTAAATAAAAATTGATATTAGACTCCGGTATTGGCTCTCGCCAGAACTCTCGCGAGCTCACCCCTGAGTGTCGCTTCGTCCACTCTTCCTTCGCTCCGCTACGGAGGTCGCCGGATCGCTTAGCTCACCACCTCGCCACCCCTTCGCTCTACTTGTCCTCGTGGACTAGCTCCATTTAGGATCTCCCACGCGAGCTTCTGGCTCCGCATGTTTTATATACTCTTTAGAGGTAGGGACCACAAGACTAGGTGGCATCGGGGTGCTCTGCGTCGGTTCTGTGATATATTTAGAACTTTATCTACTCAAGTCCGGGTGCCTTGTATTACCTATTACTGTCCATATCTATTCTTGGCACCTGGGGTAAGTACTGTAAACGAAGCATAAGTCTTGTCTATGTATACACCATACACGGATGATCAGGCTGTGCATTCCATGGATGTGAATAATCAGCACGTGCAAAACATGTACAGCCTGATCATCCATTGCCTGTCGTGTACCTACATGGATAATCAGGCTGTGAATAATTAGGCCGTGCAATATAGGCTCCCAAGCAAACAGATCAGCTGCTATTGATCGATTGCATAATTTTTTGTTAAAGCGGGCCGGCTTTATCAATCTTCCTCTGAAGATTTTACGCATTAAATTCCAATATGTTTATCTCACGCAAAATCGGGGCTCTGTTGTGAGTAAAAATAGTACATAGTCATTGTTTTTATGAGCCGTCAATTACCTGTAACCGTGTTTTTTTTCTAATTTCAGACGCACTGCGGGTGCCTCTCGCCAGAAGCACACGCTTCCCGAACTGCCATATGATTATAGCGCTCTGGAGCCGGTGATCAGCCGTGAGATCATGAGCCTTCATCACAGCAAACATCATGCGACTTACGTGGCCAATCTGAATGCAGCTGAAGAGAAATTGGCTCAGGCGCAAGCGAACGGTTGTATATTTATTTCGCAAATCGTTTATCTACCAACATCATTAAACATAGGAATTATTTAGGTCTCCTTATAAAAGAAACAAAAGGCGTGTAGGTATCATATCACTGAAACATTCATGCCCATTTATGACATTATTTTGGCTTGTACTGCATTGTCCATTTAGAAGAAACAAAATAATAATTGAACCTATTAAATAAAGGTAAGATCATATACTCTTAAATCTAACTCCGTCCATGTCTATGTATTGACAGCAGCAGACACGAACACACTCCTAGGCCTTCTCAGTGCCATTAAGTTTAATGGTGGGGGCCACATTAACCATGCAATATTTTGGATGAACCTCACCCCGTGCAACACTCAACCTTCATGCCCTTTGTCTCAAACTGTGGAACAGTAAAGTTTTGAACATTATTTTTAACAGTATCCGTATTTTTTAAGACATTGAACAGCACCATATATTTTAGTCAGCCTAGTAGAACTTAAATTAGAATATTGTATTTTGATCATGTAACTGAGGAGGCAAATTATTACTCATAATTTTGTAATTTAAATAGAACGGACACATTATTGATGCATTCATGTATTCAATCTGATGGTACAAGTATCAGCTTATAATTTAGTTTCATTTCATTTAATGATAACAGTCCTTATATCTAGACTTCACTATTATTGAACTTGCAATTACAGTCACCAATTACAACGCCCAAATTGCCATTAAGACAGTTAATTTCTGCCATGCAATAAAAATTGCGCAGCTGTCAAGTGTCACACTCGTAAATAAAACTAAAAAACAAAACCTTTGTAAAGCCCATATTATTCATGTAGCTAACTTGTTACTTTTTGGGCATTCCAAATAAAGCATTTTGCTACCAGCTATACCTGTGGTTTGTAGCTAGATGGTGGTAGGAATATTATATCAGTTGTATCTAACTGGTACCTACTCTGTATAGGATGGAATCAGTTGATTGTGTCTACGACATTTATTCTAATATGATTTCTGCAATTCTCTTCAGGCGATATCCAAACGGTCATCAGTCTGGCCCCAGCCTTAAAATTCAACGGAGGAGGTCACATCAACCACTCCATCTTCTGGCAAAACCTCTCAGCTAGTGGTGGGAAACCATCGGAGGCAATCTCAAAGGCTGTTGAAAAGTAATCTCTTCAATTTATGCATGTTTATGCTATGTGTTTTATGCATGGTTATGTGACGTGTTTTTTGTATTCTGCTTGGATTAATACTATTGGCACCTTTATGTAGAAAATATCATATGCAGCCCTTGCCTTTAGGGCTAGTATGCCTTCCTAGGTATATGAACAATTGGATCTCATAACAATTGGATGCTTATCTCTTATTATGAATCAATTTCACATCTTCCCATTCATTCCTGTCAATTTGGTTGAGTAACGCATTGACTGCTGAATAATACAACTGCGCTGTACACAGGCCATTACAATATGCGCCAATAAGTGACCTTTTGTACGGCGATATCGGTAATTTAATCGTTTCGGTGGGCACTTACACAATTAATGATACCCAGTCAGGTTGGGTACTTACTTTTTTGTTTACTTTCTTTATCATCATAATAAAACTGTTATCTATCTGGACTTCTGTGCTATTTGTTCATCATTTTGCAATACCTACCGAGGTACCTACTTAGCTATTCATCTGCTCGAAGTAGGTAGTACCAGTAAGTAAGAACGCATTTGAGAATGTATCTAATTAAATTAATAAATACTAAGTTACCTATTCATAAAAGTAACTAGATTCATCTTTAAGTCTTACCAGATCCTAGTTAGTTAAGTCGGAAAACAACATTTCATTCTCATTCAAATTATTCATAGTTTCCTACCCATGCCATTCACACTGCATTAATTATTCTTTGCTGCAGGTCAAAAGCCTACTTCCCCTTTCTATTGATCATGATTATGATCATCAGGCATTTCTAATAATTTCTACATATTTATTTATCTTATCTTAGGTAGAAGCTCCAAAATCTAAAGCTCCTAAAGTTCAAAGCAGAGTTTTTCCTCATGTCTAGGACGTAAAAAGCCACGTAGCGAGGGCATAGGCATAGGCATAGTGGTGATTTTATCCTTCACTTCTTCATAATTAATTTATGGATAGCTTTTTTAGCCTAGCTATGTGTAGTGTACTTATAAATAATAAAGTGTAGTCGACACGCTCGGCTCAATCTGGACGCAGCGGTCGAGGCGAGCGTACGTGCTATAGCGATATAATTTTTTGCATTGTCATTCAACCACCCTTAGAGCAATAGCGCACTAGCGACCAGGCCGCAGCGGCCAGGTCGCGGCGGCCATCGAGATAGATACATTAGTATGAAATCGCCATAGAGCACGCGCACCTGGCCGCACGCGGCCAGCGGCCACACCAAGCCGCAGCGACCACCGAGATCGAAGCGACGCATTTGCGGCCCGTGTTCAGTCGCTGGCCGCTGCGGCCACTGAGATCAATTGCATTGTAGTTTAATCACCAGTGTGCGCGCACTAGCCGCGGCGGCCGTCCATATTGAAGCGCGCTGTATGTGCAACTGACGATCGTAGCCGCGGTTTTGGCCGCGTTGCAAATCGTAACCCCTGCGGCCAGGCCACGCGTACTGGCCGCTGCGGCCTGGTCGCTAGTGCGCTATTGCTCTTAGAGTACATTTCATGTACTCTACACTATGTATCGACCTACCTAACGTACTAACGCATAATACCTCTCAGTGTTGCAGGCGTTCATAGGCTACGGGAACCGCTTACCATTAGGAGGACCGTATACCTGTTCCCTAACTTAGTAGTATAAAAAACTTACTGATTTTACGTTTCCGAATCGAATCCGACAGTGATGTTTAAGTTGGAATTATTTGTGTTGTGTGATGCGCCATTGTGTTGTAGTGTCCTTCAGAATCTCCATCAGAAGATGTCGAGGTTCTAGAAATCCATGAATATAAATAGAATTGAACAAAAGCTATAGGATTCTCTGTAGGAACTCTGTTTCGATCGTTTGAAAATAGCTGCTGTATAAGTAAACTTCTTTATAAGATACCTAAAAATGGAACTAGCACATGGCCAACCTGATGTTAACCCTTTATAACACCGTGGGCCAGTACTGGCACATAGCAAATCTTCACGTTTAAAATCTAAAGCAAACTACTATTTCCATTTTTAAACAGAGTGCCCGCTCCGGAACATATCGCGTTTTAATGTTTAATACAGGGTATACTTCAGAGATGGCGCTTTTTCAGCACAGCCGAAGTTGAAACAAACTTTTCGCGGGTTTTGTGATCGTCATTTGTTTACAAATTTTGAAAATCGACAAAAATTTTATAAACTGTAAAAACTGTGTGTTTGCGGTGTGAATCTACTAGGTAAGTGTATGTTTATTGCTATTTATTGTAGTTATTGAATAAATTTCAGTAATTTTGAAAAATAATTGCCATTTTGTGTTTGTACCCGTTCTGGTACATTGCATTACTAGGTGCATCTTGTGTCATACATTGACCATTCCTTTTTTCTTGTTACAGGATGACCAACAGAGGTCTAGGAGAAGAGGAAATAGAGCAATTCCTCTTTGATTACGCAGAGAGTGAAGATGGATTTGACGGTGACGACGACAGCATCGCAGATCCTGATTTTATTCCGAATTTAGAGGTGCCAATGGAAGTCGAGGATTTGGAAGAGGTTGATGGTGTGGATATTGACACCATTATTGAAAATATCGAGAATTCTTGTAGTACTTCCCAATTATCAGCTCCTTCTGAAACCCTACTGCAACCAGGACCATCATCTACACCTGGAACATCAGGACGCAGTCAACCTAGGCAGAAATTGAATCTTCGATGGAAAAAAAAGAACCTTGAGCTGAACGAGCAGCAACTCTGCTTTACAGGTGGCGAAGACTTGTCAGCAGAGTTTTTAGAACTTGATAGTCCGGTGCAGTTCTTCTTCAAACTCTTTCCCAAGGAGCTTTTCGGAGAAATTGCCAGGCAAACAAACCTATACATAGTGCAAAAAGATACGAATATGCCATTCAGGGTCACAGAAACCGATATCCAGCAATTTATTGGTCTGGTTTTCATCATGTCGTTGGTACATCTTCCAAGGGTAACGAAACATTGGAGTGGTGGCTTAGGAACATCTCTAGTAAAAGACACAATGCCAGTAAATAAATTTGAAAAAATAAGACGTTTTATTCACTTCAACGACAACTCGAACATGGCTCCTCGCGACCACGCAGATCACGACCGCCTCTTCAAAATAAGGCCAGTTGTGACAAAACTGAATGAAACTTGCCTCAATGTCCCATTCGAAAAGCCACATAAATGGGGCTACAAAATCTACGTCCTTAGCGGCGTGAGCGGGTTTGCATACAAGTTTGAGCCAGAAACAGGAGCTGAGAATGTTGTTGCGTCTAATGAGCCGAACCTGGGTGCTGCATCCAATGTTGTCATCAGGCTAGCTCGTGAAATACCACGCAATCAGAATTACCGCTTGTATTTTGACAACTACTTCACGTCCCTGCTTCTTATAGAATATCTCGCTAGACAAGGAATTTTGAGCTTGGGAACTATTCGACGCAACCGTATACCTGATTGCAAACTACCTACAGAAAAGAAATCTCCAACAAAGAACACGGCTATTCAGTCGAGTATGTAGCATGTGTTGAAGGAACGGAGATATCCACAGTGGCATGGAAGGACAACAAGATCGTCACACTTGCATCCAGTTTTGTGGGTGAACTACCCAAGTCACAAGTGTCTAGATACGACAAGAGCCACAAGAGGTATGTGACCATTGATAGGCCAAACGTAGTGGGAGAATACAACCGCCATATGGGCGGTGTCGATCTCATTGATAGTATAATGGGTAGATATAAAATAAAACTACGAAGCAAGAGATGGCAGGTTCGTATGTTTTACCATTTTTTGGACCTCGCCATGTCCAATGCCTGGTTGCTATACAAAAGGGTTCGCAAGACCAAGCAAACGACTGAACCACTGCTGGCATCTGCTGATTTTCGAGAAGAGATTGGTACGGTACTCTGCAAGATGGGCACAAAAGCACACGTACAACGCCGAAGCATTGAGCCAGACATCCAGGCTAAAAAACGCAAGGGTCCAGCTCAATTCGTGCCTCCGGCAGCTGTGCGCCAGGATCAAGTTGGTCACTGGCCAGTATGGGTCGAAAAACGAATTCGTTGCAAGTTTCCTAAATGCTCTGGCATATCACAAACCATTTGTGAAAAGTGTGGAGTTGCATTATGCAACAACAAACAAAATAATTGTTTCAAAGCATTCCATACTTCGTAAAGGAACACATTGGCGCATTGTTCCCGTTATGGCACACTCCCTTTATTTTTATTTTGTGAGGTAAATAAATATTTTTTATGAAAATTAAAAAGTACGTGTTTTTTTATGCTCCAATTGCTACCCTAAAAGCTTCATTTCATAAAAAAATATGTTGTTGAGTTATGAAGGGTTAATTCCTAACCATTCCTTTTATTTTTAATAAAATAAAAATAAATTACTTTTTACAAACTAGCTGACCCGACAGACATTGCCCTGTCTCAAAGAGGGTATCGAAGTTGAAAAAGCAATCAATGAGGATAAAAAAACAACATCTACCCTACCCTACCCTACCGTGCCGTACCCTACCCCAACCCTACCCCAACCCTACCCCTACCCTATCTTATCCTTGATCCTACCCCTACCCCTACCCTACCCGTGAAGATTATAATTCTTTAAAATATTAATGGGATAAAAAGTATCCTATGTCCGTCTCCAGGTTCTTAGCTACCTCCCCACCAATTTTCAGCCAAATCGGTTCAGCCGTTCTCGAGTTATAAATAGTGTTATTAACATATTGCTTCGTAGGTCAAGCATGCTTGGAAGATCCAACACCCTGCGTCCATCAATTTGATGCGTGAAGGTACCATTTATCTGTAATTTCACCAGCACCCACACCCTTCAAACAGAAACTCAGGAGTGCTACTATGGAATACTTATATTATTTCACAAAATAATAAATTCCAGGGACTTCGGATCATGGGAGAACATGAAGAATCAGCTTGCAGCGGCCTCGGTCGCAGTGCAGGGCTCCGGTTGGGGTTGGCTCGGTTATAACAAGCAGACAAAGAAATTGCAGGTGGCCACATGTCAGAACCAAGATCCTCTTCAAGCCACTACTGGTATGTTTAATCTACTAAACAATCATAAAACCCTATTGCAAGGTTTTAGGCCTCTTTCTGTTTGTGAGGTTTTAATTCGGCCTCTGTGGCGCAGTGGTGACGCCTGATACGCAGAAGGTTGCGTGTTTGATTCCCGCAGCGGGACAAATCGTCGCTGTTTTGACTAAGTGACGTAACTAACAATTTTAGAATTTTACAGGAGAAGCATTTTTCTGCCAGAAGTTTCTAAAATTAATTGTAGGACGTCTAAACATAAATCAATTTAAATGAAAATACAAACCAAAATAGTTTATGTCAACGCCCTCCTGACAACATGTTTTTGTTGTTATTTTAACAATTAGATATTAAAATTTTAAAAAAATAAGCAGATGTCACTATTTTAGGACTTTGTTTTAATTTAATTATTAAAATTTGACATTTTAACACTAAAAGATTTTTAAAAAAGTCATAATTTTACTCAAATAGTGATTATTATTAAAAAACACTATTTCTTATAGTCAAACTAAGGTGATATTTAAGAATTATCGTAGAAATATCTTAATATAAAAATAATAACGGCACTTACGCCTCTGTTTGAGAATTTTATTCAGTGTGAAAATCTTACTAAACGTCGTAAGTGACCATTTACGACACTTAGAGGGATTTATATTTTTAATAACTATAGATACGTCAACAGACATCTTGCGACTGGTAAAATCTACAGATATGTCGATTAGATAGATCGTTCGTAGATTAAAGTTCAATAAAATATCAGTTACGTCACTTAGTCAGAACAACGACGAAATGTTTCTTTAGATATTTCGTCTCGGGTCTGGGTGTATGCTATGTATGATATGTATGTATTTACAAAAAAAAAAATATATTATGTAGTATGTAGAACCAATCATGTGGTTCCTATAATACAAGCTCCGCTTAGTTTAGGGCTACATGATGCTGTGTGATAATGTCCAGCATTATTATTTTATTTTAATTATCATAATCACCATATTCACCGTTAGCAAGCGGGCTGTGAGCGCAGTTTCGGTGATAAGTACCGAAAAATTATTGTAGGTACTTAGGTGTAGCGCTCATGGCGTGACGTGACGTGGTATCAACATCATCATCATCATTTTCAGCTGTTTTCGATCCCCTTGCTAGGCATCGGACTTCTTTTGAATATGCCAGATCGTCTCGATCCTGCGCTAGACAAAGCCAGGTGCCGACCACAGTCTTTATAATATCGCCGACCTATCTCGCTGGAGGACCTCTCCTATTCCAACTCTCGGCCACCACTCGGTCAGCACTTGTGGCGTGGCTTGCTTCAGCTTTATTAGCAGATCATCTTGGTTATGCAACTCCGCCTGGTCACAACTTGCATGGGAGACCATTTAGTGGCATTTAGATCTGACCTCTCGCAGCTTCGGAGAACACGTTAAGATGTTGGTCCCGGCTTTTAAGTCGTTAAGCCATGGTGCAGGTCTTCAGGCGACCCGAAAACTCCGACACCAGAGTTGGCCATTAACTCATATGAAGAAGGAACTACCTTCCTTCCGTCGAGTCCACAACACTGCGTTTCGGCGATACATCGCAAAAACGACGACGAAAAGTTTACTACGCTTTGTGCACCGTGCATCGCACCTTAGTGTATCGTTATTATAATATCACAAATTTCATTTTGTTTGAGCAAACTTATGGTATCAGCTTACAGCGTCTTTTTTTCGTTTGACTTATTTATGATCGTAACGGCTCCAAAAAGAGAGTTAATGCTATGGCATCTTCTGAGAAAGCTCGCCGCATCGTCGACCTCTTCCGTCCCCACGCAAGCCTCGAGGTCAAGAGCTGGCCCTTAATAAATAAAGAAACCTACATCTAAAACAGGACCGCACTCTAAATGCTAACCCTACTCTTTTATTTCTAGGTCTAGTGCCACTCTTCGGTATCGACGTATGGGAGCACGCGTACTATCTCCAATACAAGAATGTACGCGCCGATTACGTAAAGGCCATTTTCGAAATTGTCAACTGGCAAGACGTCTCTACTCGATTCGAGAACGCACTGAAGTAAAAAATTTCAGCATTTATTAATCTTTTAGATTTGATCTTTTAAAGCTGTTGTCGACACGCGGTTGGCCCTTGCAATTAGATTATGTGATATAAGTTAAAAGTTAAATATATACCCGTTTTTTTAGAAATATTTAGTTTTATTACATAATGTTACATAACTATTACGAGGTGCTGCTTACTTCGGTGTTTTTAACAACATTTAGATGGGTGACCTTTTAGTGGTATTTAGATCTTAGCGCTTCCGTGCTTAGGAAGGCACGTTAAGATGTTGATCCCGGCTATAACAGTCACTAAGCGGTAACTCTGACACTAATGTTGGCCACCAGCTCATATTAAAAAGGAAGGAAGAAAGGTACATTTATACAACAACTTAATTATGTTACATGTTACCATCATAATAACAAGCCTGAAAAGACGCACGCACCATTAGGTTAACCCACTGCTGAGCTTAATAGGTTATACGAATACCATTCCTGTAAAGAAATAGCCTGTTATTATTTTTCGGTGGACGTAAAATTATGTGGTGTGGTGGTGGGAATCTTAATTTATTGCAGTTACATGCCAAGATAGCACAATCTAGAAATTTAAACTTTATAAATACCTACTAGTCTTAGTCTAATCCCATTGTACCTTTTTTTTAAACCTTTTTTTTCATTGTAAAGTTTCTGCAAATTGTATTTTTTTTATTTGGTGTACAATAAAGTATTTATCTATGTATCTATCTAGTCTTAGTACCACTAGGTCGGTCGGAGAGTAAGTAGATCGTAAGAGAAGTGTCGGTCGTTCAGTAGCACGATGAGTTGGCGACATAGATAGCGTCGTGGCCTCGTGGGCGTTGTGGATAAGGCTAGCTCAGGACTGTGGCAGGTGGCAGGCGCAAAGGGAAGACTACACTCAAAAGCTGGGTGAAATCGGGCTGCGGATGATGATGATAAATACTAATCTGATTTTTTCATTAGAAAGTGCAACATGACTGAAGAATACATAATTATTATGTGTTAATCCATTTAATTTCACAAAGTAGACATAACAGTTATTTATTACAATCGCCATGATAACCCCCACAGATCTATATACATTACGCCTCCACCCTTATTTATTACATAATACCTATTTACATAAAAAATAAACTTTGTAATACCTCTAACAATTTAAAATATACTACCTACTAATATAATTTGATTAGGTATGGACCTAATCAAATTCTAATAAACGATGTGGCGGTCGCCTATCCCGCGTTGGGTGACGACGCTCTGCAGGTGGCGCAAGACTGCAGAGAGATACCATGTTACATAGATTCTCCGCACGAGCTAGCGGCGCACTCTGGTGTCAGATTAGTGAGGAGCACGGAAGCGCTCTGATCGAACAGTATGGCCAGCAACTACCTTATTGACTGAACTCTTAAGAAAAGGAGGATATTACCCATAACCCCACGCTAGGCATGCGAGTTGGGGATAGCAGAGCATAGCTTTTCGCACCGCTGACGTTGCTGCCCGTCAGCGGCAGGCTTCGAGAAGGCGGCAGGGAATTTAGCAAGGCCAGTATTAGGTTACGCTATGCCGCAATTAGTCGTCCGCCAACCAGAAAACTTTTTGCAGGGTGCAATACGGGCCAGCCCACGGCCATCGGTGAGGTTGGCGTGGGTTCTGTAGATGAAGGTTGGACTTGGATGAAACACCTTACATGACGCGCCACCAAGAACCTAACTGGCATAGTTAGAAGGTTGGATGCCGTTCTATTTCTCTTCTCGAGCATTGGACTGCGCAAAACGAAACGTAATACTGTCACCATGTGTCAATGTCAAAATGAAACTGACGTCTGCTTGCTTCTTTTCTTTTCTTCTGACTGTCAAAAAATTCACAAAAGTGCCGTCATTCGTTGGTTTACATTGTTACTCTCGTTTTGTGGTGAAAATAATAAAATTAATTAATTTTCTGACTAGTTCTGCAGTGTTTTTCCAACTGAATGCAGCCAGAAGTTCACCTGTAGCCGTCTGTGAAGAGGTAAGTCGTTGTTTTCTATCTGCTATTACATTGGAGTGAAAAGACTGGAGCTGTTATTGATTTTTTTCGGTCTCTGCTAATACTTACTCATACATCAGAGTAGATGGATTATCTTCGAATCTAGCTTTCTGCTCATCGTAGCCCCTGCAAATATGAATATAACATATATAGCAATAAGTAGGCTTTAGTTCCCAGGTTATGTTAAAAAGTTATACAAAGAGCAACATATTAGGTCTATAAGATCTTACCTTTATTCTATTGGCATGCATTGATCTTACTCTTAATTGCCTGCAAACAAACTAATTTTAAAATAGCTACCTATGTGCAGTACCTACAGTTGGTAGGTAAGGTACCTTTTGCATAAAAATACATAAAATCCATAAATACAAATAGTTTATTTTACCAAAAAGCCTCATACAAAAGAGTTACTTATGACCCTGTGCAAGGTTTACTTGTATTGTGCGAGGAATTTAATCCTTAATAACTTGATTTGCGTAAGGCCTGGTCTGGTCAACTGAACCACCGTCAACTTGAGATTCTAATTTAATATATAGATCTTTAATATAATAATCCTATTATTTATTACTAGGTCAAGTGCCAACTACTGATATAATTACAATAAAATTAATTGGTAAATGGTTGCATTAGTCCGGTGACTTGGTTACAGTCCGATAAACACTTGTAGTGAAAAGCTATCTCCTTATTAGAGAGACAAATTGATTTCTACTAGGTTGAATTGGAGATGGGCAGGTCACTTTGCTCAACAGGATGACCATCAATGAACCAAAACATTTATTGGTAACCATTTGGAGTTTGACTAAGAGATATGCAGCTGCCTAGAGGCAGACCACATGCCTCATAGTCTGAGGATATTGTCGAGGCAGTAGGAGAGCAGTGGATCCGGCTAGCACAAAACCGCTTTGAGTGGCATGATAGAGAAGGGGCCTTTACTCAGCACTGTGTGTTACCAACTTAATATTAGTAGTAGTCGTATTGTATAGTACTTATTGTGTGACTCAAATAAATTTTTCTTACCTTATCTTATAGTAGTAGTTGAAGAATGAGGAGGAAGATTTAATCAATGGTGTACTATGTTAGTGATCTATTTGGCATGGAGAAAATATGTTGATAGTAAATTAATCAAATCATGATACTGTTTATGGTTTGTGATCTTGAAGGTAGGCACAGTGAAAATATATTGATAATCATTTAATCAAATCATGATACTGTTTATGGTTTGTCTTCTTGAAGGTAGGCACAGAGTAAATGTATTGATAATAATTTAATGAAATCATGATACTGTTTTTATGTGTTGGTTATGGGTATCTTGAAGGTAGGCACAGAGAAAATATATTGATAATAATATAATCAAATCATGATACTGTTTTGGGTTGTCATCTTGAAGGTATAAAGGTGCATAAAATGAACAACTTACGTTGTACAAAGATTTTCGAAAGGCCTTGCAGTTGAGTGCAAAGTAGCACTGCAGAAAATTTTAGGGCAGTTAGTAATTTATAGCCAAGACCTGCCTCAAAATTCAAATTGCACAATGCATGAATATAAATTATAGGGTGTAAGAAATGTGCCAGGTATAGAGATAGGTCATGTTTTGCATTAGGGTGACCAGCTTTCTTGTTTTACACCGTAATTTAAATAAAAATAAAAATATAGGGTATATACCTATATTTTATTATATTTTTCTTTCGAGTCAGCGATATTCGAGACGTCACCGATCGTCGGTGCGGATCCTGGTGATGCTCCGCGCTCCGCTCGCCTGCTCCCCGCCTGCTCCCCGCCTCACCGTCCGAGAGGCCGACACGTGCGTCCACGCCGATCCCCCCCGCCACGTACGCTTACGCAGCCGCCGTCGCCAGCCGTTTGCCCGCTGCACCCTCGCAGCCTGCAGCGAGGGGGAAAAAGCAGAGTTGTGGGCCCGTCCGCAGCGCTGCACCTGAACAGGCACCTAGGAAGGAGCCTCGAGACGCGGAGGGATTCACGCAGGTTATACGAAGGAAAAGAAAGCCCTCCTGCCGTAACCAGAGTGGCACCGCGCCGACCGGGCCGAACTATCTCCTGCGCCCGGCTTTGCCTTCGACGCTGCTCTACGTGTCGCGTCTTCACTATACAACGAAGGTGGAGGATATCGTGGAATACGTGAAGAGGAAGGCCAATCTGCAGTTAAGGGTTGAAATGTTGGATTCGCGCCACAATGATTTTAAATCTTTTGTGGTTCGTGTTCCGACCGAAAATCTTTCGACCTTTACTAAGGAAGAGTTTTGGCCAAAAAGTGTGTTGTTCCGTCGTTTTCGCGGGCGACTGTATGACACAGCGCAAGTGCGTCACACGTCGTAGACATTACGTGTCAGCAAATAGTTATAGGTTTAAGTATTATATATGTTAGTCTCTAAGGTATTTATATATATGGGCCCTAGTTTAAGTAAATTAAGATCTTGTACTTTTTCTTTGTGCCTGAAATAAAATGTATTATTATTATTATTATTATTATATACACATAGCCAATAGATCCCAAAATAGTCAGACTCTGTACTATGGGCACCAGAGACTGATAACATACATAGATACTCTTAAAACACCCAGGCACAGAACAAACATTCCTCCCCTAATAAAGAGCATATGCCCATGATCCAAATAAAAAAAGGGTTGCAAATGTGCCTTCTCACACCGACGCTGCTGCCCGTCATCAGTCAGGGAACTTAGCTATACTGGAGCTACGCAGCGCTATACCGCAGTTAATCGGACACGCCCAGCTTGTTATTTAGAATTAGTTGCTATGATGTTATACAGGGAAAATTTAGTTTAGCGGGATGCACTATGACAGGTGTGGTTGGCTTGGGTTCCAAAGATGAAGCTTGGAATACCCCATTTTTTGTAATCTAATCAGACCTCAATACTCTTTTAAAATTTTGTTCACTGTCCATTGAAATACAAAATGCATAGTGCACACACAGGTACCGATGGATTATCGGCTTCGGCGCCACACGCAAACCTTCCGCCGGTGAATGCACTCATGGGGGAGAGGGAGGAGGTGGGTGCATCCATAATTGAGGTCCCGGGGTTATTATGTCTCCTGTTTTCTGAACTGGGATATTTATTGCTGTTATTATTAGTCATTGTAAAACATATGTACGTTACCATTACATAGCTACGTCACAGGTAGGTAACTATCATCTGGTGACTGATAAAGTGGGTAATTGTTTCAGACATTTATTTGTGGCTTTTATTTCATATTATCATCCTTAATAAAATTGGTTAATGGCTCGAATTAAAGAATATAATTCTACCCAGCCAAGCTGCTTGTGTCCATATATCATTTACATATTATCTATTTCGTGATATATTTCGCGTCCCACATCAAGATAGAAATATTTTTTACTCTTACTCATATCACTATACTCACAGTACTCTTTATCGCGATGTGCGATAAGGAAAAAAATCGTAATTTTTTGTTATTTGATAGTTAATAAAAATTGGGTTCTGGCAACATTGTATTCAAGCAAGCAATTACTTGGAATTACTTGGGACTACTCAAATATTTTATTAGCGTTTTCCGCCGATGCACCATGAGCTAAGACAAAACTGACTGGACTGGTGAACTTGATAGTGTGCTTTGAAATTTGTTTAACTTTTCTTCTTTTTCTTATAAGTAATCAATCGATTTATAATAAACTACTTAGAGAAATAGTAGCTAACCCAATTATTTTTAAAATAAAAAAAGACGTGTGGCACTCGGGGACTGCCGCGGTAAAGCTATTGCATAGGATTTTGTATCAACTTATGCAATTATAATTATTTATTTATTTTATTTATGCAGTATTTCTTTTTCTTTGATATTAATTCAAGTTACACTTTTTGAGCGTGGTGACCGATAAGAAAACATTTTTTTTTCTTTTATTAAATAAAAATACGTCTAGTTGCACGCACACAAACACCGTGTCGAAGACTGCCGAAAAGAAACGACGTGCACGGCCTTCAAGCCACACCTCCGTGCCCGTGGGAGTGGGGAGCGTGAGGTTTTTTTTCGTTACGGAATTTCTGGATTCGGTCCCCGCGCTCAAGGCCCTCGATAGAAGCTATGCAATAGCTTAAAATAAATTATATAAATTATTTGCATGAATTTTTATGACAAAATATTTTATTGTCATTAAGAAGTAGGTATGAATTCGTGATAAACTTGTTGCCTTAGTTGAACTATAATTTGTATGCTGTGAAACTGGCTAAACATGCGCACGCTCTTACAAACAAAAACATCTTTGTAGAATGTTTTATAAAAATAAACAATTATGATTATGATTATTAAATATTTACATTTTGGACAGTGGAGTACCTACTTACTCATAAATCCCCATAGGTACTACAACTCAAACTACGCCTGCCACCTCGCCCTATTTTCGTTTGTTTATTCTGAGAGGCGAAAGCAAAGTCGATCTGTTGCCGACTGGCCTGCAACGACCCTTATAATGATACCTATCACTACAGTGTACATAGATAGGTACAGTACATGGGGGCAATAACAACTTTCGCCGACGGTGAATGAACCCTGAATTTTGCGTCAGGAAACGTCTGCCTCCGTTTGACTGATTGACGTTCAATGTTCTATTTCCGGAACGAAATACTTTGATGAAAATGTTGCTTCTTTTTTATTCGAGGAGCTTTAGGATTTATAATCAGTAACAAAACAGTCATTATAATAGTATTTTCTATGTTTTGTACTATCATTCATTCGCTGTTCGCGTGATAATGGGATAAAAAGTGGCCTATGCCCCTATTCGATATTCCAACTATCATTATCCAAAATTTTGTTGCTTTGTTTCGCTTCCAAAGTGAGTAAAAGCAAATGTAAATGATACTTATTTTGACTATCCACGCAAGCACCATGCATCTAGCATCATGGCTCCTGGCTGGTATATCTTTAGTGAGGTTGTGGAGGCCATTGTCCCATTAAGGCCAGTATTCTAGAACTGAATTAGGTGATTGTGATTTATGCACAGATTTTATGTCAGTTTTGAATACAAACCTTACTTCCGATTACTATTCAGGGATAAATTAGCCCCAGTTAATTTAATAATGGCCTGATACTTTAGTTTCTACTCATGGATGCTGAACACAATCATCAACGCCTGTAGTAGTCCACTGCTGAACATCTCCCTGTGTTTCAGTTTTTAGTTGGATTTCCAATACTGTTCTTCATCATTTCCTGCCCTTATACCACTCTAGGTGTGGTCGGCACAACATGTTTTCTTTCTCCATTCACTCCTATCAGCCGTTGTATTGACTCCTTTCACACTTATATCCTCTGTCATACAATTTCCAATACCGTTTTTTGTGGGTATTTACTTTTTGTAAAATGAATCCCCCATTTTCCAAGCTTTTAATTACTCTCACCCGTCCCGTCGTGTGTAATCAAATCTTGCTAGTTAAATTTGACACACTTCCCGGTTTCCGATTGAGCTGAAGTTTTGCACGCATATGTATATCGCGTGACAATACATATTGTGATGACATGGAGCTGATCTGATGATGGAGCTGGAAGGTGGCCATAGAAACTCTGTAATGAAACGACGCAACCCGACATAACCCCATCGAGTATGGGCTCGTATGATTCGTCTTGACGAGTACTTTGTCTCTAAAACCATCTACAAATCTAAGGTCTGATGATAGAGCTGAAAGGTGGCCATAATGTTTAAAAAAAATAAAGTTAAGACTTTGTCAATTGTATAAAAATGCTTTAAATTCAAATAAATAGGTTTTGATTACGCATTACATAAGCAATGCACAGATGGCCACTCATTATGATACAAAACTGGTTATAAAGAAGACAGATGCACCAGACATGTACTATATATATCCTTTTGAGAGCATGACACGTCAGACAATGTCGTTCCCATAACACTTGCTGTTGAGTGCTGACTCATTCTGAGCAGTATGTACGGCGATGATTGTTGGTATGTAATATATAGTATGATTTGTTTTAGAGGAATGTATTACGAGGACGGAATGTTTGTGATGTTTAGAATCTGGTCAAAGGAAAAATACTAGTAATTAATAAATATTTCTTATGGTTGTAGTAGTAGAGCTCTACCGTCATTCAAGACATACGGAGCCGAAACGTGCACATTCACAATACGGCTAGTCCACCAGTTCTCGGGAAACGTTGTATATGACGCCCTCTGGCCAGGTAGAGTGACGATTTGCGAAAGACAAAGTTGCTGGTAGAAGCTGGATGCGTTGAGCTGAGGACAGGGCGTAATGGTGCTCATTAGGGGAGGCCACTGCTGGAGTGGACTGCTAGGTCAGGAGGGTCATGTGCTTATTTTATCTTCAAGTATAATAATAAAATGTATTGTTTATGCTATATAGACTTGATATGGTCGACAATATTCGTCTTTTAGATTTTAGTTCGAGATTTATAAAACTGCAGTTCTGATAAAAAATTCTTACAAATTCTTGTAGAAGTCCTAAACATGCTAACTAAAACTATTTAAAATGTATTATTACTTAAAGCTTTAAAGAAACGAGAGATTGTACGTCTTCGCTAGTAACTTTCCAATGCTGAGATATAAAAAAGGCCAACACAAACTTTTTAGGGCCCACAAAAAACAGCAACGGCCCAAGTTTATACATTAGGAACGTGTTCTGTAATTTGCAATATTTTGAGGCCTGTGTTTTGTTATAAGGCTCTCTGGCAAATTGAAGTTTCGTCCTTTGCGTTATTGGTTCTTTCTTGGTCTCCTAGATCTAGACCTAGACCACCTGGGTGGTTTTAGACCTTAAATTAGATGTTTAGTAGTAGTACAGCCTTTGTGAAGGGCTCGTTCGTGAAAGTACTTGCAATATGCGTATTTCTACAGTGCGCAGCATTGCTCCGTTTCGGTTCGGTGTGGGTGCTGGTGAAATGAGGCTTATCAGCTGTATGCGTCGAGTTGATGGACGTAGAGCTCTGTGTACGTTCCAAACATGCGTGACCTGCGACATAGCACTCTGATATAGGTTTATAAACGGTTACCCATCCAAGTAGCGATCAGGCGGAGTTTTGCGTAACCAGGATAGTTTACCAAGAAAACCAAATTGAATTAAAATTCAAAATGTAAAGTATGCTACGAGCGAGCAAATGCAAACTATTTGCAATTTAGCAATTTGATTTTAAAAGCGCAATCCACACCCAACTGCACTTTTAAAAGCTATGCTTCAAATAAAGTTGTGAAAGGATTAACGAAGGAAACAAAATCTAATTAATTATATTAATAAAGTCGAATTAGAACATAGGAATTTGGGGCAAACTTATTAGTAGTTTCGAAATAAAATGTTTCGCTGCTACAGTGCAAGGCTTCGCGAAAATTGCGCTCTATTCAAAGTCGAGCTAACAAAATCACAAAGTAATTTCGTTATATGTACCGCTAGAGCCAGAAATGTGTTTTGCTGACCTAGAACACACTATTTGTACTATAGTACTCATCATCGTCATATCTCTATTCTTATCTTTGTTAACTGGATAAGAGTAGAATTTCTAACCATAAAACAGAAAATTTATCATCACCGAATTTTCATACATAGATATAAATTATGAATTCTCAAAAAATAACTATGAAGTATATCAGTCGGTGGTTCCCTAGTTCATGTGGTTAACAAGCTTTGTGCTTATGGCCGTAGGGCGTCATAATGGCTTCAGCGACAAAAACCTAGAATTTCTGTTAAAAAAAGCTCTATTTAGTATTATATTTCTCTATTTGTTATTATTATTTTAGGCTACAAGACTGTGTAAAAGTGGCCAGTATTTTTATTTATTTAAGCACCTCCTTACCTACTTATACACGTTACTTAAATTATTCATTGCTTAAAGTTAGCCCTCGTTAAAAAAGTTAGCATTAGCTCAAAGTTAGCATCGTTTATTTTTTGACAGATTTTTATCATTAAAGCTATTATTATTATTAATGTAAGATTTATCTGCATAACTTAAATAACCTGAAATCTGTTTTGGTTTCATTTCCATACCTACAACATTTGGAGAAGATTCGTGTATTACGTCTCTATCTTCTGCGTGAAAAATCTTATAGCGTGTTTTCTAGCCGAAGCCTTATAGTAGGTAGGATGTAAAAGAAAAGTTAATCTAAAATAAACAAAAACTCTACGCTTAATAATAATAATATACCGTAATACCGTACATAATTTACCGTAACGCGGTACGGCACCATTCTACGTTCACGGAAAGAAAGCGTCTCCAAATGGTCTCCATACAGTTTTCCTATTTGACACTTGTACAGTAGGTACAGTAATTGTAAAAATGTGATGTGTTGTATATATATGGTAAAACAAAATAGTCCATGGTTCACTTACATAACGATCAATGTGTGTTTATGTGGTAGATTGTCGTTAGTTACCCAGTAGTATTAAAATGGAAGCAGTGCCTTACAAAACTGTTTCAGAATATTTCAGTCGAACAAGTTTTCTCACGTCGAATTGGTCGAAAACTCTCTCATACACGTTTAAAGAAAATAAATCAAGGAGCTTTACGTATGTGCAAACAGGCCAGTACTTTGATTCTATTTACGATGTCTAGCTCTTTATACATATACATCTAGGGTTGTCTAGAGACGTTTTATCAAAAGTTGTTTAAGACATTGATAGTGTTTTATCAAAGGTGTCATGTCTAGAGAGGTAAATTAACTTGAGTGGTCTTAGAGCCTTAAACTCGGTGAAGCTATGGGAGTTCACAATGAAAAGAAATTAAACCAGCTTCTATTAGTTGTAAAAATAACTAAAACAAATCGCAATCTCATCAGGCCTTCATTGCCGCAATGCCTGTTTCATGTGGTTCCTTAAAATATTTACACACATATAATAACTGCAGATCATGAACAACCAACGAGGTCCAACATAATAAAAAAAAACTCTTCTTGGCGTCGCACTTACATTTCTACACTAATATTAGAAAGAGGAAAAATTTGTATTTTTGTGTGTGTGTTTTGTTTGTAATGAATAAACTCAAAAACTACTGTGTCGATTTCATAAATTCTTTCACCATTGGAAAGCTACATTCACTTTGAGTAACATAGGCTATATTTATTGCTAGAAAAGATTGAAGGTGTAAAAAAGTGCCCTAACCCGTGCGAAGCCGGGACGGGCCGCTAAATCTTTAATAAGTTGAGTTGAGTAACCAGAGTTGGTCACTAGCTCATACTAAGAAGAAGAAGAATAAATTAACAACAGAAAATGAAAAATAAGGCCGGGCGAACTATAATCCCTGTTAAAGTGAAATACTGTTATGATTATACTGTTATGATTATAATATTAAAATTAGCAGAATTCTGGGGATTATTTGAAAGTTTATTAGCAATTTGTCTGTGTTTTTATTTTATATACGATGTAAATATGCTTAGCTTTGCAGAAGTATTTTCTGACGTTAAAATATTGCTCAATAGATTCATTATAATGTGATACCCATATAGTTGTGGGATCACTAAGACTTTCAACCTTTTGCCTGTTACACTTGTGTCTATGGTGTTTACCTGTGTTGGATGTCCGTCTTTTTTATATAAACCTATGCTGTCCCACTGCAGGGCAAAGGTCTCCCACATCTCCTTCCACGACTTGCGATCGTTTGCTGTCTCCCACCAGTTCGTACGAAAGGCATCGATATCGTCACGCTAACGTTTCAGAGGCCTGCCCTGACGTCTTCGCCCATCTGCAGGTGCATTGGGTGGCGATCGATCTCCATCTATCAGTGTGCATTCGACTCACGTGACTCGCCCAATTCCACTTCAGTCTAGCATCTATGTACTTACCCTCTTCTTAAACACTATGAATCTAACCGAAAATGATACACAAACAACACACCGCACTCCTACACCAAATCGGTCATTATTCTCAATATTCTTAATTATTTTTGATGTTTTTTCTTGATTTAAGTAACATTTTTTTATTGTACATCTAATTTTACCTTAAAATTGGAAATGTAATGTTTTGGTTTGATTTTATGAATCCGGGGGGAGCACAGCTGCCTATATTACAGGCTTTTTAGTCTAGTTTAGGCAGCTGAAGCTAACATTATTTAGTAAGGACCCATTACATTTAAATTTATTCTAGACGCTGTTGTTAATCGGGAACTATGTTCTGTAATGTTATTTTATACCAATAAATTACTATATTATTTTATTTTAAAAAACATTAGCGTCATCATCATCATCTCAGCCTATAGCAGTCCATTGCTGTACATAGTCCTCCCCTAATGAGGCTCATCGCAATGGGTACACGCTAATAAACAGGATAGCTGCGACCTAATTGTACCACCATATGACCGAATTCAAACCGTTTCAAAATACTGTTCCATAGATGACAAAGGTTTAAGTAATAAGTTTAATTCCTGTCAAGACTGCAAGTTGAGATACTTTCGTCTTGATTGTTTTTCTCTGTCACCGAGAGGCCGACCGCGTCCGCACCGAGGTCGGAATCCAGCCCCTCGTATATTCCAATAAAGAAGGACAAGACTCTAATAACGCGACCCCAGTAAGCTCCCAAAACGACACCTCCACTTACAAACCGGCCACTGCACGAAAACCGACCATACCACACCGCTATATAACCCAATTCCGCTTGTTATACTACAGTAATAAATACGAAAACAGAAACGCACGTCCGGTGAAGTTTTTAAGCAACGTAGGTAGAATATTAGGTGAGGTTAAGTAATGGAAATTTGATAACACGTGTCTCAGAAATTACACGGCTAGACGTTACGCGTCGTGAATATAAATAATTTGATTAGACTTTGCGAGTGTATTAGGAAAGTCTTACCAAGTTTTCATACTAATGATGACGCCTACCAGTTTCCGTCGACCTTATCGAAGTTCGATCAATTTGCTGAATGACATATTTAGGTCTAAGGCGGGCGGCTATACACATAATCCGGCCGGCATTGCGCAGCTCACACATGTGGCAGGCAACCTAATGTTTAATGCATCTCGATATGCTGGAACATGCACATTGCACATACCCGCGGGGGTATTGTGAAAAATTATACAACAGTAATCACTACAGGGCGCCGTTCGGGTATACAATGTCTATATCAATCGTATTTCATCTCAGTCTCCTTTTAAGCCTATTTATATACTAACTCTTTTTTTTATTTTGTAATTTAAGCTACAGTCACACCATCTAAAAAACCTACACTTACCTACGTACCTACACTTTGGGATAGAGTCTATCACTCTATCTTATATATTTTTATACATTATATGTAGTTACATCAAAATACTATCTAAAGACAAACAAGTCAAGATAGGTACCCTCAATAAAACAGACGGGTCATACACGCTAACGGAAAGGGAACAATTAGAACCGCTCCTTAGTACGCATTTCCCTGGCTGTACGCTAAGCGATAAAAACAACTCGGAGACAAAAGAGGGTCACACTCCCCAACATAATGACTGGGAGCTGGCCCGCACAAATCTCTGAAGAAGCACTTACATGGGCAATAAAAACTATCCAACCATACAAAGCCGCTGGTCCTGATGAAATTTTCCCGTGCCTCCTACAGTGGAACCTTAGAAAAATCGAAGCCACGGTAAATGCTATTTCCAGGAGTTGCATTGCCTGGAAATACATTCCACACTCATGGAGAGAAGTGAAAGTGATCTTTCTACAAAAGCCAGGTAAGTCGGACTACACTGATCCCAAATCATTCAGACCGATTAGTCTGAGTTTCTTCTTACTGAAAACCCTGGAAAGACTGTGCGACAGACATATACGAAGTGGACCACTAGTCGATAATCCAGTGAACAAAAACCAACACGCCTACCAGTCTGTTAAAAATCCACCGAAACGGCTCTTCATCAAGTCGTTCACAAGATCGAATGCGCTTTAGATAATAAAGATTAGCTAGTATAGAGGGCACGGAAACATCAAGATGTCTAGTAACTAGAGGCTGCCCCCAGGGAAGAGTACTATACCCCCTTCTGTGGGTGCTTGTAGCTAACGAACTTCTTGACTCCCTAAACGCAGACGGCATTCAAACAGTAGGATACGCCGACGACCTGGCTATCATGATATCAGGGCTATTTGAATCCACCCTCTGCGACAAGATGCAGAAGGCACTCTGTATCGTGGAAGAGTGGTGCAAAAGGCACAGCCTCTCTGTAAACCCAAACAAGACAGAACTAGTGCTTTTCACTCGCAAGCTCAAGTTACCCTCACTACAACTTCCATCCTTATTCGGAACGAAACTCCTCCTCCATAAGGAGGTTAAGTATCTAAGGATATGGCTGGACAGTAACAGGAACAAACAGCTGGACCATGTCACAACAAAGGCAACCAACGTGCTGTGGCAGTGAACATGTGCCATCGGCAAGGACTGGGGACTAAAACCCAAACTTTGTCTATGGATATATACGGTTATGGTCCGTCCAGTACTCACTTATGGTGCTGTTCTATGGTGGCCAAGAACAAATTTAGTAACAACTACAAACTACAACATAAACATACTACAACAGGTACAAAGACTTGCATGCTCGATGATCAGGGGTTGCACAAAATCAACCCCAACAGCTGCGCTAGACATTATACTAGGGACTAACGCCACTGCAATTCCATATACAGCAAGAAGCCATGGCCGCTGCATTCAGAATAAAGTCAACAGACCAGTGGAAAGGCAGTAGCAGGACCACAAACCACTGTAAAATACTGAATAAGGCCACAGATATCATCCCTGAAGCATCGAAGGATACGGACAGAGTAGCCACGACGTACCTTACAAGCAAAGGGTATCAGATAATCAACATAGAGGACATATATTATATGGTCCAACGTCAAACACCATCTATCATATATTCACAGATGGATCCAAGACAAAAAGTGGTGCAGGTTGTAGCTTTTGCTGCCCCGAAACAGGGCTATCCAAAGCACAGCCTCTCAGCAGAATCACCACAGCATTTCAGGAAGAAACTCTAGGACTTCTTTTAAGGGCCTCAGAGATAGACTACTCAATAAAAAACACTGACGCCTCTACATCAGAAAATAAAAAATCACAGCTCTTGTTTATAACAGTCAGCGCGGCACTGAATGCACTCCGCAGTCCAGACACCAGATCCAAATCGATTGCGGACTGTCACAGTGCCCTCCAAAAACTAACAACTGACTTCACAGTTAACCTAACATGGACGCAGAGTCACGGCTCAAACCCTGGACATAACAAGGCTGACTCGTTGGCAAGGGAAGGAGCCAGGCTCACTCCAACGGCCACTGATATTGGCCTTTCCAACCAACCTTCGGTGGAGATCAAGAAAAGGTTAAGAGAGCACTCTGAAAGCGAACACCAAAGATTGTGGGACCGGAGACAGGATTGCAAAAATACAAAACTAATGCTATCAAGAAGAAACAACAAAATAACCGACACCCTGTTAAAAATGAAGCGTGACGAACTACGCATACTGGTTGGTGTTATTATAGGCCACTGTGACCTGAACCACCACCTAGTAAAGTCAGGAGCTACGGACAGCGGCACCTGTCGCTACTGCTTTCAAGCTGAAAAAACAGTGGAGCACGTCATCTCACAAACGAAGCCAGAACAAACTCCGGGTTTCAAAAACTGCTTGATCAAGGCTTACAAACGCAGGCAGTATCGGGAATCCTAGAGCAATGTTGCCACCAACCCAGAGTCCTTCTCCATTATTTTAAGGAGTTGGCCTGGCTGGGGTCAGGTTAGCAGGGGGGCAATGCACAATACACCCCAATGCGGGACGTCGGTGCAGAACTTCCCCCCCTCTCTTCAAATTAGAATAAGAATTAGATGTACTTACATTAAATGTGTAAAAACTGTTAGTGCGTAAATGTAAGGCAAACGTATTTTGAAATAAATTATCCTCAAATTATTATTTGCTGTACACAAAAATATTTGGTTGGAATGCAGTAACAGTAGTAAGATTGTTGGTCATATTTTGACCGAACGCGTAGTGATTGCTACAGCAAATTAACATAATAAATAACCCCGCCGTTTTGGTTAATCGACATAGCCGAACGTGATGTCAACAGATGTCAAGAACTGGGTGCCTAGTGCGAGTTTTTTACCAGCTCGATCGCGTTTATATGGAGTCGAGGTAGCGCCATCTAGTGAGAAACGCGTGGCACTGACTCCTTTCCATACAAATTTGCGTAAACGCAAACGCGATCGAGCTGGTAAAAAAACTCGCACTAGGCACCCTGAAGACTTGTACCAATTGGGCTATTTATCAGCCGGGCGAGCAGCCAACCGTCGACGAGTCAAATGTAAATCGGATATGAACAAGGTTCTTCAGATCGCTTTTTTTTAACAAAAATTGCCAAATCAAATCGAATGTACCAACTCAAATATGTGTATAGCTGACCTTACTTATTCGCTTTCCTTTTAACTAAACATTGACTAGCAATGAGTTCTGTTATTGAAGCGTGGGTTTTCTCACTAAATCCAATTATTGGCGGGTTATATTATTTTTGGCACAGTTAAGGGAGTTTAATTTAATTTAATCCTTTTATTAGAACATTAAACAATGAGCAATCTTTTAACAGTTTTAGCCATATATTTTAAGAATTCTACCTACATATTTTAATAATTCTATCTTTACTTTTTGTTTACTTATGGCAATGAGATCATTTATATTCACATCGTAGACTGAAGAAGCGACTGCTACGCCGTAGGTGTGCTACGATTAGGCTACGAGTGTCTACGTTAATATGTGTAGCTCTAGAACCATATTGCACATAGTTAAAATGCATTGCTAGTTCAATTCCTACACCATTTTACCGCATGTATTTTGTACTGTGTACAGTTGAATTGCATTGCATTCAATTCCTAGATAATTTTACTGCATTTATTCTGTAGCAAGTCACGTAGTATCGTAAAGGACGTGGTGCAAGCGCCGGGCGCCGCTAAATGCCGGTTTTATTGAGAACGAAACGCTAACAGTTGTAAAAGGAGAACTTTTATGTACGACTAGGGCTACTAAATGGAGTGGGACTTGGTTATGCGCTGTAGGTTGTGGGTTCGAAATATTATCTACATATTTCGATATTAGGTTTTATTATGACTTACATTCGTTTAAACATTTTTTTTATCATTTGAAGACTGAACAAGCACATGGCTCACCTGATGATAAGTGGTAACCATTATTTTTACCGAAGTATTGCATCGTAGGTCAAGCATGTTTGAAACGTGTCCTACGATGCAAAGCTCTGCGTCCATCAACTTTAGGCATGAAGGTGATAAACCACATGTGCCTGTTCTTTCACCGGCACCCACGTCCTTGAAACCGGCTAGCTTCACGCTAAATGAATGCTGCTATCACGCTGGCTGGAGGCGCGTGATTGGTGGATCATTTCTACTTCATACCGCGCTTTACAGCCACACGACAACAAGAGGGTGACACCGCTGTGTCGGTGTGCGTAACTGCATACTGTGCTTATCAGTTTTTGTATTGTTATATTATTTAATGATATTTTTTAGAGAACTCTCGTGTTTAGATAAACCTAACTTAGGATTTAAGGCACTATTAACTTAAAACATGTAATCGTAATGTTATAATTAATAAACGTTATCTATCTATCTATCAAACCGAAAAAGCAATGCTGCTTCAGATTCTAATTAACTTTCTACTATTCTGCTACGTGGTAGTTTATAATAAGCAAAAAAGTTTATCATACTGGTCCTACGCCATCTATATTTACTTATTTTTTAATAGATTTGTTGGAATTAAATAAAAGATTTGAATAAAAAAAAAAATTTTAGTTTTTACTCCTCTGAGACAAAGTACATTTTCACATCCCAGCCTTACCACGCCGCTTTACTCTTTGGCTAAGTGAATTTTATTTTTGTTACTTTGTAAGTGGGGAAAACTTAATGGAGTACTTTCGCGATACTTTTATTAACACCGAGCTGTGTTCTAGCGTGTTGTAAATCTAGCTTAGGGAGCAGGAACGTGTTGTACGAGAGGCTTTTTGGATTGAAATGTTACTTTAAAATTTACTGCCACTAATAAAAATCCTACTATTATTATAGAGGCAGAAGTGAAGCGCTCGTGGCGTGGCTTACTTTGGTGTTATTAGCAGATTACCTCGGTTAAGCAACACTCAGCCCGGTCACTACTTGGTTGGATAGGTGACTGTTTAGTGGCATTTAAATCTGAACTCTTCCATGCATCGGAAGGCACGATGTTGGTCTTTAAGGGTCTTCGGGCGGCATAAAAACTCCGACAACAGCTGTTGGTCACTAGCTCATACGATGAAGGAATGAATTAAGGTGGAAGTCTGAATGTGAGTGTGTGAAGATTTATATTTGTGGGTCCATCACGCCAAAACTGAACAAAATGAGCTGAAATTGTGCACATATATAGGTTTAGACCAGGAATGAAATATAGGCAACATTTTATACTAGTACCAAGGGAGCCAAGCCGCGGGCAGAAGCTAGTTAATAATAAAGTAGCACACAAATAATATTGACCAATAACAAAAACAATTTCAATATTGGGTTCGGTCTTCATCATTATCATCAGCCTATAACAGCAGCCCACTGTTGGATGTAGGCCTCCCCTAAGGAGCGCCATGCGTTAGTTATATTCGATTATTTGGTTAATGCGAAAGTATGACTCGCTCTTGGCCACTTTGAGATAAAGCGGCCCTCTAACTTTATTAATGGTTGGTGTCGAGTTAATCGTAATCACCCAATTATAGCGCGAATAAGAGATGAGAAAATGGTATCGTTCGGTAGATAAATAAATTAGGTCTTACTACATATTTTACTCGAATAACGGAATACATCAATCGAATGTTAATTAATAAAGACACTAATAAGACGTAGGAATTTGCTTTGAATCAAAATACTTTATGATTTTCTTTGTTTCAGATGACACTGGCTTGATAAAGCAAGATTATCTACACAAAGGTAAGAAAGTCCAAAGTAATCGTCCTTATAAATATTTTCACTAGTATCTGTTATGATGGATGTAGAAATTGATAGCGATTCAAAGGTTTAAATTTGTCCTGAGTTAAATTTATATTAAAAAGGTTTTATAATGAATAACATATTATTTTGTGTCACTGGGCAACCAATAACTTTGCCAATGTCACTTGTACATTTAAGACCCCAGTAATATATATATATTCGACAACATAAAATCCCTATAGTAATCAAATTAAATAATTTATTTTATATTTCTTAACTTTGTAACATAGAAATATTAAATGGGTATAAAAATCTTAATTAAACAAAGGTATTATAAATAGTCATTAATAGTCATTAATAGTAGATAACAGCCTGTGTTACAGGCGATTCATACCTATTTTGAATTTGAATATGATGATACTATACATAGTATTAACATATTCAAATTCAAATAAATATAGGCTTGAACCCTAAAACTCGGTAATTAATTGAGGTCTCGTACGAGGCCATGGAAGACAAATTAGCTTTGTGACAGTTTAATTATCTGTGGAGGCTTCTAGGAGAGGCTTATTATTCGAGTACACCAATAATTGGTTTCGTGTTCGTTGAATGCCTTGATTGACATCTCAGTCAGTTTGCACTAACACGTACAGTCACGTGCACTATGATGTCAAACTAAAAATTCGGCTTAGCAAGCCATCTTCGCTCGTCCTGAACTAATAAGGTTCGCCGTTTACGGACACGTCAAGCAGGACATCATCACTGTATAATTTAAACTTATGGTCCATGTAACATACGAAATCTATATGGGCTATTGCCGGTCAGTTGGGGCTAAGACCGCCACTGAGTTGGTTCCACAGGGCGTGACGAACTGGACGTTATTTCAATATCCTGGTAAGATCGGGAAGTATAGAAAGATGCACAGGGAGGCATTTGCCCTGTAGTGCTCTCAGACAGGTTCATAAACATCCTAAAATTATCTGTTCAGACAACACAATGATACCCCCCTCCCATCCTCCGTGAGGGGGATAAAAGTGTAAAAAAGGAGTTCTCCGTCACATCACTACCAACTATCTTTCGACACGACACTCGATAGCATTTACATATATTTGCCCTCTCGCTTGACGATATAGGGATTAGTATATAGGAACACTCTCCTGTGCTTGCCCCACACATAATCTTTTGTCTCTTTCGTTATCCGCGGTAGGCAAGAGACCTAAATTATTTTCTGAACCGGGACGATTAATCTCAAGATGGATCTATGTTTTTCGAATATATATGGGGACCCACACATCTCTTTCGGACCGAAAGAGACAATAGATACCTAAGTACCGGATACCGAAAGTTTCGGTATCCGCGGCAGACCTAAATTATTTGCGGAACCGGGACGATTAATTTCAAGCTGGATTAAAATAATCGCTGAATGCTTCAATGAGTCCGATTTTTAGCTCCTGGCAGTTGCGAGTAATAACCTTACATCTACGCCTTGTTTGCCGCAGTGATTGGTTTTGTTCTATAGCAGACACTGCCAGAGAAACGGACACTGTTTACGATTTGATGGCTGGCTCTTTTCTGCCTTCTATTCTCACTGTGAATCTCTCTTTCAGCATGGTTTGATTTTCGAGCCAGGATTAATGTCGCACTCACGTCCTATCTCGATAGATAAAAATACTTTTCCATACGACATTTGAAACGAAAAATCAAATAACTTCAAAAATTTACTTCAACAGCGTATTAGTATTTCGTTAGAATTCATTTAATAAGTTGAATCAAATTGTTTAAGACCTGGACGTAAATAGGCTATGATCGGGTAGTTTACAGAATAATTTATTTCTGTATACTACAATAAGAATAATAAGACGTCCATTACACGAGTTTAAACAAAAAATAAAATCCTTTCTAGAAATTCATCCATTCTGCAAATATAAATGAATATTTAAATTATTTTGACAAATTTATATGAATATTTAAATTATGATAATATGAATACTTGCAATACTTACTTTCGATAAGTAGTTATCTACCAATAACTTATTGAATACATTTCTTCCTACCCTTTCACTGATTTTTATTTAGGCGTTGATTATATTATTAAATATTATGTTATTTAATAAGGCCTAAAAATGTTATTCCGTGAAATCTGTAACTTGACTTCCCAATATTATGCGAATAATTAGTGACTACCAAATCAATTAAAAATAAACGTAATGATTTGAACACATACTTCATCAAACACCACGAATAAAAAAAAGCTTTTAAGTTTCTTATGACAACATACTTTTTTTTTATCTCAAAAATAGTTTTATGGTACAGTGATAAAAATATGAAAATTAACCTTTGGTTGTTCCAAAAGCGTACCACTGTCTACAGAGCGTAGCACAGTCTATGAAGCGTAGCACGGTTCGTAGACAGCGTAGAACTCCTACGGTTTTAATTAATGTTACGTCGCTACATATGCTGTTATTGTTGAAGTGCTTGCTCTCTAAAATTGCGAAGCTTCTGAACGTAGTATTGAGAGGTTCTTGATAGGTGCTTGAGATAGCTAAATTATAATGTATTTAAAGTAGTTACATAATCCCTGAATAGTATAAAGCAAAATAGCTATTCGCGGACTTTGCGGTGGTCTGTTTTGTGAGGATAGTTTTTCTTAACTACGCAATAGGTTACAACAACAAAACATTAACTCGTCGTTTAAACGATGAGTTAATGTTTTGTTGTTGTTGTTGTCATTTATAATGCCACAGTGGCCATATTGTCCAAAACTACACTACTATAAATATATGCTATGGGTGCACCATGTGACGCCGGGGTAATTATTAAGCAGATATTTCAAGTAAGAAAATAAATCGTTAGTTCAGATTTCTAGGAACTTCGCCGCATTCTTAAACTTCTTAGTACATCCTTACGTGAGCTTAAATCATCATTTGAGGTAATCGGCAAACAATTATAGGTTTAATATGTTAGAAAACAAAAAGCTTGCTTTTAGTTCTCTATTATATTTCCTATCAAACTTTTATACACCTATATAAACTTAGAGATGAAAACCCTTTTTGTAGCGTAGGTATATAACGCAATAACTATGTTTGTATGATCTTCTGGTAGGTAAATACTTACAAGTAATATTGTCTGTTTATTAGACAGACTGTCTCGCTGGGTGGTAATACTTAGGGCAAAGTGCGTCTGGAGTAGACAATGGAAATTCTCGGTGGAAAAGACTTGAAAATATGTTTTCTTATAACCTTGCTAGATGTTACTGCGTTTACAAAACTTTTATTATGTTGGTTCTTTTTCTTATTGAGCATGTTATTGACTCAGTTTATTAAGTACTAGGCTCCGCCCGCGGCTTCGGTCCCGTGGTACCTAGATAACAAGCATATATGTTAATTCAAGTATGTATTCCGATTTTAATCCAGATCCGTTTAGCCGTTACGGAATTGAGTGAGAACAAACATACACACAAACATTAACATTTATGATATAAGTTTGATGTGTAGTCTGATGTGATGAAATGTGGTGAATGTTGTTCAAAAGTAATTTTCTTTTATGTATTTAAGTTTTATATTCTGCATTTTGTATTATGCATTTATGACTATCCGACAAAAAACTAAAGTTGTCGAAAGTAGAAGTGGGTTGGCCATCTGCTGAAGTACCGGCAACCGTTGTGGTAAACGAGTTTTTGAGCGAAGATCGTGTCTCTGGCAAACGTAGTGTAGACTATGGTAGACAATTTCCGGCCAGGTGGCGTGACGATCTGTAAAGAATGCTGATAGAAGCTGGATGCTGGATGTGTCGACAAACTTTTATTTTTATCTATTTTTCTTCAGTTAATACTACCTTCCTCCCGCGGCTTCGCTCGCTTGATACCCGGATAAAGTTTGACCGTGACGGCGGTAAGCAAACATTTCATAATTCAAACATTGCTGTAACATTTCATAAACATTATATAAATTTGCTACTCAACACACAACACAACAAAATAAAAATTAACAAAAATAAAAAAAGAGAAAAAGATAACATGAAAAATATGAGTATTTTCTACCCCATCTGTCCGTAGAATATATAATATAGGGTCATGATGCCTCTAGTCATAATCCTTTCTCTTGTTTGTGTCGTCTTCCTGGTCTTCGGCCCTCAATTTTTCCAGTAATTGTGAGCCTTTCAAGACTAAGGGTTTCGTCTGGAGAAATATTAGTAAGATGGGTATATAAATTCCTATAGCTACTCAAGTAATGTAATGCGCGAAATGAGCACTTGTCCACGCCTAAACAGCTTAGACAATAGTTACTTACTATTGCTTGTGTCTGTAATAGACTCCTCACTCAACCACCAATCAATAAACACGTATTAACAATGAAAGTGTATCACTGCACCATGCCTCCCAATAACCAAATGAAACATACCCCCATTACATACTATTTCTTTGAACAAAATATGGTGTTGTACTATTGTTTTCGACAACATAATGAGTGGCGCCGGCAAGTCGGGAACGAGTACCAATCAACGTAAAGTGAAGCACATTACAGCCGAGCACGCAACGCAGTTCCGAAGAAAACCTATTGTTAGGATGATGGTAGAGTTGATGTGAATCAAACTAATATTATGAATGTAAAAGTTTTTTGATAGTAGGTATGTTTGTTCCCACTCAACTCCGTGACGCCTGACCTGGACCTGAATGAAAAGCAGCCTTTAAAATAGTTAAAGGCTGCTTTTTATCCAGGTTACACGCGAGGAAAGACGCGGGCGGAAGGTTTGCTCGACTCATAAATTTAATACAATCGAGACTTATTTGCTCAAAAGTAATTTAGGTACTTTATTGTTAAAGTGTTTCTATACATAATTAAAGACCACCACAGAAAAATCTAAAGTAAAAAATCTGTTTCAATTCGATTGCAAAATTTGATTCATTAGGTTAAAGCAATAACAATAATTTACGTATACTTGATTTTCAGCAAAACAAAGAAAAAAACATCAATTATTCACATAACATAATAATTATTCACATAATCGCTTTCGGAGTGTTGGACGTCCGGCTGCAAGATGGGCAGACGACATTGTCTAAGTCGCGGGCCGTACGTGGGTTAGACTAGCGCAGGATCGTGGTGGATGGCACAAGTTAAGGGAGGCCTATACCCAGCAGTGGGTGAAATCGGGCTGTGGATGTTGATGATGAATCACTTCTAATACATGGATTAATTATATGATTAGGATTGAAAAGAAAAATATAATATTTGAAGATGGAAGAAGCACAAAGCCGACCTGATTTTAAGTGATAGGTAAACATTACCAATAACTGTAACAAATTATTGCATTATGAAAGGTGCCCTACGTTGCTAAGCTCTGTGTCCATCAACTTGAGAAATAAAGGTGATAAGCCAATGCAATGCTGCATTACGGCAGAAATAAGCATGGTGGTACGTACTTCCCCTGAGGAGCCCTTCACAGCTCTTCTACTACTAAAAAGACGAGATAGCAAGATCATGATAAAAAAGTGTACGCTGCCGGATTCACATTGATTACATGAAACGGCAATAAACGTAAGGACCTTGACCTACTTACATTTTACACGCTGCAGGAATGAAGGGGACGTAATGCTCTTGAGCTTCAAGGTTATCTAAGTCATTTCCGAATTAAATAAATCTGTATCTTAATGCTAAGTGATTGTTCTGCTGAAATAAAGCGACCAATCCCGACTTCACACGGATAGTAGAGCATATGCAGAATTGCAGATATTTCCTATCAAAACATACATTGTTTTATTATATCTCAAAATGATTGGGCAACGTTTTCGACGAAAGCTCCTAGGTGGCTTGACTTTCCCGATATTTTCAACAATTATCGTCATATTTTAACATCATCATCATTATCATCAGGATATAGCAGTCCACTGCTGGACATAGGCCTCCCTTTATGAGCGCCATTGCGCCCTGTTCTGAGATCGAAGCATCCAGCTTCTATCAGCAGCGTTACGCAAATCGTCACTCCACCTGGCCGGAGGGCGTCCTACACTACGTTTGCCGAGCCGCGGCCTCCACTCAAGAACTCGTTTGCCCCAGCGGTTGTCAGTTCTTCGGCAGATATGGCTAGCCCTGTTTTTGGAGTTAATGTCATCCAAAAACGTTACTACAAACTTTTAGCATTGTTTTATTTTATTAATTGTTATAGTAATAGTCTCACTCCCTTCTAGTAATACTAAAACAGATTTGGATCAAATTTGATATGAATGTAGATTATTCTTTGGATTAACACATATATACATTTGTCATCCGAGTACGCAAGTGAAGCCGTGGGCGGAAGCTGGTAAGCGAAAATAATACGAAAACAACCTAAGTATCTTGAATTTTGAAGCAAACTTACGACCCAAAACTAAACGTCAGACATTGCAGATTTACTAACTTATTCTTGAAATTTTCGAGTACCGGAGCACGTATCAGCAACGAAACTATAACTTTTCCAGGAGTATTTTTATCAAGCTTGATAGTCAACGAGCGTTCTAAAACCGGTATGAATATATAAAACATCTCCAAAACAGGGTCAGTACAATAACAAAATATCAAACTTTCACAGAAAAGAATATCGCACGAATGTAGTTGCATTTTCTAAGGAACAAGAACTCATAAAACATTCAGCAATTTTACATTTTGTCTGTAGGATATTTGTTTTTCTCTTGTTCTCCAAATATTTAAACATAATTATGACGAAACTCAAAAGTAGTATATTTTATGCTAACCACGGCGACCTTTCAATATATTCTCAATGCTGCCCTGATGAGTTCTCTGCAGTAGTGAAGTGTACGCTTTCTGACAGATAGCAGCAACCTCGTACGAACGTCTCATGGGCACGGGCGTGCCACGGTCGTGACCTTCCACTTGCTATGTTTTACGAAGGAGCCTTCGCAAACCACGCTGAGTTCATCACATTGGTTCTTCTATGTCACCGATTAGTCACATATCAACCGTGTGCAAGACCTAATGATTTGTGAAAAATAGGACTAAATGTAAACACAATGTAAAATGTGAAAATGTGCTAGTATATTTCTACCATTTTCTACCCACTAAACTCCGTAATGGTTGAACGGATTTGGATGAAACGTGGAATATACGTACTTTGTGACTTGGAATAACACATGTAGGATTATTATATCCGGGTACCACGTGAGCAGAGGCGGAAACTAGTGTTGAACATCAATTGCCTTTTTGTGCAGAAAATCTGTTCAGTTTTGTCGTTGGTTGGGTTATTAGTTATTGGGTTAAGGCATTATACTTTGGGGGAACAGTGTTGACGCTCCGGACCCATTGATATCCCAAAAAGAATGCGTACGAATTTTGGCTAGCATAATAGTGCCTGATAGCTGTAAACCACACTTAGGTAAATTACGAATCTTAACACTAACCTCAATATATATTTTAAAAATCTGTATATTCGTGAGAAGGCATGCTACTACTATTTCCAAAAAAACATTGACCAATCTCGTCGCTTTAAATGTAGGTACACAACCTAGTAACCTACGACTAAACTAAAAATACATAGCTCGGACCCAAACAAAAGACAACCTAATAATATCTACGTCTAAACTAAAAATACATAGCTCGGGTCCAAACGCAATGGCTGTAAAAAAATATAATGAGTTACCAGAAAAACTTAAGAAAGGGATAGATTTTTTTAAAATAATTTAAAGGAAATGTTATTTAATAAAATATACTATTCTCTTGACGAATTTATAAATGACTCAAATAACAATAATGGCAATCAGTAATTTATAGTCTTATCAATAGTATTTAACAACTCCTCTTGCAACTGTTGTGAAAACCCTAACTGGGTACATATTATGTATTAAATCTTTCCTAGTCTTAAGACCTGACTAAACTTTAATGTACCGTGTGTGTAATAAGGTTGCAATAAATATTGAATACTGAATAAGTTTAGTGCTGGGGTTTATTGTTTCAAGGGGATTTGCCACATTCACAAGGCTGCGGCATAGCGACTTGAGTCTAGTTGGTTGACTATCTACATAATCTTGGTGCATGAGGCTAGCAACACCTGGATTAATCCCTTAATAGACGTCCATACGACGAAATGGAGGGGTGGGTTACTGTTTAAGAGTATGGAGTAAGCAATGGGTATGAGTAACTCGCTAATCTGGCACGGTTGCCAAATGTCAGGCGACTGGACGACGCGCCTGTGATTCAGTCTTCCAGACTTCAGAGTCTGGTTCGGAATAGACTGTATTTATTCACGAGAAGTTGAATCAACTAACTAGACCAGAGGTTCCCAAGCTCTTGTTTCTCGTAGACCACTTTCAAAATGTTACTGGTTTCGGTGGACCCCCTGCTGCCACATTTCTACCATATTCCCAAAACTCGTCCAAAATGTGAAGATTAGTATTATGTATGGAAATTTTCGGAGTCCAACCCTAAATTCGGAGTGGTGAAAAAAAAGAGGGAAATAGTATAATTCTTGTATCGAAACCAAATAGGTAAATTTTCGTGGACCCCGGGGGGTCCACCTGGACCGCTTTGGGAATCACTGAACTAGACAATGAAGTCTAAAATAATGGTTTTTCAGCCTTGAAGAGGTAAGCTACGACGATTCAAGATTAAGTAAATCGTTTTGATCGTAAGTGACCGCCTAAAATGTTTCGCCGAAAACGATAGCTCACACGGTAGCAAATCAAAATCTTGGAAAAATGCGATGTCCGTTCACACTGCCCACGATCTATCGTCACGACAACAACATTCCACACAGACACAATATTTTCATTAATTCGCTTCAGCTATCGGTCTAACAGAGGAAAGTGTCGTCCATATGTAAACACGCTCTAAGTGTATGTTGAGATCCCTACTTATCTAATTTCGCTACTATCTTTAAGACGACTTTTCTGTGTTTCCAATGTCGTCTGCCGGTTGAATTAGACAAAAATTGGTAAGTCTTAGTAATGGCGTCTGCTCGTCGCGACTGTGACGCACATTTATATCCAGACTGTAGACGAGTAAGATTATAGGTAACTGCGAACTTCACTCCGAATTCACTTTACGTCATGCTCGTGGTGCGTAGGCGTTCGGTATCAGCTTCTTTTTTGGGATAAATCTTAAACTTATTTTTTTAAATTGATTTAATGATTGAATATCTTTGCTTAGTTGAAATTTTTTCACGACATAAAAACCATCTTAACATTTAGGTTCGTTTCGAATAATAAATTCTTTACTAAATAATTCTTGTACTATAAAATTATAAAGGCGATTTTTTTTAAAGATATTAAACGTGAACATGACGTGAGATGTGAATTTTATATCTCTTCTTCACGCCACACCTCATCATCATAGGCCTATATCAGTCCACTGCTGGACATAGGCCTCCCCTAATGAGCGCCATTGCGCCCTGTTCTGAGCTCACGCCACACCTACTGAACTGAAATTGCACATATATTTAGTTTTAAACCTGGAATATCATATAGGCTACTTTTTATCCGAGTACACGCGAGCGAAGCCGCTTAATTTTAAAACTGGGAAAATGGTTTGTTTTTATTAACTTTATAGCAAAAAGTAACTAGGTTTTTCAAAGGTTCGTTTTAAAGGCAAGAAGGAATAGGAGAATTCCTCACGGATGTATACGTCGAATGAATAGGTAAGAGCTAATAAGAAATGCAACGTCGTATTGCTCTGTTGATTGCCTCGGGGCCCTCGTTTTCAGAGTAAAGCATTTTGTTTACAGAGAAATATTTTCAATACTGTTTATGCTGTGCAGACAACCTATGTCTGATATGTTTTGTCTACAGCTTTTTATTTTTTTCTGTCAAAGGACAATGCCGTCTGATGTATGGCGCTCGGTACCAAGACTAAAGTGAGTGCGCCATAACCAAACCAATAAGTTTTTAGTCGATTCTACCGTCAAAATAATCAAAAATAACTCATTTTTGATGGCCACAACCATAGTTGCTATAATGACAATGGTTGTTGCAGTCTAATGGTGGCGTGCGGCGGAAACAAAATCAACAAAATATTTTTTTTACTTGATTATTGTGTGAAAAACTAAAGAAAATGTCATTCAAAATTCATAAAATAATAAATTTTATGGGACACATTTCGTTTTGACGCAATTGGTACGGGTTCTCGGCATTCTCCTTAAAACTGAACTGATTTTGGAAAATTAGTTCTTGTCTTACGGCTTTCTTGGCAACTTACGACAGTTTAAATTTCTTTTGCTGATTTTGTACGAGCAAAACCGATGGAAAAAGCTGTGATCAAAAGTATAGTAGATTTTTTAGTACCTAGCAAGTAAGGGTACATAATCCTACGCTCTCTATTCGAACAAGTATGGAACCCAAACCGCTCTATAGTGTGGGGTCAATTGAATATAATTTATTCGATAATTCAGTCCTCTGACGAGTTGACAAAAGACCTAGGTTCTGATCAGTAAACAGAGTCAATCAACGACCAACCAGTATAGAATGATGTTATTTGCAATTCAATGAAGACTTCAAGGCGCATAAAAAAATAAAAATGTCTTGACTCTTGACACACATTGAAGTACAAGGTTGAATACGCCCTTCGGGGAGAAAAATATTGTAGGGAATTCGAAGTAACTACCCCGTGCGTGTTGTGAGAACGTTTTTCAGTACCGTACTCAGAACATACAGAGTTTTTTTACTGATATTGTTACTATGGTTTTATTGCTAAGGAATACTAATAATGTTATATTTTGCAAATAGGTATTTATGTAGTTTATGTATTATTATTATGTAGTCTATAGTTTCATTTTTATTATATCTTATGTAGTAGGTATATTTTTTAAGGTATTTAATGTATTTCGTAGTTAGATAAGTATGTGTATGATATTATTTATGTACCTACTTTCGTATGTACACCGCCGTCTTTTGTTTATCGTGCTATCCTGTCCATCCAAAGGTTGTCTGGAAAATATAGCTATTAGCGATAAGACCGCCCATTGTACCTTTTTTAATTGTAATTTTTCCTGTAAATTGTTGAATTTTTTTGGTGTACAATAAAGAATATCTATCTATCTATATTGAAATATTTATTTCAACCTTCAACGAGTAGGAATATTATTCTATAATATTATTCTAGTATAAGGACAGGGGATTGCGCTTGGCATCCCTGATAAAAATATGGAGTTGTGCTTATCTGTTGGGCTTCTAAGTCTAATGAGGAAATATTGGCAGTTTTACACGAAATTGGCACTGTGACAAGAGCACAAAATGTTGAAATAAATACCTGTTTTTAATTGTAAAACTAATATTTTATCTTTTTGCTTCTTACTTTCTTCTTTAAAATCTACCTCTTTGAGATAGGAAAGAGTCCTATCTCAAAGAGGTAGATTTTAAAGAAGAAAGTATGACGCAAAAGCGAAAAACGAGAATTGGGGTGAGTTGTTAAGCGTGTCACACACTATGTAGATACGGTATTATTTTATCTGCATATAAAAACTTAACTTTGACTAATTATCTCACACTTATATACGATAATATACGAAATGATACATTCATGTCGATTCCTTTAAGCTGGATTTTTTGGTGCGGATCGTATTATATACCGATATATTTGTATACACAGATAACATCTGACCATCTTTCGATTTATATCGGTACCAACAGATACTTGACGGTAAAATATAAGTTAAGTGCGGAGTGTGCGTTGCTACTTGAGTTTAGTATAGAGAGCGATATTGATAGATACGCGCTCAGGTACCGTATCTACGTAGTGTGCGACGCGCTTAACTCGTGAGGTAAGGCAATCTCTGTTTATTATATGACGTAGACTAGGTGTGGCCCTTTCAATATCTACAGTGCGCATCATTAGTGTTTCAAGTTTTATATCAGACTAACTTCCGCCCGCGGCTTCGCTCGCGTTAATGTGGATTTTGTCAAATATTTTTTCCCCCTTTCACCACTTCAAGGTGGAAATCAAAAACGCTGAGACACGTATAAATTAATTCTCAATCGTCAGCCTAAATACAAAATTTTAAGATTCTAACTTTGAAACTTAAAGCGGTTTGGGCTGTGCGTTGTTGACACAGACAGTCATTTACCATTTTATATATTTAGAAGATGTAATTCTTCTTAGATTGTCTGGTCACAGGTCTTGAAATTGAAGTCCATTCTGTCCAAGTGTCTATTGATAGCTTATTTGAATATGAGATTAAAGCCCCGCTGAATACCTCCAACTACGAGGGAGGCGCGTGTAGTTCGCTCGATTTACGAGTTTTATCCGCGAATTTTGCTCTCCCCGGGGCCGATCCTGTGGGCTTGTTTATGCTCGGCTGCTTAGAACTCCGCCACGCGGGACGAATTAAGGCTGATTGGTGGGGCACGTGCGCGTTTAAAGGACACGTAAAAGGGATTAACATATAATTCAATTTGGAGGATGTTATATTGATTTTAATCTGATAACGAGACTGTAATTATGTATTGTGAAAAGTTAAAGAAACTGAGTTTAGAATTTATAAAGTTGGGTTTGTTGCTTACAGGTCGTTGATTGTATGTTTCATAAAAAAAAATGAAACCTAGTGTAGGTATAGGTATGTACATGATATTTTTTTTAGTTGTGGCACAGAATACAGAGAGGACAGAAGCTTCACTCCGCGCAATCATTTAAATAAATAGCGACTTTAGCTGCTACGCAATAAAGTGCTATTCAGCTCGCACCGAACTCAGTGCCTAACATTTATATTAACCTACACCTTGCATCCCTTTCTATCGTATAGCTCTATCTCTACTGACGTGGCACGTGTAACTTTAGGGTTGTCTTGAGAATTATTCTGTGACGAATAATAATGACCTGGCCGCCGACGGGCAGCAGCGTCGGCGGTGCGAGAAGCTGTATCCTGCGATCCCCAACCCGCATGCCCACCGTGGGGATTATGGGCATATCCCCCTTCTTATAGGGGGCTGTTGTTGTTGAACATTTTACTATCCAGTTACCTAGCCACCTATTTCTTTTTAGGAACAATGATAATTCAAATAATATCTACCTACCTAGTATTAGATCAGAAAACTATTTTACACTGGCTCGCTGCATTAAGAGCTCAGAAAATAGGCACACCTACTAGGTAGGTACTTGGGTCCTTAACATTTACTTAAGTGTTTAGGTGTCTTGTGTACGAAAACTGAATAATCACTGTTTAAGGTAGGTAGGTACATCATGCTTAATCTTAAGAGAAATTTTAGTAGGTAGGTACCTACCTAGATATTTGCAAGAGAAAAAAACAACATTTGGTTTGTAGGTAACCTAGGTATCTAGTTTTACTTGTTAGTACACCTACCTTTAGGTAACTTACCACATCGATTTGTCTACCTACACCTACCTGTTTTTAAGTAGATAACCTACACTGCCTACTTAAAGTTAAACCAAATAAAAATGTACCTAGCTTGGGTTTTTAATCTTGCTCTCAGTCTACATAATCAAAATCATAATACCTACTTACTAAAGCACTATGTAGGCCTACCTATACTAAAAAATACCTACATAATAATATTACGTTTATTTATGTAGGTAGGTACCGCATTAAAATAGAACTTGTACCTAAGTACCTACCTACTTAAGTAAATACGGGAGACTTTGATATCTAAACAACGCATTATTTGGTAGAAAAACTTTCAGTTCTGTACCTACTATTGGTATTATTTACATTTTCTTATTATTATTCAGGCAACCAAATGCTGTGTAGTATTTTTTTGCCTTCATTTGGCGAAAAATATAGGTACATTAACAAAAACAAACTAAAATGCCGCGGCTGCTCAAGGACACTTTCGTTCCGGGCAGAACGCGGCAACCGACGTAACGAACCACGCTCGCAAGGCCGCGTAGGTATATTTTTATACCTATTCTGCGGAGTGAAAGAGGCCTGGTTGTGGTTAAGATTACAGGGTAATCTAGTGGAGCGAACGGGTCCATTCTCATATGTTTTCACTAAAATTTTTGTGTTTAACAAAAGTTACAATCTAGGTGTGGTTAGAGATTTTTTGCGGGTAGATTTTTAGTTTTGGTGTTTAGTTTAAAACATAGGTAATAATTATGTATCTACCTATTTACATAGTTATTGGAATTTCGGTTGGTAGTTCTTTATGTATTAAGTTTATGGGAATGGTAAGAGTTCTCTCATCTATGTTTTCCGGATCATCCGCATAGCCTGCTACGCATGACAAATGCAGACAGTTTCTACTTTCCTTATAGGCAAAGATTAAGTCTGATTCGAAGCACAGAGTTACTAAAAATGTACCTACGAATAGTTTATCATCTTCAGCTATCATTCGAAAAATCGCACTCTAATATTTTTCAATCAACCTTCAATAGATACTATTGGCAACTTCCATTAAGGAAAGCCGTATACCATCCAAAGTTAATGCATAATGTGAAAAGGCTCATCCATCATCATAATAAGTCACATGTGGCGCCCGGCTTCCCAAGATTTCGTTATATCAAAGTGTGCTTAACTGGCTCACACTTTTTGTTTTGTTAAAAATATTTACCAGTATTCAGATACTCAAACTTTCTGTTTTCCTCCGAAATTTTCCTTGGAAATCCTGGCAAGTAAATATTTTCTTTAATTTAGAAGGCTATATAATACTTACATTATTTCAGAACTGTTAGCACGTTATCTGTACATGTTGCTCTAATTCTGAGTACGAAAATTACTGCTTCACCTAATACGAACTAAGTATACATCTCTGTTATAAAAACTGTAAAATGACAAATTATTTCAAATGTTCTAGGATCATACAAAAAGTACAAAAATAATTTTGATGAGACTTATCTAGAGACGATTTCGTTACCTCTCTTAAGTACTCGCAACACTACTTACCATCATTTATTTTCAAAACAAAAGAAAACTACCCTTAGCACTAAACTCGCCAACCTACCAACCAGGGAGTCAACAACATCAGAACAGTACGGCAACTTACCTATTCATATTAATTTATTGCGTTCACATACATTGTTCATCGTCATTTATTTAAGAGCTTTGCTCTTGTCGGCGAAACTGATGCAGCTCCTTCCATCTGCCTCTCTCCAAAGCAGCCTCCTTTACTTCCATATAAGACATGACATCTTCTTTCTCTTTAATGTGGTTCATATAATTTATCCTTGGTTTTCCCCTTCCTCTCTTTCCTTCTACTTTTCCCTCTATGATGTTGCGTATTAGTGTCCAAACGTCTTTCTTCTTCTGTTTTCTAAATAAATAATTTCTGTATTCAGCCATTTCTTTCTGGGTTTAATTTTTTCCTTATTTAATATAATATCTGCACTAGATTTAATAGTATTTCTTAAATTGATATCAATATATCTTAAGTTGATATCGATATCTCTAGTTATATTGCTCTTTAATACTATTACTATCTTTAAATTTTTTGAGATCGATATCTTTGGTTTTATGTTTCCTTTTTATTTTCTTGACCTTAATTTCTATTTTGATTGCCAGTAGGTTGTGATCTGTGTTCAGATTGGCTCCTGGATATGTTTTACAGTTCAATGTCATATTCTTGTACTTTTATGATGTAATCTATATAATATCTTGATATATTTCCAGGCATTTTCCACTCTTCGTGTATCTCCGTCTTTTGGTTTGTTCAAAGTTTGTGTTCAAGATAGTTTAATTATATTCCTTTTTTTTTTACCAATCTTTGTTCTCTCTTATTTCGCCTTCCTAGACCGTATTTTCCTGCTATATTTCCTTTCCTGCCTTCTCCAACGACTACTGGTACCCAGATGAAGATGTTGAACAAATATATGAACAATTAGACACACTAATGGACCTAGAATGGGAGAGAAAGACAACTTACTTGGGATGGGAGATTTTAATACATTGGTTAGCTTATTTGTAAGATTAAGTTTATAGGTAAGTACATGTGCCCTGTAAGCCCATTAAGGGCGCTCCAATAAATTTAAAAAAATATAATAGTCAATTGCAGGAATGTCAACTTAGCAGGGGTGTATGGCAATGGACCTTCAATGGACAGACGGGAAATAAAGCAGACGGTGTTGGCTGATCTGCTAGTATTTCTTAGGGCGCTTGTGCACTATAAGGAATTTTACTGTCCGGCAGTCCGGTTTTCTCCGGTCCGATAACGTATACCATACATTTACATACTAGCTTGTGCGCGATAAGTAATTTTACCGTCCGACATTTTACTTTTCCCCATAACGGGCCGTTTTTCCGGTCTGAGATGACAGCAATGAAAAACGTGCTTATGCTTGTGCACTGCATCCGTGAAAATCACGTAAAATCCCTTGTAGTGCACAAGCCAATCATCTGTTTTTTAATGCCACATCGGACCTTTTAAAATCGGATTGTTGGACAGTAAAATTCCTTGTAGTGCACAAGCGCCCTTATGAATGATGTCCGTCATTCCGAGTCACTACTGAGGGAATCGTTTAAACACAGCTACTTATTTAGGCAAGTCCATTTTCTAGTGTAATCTACTGAAGTCGAGTAGCAGAGTGGCACATATTTTCAAAGATGTTGGTTCTGTCTTTTTCTGTCGTTAAGCCATGCCGGAGGCCTTCAGGTAGTCTAAAAACTTCGACGACAGAGTTGGCCATTTTATACAGAGTTTCACTTTGTAATGTAATGCCCCTTCGACGATGGTACATTCGACACGCAAAATTGGAACAGTATGAAATGCGGTCGTGGGAATCTTTTAAATATAGCTACTCATTTATGCGGACAATATTCTGTCATTTTGATCATCCTTCATAGATGTCCCAGGTCAATGATGGTAATGCCAGCATTACCATCATTGACCTGGCGAACATTTATCAGGGATGGACCTATTAAACTGTTTCCGTTCTCACATTTTCATTGTCAAATGACAGGATATGCTAGGAATAATGAAGTCTGATTATAAACTAAAGTCATTAAAGAGATAAGCTATGTTTATTCGTATCAAAGCTAAGTTCTTCTTATAAAGTTCAATAAAAACCGTAACTGATGTCAGTTTTGATGTCACATGACTTACTAAAAAAGATTTGTATAAAAAAGTAAAGGTGTACATTGGAGTGCAAGGGTTACCAACCCCCATCTTCGGAACCCAACCAACCTCACCTGCACGTGGTGCACCCTGCTAATTAACAAACTAGGCTCTGGCAGCCGGCTGATTGCGACATAGCGCAGCCTAACACCGGCACAGCTAAATCCCCTGGTCGCCGACGGGCAGCAGCGTCGGTGGTGCGAGAAGTTGTGCCCTGCGATCCCCAACCCGCATGCCCAGCGTGGGGATTATGGGCATATCCCCCTTTATTAGGGGAGGCCTTTGTCCAGCAGTGGACTGATATAGGGTGGTGTGGTGTGGTGTGTGGATGACTTACTAAAAAATATTTGTATAAAAAAGTAAAGGTGTACATTCTTTGATTGATCTTTGGTTGATCTTGAAATAGCCCTCTGAATATGAATTAAATAAAAGATTAAGAATTTCAAGTCATACGTTTTCGTAATCTTTCAACACCATCATTGTTGGATACAATGGGTGCGCTTATCACGTTGAATACTCGTAAAAGGATTAAGGTATGGATTAAATGTATACATGTGTAGGGAAACCGTGAAAGCCCATTACCATACACATTCATGCCTCTAATTGAATGAAATTCGAGTTTTTGTGGAACGGTAGACTTATCGCGACTATCGATTCTCGTGTCACAATCAACCCTGTAATTAAAATTCCATCGAGATCAACCTTCCTTTGTGGTATCGATTGATACGGGCACAATACTGGTGGGAAACAGTAAGGCCACAAAGAAGAAATAGTATTTAAACGAGACATGAACTGAACAGCGGACCTACGATTTTTCTGATAAACATCAAAAACATAAAATCAAGTAATGAAACACTATTTTTGCTTTGTTTACCTAGCGCTCTAAATTCTATCAGTTAGGAAGGGCGCTAAAGGTATTTTATTGGATTTAACCCCTTTCGAAGTTCATCTCTATAACTTTTCATTTAGCTCAGTTAACACCATACTTTTCTTCACTCTATTAGCATGATGGTTAATCCACCGAAAATTTTCAAAATATCGTCCTTACGTATCTTGTTAACACAATCACATCTGCTAGATATTTATATTGTGATGCGGGCCTGAATTTACATTCAGATGCCATTCCTGATACCCTTGGATACTTTGGATTCTCATTGTTTCAGTGTCAACCTTTTGTCAGTCTGGAGTGTGAATTATGCGTAGGATTCTATGATACTTTAGGCTTTTCATTTCCATTGTTTTGTGTATTGTTGGGAGAGTTGGTTGAGCTGGTTATATATTTCAGGCTTTGTCTGATCGGATTGCGAATGCTTTTTGTCTTTGATATAAACTGAAGCATGCTGAAAGCCTTAAAACTCGTGCAAAGTCATAGGTAAAATAAGGTCTTCTTCTTCTTCTTATTTGTACGAGCTAGTGACCAACTCTCGTGGGAGTTTTTCTGCTGCAAAAAGCCACAAAATCTGGTACGATTTACAATCCCCCAATCAATTTAACGCGAATTTAAAGCTTCAACAAGCTTTTTTAATATTTATTTATAGCACTTGAAGATGAAACATGCAAATGGCCTGATGTTAAGAATCCGGTGACCCTCACTCGCAACTTCGATTTGAGGCGCGTGCAAAATTCGCTCCCGGATATCGCTATCTCTGTTTAGTTGATGAATGATTTAGACGTGCGAGCGCGATAGCAATAAATGTTCAAAATTTGATATGAATTTGGTTGTGTTCCGGAATACCAAAAACTGTGACTGAAAACTCTATGTATTATTTACATAGTATTGTTATTATGTAACAAGATAATATAAGCCAACAAACGACACGTAAGATATTTTTGTTTTTAATTCGAAACAAAGAGGAAGAAAAGTGGTCAATATTAGCATAAAAATGTGCAAAATGCTTTTGGCTTCTTTCTATCCAGGAACCTAGATAAATACTATCGGAATACAAATAATACAACAATATAGTGGAAATATGCTCGAATTAGAAATAATTTTGGTATTATGTTTGTATGGAAAATTCGTCCGTCGGGGGCCCCCTAAATGATAGCCATTACATATAACAATTCGGTCACGCATGTCAGCAACGTGCCCTACGATGCAACACCGTGCTTCCATCAAGTTAAAGCAAAAGGTGATAAACCTAATTAGCTTGTAATTTGATTATTATTGTATATCACTACACTATTCTGGCTCACGACCTCATCGGTCCCAAAAATAGAGTTAATAGGCATCTTCTAGAAAAGCTCGACCTACCGTCGACCTCATCCAACACGCAAGCTTTGAGTCAAGAGCTGTCTGTGAGCTCGCAATTCTTGAAAAAACTTACTAATTCACGTAAATGACCGTGAATTGAACATGTCGATCAAAGCGTAGGCAATAGCCCACATCTGTCTGACGCTCTGTCTCTGAACCCATGCCCTTGGGTATCCAATCGATCAATGTTTACATCGGAAACTAATATCATGTTTGTTCGATTCGTCTCGTTTTAATGTTGAAATGTTATTGTTGTAATATAGTCGATGATAGAATCTGTCCGAAGTCATATTGGAACAGTATCAATAATGGAAGATACATCATCAATCATCCGCCATCCTAGTCTATACTATTATCAGTTTTATGACGGAACATTTGATTTGTGTCATATTCTATGTCGTGAATATCTCAATATCCGGTATATCAACACATTTGCAATAAAAGTCCCAGTAATTGGGGGTCCAATAATACTAGTTGTCGAGTTATGTAATAATACTAGTTGAGGCAACACTTAGATTTTTTGAAAACTTTCTAATTTGTGACATATAAAAAAATCTATAGATTTTGAAAAAACTACTAGTTTCGGCTATTATATGATACTTTTCTAATAGCTACTGAACAAATAAATGTTTTGAAATAGCCTAGTACAAATGTAACTCTCACGCTATAACTCGACCCCCAGTCGATGGGGACTTTTTTGTTGCAAATTACCCAATCCCAAAGTATAACCCCTTTCAAGGAATAGGTCGAATAACCGACCACCCTGATAAATCTTTGTGAATAATAATATTAGTCTAAATTATATTTTAATTTGGAATCTTGAATAAAAATTACCTCTGCGAGAATTTACTAATACTCTCCGAGATGTGTGGTTACAAAAGTATGCCGCAGATAGCTAGCTAGTCATCTAGTTTTAACATTGCTTAACATCGGTATGGATTTGTTAGCTTGGTGACAGTAATACTGTGAGAACACTAAATACACATGAATCGAGCTTAGCGATGATCGATGATGCATTCTCATTGAGCATGTAGGTATGTAAGTACCTGTAAAGTATGTACGTGTGTGCATTATAGCCATTTAGAAAAGATAAATCGCTTAAAGTTGGCCTGAAAGCTATCAGAAGCCGTCCTATAGACGTTTTATTAGTTCGATTTGACCACAAAATTAGTAACTATAAAACTGACTTGATTGTGCTTATTTTATAAAATTGAACGCATTAGTTATCTTAATTAATTACAGTACGTATCAAAATAAGTTCTACGCTTCGTCCAATCACGGAGGAGATGGCGAGTTAACGCATGCGCGCCTGTGGGCGTTTGGGTCGATAGTGTGACGTCACAGCCGCGGACCAATGGCGCCGCCGCGTCGCACATCAATCGATGCCGCGTCTCCTGAAGTCTTTGAAACGAAACGACGCCATATTTAATACTGAAATGCAATTTTAATACGCTGTTATATGCAGCTACCATTTTATGGAGGAAGTAAATATAAAGCCAATGAGCTTATATTCTATTGAAACAAGATTTTATTATGTATTTGTTGAAGATATCGATAGTGGAGAAATATTTGTGAAGATTTTTGTTTGATTTGTTTTTTTTTTGTTTGTGTTAACCTTGACGAGAGCACCAAACAAACACCTATCGATAAAACCAAGCAGGAAAAGATGTACCTAGTTTATTCGAAACAACAAATCATCATCATCAGCCAATGTCAGTCCACTGTTTTAAGTAGCCTCCCCTAATAGCGTAATTTTAAAACTAATAGCGTAGCGCCCTGCCCGCACCTCGGCGCATCCAGCTTCTGCCAGCTACCTATCATAGATCGTCATTTTACCTGGCTGAAGGCTTTGGCTGAAGGCCGTCAAGCTCAAGAACTCGTTTGCCAGTTTTTCGGCAGATATGGCCAGCCCAATGCCATTTTCAGCTTGTAAATTATCAAGACTATGACTGGGGCAAACGAGTTCTTGAGTAGAGACCGCGGCTCGGCAAACGTAGTGTAGGACGCCCTCCGGCCACGTGGAGTGACGATTTGCGTAAGGCTGCTGGTAGAAGGTGGATGCGTCGAGCTCAGAACAGGGCGCAATGGCGCTCATAAGGGGAGGGCTATGTCCAGCAGTGGACTGCTTTAGGCTGATGATGATGATGAAATCCGTTCAGTAGTTTTTGCGTGAAAGAGTAGCAAACGTCTCTCCATACATCCATACTCACAAATTTCGAATTTATAATATTACTAGGACTAGTAGGATAGGATAGGATAGGATGGTTGTTGTAGGATTGCCCTGCTGTCGTATCAGACGGCTCTTATGATAAGATATTGTGGGATACTATTACTTAGCAGGTGAAACCGCGGGCAAATGCAAGTAGCCGCAAAGTGCCGTCATCGACTTATCACTGTAAGCTGGAAAAGAGCTTGGTATTCCGAGTGACGTCACAGCGCACCCTTGTCCTTGACAATCCGCGTAGCAAAGGCTTAAGGCTTTGTGGTTTGCCACCGGGGTTTGAGAACTCCTTTGAACAGAAACATTTAATAAAACCTACTTATAGGTACTGGTAACTGTTTTATTGGGTTAAAATAGGCTTAATAACAAAATAAAGTATAAGGGATGTCGACGGCGCAAAGTTGCCAGTCCGCGTTGTCATAAAAGTAAACGCTTGAATGCGGAAAACATACCTTGCCATCAAGTTTGCGTTAACTATATTTTTGTATGGAAATGGAACAGTGTCCCTAGCGGAAAGTATGTTACTTTGACATCTCCATACAAAAAAGTAGCTAACGCAAACTTTTTAGTAAGGTATGTTTTTCACACTCTATAAACAATATTTCTGCCGATTTGACTTATTCACCTTATGTATTAACAGTAACTATCTAAGTCTTCTTCTTTGTATGAGTTAGTGGCCAACTCTGGTGTCGGAGTTTTTAGGCCACCTGCTGGCCTCCGACATGGCTTAACGACTGGAAAAGCCGGGCCCAACATCTTAACGTGCCTTCCGAAGCACGGAAGCGCTCTTGTTTAACCAAGATGATCTGCTAATAACACCGAAGTAAGCCTCGCCACGAGCGCTTCTATCTAAGTAACAGAAACTAATGAAAAAAAAACCAATTTGTTACTCATTTCCTTCTCAAGAGTCGTTGAAGTCGAGTATAGGACCTCGGTTTACCCCACACAGAAGCAGGGATGTTAGTTTTATGAAAATGTAATTAAAGTACCTAGTCTGCAGGGGCCTCTCAAATAAGAGCACTTGTACATTAAAAGAGGAGCTGTTCGGAGTAAATGATACGCATAGAAGAGCAATTCCTTCTTAAGTACTATATACGTACATATTTTCGTGACGGTAGAGATCAGTTAAGATGAAAACTTGTCAAGCCGATTGTAAGAGCTGATTGACTGATCGATATGTAAAATATGCGAGCAAAACAATGCATAATGACAAGATGTCGACGCTGTAATTAAAATAAGCTATTTTTATTATTGCGGGTACCTCGGAGAGATCAAGCCGAATCTTGGGTTCTAATTGCCCGATTTTGATCAAATATATGATATTTTTTATGGCCGTATTTTCTGACAACTAAACTGACAACAAAAGTCATAATTGATTTTTAAATTTTTGCGTGATCCTTAATTAAACATACATTTTCGTAGTTTTACAGTTGTATTTGAAAAAAATATCAGAACATTATATCGATGATCCGAGAGGCGTACTAGATGATCTCTACCATTGCGAATTTCACTTCTATGACTTTTCAAACCAGTAGGTATATCAGGCTTGTAAATTAAACTCGACTCTCCCGAGATAAGTTTTGAAAGTTTAACGTGCAAGTATTGATTTAGGTGAGTGCTGGGGATAAATTAATTTCTGTTTAATTTAGTAGACAGGTCGTTTACCTTTTTAATTTATTTTGAAAGTTCTTCAGGTACTTTAGCTTTCATCATCAAATCATTATCGGGCTGTGGATAGCCCGACTTTGTCCACTGCTGGATATATGCCTCTCATAAGCAGAACACATTGATTGAACAGTAGTTAACTTAAGTAAACGCTGTCGATGTGTGACGTGTGATACCTACTTACTCGCGACTTGTGTTTCCAAGAAGTAGATTACTTAATAACTACCAGTTCCTCGGCAAATATGAACAATTTAGTTTTTCCTTGAATGCTGCAATACCCAACCCATACTTAATATAAAAATATGAGCCTTCCGCACGGGACTTCGCTCGCATGATACCCGAGTAAAAAGTGGTCTATATGTTGTTTCAGGTCACAAACTTTGATAACTATTCGAAGTTTCATCTAAATCCGTTTTGCCGTTACGGAATTGAGTGGGAACAAACACACACACAATCTTTTATAATATCTATGTAATTTTAATAATTTTTGAATGAAACTTTATTTGGTTTGGAATACTAATAAGCATGCATAAATAAGATAAGAATTTGGGCTTTCTTGGCAGCTTGACTGGTAGTTGTAGACTGGTATCAAGTAAATAATGTTCAACAGGAAGTTTAACAGGACAAAACATCTTTTGTTTGTTAAAAAATCTAACAGTATAAATTAGACGCCTTGCCAAATTGTGTTATGAGTATGAGACGTGTTGCGCCATAAACATGCTTTTTGATTGGCAAAGCATTTGTCGTTTTTATTGAGTTTTCTGTGTCTACATATCTACACTTCTACACTACATAATATTATAAAGAGGAAAAATTTGTTTTTTTGTGGGTGTGTATGTTTGTAATGAATAAACTCAAAAACTACTGTGCCGATTTCAAAAATTATTTCACCATTAGAAAGCTACATTCACTCTGAATAACATTAATTAATTAATTGAATAACATTTATTGCTAGAATAAATTCGGGATCCTTACTAAAACCCTTGCGAAGCCGGGACGGGCCGCTTATTGTTTATATTACTTTTGAATATCTGTCAAAACACGCAACACGTAATTTTATAACAATGAAATATTAACCACGTTGTCCTAAATATTGAATTCCTTTGTTAATTTATTTTACAATAAGTAGTTGTATGGTCGTTTTTCATATGAATTCATCAATTATAATCCTTTTATGAACGCGTGAGGTAAACTAATCTATCTTGGCGGAGGGAGTACTATCCATCAACCGGTTAGACAGCAGCTTACACTGTACTTTAGTATGTTATATGTTACTATGTAAGGCTCTAGACGGTGGATTATCCGGGAACTTTAATCTTGATGAAAGTTTTGGTACAGAAAATCAATCGAGGCGATATATACAAGGCTTACACCCCTTGTATATGTTATGGACAATGTGATTAATTGGTCATTATACATAATGACCGGGCATTATGAATAATGACCAATATGTGAGGGCAATGTGATAAGAACTATTGAATTAATCAAATTGCCCGGGCAATATGCATAACGCCCATCACCTGTTGGGCAGAATAATAAGACACAATATTTAACTATTATTTTTATTTCAGACTTTAAATCAAAATTTAAAACACAAATTTCTTCCTGTTAGCGATGCCTTATGAACTTCGCTAGTCTTTCTTCACTTTAGTTACGAAACTGAATTACGAAATTATCCGTCTGCGTCCGTCCGTATTCGTATGGAATGCAAAACTGAGAGCTGTGTAGTGAACAGTGAAGCGATGGACGTTCGTACGCCGCCATGACGGGCTCTGATTGGTTAGCGCGTGTCACGCGTTCGCTTCCCTCCCCTCACTCCATCCCCAAGGAGCTATATTATCACATTGCCCGATGATCACGTAGCATTATTCATAATGACCGGTCAATGTGATAAATAATGAAGTTTAGGTAATAATTAATCACTTTGCCCTAAGTAGCTGGTCATTATTCATATTGCCCGGGCACTATGAATAATGCCCGCATTAATCACTTTGTCCATAACATATACACCGCCTAGAACCCCCTTGGCCACCTATGGATGGGTAGCAGCGGTGCGAGTCTAAAAAAATTAGTAGCGGTATGTCAAAATTACAACAAAAAAGATGGTACTATTTAAATCCGCAAATATATCTGTGAGGAACCAAACTAAATAAATAAATAAATAATGCTGGACTATCACACAAACAAACAAACAACTAAGCGAAAAGCTTGTATCTTGGCCTTCTAAAGTGCAATTTAAATGCATAATAATGATTCCTATCAATTTAATGTTAAAATAGTCAAACTAAAGTTTTTATCCCTGTGACCATTAAAAGAGAAAAAAGAAGCGCTCGTAGCGTTGGTTAAAACAGTGTTCTAGTAGATCATCTCAGGTCACTACATGGATAAGTACATGGATAAGTGACCGTTTAATGGCATTTAGATCTGAGCGTTTCCGTGCTTCAACAGGCACGTTAAGATTTGGCCTAAAATTCCGACACCAGAGTTTACCACTAGCTCATACGAAGAAGAAAGGTAATATAAAGATAGTAAACAACTGGAAGTATGTCACAATGTGTTTTCACAGTAAACTGGCACTGTTTTGTACCGCTTTTGAACATTCGGTCTTGGCGAAACCTAAGTATACTCGTATACCTAGACAACTCTCTCGCTCAAAGGAGGAAAGCTGAATCATGCCGGAAAGTTATTATATCAGATGCATGTTGGAAATTGCTCGATTCAAAGCCTTCAAAATTTCGAGGTCTTTTAACTGCAAATATATAACAAATATAGAGACGAAAATGATCGTAAATGACATTATATGAATTAAATAAGAACCAGTAAAAACTCGCTGAAATCTGATACAATAAACGAAAAAGAATACTTGAAATCACACTAAGGAAAAAATTCTGTGTAGGTCAATATTGTTGTTTATATTATGATCTTTTGCCCGAGGCTTCGCTCGCGTCAAAGTTATTTTTCTATCCCTCGCGAACTTTTTTCTAGATGAAAGGTACCCTAACCCTATCTCCTTTTCTGTACCCCTGACAACGTGTTTGCGAAATTCATGATGATCGGTTGAATAGTTAAGGCGTGAAAGCGTTGCAAATAAACAAAGTAGTTCTTTGTAAAGGGCTCATCCGGGGAAGTACTTATACACCATGCCTAGTTCTGCCGTCAAATAGTATTGCTGTGTTTCGGTTTGAAAGGGTGTACCGGTGAAATCACAGGTACATGATGATTTTAAAATAATTAATTAACTATAAAGAATCAATTTAAATCCTTTTGATAAAAAAGATTATGTTATTTAAAAATTGCTGTCTACTTGTCTATACTGTTCCTCTCAAAGTTTCTGATATGGCCTCCTTTGACATAACCTCAGACTACTCTTTAGAAATGGGGTTTATTGCGTCCCAAATTCTAGTCGATGTGACAAATGCATTAGGCTTTACTGTCTCGGCCTTAATTCGACATGTTACTACCACTAAGAAACTATTTCTTCCAAGTAAAAGTAACAATTATTCCCATAATATTTTGAATGTAAAAGTTTAAATATTTGTATAACTACATCGTACGCCTACCAGCTTTGCCTATATAGTTAGAACAGTGTACACTGCAGGTCCCAAGCCCAGATAAATGAGGAGGGTTCATCGAAGGGTTAACCGCCCATCAACCATCATCATCCATAAAACCGAAATGAAATAAAAAAAACCGGCCAAGTGCGGGTTGGAATCGCACACCGAGGGTGCCGTACAAATTAGTATGCGGCTGAGACCTTTTTTAGGGTTCCGTACCTCAAAAAAAGAACCCTTTTAGGATCTCTTTCTAGTCCGTCTGTCGGTCTGTCAGTATGTCTGTCTGTCAAGACATTTTTCGCGTGGAGGTATCAAGTTGAAATTAATATCAAAAACACAGGTTTGTAATACCTTGAAGCTTTGAAAAAATCAAAGTTCTAAATTGACGCAATCAAAAGACTGTTTATGCCGTATATTTAGACACTCACAAGAAAATGAAAAACCTACCCTTTAGGTTTTTACTTACTGACTTTTACTTACCATTGAACTCTAGAGTGGTATGACCTACAAGTTTGTACAGAACCTTCGATGCGTGAGTCTTTTTGTGACTCGTGGCACCTGGCGGGTTTTTTTGTGATGTAACTGCAAATTTACGGTAACTTATAACGATCGTAATCAAGTTAGCAAGTACACGCAAACGAAGTTGCGGGGGGGTCAACTAGTATACCCATACACTTTAGGTTATAAATACTTTCCGAATGATGCCAAGTTCTGTTCGCTGTGTTGGATAGTCATCATTTAATTTAATGTAAGGTCTGTTAACAAGAAGTCTTCAAAAGATGTTAATCCTACTAAGCTTAGGGTTAGGGTAGCTTATTACCCATTCCGTTTTAACCGAAGTTTAATTAAATAAGCACATTTTATTCTTAAAACGTTTCAAAGAAGGCTCTGCGCTATAGTAATTGAATACAGAATGTACAAGGACGCTTTAATTCACCCGCAAAAATTATTCGATAGTGGCATGAGTAGTTTGATTCCTGACCTATTAGAGTTATTAGAATCATATAAAGCCCGGAGGCCCTTGGACGGCCTAAAAACTCCAACACCAGAGTAGGTCTAGTGGCCTACTCATAGGAAGAAGGAAATTAAAGTAATAACCTTACCTGGAGTGTAAAGTATCTTTATTTACCTACCTAGGAGTGTAAAGTATCTATCTGTACCTATCTATATTTGGAACCCAAGCCAATCAAACCAGCCCAAGGTGAACCCCGCTAAATCACAAACAGGGCTCTGGCAGCCGGTTCACTACAGCATAACGCTGTCTAACACCCGTATAGCTAAACACCCTGAGAGCCAACGTGCAGCAGTGTCTGCGAGACACTGAACAAGAAGAAGAATTACTGGATTAATCGTTAATGAAAATGTCACGTTGTTGGCGGTGTACCGATGAACACGTGTATTACCTCTGAATAGTAGTTTAATTCACTATTAGTATTATTAATAAGTGGAAATTTCACGTGGTTGGCGGTATGTCGGACACGTGAATAGAAGCCTAAATAGTAGTATTAAGTTATAGTTGGCTATTGTAATTTGGGTAAATGTATACAAGTTGTACAATGCTGACTGAGTATGAGTATACCGTACGAACTACGAACACGTTCTGGATTACTTAGAAGTGTTACTACTACACGCTCCACTGCATACTATAATGGAGCGTCATAACTTATCTGCGCGGTTAAAATACATAGTTAAAATGAAACAATAATTTAAAAAAAGACGTGTGGCACTCGGGGACTGCCGCGGTAAAGCTATTGCATAGCATTTTGTATCAACTTATGCAATTATAACTATTTATTTATTTTATTTATGCAGTATTTCTTTTTCTTTGATATTAATTCAAGTTACACTTTTTGAGCGCGGTGACCGATAAGAAAACATTTTTTTTTCTTTTATTAAATAAACGAGCTTCGTAGAGTCGTACAATACGTCTAGTTGCACGCACACAAACACCGTGTCGAAGACTGCCGAAAAGAAACGACGTTAGACAATGCACGGCCTTCAAGCCACACCTCCGTGCCCGTCGGAGTGGGGAGCGTGAGGTTATTTTTCGTTACGGAATTTCTGGATTCGGTCCCCGCGCTCAAGGCCTTCGATAGAAGCTATGCAATAGCTTAATAAAAAAAAACCGACTTCAAAAACATTTATTGAAAAAACTGTTAAACTAAAAAGTTAAAAATAATTGCTTATTTTTTGGTTCATCCACCTTTTTTCTATAAATTTATCCCTTACGATCTATGCGTTTACCACATAGGTAGATTTAGATACCTACCTGTTATTTTTGGAGTCGGAGTCAGCTTTGGATTACGACATTATAGCAACTACACTTCTCACACCTCGGACATGCCCTCCTGCGCCGCCCACGCAATAGTTACCTACCTTGGCGTGCCTTGGCTGACACCGACTCCAAAAACTTATGATCTTACGCAATATTTCTCCCATCTTAATAGGGGATGTTGATCGGTGTTGAGCGTGTTCCTGCCTTCACATGTCCTTTTCATTTCATATAAGAGAAAATAGAGATGACTATAATTTTAGAGCGGTCAAATTACGTTTAGTTTAGCACGTGAACTACCCTTTATATTTTATTATGATTATTACTATTTTTAAAAAGTGCAATTGAATTTACTCATTGAACAGTACTTTCGTACAGAGATCCAAGTTCCTAAAAGTCACCCCAAGGTTACTAGAAGTATTACACAGAAAAAACTTAATATCCCGTCATTTATTAACGTATATGGCAAGCGAACCTCCCAATACTTAGTACCATACCTTATTAATAAATTGCCATTTGAACTTAAAAATAAAATAACAAAAGAATATTAAAGCCATATTAACTAAACATTATAAAACGTATCTAACTTAACTTGTTTAAATATAAATTTCCCTGAAATCTTACATTTGCATTATTTTTTACTTTGCCATAAGAAGGAGCATCCTATAGACTCAACTCAGGCGCAGCGTTGTCACTCACTGGTCGCTGGCTGGAGACGCGTGATTGGTGGATCACTTCTATTCAACTTCATACCGTGCGCGCCTTACAGCCACACGACAACAAGAGTGTGACACCGCTGTGTCTGTGAGCGTAACTGCTTACTATGCTTATAAGTATTGTACTGGTATATTATTTATATAATTTTATGCTATCTTCAGAGAACCCTAGTGTCTAGATAAACCTAACGTAGGATTTAAGGCACTATTAACTAAAAACATGTCATCTCTTTTGTCAATAAACGTTATCTATCTATCTATCTATCTATCTAACCGACGAACAAAAACTGAAGAGGTTCTCAAGTCGACGCGTTACGCTTAGGCTTAGGTTGTAATTAGTAGCTTAAAGCCACAAAAAATTATAAGATACAAACTTTTTAACAAAAAATTAAACCGCCGTAAAAACTGAAAAGCAAAACTAATAAACCTTTTTTATTTAACCTAAATAACTAAGTTCTTAAACTAATGAAAGTAAACCTAAGTAATTTTGAGTGTGCGTCAAACAAGCAAATTAATTAATTATTTAAAGCGTGAAACGCGACACATTGTTTGGCGCCGACTCAAAATTACTTACATTAGTTTAAGAACTTAGTTATTAAAGTTAAATATAAAAAGTACTTATATTATTTTTTGTTAAAAAGTTTTTATCTTCTAATTAGTTGACATATTATGTATGCCTACTTAACTTTTATAATGTTTGGGTTAATTGTTATTGTTCGATTTCTGCTGTTGAAATGAGGGTATTTTGGTAAATCACCACCGTACTCGCTCTCGACAGCGCGGCCATTTGATGGCCAGGAAGCCTTGGTGCATTGAGCTGATCGGACGTTCCTACTCTGCCCAATTTTGACCGTGTCAAATCCTCATCGTTAGACGTTCTAACACCTATCTCGTGTGTTGTGGAATCACTGCCGTGTAGTGTGCAATTTTCAAGACATTTTGGACTGTTGTTTATCACTCAACCTCAACTGGTTACCCTGAGGCGCGCCGTGCGTGCCTGGAGCTACCCTTCAAACCCTGGGACCCTGGGAGTCGATCGAGGTAGGTGGTGTTCAATAGCCTTCTTGGAGACTGCAGGATCGAACTTTTCCATCCACATACACATTAGACATTCATACAAAACATATTATAAAATTAGAAAAATCGCCAGTGTAATTTAATCTCAAAAGATATGTGCAAGTACCGCACATTCTAAATGGTCCTTCCCAGCCGAATATAGGTTTTTCTAATTTTCAGAACTCGTAGTTCTATTCTAGCCGTGCTAGAAAAATTCTGTAAGTAGATACCTAACTCGTAGTTAGAGTAAATACAGACGTTCTGTTACTACTTATCGCCCCTCTCTGACCGTGTCAGATATAAACTTCTCTAAATAACTAGCTCGTAGCTTGTTATTTTCAAGTAAAGACGTTCTTTACTTCAATCATAAATAAATATTTCATTGTAAAAATCCCACGTCATTAAACATTTCAATCACCCTCGTAACCAAACTTTATCTTTTACTGGGAGATTCATATTTATATATTTACACATTTTACACACGTACATATCACGTACATATTATAATCAGTGTATTTGTGATTAGTTTGCATAGAAATATTGTGTCTAAAATAGTTTATTTCAAACATTCCTTTGTCAGCGCTAACTGCGTGGTTAATAAAACAAAATGGCGCCTCCCGCTAAAGCTAAGCCATCTGAGGAGGAGCACGAAAGTCATGAGTTAACCGTGTTAATTCATCGTAAACAAAGAATGTTTTCAAAAATGCAAACTACTTATGATTTGTCAAAAGATATTTCGGATCCTGAATCGAAAGATTTATTTATGATGCACATGCATGAAATTGATGAATTGCGTAAACAATTTGAGAGTTTAATCTTTGAAATTTTAGAAAAAGAACTTGAAAATGATCCCAAAGCTTCTCTGCGTGATCATGAATTAAAAAGTTTTGACGAAATGTACTTTCGTGTCAAACTGTGTGCATCAAAATTCGAGTCTATTGCTACCGTTGATAAAGTCGAAACTACTTCGCGCTCTGTCGAGTCTCGACCACGGCTTCCAAAGTTAGAACTGTTTTCTTTCGATGGAAATATTGAAAATTTTAATACATTTTTCGAGACGTTCTGTTCTCTGGTTCATAACCAGACGAGTATTCCGAAAATAGATAAATTTCACTATCTACTTTCTTGCACAAAAGGTGCCGCATTAAATATTGTAAAAAGCGTACCTATTTCTGCGAATAACTACGAACTCGTTTGGCAAAGTCTTCTTGATAAATATCAGGATAACAGAATGTTAGTCGGTAGGTATTTAGATAAAATGCTTAGCTTTGCGCCGCTGCAAAAAGAATCAGCTGCTAATTTAAATTCTTTTATCGAAAGCTTTGATCATTCATACAAAGCCATAGAAGCACTGAATGTTAAGAATCTAAGTAGTTATGTCATGTGCCACATTGCTTTGAGGGCTTTAGACCCATACACACGTAAATGCTTTGAACAAAAATTAGACCAAAAGTCAATTCCTACTTTCGAAAATTTAATAACTTTTGTTCAAAATCATATCAAAGTTCTTGATCATTCCACTTCGTATTCAGCCGCTTCAAGTGTTCAGCAGATTAGTCAACGCAAACAATTCGTGCCTAAACAGAATAAAAGTAATTATTCACACGCAACTTCTTCTCACAAAAAATTATCGTGTATGCATTGTGGAGAAAATCATATGATTTTTCGTTGTGATCAGTTTCGTAAGCTGACCAACATTCAACGCATTAGCCGTGCTAATGAGTTGAAAATATGCCACAACTGCCTAAAAAGTAATCACACTTCAAAAGATTGCAAAAGTGAATTTAGGTGTTATGTGTGTAAACAGCCGCATCATGTTTTGTTGCACCGAGAAACGAGCGACAGCCCGCCAAAACCGGTTTCTTATTCTGCGCCCGCTGCGAACAAGTCCTCGCCGTGCGAAGCTCAAGCGCCCGCCGTAATAAGTAGCAACCATGTCACATCTACGCATAACTATGCAGTTATACTAGGCACAGCTGTTGTTCACATTTTAGATTCGTTTGACAATTACCAGCCTTGCCGTGTTCTAATTGATTCTGGCGCGCAATCGAACTTTATAACAATTGACTGCTTTCAACGATTAGGGTTATCTGCGAATAAGTGTCCATTTAATATTTATGGATTAGGTGGCGAACATGTTAAGACGAACGGGATGGCTTCGTTCACTATCAAGCCGCGTCACTGCACAGGCCCAACGTTTAACGTAGAAGCAGTAATTTTATCTAGATTAACTTCAGACTTGCCTACCGTACAAATACCTAACAACGTGGTTGCTGATTTTATGAATTTACAGTTAGCCGATCCGAACTTTTATAAAAAATCGCCGATAGATATTATTTTGGCCGGTGACATTTTTCCGTATATTTACGATGGGAAAAAATTAATAATCAACCCCGATGTACCCGTCGCGTTAAGTAGTGTGTTTGGGTATGTAGTAACGGGAAGACTAGAGATGCAATCCTCTAGCAATTGCCATGTTGTAGCGTCTACAGCATCGCTAGTGTCGTACACTATTGAAGAAAATTCTCTAAATGAAACTCTCAAACGTTTTTGGGAAGTGGAATCTTTGCCGTGCGAAGTTCCTATTAATCCGTTAGAAGAATTAGCGGAAAAAATGTATGTTGAAAAACATTATCGTGATGAAATCGGCCGGTACGTTGCCCCGATTTTATTGAACCCTGAGCATAAACCACTAGGTGATTCGTATGACACTGCTCACAAGCGACTTATTCAGGTCGAGCGTCGTCTCGCTCGGTGTCCAGACCTTCGTAAGGCCTACGTCGACTTTATGAACGAGTACGAGTCCCTCGGTCACATGGAACCTTATCAAGGTACGGAACCCTCGGGTTATTTTATTCCACACCACTGTGTGCTGCGTGCGTCTAGTACTACGACGCCCTTGCGCGTAGTTTACGATGGCTCCGCCAAAACTACGTCTGGTGCTTCACTTAATGATGCACTTTTGACCGGCAGAAAGCTACATCAGGACATACTTAAAATAATAATTAATTTTCGACTTTACGATGTATGTTTTACAGCTGATGTGTCAAAAATGTATAGGGCTGTTTTAATTGACCCAGTAGATAGGAAGTATCAACACATTCTTTGGCGTAACCAGCCTACGGAACCCGTTCGTATTTTTGAACTCACACGTAATACCTACGGTCTTCGTAGTGCGCCGTTTGTCGCTGTACGTACTTTGCACCAGCTGGCGTCGGATGAGCTCACTCGCTATGAGCACTTCAAAGGTTCCGATCAGCTGTCTTCTGATGAGCTAGTTTACGCTGAACAGCCAAAAATCAAGGCAGCAGAAATACTTAAAAATGGGTTTTATGTCGACGATCTTTTATGGTCCTGTCAGACTCAGGAAGAAGCTTGCACGTTGCAAGATGATTTAAATTCCCTACTTAAAAGTGGTGGTTTTGATTTAAGAAAGTGGGCTAGTAACTGTCCAGAGTTGCTAACAAGAATGCAATCGGATTTGGTTTCTCAGATCAAGTTTCAAGACGATACGTTATCGTCATCTCTCAAAGTTTTAGGTTTGACTTGGTTACCCTCTTGTGACTCATTCTCTTTTAATTACTATCTGACTGACACAAAACACACCAAACGCTCAGTTTTAAAATTACTCGCGAGTATATTTGACCCGGTAGGTTTTATCTCGCCATGTACTTTCGTCGCGAAGTGCATAATGCAAGACCTTTGGAAACTTAGCCTAGGTTGGGATGATAAGTTACCACCTGAGTTAGCTTCCAAGTGGAATAGATTTACTTCCGAGTTATCAGCGTTAGGAAATATAAGAATAGAGCGTCATGTTTTAATTTCTAATTTCATTGAAGTGCAGCTGATAGCATTCTGCGATGCGTCATCGCGTGGCTATGCTGCTTGTGTATACCTACGCAGCGTAGATAGGGATGGTCACGTAAAGGTTAGGTTGTTGACGAGTAAATCGAAAGTCGCGCCTCTAAATCCGATTTTGTCAATACCTAGACTTGAACTTGAGGCAGCCGTGCTCCTCTCTAAACTTGTTAGTTTTGTCGTACAAAACTTAAATGATTTTAAAGTTGCGATAATTGCTTTAGGCGATTCAAATAACGTTTTAGCGTGGCTACAAACGCCACCTTATAAATTAAAAACTTTTGTGGCTAACCGTGTTAGTCAGGTGATCGCTTCGGTCCCGCCAAATTGTTGGTTTCATGTGAATAGTGAGAATAATGCTGCCGATGTTTGCTCGCGCGGTGCGATGCCGGCTCGCTTCGTGGAATGTGCTGCGGAGTGGGTTCATGGTCCGGAGTGGCTATATGATGACCAACGAAATTGGCCTATAAAATCATTTTATGTAAAGGAAATTTCCAAAATTCCTGATATGAAATCTAATTTCGATACATTCGTTTTAAGTTCGTGTGACGATAAAATTAATTTAAAATTTGAGTTGGAATTGACGTTCAATAAATTCTCATCTTTTAATAGATTGCAACGCGTTATGGCTTGGTGCCATAGGTTTATAAATAACCTCAAGTCTAAAAAATCTGCGAGGTCAGTTGGACCTCTCAAGTCTTTTGAGCTCAAAAAAGCTCACGATTCAATCGTGCGAGTGATACAATTAAATCATTTTCACGATGAAATCGTCCTAATAAAAAATAATAAATATGTAGCTTCATTGCGTAAGCTTTCACCCTTTGTAGATTCCCATGAATTCCTCAGGGTGGGGGGTAGGCTCGTGCAGTCCGACCTACCTTACAACACGAAGCATCCTGTGTTGTTGCCTAAATGTCACACGGTCAATTTAATCATTGAATATTTTCACAGGCTATACTTACATATAGGACCTCGTACGTTACAAGGTATATTGTGTAAAAAATATTGGATTGTTAATGCTCGTAGCATTATCCGATCGGTCTTATCGAAGTGCATGGCCTGTTTTCGATGCCGACCTAGCTCAATTCAGCCCGCTATGGGTACGTTACCCGCGCCTAGGCTAAAACCTGATAAGGTTTTCAACCACGTTGGTTGTGATTTGGGTGGGCCGTTTTTTGTAAAAGAAAGTTTAAGGCGAAACGCGAAAGTTTATAAGTCGTACTTATGCCTGTTCGTTTGTTTCTCAACAAAAGCTGTGCACTTAGAAGTTTTGACTGACCTAAGTTGTGATTGTTTTTTAGCTGCATTTGATCGTTTTGTGGCGCGCCGCGGACGTTGTAGTTGCTTATATTCTGATTGCGGTACGAATTTTATTGCAGCAGCTAAACATTTAAAGGAAGTGGCAAACTTCCTGAATAATAGGGATAATCAAAGTAAGATTATCAACGGACTGACGTCACGTGAAGTTGAGTGGCGTCATAACCCGCCTAATGCACCGAGCATGGGTGGACTCTGGGAAGCAGGGATCAAATCAGCTAAGCATCACCTCTACCGTGTAGTTGGTGATCGTTTACTCACTTTTGAGGAGCTAAGTACTGTCTTCTGCAGAGTTGAGGCCGTTTTAAATTCACGCCCTTTGTGTTCTTTATCGGACAACCCAAACGAGTTTGAAGTGTTAACCGCTGGTCATTTCCTTATCGGTCAAAGTTTGTTAGCTGTTCCGGAATATGACTTTGAGGACGTTCCTCAGAACAGGTTGTCACGTTGGCAATCTATTCAAAAGGTTTCACAATCATTTTGGAAGCGGTGGTCAGATGACTATCTTCACACTCTCCAGCAGAGAGCGAAGTGGTTTGCATCTCCTCCTAACTTAAAGGTTGGCGATTTAGTTTTGCTTAAGTCGAACCTGACTAAACCTCTCCAATGGAATTTAGCTCGAGTGGAGCAGGTACACAGTGGCGTTGACAAAGTTAATCGCGTCTTGACTCTCCGTAATAAAAATGGATTAATCCAAAGACCTACTAACAAGGTCTGTCCGTTGCCCTATGTAAATTAATAACTTATTTTTTATATATATTTTTTTATAAATAAGTATGTTTATTTTATACTGTACCGTGTACACTTTACTTTTAGAAGTTTAAACACTTTACATAACTTTCATGTTTATTTAAGTTTATAGTTTAGGTGTTTACTTATTGTTTATTTTTATTATTATTTTACATACTCTACACATTCATTTAGGGAAATCAATCATATTGATTTCGGTGAGGGGTATGTTCGATTTCTGCTGTTGAAATGAGGGTATTTTGGTAAATCACCACCGTACTCGCTCTCGACAGCGCGGCCATTTGATGGCCAAGAAGCCTTGGTGCATTGAGCTGATCGGACGTTCCTACTCTGCCCAATTTTGACCGTGTCAAATCCTCATCGTTAGACGTTCTAACACCTATCTCGTGTGTTGTGGAATCACTGCCGTGTAGTGTGCAATTTTCAAGACATTTTGGACTGTTGTTTATCACTCAACCTCAACTGGTTACCCTGAGGCGCGTCGTGCGTGCCTGGAGCTACCCTTCAAACCCTGGGACCCTGGGAGTCGATCGAGGTAGGTGGTGTTCAATAGCCTTCTTGGAGACTGCAGGATCGAACTTTTCCATCCACATACACATTAGACATTCATACAAAACATATTATAAAATTAGAAAAATCGCCAGTGTAATTTAATCTCAAAAGATATGTGCAAGTACCGCACAGTTATTGTTTTTACAATTTTGTTTGTAGGCCGTTTAGTTTCGACTAGAGATGCATAAATAGCTTTAAGATCAATGTACCTAAACCTTGTACAACAAACAATAAATATCATTTAGCACCGTTATCAGCGCAAGTGTTTATTGGCAATTTGAGGTAATGAATGCAGTAGTAAAAGTGTTGTAAACAAATGACCCTTCGTTCGTAATGAAGTTCGATTCTAGACACGTTATCAGGGGCACAGAAAATAGCATTAAGTAGCTTTCATCCAGAAAAAGTACTGTTTCCGAAGGGTAGAAAAAATAACTTTTAACGCAAGCAAAGCCAGCAAAAGCTAATGTAATTGTTTGTATATTATGAAAACAAAAATATTCTGCTCATGATCTTTACGTTGGCCAGCTGATGGGCGGTACAAATAGCCTATGGACGCACACACACACTAATCGATTTATAATTTCAGGTTCTAATGGCTCTGAACGTTACTTTTCATTGCTTGTAATCAAATGTTTGTTGATGTGTTTTGGACTTCAACCTTCAAACCGAAACACAAAAACGCCCACGGTAGAAATTAAGCATGGGTTTGTGCACGGTAGAAATTTAGCACCACTTGCTTCCTGGCAAAAAGCCACAAAAAAACTGATCTCTCTCTTTACAACAGAAAAGTTATCAAGATTCGAGATATTTGTGTAACCTAAGTGTAGTGATTGATTTTAATTCTAAATATAAATACAAGTGTGTGAATTGAGCAGATAAAATAAAGTACGTATCAAAACTGTAAAAGCTTGTTAAATGTATCAGTAGGTAAAGATATGTTTCTAGCCCTCGGGAACTTCTTTTTGATACAAGTAGGACTTTAAAAAAAGAATCAATCACTTCTTAATTCTTGCCCTAAAAAATTTGAAAATCGGTCCGCAATTGACGGAGATATTGGTGATCATAGGGCGAAAATTACAAGTGAGGATGAGGTTTTTTGAGTTTTCCGGGAAAAGTACCAATCCCTCAGAAATAAAAATTAAACGGGACCACCTGTGAAGCCTCTTTCACCTCTTTTAAACAAAAAAATAATTTTGAAAATCGGTTCCAAAAAAAAAAGGTTCCAACGAATTGAGAACCTCCTCCTTTTTGAAGTCGGTTAGAAAAGTACCCTATGTCCTTTTCTGTACCTTTGACAACGTGTATGCGAAATTTTAATTTATTAAGTAAGGATATCACTCGCTGACACATTTTAGTTTGTTATATAGATAGAAAATTATTTACTGCACAACATAAAACAAGTACACAGGCGAACTTAATGCCTAGTACACAGACCTACCAAGTAGCATTTTCTTCCAAATAACCTTTGTGAGTTTGGTATCAAATTGATAATTTCTAGCCTGCCAACATTGGGATTTTTAAAACTCAAGTACCTACTCGGAATGCTATCTCTCCACGTGTGTACATGATCGATGTTTGTAACGTTTTATTTGAGTAAAGTCGAACGTATAGTACACAGATCCCGGTCTTGCTCGATTACCTAAACATGTAAGCACGTAGAAACTTACTAAATGCACAGGAAATAAGCTCAGCATTGTTCAAAAATACATTCTGATTCAGCATGTAAGCACGAGTAGAAGTACTAGAAAAGTTAGTCAGACTGTTAGCCCCCATTAAAAGCTCTACGTAATTCGTAGTTGCCTCCGAACTGCGTAGATGCGCTACGAAATTTCGTAGGCTGCGCTGTAGCAAACTAAGCTGCTATGAACGAACAACGCAATAAAATGATGGTAGCTATTTACAAGCATCTGCATATAGCTGATCTGATCTGATCTCGAATATTTGAACCTAACGTATACCAAACGTAAATAAAATTTTGGCCACTGAAAAACGTGAATTTGAATCTACATTTTCTTATATTCTTTTTATTTTTTTAAAATGTTTATGTGAACGTAATATTTTTAGAACGATAGTTCTACCGTAATTACGGTGTAGTTTGAGACACTGACACTACAAGCACCCTCCGTTTTCCCTTTTCTCGTGTCTGTAATTTCACCGGCACCCTTCAATCCGTTGGCGTTACAACGCCTAAAATACACATTAAATCAGCAAATCCCTCCACAAAGAAATCTAATACTACTAAAAACGTTTATACTTGCTGTCCTCTCGGACCGGAAAAAAACTGCCCGGAATGGGGAAAAGTAAAATGTCGGACGGTAAAATTACGTATTTATTTATTTTTATTTATTTGGAAAACAAACAGTACTTAAAATCCAAACAATATTCTATAAATGCAACTATTGATTATTTATAAGTTTCCGCATATCGAAACTATCAAAAGCTATAGTGCACAAGCTACTTTACAAATTAATGGATGCCATATCGGACCGTAATAAACCGGACTGCCGGACAGTAAAATGCCTTGTAGTGTACAAGCGCCCTAAGGAAAAAACAGCTGTCTAGCTGACTGCATCTTGGGAAACAATTTTAATGAATGGATTTTGCTTTGACAGCACTTTTGTACCTAGAATGTTTACGAGTGCATTTTTATGGTAGTACTTTATAACGAATGTTGTGATAGGATAGATGACTTTATCCATCTTTATTCGGAAACCTCACTCGCTTTTTCTTTATTCAGTGTTCCTAGATTTTTAGAGCTTCGGTTCACATGACAGCATTGCAGACAAAGGAACGAATGGCGACTGACGAAATAAAGCTACATTCGTTTTTTGAGGTGACTCACGTAAAATAATGCTGTATTCTACACAATCCACTGTGATAGAAATTAGCGGTCCAGCCAGGAGCAAGTGAAGTTAAGTGTAGAAGACATACCTATACCCTTACTACCTTCGCGCTATCTAAGAAAAGCGCACCTTACTACAAAGTTCACGTTAACTATATTTTTGTATGAAAATGGAGCAGCGCCCCTGGCGGAAAGTTCCTAAAACTTTTTCATCTCCAAAGAAACTTTAAAGTAAGACATGTTTTTCATACCCAAACCACAGAGCTTTTCTCCATTAGCATTGTATCAGAATTTATGGAACCTATTTTTGGTAATTCATAAATTCTTTTTTGGAGTTATTAAAAATCTTTGATCACTTTTTTCTGCTATATTTTAAAAACTAATCTATACTCAAGGTATCATGCAAGTTATAATGTTAAATCCAAGAAAACTGATAGTGTATGGATATCCTTTAAGTTTGAATAGTTTCAAATCAACAAAAGCTTGTAATTAATCATGTTTAAGATTTTCACGCGTGATAAAATTTCATAGAAAATAGTGGATGGATTCGATTAATCTATCGAATTATCCGATTTTGACGTAATCTTGGTTACTTGAATTTGATCAACTGCTAAGCTCTCCTACGCTGTGATTCCAGAGAATACAGAATCGAATATTCTTGTATATCTATTTCAACTGAAATTGTAACGTACTTCCTCTACCACTCCGCCGCTTTCCCTCTAAGCGATGTTACGAATGAGCTGCGTGGGCATCACATTCGAGCAGGTCACGCGTCTGCCGATGACGTCATCAGTCCATGCGACCGTTTTCAGCTGTACTACATTTTCAACAAAGCAAATAAAGTGCGTAGCGTGGGTGGCCGCTACCCCACGTGTACGTGACACAGAGTATCGGCTACACCCAAGCACGATGACGAACATGACTTGCTAACTAGACAGAAACAGGGTTGCATCAAAAAATCTTCACGGTCTCTATTTATTTCATTATTGTTATTTTATTGCTCAACAATACATTTTTTGTATAATATTGTACCTTAAAACCTTATAGGTTTGTTTGGGTACTCACATCATCATAGTCATTCGCAGCCTTATTTCACCCACTGCTGAGTACTGAGGTACCTACTCACTTCACTTATTTATTAAATCAAATCCAATTGTTTATTTGCAACCAACAAAAAAGTTTAAGACACAAGGTAGGTGTGACAAAATAATAATTAACATAATTGCAAAAGGTCCCAACTGAGCATATGCAGGCATATAGGTTTGGAACCAAATAAATTATACTAAATTAAAAAGCCATTATTAAATCTAGAATTAACTTAGATAATATCATTATATATACGTTGGCAACCAGGTACAGGAACTGTCTGTCTCCGGTAGAAGATTTAGAGGGAGACCTAAGACAACTTGGACAGAGGTGTTGCGTAGAGCCATGGTGACGTGCATTGTTGCCGATGCAGACGTCGAAGATAGAGAGAAGTGGAAGAAAAGTTGTAGGAAGGCTGACCCCATCATCATGTGGGATTTAAAGCCAGGAGAGAATATACACAGAATCAACAAGAATTTGAACAAAAAATTATGAATATAAACTACAACACAACACAACCAGCCTATATCAGTCCACTGCTGGACATAGACCTCCCCTAATAAAGGGGGGTATGCCCATAATCCCCACGCTGGGCATGCGGGTTGGGGATCGCAGGGCACAGCTTCTCGCACCGCCGACGCTGCTGCCCGTCGGCGGCCAGGGGATTTAGCTGTGCCGATGTAGGCTGTGCTATGCCGCAATCAGCCGGCCGCCAGAGACCCGTTCGTTGTTTAGCAGGGTGCACCACGTGCAGGTGAGGTTGGCTTGGGTTCCGAAGATAGGGGTAGGAACCCCGTACACCCCTATCTTTAATCTGTATCTAATGTATCTATCACCCCATGTATCATCATGTATATATATAAATAATTTCTCGAGATGTACTGGTTATATAGCACTAGTATCGTATATATATATATATATTATTATATTATATTAGTATATTTATTATAGTTTATTATATAGCACTAGTATCGTGTGTAACTAAAAACGATCGGCGCACAATTTTCATCATCAGAGAATTCCCGTCCAAATCTTCTTTTATTCCATTTCACTAATACTGGTGTCTTATTACTAACTTATAACGGTTAAAATATCATTAATATTAATCGACATACATCAGAAAAAACACTTGAAAGTATAATATAATAAAAATGACACAACCGTCGTTCAAAAATGAAAAAATCGTCTTCAATTATTACTGCTGCTAAGCGAAAAGAACATAATCCAACTAGCGCAGTCCATTTCACTCGCACAACGCTTTGCATTACATGCAAAGCTTTTGACGTAAATGCCAAGGATATTTTTCAGATTGTGGCTGGTGTTCTTCTTAGAGTACATCTGATTGATTTTATTCACAGTCAAAGGACTCAATCTGACCATCATTGTTGGTCACCTTTTTTGTACTATTGAGCTACCGTTGCGTCTTCTATCGTTATGACAGTCGCCCATATTATGTCAACCCAGTCGGTTTTTAACTCTGCTCAAAACTGACTTTCTTTGACGGTGGACATACAAATGTTGGTGTGAATTTATTTTAAATTGCGTACCGACAGCGCGTACATTGATATGTGTAGTCGGTTACGCGTGTCCTCGAACGCCATGGACACAGGAACGCGCTGTCCGTATACAGCTTGACGCGCGATCAAAACCAACTGAGGGCGGCTCGCGTGCGAACTAGCTCGCGCAGTACACGTAACCCAAAAGTGTACGCGTAGCTGCAAGTATGGACATGGTGTTCCAGGACACGCGTAACCGACTACGCGTACCAATGTACGCGCTATCCGTACCGAGCTTTATATTTTTCTGTCTATCTACCTACATATTAATTACTAGATTTCTACACCCGATAAATGCTTATCCAGTCAACTGGTTCTCGGCTAAAATCTGCTTCATACATAAACACGTCTTTTGGTATTCGCATCCGTCTTTCGTATCTACGAGTGTGGAGTTCGTTCGTGCATGCATTTTTCACATACTGTACTGGCTTTGATATTAATAGGGTTTCGTGTTCGGAATTCCCGACTATTGTGTAACTATAGATTCTTTTTAGAATTCTCAGTGGGAACAGTCATGTGCTGGCTTTGTAGATTGACCTCTTGTTAAAAAAATTGTTAAGTTTCACGTGTAGGTGTAGGTACTAGAAATATATTTTCATGGAAAAACCAGCAGCCTTATCGGCTAAGTCTGAAGCCCAAAGCAAGAATTCTTTAATCGCAATTCGTCATGTGCAAAAATAATTAAATCAATTTTTGGTTTCACGGAATCAAGTCTTGGTATCACGTGTTTTAGCCGATAAGTCGTAATAATAAGAAATATTAATAAATAATAATTAATAACTGCAATTGGTGCACATATCGGAAATGCGCTTATGTCATATTTATGACTGAACACTATTTTTTTAAAAATAATTATGTGCTCTGTTGGTGTATCTCAAATAAATAAATAAATAAGGCTACAGGCCTAAGAGCCCTGATAAACTCCTCGTGACATTGATATGTTGTAACAGTTTAGTTACAAAGAAATACTGACACTATAGTTTTTAATGAAACTACCATTAACATAAACAATATAAATCTAATAATAACTCATTACGCGGAGAGTAAACCTCCCACTCAGGCACGAGCGGTATCGATCTGCAGCGCTTGAAGCTTTGACCTTTGGCCCACGCATTACTTATACTTGCATAACCTACATAGACGCACTATAGACAAAACAGTAATACTTCTAATAAATAAACTATAGACCACAAAACAAAGACATCGTACTTAGTTTATTTGTAAACAGTTTGGATAATTTGCAAACGCGTATAAGCAATAAGTATAATTTCTAAAAAGTGCAAACGTACGAACAGTTTCGAAAAATTATGCTCTTTTTAAAATCAAACGTGTTCAACGTCAGACTCATGAACCTCTTAATAAGACTCTTTTGTAAAAAAAATCGAATGAATATAAATTAACAATGCTATACATGACATTATAACACAACATAATCTTGTCCCGAACTAAGCAGAGCTTAATTTGGAACCAGTCATGACTTAGACATACTTGTACATGTATATTTTGTTGTAAATTAATATATATTAATATCTTCTGTTCTTCCACTCAAAAATACCGTTCTGCTTTGTACCGTTCCAATATTTTTGTCATCATTAAGTTTGGTCCGTACTGGCTGGACAATTAAGGCTATTACACACATTACACACATACATTAAATGTACTCAATCGTTTAAGTAATCTTAGTTAAAATTAAGTATTGAGGACAGCGCCGCAAATACGGTAAATAGGCATAAAAAGCTCAAAGACCTATCTATTACGACCTCAGCACAACGCCCTTAAGGTGCAATGCTCCTGACTGGGTTGATAGACCTCTTAAGGGTAGATAAGACGTCAAATTGCGAGTTCTTTAATGGACCGTTTTATTTCTCACCTATCCCTTACAAAATGCTTATTTACTAATTATTGCTTGTTTTGTGGCACTTTGTTCGAAGATTTAAGTTATGGCTTCAACTAACTACTACTATTACTAACAGCCCCGTGAATTGGTCTGTGTAGAAGTTTTTACCCGCTTCAGGGGCTGAATTTCATTACACATTAATAGCTTATGTTTGGACATTCTTAAATTAACCTAACCGTTAAAGTGCAAAAATACAACCCTTAGGTATCCAGTAAAACATTAGACGAACATCTTAAAAATGAACGTCCTTCAAATGTGTCTAAGCTAGTGGGGGTTTTGAAGAGTTGGATTGGAAGCACAAAAATAAAAACCCTTATTCGGGGAAACATTTCAGTAAACGTGAAAGAAAATATACGCAAACGAAGTTGCGGGCGGGTTAGCTAGTACCTAATAATGCGATTGGTAACATTTCGTTGTGTATTTGCGTGGTGTCACACATAACATCATAACAAATATCCCTATTATTGAATCTATTTTTACGTCTAATTCGAATTGGTAGGTTTTTCTGTTATTCTAAGTAATCTAGAACAGATGTGGTTCGATCAGATGAGTTAATAAAACGCGTGGGCTGATTTGACAGCATACCAAAATCTTCTTTGGAACTATGAATAACTAGCTTCTGCTCGCGGCTTCGCATGCGTGGTACCGGGATAAAAAGTAACCTATGTGTTAATCAAACTATGTGTATTCCTAGTTTCATCCAAATCCGTTCTGTAGTTTTTGCGTGTAAGAGTAACAAACATTCATCCATCCATCCAACCATACATCCATACTCACAAACTTTCACATTTATAATATTAGTAGGATTGTAAGATTCCTTAGCCTGATCTAAAAAATACTAGTAATAAACAACTATAAATAGATTTATCCAATTTCGTCCACATTTTTAGCGGTATACGCGTGGATCCTCAATATACAGCTTACAAAAGTTACTGCCTCATGTTCCTCTGGCTTCTTTTGATGTGCGAAAAGCAAACACGCTTGGTGTCCTTTGACGCCCGTTAAATATTCAAATATTCATGGATGAAAGGTACAGAGAAAAATATCTGCTAAAAAACCACAGTCTAAATAAATATTTTTACCAACTTGCCTTGACGTTTTCCAGCAGTCATTGATTAAATTTGATCATTACCAAAAACATACAATATGAAATATTGTGGTCAATAAAAACTAAAATTTAATACTGCTCCAAGTTTATATGTTGGTCGTAATCATTATTATGGTAATATATAGTTCGCATGTGTTGTTTGTGCTTCATACATGATTTATATCTGTAATTGGTCACGTTTGAGAGAAAATATAGAGCAATAAATAATTTTTAACTTAAATAATGAAGGCATACTAAAGTTATTACAACTTTTCACATTACTAGTCATATAACTTTAACTTGGTTTAATTTAACAAATAACAACTTCTTAAAAAGTCGTTTGAAATGGTTGTTTACTTGCTTTATCGAACAGCTTCATTTTCTTGTACCCACTCAAAAAAAACCATTTATGGGGTTTTCGAATCGAATAATAAATAATAAATAATAATGCGGGACGTAGTCACACAGCATCATGTAGCCCCAAACTAAGCAGAGCTTGTATTATGGGAACCACATGATTGATATACTACACATATATTTTTTTTTTGTAAATACATACGTATCATACATAGAAAACACCCAGACCCGGGACAAATATCTACAGAACATGCAAACATTTGTCCCGCAGCGGGAATCGAACCCGCAACCTTCTGCGTCTCAGGCGGACCTTCGCCCACCGCGCCACAGAGACCGTCAATAATGTTTAACCATGAAGTATCAAATTCTAAAATTTCAAAGTTAGATTATTTTCTGTATAAGATACCTTATGTACAGTCACATGCATTAAGATGTATACAATTTAGTACTATGTGACAATAAAGAGTGCTTGCTAACAGATGACTCGCTCGTCATATGATTAAACTTTACAGCGACACGTTCCTAAAGTGTGTACATTTTAATACTCGTGACTGTACGTACACGTGTTGTTGTCTATTGTTGTTTATTTATTGTCTGCTAGTCAAAGTATTTTTTCCATAAGAACATAAATCAAAACAGACACAAAGTTCCTAATAGATCAATTATCTCTGTTATTCTTACTATTTTATTTCAAATTTTCTGTAAAACTGAGAAAAGCACTTAGGAGAAAAAGTTGCAAACCTCTCATCCTCTTCTTATCTTTCTCTCGTAGCTTTAAAACAAAAAGCTTCTAAAAAGTATGCTCTTGTTTATAAAAAGGCCGACAAGCTGCGAACTCGCTTTTGGCCCGGAGAACGTCCATTCGTTCAAATTAATTTCAAGGAAGTCTCAGGGGTTCGCCTGTAAACGACTTCAATGTTCCGCACTATAAACATTTCTTTCCCACAGTGTAGTTGAACCCGGTAGAATATCAACTTTAGCGCAGAATTTTTCTTTTAACAGTAAATAAATAAGCAGCTTTAAAACTTTCATACAACATACAATATACTTTTCTCTAATTCAATTCTTACTTTAAGGAACTAAGGAACTAAGGTCTGTGTTCAAAAACTAAAATTCAATATTGAACAGAAGCAAAGATTTTTTGACAGTTTTCAATACTAAATCTCCGCTCAGGCTACTTCTCAGGGAAGGGATATATTAACCCGTGAAGAATATGGGCCGAGGATATTACAAGCAAAATACATCGACTGTAAAGATATGTGGTCTTTGCCTGATAATTTTTATATAGCTTTGTTGGTAGAGCTACTGTTAATTATTTACAAGACAACACGAATACGGGTGACCATTACTAGTTTTACTCTAGCAGCACTAATTATACCAGACGCAGTGAACATTAGAATTGGATACCACAAGTACATACATATACCTATCCAGATATGTGAAACCTCGAATTGAAACTGCTAAAAAGGCGGCTAAAAAGAATTAATCTCTGAAAGCTTGCCTGATAAAAATTCAAAGGAATAATAATTACTTACCTACTGATCCATGTTTATTCTAAGACAAAAACTTGTTTTCTAGTTTCAAACTCAAACAAAATAAATCAAAATCAAATCAATACAAATTGGCTTACTGTATGTACTTTACTAGCAGCTACTACTAAACAATTCTTTCTACGCAGTCGTTCTCTAGAGACTAAACAACCGAATTATAAGGTAATTGGTAAAACAAACGCGTTCTAATTAGGGTTGTGTCGAAATAAGATAATACAAGTTCCTATTGTATTTTCCACGTTTAATAATGCAAGGTTCTTTTCTTGTCACAGTATTCCTGCATCGAAAACAAAGAATATTGGGTTATCATCATCATCATCTCCCTGCCTTTTATCCCTATCTGCCTAGCTCACGTTATGTGGACTTGGAACATGCAGCCTTATCAACTTATGCTGAACCTAAGGAAAAATGTCCCTAATCGCAATCCGTCATCTGTAAAAATGACAACATGAAACCAATTCCTGAGTCGTATCACGTGACGGCTAAGAAGCAGGGTGATGATTTGTACTTCCATTTCAGTCTTACAGTTGCCATCGTAGCATTCACTTCTTTACTCATGTCATCTTTTACACATCGAAATTGTATTCTATAGTCACAGTCACCAAGTGAGAACTGTCAAAAATCCTCCGAGCCTCGTTGACATGTTTATGACACAAAAATGACAGTTTCACTAATTTAGACCATATATCGCTTGAAAAGTGTTCTACGTCGGCGTAATAGGCAGCGTGCGCGGACATTTTTTGTTGCACTAGAATATAATAGTATCTCGATGCTTTCACAGCAATTAACCGAATGCAAGTCATGCGGCAGGTGAGCCGTTGTGTTTTGAACACCCAAAGCATTACACTGACTTAAACATAAGTATATGTAAAGTGTTTTGTCTTATAATGTTTTTTTAAAAACGTATGTACTTACACTTATATTTGAGATCAAATCCCAAGTGTCTCGAAACTTAAAATACATCTCTCACAAGGGACTAACTCGAACTACAAATTGGTTGAACAAACATTAAAGTTTCGGACACAAGAGTTGTAGACTCGAAAACTGTTCGGTTGGCAGTCCCTCCAGACTTTATCATTGGCTATAGAGAACAGCTGGGAAAGTATGTAACGAAGCGTTTATTAACCCTTTGTGCAATTATTTTCTTCTGTATTAGTAGTAAAAGAAAGTAGTCGAGCTCGAACCCTGGCGTTGGATTTTTTTGGTCGCCCGGTGTGCTTATTATATTAGGTTCAGTTGAAGTTTTCTTGACGTGCGGTCCAATTCAAAAGTAAGGCTGTATCAAATTATAGACGGGGTGCGATGCTGAACCTTTTATAATGTTTGTGTGTGTGTATGTATGTTTGTAATGAATAAACTCAAAAAATACTGTGCTGATTTCAAAAATTCTTTCACCATTTGAAAGCTACATTTACACTACACAAAGGTTATCTGGAAGAAAATGCTATTTAGCATTAAGTTCGCCTGTGTACTTGTATTTTATCTTGTGCAATAAAGAATTTTCTATCTATCTATCTATCTACATTTATCCTGAGTAACATAGGCTATATTATTACTAGAAAAGATTAGGGATCCTTACTAAAACTTAAGTAACGTAACCCAAGGTGTAAAAAAGTGCCCTAAACCGTGCAAAGCCGTGACTGGCCGCTAGTAATAAATAATATAATAATTATTATTATTATTTACTTATCATAGACATAGGTTAATATTTCGATGCATATGTTATTATATTTTTTCAGCTAATTAATGTGTTACACGCCTACAAAAAGCGAAAGAAATTGAGTAAAAAACCAAAGACACAAAGGATTTCATACATTGACGGAAACTTTTATTTCTCATGTTCCGCATTCCCAAGGGAAAGAGCGCGTCGTTCTCCTTCAATTTCATAGCAATATTCTGTATCCGTACTATTATTTATTCTGCACCCGAAGGGACCCGGAATGTCGGCCTGGTATGAATTTTGTGACTTACGAGACGAAAGAGGGATCACTCCCAAATGGGATTAATAATATATCGCCCTAGGTCTTACTTATGAGATTTAAAAATATATATAGAGAGACTCCGAGGCCAGAGCCTCTGAATCTATGTTTCTAATCTTCTATAATAAAACCTTCTCCTAAGGGCCTAGTAGGAGTTGCATAATTTTCGTTAATTACCTCACCGTTTTTAGTGATATCTGCAATCTGCAAGAAAATTACATTACCTACGTTGTTCGATCAGTTTCTACTTCTTCTCCTCCTTGCTTAGGCATATTTAATTTCACCCATTTGGCTATACTAGACGATGGAGTGGCGGTTACAACACCCGGCATTAATCTAAGCGTCATAAGAGTGTTGGTTCGAATCCTAACTGAACCTGTATACATTTTAGTTTTTTTGTTTACTAGCACAATGGACTACGTTGTAAGTGTAGTAGGTAAGTTACCTAATTATTTAAATTCAGGTAAAATAAATCAATTTTCAAAAGTTATAACAAATTTATTAAAACACCATTTAACATAACATAATATAGATAGTTACTTATTTTTTAGAATTTTCTTAGAATTTTCAATAATGTTTTTAATGATAGAATAATACTTAATAATACTTAATTTACCATTGGAACAGGTTATACTTGACGTATAAAATCCAATAAACAATTTAGATCACTCGCAAATACTTAGTCTGGTATTTTATCTATTATTGAAAACATTATATATCTAAATATTTATTAATACCGAATGGGATGGATGTCCTTCACTTAAAATAATTATTTGTTGAAGCCTTCTTTTCAGGTGGACAACACTTCACTCGTGTCCCATTTAGGACAATTTGACCCCACATATGCTCACACATTCTCCACATATTTAAATCTGGACTTTTAGATGACCATGCTTTGGTGATTATGCCCGTCTGAGAAGCGAGCCAATTGGTCAGAATTCGCAAACGAACCGCGCACTTAATAAGGAACAGTGTACACTGTTCCTTCTGGATAAATAACTTGCACTGTTGACTGCATTATTTCTTGCAAAACTGGCCAATTATGCGTCCGCTCACTTCAACAATTTCTCCTGGACCCATTGATGACATCCATAACCAATAGCCTGAAAATAAAAACATAATATTATAAACTTAAAGACTGTGTCTATATAATATAAAAGGGAATAGGTATACTAAGCACATTGTTTATGATAATCCTACTAATAATTGTCATACCACTTACCTAATGTTATTCTGCCATTTCCTCTTACATTTGATGGGTTGTAGCGTTCCGAAATGTTATTTTGCAAAACGCACTCTTTAGCTCAATTTTTCGGGCTGGCTGTTATATAAGCACCATTTTCCATAAACAAATTCACATACACACACACCCAAGACGAAACAACTAATCTTTTGTTCTGAACTATCATTTAATACACAACTACCTTCAATAGTCCAGTGCTGCTCAGAATAATTTTAAGTAGTTGCGCACTATCGTGATAAACAAATGAAAAAGTTACTAGCTGACGCATCCATTAATGTGTAACTGTAACATATAATTTCGTCATAATCGCTAACCGCTACGATAGCTCAGTTGGTTAGAGCGTCTAATTCATTATCTGGTGTGAATGAATTGTTGGTTCGATCCCCCAGCCAAGTAAAAATATTTTTGTATAAGATTTTGGCCATTTGAATATGGTAGCCTCCACGCCAGCAGTTTAAATTTATACTTGAAGGGGGTATACCAGATCGTGACGCTTTGTGTACATTGAAATTGAGCTCGATATGGTAAAGAACCAAGAATATTTTCGAATTCAGTAGTTTTTGCGAGGAGTGACAAATATTGCACTTTCGCTTTTATAATATTAGTAGGAAGGATCTAGTGTAGGGGTCGGCAACCTGCGGCTCGCCAGCCGCATGCAGCTCTTTCAATGTAACGTTGCGGCTTTTCAGTTCAATACGCAAAAATCTTTTCGTACAATCAATCAAAATCCGTAGTTTTCTTTTTCATATTTTGTATGCACACCTTTGCAAGTAATATTTCGTGGCTCGCTCCGCTTTCATTGCCAGTTTTTGTTTCTTAATGGCACATAACTACGCACTAAAATATTGACGAATAAGGATGTCACGGCCAAAACGCATCGCAAAACGTTTGGAACAATGACGAATTAGAACACAACAGCGTTAATTAGATATAATAAAAGGAATAGCGGCTCGCTCCGCTCGTCGACTTCGTTTTCTACATCTGTTGTTTGCAGTATCCTGTGTTTTAAACAAAATTGCCACTTTTTTTTATCTTGTTTTGTACACGAAATATTTCGCGGCTCGCTGCGCTCGCCGATTTTATTCGCTACTTATGTTTCTGTGAGGAACTATGCACCGAGAAGTCAACCTTTACGTCATATATATGTGCCGAAACGCGAGATATATTTTCTGGTCGCATGGGTAGTAGGTCCCGGAAAATTTGGCAACCCTAGTAACCTAACCACTTATTAAAATCCTTGATCCCCCCGTTAGACATGTAGCGGCCCTAAATAGCTCTGGCATATAACTGTAAATTGTGGCTTTTGGCTATTCTACCTCAAAAGGTTGCCGACCCCTGATTTAGTGTAATCATGATTTAAAATACTTTGGCATTATTCTGCCAAATAAAACGTACAGGAAAAGTATTACCTACTTAGAAATACCCTGGCTTCTGTTGATGCTATATGGCTTGATGGAAAGATCTACATACGTGCCATTCATGAGAATAAATCAATAAGAAAAATAAATTCACGTGAATAAGAAAAATGTTGGAGTGAGAGATATATCTCTAACTCTCGTGTTTACCATAAATAATGTCCGAAAACCCTTATAACCTGTCACCTGAAATGCCCAAGTAAATAGGTATCGCGTGATGCGATAGCTTAGCCCGCCTGATGGGATGTCTGATTAAGATTGAGGGGTTGGCGTAACCTCATTTACTAACATCTGAGTAGATCCGCCATTTTGTTTTCTTGGGCTAAACTGCTGTTTGGTTTGCTACTTGCTTGTAAAGTTCGTTTTGGTCCTGTAATTGAAATTCGTGAGCCTATTTTTATAATTTGTCGATTGATGCTTGATTTTAGTTTCAAAAAATGAAGATTGAGAATGTATTTCTAAAACCTTTAAGGAGTCATGACAATTTTGGATTTGAAGGTTTAATTACCAACTAAGATAATATCTACTGAGCAGGATGAAATCCTGAAATATGCTTCTTATGTTGATCCTACGCTAGGTTTTATCACCTATAGCCACCACACACACACACCACATCCGCCTATATCAGTCCACTGCTGGACATAAGCCTCCCCTAATAAAGGGGGATATACCCATAATCCCCACGCTGGGCATGGAGGTTGGGGATCGCAGGGCACAGCTTCTCGCACCACCGATGCTGCTGCCCGTCGGTGGCCAGGGGATTTAGCTGTGCCGATGTAGGCTGTGCTATGCCGCAATCAGCCGGCTGCCAGAGCCCCGTTCGTTGTTTAGCAGGTGCACCACGTGCAGGTGGGGTTGGCTTGGGTTCCGAAGATAGGGGTTGGAACCCTGTACACCTATAGCGCGTCATCGTCATCTTCAGCCTGTAGCAGTCCACTGCTGGACATAGGCCTCTCCTAATGAGCGCCATCGCGCACTGTCCTCAGCTCGTCACGTCACATTTCAGCACCTACACGTACGAAGTCGAACGAACTTGACCGATTTTGAGCATTCGGCATCAGCCACATTTGACCTACCTACGCACCGACCGACGGACCCAATAAGCCGGAATAAGAGACTGAAGAAAGGGTGACCTTGAAACTGTATTTATGACGTATTAGAACAACATCCGTGCAGTTATAGGTTCAAATTAGAGGTTGGACTGGTGGGGTTCTGAAATCATCAAATAAATAGAGCTGTACAAGTTTTGATCGATTGCGTCATCGGTAAGTATATTGTGGGTTATAACCCGATTTTTATTTCATTTTAAGGACTCTTGAGTAAGCTCTAAACGAAGTGAATGGCCCTACGATGGTGATTCGAAAATGAAGTTTATTTAAAATTTAGGTTCCAGGACATATCGGTTAAAAACTATGTTTGAAACCAAATATATGTAGATACGGTCCTCATGATACGGTCCTGTCTCGTGCGAACGTAATGTTATCAATGACAGTATCAATAATGTGTCTTTGACCTCAAGCTTCTGTTTTTTTAACGAATTGAGACCTACTGAATTCAAAAGCGTTATGAATCCCTAATTTCATTTCTATGCAGAATCAATAAGGGTCACTCGCTTACAAATGGACCGCTGGGGACTCGCCGGCCATCGGGTTATTTTATAGCCACTGTATGCTACAATGGCCATCGAATAAAACCGCAAAGAGCACAGAATAAGAGACAAAACGAATATTTTAAAGCAAGTCCTAGTGTAATTTTTGAATTATTAGCGTAGTTAGTTAAATAAAATAATAGAAATGAAATAATAAATAAATAAAATTCTATTGAAAAATGTCTTAACTTGGTAACATAATATTAAATGGGTACAAAATCTTTCATAAACAGTGGTATAATAAAATACATGAGCTTAAACTATGTAATGTGTAATATAAATAACCTGTGTTTCAAGCGAAGGCAGCTAAGAAGAATAGGTACCGTAAAATCATACAAACATGGTCCAAAATTACGCCATCTGAACTTTGTTGCTATATATCTCTTAAAGTTTTTAATAAATAGTAAAATAAATGTATTGATAATGTTCGTAATAGTCTTATGTTTATCATAAAGTATAGAAAAAAATCTAAACGTTTATAGTTTTTTTTTATTTATGTTTTTAATTTTGGACTATTCTTGCCTATGCTTCCTTCAACTATAGTCCAGTTTAGAAATGAGGCCTAAAAAATATGATAATGTTACAGATGACCATTTTTGGGTGCCTAGATCGATTCTATGGTCCAGTATCTTGATTATGATAAATAAAAAAACATATTTATTGGAACAAATTTTAGTATTTATTTATGCTTTAAAGTAAGTCGAGATCAAATTTCAGGAACTTTCTAGAACACGTATTATAATTATAAAAAATCAACGATTAAACATGACTAAATAATCAACCTTACATATAATAAGCAGGTGACCCGACCATAATTACTTTCCCCATTTGCTTTCAAGCTCTGGAACATGGAACACCGCCCTCTTCGAGCTCAGTTTCTTTGGTGGTTCGATTTTGTACTTGATGTCTTTATTGGGGTAAAAGATAATGTCATCTCTTTCGGGCCACTTCCAGGAGTGCCCACAGCGAACCATACATTTAATGTATGCCCCTTCATGTTCTTTGGACTGTACTACACCCGGCCAAAACTCCCCTTCATATTCAACCACGACGTAATCATCTTCATGAAACATTTGCTTTTGGCCCCTAACCGGATTTGGTTCTTGAATGTCACCTTCTTCCGAGGAATATTCCGACTCATCTTGGAATTCCATTTCAACAGAATCCTCAGCATCCGTCTCGTCATCGCCAGTTGGAATGGACTTTTTATTTTTCTTAGCGGTTTTCTTTGACTTCGATGTTGATGGCTCATTCTCAGCCTTTTTTAGTTCTTCAGAAGAGATGCTTTTACCAGCTGCTATATTGAGCTTCTTCTTTCGGCCTGCATTTGTGCTTCCAACCACTGATTTCCTTTTGTCATCCAGGAACTGCAAGAACGTCTCTACTACTATTGTACTATTAGGTGGCAGCGCCACAAAAGCTATGTTGTGTTCTTCACACGCCTTTATGACCCTAAAGCTCAGATGTGAACTAAAATTGTCACCAATTATCAATTTCTTTCCTTCTTGACGACGCAGTACTGGTAAGACCGTCGTAAAAAACCAGTCTTCAAAGCTGTTTGAATCGAACCAGCCTGATTTGGTCCTATTATAGCGCGTATTCTCTGGTCCTCCAAAGGTCCACGTGTCCCAAAGGTTTTCGGCTTTATAATTGACATAGGGTGGCAAAACTTCACCGGCAGCATTACCACACATCATCAAACTAAAATTGGCTTTTGTTGAGTTTTTGATAGCCTCTGGGTATTTTTCTCCACGTTTGGTCAAAATTTTCTTTGTTCCCGGATCGTCTACCAAATTCGTTTCGTCGTAATTGTAGACCAAATGCGGTTCAACACCTGCGATTTCCTTCTTTAGATTATCGAAATAGGCCGTGATTGTCTCTTCATTAACTTTCGCTCGGACACGCTTAATGTTGCTGCACAGTCTTTGAGATAGCTGACTTTTATTCCTTTTTAGAAATGCCTGGGCCCAAGTGTGACCTGGAACATTATTCGTGAACTGGGGAATGCTGACTCCTTTTTTGTCCAAGTAAGTCTTGACAATACAGCGCATATCAAATATTGTGATGGGAAACCCATATTTGCACATTTCCATTGCATGATGGACAAACATGTCTTCCTCTTCTTTTATGAAAATACACTTGCGACCTGGTGGATGAACCATATTCTTCTTAATTGCTTTTCGCTTCAAAATGATCGAGCTTCTTGGGATTCTGTACTTCAAAGAAGCCTGCCTTTGAGTGACAGTTTTGTTATTTATTTCCATCTGCCTATCTGTATAAAATTTATACGGTCTGGCTGCAGGCAATCGACGAGACATTGTGCTGGATCAATCTGCAGAACAAAAAAAAATATTTCAAATATGGTCCAAAAAACCGTTGGACTATAGTTTAGATCAAAGTAAACAACTTGAATAATTTAATGGTACAAACTAAAATATTAAACATTCTGAAAATATTATTATCGTAAAATAGTAAGGGATAGCTTACCTATTCAACAAGTTAAACCAATTTTTTCGCATCCAGCTCCAACACTTGAATCACAATAAAAGTTTGGCGTAGTTTCGAGTCCTGTCAGAACGTGCAAAAGTTTGTAACGAAAATTTTGTTCAAATGAGTGGTAACGACGCCAACCGGTAACGACCTGTACTAATGTTCACTTCATTCGCTCTAAGATGTTATACTCGTAAATTGACAGATGGCGCTACTTGTTCCACAATTCACCATATTGTTGCAAGACCCATTTGGACCATAGTTGCCTAGCAGGACTAGAGTTGCATGATTTTACGGTAGGTATTTATATTAGGTGTAGGTTGCTATGGAACCTAGGTAGGTTCCATAGCAACTTCGCAACTAGCAACTTCGAAAACACGTAGAAAATAATTGACAGAGCTTAGATAACTTCAGAGCCGCGCTGTCCTGGATATAACAGTCAAAGCCATGTCTGAAGCCGTCATTCAGTCTCCGGTACCAGTGGTGACCACATTGCTCATACGAATGTTTTGTTATTGTATCGTTTTTGTGTGATTCACAATGAAAATATTTCGCTTTCCTGAGTGGCTTTTCGTTTGGGTTGGTGCTTTGTGAAACTGATATTGTTATTGCCCAAAGGATTTTGCTTATAGTATTGGTAAGCCGTTACTTTTATCTATTTTTGTACTGTTACGAAATTGCATTAAGCTATAAAATAAAACGGTTTATTTTTAAGAATCTTAATGGGGCTTCCTTTCCTTTAATTGTCCCTAACATTCTTCTTATCTAATGTAATCAACATCATAAAGTTAAGTGCTACTTTATCATGAGAAATTGCTATAGAAAAGTTGTTCTGAGATGTAACAAAATTTGAACAAATCTGGATACTTATAAGCCTAAAAGAATTCATGTAAATGAAGTTACTGCAAAACCTTTTATGTAAATAGCATAGGGCATGAAACAGAGAATGGAAAACAGTTTCTTTGCTCGTTTTTAGGCAAGTTCTTGAAATTTTGCCTAAATAGTAAAGATAGTCGCCAGAGTTTCTATTTGAATGCATTAAGTTAATTTTCTTTGAATGGCACTGACTAATCATAAATGCATCCGCAGCTAAGCTATTATAGCCTTCATATAACTCCGTATTGTAGAAAGTCTAGATTTTTCTCAGCTCGCCTTAATCTCCCACAGCTTGTGGAACAGGACTTTAATCGATAGGCACTGCGTCATCGCCCGCTGCCCAGCCTGACGGAATAAGTTCGTCTAGTCCTTTGACCCATGAGGATTGGTGACGGGATGATTGCCGGTGTCTGGAACCTTAAGCAAACAAGGGGTGTAGAGATAACGTATGGAATGGAATTGGATTGAGCGCTTTGTATTTCATCTGAGAAAATCTTGTGGACCAACACGCCTGTACTGTTGCCGTCTTATTTTTGAAGCTGGCAATTGCTTTTAAATTATTTTTAATGTTGTCTCTCGAATTCGGAGCGTGCTCTCGATGGAGTTGATCGAGAGCTGAAATCAAAGTGCACGTGCCCAGAATAAGAATCAAAAGTTTCATTTCCAATCCGTTCGATCCCTTTCGTCTCATTTGCATTTCCAATTAAGTAAGCGTTATTGCCACTCTAATGGAAACCCTTATATTTTATGAGGAACCTATACTTAAGGGTTTATAACAGACGCTGTCTCCATAATTTATAGGAGCATTAAAGTATTTAAAAGCTTTTGTACGCGTGGGTGTAAGCTCTGTTATATTGGGTGACGTTATCGAAGATATTCATTTGCCACCCCCACTTTTTACAGGAATATAGTAATTTGACTCAAACGTGGGAGTTGCAAAGTAAAGGTTTGATTTAAAAGCGCTCTCGGCTGTGAATTATTGGACAGTTGAAACGGTCAGGTCTGTGGATTGTGTTATTTGCGGTGTGGGGATGCGCGTAGGGGCGGTGCGCAGGCAGGAGTTAGATCGAAGGCTCGGGGCCGCGATGCGCGCATGCCCGTCGCCGCCGCCCCGCTGTCGGCGCCGCCGGCCCGCAGTCGCATCGCGCACCCGGCCCGACGCGCCATGTCGGCCGCCGCTGCAACCTGACAGAGCACCCAGCTCCTACTACAAACAAACCCTCTGGAACATAGCTAGCCCTATCGGGTACGGAGATCCGGGTAAGTCCGCAGCGGTTGTCGAGCTGTAACAGTGCAGTGCCCAAGGTCAAAAGGCTTTCGTGCTCTCCCGGATCAGAAATCTGAAACGGGTTGTAGGTGGCGCTAGTGCGACCGGTGACTCATCTCTGCGACACGTTTTTCATGGCCGCCCCTTCGATCTCGCGTTCGTAGGTGCTGGAAGTTTTTAAAAGATCGGCTGCAGTGGATATTACGTAAGTGCGTTAGGAGTGCAGCGGCATTGGGGCCGACACTTTCGATAGACTGAGTGCGCACTCGGCTGTGGCCAATTACAGCACGCGAAGAGCGTTTTCAGGAAAACATTCACCATTTTGTTCGCGAAGCTTGTGACAGCAACCGTGTTTTTGTGCTCACTTCTAAGTTTCAAAGAATCAGTTTATCTTGTACGTTTTTGAAATGTTACTTGTTATTTGGCATTGTTCGTGTCCTTTGTGACAGTGATTTTAGAACAAAAACATTTTGTTTGTGTAGTGCAGTTGATTCGAATTACATAACAGATTATCCTCAACTTAAAAGTAGGTACGTTATGGGTTTATTACAATACATATTGTGAATTCTCATTCCTTGTTAATTATTAATGTATTGATCGATGCAGGTACTTAATGGGGTATCAAAGTGTAGATAATCGCTAAAATAATTATTTAAACATCATATTCAGTTAATAATTTAAGTAGACTTATTTAGTATAAACAATCAATAATATATTTTATTCTAATATTATTTTTATAATGAAGACTTTAATTTCCCTTTTTAGATCAGCAAATCTTGTCAAAAGTTTCAAAACAGTACAAAAGGAACTGCATTATCATTTATAAGAACATTGCATTACAATGCAAGAACAATTTGCGATAACTATTGCTAAATAATCATATTTTAATCCCTTCAGTTTTTATTGAGCACACTCTAACAAAATACATATTTTTTAATATCTAATACAATAGATTTAGACATAAAATAATATAAAACACCATCTTATAATAAATACACGGCCAATGTCCACTAGCGATATGACAACTAATAAAAATGTAACAGACTAGCAATGTTATCCATCGCTATGTATTCAAATCAATATTTTTTTTCAGAAATATATGAAAATACACATGGGCAAAGTCAATTACTTTACTAAGCTATGTGCATACGGTTGCCCTACAACCAACAACAAGCGCGATCACATTTCGATTTCAAATCGTTTAAAAATCATTTATTAGGAATAATTCTATGGTATCAGCTGTTACTAAGCTATGGGCCATATGGTTGTCCTAATCAAAAACAAACGCGATCACATTGCGTTTTCAAATCTGTTGCAAAATCCTTCATTAGGAATAATTCTATGGTATCAGCTGTTGCGCACACCCAGCTTACAGTTCGGACATGCGCGGTACCGTGACGGCAACCGAACGGTCTCTTGACCTGCTAGCAAAAAATATACCGTAACAATTGCAATAATCAAAAGAAGATTGGACTTTATTTTCATAGTAATAAAGTTTCAGACTGAGATTTGAATGTAACAACGGATGCTGAACTTGAAAGTAAATTAGGTGTCATGGTTTCTTGCTCTATCTGTGTAAAATAAACGAGTAAAACATTGGCAAGTAGGTTATTTGTCTATTTTTAAATATTTTTATTTGTCTATTTTCAAAAGTCGTTTTAGCTGTTAATTTAGTTGAAAGGATTTTTGTTCATTACACAGATCTAACGAACGAAAATGACAACCATTTCCAAGATCGGGGAGTATGGAAAGAAAGAAGGGAGAGCCTTTGCCCTGCAGTGGGAGAGAGGCTCTAATTTTAGTTATATAATTAATTACGATTTCTAATAGCTGGTCTTATACACATTTCGTACCACCTATAACTGAGTCTCTTCAGAAAATTAGCCGCGGGAGAGGTCTTTTGACTATTTGTACCTATACATATCTATATATATAAAAATGAAACCCGTTTTCCTTGGTCACGGCATCACGCGTGAATGGCTGGACCGATTTCACTAATTCTTTTTTTGTTGTATTTGTTATTATTAGGAGAAGGTTCTTACGGTAAAAAATATTAAGAAAATCTCTCAGAAATATTGAAAAATATACATTTAATTTTGCTAAGGCGGTACGAAGTTCGCCGGGTCAGCTAGTACATAATACAATACAATTTTTAAATTGTAATGTATTCTTTATTTATTTTATTTGATTCATGGACTCGTTAAATCAGTATAGAAGCACGCAATGAGTGTTGTAATTAGCAGTCAGAATTGCACAAACAATACAAGCAACGTTGACTCAGAATCAGAACACTGTATTTTATCAACTGTTGTAAGATATTTTCCCTAAAAATAATAAAAATACCATCGCTTTTCAATCAGAAATCGACTAATAGAGTACTTTCACATAAATTAGTGTAGTTCGACACGATTTTATTAAATACTAGCGACCCGCCCCGGCTTCGCACGGGTGCAATTTATACATGTAAACCTTCCTCTATAATCACTCTATCTATTAAAAACCGCATCAAAATCCGTTGCGTAGTTTTAAAGATCTAAGCATACATAGGGACAGACGGACAGCGGAAAGCGACTTCTTATACTATGTAGTGATCCTGCATGCCTTCGTTCTCAAAAAAGTAAAAGAACACTGCCAAAAGTAATTTTCCAAATTGTCATCTCCACGACAAGGACATTCAAGCCATTGAGGTCCTTAACATAATTGTTATTCGTTTTAGCACCGCTAAAGGGGACATGACTTCCAACTTTCGGTTTTAAGATGCCCTGATAAAATCTGGCTCGGAATAGCCTTATGAGGTACTTTGCTAAACCATCTCCACCCTTTTATTTAACCATGTCTATGGGAACTGTAATAGAATAAGAGTATTCTTATTCTATCATTAGGTTGATAGATTCCTTAAACTGATATAGCGCAAGCCAATAAAACCGTGCGTATGCAAAGCGGATATGATGCAGAAGCAGAGTTTGTTGTCATTTCTACTCTGTTTAATCGCGTTACGTACACCTATTGTAAATTAAAAATAATACTATTCAAAGTGTTTCATTGATGAAAGAAATTTTGAGTTTGAATTTGATGGCGCCATGGGGAGCAAGCGGGTACCATTTTATTTTACTCTGGCTCATCAGGTTCTCGAGAGGTTAAAGTTTATATTCTCTGAAGACATTTTGGTGCGCAAATTCAGATTCTCTTGAATTAAACTTTAATTTCAACAAAGGCTTACTTTTAAAGCTAACTGTAAAGCTAAAACCACGATTTTCCTTCTTGATGACGTAACGGAAACATTGAAGCAATATCCAGGCTATTCAGAGCCTTAGCATAATTGTTATTGCTTGTAGCGCCGCTGAGGCGGGTTCGCGTGGGCCAGGCTACGCCTTCAAGACAAGTAATTTTATACGACGGCTTGCTGAATTTGTCGGGAAAGCTTCGGGTTCTAAATAACATTACAGTTTTGTAACCAATGCTAGGTCTATCTACGATCTTGCCATTTCGATTTGTTAATCGAAGCTTAATGGCTTATTGGTTTTCTAGCTATCGTTATTCTACATGCATCGGTCTCGAGCGAGTTTTCAACTGCATATTTATAATGAAGCTAAAATATAAATGTACAAAACCAATAAAAAAGCGATACTAGATAATTACATTGCGTATTGTTACTGTTTGTTTTCATAAATATTACTCAGACCTTTCAATAAAAAGTTTTCATTTGTTTCAGGCATAGACCCGCACCCATGCAGTAGTGTCCCCGTGTGAGTAAAACAGCCGCCATGTCGTCGGTGAAGGTGGCGGTGAGGGTCCGCCCCTTCAACTCGCGGGAGATCGCCAGGGAGTCCAAATGCATCATCGAAATGCATGGCAACACCACAGGTTAGTACACTACCTAAAAACAGATGCTTAGGTGCTGGGAGCACAGTTCGGCAGCTGCTTAATATCAGGCAGTATTTAGCTTCAGTCAGCGCATAGGTCACCTTTGTCAACGACTATGGAAGTCTGTACATGAAGAACATCTTGAGCCGTATTTATATACCAATTACCTGCAATCTTGACGATTTCATCTGTCCATCTGGTGATCATCATGCACAGCCCGAATTTATCCACTGCTGCATATACGCCTCCCGAAGTTTGTGCCATCCACCACGGTCTTGTGCTAGGCGCATTCACGAATGCCCGGCGACGCATACTATGTTGTCAACCCATGTCGCTACTTGTCTTTCGACACTTCTTCTACCTATCCTCGGCTACCATTCGGTCAATGTCCTACTCCACCTGTCATTACCACGCCTCACAATGTGTCCCTCATACCAGAATAAATTTGTATGTACCTACTTTGTCTTTCTGGTATGATACAGATATGATCGGTAGTAGCTTATATCAACTCAACATCCTTTATTATAGGATAATTACAATCTTCATACACCATAGTAGATATCGTTTTACGTAATGATACGTAAACGTGGGCGCGTTATCGCGTGGTAAAGTGGTAAGGTACTGTTTTTGTTATCAATCCATTGGTGCCTATCGCCTAAAATATCTATCGATCAACATGTTTACAAAAGGATTTTATCGAGTAACAGTGGATATTGTGCAAAGATACGAGTAAAGGGCTAGAGACCTTATCCAGTAGGCGCCTCGCGACTTTGTCCGCCGACTTTGTTCGCGTAGAAGTTTGCCCCCTCTGCATTTCTTCCGAGGCCGAATATCCAGAGATCTTTCTTAGTGCACCCTTATTATTATTATTGATTGCGTGGCTTTACACCTACACTATATGCAACGAATGTCCCCTCCAAACTACAAGCCTACGGTTTAGGCTCTGCGCTAACTAGCTTAATTACGGTTTTAATTAGATTTATTTATTTATATATAATGGGCTTACACACAAATCATAAATATCAAAAACCCTACTAATTACAATTAATGAAGAGACAAAAACAACAAAAAAGTCTATTATAAAATACAAAGATAACAAATACAATGTATACGGATTGAAGTTCCGGAATTTAGAAGCATTGTCCATGAAAATATCAATTAGTCCAGTCACTTTAGCATTTAAAAAGGGTCAAGGGTGAGCGCTGGGCGCTCACCGCCCTGTATTGCAAACGGTTGAGCGCATGGAAAAATGTTTCAAATAAAATTTCTCGCAAATTTTATGCTCTACAATTTTAATAATAGACGTACATCATTGGAGCAATAGAAACAGAGAAAATCGCGAAAAACTGTTTTCTTTGACATTTGAACGGTAATAACTTACGACACAGACACTAGAGACTTTTTTTTACATAAATTTTAGAACGCTAAAATGAAGGTATATACAAAAATTCAGCTAATCCTACTCACTTTCCGAGTTAGATGGCTAATTTGACTGGATTAAATTTTAGTTTGAGTCAGAATTTGGTTGAGTAGGGCTGTCACTCGTGGAGTAAAGGTAGTAGATGTACACTTGCAATAAACATTCCTACAAAATAACCGTACAGGATCATTTTGAATGAAAATAATACATAGAACGCCTTAATGTACGTACACCAACTTAAACAAATAGAACAAAACGGACAGCAAAAATAATGAAAGAATTTGGGTGGTTTTATTGCTTAAAGCGATTTCTTCCAGGCAACAGTTCTAGCAGACGATACACAAATGTATCCATATCGTAACACTTGTATATGAAATCTAATTTACGCATCTAAAAATAAGAAATTTGCATTTAAATATAACAACAGAATAACAACTTCTGAAATTACAGAGAAATTCAAGTTATTGCTGTACTTGGAACTTTGATATAGTTCCAGAATATGCATTTAGATTGCCTCTGTCGCCATCTTTGCACGGGCGTGGAATAAATATTGGATGTAGCAAAATTACATTTCACAGATAAATAGAATATTATTGGGTCCATTAGACTATTTACCACCTTTTTTAATGCTACCTGAAGATGGAGCTAGCACATGGCGCACCTGATGTTAAGTGGTAACCGTTACTTATAACAAAGTATTGCTTCGTAGGTCAGTATATTTAGAACGTGCTCTACGCTGCAACGCCCTGCGTCCGTACACCGTTACCCTTCGTGCTTCAAATTGATGAAGCACGAAGGGTAACAGTATAAATATCAAGGCATGAAGGTGCTTCATGTGCCTGTAATTTCACCGGCACCTACCACAACCTTGCAAATCGAAACACAGCAATTCTGCCGTTGCATCCATAAAATAGTGTTAAATAATTAATTTCCATCGACTTCTCAAACTTGTTAATTTCTCAGATTTTTGACTAAAACCCCTTCGATTAAAACTTATCACTTTCTATTTAGTTCTCTTAGAAAGTATTACTATATGTATCTTCTTATATTCATAGTACAAACTAAGGCGAAATCACATTGAATTTCTTTTTCGATGCCCGAGTCCTAATTAAAACGTATTCGGTGGCTGGTGACAGTAATGGTCTTTTTATTTACTTTTCTACTGAACAGTCACCTTGAGAAGCTTTTAAATTAGCTGCGACTTCTTTATGACCTCAGGACCTGACCCCCGAGTAATGAAGATTAACTTTGGCATCGCAGTAAATAGCTCCGTTCTTACGCACCTAGTGATAAATAATTGTAATCCCCTGGTGACCATTCTGCTACATCTTTAAAGAAACTTCATGAAATGTTATGGTTCATTATTTTTTTATTTATTCAGGCACACAACGGAATATTAACAAAAAGACACAGCTCATGTAGCTAAATAATCGTTTTGATCAGAATAATATTCACAAAACATGTCTAAACATCATGATAAATTAAACAGTCAGCAGACACTTTACAACATATAAATATGGGAAAATATTACATACTTTTATATTAAACAAAACAAAATGTATTCTTCTCGAGCTCTAGACGAGTGCTCGAAGTAAACATTTGTTAATTAGCAACTGTTTCTGTACTTCTTATCTTATGAGCCTGTCTGATCCCACTGCAGGGCAAAGGCCTCCCTTCCCTCTTTCCACACTGTACTGCTCAATAAAAAAATAAAAATCTTGAAACGCGACCAGTCTTTGGGTTGTTATTCTTTACACTAGCGGTCCTACGAGTACAACATGCCCTCAGGCCTTTTTAGTGACTTTACCTGATGTATTTCATTTTCGAAAACATTATAAAACAAACTTTCTGTATTCTGTGAAAACACAAAAAGTATGGTCGAGAAAAACCTAAGTGCCTGTAATTTTGAAAAAAGCGCTAAGTTACACATTACCCTGAAAAATAAGATCTCATTTTGCCGAGAGCGGTCTTATTGAAATAAATGTAAATTTTCCCTCATACGAGACTTTTTATTACATGCATATAAAACATTTTGGCGTTTAAACTGCGCAGTTGTGTGCGTGTTGCGAAGTAGTCTGGTGGAAGGTCGAGAACGAAACCTTACATGTTAACAATGTCAGGAGAAATCAATCGCTTTGTTTACTTAATGCTGCTAGTCGTTTGCTAATCCTAATACGCGGAAACCAAGTGAAGGATCGTAAAAACAAGCTAAGCATATCATAAAAATACTTGAATCAAGCGAGAGAATATTGATCGCTTATGATCCTTTCCTAAAAGAGTGTCATACCCACCAAACGTAACGTAGTTCGGAGCGCGGGAAACAGCACGCGTCATTCCAACCCCGTGCTCCGAAACGAACATGTAAACGCGCGGCCACTAACAGTTCAATAACATTTTGCATGCGCCAGTCAAAAAAAAAAAAAGTAAAAATCGTTTACACACACAGTTAGGATTGTAGGTAGGTATTGTTGACAATGATCCAAACTGTGGTCAGAATTTATATGTGATTAGCAAGATAGTTTGATACGTACTCGGAACTGCGAATCTATCTGTGTGAAACTCGTTCCTGATGCGTAGTCCCCTCTACGTGTGGCTCTCGCTAATAGACTAGGTTTTAAAGCCACCAAAATGAACACATGTCAATATTTAATTATAAATTTGATACATAACCTTTTGCATTTATAGTATTTGTGTAAACAATAAATAAAGAAAATACAATGAAATCTTTCAGTAATGCATTGGAGAATCCATTATCCAAACCATATTCACAAATTTCAGTTAACTTGGAAGTTCAGAATACTGGCATTTACCCTTGTTAGATGTCATATTACGACTTGTATTTCAGACTTTTTGAGCTTGACTTTTGAGTCATGTCGGAGCCCTTTTGAACATTTTAATTGAACAAGTTCTTACATTTTACGCCTGGGGTTGATTAAACTTAATTTACACTGAAATATGTTTTCAGAGAGCGATATCATGTATAGTTGTTCTATCTCACGAAGTCGTTTTTCTATGTTTGTGGTAGTGTATGCACGTTCACATTGTTTTAGTGTGCGGCCAGGACACGGTCCAAGTCACTAGTGCTCATTGTAACCGCGTGGTCAAGTATTTATTACTATTATATTTGATTATGAACTTAGGGTCATAGGGCTATTGTTTACCATCTCTTGAAAAAGCAATTTTTAATTTACCTACCACGCAGAGCTTAACTGTGATTTTTCTCACTTCAGAAACATTACCCAGTGTACAGCTGAAGCTACGAGTGTTAGCGTAAGAACTGTGCTGTGTTAAAAGATGAAAAATATTTACCATTCTCTTCCTCAAAGTTAAGTTATCCTATGAAAGAGAGAAAATAAGACATAAATCTATAGTTTCTCAATCGATGTCGTCCACGTGCAATGCATAATTTTAATTTAGAAAATAATGAAATTCCGTGGATTGCAAAATTAAAATTGCATTTGCATGAAAAGATTGTCTTTGACGGTTGTCTCGAAACACTTCGTAAGTGTTACTGAGCCGAGACTGAGAGAAAACACAAATGCAGTTACAGTGTTTTTTTATTGTATAGAATGTTAAGTCCATTTACTTAACATTCTGAGTACAGAAATGGAAATCCAATATAGATTAAGTTTGTGATCAACTAGTTCATCATCATCATCATCAGCCTATCGCAGTCCATGCTTACTCTCCTAACTACTAGAACTAGAACTCGTTATTATAAGAAAAATGTCGTGAAGTGGAAGAGTGTAAAAATGCACCAAATTAGATTTCATTCATATTCATCAAAACAGGACTCAAGTCACTAAAGATTGTGTCAAAGTGAGCATAAGATCAGCCTTTTACTGTGCTTGTATTTTCTTCGAGAGAGTAAGCATGGGTCAAGCATGTTTTAGATGCTGATGTAAAGTTACAGATCACGTTTTATTAACAACTGTTGGCCATTTGTTTAGTAATGTGGGTTAAGGCTTGAACAAGCATTCGGAATTCGACAATCCAAGCCTAAGAGCGTATTAAATACTGCACAAATTACAGATACCTACGCGTTTTCGCTTCAAACGTCCGTCGACTACATGCCGAGTAATACAGTGCCGCCTAACGAGCAGCCAACCTCGTTAGTGCCGGCACCTCATGCGTACATATTTAATGCATTTCTTTCTAGCCAGTTTGGTCTACTTTATAAAGAGAATGTTTAACGCTTGTACCGTTACTAATGAAAATTGTTGCTTTAGATGGATCTTAATGTTTATACCTAAGAGGTTGCATCAGAAAACATAATAATTATATGATTTAGGAGTTCTTCACATGGTTTATTCTTAAACGTCCCGATTATTGAGTAAAAGTTAGGACTTTACGCTTTATAAAAATATTATATTATACAGAAATACAGAAAATTGACAACCTAGTGAAATTAGAGTTTATCATAAACATAGGTCATAAAACGAAGGAGCGTTCCCTAGTGTAAGCCCTTAGAGACTTACGTTACGACATTTACAGGGGAATATGGAAGGTTCTATAGTTTTCCAAGTAGCAAAATAGTCGTATAACTAAATCTTATACCCCTTAAAAGCTGTGTAAACTATTTATAAAGATTTTAGCCTTGACACCGTGTTGCATAAAAGCGTTCTGCAATACATTTTTGCTCTATAAGCTTATAGAGCGAAAACGACAACACATAAAAATAAAATAAAGCTATTAAATGTCAATTATGTGCATTAATAGTAGATTGTTTTACAAGGGACTAAACCATCCCATTATATACGAGGTTGTTATACTCCCGAGCGTAGCGAGGGGATGACAATTTTCAGAAATTTTATCAAAAATTAAACAACCTTCATAAAACATCACCAAGACGGTTCTATTTTCAAAAAAAAAAGATTGACGGAGCACCAAGAAGTCGAGTTTTTATGTAAGAGAACGAATGCTTTGTACGGGCTGATGATTTTAGACAAAATTTCAAAAGAAAAAATACTTTTTAGCCCGGGGTATTAAACTCGAGTTTTAGACCCGCTAAGCTACACTATTATGATACACTTTTTGAGCAAGAGAAGTGAAAAAAGATTTTTATCTCACTTGTACAACAATACTCAGCCATATTGATTCGGCGTGTGAAAACATTATCAGGATCACGAGAAGTACTATAATGGCACTAAGAAACTCGAAGTCACTTTAATTAATAAATATTTAAGTAACTACTTATAATTCAAGGGGGGCAATTAAAGTTCATGGTAAACCCAACCCTAGTTCATCAGTATAACTGCGATCGTACATCAATTCCACCGTAATATAAGAATATTACAATAACAAAATAAAATCTTATCCTTTACAATTTATTGGAACGAAGTTCCTTATCGCGCGTTGCGAAAGGGGGCTAGACGGAAAAAAATAAGACCAAAAGTTGTAATGACACTTTGTAATTGTCAAATGGTTGGACTGATGACGTCATGGTATAAAGACTTGTGCGCTTATTTCAACCGCTTATGCTAAGTACTCGTTAGCCTCGCCGTATAGGCTTGGGCTGCCGCGCCGCGACACCCAGTTCACATCGCTGTGTTGTTTACGTGTTTTTGCACGTTTTTAATTTGAATTTATGTAATATGATCTGTATTTCAATGAAGCCGTGCGGCGTGCGCGTGTTTCTCTATCTCTCTCTCTCTCTCTCTCATAGAAAGCTATTTCGTTCCATCCGGGTGTCCCTTGACACCTCTCAAGTTTTTTTATTTACTTTTTGCACTCTACACTGAACGAATGAGAAAATTATGAATGGTGATTACAAAACAACATGAAAACTTGTAAACTACAAAAAAGTACTATATAAGGTCCTCTAGCGGCAGTAAGATGTAAACTCGCGATGGCACCAGCTCAAATCTTAGTGGTTTTTAGATGCTATTCTAAACAAATAAAATTGTAAAAAATGGTTTATATGATAGTATAATAAAAAAAATAAAAAGAACTATTTTCAGACTTGCGTCACTGTTACATAGATCTTGTAGGACTGATTTGTCACGCGTGACACTGCTATTACTTTGTGATAAGACTAAAAGGAGATATAAATGCGCAAATTCTAACAAATAAAAGGTTTAGAGTTTCACTTATATGTTTTATAGGACCAAAAACAGTGTTTTAGCAATGTCTTTACTAAGACATTCTATTAAACTCTCTTTCAGAAAGAATGAAAAGAGATATGTACTGTCGAGAACACTGCGTTGCGATGACGCGTCGCAACAACAACGTTGCAATGCGATGCGTTGACGCAACGAAATTTCATCGCATACGGCATAGTACGAGTGCTTCTATCTGTGGCACCGCATTCGGAATTTCCACGATGCGTTGTGTGACGGCGTATGATATGCCTTTGCCTCGTAGGCATCGTGAACCCCACTGCAGTGGAATCAGTAAGGCTCGTAAGATAAGAGAAGATAGTATTCTATTTAAGCGCTACTGACTTTGATTTATTCCTTCGCAGATTTTCGTCTCAGAATTGTATTATAAGGTGCTTCTTTAAAAGTAAAAAAAACAAGTTAGTCTGTCTAATAGCTTGTCCTATCAGAATTTAATACTCATGTTAGCCAATTGTCCGACACATCATCTATTATAGTCTTCGGCTTATGAAATGATAAAGGCGACATGAAATGATGAATACATGTCAAACCTCCCTCTTTCTCGCATTATTCAACATTTTTCAAGATATTAAATCACTGAATGTAGTTATGCAAAATAGCAAACCTTCACGGCCTAGAAAATAACAATGAAAAGGTTCAGCAATAATATCATTTTGATTCTATCACGTTTTCCTACCAAAAAATTTGCACCAAAATTAATCACATTGATACAAGTTTTTAAATAAAAATATAAGCCAAGCAGAGTTTCTTGCCAATTCTTCTCTGTTTGGTCGCGTTACGAATTGATTTAAATTTAAAAAACTGACGATTCAAAGTGTATGTGCTTATTGAATAAACTTATTTTGATTTTGATTTTCAAAGTAGTCAGTGGCATCGATTTCTCTGTGTTTATTATTCGTCGTCTAAGTTATTATTAGATTTGTCCTTCAAGGTACAAGTTCAGAATTCTCTCTTCCCTGAGCGATGACGTTACTCGCAAGTTTTACCCTCAAGTTTTCCACCATGAATATACATGAGCTTGGACATTAAGCTTCGGGTGCTTTAATGGAAATTGCATTTATTTATAGGCAATGATGTATGAATGCTGATAAAATGAATTTGTTCTAAATTTCAAGAAGGCAAAATGTATACTCGTAATACGTCGTAAAAAGTCTATTCAGATATGAGCGGTAGTTAGCGAAAAGTTGACAAGGATGGAAGTATTGCGGTATGAGAGCGTTTCCACATTATCCGATCCGATATCGGTATCGGACACCCATACGATATTGGGGCAAGTAAAATGTATGAAAGATGTAGCTTTCTTTCATAATGTCCGACCCGATATCGGATATCAGAGCCTACAATTTCATACATTTTACTTCGTATCGGCGTATGATACCGATATCGTATCGCATAATGTGGAAACGCTCTGACGGCACATGCTTATCGGAATAAACAGCAACATACAGTAGAATTGAGAACCTCCTCCTTTTTGAAGTCGGTTAAAAATGGCATGTGCTAATACGTCGCGACCCAGTGGAAATCGCACATATCTGATACATGCCTATAATAGATGGTGAAAAAGCGAAGGGAAGAATCAGTTGTCAGCCCAAAATGAAAATAATATTTGTGTTGTGGTCCAAACAAAACTTATTCTATCACAAACAGTTGTCAGTGTCGCAATTCCTATTCCAATAGAATATTTCAACCTTGAATAGCCGGGAACCTGCGGCACATTCCTCGCGGTCAAATGGGCCATTACTTCACATAAACTCCATAAACCTTGTCCGCGAGTCGTTGTAGATGGAAACGTTCACGAATTCTCGACTCAGATTTTGCTCTGAGAGAACATTGCAATATTTTTGGTGCCGGGTTTTATTACAGCTCACAGTAAAAGTATAGAAGCCAACCAATAGAAACGCTGGTTTTCCGTTAAGAATTCCTATGGAATTTCAACCTTGAACAGTCTGAAAATGCGGTACATTCCTCGCGGTCCAATGGGCCATTAAATGGCATACCCCCCATAAACATTGTCAGCGAATCGTTAGGAATGGGAACGTTCGCGAATTCTCAGCTAGGATTCAGAGTTCTGAAATGAACATTGTATTGGCTTGTAAATTTTAAACTGTTTTAGATGTTGGATTTTATTTCAGTTACAACGAAAAGGAAAGGTTCCGATGTAAATAAAGGCATGGTTAGTCACTAAAGTTTTTCAGCGCACTTTGAACTCTTCTTTTGATATAAAGCCTTGCAATCTTTATTTTATAGAGAGCCTGTTTGAACAACTGAATTTTTTAGCCTAAAAACAATATATCTATTAGACTGTCGAAAAAGCGGCAGGTTAACAAACCCTTTCAATCACAATGTTATAATTTGAATTAGAATAGTATTTCACTAGAATCCAAAACATTTCAGCGTCGATATCATTTTTAGTAACGTTCTAGTTTATGTATAAACGATTATGTTAATCGTGGAAGGAGCACGCAACCCCGTTCGTAATGGTTTGTAGTGCAGTAGGCATTTAGGTTGAATTATCAAGGTCTGTTCTTTTACATTTTCTGCCTTGTTTTGCTAAAATTCTATGTTAACTTGGGGTAATACAGGTAATACAGGCTTATCGGTTACGGAACTGGAAATATTAAGTTGTTCTCTGGTCATTGCATGTAGTAAATATTTACGCATTTGATTCATCATCACCATCAGCTGGGTATAAGCCTCATTTTGATTATGACATTTCCCCTCGATCCTGTGCTAGTCTAAGCCATAATATTTTATTCTGACTCCATTGTCTACTATTATTTATTACAAAGTGGTGACATGACTTTATGATCAATGTACTTTTATGTCAAACTATAAAACGTTATTTCAAGTCAGAACCTAGCGGACCATAAAAAAATGTAAAGATACATTTTATCTCAACCATCCAACCTTCCTTTCTGTCACTAAATATGCCCTTAAAGTTTAGGCTAACCATAAAAATCACTCCAATTCAACCTTCCAAGTAACAAATACCTACGCATTTTCCTCTTTGTGGCTTGGTTGGTCTCAAACTCTCTCATTGATGGTTGAAACTACCTTTGAGCGAGGTACGAAAGAAGGTTAGCCGGATAAATTGGATAACCCTTTCAAGCAGGGTCCATAAAGGCTTTACCAAGGCTTCAAATGCAAGGTACTTGAGATTATACCTCCGTTCCCGGGACTTTAATGGGGCCAACAGAGGGAGATTACCCTATCCAAAAAAAACTTGGATTTCTTAAGCAGACAAAGCATTCGATTTACGTATATGCTAGTAATACTAGGTACTTACAATGTATGTTTTGTTCTATTTTAAGGTTTCTAAAAATACAGACGTGAATGCTTTGTTAAGGCGATGTTAAATCTTATGTTAGTTTTATACCAAAAGAAAGTAGTACTTAAAAGAGTACATAAAATTTCAAATTGGGTTTATCTTACATAAATGCTTGGCAAAATCAATAGTTTCTTTGAACAATTAAAGTTAGATTAGATTGATAAAATACAAAAATTTTAAACGTTTTATATTTAATGTATCTTTGCCCGAAATTCAACGGAGTAAAATTAACTGTTTTACTGTTAACACGGGTCTTGTTCTGCAGTAAATTATAAAACTTTAAATTAAGATATAAAATTCAGCCATTATTTAACAAAATGAGCAATTTTATAGATTAAGCTCAGATAACAATCTAAAAATATGGGATAAGCTGAAGGAAATTTTAATGAATTGCTTCATTAAAATTAATATCGTGTTAGAAGAAGTAGTTAAGAAGTCTAGATTAAAATATTTTACTTTAAAAAGTATTAAAAGTAAAGGTAGTAAAAAATATTTAAAGTATTATCTTAAACTAAAATAAACCAGTTAAAATATAATGTTTTACCATCAAAAGTATTTGATTCAAATAGAACGTTATTCGAACATTGCTGTGTTTGTTGGTAATTGTAAGTACAAACCCTCAATAAAAAATCCTGCAAAAATGCCAATGCTTTACAACGCTAATTGCAAAAAGAAATCACGTTATGAATGTAATTTTTGGTATTGTCTCCTTCTTCCCTCTACTTCTTATATTCAAAAGTTTAAGATTCATAGAGAATAGTCGAGATGATGCTTGTTTTTTTTTCTCACGGCTGCCTGAAAATCCTCATGCTTCAACTCGCATAAATAACCTGGAGAGCAGTAATAAAAGTTCTCATAGGACTCCCCTAGCAAATTTTCCGGCTCATCACAGCCCAATGCCCTCTTTGCAACTCCGTATTTTGACCTCGCTCCATTGTTCGTCAGCTCACTGACTTTTGTGCCAATTTTCCGTTTTATGAAGAATAGGTTTTAGGAAGTATTTTGTGGGGCATTTTTGATTGGCGTATTTATTTTGGTTCGTTTGTTCTTATTGTACTCGCATCGAGTTCGGGAGAGTGGATTTAAAATGATGTAATGTACGAAAATATTTAAGATATTTGCTTTTTTCAGCAAGATTTTGTTCCGATTTGAATGTCAGTTTTTTGAAATCATAATTTGACTTAAAACCACAATACAAAGTTGTATGTCCTAATGATTTTATAAATGCGAAAGTATGTGTGAATGTTTGTTACCACGTATCTCCGTAACCACTAAATCAATTTTGATGAAATTTGGTATGTAGATGGTTTAGGTGCCAGAACAACATATAGGATAATCAAATTTTGAAAAATTAACTTCAATAATGGTAAACGGTGGTGGCAAAGTTTGTATTGGGAACAAAAAAAATATTTTAACAATAAAATAATAAATATAATATCAACTTAAAATTTTGCACAGAGACTCTCTACTGAAAAAAATGAATACGTGTTTCAGGATTTTTCGCAATTCAACCCCTAAGACGGTTAACGGGCAGTAGTAGCAAAGTTTGACTGGGGAACAAGTCTGTGTGAATGTTTGTTACCACGTATCTCCGTAACAACTGAACAAATTTGGATGAAATTTGGTACAAAGATAGTTTAGGTGCCAGAATAACACATAGGCTAATCAAATTTTGAAAAATTAACCGCTAAGGTGGTAAACTGGGGTGGCAAAGTTTGTATGGGGAACAAAAAAAATCTTTACCAATCGACTTAAAATTTTGCACAGAGCCTCTCAACTGAGAATGAATGAATACGTGTTTTAAGTATTTTTCGCATATCAACCCCAAAGACGGTTAACGGGAGTGGCAAAGTTTGTAGGGCGAACAAAAGTCTGTGTGAATGTTTGTTACCACGTATCTCCGTAACCACTAAACAAATTTAGATGAAATTTGGTATGTATTGTATTTTACAAAAAAAATAATTATATGTGTAGTATATCAATCATGTGGTTCCCATAATACAAGCTCTGCTTAGTTTGGGGCTACATGATGCTGTGTGATTACGTCCCGCATTATTTATTTTATTTATTTATTTATTTTATGTAGTTAGTTTAGGTACCAGAATCACATCACACTTATAATTTTATAAATACGAAAGTTTGTGAGTGTGTATGGATGTATGGATGAATGTTTGTTACAATTTCACGCAAAAACTACTGAACGGATTTGCATGAAACTTGATATATATATATAGTTTATGACCTGGATTAACACATAGGATACTTTTTTTCGCGAAAGCTAGCCGCGGGCGGAAGCTTGTAAGTAATATAATTATGTAGACTCGGCAATAATAGACTGAAGAGTGCTATCGAAACGTCCTTCACGCTCAATGGCAGATGTAGACAGGCTTCGGTTGTCTTCACAACCTTGAAACTACTATATTGTATGGTCATCACAATAGTTTGATTGAGATGTGCCTCATCGCATTGTATCTGCTTACGGGAAACGGATGCTTGTCGACTTGCAAAATAGCGGAGCGCTGACGCTCAAATATCTGCTCTCTGAAACTTCTATTATATAAATACATTCCAAACATTCCACTTGGTTAACTTCATATGAATAAGTAGCCAATTCTTAAGTTGAAGTTTCTAAGGAGCTCGAAGACTCAGATATCGTTAGCTCTGAAGCGCTCATTTCTTAGTAACTAACAAAGAGAGCATGAAACAACTGTGAAATGCAAAGTTTACTCTTCCCAACGTTAACAATATATACGAGTAATATACCTACCACCATTAGTAAAACACAATGAAACTTAAACATTGTATTCACAATAATATATCTTTCACCGTCCAATATCCTTAAACAATGACATGCCAGACTTAAATAACATTGCTCTCAGTTTGATTACAAAACGAGAAGAGATATAAAAGAACTCCCTCCTGTATTCCATTTCCACCCGGACCCTTGTCATTGCAAAATAGACTTTAGCTATCAAGAAATAGTCTGCAAAACTTGTCAGGTTTATCAGGATAGGGGTGGGTTTAAAACTGCTTTAATGGTATTGAAATAGGGTGCAAAACTCGTAGGTGGTTTGCAGCAGGGTGCAGTGGTGACTCATAAAAGTAATCGTAGTTGTAGCGACGCGGAAACTGTTTTAAATTATACTGGTTCAGTTTATGGCTTTCAAGATGAGATCTCACGGTATACTGTTTGCGAACACATTTATTTCTTTATTAAGAGTTCTTTAAATAATTCAGGTAGTTTCTTATCTAAATTACGAATAAATTCTTTGCTCTTCGCATTATTAAACATACTATACATACTTACACAGTATTAAACAGTAACTTTCAGAGAGGAAGTTGTCATACCTCGAAGGAAAGACATTGTTGGCGAAATTTTGGGGTAGACCTTTGTCCAACAGTGGGACGGTGCAGGATGATAAAAAAAGGTTTTTTTCTACAAACATTTTACTTTATAAATATCAAGTTTTATGTCGATGGGCAAATTATTTTTCCAACTCAAGTAACTGAAGTTGAATCGGGTATATTTAAGAACATCTTCTCGCCCAAAAAAGACAATAGGTACCCTTTCATCTTCTATCACTCAAATTGAAGGCCGACTAAGTCTATGATATTTGCCCGTGGTAAATCAAATCTGCATAGCCCTTGTCTTTCAAAGGTTAGTCTGCTGAAAAGGCTTCTTGAAAAGTGCTTGCATTTCTAAAAGACTCATCCACGTCTGAAAACCCGTCGGTACTTGGAATAAGTGGAGACACGCGACGCGACGCGGTCGATACAGAGTGTCGCGACGGTGTTGACTGCTTTGATTTTAATAATTGAGTGTTTGTAGACTTCCCAACTTTCAACCTTTGCATAGTTTCATCTCATTTGGGTAATTTTATTGGATTGTTTTACACGGCAGACATTTTCAAGGTTTCGAGAAGTCAGTTCGGAAGAGGCTAAGACCGTTCTTCATGGCATTTTTGGGGGAGACTTTTACATGTTTTTAATGGATGAATATGAGTAAACGTCACTCATTAATGTTATTGCAAGACCGTTCTTCATGGCATCTTTAGGGGAGACTTTTACATGTTAAAACATGTAAAAGTAGATGAATAAACGTCACTCATTTGAAACTTAATGTCACTCATACGTTATTGCAGTTTAAGTTTGTTTAAATATCAATAATAATATTTGACGAATTATTTACCTTTCTTGTGTATTTAACTTTGTATTTGTTTCGTCTACAAAAAACTGTAATAAGTCATTAAATAAAATGTTATTTTTGTTTGTTACAGTGATACAAAATCCGAAAGCTCCACCAGGAAGCAAGGAACCGCCGAAGAGCTTCAATTTTGATTTCTCATATTGGTCTCACAATGTAAGTATATTATTACCTATTTTTATTTTGAAGCATTTCGATATATACTTTATAAATTCGGGGCACGATGCCTATTAGTAGGTGTAATACACACATTGAACACTTTTCAAGCGACATAACGTCGAAATTAGTGCAAATATATTTATTTGATACTCGATTTATGACAGTTTTCACTTGGAGACTGTGGCTCAATAGAGTTTTCTCGATGTTTTGAACTAAATAATTCAATTTTTAGATTATTGAAAAATATTTAAATGGAATCTTGATTGATCTTTAAATTAGTTAAACTTCTTGTACACTAGGTATGTATGATAATGCTAGAAATTAAGAGGTAGCTTATTCGAAATCTTAGAATAACCACACGTCGAATCATAATATACATATGTACTTCCTGCTTTGTTAATTTTGTACCTCTTAACTGAGAACCCATTGACCCACCAAAATAACCACTTCATAGTAGTCATGATGTATGTATATTGTATATACAACTAGTTCCTATCTTAAAATAGTCACAAACTCGGTTTACCTGCCACAAAATCAATATTGGAAATCCAGATTGCTGCCCACGTCGCTCGGTTTCCTCATTTCAATAAAGTTCAGACGGAAATAGGAAACGAAAGCTGGTTTCACATCGGTCGAGTAGCACGAACGTGAACTACCCTGTTACTGTGTTTGGTTTTGCGTTTGATTTAACTGTGCCAGGTTTCACAGTTAATTCAAACGCAATCCAAATAGAGTAGCAGGGTTAATTAGAATCACGTACTTACTGTCATTCTGGATGGTCCGAAAGAAAGATTGAAACATTATTTCTTTTATCCAAAGTAGGTAGGTACCTATAAGAAAAAAATTACAGGTCCTTTAGCTATTTCTCTTATGGCTGTTGTATGTACCTATGGAATCGTTAGTTACAACAAATAAGTGAATGAATGTATAATAATAATTATAATAAATAATGCCGGACCTTTTAAGCTTTAAACTGTGGTATGAGTGATGACATGACTGATATACTACACAAATATTTTTTAAATACATACGTATCATACGTAGAGTATAATGAATCTATCAAGTGCAGAATGAACTGTGCAACAGTATAGCATATAGCAAACTATCTAGACTCTGCCAAGCACTTTAGCTGCTCGCCCCATGTCAACACAGCACTAATGGAAATGCACTATCTGCTTGTATTGGTTTTACGTTCCCGGTGCAATAGCTCGTATATTCCGGTTTAGCGTACTCAAAATAGAGTTTGTGCAAAATCGGCAACACATCCGGTGTTGCTCGTTTCAATTTTTATCTTGCTATCAGGTGCTCTTTTGAAATCGCTTAGTCTAGATTATGTTTTCAATACACCTAAGTTGGCCTAAACAACACATTTTAATCGATGTCAGTCCAACAACACCGTTAGCCCGAATACTTAGAGACTCTTTTTACATATTCCCGACGACCGCCATATTGAATTTTATAACTATCTGATTATACAGAAAGACCTTACCTGTAAAGATCACAGTTCAAAGTTCAAATCAAAAGGTTATAGATTAAAATTTTATCTAATATCCCTTTAATTATTTTTCAATCAGTGGAAATGTTCCCAGCCGAAGGTTCGTAACGAGATATTGCGCTTGTTCCTGTTGTCGACGGCCGCCATATTGGATTTTACCGAAACTTGATTAAATCGGATTAGTTGTCGATGGGTTTCTGTGAGGCCGAATATACAATTAGCTAATAGCGCCGCAAAAGCCTTGATCTATTTAACTTTGCCAATTTACCCCTTTACGTGTTTCCAGAACGTTATCAGAAGGGAGAAAACAATTTGATTAAAAATTCTGTCGGTTTATACATCTTTTTAATAACTTTACTAAGCTACGCTTACAACCGAGTAATGAAGCAAATTATCTAAGTAATGGTTGAACAAAGTAACAAAATGCTTTGTGATCGCATAATTGTGGGAATCGTTAATATATTATTTCAAACATGAGCAGACAGGTTTCGGTAAAAACAGGGTAAGATTTCTCTCATCTCCCCGATGGATCTCCCTTAACATACATTAGCAATTATGTTCAACCGCAATAGCCTTGCTAACATGAACAATGTACATATTCCGGCGCAGAAACCACAATGTTCCGAGCGTTGTTTTCGCGATTTTAGACACAATTCCAACTTGCAAGGGTACATTCTCGATTGGAATATGAATGCATTGTGCGGATACGGAACCGCAATGTCCAGTCTGTCCGATAAATCAGCAATTGTGATTAATTTGTACCACAGGGATATTGGAACGGTTGTGGTTGGAAACTGTTGACAGTGATTATCTGCTATTTGGTTTGTTGATGGGACTGAAAGCGTCTTTAAATTAAATCTTTCCAGTAAATTCTAAAAAAACATTATAATTTTATTATTGTTTTAATGTAAGCAATCCCGTATTTCATTATTATGTATTTTTTTTAAAACGCAACAATTCGGCCTTAAAACGTACTTTGAAGATTTGGATTGCCGAAGAAATAAGAGAAGCAGATGTGTCTCCTTGCCTCCAGGGAACCGTTCCACAAGGAGGTTATATCCGTCTTTGTGGAACTGTTCTTCCGAAGGCCGGGAGATCAAAACGTTAATGAAAAATACAACTAAAGAACAAGAAAAAAATTGTATGCTAAACTACTCATAACAAATCTTTGTGCCTCTGAAGTTGGCTGCAAGTATCGACGGAGTTCTTATTTTTGGGTCGGATTGTACTAGGATTGGTCGAATCGATTGCTGAGAACTTCAAAGGGACAAAGATCCGTGTGGCACCTAAATATAAGTGCATATTCAATTCAAGCTATGTGCAAGCATGAACTGCAAAAAAATATCCTAAGTTCCAATATAACCGAAGTGATGCTATAGCCATTTGAGGCTTCAACGCTGGCCTCGTCGATATAGAATAAATAAATATTTATTTATATGACCTATAATAAATAAATATTTATATGACCTATTTAATTAACATTTGAGCGACACTCTACAGTTGCAAACTTAATTGTTTATTGTGGTCGTAGCTGTCGCTCTCGTATGGGCCTATACAAGCCACGAAGGTAATGCCTAAAGTGACCTTATTAACGAGCTTAATCATCTTTAGTAGATGTTACAGGCACTATGGAGATGTGGTGAACGAACTATGTGTTGGTTTAAAAGATTAAAAAAAACAGTCTCAAGATACTAATTTATTTATAAAAACTGAGCATTTCTTTCATTTAAATTGTAAAGCAGCTTATTTATAATTCCGTCTGAAAATTATTTAAATGTTATGCGTAGGCTGTGCCGTTTTGGGCACATTGAATAAATTGTATTTAATTTTTAAGCGCTCTAAAAGCTTACCCTGTTCTATAACTTTACCATTTTGTCTTAATTTACTTAATTTGTTTACAAAATTTACTCATTGATTCATAAAATTCAATGATAAATTCATGTTTATTAAGCTAATGTAACCTGAATCGTAGACCCTCCTTGTTTAATTAGGAAAACCTAACATGGAATAATTATAGCATTTGTCAAACCACAAAATGCTCGCAAGAAGTCTTTTAGTTGCTCATTTAATTTTACGATCAGTATCGTAAGCATAATATTTAGTTTTATAGCATACTAGTAAAATATTTCGTTTTATTATCTTATTTTCATTTTCATACGCCAATACAAGAAAAATATTTCATTTCATCATCTTGTTTTCTACTATGCGTTGTAATTGAGTTTTTGTGTATGGTTTGTATGTAAAACTAAGAGTGTCTGCGATGCGGGCTTTTACCTCTAAGGAACTTACGATAGACTGTCGATTTTAACATATTGCTTGTACATTGTTCATCGTAAAAATGTTCTTGACTTTATTGCTTTGTTACAGCCAAGTGATCCGCAATTTTCATCACAAATAATGGTATACAAAGACATCGGTGAAGAGATGTTACAACATGCTTTTGATGGTAAGAAATGTTTTAATTATTTATAATCTCATTTATTACGTCACTATTTTGTTAATTTTAAAGTCATGTATTCTTAAAATTTGTGTCTTTCACTTGTGCTACTGACTACCTACTATCCTATCAGATCAGTGGGCAAGAGATCACGGGTACAATTTCTTACAAAAACGAATTAAATAAATGCTGGAAAGATTATCAGATAAATTTAATTAATATGCATGCTTGGGAGTATAGCGTTGCATATAAAGTGTAAGAAACTGAACACATATTGACTACAAACATGTATCGGTGGAAGTTCATTCAAATTCAGTTTATCCTAATTAGCATGATTAGTAAATTGATTGAATTGATATGAAAATCTTGTACATTGGTAGGGTTACAGGCACAATAGAAAATTGTCATCTATTAGTCTAGTCTATTAGACTATGTCTATTAGTCGGTCTGGGTCCATTAGTTTAACATTTAATTCCAGTAGAATTAGGAAGCTGAAATGGCAGTGAGCTAGCCATATCAGCTGAAGAACCTACAACCGCTGGGGTAAACGAAATCTTTGAATTTGAAGAACGACCGCGGCAAGACAAACGTAGTGTAGAACTCCCTCCGGCCAGGTGAAGTGACAATCTGCGAAAAGTTGCTGGTAAAAGCTGGATGAGTCGAGTTGAAGACAGGGCGCAATGGCGCTCATTGAGGGAAGTCTATGTCCAGCAGTGGATTGCTATAGGCTTTTGATAATGATGATCCGCCCGCGAATGAGCCCGCGTTTGTTACGTTAGTTATGGTGCTAACTCTAATACTCTTTCAGGTTATAATATATGCATATTTGCGTACGGGCAAACCGGCGCAGGCAAATCTTATACGATGATGGGGCGAGGAGAGAAAGGGGAGGAGGGCATCATACCGCAGATCTGCAAGGATCTGTTTAGGCGCGTCAATCAGACCACCTCGAAGGAATTAAAATACTCCGTAAGTCATAAAGACGAGGCTTGCTCTTATTTAAACTTGCTAATATGAATTAATGACAGTTTCTAACGTGATCGGTAATCAAAAGTTCATATTATTAAAAATAAATTATGCTGGACATATTTCACACAGCATCAAATCTAAAACCAAACTAAGCAGAGCTTCTATTATGGGAAATTGGGAACCATATATACTTAAATATTACTTAAATACTTTTTTGTTACATATTATTCCCAAAAACTGTACAATACGAAGGCAATAAGTGTACCTAGTCTCAACGCTTGTATCCGGAATTCTGAATCAAGGGTACAAAATTCAAAGTATACCTTCCTACTTATGTGTACTGACTACCTACTGTGCTGTGTGAAACCTTTTAATTTTTTACCCGTCATTCCAGATGCCGGATGCTTGTATTCCGAGTATAGATGGTCTGTAGGGCAATCTCGAATATTTCAACAATTCGTATCGAAAGTAAAATAACGCTTTGTCATTTTGTAATTTGCCGTTCGTCGATAGGTACTACAAAACCCAACATCGATTAAAAGGAACTTTATAGAATTGTATTTCTGCGTTCAGGTTGAAGTATCGTACATGGAGATATACTGCGAAAGGGTCCGCGATCTCCTGAACCCAAAGAACAAGGGGAATCTTCGCGTCCGCGAGCATCCAGCACTCGGACCCTACGTGGAAGACCTGAGTAAACTTGCAGTGTCCACCTACCAGGATATTGAGGACCTTATCGACGAGGGAAATAAGGCTAGGTGAGAATACTATTTAACTGGTTCTAGGTTTGTTCGCGAAGAAGCGGTGATTTGTTGTAAAGCAGAATTGTGTTTATTTACTTATTTTATTGTACCAATAAAGTATACCAAGGCATCCACTAATACAAATTTCATAGGATATTGTCACCACAATTACAGACACAAATCGAATTCTACGAAAACAAAATTTTTCTATGTAATCTAATTATCAATACCTATAAAAATAAATTAAAAAACGAATTAAAATAAAAATGAAAATAATAAAACATGTTTTGTTCAGTCAAGTTGCAGATTTCGGTAGATTGCTTCTTGAACGGGTATTACATAAGTATATAACTCAGATTACGATAAACAAGATTCGTATGACAGAATGGTATGTCGGTGTAAGCAGATACTAACTGTATATCTGTCAAGTTATAGAGCTAAAGTAGTATGGAAATTTATGAGAATACCCACCCAACATTCTTCCGAGTTATGAATGAATGGAACGCAATAACGTGTAGGACTTTGCAGATGTTTTAGAGGCCATAAACAATTATATTTTTCTAGGCAATGTCATACTAATCACTTATAATAAATGCGAAAGTTTGCGTTTGTGTGTGTGAGAGTACGTTTGTTCCCACTCAACTCCGTAACGGATGAACGGATTTGGATGAAACTTGGAATAAATCAAATCACATAATTGATTTTCTCTTTTCACATGTAAGTTACACTTAGATATACGAACTGATTACTTGGGTAGGCAAGCTTGTGATGAAATCTGGATGTTATTTCGTAATAGCATTATTCCTAAGTATTCGTCCTAACTAATGTTATGAATGAGTTTATTTGGGGGGAGGGGCTTTCGACTACCACTCGAGATCGAGTTCTGGCCCATTCTGAAAACCAGCCCTGCATATAATGCGGTCGGCGCAGATTAATGCTGAATAATCATTTGCTTATCTAGGCATACTCACTTAATTTCCGTTGTATTTGTTCAATATATTTGTATTTGTAAACAGTGCGTCTTCACCGAAGGGCGTAGATGTTAACGGGGAAAGGAAATCTTAGTGTGGGATCAAGAGGACTTCAGTGTTAATTATTCTCAATACATTTTTTAAACTTCTCGAGTATTGAACATGGAATAAATTGTTTTGCCCTCCGGCTAGATAGTGACACGACTTGCGAAGTAGAAGCTGTATGTCAATCTGAGCACTGGCTGGGTGCGATGGCACTCATTGGGGGAGGCCTATGTACATCAGTGGTCAGTTATAGATTAGATAAGATAAGATAATATAATGCTTTATTGATCTGATAGATGTTTGGTACTTACAAATTAGGCATCCAGTACAATGATATCTTAATAAAATAACAAATCGTAACTACAAGAGCTCTGTTTCCTGCACTAGATCTCGTGAGAGCCTGTGTAGCAGGGTCACAGTGACTCGGTCCGGACTCTCAGTCACATAAAAATAATACTATATATATTATAGTAATACATACCTATCTATTGCACATGCGTTTACTTACTATATTATAGACAAACTATATCAAAAACTTATTTACTTACAAGCTATGACCTAGTGTTTTTTTTTCTTAATAATTTTACGTTCATAACTAATGAGCGGATATAAGGTGTGTACTGTGTACGTGACATATAAGGATATAAGGAGGCTGATGATGATGATGATGAAATTGTTTCACGATTATTTTTTGAACCTTTGAAACACCTGCTGTAAACGAGATTTCATTATTTATTTATTATCAACTACAGAACAGTAGCAGCTACGAACATGAACGAGACCTCGTCCCGTTCCCACGCTGTGTTCACTATATTCTTCACGCAACAACGTCACGATGTCACCACTAACTTGATGTCTGAGAAGGTAATTTCTATCACTGTTAATTCTATTGTCTGTGAACATAAATTCGATGTATGTATTAACTTCATTTTCGTGGTCTTAATACGCCAAAAACCTTGTATGTCATTGAAAAATCTCTATTTAGTTGGAACCTAAGGAGCATTTAAATCTTATTTTCTTTAATTTACACCAATTCGTAACGCGATCAAACCGATAAACAATTGGCACAAATGTCAGCTTGAAGGCAATCGATGGTACCAGGGAGATAAAACTGTAAAAAACGTGTTGGCGCTCAAAAAGGAAACTCTAATACTATAGTAATTAACAAATTCGCGAATAAAACGAGCGATAAAGTCCAGTCAAGACTTGAAATGTTAGTATTGTTATTACATTTGTTTTACAAGACATTTATAGATGTTCGAGAAAGCACTTATCAATCTTAATGCACTGTTTTATCAGGTGTCCAAAATATCCCTAGTGGACTTAGCTGGTTCTGAACGAGCTGATTCTACAGGAGCTAAAGGCACCCGCCTGAAGGAAGGCGCTAACATCAACAAGTCACTCACAACCTTGGGCAAGGTCATATCGGCTTTAGCTGAAATCGTAAGTATTAGACCATGTGCTGGAATTTGTAAGAGCTATGGAACTATTGCTATTTTAGACGTACCTTTAGAGGTATTGAATGTATATGTATGTATATGTACGCTCGGTAATCCGATTTAAGTTGAAGATTAATTTCGAAATCTTCAAGTAATATTATTTGAGCATAACGATAATATTTTTTGATTTTTTTTAACTTTAGGTATTATTGTTCGTCGTAAAATCTAATATTCACTTCTAAGGAGATATGTGAAAGTATATGAAGCTTAAGGGGCCATCGACGAACATATGACTCCTCGATGCCAACGGACGAATTGCCCATACAAAAGTTATACCAAAATGATTTCTAAGTCAAGCATATTTCCACTATATCGTTGTATTATTTGTATTCCAATATAGGTTCCTGGATGTTGTTTTTTTTACAAAATTCTTATATTTAAATAAAAGCTAATAGCATTTTGCACATTTTTATGCCAAAATGATCACTTTTCTTACTCTTTGTTTCGTATTAAAAACAACAATATCTTACGTGCTGTTTGTTATGGAACATAGAACATTAAATTAAGAACTTATATTATATAGTTACAGAATAACAATACTATGTAAAGAGTACATATTTGGTATATATACATCATTTTTGGTATTACGGAGCACAGCCAAATTTCAAATGGCCAATATTGCTATCCCGCACTCACGGCTAAGTCATCCATCAGCTAAACAGATATAGCGATATCCAGAGAAATCTTGTCAGGCGCCTCGAATTGAAGTTGTGAGCGAGGGCCGCATTCATAAGAATCACATTAAATATGTATTTGGGTGTTAACTTATACTTATACGTAAACAATTTTTTTCCTATGATTTATAAAAAGAGGATTGTCGAGCGAAACTTATGTGTTTGAAACTACAATAATTATGATACTTCTTCATTAACAATTCAATCATTTTTAACTCATTGATATTATATTTATTTGTATCATTTTAGAGAACTAATTCACGTTTTCTACTTTTTCTTTTGCACCCTTTTACTTTGGATATGACTGTGTAGTCGGTAAGTGTGTGGCTGTATTATATTTATATATTTGGCTGATAAACATATGCTCAATAATATATAAAACATAGGTAAGTAATATATTGTATAAAGCTTGTGAAAATGTGGGTGTGAATGTATATTGTTTTATATCATTTTAATTGATATTAAACTTTACCTTCATCCTAGATGTCTGAAGTGAAGATTATTTTTCAGATTCATTTATATCTGCAAAAACTGCTTTTGCTGTTATAGATTCAAATAATATTTTTAGGTGGTTTTTAAATATACGAAATGCTATCTTTGTACCGGGTTTACATTAAACAATTCCAAAAATAAATGCTTAATTGCTGACTCAATGCAAGCAATTTAACAGAAATACAGTTCGCACAGCAAATAAACACTGATAACACTCCATTTAAAAAATTAACTCATGTATGACACTTACAGGCATCAAAGAGCAAGAAATCAAAGAAAGCTGACTTTATCCCGTACCGTGACTCAGTATTGACATGGTTGCTTCGCGAGAACCTCGGAGGCAACTCCAAAACCGCCATGATAGCTGCCATTTCGCCAGCGGATATCAACTTTGACGAGACACTAAGCACACTCAGGTAATTTATCCCTTACAGAGTCGCTTAACAAATCTGTATTATGATATTACCAAGGTTTCAAATATTATTGCGTTTGATCATCACAATCAACATGACGTCAGTTCCTCATATAACATTTGCTATTGTACTCCAAACTTGACTTTACCAGAGCTTTTAATACGGTGTTGGTCCTTAACGCTCCAATTAATACCTATAGTAACCGCCAATTTTATGTGAAAGAGGTTTCCTCTCAATATTTTTAAAGATGTTGACGCAGTCGCATTGAAACAATCCAATCATTATCGTACTCTTGGGATTCACCTAGGCAAAATTTTAGGTCTCACCCTATTAATAGTTAATATGAAATATCTTAATACGAACATTTTGTAACAGATATGCCGACCGAGCCAAGCAGATCGTTTGTAAAGCTGTGGTTAATGAGGATGCCAACGCCAAGCTCATTCGAGAGCTCAAAGAAGAGATACTCAAACTGCGTGAACTGCTCAAGCAAGAGGGAATTGATGTGGAGGAGGGTAAGTTTTCGCCTTATTGGTAGAGTATGTTCGTGATAGTTTTGTTTATAGACGTTAGATAAAGTGTTCTGAAGATTTTAAAATAGAAAAATGTTGTTATACTTATGGGCCTTTTTATTGCCATGCGTGTTAGCGCCCGCGATCCATACATGCTGATGACAATAAAAACATGTATGATACGATAGGTTGCAGGCGCAAAAACGCATGACAATGAAAAGGTCCTAATTCAAAATAACTTCTTAGTCAGTTTCTAGATTAATATTCAGAAAAATAAATATGCGCTTACCAATAAAACAAGCTAAAGTTACTTTAGTCTCTTCAAAGTTAAGTGAACCGTTTTCAGTAAACCTTTATCTACATCTATCAACGAATACTGTTTCACGTTAGGCTACTAGATAAGATGTTTAGACGTCGTCGTTTAACGAATAGTTGTTTGTGTCTATCATGCTAGGCTGCAAAAAAAACATTCCTTTTATAACTTCCAATTTGTGATACTAAAATTTGGCCTTCTGTTTTCAAATGGACAATTTGACCACTAGGACCAGATGGTAAAGTCCTATATGAAAAGAAAGACCCGCCAGCCAGTAAGTAAATAACAATAAAGAGGCTTGCGCATTTTTGCATATGTACACCCCACCTGTACGCTTCGCCTCTAACCGGTGTTGCCAGACACAAAAATACACTGTTACAAAAAATTGGCGAAATCTGGCAGCCCGTCACAATGAAAAAAACAAGGCAAATTATTTTGCACTTTCCTCCAGAGCTTGTGGCGTCGTAGGCATAAATAAAGCATTTTCACGTTGCAATAAAATATTATTTCGTATATATGGGGCAAAGGGTCGTATAATAATATATATATGCGCTTTTAAATTTGGTCTAGTTGGTGTTGGGTAAAGTTATAGTAGATATTTGATTGAGTATGGTTTACAATATTCTAAATATACTTATGAAAAAAAAATCGGTTACAGGTCAATACATTATTAAAATGTTAGGTTTGTGGCAACATTATATATCACAATGTTTAGCAATCGTCGTAGAAACTCAACAACCGATTATAATAAAAAAAGAATTATTGAAGCAATTATTCTACAATTCTGAAGAATAACATATCTACAAAAGAATGTCGAAAAAACATGCTGTATATACAAATAACCTAATTATACTTTTTAATTATATTTATAGTGTTGCTACAACAAAAAAGCTTTGTGCTTGAAAAGCCTTGCATGTTTCCTTATTTTTAAAATCTCGATGTGTATCTATAATATATATATATTGAAATTTAATAAATCTGAAATATGTATTGGGGAATTACATATTATATTGTTTCCTTACATAATATTCGATGTTGTCAAAGGGCAGGACACGTTTATTCGGATCAGCAACAAAAAAATCTAATTTAAAAAGGTCGTTCTTATCGAATGTGTAGATTGTATCCCCAATGGGCTCCTTTACAAATAGAATGACTCTGTATTTTGTAGACCCTTTTAAAAACCTTTAGTAAAAAACATAGATGTTATTCGGCCATTTTCCAGGTGTGATATTTTATGGCTGATTGAATGAATAAATCGAGTCCTGTCCTGTTTAAGTTACGTTTTATATCGTATTAATACCAATTAGTCATTTAAAAATTTATTCAGTATTTTCCTAGGAAAGCTGTGTGACATTAATGCACAACTGTGTCGTTCTGACTATGAACTCTACCTGGGACGGCATTATCGGGCTTTGGCGATTGTTTTGTTGTTTGATGCAGACACATAGACTAAATAATTAGTGATTCTTACGAAACTGTTATTCGCAAACTTTTACATGGCAATATTCATATTACATTTAAAAAGTATAACAAGGTAGCGGATGTTGATGATTATGAGGAATATGAGGTTGTTAATAGGCTTCTATTTTTTTGTGAAACATCTAATGTAATGCGGGGTGAATTAGACTGGCTGTGAATGTGGTGACGCTGCCAAGGTTCGCGACGTGTCGCGAGCCTGACTCGCTTAATCGGTTAGTTACCTAGTTATGTCTTACCAGACCGAGTTTGAGTAGTTGAGAGTGTGAGTGTAAAATTTGGGAGTGAGTGAGATTGAGAGAAAGTAGAGGAGGAAATTGAGGAAGAGGCAGAAGTTTGAATTTTATTATAGTAGTGTCGGTGACGTTGCTCAAACCTTCTTTCTGCACTAGAGGACGTAATTTCGAAGTATTTCAATTCAATATAAAATTGTTTCGATGTTTCACATTTGCGAGGCGTCCCGCGACGGTTCAATTTTTTAGTCTCTGCTTTCATTAGCCTAAATCTAGAAGAATTTAAAATTTTCGACATCAAACAGGAAAAGAATACGCGTACTTTCGCCGAAGCCCCGATATTGTTATTCAATTTTATATACTTTAATTTTTATCTTACATATAAGTAACATTATCTGAAATTACAACAGCGGAAGAAACAACATCGCCTGTCCGTAAGAAGAGCGAAGCCGAAGTACTCTCGCCGAAGCTGTCCCGAGCGGCCACGACTATTGCCGAAGAGGCGGTAGACCAGCTGCAAGCTTCGGAGAAGCTTATTGCAGGTAATAATGGACTTTAAACTCAACAGTAAAGAGTAATTTTTCACTGGTTCGTTGTGTTTTGCTAGTATAAAGATGTTTTAATTCCTTTCAATCCTGAAAGACCCCAAAATCGGAAAAGGGAGCTAACTGAGTATAAAAGTTATGACCTTTCATTAGAAAATATAGTCAGAAAAATTGTATGACCCATTTTATAGACATTTTCTATTACAAATTTTGACTCGCTTTGTCCTTCCACTTTTATTTATTTAAAACTTGTTTTTGAGAGTGTCTAACTAACGGGTCCGTCGATACTTTACCCGCTTCATACATAGTGGAGTATAAACACTCTTCTACCTATTGCTATCTGTCTCGCTAGACTATACCCTACCCTTTCCCACAGAGTTGAACGAGACATGGGAAGAAAAACTGAAGCGTACAGAACAGATTCGCGTTCAAAGAGAGGCGGTGTTTGCTGAAATGGGAGTGGCTGTCAAAGAGGGGATCACTGTGGGCGTATACTCGCCGAAGAAAACTCCCCATTTGGTCAACTTGAATGAAGATCCGAACCTTTCGGAGTGTCTCATTTATTATATCAAAGATGGTGAGTTTTATTTCGAGTACCAGGATAAACAAGTTGTAGGTGGTGAGTAGTAATGTGGTGTGAGTTTAATTTAGCTAATGTCAGCACGGTATTACCTACATGGTAGCAATTCGGTTGTATAGTCACGATTGGAATAGCCTCCAAGTATCCTGTGCATTAAATCTCAATTGATTGGTATACCTTCTTAAAAAATCATCACACATTATAACATTATGAATGCGAAAGTTAGCTAGTTAAGTGACAGTGGGCAGTGATATCTGCTGAAGAACCGAGCCGTTGCGGTAAACAAGTTCTTGAGTGGAGAAACCCAAGCGGAGCGGCCCAAACGTGGTGTAGAACACTCTCCGGCTAGATGGAGAGATATGCGAAAGCGGGTAGCTGGATGCGTTAAGCTAAGGACTGGGTGCGATTGCGCTCATTAGGGGAGGCCTATGTCCAATGGACTGCTATAGGCTAATGATGATGAACATATTAGGTGCTTACCTATGAAATTAATATAATGATCACTGGATTGTACTACTTAGAATAGTTTTTCTGGTTTAATATAGAACTTTTGAAATTGTAAAATTATGAAAATGGCGTTTTGTATAGAGAATATTGAGCAAATCGATTTCTCCATACATACATTTTTGTATTTTTACCTGGAACTACTAGTCCTATTGTCCTAAAATTTTGTGTGTATGATTGGACAACATTGTGAAAAGAATGCGTAGTCTTATTTAAAAAAAAAGTAACACACAAAAAAATACTACAAATTTAAGCATTGAAAGTGACAACACGTAAAATGCAGATAATTTCAAGTTTTATTTTTTGCGGATGAACTTCCTCAAAAATAGTATTTACTGAATTTTTAAGTTATGCAAAAATTTTTGTTACGTTCAGAAAAAAAATGTTAATGACTGTTGAATAAAATAAAATATGAGAAAAATTAATTAGTGAGAAAAACGCCAATTTCATAGGTAAAGACCTAATAGATCTGAAGATGTCTTTGTAATCAGGTCTGATTCAATGTGTTTTTGGGGTAGGTATAACTCGTCTCGGCACGTCAGAAGCCAACGTGCCTCAGGATATCCAGCTCTCCGGCTCGCACATACTCAGCGAGCATTGCATCTTCGAGAACACAGATGGCGTCATCTGTCTTATACCGCATCGTGGCGCGCTGGTTTACGTCAACGGACGCGAGGTAATGTACCTTTTCTCAAACATGCTTGGAAATTGGAGCATTATTTTGACAACCTTCTTCGAGATAAATCGAAATTGCTGTACCGGCCCAATAAATGTGACCAGCGGCCGGCATAAGTTGTATGAAAATTCATATCTGTCGTGCTATGCGGCCAAATAACTTACTATGAAAACTCATATCTGTCGTGTTATTTAAAAATGGAACGATCTTTTACTCCGAAACATAGCAACCAAGGAGGTAACTAATCAAAGGGTTTATTTAAATTTCGAACTGGCTTGCAAATAGAATGCTGTTTATTGAAAAATGAACAAGTTCTGTCTAGGAACTATTTTGCTTTAATTTCCTCGCATTATTTGAGAAAAGTACTAAACAAGCCTTGGCCACAACTAGTCACTGCCTCTTTTGCTGGCCTCTGCAGTAATGTACTATTTACTATACTCTTGTACATCTAGCGGCACGCATGAATGCGCAGAACATATTTATCAGATGCAATTTTGTATGGACTGTTTGGTCTACTTGTTCTACACAGTGTCCTCACTATTTTAGATCAGGCCTATAAATTAACCGTTAGAAATATCAAATTACTATAGATTTCATTCTATATTACCATCTCTCTCCATTCTTCCATTTCTTCGGAGCGAAATGGGTCAATCGGTTTTCGGTTTAAAAAAAAAACATTCATACGCGCAAGTTGCACCTGTTTGGAACGATAATATGTAGAAAATGTATATTAAACCCAAAAAATGTTTCTACTAACATACGTCCGTTACAAACTTTGAAGCTAACCAACCGATGTGTTCCCAAACCGGTTTCATTCGAAAGGCAATTATGCGAACATGATTTTAGACCACTAAAATGCATTAGGCATTTTTAGCGTAGTAGCACAACAAATATTAATTAGGTTTCTATTAAATAAATTAAAAGGAACCTTAAGGTACAATTTAATAATACGGATGCTTACATACATACTTTTTCGCTGCAAGATTAATAAGCTCTACTTGTTTCTAGATCCAAGAGCCAGTGATCCTGAAGACTGGATCCAGAGTTATTCTCGGCAAGAACCACGTGTTCCGTTTCACCCACCCCGGGCAGCCGCGAGAGGAGCCAATCGTTAACAAGGAGCTCACCGGACAAGCAGACAAACCTGACACTGCCGAAGGTAACAACTATGAATACAAAAACATACATTTTCACGTACCGTTACATCGGTGAAGGCAACGGCGCCGTTTCGACTCGCTTAGAGAGCCTTAATCAGGGTGAGTGAACGGGACCCTCTGCCACTGCGTACTGTCGACACTGATCCACTGATTCTGCTTTCACCGAATTAATGGTATGAGAAATTTCTGTTTTTAAATATTAATGAGTTATTTCACGTTACTTACATGAGTAAAACGTTTTTATGCTGAAACAAAAGACTGAAGTTGCGGAGCACCCACTAGTATGTTCTTATTTTAACTAGTTTTCACCTGCAGCTTTACTCGCGTGGTACCTTGACATATATACTTACATCTTTATATCTAAAACGTATGTGCACAATTTCAGCTCAATCCGTTCCGTAGTTTGTTGTGAAGGACGGAGAAACATTCACATTTTACTCGTATTTTACAAACTTTCGCCTTTAATATTAGTAGGATAATAAATAAATAAATTATGTGGTCAGAGTACAGTATTCACTTCATCATAAAATTAATTATTATCATCATCATCATCATCATCATCTTCAGCCTATAGCAGTCCACTGCTGAAAATCCTCTAATGATCTGCATGACTAGTTCAACTCTGGCCAACTCTGGTGTTTGAGCTCATTTTAAAACATGCTAGAGAAAATTAAAACATCCACAAAGCAGTTAAGTTCCTTATTTGCATGCAATTTACGCAGCTTTGTGAAACACTGACATAAATAGATCCGCTGCGTAAATTGCATGCAAATAAGGAATTTACTGCTTTGTGGATGTGGGATGTGGCGCTATCCGACGCACGCTGGTAAGTGTGAATCATACGTAACGGCCTCCAACAAGACCGGAGCCGACAATATGCCAAAATTTCAGCGTGCCTCCAATATTCACTCATTCGGTCACTGATTCATTAATTCATTGCAGTGACCGGTACCGCTGAGACTGTGGACTGGGACTTTGCGCAATGCGAGTTGCTCGAGAAGCAAGGCATCGATCTGAAGGCAGAGATGCAGAAACGCCTCCTGGCACTCGAGGAGCAGTTCCGTCGGGAGAAGGAACACGCTGATCAGCAGTTTGAAGAACAACGCAAGGTAAGCAAACTACAAAGGTATATATTTCGTTCTGCATTTTCTAAAATTAAACTTGGAGCTAACTGGAGTTAACTGGAGCTTTTCCCGTTAAAAGATAAATATATTTTTCTGACAAAATAAAACTCTTAATTATTCATATCAATGGGCTATGTACCATGATTTGTGAGTTTATATTCTTTCCCGATTTCGACGCACAAATCATGATAAATATCCCGTTGATTTCAAAAGTTAACATGAAACTCAACGTCATTTACGGCCAGTATCCCGCTCGCTAAGCGTAAACAAACCTTCCTATTACAAAAAAAAACATACTGTTAGAACCTTTTGAAGTCATCAAAAACAGGACTCACATGGACTCAGCATGACTTAACAAACACGTGCCATGGCTGAAGGTCAAGATGGAACGAAGATTGGAAGAATGAAGAGCACCAGTGACTCTTGGCGTCGGGAGAACCGTGCCATAAGGAAGTACCATTTATCTTTATGGCACTGTTCTTCCGGGGTCGGGTGATCAGAACTAATAGCAACGTGGCGAAGACATCTACAAGTCTGCATACTTATTGCTGGAACTTATTACATAACTAGGATGTTTGTTTAATTATACTACTTAATAATAAAAAGACGAAAATTTGTTAAAGTAACGTGAATTGTCCCTTTTTACGCCAAAGCTACTGAACGGATTGCGCAAAAATTTTATACATATATGGAGTTAGTTTAGACCAGGAACAACATAAGTATAGGGTACTTTTATCCGTGTACCATAACCACATTTTTTTTTAATTCACAATTTTATGTAACTGTTTGAGATTTTATAAATATTATACTCACCCTGAGTTTGAATTCGTATGTTATCCCGAAAGGGGGACAATGGTTGTGCACAACTTGGGATAAACTCTCTCTAAAAAATACGTGAAAAAAACTTTGTGTTATGCGTGGCAAACCTAACAGTGAGACGGAGTTACAACCATCATCACCATTATGTCTAGGAGGAAGTTCAATAAAATCAGCTGTGCTAGGGCTGCCTTATCAGGGTTTGAGTAAAATTATGGCGTAACTTTACATTCTTCAATGAAGAATATTTTTTTTAAAGTCGTAAAACTAATGTTGTTGACTATTTGGAATAAATTTACCCCCTTTTGGGATAACATGCGAATTTAAACTCAACCTGCATATAACCGTGCTGGTTTTAAAGAGAAACTAGGCCGAAAGGAAGCTGTTTGTAATTTAACTACTTGTGTGCTTTGTAAAAAAATTATATATGTCTGATTAAAAAAATACACAACGAATATGTTAGGCACAAGAGTTTGTTCAAAGAGCGCATTCCCTTGTACGTTAGTACTATTAGTCATTCCATGCTATTTTGTTGTCTTCGTGCTACAATGGACTGCTTGTCTCTAGCGGCTTCTGTTGGCAGCCATCTGCATAACTAAATTCCGATGATTTTATATATTTTCTTGTCTGGAATATTTGTAGATTTATAATTAATTTTCTTTGTAGAACTACGAAGCCCGTATCGACGCGTTGCAGCGGCAAGTGGAAGAGCAAAGTGTAACGATGTCTATGTACAGTTCGTACACTCCTGAAGATTTCCACAACGACGAAGATATCTTCGGTGAGTAACATTCTGAAGCTGCCTGAAGAATTTCCACAAAAGCTACACCCTAGAGACTGGACTGAAATAAATGGAGAGAGACCTTTACCGTGCAATGGGATTGTTCAAGCTGTGAACAACAACAACGACTCCAGAGAGGTCTAAGAACATGTTATAGAGAACCACTTATCATAGAAAAGTTGACTTGTTTATTAAAAGTTATCAAGCTCAGTTGTTCAATTTCCGTCTTCGGGGCTCAAGCCAACCTCACCTGCCTGCAGTGCACCCTGCTAACAAACGGGGCTGTGGCGGCGGCTGAATGCGGCATAGCGCAGCCTAACACCGGCAAAGCTAAATGTCCTGGCTGCCGACGTATAGCAGCGTCGGCTGTGAGCTATGCCCTGCGATCGCTTATCTGCATGCCACACGAGCGGATTATGAGCAATTCTCCCGTATAAGGGTAGACATATGCCCAGCTGTGGACTTTACAGACTAATGTTATTGTTATTTCAATTGATAATAAATTTGTATATTTTAGTAAACCCCCTGTTCGAGACAGAATGTTGGTCGGCGCGAGAGGTCGGCTTGGCGGCGTGGGCTTTCCGCAAGTGGAAGTACCATCAGTTCACCTCACTGAGGGACGATCTATGGGGCAACGCTATCTTCCTCAAGGTAACTACACTGCTTGGTCATCATCATTATTTTATCTTGTTATCAATATTTAATCTAATTTAGTTTAGTGTGTGAATTGTATAATTTTGTCAATATTTTAAAAGGTGTACGCTTTCACTACAAAATCCTAAGTGACGTGCTGCAAAACAATGACGTGTCTAAGTGATCTGTGGATGGCCAAATGGATCCTCTTGAATTAAGTTTATTTTCATTCAGGCAGCTTAAAATCGTACAAAATGTTACTCATTGTAAGGTTATTCGTTAAAGTCCTTGAAATGTACAAAAATAATAAAAACTTTCTATACGTGATTGGGACAGTTCGAGTTTAAAGACTAAGACTTTTGAACTATCAAATTGAACTTCACAAACTTTATATTTCTTTAAATTTTTTATGATTGTGATATCTTAATCAATGACTTCACTAGCAGTATTTACTCTATTCATCATAATATCTACAGGAAGCCAACGCTATATCGGTAGAACTCCGCAAGAAGGTTCAGTTCCAGTTCACTCTGCTTACTGATACCCCCTATTCCCCCCTTCCGGCTGAGCTCGCCCCCAGAGATGACGCTGATGATGAGTACCGTCCATCAGCCCCCACAGTCGTGGCAGTTGAAGTCACCGACACAAAGAACGGTGCCACGCATTATTGGACTCTGGAGAAGCTGCGGTAAGTGGATTTATGTCTTCGTGTGGTGTAATAAAGTGTAAATTAGGAAATTTGTGTACAAAGTATCTCTATACGTCTGAAGTTAAGTAGTGCAAGAAGCAAGTAGTGGTACAGTAAGTTCTTATTTTTGGGTCGGATTGTACTAGGATTGTTCGAATCGTTTGCTGAGCCTAACTCCAGAAGGCCAAAGATCCGTTGTGATGATAGTAAGTTAGGGAATTTGATTATAGGAGCATAATCTAGGTCAATTATGTACTGATATTCGTTCTTTATGAATAATTAGATAATTCATAATAAACACAAAAATCAAATCTAAAATACAAATTGATATAAACCGCCTAGAGATTGATTGTAAGGGTTTTTTAAATCTCTTCTTTACCATCTCTTATCAAGTCTGATTTAATATGGTCCGTATAATTTTATGTAGAGAACAAAAATGTTCAGTTTAAATTCTACAAAAAATATTTGTTGTGAGCATACACTGTTTGTTTGTTTGGACTTTATTTTTGTTTTATATGAATTAATTTGATATTTCAGTGAAATTACATTGAACTCGATTGATTTTAATTTCGTTTGCACTATGTTTTGTCCATTGTTTGTTGTTTCTCTATTATTTTGTCACCCGATAAAAAATATGAATTTAAAAATATTTTGCTGATGCAGTGGTTTTATCCCCACGATATTATATGCGTATTATTACAAGAAATATGTGTCAATATAATAATATGATCCACTTAGATTAATATAGCTAAATTTATTCGGTAAGTACCCTTTCCAGGTTTAAATGTTAGTGGCAAGATGTCATGTTTTATAACGCTTGTTTTATTTGCCGCTTTTTTATTTTAATTTAACATTTTATGCTAAAATTACAAATATTTATTATATTTTTGAAGATACCTACACAGGGTAAATACAACTGTAACAAATGCACGTTCAGACTGACTGAATATTAGATGAAAATTTTATTATCTTTTTTGTAGTGTGGTAGGTTAGATATTAGTTTATATTTTAAGTGTAAATTTTTGTCTATATTAGGTTACTTTTATTCTACAAAATGACATGCCAAAACTAGATTTGATTGCTTTTGATCATCATCAAAAATCTGCTGTATTCAACACATCATAAAGATAATCGAATAGCTCCCTAAACGTAGAATAGCAAGTCTATTTCGAATAGAATCCTCGAATATCGAATGGAATCCCCGACAACATACAATATAGAATCAGGTCATAGAAAAAATACCAAAAAGTCAAATCATACATAAGATCGAATAGAACCCCACGCCATCGAATAGTCACGGGATATTAAATATATCTATAAATCGATTTAGGAACCAGGGATATCGAACAGATGCTTAGTCTAACGAACTGATTTGCCCAGTTTTATCAGAGAGTTAGGGCTAGGGCTACATGGAGCTATATTGTCCGTAGCCATCGGCTGGAGTTAATGCGTCAGATTTACAACATGAACGAGGCGGCCTACGCTGAAGAGGAGGAAACGCCCCCCTTAGTGCTCGCCCCGCCCCCCGCGGTCTTACAATCCCAGGCGCAGGGCCAACAGGACATACTGCAGTGTATATCTGCGTGCGCGCAGCAGACCAGACTATCATTGGCTAATCTGCTGCCGTCGAGGTTTGTTGACGCCTCGCTGAGTATGAATAGGCTTTAGGGTTGTGTGCACGATTTCTGCATCTTTCAAGTTTTAGGGTTAGCAGTATATCTTACCTTTTTTGTGTTTCCGTGTAATTTTATCATTATTGGCCCTTTTAAAGGCTAGTTATGGCAATTTGTTCTATGTTTCATAGAAAAATGAGCATAATTAATGTGACTTAATTTTTTCCATCAATTGTACGGAAACAATCGTATTTTGTTCTTTGAGCACTCGCACATTTGAAGTAATAAACGCATTTCTGAAAAAATAAACGGAGACAAATATATAGAAGATAATATCAATTACCTTACAATAAGTGACACATTTCTTCGGGTGAGTAGAAGCAGAAATCGTGCACGCTTGAACACTAGGAAACACACTCAAGTGCAACTTTGTCAAACACGTTTGTGTGAGCTTACTGAAAAAATATGTACATATTTGAGAAGTTAAAGGGAGAATTTAAAAAGTTTTCATTAGCAGATGTACTAAGGAATGGCACCCTATGAGTAATGCTTATTTTCACTTTTATTGTTACTCTGTTTTTTTAAATATTTATTATATTTGTAATTAATAGAATTAAGATTCTGTTGCGTATACTAGACAACTAGAATTGAATGGCGATATTAGCTTTCCTTGTGCCAATGCGTGTTGTAAATTAATATCACTTAGTCATGTAAGAATTTGTATTTTATATCACTTATTTTAAAGACCAATTTCCTTTCCTATGCTTAGGCCTTGTATGCAAGCCATTTCCTTTATTCCATTATAGACCATATACCCTCTATGCAAATTTTAAGTTTCTTTTACCCTGAGCTTTTGTCATATATATGTTCACATACCACAAATCAGTAACATACTGGTCGCAAAAGTTTACAAAGCCTGCCTGAATTGCCTTGCAACCTTAACCTTTGCCTCCTACATAACAGAGTCTATATTGACTCTTTCGTTACAGACAACGCCTCGAGCTGATGCGAGAGATGTACCACAATGAAGCTGAACTGTCGCCTACTTCTCCGGACCATAACATCGAGTCTGTGACCGGGGGTGATCCGTTCTATGATCGCTTCCCTTGGTTCCGTTTGGTTGGACGGTAAGTTGAAATTTGCATCCTTTGTCAAAGTTTTTTATGAAGAAATTGCTAATAGTTCACACTCAAGACGACCTCTGTGGTGCAGTGGGCGAAGGCTCGCAAGTTGCGAGTTCGATTCCCGCCGCGAGACAATTTTTTTTATGTTCTCCAAATATTTGTCTCATGTCTGGGTGTTTTCTATGTATAATGTGTACTTATTTACAAAAAAAGTAGAATATGAGTCATGTGGTACCCATAACACCAGGTGCTACTTTTGGGGCTATATGATGTTGTTAGGATATGTCCGCTATTATTTATTTATTATTTACATTTGAGGGTTACTTAAATCGTTCGTTGATACAAATCTGCTGTTTGCAGTAAGACGCAGAAATCTTTTATTTAATAAAGTGCATCATTTGCACATACTAAAGGACAGCTGTTAAGAATTTTTATGATTATATGAAGATCGACCTATAGACATACTAGAACAGCTGCCGTATCATTTCTCGATTCAAATAAATAAACAAAAACGGCTCGGCAAACATAGTTTAGGTAGCCCTCCGGCCAGGTGGAGTGACGATCTGCGATAGGCTGCTGGTAGAAGCTGGATGCGTCGAGCTTAGGACAGCGCGACAGAATGGTGCTCACTGGGAGAGGCCATATCCAGCAGTGGACTGCTATAGGCCGATGTTGATGATGAGTTGACAGTTGACAGAAATGCAATGTTTTATACATTATCATCTGATGAAACTGATACTTTTGTTATCAGGAGCTTCGTCTACCTTTCAAACCTGCTGTACCCAGTGCCGCTAATCCACAAAGTGGCGATAGTGAACGAGAAGGGAGATGTTAAGGGGTATTTGCGCGTGGCTGTGCAAGCAGTCATCGATGCTGAGAAAAGTGAGTACTAAGCATTCATTCTTTTTTTTCGTAATATCACCAATTTGTACAAGTAAATGTGTCAGAGTTTTTAGGCCATCTGAACACCTCTGAATTTAACAACCAACTTGTATTTTTTATTAGATGGGTTGGGATCTCTTCCTTTCAAATTTTTCGTATTAGGGGATTCCTTTTTACTTGAAAGCTTCTACAAAATTCCTAAAAGTTGTGCCGCTTTCTTTCTCGTAGCTTCGCTCTGTTTGCGTTTGGTTGCCTGTATTTAAAAAATCCCGTTGTCTTTTTCACCTGCCCGTGATGCACACTGTTGTATAACAAGCGGGGCTCTGGCGCCTAATGCATCATACACACAGCCTAACAGCTAAATTTCCTGACTGCCAACGGGCAGCAGCGGGATTAAAGGATATCCTCCTTGCTATTGGAGACTGAATAGGCTGGTTTTGTTGTTGTAATCAAAAGGTATTAAACTAACTATAATTTTGTTAGATAATGCCGAGTTCGCTGCTGGCGTGAAGCAGTCTGCCAAGATATCGTTCGACGACGACGTGGTACCGAACAGACGTGCTAAGGCCATCACCAATGTGCTGTCGAACGTGGAGAAAAACAACGCGCTCAACCTTGAAGACCGCATCACTGAAATAACAGATTCTAATATCAAGATTGAAGGTAAATTGGACTGAATTTCTGCTCGTTTCGGTTAGAAATTGTTTAGTCCTCCCTCATATTTTGTAGTATTGGGCGAAGGCCCGTCTGAGACAAAGGTTGCGGGTTATATTCCCGCTGCGGGACCAATTTTATCAATGTAAATATGTATGTATTTAAATTTATGTTATGAGAACCATGACACATGATACTACGCGACACGCCCGAGGAGCAGCAACAGCGCGGCTAGAGCAAGTGTGTTTTCAACACTCAAGGCGTTATACACTAGACATCTAGATAGTATACTCTAGACACGAACATGGAAAAAAATGTCCGCACCAAAACTCTGCGCACTATTGCGCTGATATTGAACACTTTATGAGTTAGAAGAGAAACGTGGCATTTTGATGTTTATTTATGTCTAAAATGCTCGGACGATTTTTGACAGTTTTCACTGAAGACTGTGACTTTATAGAGTTACCATCTTGATGACTAGACATTAAACCTTCTGCGCTATTAGGTCGTGGTTTCAAAGAATTTTCTACACAATAGTTTCGATATTTCACATCTTTCAGACGTCACGCGACGGCTAATTCTTTTAAATTAGATTTTACGTTATTTCACATAACGTAAAATCTAATTTCAAAGAATATAAAGCGTTAAATAAACGTGAATACTTGCAGATTTAGCAATGGGCGAATGCGATGCCGACAGCGGCCGTGGTGACAGCTCCCTCGCTTCTGAGCTGAAAGAAGAAGACTTACCGGAACATCTCACTCTCGGCAAGGAGTTCACGTTCCGCGTCACAGTGTTGCAAGCACATAGCGTCGCGACAGACTATGCTGACGTGTTCTGCCAGTTCAAGTTTGTACCTTATTTTCATTCGATTAAGGACCTATATTAATTAGTCTCCGCAAATCTAGTATCGCTTCTCTCAGTAACTATGCCGATACGCAATTGGCAATAAGTTGTTAGTTCAAGTTTGTACCTTATTGTTACTACAAAAAAGGCCATTGTCCAATGCCGAAAGCAGAAGAAAGATTTGTCGGAAAATCTCAGTCTCGGCAAGCACATAGCTTCGCAACCGACTATGCTGACGTGTTCGGCCAGTTCAAGTTTTTACCTTAATGACATCACTATAAGGGCCTATTTAGTCTCCTCAAATCTAGGATAGCTTCTGTTAGTAACTATGCCGATACGGTATTGGCAATACGTTGCCAGTTCAAGTTTGTACCTTAGTCTCATTGTATTAAGAACCTATTTAGATAGTCTCCACAACAGTACCCAATCATATCTACACAAAAGGTTATGAAGCAGATGATTAAACTGCTAAATACTAGGACCAGTATGCAGTAAGTTTAGCTGCCAAAATGCAAAGTACGTCACGCTACTCAAGCTGAGTTACTCGTGCGCTTCAAGGCACACTACCACATGTCCTTGAATGGTATCGGAGCTGTTATTTCGCTCGCTATTTAGTGCTAGCCACTCAAAGATAGGTAACTTGTAACCCTGCTTAGGCCGTCCGTGAAGTTGACTACCATCTCTCGTGCTTCAAAGCTCGACAACTGTAGGTTAATCAGTACTTACCAATTTAGAAAAAAACTCAGATGATCCCACTGATTATCGTAGGTATTTTAAAACGTTCGAAACTTTCTGAGTCGAATCCGACAGGGATCGATTACGCCAGAATTACATTATGTCGGGCTGTGTTGTGTTTTAATGCGCCATCTTGTCTTAGTGTTCTTCAGAATCACCGCTTTTCGCAGGTTTTAAGTTCCCAAAATCTGTTGAAATACAAATGCAACTGAACAAAAAATAACAGATATACACGGAAACTTATCGAATGTTTTTAAAATACCCCTGCATACGCCTTTATCACGTAATAAATTCAATATGACGGCTACGTAACCCCCGATCCCAATCCTACCATCATCCAAGCCATGAGTTCATTAAAAAATCAATAAATCGCAAAATTTGCAGATTTCTCTAGGGCAGATGGGGTCAATTTCTGTTTGTGGAACTATTTTGGACCAGTGACATTCAGTCGCTGTTTTGAACTAAATTATTTTTGTTTCAGCTTCCTTCACCGCAATGAAGATGCATTCTCGACAGAACCCGTCAAGAACACAGGAAAGAATACTCCACTTGGATTTTACCACGTGCAAAATGTAATTATATTGCCCATTTAATCTCAGACTAAGTTTATTGTTCGATTTTCATCATTGTGTTAAAGATAATAGAGTTAAATGTCCATTATTCACCATCACCATTAATCTGTAGAGTTCCTTGCATATGGGCCTATGCAAAGATTTCTTCGAAGATTCTTGAACCCTTTCCATTAATGAATATTAGCAATTTATCGTTTTATTATCAACTGTGTTACAAAGATGATAGAGTTGATTTTTCAATAATTATTAATTTAAGAGTTGTGCTCTTGTCGGCGCAACTGATGCAGCTCCTTCCATCTGCCTCTCTCCAAAACAGCCTCCTTTACTTCCATAAACGACATGATAGATACTTTCTTTTTAAAATAGGCTCATATAATTTATCCTTAGTTTTCAATGAGTTGTTTATTATCGTTGTCAACAGATCACAGTGCCAGTAACGAAATCCTTCGTCGAGTACATCAAGACACAGCCGATTGTTTTCGAAGTATTCGGACATTACCAACAACACCCCCTGCACAAGGTATTATGTGTATGTGTATTTAGTATTTGGATTTTGGGATCAGAAATACAGGAAAACTAACTTTATACACCTACCAAGTGTAAACGCGATCTAAGCACAGAATAGTAAAAGGAACAGAATTTTCACTTCGCAAAAACGATTAAACAGATAGCTACTTTAGCTGCGACACAATAAAGTGTTATTCAGCTCGTAATTAACATTTTATATTCACCTACACCTTGCATCCCTTTCTATACGTAACTCTAGTCTCTTCTGACGCGTACTAACCTACGGAGCGAGCCCCGCAGTTGGGGCCCGCCGATTTACCTAAAGTACGGAGTGGGACAACCCTGATCTAAGTCACTTCTATAAACTATAGAAACTTCTACAACAATAGCTTTTATCAATCCACTGCTGGACCTAGGCCTCCCCTAAGGAGGATATGTCCATAATCCCCTCACGTGCGGGTTATAGATCGCAGGGTACAGCTTCTCACCACCGACGTTGCTGCCTGTCGACTATCAGGGGATGCCGGTGATAGGCTGCGCCATGCCGCAATCAGCCGACCGCCAGAGCCCCGTTTGTTAGCGGGTGCATTACGGGCAGGTTGGCTTGTGTTCCGGAGATGGAGTCTGGCATCCCTTGCACCCCTGTTCACATATTATTTATGAAAAATTATAACTGTTCATTAAAAAAATAAACACTGCAAGTCGAATATTAAAGTTGAATTGCTTTGAATTATTTTTCCGAATACACAGATGACAAAACTGTTTATTTGGGCGGTTTTATATGTGTGCAAATGAGATAAGCTCTCTCCTCATTTTTACTTTTCGGTTCTGTCCGGAATAGTGACTCTTCATAATGATGTAAATCTTTTTTTTTTAACACAAATTTGAAGTAATAAAGATTTTTTTTTACTTTATTGAGATTTTTAATAAACTTTCAATGTGAGATTCAAACAATATATTTTCTGTCCTTTTCTATAATATTTTCAATATTCATAGGACGCAAAACAAGACGGGCCGGTAGCCGGGCGCACGCCTCCTCGTCGCATGCTGCCACCCTCCATCCCCATCTCAGCGCCCGTCCGCAGCCCCAAGTGGGGCGCGGCCTCAGTGGCGCCACCTTGCTGCTCCTCGCACCTTCACTCCAAACACGACCTTCTCGTCTGGTTCGAGATCTGCGAGCTCGCGCCCAATGGGGAATACGTGCCTGCTGTAAGTAACATTACTTTTATCACTATCGAAATTTTATCACTAACAATCCATACCCAAGAAAATCATTGGTACATACCACCTTACCGCTCCTTCAATTCATACCAAATACGATCTGCTTGTATGATTCGAGATTTTTGAACTCGCGCCTAATGGGGAATACATGCCTGCTGTGAGGTACTTGACTGTAATAAATGTCTATCATTAGCCCCGTATAGCCCCAGTATCCAAGTAAATCAGTGGCACCACCTTACTGCTCCTTCATTCATTCCAAATACGATCTGCTTGTATGATTCGAGATCTATCATTATGGTCGCTTCGCTTCTCATACTATGGTTGTCCAATCCATATGACGACGACTCTGTGGCGAAGTCGACAAAGACGGAGAAAGTTTCGAGTTCGATTCCCGCAGCGACACAAATGTTTGTATGATATGCAAATATTTGTCTTGGGGTTGTCATGTTTTCTATGTATGTATTAAAAAAAAACAATGGAAAGAGCTAAGTGGAGAGAATTGCATCACTACACTGACAAAAGCTAAGCTCTTAAATTACAATACTTACAAAAACAATTATTTAAGTAGTCATGTGGATCCCTGGTGGTGTGTGGTGGTGGAAAAAGTCGTGAAGATGTTTGTTTGTTTTGTTTTTTGTTGTGGTTCCCACAATTCAAGTTCTGCTTAGTTTGGGGCAACATGATGCTGTGTGATAGTGTATTATTTATTTATTTGTATACACAACTTCAATTTGCCCTTCCTTCCCACACCAGGTGGTGGAACACAGCGACGAGCTGCCATGCCGGGGGCTGTTCATCCTGCACCAGGGCATCCAGAGACGGATCCGCATCACCATCCTGCACGAGCCCTCCTCCGACCTGCAGTGGACTGACGTCAGGGAGCTTGTCGTCGGTAAATGTCTGTTTGACATTATTATTATTTCGCTTCGTACTAACTATTAACATGGTTCAGGATTTTTGGGCGTTGTTCTCGGAACTATACCTACTAACGTCACAATGGATCTTTCTCCTCTGAAGTTTGGTTCAGCAAACGATTCGACCGATCCTAATATTGACACAAAAATAGGAACTACGTCGCTACTTGCAGCCAACTTCAAAGGGGCATTGTTATAAGTAGTGTACTTATATGGTATCTTAGAATGGATGCGTCGAGCTGTGGATAGGGCGCAATGGCGCTTGGGTGCCCTATGTCCAGCAGTGGACTACTGTAGGCTGACGGTTCTGATGATATCATATCAGCCATATAAGAGGAAACCAACCTACTTACTACCCAGTAGGGTTTGGATGGTAGGTTACTTTTATGTACTTAGTATTTGCAGAAATTCATGTGTATAGAAAATTTTGTTGAAGTGAAAAAAATTATTTGGCTCATTAGTAGTAGTTTCTTTGCTGTCCCTGGGGCCTTAAGCTCGGAAATGTTCGAAATAATCTCATCTCATGAAATCAGAACTGAAAACTCGTAAAACCACAGTAGCTTCCTAGTAGCATCCTAGAACTAAGTGGTTGTCTAGGATCGTTCCATTATTTGTTTGTTGCGTTGTTCAGGATCATAACATTATTGGCTACGCCACGTAGACAATCTACGGCGTAGCAATGTCCCATCAATGCGGAAACTCAATTGGGGTCATTGGAATGATCCGTTGTCACGTCATTTCTAGTCATCATGATATTTTTTCGAATTCTTCCGAGCTAGGCCTAGAAACTATAAAGTTTAACATTGAGTTAACTAATGAACAAAATTTAATATTTTTCATTTTAAAAGTTCGTAAGGTATATGCTAGGTTAGTGTTCCAATACAAAGCGGCGATGGGCTTACAACCTGCCACGTGGAATGCTAGCTGTTTGCAAAAAGTAGGCATGTATCGAGCGTAATGTTTGGACTTGCCTCTGACTACCCCCGTTAAGGTATACTCAATAGATTTGCGTACTGAGCAATATCTGAAGATATCCGTACTGGAGAAAAAGTCGTGAAGATGTTTGTTTGTTTGTTTTTGTTCATTTTAAAAGCAATCGCAATTTTCTCACTCTACGATCATCCGATACCATATAAGTACGTACAGATTTTTCTTAAATTTAATTCTGACTAACCCTGACTAATCTGTTATTTTTATTTTGCTTTTACATAGTTTACAAGCTTAAGTTTGAAAGCGACCGTTTTACAGCTTACAAACTTGGGGCTGTATGATGTTTTGTAAAAATGTACGGTATTATTAAAACATGGGTGAAGAAGACATGAAAGAAAGTTTATGCAAACAGATTTGCAAGCCAAGCTGGCTTGTTTACACTATTATATTTTGATGAACAGTTTTTAGACATCTCATAGCATGGTCAACTGATCCCAAACAACTCAGCGCATAATTTTGCTCAATGGGCACACACTGATTTTCAGTTGTAAACACCCAGACACGGAACAAATCCATGTTCAGATGTTCACCACATAAATTTGTTGGTCTTGGGCGGGAACTGAACCCTTGAGGTTATCTCAAAGGTTATCTCTGCTTGGAAATGTGGATATAATGAAAGTATGGACGATGGAAACACTTCATGCAGTTTGTATTCTCTTTATTGACGGTCATTTCGTCACCTGGGTGCAATAATAAAAAAAAAATGTTGAACGAAACAGGGCAGAAACAGTCGCCAATAAACGTCTACCACGTTTCGTTTTAAATTATTTTAAATTTTTGCCCGACTTTACCACCAACTGAGCTATGAGGCCGGTCAACAGTTTATTGATGGGTTTTGTATCACAGGCCGTATTCGCAACACGCCCGAAGCCAGCGAGGACACGACAGACAGCGACGAAGACGGCGCACTCTCACTTGGCCTGTTCCCTGGAGAGCGGCCCACACTTGACGACAGAGCAGTGTTTAGGTAACTTTATCATCAACTGCTGTACAGATCCACGGCTGTAAATAGCAGTATTATGTAAGGTCTCCGAGTCGAACCCGACAGTGGCGATTGAGCCAGGATTGTATTATTGTAGGTAGGTGTGTCGTGTTGTAAAGCGCCATCATGTCGTACAGTTCTTCAGAATCTCACACATACACAAAAATTTCCCATTTATATTATTAGTGTGAAGTGAACTTTCTCTACTTTATTGAATTACCAAAATTTATTTTTATATTTTCTATTTTTTGCGGTGCCTGAAAAAGTCAACCAAGTTTTTTATATAGTTATGCGAATAAAAATATTTGTGAGAATATTGTGAGTGATTTGATCTGGAATTGACCTTGGGACTAGATTTACCCCCTTTCGGGATAACATACGACGTCACTGTGTATATAAAAATTAATTACCGTGCGTATGTCTCACAAAAGCTTGTAAATGGCTTGAATAATATTTTTTTCCTTTTGTTCGTCTTGATTGAAAAGTGATTTAGAAAAACAGAAAGTTTGAAATACTCAAAGGAAACTTGGAAAATACGGGAAAACTTTTGATTCGCTCTTTATTATTTCGGTATGAACTCTAGAATTTTGACAGGACGTTTGTCGGGTCAGTTAGTCTCCGTTTATTAAATAAGTGTACTTAGATAGTCCTTCCGACACGCACCCAAAATATATTTATAAAATCTACTCTGTATCTCTATATATATCTCTTTTAAGTAAACTGTATTTTGAGAAATAAATATCTTAAACCGTGAAATGTGTTTATGTGGCAGGTTCGAAGCTGCTTGGGACAGCAGTCTCCACGGCTCGCCTATGCTGAACAGGGTCAGCGCTAACGGAGAAGTGGTCTACATCACCCTCAGCGCCTATCTAGAGGTACAGACATTGTTTTACGACAGCACTAGCATTTTCTGTTTCTAGATTCCAGATTTCCAGTCAAAGTTCATTGACACATGGACTTGTGGAAATGTGGATGTCAAATTGAGGAGAGGTTAGCATGGTATGGGCATGTTATCAATAAGGTTTTTTTCTCATAAAGAAAGAATGTTTGATATGCATGTGGAAGGAGATAGGCAAAAAAAAGATGGCGTACTGTGTGAAAGATTACATGAGAAAGGAGTGCGTGTTGTGATGACCAGTGACAGAGGGAAATGGCGGGAGAACATTTATGTTGTGCCGACCACACATAACCTGCGATTAGGACAGGAAGGGACATCAACTGATGCTTTATTATCTTTTTTATAATAGGTGGAGAACTGCGGCCGACCAGCTATCATCACCAAGGATCTATCAGTGGTGGTGGTAGGCCGCGAGGCTCGCTCGGGCCGTTCCCTTCGCCGCGCGTTGTTCGGTTCTCGCTCGGCGCGCGCTGACCATCTCACCGGCGTTTACGAGCTCAGTCTGCACAGAGCCTTAGAGCCTGGTAAGTTATTACTTTTATTAATATTTGTATGTTTGTTATATTATTTGTCGGTCGCTGTAGCCCAAACGGCTGGATGGATTTTGACTAATGTGATGTGGTTGGATTTGTCTAGATTACAAGGGTGACTTAGACTATATGAAATTTGAAAAAATCCAATATGGCGACTGTAAGAAGCCTTTTTCAATTTACGATGAACTAAAAAGTACTAAACATCTTCATGTCTATGCTGTCGGGTTTTTTATTAAATATTTTCTTGTTATTTGATTTATTAGAACGATAATGACCACTGACACTAAACAAATTTAAAAAATCAACATATTAATTCATTGACTCAGACGTGAGTTTGCGGAAATCTATTCCAAGATATTCACGCCATTATTCCATTATACTTCACGCAAATAAATAAATGTGTTACAAAAGGTAGGCGTAATGCCGTAGACGTTTTCATGTAGAGCTATAAAAAAATAGATAAATAAATCTTGTAGACGTATTATTTGTTGTTAAATCGACGATACATGTCAAACTTCCCTCTCGCTCGCACAATTCAACATTTTAGAAGATATAAATTCACATAATGTAGTTATGCAAAATAGCAAACCTTCACGGCCTAGAAAATAACAATACAAAGGTTCAGCAAGAATATCATGTTGAACCTAACACGTTTTCCTACCAAAACATTTGTACCAAAATCGATCACATTAATACAAGTTTTTTGGGAATAAAACTTTATAGAATCAAAATGATATTATTGTTGAACCTTTGAATTGTTATTTTCTAGAATGTTAAGGTTTGCTATTTTGCATAACTATAGTCAGTGATTTTATATCTTCAAAAATGTTGAATAGTGCGAGCGAGAGGGAGGTTTGACATGTATCGTCGCCTTACCGACTAATCCTATATTATATGACGCTTCGTCATCGGTAACGGTATATTATAGGAACCGGCCGCTAATCTAAGATTTATTTGATCGGCAGGTGTTCAAAGGCGACAGAGACGCGTGCTAGATACTAGCGGTACGTACGTGCGCGGGGAAGAAAACTTACACGGGTGGAGACCCCGCGGTGACTCTCTTATATTCGACCATCAGGTATGTATTCTATTTAGGATCCTTCCATCTTCTTATGAGCTAGTGTCTTACTCTGATGTCGGAGTTTTAAGGCCGCCTAAAGGCATCCAATATGGCTTAACGACTGAAAAAGCCGGGACCAACATTCGAGCCTCTCTCGCTTTATAGGATTAAATCAAAGGATACTTGAACAATTATAAATTAAAAACCCGTTCCCGAGGGCAACAAACATAACATTTGACAAAATCAACATCAATGCGAGCGATGCCGCGGGCAAAATCTAGTAAAGATTATGTTTGAGTTTTAGTAGGATTCGTTGGGATAGTAGGATTTGAAATGTTATTTACGTTAAATCTATTTTACATGTACCTGTTAAATAGATAACTCGAATTATGATAGAAGAGTTACCATAGGATATCAATTCTTCGCCTGAAATACAGGAATTCCGAGTTCAACAACAGCTACCATACCCTACCCTACCCCTACTCTACTCCTTCCCCTAATTAAGGGTAGGGTAAGCCCTACCCAACCCCTACCCTACCTAACCTACCCCAGATTCATTTGTTATTCTTACCTGATGTCTAAACACGATCTTGTATTTATCAATGTACCATGTTACAACATTTTAATATTTTTTATTTATTATTTTGTGTCAGTGGGAGCTTGAGAAGATGACCCGACTGGAGCAAGTAGGTCGCACGCGACACTTCCTCGCGCTCCGCGACAGGCTGCGATATGGACACGACAACACGATCGCGCCCAACGACTTCACCAAGACAGAAAAGGTACCATACCTTCATCATCATCATCAGCCTATAGCAGTCTACTGCTGGACATAGGCCTCCCCTTATGAGCGCCATTGCGCCCTGTCCTGAGCTCGACGCATCCAGCTTCTACCAGCAGCCTTACGCAAATCGTCACTCCACCTGACCGGAGAACGTCCTACACTACGTTTGCCTAGCTGCGGTCTCCACTCAAGAACTCGTTTGCCCCAGCGGTTGTCGGTTCTTCGGCAGATATAGCCAGGCCACTGCCACTTCAGCTTGCTAATTCTCTGAGCTATGTCGACTACTTTATTTCTATGTCGGATAGTTGCGCTCCTTGCCCCCAACCATCCTTGACCATACCTTCAACAAACCTCAAATTTAACTATTTTGGAAATAATTTGATGCATTTGGTGTTAACAACTGATTAAATTAACTTAAAACACATTAAATTCACTATATTTAATTTAACTTAAATTGAACTGATTTCTATTTATTTTGTTAGTATTGAATTAGAATGGACTGTACCTGTTAATTGCTTGGAGTACACACGCAAAAACAATTATAGAAATTCTTTTGTTAATTTATTATGTACTTATCATTATCATCATTTATTTAAGAGGTATGCTCTTGTCGGCGCAACTGATGCAGCTCCTTCCATCTGCCTCTCTCCAAAGCAGCCTCCTTTACTTCCCTATACGACATGACATCTACTTTCTCTTTTGGCTCATATAATTGATCCTTCCCCTAATAAAATTGATCAATTGACTTTTCCCTCTATGATGTTGCGTATAAAATTGTCATGTATTATTTACTAACTGTTACTTTTCCCAAAATTTTATAAATAAAACTCTAAAACAAATATTGCTTGACGACCTTTTTTAAAGTGTACATTTTGTTTGTAGGAGGTGTGCAACATGGCGGCTAAAGCCGCTGGCGAGTGCGTGGGCGTAGCGGGCGGAGTGCGGGACGACAGCGTGTACGAGCCCTGGGACATGACGCCGCAGGAGCGCGACCTCGCCGCCAAGTACCTCAAGCTCATACAGGGTGAGTGCACCTACCGAAAGGGCGAGTCAAGCCGCGGCCGAGTGCTATAGCTTACACATAATTAGTAATGATTGGTTATAGTTTTAACCAAAGTTTTATGTCAAAGTGAACATTAGCCCCCTTTCTGATAAACGCTACTTAAATTTAACCATTGCTTAAAGTTATCCCTGTCATTGTTTGTCAATAACCAACGGTAAGAGATGGCAATAGTTTAAGCATCGTTTATCTTTAGACAGACTTTTATAAGTAAGGCCCTTAGAAGTTAAGATAGCAAAGTCACTAGTCAAACTAATTGATTGAATGAGTTGATAAGTTGAGAGGTCAAGATAGTCGAAGTCATAATCAAAATTGCCAGCTAAGCTAAACATCGAACATTTTTAAGGTCAATTTTGTTTAAATATTTCCTAAGTCAAGATCAAAATTGCCAACTAAGCTAAGCATCAAACATTTTTAAGGTCAATTTTTTTTAAATATTACGTACTTTTCATCGTCTTCATTATTATCAGCCTTTTTCAACCCACTGTTGGGCATCGGCCTTCTTTATTATACCACCCGCCTCGATCCTGCGCTAGTCTCAGCTAGGAGCCGCCCACGGTCTTTCTAATATCATAGACCCATCTCGCTGGAGGACGTCGCCTATACCTAAGGGTGGATACATATCTGACGGAAGATGCGCTGCGCATCATCATTTGTATAACGCCAGAATCAAATTAGATAATAAAACACCCTACCTTACACACATAACCGATGATGCGTTAGTACGTCGGCCGTACTAACTGACGCATCTTCCATTCCTCCCTTAATTTACATCAGAAAAAACATTACTATTTTTCCATTATACATATTGATGTATTGTTCACAGGAAGAATAGGCAGCACAAACAACAAGGAGGTTGAGACGGCCGTATCGCCCGCAACGCCAGTCGACGAGGGCGTATCAGCTGACATCTCCACGCCTAGTCTACTCTCCTCTATCCACAGTGCTAGCAGCTTCGAGTGAGTTAAAAACGAATATAATCATATAATTCACTAGACTTGCACAACACTATTTTGTATAGAAAATACTTCGAAACCACGGTCTAGCGCAGAAAGTTTAACACCGTCATTGTTAAAGCTTAAACTGAGGTTGACGACGCGTCGCTTCTCACTCATCGGAGGCGGTGGGACAACTCTAATAGTCGGCTACATTATCACCTTCAATTAAGATCCTCTCATTTTGAACAAATAACTAAAAATGCGCTCGTCGCGATCATAATGGTTACGAAACGCGCACCAACGTATGAGCGCTTGCCGCAAGCGCCTGTTGATCTGTGTCCAAAAACCGACACTACACCAGATCGGCGACAAGCGTATTTAAGTTCACGCAAGTCAAGCCAAACGCACTTTATACACATTTGTCTTTGTGGACGCCTGCCGAGGCTTGGCAAGCGTGGAAAGGCACCATTATAGACTGTAAATTTTCTTCACACAATGCGAATCTTCACCAAAACGATCTGTTGGTTTGATATTTTCGCGCGAACTGGACGCGACACGATGGCGGTGGGCGCAGGGTGACAATGACGTAGACGACTCGCGTTTCGCGTTGAATTCGCGTGTCACCGCGTCGGATCGCTTCGCAATCGCGTTCGCTTTGAATCGCCCACGTAGGAATAAGTATAAATAAATAAAATAAATAAATAATGCAGGAAGTAATCACACAGCATCACGTAGCCCCAAACTAAGCAGAGCTTGTATTATGGGAACCACATGATTGATATAATACACATATATATATATTTCTGTAAATACATACATATCATACATAGAAAACACCCAGACCCGAGACAAATATCTACAGAAAATGCAAACATTGTCCCGCGGCGGGAATCGAACCCGCAAACTTCTGCGTCTCAGGCGGACCTTCGCCCACTGCGCCACAGAGGCCGTCAAATCAGACCGAGGCAGACTATTATATAGTGTGATCTTCACAGGCTGTGTTCCCCGGAGCGCGCGCTGCTAGAGAAATCAATGTCGGGATGGGCGGGGCAGAGCTGCGGAGGCGGCGCCGGCGCGCTGTACGTGCCCGAGTGTGAGGAGGTGCGCGTGTCGGCCGCCGTCGCGCGCCGCGGACATCTCAACGTGCTGCAGCACGGCACGCACGGGTGGAAGAAACGCTGGCTGGTAAGTCTCCACTTTGTAGGCGGCTGGCGGTGACGGCGGCTGGTTCGTCTTCATTAGATGTAGACGTAGCGGCCGTTTACGTTTTCTTTACCTATAAAGCAAAATAAGCTGTTGATTAGCTGCGAAACGTACAGAGAAACAAAATTTAAATGGTTGATCCTAGACTTGGGTATCGCCCTTAGTAGCTTAAATTAACACTTAGAAATATCTTAAGTGATCTTATTATATCTATGAAACTATCAAGAAAATTATATACATTGTTTCACTCTTGAAGGATCTCATTAATAAAAGTTTGTGCCCTAAGCGTTGGTAATAGTAGGTACGGCGGCTGATTCGTATCCACTAGATGTAGGCACGGCGGCTGGTACGTCTCCACTAGATGTAGGCACAGCAGCGGTACGTCTCCGCTAGATGTAGGCACGGTGGCTGGTACGTCTTAACTAGATGTAAGCATGGTGGTTCTCACGTCTCCGCTAGATGTAGGCACGGCGGCTGGTACGTCTCCGCTAGATGTAGGCACAGCAGCGGTACGTCTCCGCTAGATGTAGGCACAGTGGCTGGTACGTCTTAACTAGATGTAAGCATGGTGGTTCTCACGTCTCCGCTAGATGTAGGCACGGCGGCTGGTACGTCTCCGCTAGATGTAGGCACGGTGGCTGGTACGTCTTAACTAGATGTAAGCATGGTGGTTCTCACGTCTCCGCTAGATGTAGGCACGGTGGCTGGTACGTCTTAACTAGATGTAAGCATGGTGGTTGTCACGTCTCCGCTAGATGTAGGCACGGTGGCTGGTACGTCTCCACTAAATGTGGGCATGGCATTTTAAATCTGAAAATGTTGTTTATTGCAGGTGGTCCGGCGGCCTTACGTGTTCATATACCGCGACGAGCGCGACCCGATCGAGCGAGCGCTCATCAACCTCGCCAACGCACACGTCGAGTACTCCGAGCATCAGGAGCAGATGGTGCGAATGCCAAACACATTCAGGTAATTTTGGTTGTACAGAGAATACGAATATAATTCATTTATTGGACTAACATACAGCAACAGAATGAAACACAAGACAAGTTACATCAAAATAAGAGAGTAGAAGGTAGGTTCAGAAGTATAAAGTAACACAAAAATAATACAATAGATGGAATACATTGGTGTATGTACCCTTATACAAAACAAAACAACAATGCTACCTAGCTCGCTCCAAGATTGTGTCTTAGCTTTTTTAATGTTGCTAGCAATATATAATAGCTTTTTAATGTTGTTTAGCTTTTTTAAATCCATTTGGGGTGTTCTTTATTTTCTTTTTTCCTAAATCACCCCTGAATGAATACGTGTGGGTTTCTCACGATTTTTTTCTTTTGTGGTCTTTTTGACCACATACCTATACTACACTTTTTTGAGCACACTCACTACAGATTATAAAACAAAGTCCCCCACCGCGTCTCTCTATATAAAGTTTTGTAAAAAGTTAAGCAACCTGAAAGCTTTCATCGAAAACGCTGCCTAACATGTTAGCATAATATGCTCTACTAAGCTAGGACGGGTCGTTGGTACATTAATTCAATTGTATTCAATTGAACATTTTATTTTCAGCGTTGTAAGCAAGGAACGCGGGTATTTACTTCAGACACTTGGTGACAAGGAGGTCCATGATTGGCTGTACGCGATCAACCCGCTATTAGCCGGTCAGATTAGGTGAGGTCACTTAATGTTTATACTACCCTTCTTCCAAAATATTTTGTTACGCTTATAATACGTCAGGTTTACTTATTTGTGATCTTCATACTTATTCTACCCTCATATTCTATGTGGTTACCACGAATGCCTTCGCTCGACACAATTTTGAAATGGTGTCAAACACCATTGACCATTGTCAAGACTACCGAAACATAACATTTCATCTATCCCACGTTATGTGTGGTCGGCACAACATCTATTCTCCCTCCATTTCCCTCTGTCACTCGTCAATCTCAAAACTCACTCCTTTCTAACTCATGTCATCTTTCAGACAGTCCATTCATTTTTACACTGGCCTACCTCTACCAGCACGTATTTTCACATTCATACCTCTCTTCATAATTTCTTCAACACTTCCAATTTCATATTTCCTCAGTCAATGACGAACATAACTCGAAAATTCGAGGTAACAAATAAGAATTGTTTTTTATCCATTTTAAAGAATACTTCTAGCCAAGTCAAAAACCGTGTAAAGCTATGCGGAAACACGAAGGTCCGCCTGAGACGCTGAAGTTTGCGGGTTCGATTCCCGCGGGACAAATGTTTGCATTATTTGCAGATGTTTCTCTCATTTCTGAATGTTTTATATGTATCTATTTACAAAAAAAGTTATGTAACTGGTATATCAGTCATGTGGTTCCCATAATACAGCTCTGCTTAGTTTAGGGCTACATGATTCTGTGGGTTAGAGTCCGTCTAGCTTCCGTCCGCGGCTTGGCTCGCGTGGGATCCGGATAAAAAGTAGCTAAGATGTTAATCCAGGTCACAAACTATGCATATTCAAGGTTTCATCCAAATCCAGAAAATTTAGGCACAAGAGGCTTATCATCTTCATGCCTCAAGTTGATGGCCGCAAGGTGTTGCATCGTAGAGCACGTTCCAAAAAACGATCTACGATGCAATGCTTTGTGATATGTAATGGTTACCACTTAACATCAGATGGGCCATGTCCATGTTACATCTTCAAATACCATTAAAAAACGTTCAGTAGAATTTGCGAGAAAGAGTAACAAACATACATCCTCAAAGAAAGAGAATATGGATAGAGCTTATTTCCATAGCTGTCTCTTTTACTTCCTTATACGACATGACGGCGACCTTCTCTTTAAGGCGACTATACATGTCAAACTTCCTCTCGCTCGCGCTATTCAACATTTTTGAAAATATAAAATCACTGAATGTAGTTATGCAAAATAGCAAACCTTCACGGTTTAGAAAATAACAATACAAAGGTTTAGCAAGAATATCATGTTGAACCCAACACGTTTTCCTACCAAATAAGTTGCACCAAAATTGATCACATTTGTGCAAGTTTTTTAGTAAGAAAACGTGATAGAATAAAAGGTTTGACCCTTATCTAGTCGCCTTAAGTTGAATAAAGCCAGATGGCTCATGTAGCTTATTCTTGGTCTTTCTCTTCCACGCTTTCCAACTAACTTTCTATGATGTTTCTAATGAAGCTGCCATGTCGTATAAGGTGTCCAATCGTATATTATTTATTACATAATATTCCTAGCCAAGTCAATATACACGTGTAAAGTTTTGCGGACACAGGTCGCGGTCGGGACGGCGCGGCGACAAGCCGCCGGCGCACGCGCAGCCGGCATGAGACACCCTCACAATGGAGTCTATCCTTGTTTTTTAAGTGCGTCGCCGAGGGCAGTCTTAAAGCGAACGCGGTACACAACGCACGTCCTTTGAAAAGATATTGAAATAGGTTTTAGAATTAGTCGTTATGAGGTCCATTTTTTCAACAACATACACACGAATATTACATTTGTACGGTCAGCGACGAAAGATGATTATTATTATCAAGTTTGAAATACGCTGTTAGATTCAAGACGTTTATGAATTAAACGGCAACCAATTCAAGGCTAATCTTGAAAGTTTAGTCAGAAATTTGGTTGTTACAATATTAAAACAGTTTGAATAATCTGATGAGTCAATCTACTTTTCTCGCTGACTGTGCCATGTTATAAATAAGAACTAAACTATCTTTGAATTTTGTATTTATGAATCGCCATTAAATTTTACGCCTATTTGCAGAAGCTACCCAGAATTCCAAAGATAAAACCGAAAGTTTATGATTCGTTGAGATCTACTTTCCGGTACTAAACAAACGATAAAATAATATTAATTTGTCTCGAAACGGCGGCTAATAGACGAAAAAACGGTGTTAACAAAGCTATGTCTTCAATTTTTCATAAGTGGGTGTGAAAATATTAGAGCGAATTATAGAATCTCATGCCAAAATGGACCTAAATGACGACTATACGGTATACTATCATTACCAAATATTAATGGTGCCAAAAACTATCGGTGCCATATCAATAAGGTGCATTTTAACCGATTTGATAGAAATTGTTTATCATCTGCGACTGATGATTGAAGAACATTGTGGCTGGTTTGGTAGATTGTTTCATAATAGGGTTTGAAAGTTACCTTCTCTATATGAAGATTCTCTTTTGTTAAGTACCTACCTAGGACGCAGAAAACTATTTCTAATGTGAGGTGGAGAAAAACCTCTGCACCACGTCCCGCATTGGGATGTATTGTGCATTGAACCCTGTTCGCAGAAAACTAACAGATTCGGTCATTGTTCCGCGTCCAGACTTGACCTGCATCTGCTGTGATTCCAGACCCAATAGAAAATCTATTGTCTCGTTCAGTGTGTTAAAGCATACAAGAAGGCGCTGACTATATGCATGCAGAATTTGGGATCACGGGTAAAAAATTAAGTAATTTAACTTATAACTTATTATGCCAGTTTCAGCAGAGAATAAGTAGAATAGGTTTAGATTTGTAACAGCAGAAAACGGTTTATCGAAAAGAGGTAATATAGGACATTTTAAAGAATGCGGAAGTTTCAAAAAGTTCCATAACTAAGCGTAATGCTAGTTGCAGTGACCAGCGCTGATCTTCTCTTATGGCTAAAAGGCCAAAAATCAAACGACGACGTCAGCGGAAGTAATAGTTATCATGATTTGATTATCAGTGATTTTGAATTCCGGATGCATAAAGTCCGTGAAGAATTCAAATAATCTTTGTACGACGATATCACCACTACAAGGATTTTGACATCAGAATCAATTAATTTGGCATATCCTCAATTTATACCAATATTGTATTACCAGTTGCATTTAATGCATATATACGGTCTATACGTAAATTATTATATTTATTGTAGTATTTATATGATATATTATTATTGGTTTTAAGTCAAATCAAGGTCAGAGAGTAGTTGGGACCAAACCGGTGCACTGACGGGTTCGGGGTAAAGTTATATGAAGCGAATTTCGAATACAATAATCTCAAATGGCCTGTTTCAATATACATAAGGATTTGCGTTGTATATAGCTCTTGTACGTAAGGTTAGTGGGCCGCGACGTTTATTCACTTTTAATGTTAATTGTTAGAATCGAGTCCAATATTAATCGAATGGTATTTACTCGGGACTTTGCTTACATTTTGTAAAAATCATCTGTCATGTTTGTGTACTACGATTTATTAACGCGGCTCGCTGGACGACCGTTTTTAGATTGCCTAAGCGTATGTGTTCGCAAATGTACCACGCGCACAAATGTCATTAAGCGACGTCTGATAGACTCCATTCGTCAAGAATTTATCTTGTGAAGACAACAGGAAAGTTGATCTAATTGTTGGATACATTATGGTGTAATTTACCTTGTATATACGTATGGCTCGAACGGTAGAATAAAGTATATTTTGAGGCTCAAAAGCCATTTCGGTGGAGATGGGAGACAGCGATCGTATGTATGTCATACGTAAACATTCTTGACAGTTAAGGCTTGCTCAAACAGAAAGCGTTCTTAGCTCGCGTCAAAGCGTTATAACGCCGCGTGCTGACACCGCTCCAAAATACCGAGTTTTATTGTTCTGTGAGGAGGTTAGACTGATGCTGACAGAGCGTCGCGCACTGATAACACGTGCTCAGTTTGATAGTATCTCAATCTCAGTACAACACAATCTGGCGTTTTAAGCGGCATTTTTACATGGCACTATAATGCTTTGCGAGCTCGGTAGCTTTATTTGACCAAGCCTTTAGTATTCATTGTAAATAAAAAGAAAACATTAGATTATGACATTGTAGTTAAAGTAGAAGATGCGTTTAAAATCATTTTATTAAGCTACTAATTTATAATTCTGAATTTATTTATCAATTTTTGTTGTAATCGTAATTGTTAAAAGATCTTCTTTGATATAATTGTATAAAGTAGGTTATGTATTGTAATGTTATTGGCATTAAATCTCATGTTTCCTTGGGTTGTTTTGTGGATAGGTGGCACATCTAGGCATTCCAATAGGATCTAGTCATGTACTCTCAAAGTAGGTACATTTAATGTGATAGATATAGCTTCATGTTCAATGCAGTGCTAACGATCACAAACTTAACTTTTTTATGTGTTCCAGAATATAATTTAATCAGTCTATGAATTCATAGAAAATAAACTTAAAAATATATTTATACAGATATTTCGTGTTAGAAAATGAATGTGTAGTTTTGTATGGATATCAATATCGTTTCCCCTTTTATAGGTCCTTCTCTTGTCGCCTTTAGGTGTTTTTAGCCAACTAAAATGACTGTCACTGTACTATTCGCTTTAGTAGCCGATTCGAACATTTATAAGAAGAGTGATGAACTCGCTTCGTTAGTGATTAGTAAACTTACTCGTAACGTAAGCCACTCTACTATGTAATACAGTTGAAGTCGTGCATTTCGCCCATCTACACTAGATATTATGCAGTCTTGGAAATTTTTAACATAACATGCGTTCTGTTCTTTAGTTATAGATGGGCTAGTTTTATGCAAAAGAAATAAAAAAGGACTTTTATTCGATGACCAGTTGAAAGTTCGAATAAAAATCTTTACTTTTTTATTTATTGACTGATTTGTGTTTGATTTATTGAGGTTAAAATCTTTATTACCTATAAGGCGTTGTAAATATCCTATCCTAATCATTATGTTACAGATTGAAGCTTTCCTTCGTTCAGTCTCACTGGCTTACAATGTACTTAGATTCCAATACTCGGCTAACCTCTAGAATAAACCGATAATAAATTAGCATAATATTAGAAAGTAAGATCGAAAAGTATTATCCAAATTTAGAAATGCTGTGTGGTTATAGTTACATTGAAATTATTACTATAGTCAAGTTACTATGTTTCGGTTTGTGAAGCACAGTGTCAAGTTGTAGGAACATTTATTTTTCGTTGATCTGAATCGCACGATTTGACGTTGTGCTTCACTCGCTGTAGAAACGTTTCTTTCATGGTCTTGGCAAAATTATTATGTCCAAATACTCCTTCGCCACTACGAAATTAAATATTTGTGTAACTTCTTCATTGTGTAAGTATGTTAAGTGTAATGAATGGATTATCTCATGCTGAGGACACGCATGGTGAACATTAACCTTTCTTTTTCTAGTCATTTTTGTGTAACATTCCAATGTTTGTGAATTATTTTCTTTCGAATATAGGGTAATGTATTTTGCATAGCAAAATGGTGTTTTTGTAGTCTAATAGTGAGCAGGAATTTTAAAATCACGGGTGTGTCGTGCGTTGGATGTTAACGTTTTTGTATCAGTTTACATTTTTGGAATTTTCGTTTGCCTCTTTCCGATTACGTTGTTATTATTGTAAATGAACATTTTAAATTAGAGATGACAGCTCATGCTGGATTATATTTTTTTATAGAGTATACTAAGCTGTACTGCTATTTTTATAGGACTAGCTGTTGTTTCGTTCTGTTTTGTAATTTATTTTGATCGTTATTATAATATTTGCCTCGAGGGCGTGTAAGATATTCTTTTTCTCGCTTTATTATCGTGGGTGTGAGAGAGAGGGTCGCTCGTCGGCTCGCTCCTTGTGATTTCGATAGTGATTGTTGATTGTTGGCGAGGATGCATTTGAAAAATTATATATTCTATCATTTATGGATTTCATTCAATTTATGAAGATAAGAACAATGTAATAATTGGTAATATTACTCATTGCTCTAAATGTACTATCAAATATATTATACACAGTGTTAAAGGTCGTAAATAAAATGCTTTGAAAATTTCCTTATTGTTGTTTTCATTACATACCTTTATACCTTTGTAATACTAAAATACATTTTGAAAATTAAGTTCATGTACAACATCATCTATATAATCCCTCGGCTAAACGCCGCCGTGTTATTTTAATAAACATGTTTTTTAGGCCACTTCAAATATTTAAAAAATGAGGGTTGTTGGTTATGTGATGTAACCAAACAGAAAAAAATACAACCGAATTGAGAACCTGCTCCTTTTTTTGAAGTCGTTTAAAAAGATGGGGCTAGGCACAGAAAGAGCGGTAGTGATTCTGAAAGATTTTCATTAAACAAACTTAAAGGACCTGTCTCTTTATTGTAGATGGAGATAATACGAGACGAAATTAATTTTAGTTAGTTACAACTAGTTTTACTCAGAATCCACCACAGAACCTATACTACAAGAAAGGGCACCTAGCGTCACCCCAACTTCATAGTTACAATTTTGCCGATGAGTTTTTTGACGTGCGTGAGTCAACGTTGTACAGTAGTATTTTTGTGCAAATCAATGGCAGCACCGACCTTCGCGCGTGAAAAAACTAAAACTTAAAACTTGTGCCATGTAAGCGGTGTCGCCTCATACTAGCATAGCAAAATTCCCTGACCGCGCCGACACGGGCAGTAGCGTCGTGCAAGAAGTTGGGGATCGCAGACGATCCCCGACCCGCATGCCCAGCGAGGGGATTATGGGCATATCTCCCTTATTAAGGTATAGATAACACTTTATTGATCACCGGTCATTAGGGGAGGAAAATATAGGTTGGTGAGAGAGGGGAAGAAACAAACCAGCGACAGCGGTTCTGATACAAATCCTCACGCATTGCCCTTCTATTGGGTTTGTTTTACTTTTCTTTGGTGTCAGTCATTAATTAAAACAGTTATTAAATAATACATCGTTATATTATTATCACATGTGTACAAACTTTAGTATATTATACATGATGCGGTAAAAAAAGAATGTTTCTATTATATTACAGTTATAAATATTTTATCATCTTTATAAGAAGCTTTTTATGTTATTATTGCATTTAATATAAAAGTTTTGTTATAATTTCTACACTTTCTAGCTTACTAAATAATTCCTAGAAATAAAATAAAAATGATTACATTTCTTAAGGCCTATCCCCTGGCCGCCGACGGGCATCAGCGTCGGTGGTGCTCAGCAGGGATTATGGACATATCCCCTTATTTTAAAAGAATAAAAGTGTACTGATTAGGCTAGTGATGGATGATGAATGGAAGGCCTATTCAGAATCTTGCGATATCCACTAGGTGGCGTAATACTATTTAGCACATATTGTCATTCAGAAAAGAGTTTTACATACAAACAACGATGCGTTGCGACATCGTGCGTTGACGCAACGCACGTACAAAGGGACCAGTGAGACGAAACAGGGAGATGCGCTGTGACGCCGAAGCGGCATCACTCTAAGCACTCTTAATACTTTGACAACACTCAATTCTTAACTATAGGTATATTGTCAAAAGTCATACGGCATTTGACAGTCCAGAAGTCCTTTCCACGAAAGAAGTATCGCAGCAATTTATTTTATTTATTATATTAATTAGTGAAACTAAAGCAGTATACGTAAAATACAGAACATTTAACACGAAATTCTAGACAGTTAATTAATATTTATTGGTTTTTTGCATCGTATTTTGGTGGCAGATGTGTTTATTCAGCTTTTCCATTAATTTTATTTCCATGCCATTACGATTTCAGACGATTGTGGCGTCGCATCTGCAGGACTTTCGTCGAAAAGACTACCGTATATAATATTACACCTGTTTGCTACCCTGTCTCTCACCTAAATTACCCTAAGGTGAGCCACATAGAGCCTCTCACCATCCTCACATAACGTCAAAGTAATATAATTGCCAGTTTAAGTGACAAGTTCACTCAGATTGCGTAAACTATATTCTTGTATTTACAAACTTCCCGCTAGCATTATATAAAAAAAATAGAACAACTCCCCTTGCTACAAAGTTTGCGTTAACTATATTTTTGTATGAAAATGAAGCAGCGCCGCTTCTTTTTCATACAAAAATATAGTTAACGCAAACTTTGCCGCTTCATTTTCATACAAAAATATAGTTAACGCAAACTTTGTAGCAAGGTGAGATTTTCGCACTCAAGCCTCAGATATTAGTCACTTTAAAAAGCAAATAGCTTACTTTGACGTTACTTGGAGATAGTGAAATAGTCCCTTCGGGTGATTAAGATAATACTTAAGAGAAGGGAGAAGGTTAGTAGACTTGAGCATAAATTAATAAACTACTACAATTTTACTAATCCTCGACGATGAGATCGGTACAGTAGACATCGAAAAAGACCACCAATACATTTAGAAATATAGATATAAAAGGAATTGATGATCTTTATTCGATATCGACTGTATGAGAATACACGAAGAATAAACTAAATAAACGAACTTGAAGAAATTGAGAGATCTCAGGTTCAACCGGTTACTGACAAGAGCATGCATCGAACCCGCGACCTTATGGAGAAATGCTAAACAATTGAGCTACTTGAAGCCCCAATATTTTTTTCAATTATCGACCAACGGGAGTGAACCTACGTAAAGGTGACTAACCAACAACGGCTGAATCACAAGCAGGGGTATTTTCAAACGTCATTAACGTTTCAAGAATCGAATCTGTAACTTTTTTTATGATACCTGAAGTTAGAACTAGCACATGGCCTACCTGATGTTAAGTGGTAACCATTACTTGTAACAAAGTACTGCTTTGTAGGTCACGCATGTTTGGAACGAGCCCTATGATGCAACGCTAATACAACTGCGTCCATCAACTGAGGCATGAAAGTGTTAAGCCTCATGTGTCTGTAATTTCACCGGCACACACACCATTCAAACCGAAGCAGCACTGCTCGATTATATTTTATTTCAGACGGATTTCTATGATCTTAAAAGCACCTGATGAAGATTCTGAAGACAAAAACGCGTCACAAGTTTGATCACACAACATCGACAATAATCATCATCGACAGACAATATTATACTTCCAGTTCAATCATCACTGACGGATTCGACCTAGAACATTTGAAAATTATCCTACTTGACACAAATTTTCGTACCTACGAAATCGGAGGCTCGAACACGAAGACTAGCGAAAATGTTTCGTATCGTCATAAAATTTTGGCCAATAAGAAACCGTATATTGAAAGTGAAAGTGAAAATTTTCTTTATTCAGTACGCACATTACACTTTAAATCGTCATTCAAAATAACGCTTTGTCATTGGCCAACAATTTTCGCTACGCTTACGGCACTTCAGGTTGAAATATTCGTGATCGCCCTAAGGATCGAACCCTCTAGGCAAAGGCGACCACGGCATTAAAGCCGGTCGATAATGAAAACCTAGTAGGATACGTAGGATAGTTATACTTTGGTTAAAATTCACTTTCCTCACGAAAAAGGATTCAAATTCTTATCATAATCATCTTCCTCATTGAACGGGTTGGTCGGATCGTTGACCTCTTCATCAGCAAAAGGGTTCTTCGCTTCATCATAGTTCTCATCATCGAATGGATTCTTCACTGGACCACTCGGTCCACTGTTGATTACTGAGGATATGTTCAGTGGGGCCTCAGCCTTTTTTATTGATTCGTATGTCTTATGTACGGGTTCTAGCTTGTTCATGTTCGCCTCTAGGCTGGAACTGTAGCGAGTTTGCTCTAGGACCCTCATTCTTCCTTCTGGGATAGGAACCACGGTTGTGCCCTTTGGCGCGATTTGCTTCACTGCGTTCGGCAAGAATACTGGAAGCAAAATAGACCGAAGGTGATTATTATAATTATCATTAAGTAGTATATCAGTCATGTGGTTCCTATAATACAAGCTCTGCTTAGTTTGGGACCACATGATAGTATCCAGATAAAGTAAAGTAAAGTAAAAAGTATTTTTATTCAGTAGGATCACTATAGTATAGTTCAATCCTCAATGTTTTTAATTTACATCAACTCCTAACGCAATTCCTAACGACTACACAGAGAAGAATTGGCAAGAAACTGCTAGGCGTAGTATATTATTTCTTTATTTTACTTTTGTTGGAAAACTTACAGCTAGGCATCAAACATTTTAAAAAAGTGATAAGACATTACAGAAATAGAAATAATATAGTTGGAAGACACAAAACAACAACTTTAATTAATAGTCGGATGTGTCCCGGCTTCCGATCCGGAGAACGTGGATTCCAACCCCGCGAAAAAATTATGTGCGTATTACTACGTGCTGGAAACGGTGAAGGAAAGCATTGAGAGGAAACTGACATGCGCTAGAACTAAAAATCGAAAGGAATGTGCTAGGTCTGTGTTCCATTAAAAGAGGTGATGGACTTGCAATTTGTCACGTGGAATGATGACTGCTCATAAAAAGTGGGCATGTACCGAATGTAATGTTTGGACTTGCCACTGACTACGTCACTATAAAGGTATCGTCAATAGATTTGAGTAGTCGTTAAGATAGTTGTTTGTTTTGTTAATTATTTTGTGACACAGCATAAAATGTGGAGTTTGCTTTAAGAAAGATTAGACAGTGAATAACAACTGTGAAAAAAAAAATAGATTTATCTCATACAACTAAAGTAACAAATGGGACAACATGGTTTCTTCTTGGAACCCTGTTCCTTGTACTCCTACTCTTGTTGTGCTTGCTTGTTGTTTCCTTTCAGGGTCTTTTTGGTATGAGTTAGTGGCCACTCTGGTATCGGAATTTTAAAGCCACCCAATGCCTCCGACACGGCTTAACGACTGTAAAAGTCGGGACCAACATTATATCGTGCCTTCCGATGCACGAATGCGCTCAGATATAAATGCCACTAAACGGTCACTTATCCAATTTGAACGTTCTGCAAAGATTTTTCTCTAGTCTGAGTGTTTTCTATGTATAATATGTATGCATTTACAAAGAAAATGTATTTAAGTAGTATATCATTAAGCAGTAGCGAATGGTGGAAGACCGCCAAAGTTTATAAAAGTTTGGGGGAGACCTTTGCCCAGCAGTAGGAAGAAATGAGCTAGTTAAATAAAAGTAATAATAATACTATTTTGCAAGCTTGTAAATTTGGGAGAAAGGGTGAGGGTGTGTTTGTGAGGGTACCTTGTTTACTCTGTCCCTCTGCGAGCCTCAGCTTGGCCTCCGCCCCCGGGCCGTAGGTCTGCGCGGGCTGCGCGGGCGGCGGCGCGGGCGGCGCGGCCGGCGGCGACTCCTGCGCCTGGCCCGAAGACTCCGTGATCAGAGTCACCTTGTTGAACAGACCGCGCCCGTAGTACTCCGATACCACGGCATAGCTGAAATAAAAACAAAAAATTTTGCTTCTATAACTAAGGTCGTGGTAAACTAACTTTTGTATTAAATTAAATTGAGACTTATTTGATCAGGACCCGAATGAAAGATTTCATAATAGGCAGATCATACCGATCAGGAATAATAACCTACAGGATACTGTTAGGGCTAGCCCGCACTCTGCTGAGCAATGACGCAGTTTTCTTACGGACAATGGCATGAAAACCATCGACCCGCGGCTCCGCAAACATGGTAGAAGCAGTGCAGAAGCGAGGCAGCCCCATTAGCATTCTGAACCTATTATTATATTGGACGCGAAGGGTACTGATCGATTTCTGAGTATAGCTGAACCATAGGCAGCTCGTGTAAAACGTTTGGCAGTAGGCTTTGAAGAGGGTAATTTTCACTTGCCTACTGCAGCGAGCAAACCTATTGAATATGTGGTATAGTTTAGCCTTGCCCGGGCGAAGTGGTTAAAACGAAAAGAAATAGAAGGTAAAGAAAATGAACACCACACCAGCCTATATCAATCCACTGCTGGACATATATATATATAAAGAAAACTATTACACTAGAACAAAACGGATAATAATGAAAATAGAATGGGCGGTCTTATTGATATAATGTTGATATTAATGTTTGAAGGTACTGATAATACCTATACTTTAATAATGAAGCTGACATGTAAATTGGTTTTACGAATAAATGATTATGATTATGATTATGATTATGATTATAGCTTAGAGACATAGGCCTCCTCTAATAAAAGGGGATATGCCATTAATCCCCGCACTTTGCACGCGGGTTAGGGATCGCAGGACACAGCTTCTCGCACCGCCGTCGCTGCTGCCCGTCGGCAGTCAGGGGATTTATCTTTGCTGTGCTATACCGTATCCAGCCAGCTGCCCGAGTCCTGTTTATTAGTTTCCAGGGTGCACCATGGGCAGGTGAGGTTGGTTAGGTTACCGAAGATTGGTTTAGTTAAACCATGTAAGGGAAATTACTAATAGTTTTTGCCTTCCAGAAAGGTGTGTTGTTACGAACTAGTCAGAAATAAGCGGAGTTATTTGAGCGAAGTTGAGAGCTTCAACTCTGAAATCAGCTGTGCTTTATTCTTTTATAGAAGAACTTGTACGAAATGTCTTTTGTCTAGTAACAAAAAAAATAGTTTTCGGATCTTTCCCTTTGCCAAACATGATTCAATGTCAACGGAAATTACCCATTTGAGAGATAAACGGCGTTTCTTTTGATTAGTTGACTTTATTTATTTTTCAAAGCTTCAAGACTTTAAGGTATTGCAGACCAGCGGAGTGATCGGCTAACTCTATTGCTAACATAAATGATTGACACCGATCCTGTTTTTATAAACTTTGAAATTTCATCCGTCTAAATTCAATGAATGTCAATTGACAAAATGTCACAGTTTGTTAAAACAGGATCAGTGTCAATCATTTCTGTTTGGAACCGAGTTAACCGATCACCCCGCTGAGTAACTTGATTTCTTCACGCATCCTAAGAAAAAGGGCCTTGATAGACACACGGATAACGAAGTGATCCTATAACGGCCTTTTTCCTTTGAGGTACAGCTAGTGCTTGACTTTCGTGCCGCTACTTGTACGGGACCTTAAAAACGAGTTACAAATTACTAGCTTCTTCCCATGGTTACTACTAAATTCATCCAGAGTATCTATCATAAATAACAAATCCCAAATCCGTTCAGCCATTACGAAGACGAGTGGGAACAAACTATACACTTATTTGAAACTATCATAGTTGTATCACTCCCCAATTTTAGAAATGAATCGATAATATTCGTCTAATAAAATAAAATTCTGTGTGAACGTTTGGTGCCCACTAAAGTGAAACTAATAGGTTCAAGTTATTGTGGAAAGAGCCTCGACCAAGGTTTGATATTTCTTGCATCATAAATAAAAGAGTCTACGATAATATTTAATGCAATGCTCCGTAGGTACTATAAATACTCCACTTCAAGGTAATCCAATAAAAATGAATTAATAAATGATTTAATTGTAAATTCCACGATACACAGAGTTCTATCACCACATTGGTATTATTTGTTATAGTCTCGGGTTATACCTGACTCCGACACCAGTTGGCCGCTGACTAGCTCATACGAAGATATTTGGAATTTTGTGACTTTTACAGTTTTCTAAATTAGTATAATAATTACTGTTTGACAATGCTTTAACAGCAGCATCAATGTTATTATTATGCGTGAAATATTTCATAATAGATCTACCGGTAGGTCACAAAAATATTCTTATCTATTTTTATTTTCTTATTATATTTTAAAACTAGCGGCCCGTCCCGGCTTCGCACGGTCTTTAGTAAGGATCCCTTATCTTTTCTAGCACTAAATATAGCCTATGTTACTCAGGGTGAATGTATCTTTCCAATGGTAAAAGAATTATTGAAATCGGCACAGTAGATTTTGAGTTTATTCATTACAAACATACATAAACACACACAAAAATAGAATTTTTTCCTCTTTATAATATTAGTGTAGATAAATTACCTATTCAACTTTTGACGATATTAAGTGTAACTTCGGTGGGAATAATTGAAATCTATGAACTACGAACGAAGACTTAATAAAAGTACTTTCGTCCCTATTATCTCCATCTATACGAAAGGGACAGTAACTTTGACTTTAACGATAAGTTTAGTTAACGATTAGTTTTCAGGAAGATGAGCTATCGGCAAAAATTGATAAAATCAAAACAAATGTAGGAAGGGAAAATCTAAAGAACTGTGGGCAGTGTAGTCACTGCAATAGTAGAACTCTATGTGAAGGGCTCGCGTCCGGGGAAAGTACTACGCCCATCTTTATTTTTGCCATGAAGCAGCATTGCTGTTTCAGTTTGAAGGGTGTGGGTGACGGCGAAATTACAAGTACAAGAGACTTTTCATCTTTTTGCCTAAATGGGACGCAGAGCAACATCGTAGGGCACGTAAGACCTATGAGGCAATGCTTTGTGATATATGTTTACCACTTAATATCAGGGTCAAAAAAAGGCTTATCTTGGATAGCCTGTAGACAGTTTTTTTTAAAGGCGGGCTTAACCCTGAAAGAGTTTTCTTACAGCAAACCTTTGGGTATTGGGTATATATATATATATATGATATCTTCTCCCAATACCCAAAGGTTTGCTGTAAAAAAACTCTTTCAGGGTTAAGCCCGCCTTTGTACATATCATTAAAGTAAATTTATTACTGTATTATGTTTTCGTGTACAATAAAGATTTAAAGAAAGATAAGTTTTAATCTTCCAGAATTTTCACAACTCAGTCGGGAAAGAAATAAGCAAATAACACTAAAATAACTTATTAATTACCAACCCACCTTTCATCGGTCCGATTAGCGAAACACCACGAGAACGGCGGTATCATAACAGATTTGAACACTGACAAGTTCATATCAACAAGACACTATACGTCACTTGTTTTGAAAACGACACAATAGATTGTAAAATATTATAATAACAAACATGCTCGCTCGTTGAACGTTTGAAACGCACTGACGCTGACGCCTTCTGATTGAAAGAATGCTTGATGTATTTTAATAAGAGCTTGGTGGGGCAGTCTGATATGTAAGGCGCAGGTTCAATTCCCGTTTCATCTCTAATTTTCACAGTAGACTGAGAAATTGGTGAACAAATACATACAGTCGAAATCGGAAATTGTCACAAAAAAACGATTAATTGTTATCATCATGTTGTTATCATAATGCGGTATAGTATTGAAGTCACGGATACTGACCATTTTATCATAAGACGCGCATTTAACTATTACGATACTTGATAATGAATTTATAATAAAATATTAATAAATTTAAATACATTTCAAAAAAATTCAGTATAGGCCAAAATAAATCACCAATATGGTAGACAATATGACTTTTTTTCAACTAGCTTGCGACCCTCGCGTGGTCCTTGGACAAAAAAGTAGCTTTTGTGTCAATCTAGAGGCTTGATCTCTAACGGCCGGTTTCTATATTATACCGTTACCGATTACGCCTCGTTTTCCCTTGAAAAACTGTCAAAAATTAACAACGAGGCGTCGAAAATTTCACAGTTTTTCAAGGGAAAACGAGGAGTAATCGGTAACGGTATATTATAGGAACCGGCCATTAGACTAGCGAAAATATATTCGAATAGTAGACTTAAAATTTTGGCTAATAAGAAAGCGTAGATTCAAATAGCTTTATCATTGGCCAATTTTTTTGTCACTTTTACTACGTCTGGTTGAAATATTCGTGTTCGCCCTATAGGTCACTATGTAAATTTAAATCATCATCATCATCATCAGCCTATAGCAGTCCACTGCTGGACATAGGCCTCCCCTAATGAGCGCCATTGCGCCCTGTCCTGAGCTCGACGCATCCAGCTTTTACCAGCAGCCTTTCGCAGATCGTCACCCCACCTGGCCGGAGGGCGTCCTACACTACGTTTGCCGAGCCGCGGTCTCCACTCAAGAACTCGTTTACCCCAACGGTTATCGGTTCTAAATTCTAAATGAGATATGATTCTATGTTCTAAATTTAAATATGCATCCTAATATAAAATCCTTTATGTCAAATTAATAAATACATATTGAATTAATAAACATTACGACACATCATCATCATCAGCACCACAATCAGCCTATAGCAGTCCAATGCTGGAATTATGAGCGTCATTGCGCAACATAGAAGAACAAAAATCATGTACAAAACACTTTAGTTAAATGAAAAGAAAATATCGATTGTCAAATAAACATATACACACCTATGTTATGTTTATAGATAGCGCAGCTGTGACAACAATGGCTAATGATTCCTATGTTATTGGTGTTCATCTGATTCATATGAACGCAATTCATATCGAACTGACAAGTAAATAATATTTCTACTTCGAAGGAGCTAGTGGCCAACTCTGGTGTCTAAATTTTCAGCCGTTCAAATGCCTCTTATATGGCTTAACGACATAAAAGCTGGGACCAGTATGTTAACATGCTTTTTGAGCGCTCAGATAGCAGAACAGCATCAGTAAGAAGCTGAAAAAAACTCACGGGTCATGTTGTAATCGGGTCATTTTGTCCACAGGGGTCATGCTGGATCATGTATTCGCGAGTCATATAGTAGCGGGTCATGTTATAATCACGGGTAATGTTGGGTCATATTGTAGTCGCGGGTCATATAGTATCGTATAGTAGTAGTGTTGCAGTAGCGGATCATATAGTAGCGGGTCATGTTGTAATCACGGGTCATGTTGGGTCATATTGTAGTCGCGGGTCATATAGTATCGTATAGTAGTAGTGGCGGATCATATAGTAGCGGGCCATGTTGTCCACGCGGGTCATATTGTAGTCGCGGGTGATGTACTCACGGGTTGTTGGGTCATATTTGTAGACGCGGGTGATGTACTGACGGGTCATGTTGGTTCATATTGTAGTCACGGGTCATGTTGGGTCATATTGTAGTCGCGGGTCATGTTGGTTCATATTGTAGTCGCGGGTGATGTACTGACGGGTCATGTTGGTTCATATTGTAGTCGCGGGTGATGTACTGACGGGTCATGTTGGTTCATATTGTAGTCGCGGGTGATGTACTGACGGGTCATGTTGGTTCATATTGTAGTCGCGGGTGATGTACTCACGGGTCATGTTGGTTGTGCAGTCGTGCATGCAGCGTCTCCGCGGCGTGCGCCGGCACGTCGGCACGCCGCGGCCGCGTGCACGCCGGGCACTCGCACTCGCACTCCGAGTAGCTCTCGAAACAACTGCACAACAAATTATATCGGCTTAAAGACTCTTCATCTTCAAAAGTCGGGTACATTCCGCTTGGGCATCATCCTTCCATTTCTTCATCCGACTTCCGATCCGGAGATCAACACCCAGACCCGAGACAAATCTTTGCAGAACATACACTTTGATTTATTTTTAAATAACTACTAACTATTTTTTCATCACGATGCGTACACATGTTTTTGGAATATTATTTACTTCAATACCATTATTTAGATATTACGTTGTCTTTTTGATAATATTCTGTTATTTGTATACCTGAATAAATAAGATAAAAAATAAAATGCAAAGATTTGTCTAACGGCGGGAATCTTACCCGCCACCTTCTGTGTCTCAGGCGGGCCTACTGCATCATAGAGGTATCTAAGTATGATATGTATGTATTAAGCTTTGTTTTGTTTTGGGCCATACGATGATGCCTTATAATGTCCAGTCCACCATCATTACTTACTGTTTATGGAAGGAATGCTGGCACAGGAAGTGTACAGTTGGCAATTCCAACGGTCGGTTGCAGGCGGCACAGCGCGAGCTTTGGAAGGTGATGGGAGAGTTCTGGATGGTATCGATGTGTTTCTTCTGCAGTGAGCTCTCCGCTTTGTACTTCTCGCAGAGCTCTTGTTCGCGTGTTATCACTTCGTTTTCTGATTTCAGCACGTCCATTAGGTACCTAGACATAGTTATAGTCGAATCATTTATTTACCAATAATATTACCAATAATAAATAGTACACAAAATACATAATATGGTAATGATGTTACAAAAAGGTGATAATAAGTAAGTATGCATAATGCCTACTGTTAGAGCAGTAGGCGCTGTGAATTTATCGAGCTCAGGACTGGGCGCAATAGCGCTTATTAGAGGAGGCCTATCTCCAGCAGTGGATTGCTAAGGACAGATGAAGGTAATGATGATTTTAAAAGTTAGTTTTGCATACCAGAAAAGTACTTGTTTCAGGATTAAACGTAGCTTAAGTCCGCAGGCGGAAGCTACTAAATATATCATAATGATATAAATAACTTACTTTCTCACGTCTCCGAGCGTGTAAGATGGCGTGCTCGCGAGACAATCGATGACTAGTATCGGCGATAACAACTTCTCGGTCGCTGCAAAATAATAGTACATCGCAATATCACATATTGATGCGCACGTGGAGTGGCTTAATCTGGTGTTCTTAGCCGATCATCTGAGTTAAGCAACACTCCGCCCGGTCACTGTTCGGACGGGTGACCGTTCAGTGGCATTTACAGTTTGTGACATACACGTAGTGATGACGACGACCAATGATGAACGATGACGAAACCCAATTTGGTTTGTCAAAAAAATGAAGTCATTTTGGTTTTCGACATCGTTCATCATTGGTCGTAGTCATCACTACGTATCAGTCAATGTCAATGTCACGCGTGTTAATCTATAATAACAATCTGTAATGTTAGATCTCCGGCCGAAGCTAGAATATATATACCTGACGTATTTGAAATCATAGCCAATGAGAGCGTAGATTCGAAATAACGCTTCGGTAAAAATTGTACGATTCGCTAATGATACGACATAGAAAAAATTATCATTGCACTAGAGCGCTTCCGTTCGGAAGGCACGTTAAGATGCTGGTCCATGTGTTATTCGTTATGTCACGTCGGAGGCCTTCAGGCAGCCTAAAAACCCCGAAAACAGAGTTGGCAACTAGCTCACGAAGACGAAAGCTAGTAAAAGCCTTTCGATGGGTACAACCAGCTTTTATTCATTGTAAGGGACGCATTTGTCACTAGGACCAACCAACAACTTACTGCTAGAAAGGGCCTCGAGCGAACAAAGATCGAAACATCTCAATTCGTATCTATACTATAATAATAAACAGTGACAGACCCTACTTAATAGATACCTACTAAATATAAAGAGATAAAATTGTAAGTTTGTATCTGTATATGTTTGTTCTCTCTCGCACCGTTGATCCAATCTGCATGAATTTTGGTAAGTCAATAGGTTGTTTGTACCTATAGCATGCAGTAGTTCTGGCAGGCACTCGGCAGGCGGCCGCCTCCATAACACATCCAGCCACAGGCGAGGGCACAGCGGGCCACGTGACCTGCACACTTCTAAAGCCTTCTCCGCCCCCTCCGCGCCGCCTGTCCGCATGTGAACTGTCACTTGACTGCGCCATCTGTATAAAAAAAACATACATTTGTTACGCCCTACTTGACACCATTGCGATGATTTGTGTGGCGCAGTGGGCTAAGACCAAATATTCGGGACAAATATTTGCATGATCTGCTCTGCATATATTTGTCTCGGGTCTGGGTGTTTTCTTTGTATGATATGTATAACGTATTTACAAAAAATATATAAGTAGTTTATTAATCATGTGGAAACCATAAATACAAGCTTAGCTTGTAGCTCTGCTTAGTTTGGGGCTGGATTATGCTGTGTGAGTAATTGCAGTGACTCAATGACGCTTACATACCCCTGATTTATAAAATATTCAATCGAATGTTCTACTTAAAGTACTATAGGGTTCATAACTGTTTTGGAAATTATCAGACATAAAACGCCGTAGTATATAGAGTAGGCAAAATTTTACATTATTAAGGGCAGCTCCCTTTTCTTTTGTAGTTAGAAGGTTTTGCTCTAAGTAAACTATATTTTTTTAAAGGAAAAACAACTGCACTGTCGGCTTTTTTTTTAATTTGACTGTACATTATGCCTAGAACCTACATACCTAGAACATTATTAACATAACAAAATTAGAACAAGAAGATATTAGATACAACAATATATATATATACATAAATTGTTATATTGTTGTAACATCATCATCATCAGCCTATAGTAGTCCACTGCTGGACATAGGCCTTCCCTAATGAGCGCCATTGCGCCCTGTCCTGAGCTCGACGCATCCAGCTTCTTCCAGCAGCCTTTCGCAGATCGTCACCCCACCTGGCCGGAGGGCGACCTACACTACGTTTGCCGAGCCGCGGTCTCCACTCAAGAACTCGTTTACCCCAACGGTTATCGGTTCTTCGGCAGACATGGCCAGCCCACTGCCACTTCAGCTTGCTAATTTCTGAGCTATGTCGACAACTTTAGTTCTATGTCGGATAAACTCGTTACGAGCGACTTTAAACTGGTGGACCAGCCGTAATGTGAGTGTCCACGTTTCGGCTCCGTGTGTCATGACGGGTAGGACGCACTGATTGAAAACTTTTGTTTTCAAACATTGCGGTATGGGTGACGAGAAAACTCGACGTAGTTTTCCAAATGCTGCCCAACCCAGTTGAATCCTCCTCTTGGCCTCCTTCTCGAAGTTGTTTCTACCCAACTGCAATATCTGCCCGAGGTATGTATACTCCAACAACTTCAAGAAGGTGTCCATTACCGACGACAGGACTCGGATCAATTCGGTCATTGACTATAACTTTGGTCTTGTCCAAATTCATGCCGAGACCTATCTTTCGCGAGGCTGATGCTAGGCCGTCCAGCATCTGTTGCAGCTCCTCCAGCGACTCCGCCATTAGGACTATGTCATCAACGAATCGCAAATGTGAGATGTGCTCGCCGTTTATGTTTATGCCCATACCTTTCCAGTCCAGAGTCTTAAACATATCCTCCAACGCGCTTGTGAACAGTTTCGGAGATATGACATCTCCCTGTCTCACTCCGCGGCGCAGTTGGATGGGTTTAGACTGCTGGTCCTGTACTCGGACACTCATAGTGGCGGCTTCGTACAGACATCTCAACACTTCGATATAACGATAGTCCACTTGGCATCGCTGCAAGGATTCCAGGACAGCCCAGGTTTCTACAGAGTCAAAGGCTTTCTCATAGTCCACAAACGCCAGACACAGGGGCTGATTATACTCTTCGGACTTCTGTATAATCTGCCGCACTGTGTGAATGTGGTCTATGGTACCATATCCTCCGCGAAACCCGGCCTGCTCCGGTGGCTGGAACTCATTGAGTCTTCTGGCGAGACGATTTGTAATAACCCGAGAGAACAGCTTATAGATGTGACTCAAGAGCGAGATGGGTCTGTAATTTTTAAGAAGTGTTGTATAATATACAACAATAAATAATATATATCTTATTTTTGTGTATTTTTTGTCTATTTCTGTATTGCTTTATTGTTTTATATAATATCTTCTTGTTCTTATTTTGTAATGTTTATATATTTTTATGTTTCTTGTTCTTATTTTTTAATGTTTGTTTTAGGTATGTAGGTTCTAGGCATAATGTACAGACATGTTTTAAAAAAAATCCGACAGTGCATTTTTTTTTCCTTTAAAAATATATAGTTTCCTAATATAGTTTTCTTTTAAATATATATATATTGTTGTATCTAATATCTCGTTGTTTTTATTTTTGGGTTTTAAGACACAAAAATAAGAACTACATCGCAACTTGCAGCCAACATCAGAGGTACAAAGATGCAGGTAGCAAACAATTTTTTTCTTGATCTTAGTTGTATTTGAAGGTCCTGATCACCCGGCTGTGGAAGAACAGTTCCACAAAGACAGATATAACCTCCTTGTGGAACGGTTCCCCGGATGCAAGGAGTCACGTCTGCTTGTCTTCTTTCTTCGGCGGTCCTGCTTCCAATCTTCAAAGTGCACTGTAGGGCCGATTTGTTACATTATTGCAAAACCAGATATAAATTACAAAGATTTACTAACTTATCCTAGAATAAAAAAATCTGAGCTTCAAAAAATTAATTGCACACAATTGATGACATAGCCATATTGATAGCCCATTGTATTACCTTACAACATCAGAGAAAAAAAACTGGCATTTGGCTAGTCTCATAGCTCAGTTGGTAGTAGCTTTGCCTTCTAAGCTAAAGGTCGCAGGTTCGATTCTCGCCCAGGACAAAATTTGTAAGGCGAATAAGACGTTGTGAGTAGTGTAGTGTACAATTTTAATTTTCTTGACCTTTAGTTGTATTTGAAGGTTCTGATCTCCCGGCTCAGGGAGAACAGTTCCATAAAGACGAATATAACCTCCTTATGGAACGGTTCCCCGGAAGCAAGGAGTCACGTCTGCTTCTCTTCTTTCTTCGGCGTTCCTGCTTCCACTGTTCAAAGTGTATTGTTGGGCTGAATTAATACCAGAGATTATTTCTTAATTTAATGAACTTTTCGTGTTTATTCGACATGCAGTTGTAATTTAAAGCCCATTTACTAACTTACAACATCACAGAAAAAAACTGCCCTTCGACTGGTCTCATAGCTCAGTTGGTAGTAGCTCTGCCTGCTAAGTTCTAAGCTAAAGATCGCTGGTTCAATTCTCAGCCAGGACAAACAATTGTGTGACTCAAAAGTATAAAAGAGCTTGTAAAAACACGTAAATGAATATAAAAAAATATCCCAATAGAAGGGGATTGCTCTTCCTCACCCATACATTCCACAATGTTTTAGTTTTCACGCGCAAAACGCAGCACGTTGGTTTGCACACAAATACAGAGAGATACAACGCTCACTAAGGCGCGTTAAAAAAATCGCTTTGATTACATTTCTTTCATATTGTGCGTGGGAGTAAAATAGCAGTATGTCAGAACTAGCTTCTCTTCTTACTACCTGGTCAGATAAAAAGTAGCCTTTAATGTAATACTAGGTTTATAACTACCCTACCTCCCGCCCGCGGCTCCTCATAGTACTGGTGTAAAAAGTAGCCTGTGTTAATCCAGGTTCTAAACTATGTATATTCAAAGTTTCAGCTAAATCTCGTCACAGAGTTCAAAATCAAAAACCAACATTATTTAAAAAAAATTACAAGCCTGTGTTGGGAATAGTACGTTTAGAAAAACCTGTATTAAAAGAGTTTGTTTTAACTGTGGTCCCATTGAAATAAAAAATGATAACAAAACTCATATAACATTTTTTAACAGAAGTGTTTTTCTTGTAGTGTATATAAACACTTAATTTAAATTAATATTTATAGTTTTAAATAACTAAGTTAAGTGAATATTTGAGATATAAAATTTAGGCAACAATAATAGATAAATTTCAGATTATGTTGCTAATAATAATAACAAGTAGTTCGTTACTTGTTTAAGTATTTCTTATTTTGTAAATAAAGCGTCCCTATACCCCACCAAATATGCGATGCCTGAAAAGGGTAAATAAGTCATGTACCTCTAATAAGACCTAACCTACCTAGTACTAAGACCAAAAGTTACCAACAATTATTTATGCAAATAAATACCTTGCATCTTGAATAATCCCCACGCTAGGCAAGCGGGTTGGGGAATACTCACAGCTTATTCTCCTCATATAGATACAGAACTCCAGCCTTGAAGCCGAGCATCTGGCATATAATCAGAGTCTGGTCCTTGTCGTAATTCGCCTCTGAATCGCGAAGCACTCGTAATATCTTGTCTGAATACTGTTGTTTCTCATCGCCTGATGACTTTGCCCTGTTGAATAGAATAGGACATTTGCAAAACGTGCAGTGTATCCATGTAAGGTGATAGTCGCTACAATTCCGTGATAGATCGTAATAATATTGTTATTGATGGTGATAGTTGATGGAATTAAAATGCTACCACCCGAGTTCGTGTCTGAACGTGAACTGATTTAGTAAAATTAATTGAAATTATAGTACATGTTGCGAGAGCTACATGTATAATACAATTATTATGTACTATCTACAAAAATGGTAGTCACTGTCTACAGGCTATCAAAGATTTTTGACCATGACGTCACTCGGACCTGTACACAAATAAGTGCCTTTTACAGAAATGCTGGATCCAGTCCCGTCTAGTGCGAACATTTTGGATATAATTGAATTCCATTTTTAATATTCATCAACTCACCATACATGTATATAATGCTCTATGAGCGCATCATATACTAGTTTCGAGCAATCCTTACAGCTTGCAGTCATGTGCTCCAGAAAGTCTATCAAGCGCTCAGAATGGCTGAGAAACATGTGGATATAGTCGTCTGGCAGCGCTCGGTCTGGTTCCCTGAACGCTCCCGAGAGAGTGCTCTCGTCGACTAGCGGTCTGCTGCGAGGTTTGTAGTCTGTGCAAAGCACTGTAGACAAATATAAATAAATCACACTAATATTATAATTGCGAATAAATGTGTGATAAACTGATAAATCAATTGCCGTGCCAGACTGATTAGATTTTTTTTAAATTTTTTGTTCGCAATGTTTCAAGGATTTTATGTCTGAAGTCTGTTTATGTCTGGAACTACACACAGTAGCCACCACAGAATTATGCACCTCTGAAGTAAGGCAGAGCAAACTTTAAATTTTGAACATTACACCTTAATAGTGTAGGCATCCACTAGAAGGATTTTTAGAAATTCCACCGCCTTTTTTACCCCTTAGTAAAAAAGGCGATGTAAGTTTGTACGAAAGCAGGCCTCTTTCACTCCGCAGAATAGGTATAAAAATATACCTACGCATCGCCGGCCTTCCTAGCGTGGTTCGTTACGTCGGTTGCAGAGTTCTGCCCGGAACGAACGTGTCCTTGAGCAGCCGCGGCATTTTAGTTTGTTTTTGGTAATGTACCTATATTTTTCACCAAATGAAGGCAAAAAAATACTGCATAGCATTTGGTTGCCTGAATAATAATAAGGACCGACATCTCACGTTTTTCAAACTACCTAATGACAGCGAAAGGTAAGAAAATGTAAATAATACCAATAGTAGGTACAGAACTGAAAGTTTTTCTACGAAAGTTTGTCTCCCGTATTTACTTATGTAAGTAGGTACTTAGGTACAAGTTCTATTTGAATGCGGTACCTACCTACATAAATAAACGTAATATTATAATGTAGGTATTTTTTCATAGACAATTTTTGTGCCATTGGTAGGTATCTTAAGTACTGCCTATGCCTAAGCATAGGCAGCACTATGTAGGTATTATGATTTTGATTATGTAGACTGAGAGCAATATTAGAAACCCAACCTAGGTACATTTTTATTTGATTTAACTTTAAGTAGGCAGTGTAGGTTAACTACTTAAAAACAGTCGGGTAGGTAGGTATAGGTAGACAAATCAATGTGGTAAGTTACCTAAAGGTAGGCGTACTAACAACTAAAACTAGATACCTAGGTTACCTACAAACCAAATGTTGTTTTTTTCTCTTGCAAATATCTAGGTACCTACCTACTAAAATTTCTCTTATGATTTAGCATGATGTACCTACCTACCTTAAACAGTGATTATTCAGTTTTCGTACACAAGACACCTACACTTAAGTAAGTGTTAAGGACCCAAGTACCTACCTAGTAGGTATGCCTATTTTCTGAGTTCTTAATGCAGCCAGCCAGTGTAAAATAGTTTTCTGATTTAATACTAGGTAGGTAGATATTATTTGAATTATCATTGTTCCTTAAAATAAATAGGTGGCTAGGTAACTGGATAGTAAAAGGTTCAACAACAACAGCCTATTCAGTCCACTGCTGGACATAGGCCTCCTCTATAAGAAGGGGGATATGCCCATAATCCCCACGCTGGGCATGCGGGTTAGGGATCGCAGGGTACAGCTTCTCGAACCGCCGACGCTGCTGCCCGTCGGCGGCCAGGTTATTATTATTCGTCACAGAATAATTCTCAAGACAACCCTAACGTTACACGTGCCACGTCAGTAGAGATAGAGCTATACGATAGAAAGGGATGCAAGGTGTAGGTTAATATAAATGTTAGGCGCTGAGTTCGGTGCGAGCTGATTAGCACTTTATTGCGTAGCAGCTAAAGTCGCTATTTATTTAAATGATTGCGCGGAGTGAAGCTTCTGTCCTATCTGTATTCTGTGACGAAAGTCCATCAGTTTCGAATTTAGTATGTTCAAATTTTGTATTTAGGCTGACGATTTAAAATTCTTTTTTGTGTCTCAGCGTGTTTGTCTCTTGTGTGTTTTTGATAATTCTACCCCCGAAGGGATGGGGGATGAAGTTGTGTATGGAAAGTCCTTCTTTTCAAAGTAAACATCAATAACTAAAGAGAAATACTCTACGCGGACGAAGTCGCGGGCATAAGCGTAATAATAGTAATAATAATAATAATAGGGCATATAAGTAATATATCAGTTATGTAGTTCCCATAACACAAACTCTTTAGTTCGGGCTAGATGAGGCTCTAGCCACACAACCAACAAATCAATAAGGTGGTACGAAGTTCACTGAGTAATTTTATTTTTTTTGTATAAAATTGGGCATGGCATTGAAACATAATAGGTACTTACATTTCAGAAACTTCGTACTTTCTTCGGGCTCATGTTGTATCAACCGGTGTCCGTACTTCTTCATAAATATATCAGAATCCTCAAACTCCAGCTCTTCTATATACTCTAAGGCACGTTTGAAGTCTTTCTTGTCTTCAACCATCATCTTGAGGTACCAGTCGTGACGTTTGTTGTTCGCGGCTAGCGATAATGCATCGTCTACACTTACTTGTCGAACCACCTATAAACAATGGACCTATTCAAAGTAGGCGTGGCTTACCATCTTTTGTACCCATGCCAACCTTACCTGTCCATGGTGCACCCTGCTGTTTAACAAACGGAGCTCTTGCGGCCGGCTGATTGCGGCATAGCGTAGCCTAAGATCAGCACAGCTAAATACCCTGGTCATGCACTGGCAGCAGCGTTTGTGGTGCAAGAAGCTGCGCCCCCAACACGCATGTCAAGCATGGGGATTATGGGCTTATCCCTCTTCTTATAGGGGAGGCATATGTCCAGCAATGACTAAATAGGTTGATATTAAATATATACCGGGACGCGCTAACCAACTGCGAGACCGAGTCAACTCGCCTTGTCGTCAGTATTTATGGGAATGTCGCGGGTTCGCCCTGAGTAAAATTTTTTGTGATATTATAAAAATCTTAGATTTTCCCTAAAGCTTAAAAAACAAAAAAAATCTGTGTGTTGAGCATTCACTTTCCATTTCAAAAAAGGTTTATCAACATACCCTGATAGCAACATCCACATCGAAATCAATAGCTTTATCCTTAGAATTGATGAACTCCTTCAGCTTCCCTTGCTGATCGTGCTGGTCTATTTTCACATAGCAGGTCAGCAGTAGCGTGGTGTGGTCCTCAGTCGCGTAGCCAGATTTATGGAGTTCCTCGAGATATTGTACCAAGGGCTCAAGATGCCGTGACTCTAGATACTTGCGGATCACATACGATGTCTCTAACCAGCCGATTGTTTTGACGTATTGCTCGATTGCACCTTTTAGATCGCCCTGGAAAAGATAGACTGATGAAACTTAATTGAACACTATATTTCAAGGAAAAAATAATATGAATGACTAGCAGGTGCTTTGTGACTTCGTCCGCGTTGAAGCTATTCCCCGCTTCAGGGCCTGACAAAAAAATATTTATTTATAAATACACAATATTAGTGCAATAATTTTTATTTATATATTTTTAAAAACAAACAAACATCTTCACGACTTTTTCCCCAAGAAGGGTATCTTTCAGATATTGCTTAGTACGCAAATCTTTTGACGATACCTTAACGGGGGTAGTCAGAGGCAAGTCCAAACATTACGTTCGATACATGCCCACTTTTTGCAAGCAGCTAGCATTCCACGTGACGGGTTGCAAGCCCATCGCCGCTTGTTATTGGAACTCTACATACCTAGATATGTAACGACGTGCAAGTAGGTAAGTCTGTAGCACTAATTAGTATCATCCGTGTACTCGTCTTTGTGAGCTAAACAGTTAATATCTACGTTACTCACTTTAGCATATAAATGATCGCCATACTGCTTATAAATCTCCGTCAGCCCCTCCTTATCGTAGTGCTGATTACTCGCTATTCTTATCGCGACATCATACAGATTCTTCTTAAAAAGCAACGTCAATTTGGACTGCAAATCCTTCTCATCCAAATATATCATCTCCTTGTTTTTAGTTAGGATGTAGAAAGATCCCCATTCAGTTAGCACCGCGTCAATCTCATCAAACGTTTTCGAGAATACTATGAATTTGTTGTGTATATCTAGTATTGTTATGTGGTGGGATTTAGGGGTGATGCTGGTTGAGGCGGTGGTTTTGGGGGTGGTTTCGTTGGTGGTTATGACGAGGTAGGTACGGAACCAGTTGAGGCTGACTTTCTCGCCTTCTAGCGCGTAGCACGGCCCGCGGCCTTCCGTCGTGTAGCAGTAGATAGCCTGTAATGCAAAGGTTTTAGAGAATACGTGTTAGGGAATTCAAGGTTTTAGAAAATAAGTGGTAGGAACTCTTTGGGTTTTAGAGAATATGTGATAGGTATTTCTTGTGCTTTAGAGAATGTGGTAGGTATATATAGGATTTTAGAGAATATGTGATAGGTACTTCTAATTTTTTGGAAATATATTGTAGGTATTTCTTGGGTTTTAGAGAATATGTGGTAATTTTCGGAATGTCTCAACTCGAACTGCTACACATAAGGGGTTCCGACAGCCACCTTCGGAACTCAAGCGAAAGTCACCTCTGCGTGCACCCTGCTAACTAACAAACGGGGTTGTGGCGGTTGGCTCATTGAGATTTAAATGCCCTAACCACCGACGAGCAGCAGCGTCGGCGGTGCGAGAAGCTGTGCCCAGCCCAGCTTGGGAAACGGGGACAGGTCCGAACGGTATTTTGAAACTACAAAAGAAAAGGTAATTTTGCCCCACCCTGTTAGTGAATATACCTAGAATAACATATAGGCAACTTACATCCAAATATCACGGACAGTATGCTAGTGGAAAGGTAAACTCACGTCGTTATTGGCGACCATGAGACGATGTTTGTCGGTGAGCGCGGAACATCCGCTGGCGGCGCCCATCGCATCCAATGTGACACATCTGTCCGTGCTTAGCCACACCACCATCACGCATGCGCGGGAAACCACGAATAACTTGTCTGCATCCCTGTTTGTGCAAATACATAAAAACAATTTTAAAATCAAATATAAAACAAAGTTTACTATTAGAATATAGTCCTCCGTATTCATAATCAATATCATTTAATAACGCTCGATAAAGTAAGCTTGGCCCTGTCATTTAAACGGAAAAAAGAGATGACATGACATTTTAACGCCATGTTAGCTATCCGAGGTTTATATAACTGTTAGGATTTGACGGTAAGTTTATAATGCTGTTAACTATAAGTTCGGGATTTCCCTAAAAATAATATCATAAATAATTCTTAATAATCATAATTAATTTAAATGCCACTGTAAAGGTTATGCAAATGTCGCATATATCAGCAGTTGCCGCACAGATAGCGCTGCAACTGCAACATAGATGAAAAATAAAGGGGTCAAAATACTGACTTAAAGTAAAGGCCGGTGATGGGACTGGATCCCGTGTCAGGCAGTGTCTTCATCTTCCCACTGCGCTGCCTCGCGATGTCACCGCGAAAGATGGACACCGAGCCGTCTTGAAAGCCAACTGCTAGTAAATTCTGGAATTATAAATACACTTGCGTATATTGCTATAACGTAGGACGCCTTTCGGCCAGGTGGAGTGACGATCTGCGAAAGGCTGCTAGTAGAGGCTGGATGCCTCGAGCTGAGGACAGCACGCAATGGCGCTCATTAGGGGAGGCCTATTTTCAGCAGTGGACTGCTATAGTCTGATGATGATGATATATTATCTAACGTAGTTTCACAAAATCTTATATTTATAAAAGACAGAAGACATTCTAGCTTGAGACTATTCATAGAATCCAAGGGGTGTATCCTTGGATGTTTTTTTTTAATTTTGACCATTGCACTTTTAAATTCAATTCTGGTGGTAAACTGTTGGGGAAGGGTCCCTCATTCAACCATAGGGGCAAAAACAGGTTTTTTGGCGATTAAAAATTTATTATGTGTCGTGAGGGTCCTTCAAAGCAAGTTTCACGATTTACCTTTTATGGATGCATTGCGTAACTCAACCAAGATTAGTGATAAAGAAAAACAACATCATCACGACTTTTTTTTATTATTTACATTACTTGACATCTTCAGTATGCAAACCTATTGAGTATTTATTAATATACCATATAGGAGGTAATCAGAGGCAAGTCCAAACATTACGGTACCTACATGCTCAGTTTTTACAAGCTTTCACACATCACATCTGGGATTCGAATCCATGACTCCGGATTGGAAGTCAGGATAAAAAAAAGAAAGGCTGGCATTAAACACTTGCACAAATAGGTACCTTATTCTCATGAACCGCAAGGGCCGTGGCGGGAGTAGGTCGCATATGCGAAGGAACCGCCCGAGAGGACCGAGCCAACGTAGGGTTCCCATGGCGGTCGCTACGAGCCCAGTCCCACACTTTTATAAGTGGGTTCACCCCTGACTCGTCATCCTGTAAAGATAGAATTTAAATACGACTTTTTATTTAGCACACACACAATACACATAAGTTATTGTGTGTGTGCTATAGAAAGATAACACTTTATTGATCACCACATTCATACAGGAATGAGTAAGAGTAACTTAGTGAAAGCAATATTAAGGTAACACAATTGGCGGCCTTATCGCTGAAAGCGATCTCTTCCAGGAAACCAGGTTACGGATAGGATGAGCACAGCTTTAGGGATGGCGGTGCACTAACACAAGATTGGACATATTACAATCAAACACAATTATAAAAAAAACTTATTACTATATACAACAAAAGTACTATAAAATTTTAATTCTAATACATATACTAAAAATAATATCAAAAATATACTTTTACTTACTAGGTATACTAACAAAAAATACAGTTATGGGAAAATTAAATTCTACTACAGTTTAAAGGTGTGATGCGATGACAAGACATCATAGGTAAGTAAATTGTATAAACAATTTAGAAAGTAGGTAATTTAATTAGTATTTTACACAAGATATTTATATTTGTTGAAGAGTGAAATAGTGTATTATTATTGGGTGTACTACCTTGTATTTATAATAATATAAGTAAAATTAGGCGAGATATTTCATGATACTGTCGATGTCAATATGTCATACTCGTAAAATGTAAATCCGACTTTGGCTTTCAGTTAAGGTGATAAGTTTAATTTATATTATACTCAAGAGCTGTGGATTTTGTTTTCAAAATAAAATAAGAAAATAAAAAATAACAACAAAAAACCATACATAAGTTTACGTAGATACTTATCTACATGAAAGTAGATAGTTTTCGCGCTAGTAGGCGACCGTCTCGCGCCGTCGTGAGGTGGGCAAATGGCCAATTCCTATATTATACCGTTGCCGACTAACCGCCTCGTTTTCCCCTGAAAAACTGTCAAATTTTCGACGCCTCGTTGTTAATTTTTGTCAGTTTTTCAAGGGAAAATGAGACGTTATCGGTTACGGTACAATATAGAAACCGGCCGTAAATAGTTCCCATTTCAGCCAAATGGTCAAACCAGTGAGAGTCAACGTCGGTGATTTTCAAATAATGACAACACTGTCCACAGACCACACTCAAAAGACATGACAGTTTTCTACTGGTCAATAAACAATGTACGCAGAGTCAGTCTAATCAAACTAATCAATCGAGCAATCGCAAATCTTTCATATCCCTCTATTTGATTATTTAATTATATTGATTAGTTGCGCCTGAGAAACAGTTGGTTACATGTTCGATTCCCGCCGCGAGACAAATGTTTCGTATCCTGCAAATATTTGTCTCGGGTCTGGGTGTTTTCAATGTATAATATTATCTTCATAATTAGTGAGAACACGAATCGACAAAACGTGTGATCAATAAGTTTCTTCAGTAGAAACACACGGTAAACAGCGTTGCCAGTATACTACAAATCACACCACACCAGCCTATACCAGTCCACTGATGGACATTGGCCCCTAAAAAAGGAGGATATGCCCATAATCCCCACGCTGGGCTTGCGTGTTGGGGATCGCAGGGCACAGCTTCTCGCACTGCCGCCTTTCGGCGGTATAGGAATTTAGCCGTACCGGTGTGTTAGGCTGTACTAGCCGACTGAGCCTCGTTTGTTATACAGTAGGGTCCACCACGAGCAGGTGAAGTTGGCTTGGATTCCGAAGATGGATGTTGGAATTGGATCCCCTTACTAGTAAGAATTTCATTAATTCAAGGCATTCATTTCATAGAGAACCATCAAATAAAATCAGCATAATTCCCAATCGCAGTGATAAACACAACTAAGCTGTAAGGCCATTCAAATGTGAACAAAAATATTAATTGCACCAGTTCTGTTTACAGAAATAATTAACTATTATGAGTTACTATTGTGCTCATTAAAATTTTAGTAATGATGTTAAAGCATAATACCATATTTTTATGAATGTTGAAAACAAAACTACTAAATTAACATGATTCCAGCATTATGGGAATACTTTTAATCCATTGATTTGCTCATACAATTAGTTTGGTGTACTGGTAATTTTCTAATTTGAAGTGGGGCAGAAAGTACTACTTTGATGTCCCGCATTGTGCATTGCCCCCCTGCTAGCCTGACCCCACCCAGCCCAACTCCTTAAAAAAACGGAGAAGGACTTGTGGGTTGGTGGCAACATTGATCTATATAGAATGTTCCCAATGCTGCCTGTGTCTGTGAGCAGCATTGGAACATTCTATGTAGATATTCAGTGTCTTTGATCAAGCAGATTTTTAAACCTGGATTTTAGTTCAGCTTTATGCAACTCAAGTTAATAATAAAAACTTACCCCAATAGTAACCAAATAAGGATCATGCGGCAGCTGCTGTGCCAGACTTATTGTGATCTCATATGCTTTGAAACATGTGATCTCCCAGGAGCGGGAGATGAGGTGAGCCCAGCCTGTGACATCACACAGCACAACATGGCCGTTACCGCTTGTCGCTACTGTTACATTTGTGTCCTAAAATGTATAACAAATATTATACTTCATTAAAAGTTATGTACTTAATAAATATACTTATTTAATAGATTTATTAAATAAAGATACAAAGTTTACACAGTTCACATCAAAACACTAGTATCTTAAATTAAAACAGTGATCTTATTGTTATATTATTAGTACCTTTTCAAAGATGGGATGATAAGATAGTTTTACAGCGGGGAATACATGAACAAGAATAGCACAGAATAGAAAAAGTTTGAGGAGGCCTTTGCCATAGTCACATATAATGAGAACAGAGTTTGAAAAACACCAGCCAAAACCAAATAACTACCTAAATACATCTGCCTTAAAGGCTATAATAATAATAAAACATTTTCTAGTGTTGATTTGTTCTAGAAATGTACTATCATTAACCAATTAGGTATGTTTTTAAGCACCTTTGCTTGACAAAACTTGAAGTCTTATATATAAGTACTAGCTTCTACCCTGTGTAGATTTCGCTGGCTCACATGGTGCCGGGAATTAAAAGTAGCCTGTGTTAATCCATCACAAACTATGCATATTGTGAGTTTAATCCAAATCCATTCACCAGTTACCAAGTTAAGGGAGGATCAACTGACTCACACACACAAACTTTGGCATTTATAATATAAGTATTGTAACATAAGAATTCACAGGAACATAAACTCAGTTAAATAATTATATTTGATATCTCACACTGTCTACTGATCCCAAATGAGGCAGAGCCATTTATGGGTACCAGGGATTGATAGTCATACATAGAAAACTCTTATAACAACCAAACAGATAACAAACATCCATGTTCACACATGGATAACATTCACACAAATGTTTGTCCTGGGCAGGAAATTAACATATGGCCTTTAGCTAAAAAGGCAGAGATACTATCAACTGAGATATAAGACCAGTCAAATATATTTAAGAACACGCTTAATTACTTTTAGTTTGTATTTGCTATTTTATTTAAGCCTTTACCTAACAGTGGCATGAAAGTGGCTACTTAAAAAATGGTATTTGTGTTGGAGTGTTGTATGTATACACTATTGATAAACTTAACTTACTTGTAGACTCTCAGCTATTTTCCCATTGTCAACATTCTTGTGTATGTCGAAGAATGTGAATCTGCGCCACTGCAAACAAACACTTTCATACATCAATACTAAACTAACTTTAATTATGTTACCATTATCATTATCAGCCTACAGCAGTCTACTTCTGGATATAAGCCTCCCCTATTGAGTGCCATTACATTAATTATAAAGGCATATATTCATAGTAATAAACTATTTATTCAGAATGTTAATTTAACTATTTTTATGTGTTTGTGATATATATCTAACATATCTGTCCACCTTCTTCATGTTTTATTTATTAGTGGAAACTTTGTTGGATTGTGATCAACCTTATAATTCTTTTGTTTTATAAGTTTTATTGTTTCCCAAATAAATAAAAAATAAAATAAATAAACAATAATAATTAATAATTTGTAAATTTTAATAAATTGGTGCATTTTAAACACTAAAAGTGAAACAAGACAACAGCTATTTGGTTTTGTATTTTCCGACTGAATTATTCGACAAACTCGACTTCGACTTGCGAATTTGAAACAGCAAGAAACAAAAATGGCAGTGTAAAAATACATCGACTAAGTTCTAGTAATGTAATAGCGACGATTATGCTTTTACTACGATGATTAATCAAATCCTTAGCAGCTTATCCATGAGAACAGTCAAAGCCTAAGAAATGGGCGTAATTGTTATTTAGCCCCTTTGTATTATGAAAAACAAAAAGAGAAGTGAAATATGCAATGTAAAATAATGAACTTACTTCTAGGAACGCCATGTTCGATCACAAATTATTTACGGTTCATTTTATGTATGATTTTTATCAATTAATTACTCCTCGATTTTCCTTGAAAAATCACAAAAATCAATTTCTCTAACACAATTTCAGGAAAAAAAACCACCACAGATTAGTTAACAGTGTTGCCGGCAATCAATCAGAAAATAGTTCGAAATATGACAAAATAAATCGTTTTGTAATTTTCAAGTTTCATTTATTTTGCGTAAAAAATAATATGTGCTTACGATCTAAGGCGTTACATTTACGGAGTCAGACACAGATAAACAACTAATATTTTACAATAATAGAAAGAAAGAGAGTGGGTACCTTCCAAAGAATTTAATAAAAAAAAAACAAAAAAAAATAAAAAAAAACTACGTAGTTGCCTTAAGAGTCCCCTGGAAGCTCGACGTACTCTCGCGTTCGGATGACTCCTAACCCGCTTTGTTTTGTTGCTATTTCATCTAGAGTGAGACAGGACAGGGCGCTAAGGTTAAAGGTTAAGGGCGCTAAAGGTTATGCCCAGCGTCAAGGACTTTGTGGCATTGCTAGCGCGAAGGATGTATGACCGCGCAGACAACAGTCGCCACGTACACCTTAACGGCATCGCGCCTCTACACGCCCGACCTCCTGATATTAACTTCCCATGGCGACCTCTACCTCGCGAGCTCCTGGAGACACCCAACTCTCCGGACCAGTATCCACTTCCGTAGCCAGAAATTGGACGTAACGCCTCTGGGAAGCCAACCAACGAGCTAGGATGGCACTCAGAGCAAAACCAAAAGACTCGAGAGTAGTTGCTCTCGAAGTTGACGCCAGAGCAAAGAACTAACGTTCGATTCTTACCCGCACTTCCTAACCAAGATGGTAGAGTCGAAGTGTTGACGACCTTGATGATAATGGGCGCTAAATGAATGCGACAGCGCTACACAAGAGGCGGAGCGGACGAGCGGTCTCACGAGCACGACTGATAACAATATTATTGAAGTGACTAATGTAATGAATGATTATTGGGGTACTAAATACTATGTTTAGTTGTATTGAGGTTGTTTTTTCACAGCGGGGCCGGCTGGCGGCGCCGCGGCGTGGCGACTTTTTTGTTATACTTACTTCTGTAAATTGTTGCTACAAAATTCTATCACAACTCAACGTATTAAAAAGAAAAAAAATGTTGTTTCAGTTTTCATAAGTCATCAGTTGTGTCATGACTGAGGCCCGCAGTCAACATGTTAAAAAGAAAAAAAATGTTATTCAGTCAGTTTTCAAAGGGCATCTTCGCAGAGTATTCTGCGTAGCGTTATGTCCAAGACCCGCAGTCAACGTGTTAAAAAGAAAAAATATGACCTTCAAAGCTATTTTGAATAATAATTTTGGATTTTCACCGTCACCGTCACTCTAAAACTCAAACTCAAAACTCAACTCAAAGCTCCACTCAAAACTCATTCTACAAATTCATCTGTAAATGTTTATATCTCTGGAACTACTCATCCTAGACTAGCCGTTATTTGCTCAAAAGGTATTGACATGATCTTTATTTTCAATGACATATGTCAAACTTGAAATTGCCATATCTCGAGAACTACTCATCCTAGACTTGCCGTTACTAGCTCAAATGATTGCTATTGACATGAATTTAATTTTCGATGACAGCTATCAAACTTAAATAGACCATATCTCGAGAACTACTCATCCTAGACTTGTTTTTACTAGCTCAAATGATTGCTATAATTATAAGTAGTTCTCGAGATATGGTCGATTTAAGTTTGACAGCTGTCAAATTAAAAAAAATATTCTAATTATAGTATAACATAATTATTATTGCGTATAATAAACAATTAGTAGTCTGCATTTCCGCCGTTAATGCTTATAATATAAGATATGATCATAAAACGTTGGATATTTTACAATCAATAAATATTCAATATTAAAATAAATAAAATTCAATATTAAATTTGATATCGTCATTCGTCACGCATTTTTACATCACTAACAGACGTATGTCACAAGCAAGTACATACTACATAGGGGCTACAACGCTCCCCGTACCCCTCTGTGTTGTTCGCCCCCGCGTGCGAAAGAGAGTTTGCAAGCAATGTTAGTGGAATTGCCTATTTTTCAGTACAAACCCTTAGTTTCGTTATAATTTGATTTGTGCTGCAGATATTTTATTTTTTATTTTTTTGTAGCAAAGTAGAGGACATAGGCGAAGTTGGAAATTGATTTTCATTGCAATAAAATGTATATTATAACGTGCCAAAAATGACATGTTTTTGTGTGCAAAACGAGCGAATTTTCAAATCACTTTTTCTTTTAATTGGTTAATGGTTTTATAACCAAAACTAATTTCAAACCTTTATATATCTTATCAGATTGTATGTACAAAATTTGGATGTAATAAATTATGTAAATAAAAAGTTATACCGAAAGTAAGTTTTGTACGGGAAAACGCAGCTCCAGGCCCCTCTTAAAAATACATCTTAATTCTACATAAATTGATCCTTACGGCATCTTCCTTAATTTAATACTTATATTCTAAGTTTTCGCAATAAAGCAGGCAGAAATTCTCTATAGCCTGCCAATTATTCGCCAACACATCAAATAGACAAAAACCACACGGGCCCCCATGCAATGTCTATTAAAATATATATTATTATTATTTTAATACACAGGCAGCTTTAAAGCTGATACGTGTATATCGGGGTTATTTTTCAGTGCACTTTAAGTATTTGTTCAGTCTATTTTTAAAGGAGTTCACTGATGGAGCACTAACTACAGTTTCTGGAAGCTTATTCCAGTCGTGTACAATACGGTTGGGCAAAGTGTTTCCTTGGGTTGCTTGTACCTGGCTGGTTCTGCAGCTTAAGTGAGTGCCCTCTCAGCTTTTTGTTGTTATTCGTGTTGTACATGTTAGATAGTTCTGGTACATTATAGTGCTTTGTTAATATTTTATAAGTTTCAAGTAGATCGCCGCGTTTTCTACGTTTCTCTAATGTGGTTAGGCCTAATTCTTTGAGGCGGTACTCATATGGATGATTTTTTAAATATGGTATCATTTTAGTAGCTCTACGCTGTACTCCCTCAAGGAGTTCAATGTCCTTCTTAAAATAGGGGTTCCAAATCTGAAATGCGTACTCCAGCAATGGTCTCAGATATGTTTTATACAGTTGTATAAAGAGGTATTTGTTAATGTAGAAGAATGCTTTCCTTATAATGTACATGATAGAATTAGCTTTTTTTACTATTTCCAAAATATGTGTTTCCCATTTAAGGTCTTGAGTAATATAGATACTCAGGTCTCTTTGACAATCCACTTTTTCTAGAGATTTGTTATTAATTGAATAGTTATATCTTGGGTTTTTCTTACCTATGTGTAACACAGTACATTTAGATTAATTTAGGGTTATGAGCCAGTCTTGTGTCCACTGATATATGCTATCAAGATCTTTTTGAATAATGTTATGTGTTAGCATTGGGTTTCCCATTATTTAGGTATCATCTGCAAAGAGAGAGAGCTGTGACTGGATATGCAGTCCTATATCTGTGAGATAAAGTCCAAAAAGTATTGGCCCTAGCACTGATCCCTGTGGAACGCCACTGTGTACCTTATGAGGTTTAGAGTGAGCCTCTCCGACTCTTACTTTGAAGGTACGACCTGACAAAAAGTTATCCATCCACTTAAGAAGGTTGCCTCGGATACCATAGTGTTCTAACTTTGCCACAAGTCTCCTTATAGGTACCCTATCAAAGGCTTTTTCATAGTCAAGGTAGATAACATCTGTTGGCTGACGTTTGTCTCAATTTGTGGTCCATGTGTCTAAACAGCAGAATAGACTTGTAACTGTTGAACGTCCAGGGATGAATGTATGTTGCTCATTCGAAATAACATTTTCTTTTGACAAAAACATTCTAAGTTCATTAGCAATAATCTTTTCCATCGTTTTACAAATTAAACATGTGAGGCTTATTGGACGATAGTTGGACGCCATACGTTTGTTACCTTTCTTGTAAATTGGTGTTACAATTGCTCCTGTCCAGTCCTGTGGTGGTTCGCACTGGTTCAGTGACATAGACTGAACTACATTTCTTTAGCAGGATAGCAGGTATTTGGTCAGGGCCCATTGCGGTGTCATCTTTGAGAGTCATGATAGCTTTTTTTACTAGGTCTGGAGAGAATTGTACACTATCTAAAGAGTTTAAATTCTTGGAGCTTGAATTTGTGGAATAGGTATGTGAGGTGGTTCTCTTGTATATGACTTTTCAAATTGTCTTGCGAAAACTTCAGCCACTGCCTCATGGTCGTTTATTACTGTACCAGTGTGCTCATCTATTAAAGACGGTGGTATTGATACCTTTGACGACAATTGCTGCCTTATGTAGCCATTAAAAATACTTAGGTCCACTTTGGACCACCTTACTTTCGAATTTACGTCTTGATTTTCTTATTTCTGATGTTAGTTTGTTGTTAATCTTTCTGTATTTTTCATAGTTTATTTTCGAATTAATAACTCTGTATGATCTCCAAGCTTCTGCTTTTTCAAGTGATAATTTCGCTATATCTGGCCCTATCCATTGTTTATTAACATTTTTATTTTTCCTTGTACGCTGCATAGGAATATGTGAATTTATGATATCGTGTGTTTTAATTTTGAAAGAGTTCCAAGAAGACGCGATTGTACTGGATGAATTACATAACCTTACATTCTCAAAAGCTTGTGATACTACTGTAAAGTTTGCATTGAAAAAATTTCTCCGTGGGGTTGTATTTGACACATTGCTCTTGCATTGGATGGGGATTTGCAGAGTTGCAAGGAGTACATGGTGATCACTTTTGCCTATATTAGATGGTGTTCCACGGTAGTTCATACTGACTGACTCGGTTTACCGAGCCGGATGGCAGCAATGGGCGCTTCCGACTCAGGAATGTTGGCCAGGGTTCCGTTCACCCTGTCCAGGTCATGTCGCTTGCACGAGTCAGCATCGGATCCGTTAGCAAGTTCCGGTACGCCGAATATAATGACGTTTTTCCCTCTTTTTTCACGCTCACTAATTTCATAAAGCACTGTTTCTATGTTGGTACCACTCGTTTGCGATTTTTTGAGGACATCGATTTCATCTTTTAGCTGCGAGACTAATTTTTGCAGCGCCGGTAACTGCCGTATGCCGAGCTTGCAATCCGGGCACAGGTACTTGAGTGTTGATGATTGTAGCACAACAACTCGTAATTCCGTGGCGCACAGACCACTGCATTTCACACAAATTTGCCGTTCGCAACCATGACACGTAATTTTAGGATTTTTATCATCTATTTTGGGCACTATTTCACACTTCAGACAAGACGCCATTTTATCACACGAAATTTGAGTTTTTAATTTTGATTTTTCCGATATAGTTGAGTGTTTTCTTATGTCTCATATCACACCACTATTTACGCACTGATTTACACGATTATTATAATATTCGCGACGAAAAATATCACCTTAATCTAATATCCAAATATAAATATACAGAATCCCCCTAGAAATCCAAGCAGAAAATAAAATTAATTTAAATCATTAGTAAAACATTTTTACTGAAAAACTGCTTTTACTCGCTGCAAGAGTTCTTTGATTAGATAATATGTTAGTATTATTAAAAAAAATTAATTATGTTTTAAGTTAAATGGTAAATGTTGATTTACTTACCTACTTATTTGATTTTTTTGTGCAATTTTAGTAATAATGTATTTTAGTTTGTAAGATTTTTTTTTTATATTATGCCACCTAGCAAGATGCCTTAATTTTGCTATGCCCTAACAGGGTTCATGTTGAAACTATGCATATAATTTAAGACCTCTGTAAACAACATGTACGCAATAAATGATTTGATTTTGATTTTTTTATGATAGTGGGTTCGATGCAGAGAGGGTATTAAGGTGCTAAGGCGCTGTGCCCGGCATATCGGCGACTGCTGGCGTGCTACAGTACGGGCGTGCATCACTGTGAATAGTGGCACTCTCCCAGGACGGAATCTATTGCGTTGTTCAGGGACGTATAGACGACTAGCCTCACTCAGTAACTCAGAGCAGTTAAGTGCTCCTCGAAGAATACGGTACAAAGTTAACATTTGATCAAGCAGCCTTCGTGTTTGTAATGAATTAAAACTAAGTGTTCCCTGTAGAAACTGGGTGGGCTGGTGGTACATGAACGGATAATATCCATGTACTTTACGGTATAGAAAGCGCAGGAACCTTTTTTGTACCTTTTAGAGCATTAGTGTATATGTTGTGTGGTGAGGGTTCCATACGCGGGCACTCGATTCTAATTTTGGTGGTCATGGAAGGTAAGTTCGGTATCAAATGTAACTCCTAAGTCTTTAACTGACCGCTCTCGCTTTACCAACTCTCCAGTCAGTTCGTACGGTATGGTTGTTGGGCTTGAAGATCTGCTGAAGCTCATCACCTGGCATTTTTTAATATTTAGGTACAACCTATTCTCCTCTTACCATAATACAATGACATTCAAATCTCGCTGAAGAGCATGACAGTCTTCGATCGAGTTTATTTCGGCGTACAGTTTAAGGGCCCCAGCATAAGTTCAACTGCTCTTGCAATCGGTGATTCCGTTATAAACCCTCGGCAGCTATCGCGGGTGCAACTAAATGGCCTGCCTTTCTAGATCGTAGTGCTCAAAACACGAAAGTCTGTTGATAATGAATCATGCCTTCATCATCTATCCATCAAAGTAATATGTAAATAATTAATAATTTTTGCTTTTGAAGCAAACGCGGGTGCTACCCATATGACTAAAAAGGATTTAAACGTTATTTAACTTACCAAACTATATACTGATCAAATTATAAGATCTTCTGGGCAAGCTTGTCCCATCATCGACCTCATCCACGCAAGCCTCCAGGTCAAGAGCTGGCCCATACTAAATAAAATTAAAAAAATCAAACAATAAATCATATTATTAATTAATGCACCCATTCAAGAATTTGAATAATATATCATTCAATTTTACGGATAATAAACCTCAAATGCGTCTAGGGCATTAGGTAAAGGTGAATTTCATTTTGTTAAAACACAAAACATATCTAAGGTAAGTAAATCCAAAAAGTCCGAGAGGTCATGATCCGAAAAAAATCCGCTGAAGCCCAAAAAAGTCCGAAAACGGACCAAAAAGTCCGCGCCGGTAACGCTGGACTAGTTCACTTCACTTCACTTCTTTATTTGGCTTCTGGGATACTTTCCACAATTCCGCTAGTATCAATTATAATGTTCATAATAATATATGGCAACGTAGTACGGTTTATAAATCCGGTCGTCCAGTCTTCAGTCAGGTCCTGTTTTCTGCTATGACCATGGCGAATATTAGTAAAAAACGATCGGCGCACAATTTTCTTCATCAGACTAGTTCACTTCACTTCACTTCCGATAAATGTTAGTTATAATATAAGACACAAGTATCGGTTGTCAATTTTATTACATTTTATTTTCTAGTGTTTTTCTAATGTATGTCGTTTAATATTCATGGTATTATAACCGATAAATGTTAGTTATATCAGACACAAGTATCTATACGCGTAACGCGTAGCTGCAGGTACGCGTACCAATGTACGCTCTGTCCGTACGCAGCTTATGAAGGCCAAGGCCAACCCTCCGAAATATAATAATTACAAGCTCTAAAAACCCAAAACTAACCCAGCTGAAAAATAGCTGAATTATTTCTGAAAAATAACAACTATTTACGTGTCTGCATGCCAGTTGTTGACTTGACTGGCATGACCATGACTGACTGCCAGTTTGTCACAGTTTGTCAAAATAGATATTTTAGGGAACTGCTAATGTTTATTTAGATATATTTTTTTGCAAAATTATCTGATTGTAAAATGCCTAAATACTACAGGTTTCGGGCTAGGACACCTACACGAAAAATAAAGCGCAAAGAAAGAGAAAGAGATGGAGAAGAAAGGTGTTTCTTTATTTTTCATATGTAGCCACCATTTATAAACGTACTTACAATATTTACACATCTGTAGAGCACCAGACTCGTTGCATGTTTTATTGCCATAATAATTAGTCAAACCTCCTGCCACGTATCTTATATAAACGAACCAAAACTGTAAACACTTGGATCATTTCAATAATCCCCACCAGGCCTGGCCCACTGGTGGGGATTATGAGACAAGAAAAAATCAACACATAATCCCCACCGCGTCGACGACCTTCGTGCAGTGGGGATTATGAGCATAATCAAATTTTGTTATTTTCATAATGCCCACCTGTGGGCCTAACCTGGTAGGGATCGACCTTTTACCACCGACTAATTGCCTAGTCAGTGCTTGTACTTTTACCGTAGATGGTGAAGATAATACGCATTGTCTATATTCCACACTAGATGGCGTTACGTATAGGCGTTATAAAAAAAATGTCAAAAGGAGCGAAACAAATCTTGAAAACAAATATGGTGCTTCTGTTGTATTTATAATCAGATCAAATAATTCTCCTGGTTAAAATCTCGTAGTGATCTTGATTTTTTGCACTGTATCAAGCTACCCTGACGATTATGATTATGTAAATCATAATCCTCAGGAGTTATTTGTGATACAATGCCAAGAGAATGGTGGGCATTAACTCTGACCCTCGTACTACTGTCTGAGTTACCTACTGAAGCAGAGTGTAGCGCAAAGAGTACGATATATTCAACGAGACAAATACTTTTCAGGCCAGTACCAGTACCTGATTCATTTGCTGCAGACAAGAGCTGGCTGGACTTAGCATGCCCGCCAGTACCCTCTTGGTATTTGCGGCGGACATCATGGCGCACATCATGGCTACCGAGACAGTTGGCTGTAGGGCTCCGTACATGGTTTCTGATGAATAATCGTCCGATTATGCGGTTTTAAATCCGTCTAAGTCTAACCTCTGGCGCTATATACCTACCCAGTACCTACTTAGGTGAAGCCGACTTGCAAATACCTGTATTTAACTAACGCCATCTATAGATGAGTTTGGTATTTATTGTGAATATTTTTCGTGTTTGAGGCTAACACTTCCGGTTTATCTAATTGTATAATTTCTAAAGTTCAGAGTATTATTTTAAAGATGGGCATTGAAAATTTAACAAAAACATTTTAATAAATTGTTTTATTCACTCTTACATAATATTCATCCAATCAATTCATGAACAACCTATAGCAGTCCAACGCTATTTGAGATCTTCAACCATTTGAGACGTGCCTCTAATTACGACAAACCTGTAAGTCTCTTCAACCTGCTGAGACTCGATAACGACGTTGTTTGCTTATTGTTAGAATAGGTAGGTAAATCAAGAAGATTCTGAAGGGGCGGAGCCACTTTATAGAAGACTTGCCGCGTTTTGTATCCTGTCCAATAAGTAGGTGATGTCTAAAGAAGTATTTTAAACGTGTCACAATGGGTCTTTCTCCCTCTGAATTTAGGCTTAGCAAACGATTCGTTCGACCTATCCTAGTCCAGTAGTCCGATATATTGGAGTACCGGACTAGGAATTATTAATTAATATTTATGAAATAATTTGAATGGAATTATTAATTAATAGTTATTTAGTCAATGAATTAGTTTTGAATAAACGTACAATCCGACCCAAAAATTGGAACTACGTCGCTACTTGAATTGCAGCAACTTCAGAGTGACAAAGATAAGTTGATACTTTACAATTAGTGTCAGTCTATTCCTACACGTCTTGTAAAGTATCAATCAAGTATCAATATTTTTAGGGACCTATTGACCTATGTCCATAATAATAATAATAATGGTGCAGAATAAGCTGCAGGATTAAATTTGGAAATAAAACAACACAAATTGAAAACAAACAATATAATTCTCACAAACATGTCGACAAAATGAAAAGTAATGTACTTACATAATTTCATTTAAGTAACATAATCTATTGTCTAGGTCTCTTTACATAAGTACCTACCTTAATTAATTATTTAGGTATAACGTAATGGGTATAACAAGATGACTATGAAGGTAGCCTAGAACTATGTAGGAAATCTTGAATATTTACATGCGTAGACAATGCCTAAGTATGTTATAGTTGAAATTGAAAAAACCTGAGTATGGATTCTCGTCCGACATGGTCTCGATCTCAACGAGATAACGATTTGATTTGGTAAGTCACTTTGAGAAAAGTGTTCCTTTTGGGAAATAGAGTCGATTAAGACCACTTGTTTTTTTGACAAATGTCATTTTCTAGGCTGACTACATTTTTTCAAAAGTCTGAAAATGCAATATTTTTTTTCTTCAAAATAAACCTAAAATTTTCTCAGAACAAAATCTTCTCTATACAAAAGAAAAGGTGGCTGTCCTCAAAAAGGTAAAATTTTGCCCCGCCTGTATATCAATGGGCCGCATTTAGTAACTCAGTTGTCCACTGAAATCTTATCAATCATCAACTGAAATGATAAGCACCGGTCCTGTTTTTAACTTTGACAGTTTGTCAATTGAAAGTCTGAATTTCGACGGATGAAATGTCAAAGTTTGCAAATAATGGTCCGGTGCCGACCATTCCGGTGTGCAACTGAGTTACGAAATAAGGTCTCTGTAGGGCGACCCCGAATATTTCAACCTGTCGTATGATAAGCGTAACAAAAAAAATAGAAAGCGTTATTTTGAGTCTACGTTATTTCATTGGGCACGCCATCGCTAGTCTTTGTAATCGAGCCTCTATTGTCATGAGACAATGAGGACAATGCCAATAACAACAACAACAATACACATGCCCGGAGCTTGCACACTAGCATACCAGCTCACACGTGCCAGCTACTGTCATGTGTATACCCTAACTGGCATACATGTAGTTAGCACAACATTTGATTTACTTGCATGCCCGTTGAGGGAGGGGACGCGGGGAGTTGCCAAACTGGCACGTGTGAACAGGCGCGACAGCTACGGGCATACCAGATGCCTCATTTACTAACTTAGTTGCACACTGAAATATTCGGCACCGGACCTTTATTTGCAAACTTTGACCTACATTTGTTGAAATTCAAAGACCCTCAATTTGAAAAACTGTCAAAATTTGTAGAAACAGGACTGGTGCTTATCATTTCAGGGTGCAACTGAGTTAGTAAATAAGGCCTCTGTAGCTGACTCGTTGTTGACGTAGGTGCACGTTTTTTGTTACGCGCAAGAATAGGTACGAGTGACTCTCACGAACTGTCCTGTGTATACGCGATAGGAATACTGGCATGCAAGGGCACAACTTGTATTATTTGCAAATGTATCTGAAGTGTGCCAGTTACTAGTACATGCCCGTAACTTTTATGCCAGCTACTTTCCCGATTTATTGGCATGTGTATCACCGGCCTTAGTCTCGTCCATAATGTGAACACACTTATATAAGCAGACGTTTAGAGATCGAGATTCACCGAATGATCAATGCCATTATACTAAAGAGTTTTATTAAATCAAAGAGTAAAATTTAAATAACGCTGCCATCTTCTATGCCGATAAACTTTTGTTTTGTGTGTTGTAATTAAATTACCTGCTGAGATTACCTTACATCATTTTAAGAAACCAAGGTTTGTTAAATAGCAATTTATTTATTGACTTTTTTTTGCAAACTTTCTTTTCTTTAGAAAAATGTAGAATGATTTTAATGAATAGTGACATTATTGATTGACTAACCGACTATTGACTTGAGTTTTTGAGTAGATTCGACCCATAGACGAGTATATAATGTAAACAATTGATACCTAATTATATAATTGTACAGTGACTTCTAATTATCTTATATAACCTTCACACACTTTGAGTTTGGTCAGTGGCCTGTCTTTACCGCATATCCTACACACGTTAGATGCGATGCAAAAATAAAGGATGATGTAGATACATTATAGGTTATTTTTATTCTGGATAAGGTATCTATGCTTCAGTATACTGAAAATTTTATCAATAAACATCAAAAGCTTCACAAAAGTGCACATAAATGAACATTCACTATTTATGCTTTAGTTTAGGCCAACCCTAAGGATAAGTCGTCGACCATTTTTTTGTTCTCAGAACAACCTTTACAACATCCAAACCCATTAAGGGTAGGTTATACTTAATATTATTATGCATAGTTAATATTTGTTTTATAACGAAAATGGGCGACGACTTGACCTTCAAACGCGCATTTGTATCACATTGTATCCCTTAAAACTAAACTTAAGCAAACAACTTACTACAAAATTAAAATGGTGATGTGCAATCTCACGATATCACAATTAAATTGTATTTCCCTGGAATTTAAACAGTCAGTCAAATGCCTGTTTCCCGTTTGCACAAAGTTACCATCACTAAATGTCACCTACAGTTTGTTAGATAGGTTGATGAGCGGGATATTGACCAACCAATTTGGTTTGTCAAACCAATGAAAAGCCATTATGGCATCACTAATGTCAAAATCCTGCGTATCAATCTACCTATATTAAACAAAAACTGTAAGAGCATTTCCACAATGAACTATAACTTTCTTGTGCCGTGACTATACGCATAGTGCCTTTCACGGAGGAACTGTACTGTACTCGTTCGAGTCACTTGCCACGCGGCGGTTGGGGTGCTTGGACTGCAAGAGACCTTATAACCTAAATGCTGTTGGACATTTCTTATTAAGGCGACCATAAGGGTCAAACCTCCCTCTCGCTCGCACTATTCAACATTTTTGAAAATATAAAATCACTGAATGTAATTATGCAAAATAGCAAACCTTCACGGCCTAGAAAATAACAATACAAAGGTTCAGCAAGAATATTATGTCGAACACAACACGTTTTCCTATCAAAAAATTTGCACCAAAATTTATCACATTAGTGCAAGTTTTTTGGTAAGAAAACGTGATAGAATCAAAATGATATAATTGCTGACCCTTTGAATTGTTATTTTCTAGGCCGTGAAGGTTTGCTATTTTACAAAACTACATTCAGTGATTTTATATTTTCAAAAATGTTGAATAGTGCGAGCGAGAGGGAGGTTTGACCCTTATAGACGCCTTAAGGGATATTTCATAGGTATAGATTACAAAGAGCGGTTTAAAATTACATATGTTTATCTATCTACAAAAGCATTTACAATATTTAAAACTTAACTAGGATAAGTACGCATTTTCATTGTTAATCACATGTCTAGAAGGTATAGAGCATTATTGGCAGTATAAAAAAAAAAACTAAATGACAGTTACCCAACAATTTCGGCACATTTTACTAGACGATTGTTGCCCAATTCTCCTAGTATACATAACGTTTTTCAAAAAAATATATATAAAATCTACGAATATCTAGATTTATAGGTATAACTGAGCACATTTTAAAAAATAGTGCGTTCAACTAGATCTATGTTAAAGATTGAGATTTTCGTATTTTACAGAGATTCATTACAAAATTTTAAAAAGAGACATCAGAATCTAAATAACATAAAACGACAGGTAGTACATAACTAAGTCAGTACATAGGTACGTAAAGAACGTAGCTACCTTTATAATACTGTTTGCTTGCAATTTGTGACAATAAAATTAGGCCGATTTAAGAGTATTCAAGCAAGACTGATCAAAATAAATAATAAAATACTTGGATAAATTCAAAAGGGTATTACTATGAACTATTACAATAATTGCGCTCTTAGCGTATTTAATATTATCTATATTGTCATTCCGTAATATAAATGGCCGTAATATATTTACATTATAGATCTACATATCTACACTCAATTAGAAATTGTACCTACTCACCTACCTAAGTACTTATAAAAAATTGGTAACAAAATATTTAACCATTAACGGACTAGCGTTCTACATAAAAAGCTATTGAAATACCCTATTTCATTCTATAGAGCTATTGAAATTAATTGTGTAAGATGGTTGGTCTAGCTAGATAGATGAAAATTGTTGAATAAACATTACACTGACACGATGGCGTAACTGCACGCGTATATACGCGTGTATATATGCGTAGGTGTGTTGTATATTATGTATATAAATTCGATTGTAAAAGTTGATGAGTCCAGTCGAAGTTTGACTGTAACACATAGTGAATACAGTCAAAATTTGACTGTAAATGATTTTAAATACTACAGCGTAGCGACAACACTGCGTTGCGACGACGCATCGCAAAAATCTACGATATCGTCGCAGGCAACACTTCGTGGTAATTTCTGATGCGTCGCCGCAGACAGAAGTACTCGTACGATTTCTTCGTTGCGTTGATGCACAACGCAGGCCAGTAAAATTACAAGAAAATCAAAATGTAAAAATTAGAAGCAGTATTTACAAACTTTTGCAGTCAACTTTTATAGTCGAACTTGGACTGTATCCATCAACTTTTACAGTCAAACTTGGACTATATTTACTATCTTTAACAGTCGAAGGTGGACTATATTCACTCACTTTTAAAGTCGAACTTGAACTAAGTTTACTAAATTTTATATTGGAAGTTGGACTATATTCAGTAAATTTTACAGCCGAACTTGGAGTATATTTTAGTTGAATTGTTAAAATTATTAAACATAGGTCCAGTTCTTATCATTTTCAATGGCATAAAATTACGTTATTTTCAAATAACAAACGCAAATTCATACTATTTTTTGACCATATACATTAATGCTATTGGTTTTAATTAATAGGGTTGAAAAGGTTAACATATCATAGGTCTAACATTTTAAAGGATAAGCAGTGTCTTTTTTTTGATGTTAAAATTATATATTACTCACAGGGTTTCTTTTAAAGGAAAGTACGGGGAAATCAGAAACCACAACAGCTATAGCTAGCGGCTTGTAAGTTGTAAGTCTAGCGGTGAACAAAACTTCTGTGTATGGGTCTCTCGCTCTCTCTCGCCTCTAGCTCCCATAAGATACCTTACTTATGATTTCTGCGCAATAACGTAAAGTTTCGTGCCGCCACTTGTACAGATAAACTGTTTTAGGAAGCATTTGGTCTTTATTAAAGGAGATTTATTTATTTAGAGCTTCTAATGAGTAATAAAAGTTAACTAAATTCTTGCAAAAATACATAATATTTATGATGCCTTAACTGTGCTTAGGTAGCCACAGCTAAGAACAGAAAAAAGTCACCACTCTGATCTGATTTTGGATTACCGTACTGTCCCAGTTTAAAACAAACACCATGTATGATTAAAGAGCTCATTATTCTTGCCTATTTATCATCACGGTTTAAAACGGAACAACATAATTAATACTTATCTAATAACACTAAAAAAAAGCAAAATTGATTTATCAAAAGCAGGTATGTACCTACAAACATAAAAAGCATGCTTACTACTAGTATGATTGCCAAATAAAGCTTATTAGAAAAGAACAGATTATAACATTAAAAATACATTATTTCTACCAGCAACTATCATCTAGGTACCTACCAAAAATGCGTAGGAACTGTTTATAAAAACAAGAGATGATAAAAGTCAACATTAAAATTTAGATTTAGAAATCCAATTCCACTCTGTTCACGAAAAATGTACCTAACACTTACTTATCATGCATGGTAAATTTTACTTGCCCTTTAAACTTCTGTACATTATTCGTCAACAGAGATAAATATTATAACAGGGAAAGGAAAATACAGACACCTTAAAGTGCCTCCTACAGGCACCTTCCTACAATTTCATTTCAAAATTCGACGTTTGCAATAATAAAATTACCTTACTTCATAAAATTCAAGTGTTGTAAAAGTTTTAACATCAAAGCTTTGCTCTGATTGGCGGGAGAGACCGATCGCGTTGGCGTATGTTCTTCTTCTTTTTTATTTTTGGCCTCTGTGGTATAGCGTCTACAACTTTGCCAATGTCATCTGAAGGTCTATTTAAGTTGCCCACTGAAATGATTATGTAGCACCGGACCTGTAGGTATTTACAAAGGACATTGCAAGGGTTCGGTCCAAATGCTGCCCAGACTTGAGAGTACCACCATTGGATTCCTTGCAATTAGTTTAATCAAGATACCAAATAATTAAAAAAAAAAAAAATAACGTGTGGCACTCGGGGACTGCCGCGGTAAAGCTATTGCATAGCATTTTGTATCAACTTATGCAATTATAATTATTTATTTATTTTATTTATGCAGTATTTCTTTTTCTTTGATATTAATTCAAGTTACACTTTTTGAGCGTGGTGATCGTCTCGATTCGTGCGAGCTTCGTAGAGTCGTACAATACGTCTAGTTGCACGCACACAAACACCGTGTCGAAGACTGCCGAAAAGAAACGACGTTAGACAATGCACGGCCTTCAAGCCACACCTCCGTGCCCGTCGGAGTGGGGAGCGTGAGGTTTTTTTTCGTTACGGAATTTCTGGATTCGGTCCCCGCGCTCAAGGCCCTCGATAGAAGCTATGCAATAGCTTAAAAATCGAACCTGGGGTTCCTTACAAAATTGTGTTTTTCTTAGCGTACTTTATATAGCCTGCAGTTGACTTGACGCCTCGCTCGTGTCAAGCAATTGTACGCACCCTGCACCCTGTTAAACAACGAACAGGGCTCTGGCGGCCGGCTTATTGCGGCCTACATCGGCACAGCTAAATTCCCTGACCACCGACGGGCAGATTGGTGGTGCTAGAAGCTGTGCCCTGAGGGCTTACCACAGGTTTTTATGTTTACGAAAACTTTATAAGTTTCGGTATCTTTCCATACATTTTCAGTACAACGCCTCTAGGGAAACTTGCATGAACTACGAAAATGTATTGAAAGATACCGAAACTTATAAAGTTTTCGAAAACTATCAAAACCTGTGGTAAGCCCTCAGAGATTCCCAACCTGAATGCCCAGCGTGGGTATTATGGGCTCATACCCCTTCTAATATAGGGAGGCCTATCTCCGTCTAGCGGTGGGCTGAAATATACTGTTCTTGTTGTTGTTTGTTGTTTATACATAATTCATCATTGTACACTCGGTGGAAGATGTGAAAATACTGCTTCCCAACTCTCAACATGATGATGATGAAAGTGGTAATTCTGATGATAATGAGTCGTAATTACGTCGATGTTAACGATGATTTTAGACAATTAGGATTCAATACATCATTAGGATAATTATGTTGGTGGTAATGATGATGATAATGTCGACTGTGATGATTATGAGATGTTAGGACGTCGATTTTGACCATGTTTTTTAAAGTCGGAAGTTAAAATGAAAAGCAATTTCAGCCACAACATCTTTGACCTTTGAGGTGTTTTTTTGAGGAAACACCAGGACCGTTTTCAAAATCGGTGTTAGGGTCAAAGTTATAGTTTGATGTAAGGAATCCAATGCAAATACTTTCATTTCTGGGCAGCATTTGGACCATCAAACAATAGCAACGTCCTTTGACATTAATCATCTGTCGAAATTCGGATAACGTAAATTATTTCGGCTATTCAGTGGGCAACTGGAATACTTGTAGACGGCAATAACGCATATTACAACCAAACTTACACGTATAGTTAATATTTTTTGGCCAATAACAGCGTTATTTATTATCTACGCTTTCTCATTGGTCGACATCTTACGATACAAATAGATGAATTCGTAATTTTCCCTCTGGTACAAAAATATGAAAGTTGAACGTAGTGTCATTTTGTAACATGCCTACAGTTTGTTTTAATTTTTTACCTTTAAAGGTAATACGCGGGAAATTGACATAATGACGACGACCAATGATGAAAGATGACAAAAACCAATTTGGTTTGTCAAACCAATAGAAAAGAATACAATAGAAAAGAAATAATTGAAGAAAAAAACATTTATTTCGACAAAAGAGGGCAGAGACACTGTACATAGGTTTCATTATAAAACAAAAACACAAATCACAAAGGTATGAACAACTTAGTGCCTATGAACAGAGGTGGTGGCTAAGGTAGATTTATAAAAGTATATAAGCCCCATAAAGCTACCCTCTGTTACCTGTATTAGTTGGCCTGTATTAGTTGGCTCTACAGAAAAGTTAACTAGCAAATAAATAGCTATAAATATATAAGTTAAAAATACCATAGTAGTGTATATTATTTAAAAAAAAATCCCAAGTATGTAGACGAAAATATAATTTTATAAAAATATTCAAATTTAATAAAATTATAAAATTAAAATCAAAATAAAAGAATTTAGGTTGAAAGCAATTACGCACGGAAAGTGTTCTGATCTTAAACAAGGATCATACACAGCTAAGAAAACATGCTAAGTACGCATCAAAGAGATAATAAATAAAAATGCGATATTTTCTACAAAAACGTAGGTAAGTTTAACTAAAAATAAATTAATTCAAAAATGTACCTATTGATTAACTTAGCTACGCTGGCGCCTAGGGGCTGCAGTCTCGACTTTAGTCAGTTTCCGATCGCAAAAATTATCGAAAAATTTCTCCTACGGTATTGTACCGACGATTTCGATTCGAGAAACGCAAATCTTGACTACCAATAAACCTTGCAACGTCGTAACTTCAGACGTCGCAAAGTTAACGAAAAAGCGTATTCATAGTCCAGTATTTGAATTCAAAAATGGAGCTCATTATAAAATCTTCCCGGAATTAAAGGAAAATAAGTGAAGACGAGTTTATAGGGAGCCCGCCCCCTAAAGTGGGGGAATGCGGAAACCTATAGTTGAGAAAAAACAATTAAGTTTTGAGGTTATGTATGGAAAAAATGTAAATAATATACGCCAAAACACTATCGGGAGAGGGGGTTATGGGAGTGTTGGGGTACGGGAACCCATGACCTATGATCATTCTAAAAAACCGTTTCAGATCATAAAAATGGATATTTGACTCCGGTATGGGCTCTCGCCAGAACTATCGCGAGGTCGCCCCTGAGTCTCCCACGCGAGCTTCTGGCTTCGAATTTTTATATACACTATAGAGGACACACACGACTAGGTGGAATCGGGGTGCTCTGTGTCGGGTTCTGTGATATATTTAGAACCTAATCTAATCAAGTCGGGGTGTCCTAGAACCTACTACTGCGGGTGATTATAAAAAAGAACCTAATAACCTACTGTCTATGCCGGGAAAACAACGAGAAATGTCATTGTCATTGTCAAATTACCGAAAAATACCAAAAGCAAACAACAAAAACGCCAAGAAAACAACGAGAATTGTCAGATCATTTGTTGAGAGAAATGTCGAGTCATTGTCAGAATATATAAAAAAATACTTAAATAAATAGCAATCAAATAGCAAACTTTGATAGCAAACAATAACATCTAGTTTAACGAAATTACGTGAAAAATAGAAAAAAATCATATTATCGTACAAACTATTCGTTTCCGCACTACGCCATTTTAGATAGGTAACTAGGTAAAGACCTATCTCTGATAATAGTTTCAGTTGCCTAACTCAGATCGGTTAAAGGAAAGCTGAGCCTATAATTGGGTTATTAAATTTACGTTGGTAAATAATTCACAATTTATTTCATGTAACAATATCTTTTTTTAGTTTAGTATTTATCGATACTTTACAATTAGCGGGCTATAAAGTTCGGTCGCAATGAAATTCGAAAAAAAAACGATAAATTGACAGGTTTTGTCGATACAATACCGACACATGTCGATAGTTCCGATCGTAGAGACTGCCAAAAATCGTAACTGAGCGATCGTTAAGACTTACCGACCGAATCGGTCGCTAACTAAAGTCGAGACTGCAGCCCCAGATCAACTTTTCGTACCTACAGGTATCCGGCCGCGTGCCCGTGTGACCCCGAAAAGATGACAGGGCAAGTGAAGTCGTGAAGAAACAGATTTCAATGAAATCAAATAAAATGAAGTGTTTAAGATAAGGTTTTAAGTGACTATGCGGTGGGACACTAAAACAAATCTTGCGCAGGCGTTTTGTACCCGTTGGATGAGACAGTGTGTGCGTACGAGTATTCTGGGGCTTTATAAGATGTCAGTGTGATTAAGTTTAGAAAGAACCAGTGATTCTACTAACTGAATTTGCAGATCTTCATTTAGATAATGCCGAATTTTAAACAGTAATTTCCATCTGCAAAAACAGTTTCGAGCGCAGCTGGCTACATGTTTCTCAAAACGCAGCCAAGTTTAATTTACTTGTTTAATTGGTTTGCCCAGTAGCTTCACGTCTATTGTGGGCAATACAGCCACCTTTAGAATTTTTTGTCGACTACCAAGGAGCTATTCTCTTTTTGTAGGGTTAAGGGACAAGATTGTTGTCTTCTGCCCTAGTAGCAATTCGCTGAAGATCTTCGTTTAAATCTGACACGGCCGAATTTATATTCTCTTCCCTAAACGAAATGTAAGCTTGTACATCATCGGCGTATGATATGTGGTATTTACATTTTAAAACACAATTTGTAATATCTGCGGTATATAATATAAATAACAAAGAACCTAAAATTGATCCTTGAGGGATTCCCCTAATAAAAGGAAATTTTAGTTCATCATTGGTTGTCGTCATCACTAATGTCAATGAATGTCCCGCGTATCAACCTTTATTTAAAAAACTGTAGATTAGAAGCATTGGTCAACTTCAGAAGTGTTACTATGATGGTAGGATTGTTTATTTGGTGGACAATGTCTTCTGCAGTTTCGTAATTATAATAATTTATCGTCTGTTAAAAAAAAAACATTAAACTTCTCTTATTTGTGTACACACGCCATTTCCCGCTAATCTACTATTTTATTTACATACGTTTACAAAGAGATCAACAACATCGGGGTAACGTTTGTTTTCAGCGTTCTTTTTTTTCACTTAGCATTATGAAAACTTACAAGTGTACATAAATCTTACGGAGATGGTACAAACGAGATTCCGAATAGGAGTTCATTTTGTAATAAGTATCTCAAAATAAGTTAGTCACCCAAGAATACATAGAACATAACCATAAGCAACACTTATCTCGCTTTCAATACCTAATCACTTGTGTAAATTGATTTAATAATGAACTTACTTCACAACGTATGTATGAACCTCTATGACTGTGAAGCTAGGATCAGCAAACGTCAAATCTGACCAATCCTAGTAAAATCAGACTCAAATAACGTACGTCGCTACTTGCAGCCTATTACAGAGGAATATAGATAGGTTGTGGCTATTTGTACGTAATTTCTTTCTTTCTTCGTATTTCATATGCTAAGTGAAAGCCATAACGACAATACAACTATTGAGTCCACATTATCACTGCTACCTATCTTCGCCAAACAGAAGCTTGGCGAAATACATCCATCAGCTGCTCTCGTCTATATTCGCCAGAATGTGAGTGTAGAGGTGGTACTGAACGAGCTTCACCAGCTCGTATTCGAGGGTCGATAAGCCGTCCTTCTGAAATGTTTTGCTTGTTTGCGATAGAAGTTGGTATCTGGAAAATAATTTTATTTTTTATAACGATGTTGCACATGTTTGGATTTTATTATGTTTGGAATTGGCGCTCATTAGGGGAGGCCTATGTCCAGCAGTGGACTGCTATAGGCTGATGATGATGATGATGATGATGATGATGTTTGGAAGAAGATTGCAGGTAATCGGTGGATGGAGAGAGCTCAATACCGTTCTTCGTGGAATGCCTTGGGGGAGACCTATGTTTACCAGTGGACTTCTAAAGAATAACGATGATGATTATGATGATGATGTTGTTATTGAAATGGTTCTATAATTATATATCATCATCATCATCAGCCTATAGCAGTCCACTGCTGGACATACGCCTCCCCTAATGAGCGCCATTGCGCCCTGTCCTGAGCACGACGCATCCAGCTTCTACCAGCAGCCTTTCGCAGATCGTCACCCCACCTGGCCGGAGGGCGTCCTACACTACGTTTGCTGAGCCCCGGTCTCCACTCAAGAACTCGTTTACCCCAACGGTTATCGGTTCTTCGACAGATATGGCCAGCCCACTGCCACTTCAGCTTGCTAATTCTCTGAGCTGTGTCAACAACTTTAGTTCTATGTCGGATAAACTCGTTACTGAATTTATCCTTCAGAGAAACTCCGAGCAATGCTCGTTCCATAGCTCGCTGAGCATGTAGCATGAGCTGATAGTTATATATAACTTCCATTAAATATTTCATTAATTTCCATTATTGTTATTGTTTGTTTTATTATTTAAAATAATTTTGGCGTGAGTACCTACCATATAGAGTTTTCTATCAATTTTCCTATTGATTTTAATGTGCATTTAAAAACAAATATTCAATTAATTTCTATTATTTTGATTACTAACATAATCGAACTCTATTTAGTTCGTGTACCCTGTTGTACCTATTGTACGTACATGTATACCTACCTAAAGTTTGTTTTAATAAGACCTTTAAATACCAAATCAATCATGTACATTTGAGCAATGCGCCGCCAGGTCAATCGATTCATAGCGTTATGCGAGCCGAACCCGACTGACCACGACTCGCGCGGCACGCGTTCCCCAAAGTTTACGCGTAGCCTGCAAGCACAGACATGGCGTTCCAAGACACGCGTAACCCAACTACGCGTACCAATGTACGCGCTGTCCGTACCCAGCTTTATATACTTCGTATGAGCTAGTGGCAAACTCTTTAGTCGGAGTTTTAAGGCCAACCGGAGGTCACATGGCTCGGTCGTTATGTGAAGATCACAGGTTCAAATCTCGTCTGAGTCGAAATAATTGTACTGTCTATTAGCTAGAAAATTATTCAATTAATAATTTAATTGAAAGTAGGTTTATTACCTTTTAGGATTGGGCACGGATTTCTTGTGGTTTAGCATAGCGTACCTCGCTATTGACATCTTATACCTCGCTATGTGGTAATTCACATTCTTCAATCTGCAAGAAGGGTGATGAAGAAATTATAATATAAAAAATACTTAGCATACTCTCACAGTATGTTTTTTATGATACTTGATGATGGAACAAGCACATGGTCTATCTGATGTTAAGTGGTAACCGTTACCTATCACTAAGCATTGCATCGTAGATCACATTTTTCACGGAACGTGCTCTATGATTCAACGCCTTGCGTCCATCAACTTGTGGCATGAAGATGATAAGCCTATTGTGCCTGTAATTTTACCGGCAACCTTGAAACCGAAACACAGCAAAACTGCTTCACGGCAGAAATAGGCATGGTGGCAGTACTTCTCCGGAAAGGCCTTCACAAAGACCTCTACTACTAATAAAAAGGCATGGTGCCGGACGAAAATTGGTAATGCTAATAGCATTAACAAAAAGTACCTATAGTAAGGGATCCTTTCGATTCTCAAAGATTATCTTTATTTTTTTTATAAATTAACAGATAAATATGTATGTATTAGCAAAAAAAGTAAGTATGTATGTAGTATATAAGTCATGTGGTTTCCATAATAGAAGCTGAGTTTGGGGCCATATGATGTGGCGCAAAAAATGTTTTACACTATTTATATTTATTTATTAAAGAATCATGTATTTATAAAAGAGAAATAAAAGAGAAGGTCGCCGTCATGTCGTTTAGGGAAATGAAACAATGCAATAAAAAGAGCAAATGGAGAGAATTGCATCACTACGCCGATAAGAGCTCTCAAATTGAATAATAATTATTGAGGTAAGTACTTATACTTTTTACCAGAAATGCATTTGCAGTTTAGAAGTCTAAGATATTCGAAAGATAAGATATTTAGTCCTAATTCCACTACACTATTCTGACGAATTCCACAAAGAAAAAGAGCGTAGAGAAGATACTTCTGTTGGACGCCGTCGAAGCAACACGTCTGCTGAGTTCTGCGGAGTGCCAGTCGACCATTTCTTGTAAATGCCTTATGGAGAAGGCGAAACATTGTGAAATTTTTGTTGTTTTTTTTGTGGTACTCGTTAGAAAAGTTTATCAGAATTTGTACTAAATACCTATCTTATGAATATCTTGTAATGGATTTCCGCTAAACCACGCCTGAGTCAATTAACTGACTCAGAAGTCTCCTAAAAACTGTTCTCAAGATCATCAACTTACCTATAAAACATGTCATCATCTTCACCACCCCAGCCCCAGTACTTGTTAGAGAACCCATTCACTTTCAAAAACTGCTCCAAAGTCACCGCAGAAACACCTCCAAAAATATCTGCGTATGGTAACCTGGAATTTATTGATTCAAGATTGTAGCCTACGTAAAATAGTTAAATCGTTATACAGTATGTGTGTGTCAATAATCGATTCGAAAATCGTAATGTTTGGTTATGGTTACTGCAATCACTAATTCACATGG